>JAEQDS010000069.1:2721366-4082049 GCA_020875535.1 Macrophomina phaseolina | reverse complement strand
GCTGTATCTCGAGTTTCTGGCGGCAACGCCCTGAAGGTGCTCCGACATCTTGGATTCGCCATACAGAGGCTTGCCAGCCTTGACCTTATCAACCATTTCCCTCATATCCAGCTCAATCTCCCGCCTGTTCTCGGTAACACCGTAGAAACGATCTACAGGATTGTATCAGTAGCTGGACGTGGCACTGTCGAGGCACGGGGGCAGTACAGATGGAGCGGTTGTAGAAGGTCAGGAAGCCGGCGACGGCACCGACACCAGCAGTCAGGCGCACGATGGGAGGAAAGCCACCGCGGCCGACATACGAGGGCGCGACGCGCTCCCAGAGCAGGAGCAGGGCGGGGCCGGCAGCAGCGGTAGCGGCACCGGCAACGTAGTCGGAGGGGCGGGCATAGGAGACGACTCTCTTGAAGTGGCTGCTGCTGTCAGCGGGGGCAATTGGGACGGAAGCGTGGCTGTGAGGGGCCATACGGGTCGCTGTCAATGAGCTGGATAATATGTCAGTCGCTATTGGCCCATTGGACTGGTGTCGTCGAGGGAGGGTGCACGCACGGGGTAGTCGCCGTTGAGCTGCTTGGCGGGCACAACAGGCCGCGTCCGCACTTCGGGGTTCTCCATTGTGGGCTGAGGATGGGGTTGGGGCTGCTATTCGGGCGTCGCAGCTGGGGAGCGGGCGTTGGTGGATGTCGGGTGAAGTTCGAGGATCGCCGGGGCGCCAAGGCCGCGGGCGCGAGCTGTCCGCCCGCTGCAAGGCAAAGAAAAGGTGACGGCGGGCTTGCTGCTCTACCCGCGCGCGTCTCTGACAGCTCCCTCGGCGCGCCGACCACTATGCCCGCCCAGCCCACGCCCGGCACCCCGCTGCGCTGAACACGCCAAAACACCATGGCCACCATGGAGCTCGACACCCAGAGCCGCTCGCGCAATGGCTCCATCGTCCCCGTTACCCACGCGCGCCCAACCGTCGCCGACCTGAATGGCGAGAACCACTATGCCCAGGTCGCGCGCAAGCACTGGCTGGACTGTTCCAAGCCGCCCAAGGTCCGCCCGCAGGTCGTCAAGGACGAGCTGTGGGACAGCTTGGAAAAGGACGATTTTCCCTATCCATCGCTGCTGATCTTGGAGAATCTGCAGCTTCTGGAAAAGTACCTTTGGCCCGGCTACACCGACGACGCGTCCAACCACCATGTCCTGCTACTGGCCTTGCTAGTCAACGTCAAGCGCAGGGAGAATCTGGCTTCCTGGGGTACCTATCGAGCGCCTGGTTTCCCACAGTCTTCATGCTGATCGTTTGACAGAGCATTTCGCAACTAAGCCTTCCGAATTTTCCTCTTTCTTCCGCCGCATCCTCTCCATGGCCATCGACTCCTCTCTCTCCTCCAAAATCCGCACCCACCTGATTTCTTTCGTCATTGGAGCTTTCCAGTCCCTGGACAGTGGCCTCGTGCGCAAGGAATGTGCCCCATTGGTCTCAATCGCCATTTGGCAAAACTTACACAGTGAATCTGCGCGGGAGGATAGGCTTGAGAAGAACGTCATGCTGCGCAAGGCATGGAGGTCGGCTGGGAAGAAGTACGACGCCGGAGACGATGGAGTCAAGACCAAATTGCGCTTCGAGCGCGCATGGCTGTATACTCTCCTTCTGGATTTCCTGAACAGGATCTATGACACATCCCGAGCGCGGGATTCGGAGAACTTGCGATACTGCGAGCGCTTTGTCGAATTCATCACTGACCTAGAGAGTCAACTGCCTACCCGCCGTTACGTGAACACCCTTCTCCAGGACCTCAACCTTCTGCCGGCCATCCAACTCTCCCCGCTCTATGCCGATGAAGAGAACGGGCTTTTCCGAGATCTTTTCGTCCTCCTGAGGCATTTCGTATTCTTCCCCATAGATGACCAGGTCGGCCAGCAACAGTCACCTGTGGAGTACCACCAGGCCCAATGTGCGAAACTGGCGAGGCTCCAAAGGACCGCAATCAAGCACTTCCCCTCGAAACTCACCCTCTTGGCACTCTCCAATTATGGCTCTCTAGCCCTACGGCCGGACCTCGAGGCTCACCTGGAAGCGTTAACAGTAGAGGAGCTGGTGGAGCTATGCAAGCTTATGGGTTTCCGGACGGAATACCCCAAGTCCTCGCTGGTCGTCCAGGACCGGGCTTTCTTCACGGAGCTGATTGTATCGGCGCATGAGGGGAAGCCGACTTTCCAAGATTCTGTCAGAGAAATGACCATTCTTCCCACGGAACGGACACTCTACGAGGCCACTTTCCTCCGCAACGAAAACTATGATGGATCAAGGCCATTAGCAATCCCAAAGTTGAATCTTCAGTATCTGACTCTTGGCGACTTCCTCTGGCGATCATTCATCTTGCACCGGTGTGAAGCCTTCTACGAGATCAGAAAGGATATGGAGGATGTGATCAAACGTCTACAGCGGAAGAATGTTCGGGGAACTGTCCAGTTCAGCGGCAATTCCAGAATGGCTCTGCCAATTTCGAAGCCTGCCATCACCGACGTAGCCCCGGCCAAGGTTGGTGAGACTTCCCCGTCTAAGGTACAGGCTGAAGTGATCTTGGATGTCAGTCGCCTGAACTGGAATGTTGTCAAGGAGTGGGAATCCTTACGCACTGATGATGTTGTATATCTCCTCTCAGTTGATCCTCCGGAAGACACCCGTGCCGTCAGGAACGGCGGCGCCCCACCATCTGGCGCCGAGAAGATTGGTCTGAAGTACCTGCGTTGTGCCGAGGTCGTGCAAGTCTTGGACGAGAATGGACGACAACTACGTGACAAGAATGACGAGCAAGGAGGCCAGGGACGCAAACCTCGCCAGCGCAGGATAATTCTCAGGATTGACGGCAAGATTTACCAGGAGGACATGGACCGCGTCGCCAAAGGATACCCCAATCCCTATGACTCGATTAATTTGATTGTCCGTCGCCGTGGCCGGGAGAACAACTTCAAGCCAATTTTGGAGTCCATCAGACGGTTAACTCTCTCTGATCTCCCCGCACCGTCATGGCTCCAAGAAGTTTTCCTCGGTTACGGAGATCCCGCTGGTGCCACATATAAACGTCTAGCCAACAGACTAAAAAAGATTGATTTCCGCGATACGTTTCTTAATTGGGGTCATCTTGTTTCCAGTCTCGAGGGCAAGGCGGTGGAACCTGCTGACGATACGATGGGAAGTTTTGGTCCGCCCTACGTCCTAGAGTTCCCTGAAGAGGATCCCCAGGAGGCGCCAGCGCGGCCTTCGAAGAAGCGCAGACGCACGAAGACAGAAGCGCCCGAACCAGCCCAAAACGGCCCCGAGGCTGTACGCGTATCAACATACAAGCCTCCCAACATGGGTCCGTATCCGACCGATGCACCTAAGTTGAACTCTGTACCTTTCACCCCGGCGCAGACTGAAGCTATCACTTCTGGCACTCAGCCAGGTCTCACAGTCATTGTCGGTCCACCAGGAACAGGGAAGACCGATGTCGCTACCCAGATCATCAACAACATCTATCATAACTTCCCTCATCAAAGGACACTTCTTATTGCTCACAGTAACCAGGCGCTCAATCAGCTCTTCCAGAAGATTGTTGCCCTTGACATTGACGAGAGACATCTTCTTCGCCTTGGTCATGGTGAAGAAGAACTGGAAACGGAAGCGAGCTATAGCAAGCATGGTCGTGTGGAATCATTCCGTGAGATTGGCTCTCGTTACTTGGCTGAAGTGGACCGTCTCGCTGCCAATTTCAATGCTCCTGGTGCGCACGGTCAGTCTTGCGAAACTGCTGGTTATTTCAATTCCGTCTACGTCCAGCCTGCCTGGACTAAGTACTGGAATGCTGTGGAATCTGGTGAATTGAATGACGAGGACATGGTTGTTCAATTCCCATTCCACCAATACTTCTCCAACGCCCCGCAGCCCCTATTCCCTCCAGGATCATCGAGAGAAGCGCTGATGGACATCGCTGCCGGATGTTACCGTCACATTGAAAAAATCTTCTCGGAACTCGAGGACATAAGGCCTTTTGAAATTTTGCGGAGCCCGAGGGATAGTGCAAACTACCTCTTGGTCAAAGAAGCCAGGGTTATTGCCATGACTTCTACCCACGCAGCAATGAGGAGGCAAGAAATTGCCAACCTTGGCTTCCATTATGACAATGTCATCATGGAGGAAGCTGCGCAAATCACTGAGATCGAGAATTTCATCCCTCTCGCACTGCAAAATCCCAAGGATGGAGAGCTTCCCCTGCAAAGAGTAGTCTTGTGCGGTGACCACCTCCAGAACTCACCCGTTGTTCAGAACTTGGCCTTCAGACAGTATGCAAATCTGGAACAGTCGCTCTTCCTCAGGTTGGTAAGGCTCGGCGTTCCTACAATCATGCTCGATCAACAAGGTCGCGCAAGGCCAAGCCTAGCGGAGCTGTACAGATGGCGTTACCCTAAGCTTGGCGACCTGCCCGCCGTTGAGTCGAGTCCGGAATTCCAGAAGGCCAACGCTGGTTTCCGGTTTGACTACCAATTCATCAACGTACCTGAGTACAAGGGCCGTGGTGAAATGGAGCCAACACCGCACTTCATCCAGAACCTTGGCGAGGCCGAGTATGCCGTTGCTCTATACATGTACATGCGCTTGCTCGGATACCCGGCTTCGAAGATCTCCATCTTAACCACGTACGCTGGTCAGAAGGCCCTGATCAGAGACGTGCTGTCCCACCGCTGCGCGAAAAACAGGCTTTTCGGCATACCCAGGATCGTCACGACGGTCGACAAATACCAGGGCGAACAGAACGACTGTAAGTTCTTCCCTTTACCCTGAGCACCTCACAATTGGGTCAATCATATACTAACGTTTTCTCAGACGTTATCCTCTCACTCGTCCGCACTGCGCGTGTCGGCTACCTCCGCGACATCCGCCGTCTCACCGTCGCGCTCTCGCGCGCCCGCCTCGGACTCTACGTCCTTGGCCGCCGTGAAGTCTTCGAGGCATCATACGAGCTCAAGCCCGCGTTCGACATCCTGCTCCAGCGCCCGGACAAGCTGGCTCTCGTCACCAACGAGATGTTTCCGACAAGCAGGGATTTGACGGACGAGGTTGAGGCGACGGAAATGGAGGGAGTGGAGCATTTGGGGCAGTATGTTTTTGAGATGACAAAGGCGAAGGTCGAGGCGTTGAAGGCGAATGGTGGTGTGCTGCCACCGGTTGAGCAGATTCCGAAAGTGGAAGAGGACATGGATATGGATGAGGCGGAGGAGGATGAGGAGGATGAGGGTGACGACGGGTTGGACGACAATGAGGGGGAAGAGGAGGGAGCGTAGAGATGGTCTTTTCTTCATGGGGAACACGATATACGGTCGTGCGGCTTCCTTAAACTTCGGGTTTTTTGATAAAAGTGTGGCATATCGCTTAGGGCTACGGGCGGTGAGGATACCAGAACCGACAGACAGACAGCAAATATATTCACAGATATGAAAGATGTATTTCTGTTACCTACTCACGAGATTTGCCGTTGTGTATTTTGAATCTGGGCAATCGAATGTCTAAGGCGTTTTTCTTCGGGATTTTGGAATCTACACCTGTCTGCCTTCCATAATAACTTACTCAGATCAGGTGCATTGCCTCTCAATCTCATTTTTGCTTCCTGCCCTCCCTTCCTTGGCTGTTGAGCCGTGTATCATGTCACCTCAGACAGCTGTAATGTGTTCTTTATGAAATGGTGAAAGGAAATGGTACGACAACGAGAGGTGGAAACACCCGTATGGGAGCATTGAATAACCTATTCGACCCGAATAGAAAACAAATACTTGTCCTACTCTTTTCTATTTGAACGAAAATCTCGAATGCACGCACAGTGCATGTAAAATCTTCAGTAGACCACGAGTTCCTGCTGAGCCATACGCATGAATCAAGCGGTGTAACGAGACGCTGATGTTGGTAATGAATGGGGGTTGGTGCAGCATAGGAGACAACCGAACATTGATGAGGGCTCGCTGCTGGGACATGATCTAATTTCCGATCAAAAAGAAAAAAAAAAGAAAAAAGAAAAAAGCCACTGAGTTCTTGCAAGGTAGACGGGCAGAAAGAATGGGTAAAAAAAAAAACGGAATTTGATTTGACGAGCGGCACTGGGTATTATCAATATAATCCCAGGCCAAAGCTACCTAGTACTGACAGAAAGACCATAAGTCGATGAGATGAAATAAAAATATGGCTTTCTTTTCTACTAATGCAAAGAAGCGTAAGGCCAAAAAGAACTGAGTGACAAAGACCGCCCGCAAAGACGACAAGCTCCACAGAAGCCGCCTTAATCTATGGCGCTCTATACAGGAACTACTTGACCAACCCACCATATAGCCTGCCCGTCGACCCCGAAAAACCAAATCAACCCTCGTCTCCGAAAAAATGCAATGCCCGATACGCCACGAACAAGTCGCTTATTGCGCCCATAAAACCCCCTTAATCATTTGTGAAAAGTTTTCTGTACACAAGGAAGATAGTGAGGAGAGTTCTCAGGAATCATCCTCGCCGGGCCTCGCGATCTCATAAAAGAGGAGGTAGACCTCCTTCTGCATGCCCAGTACGTCGCTGGTCTTGCTCTCCTTGACCTTGTCGTCGCTGATACGCCACCACCGGTTGTCGCGTCTCTTCGGGCGGCGCTTCACCGACTTCGCAATGGACTCGGCCTTGGATGCCGCCTTCTCGCCTACGGCTTGGAGCTTCGAGGGGGAGAGACCGGAGGGGGTGTGCTTCAGGGAGATGTCGTCGCGGGGTGCGGAGGTTGGGGTGGGCCGTTGGCGCATGGAGGAGAAGGATGATTTCGAGGACAGTGATGCCGTGGATGCGACGGGGAAGGCAGGGGACGGTAGGTCAGCAGGGTCAGGGCTTTCCGAAGGTTCTCGGCTGGCGGATGGACGAGGGCTTTGAACAGTGCTTGGTAGTGCGCTGGGATTGGGGCTGCCGGTGAGGCTGTAGACGCCCTCGGTTCCGAAGGAATGAGGGGTTGAGTAAGGCGGTATTTGGACTTGTCGGCGGAAGCTTTCGTAGTGGCCGCTATTGTGGCCGCCCTTGTGCGTGACGACGCCTAACAGATGATATTTCCTTTGGTCCAAGATGCCACCAAGAGGTAATGTTTCAGGGAAAGCGACCTTGGCCATGTTCTTGGTTGAATAATTGCCATAGTTTCCAGCGGTGAAAAGCGACCTCGAAAGATGCACGGCCAGGATTTTGGGGAAAGTCAAGATGCGCATGTGCCGTGCGATCCTCCTTTTCGGCGCCAAGCTACTATCGGGTAGCTCGACATCCTTTGGCGGCTTTTCCGGATCTTCTTTCAACGCCTGGCGTAATTTCACGATGTCTGCCTTCAAACGTCCTCGAGCGTCATCTGTAATGCTCTTCTCCAGTTCTTTCTCCCTGACCTCAATCGCATGCTGCAAACGGCAGTATTCGCATTTAAAGTCATCAATATGCTCCACCTTGAGCATGCCATCGAAGCACTGGTTCAGTGACGTAGAAGACTGATGCGGGACAGCCAGGGTCAAAGTAACGAAGCTGGAGACCGCGGGCTTCGGCTTAAAGTGGCAAGTGAGGCACTCGATCTGTGATTCCAATTGGCCTTCGAAAGGAAAGCCTTCCTCGTCATCCTGATCCTCGGCATCCGAGTCGTCCTCGGCGTCGGCGGCAGGGCCAATCTTCTGCTTCAGGAGCTCCTTTCTGAGATCGGCGCTCTCCTTTTCCGGCTCTTCCACTTTAGATAGGGCCGCCTGCTGCCTCCTCGCCCGCCTCCGCGCTTTCTGGCCGGCGTGATATTCCTCACAGACTCTTTCCGCGACAATTTGAAGGAACTCCTGGGCATCTTGCTGCTGCCTACTGATGCGCGACAGGAACGCGCGCTCAAGAGCGTTGACGAAACTTTGCGCCGAGATCGTTTTGCGGTATATAGGCCGTTCGTTGAGCCTGTCCAGCACTTCTTTCAAAGCATGGGTCACAATGCCCTGCTGGAGGCCGTCCAGCTTCACGTCTTTGCGCACTTCGGCAGGGTCGCTCCCGTTTTCAGGGACTTTGTAGACTTCAGGGCCGTCGAGGGCGCGGCGATGGGTCTCGCGGATCAGGTAGAGGCGCAGATTGGGCAGGCCGGCGAGGGCCTGCAGGACGGAGTTGATAAAGCAGTCGTTTGCCGGGTTGCTGAGGCCGACAACGCCCTTCTTGCGGGCGGAATTAGCGGAATCGTCGTCGAGAAAGAAGGTCGGGCCAAAGACGTAAACGAGGGTGATGGCCGCCAGAGAGGCCCCGGCGGCGTAGGTCGCAATGGTCAGCGGCTTGTCCGGCATGGCGCGACGAGGCCCGGGGAGTGGGAGGAGGAGGGAAAGGCGGCGGCGGCGGCGGCTTGGGCGGGCATGAAGAGAGCGCAGGAGAGGAGGATGTGGCGGGTATCGCCGGGGCAGGCAGAGGCGCGTGAGCTCCTCGGGCGAATCAGTTATTTGTACCTGGGCAGATCCATGGCGGATTATTGCGCAGCGCCCGCTTTGCGCAGGCCGCAATGCTCCGTGAGGTTTTGGCGCCGTCGGCACGGCCAAGTGCCGATGCCTCTGCGCGCGCCGCCAAGCAAAAGTTCCCATAGGCAGAGGCTCGCTTTGCCGCGAGCAACAGCCTCATCCATCAGCTTCGCCGACCGCCGCCATGTCCGCTCCGCTGCGGCCCTCGCTGCTCCCGCGGTGCACGTCGTGTGCCCGTCGCCTTGCTGACTCGGGCTCGCGCGCCTGGTCTCCCTTCCAGCAGCAGCTCCGCGGCAAGAAGCAGGCCAGCAAGCTGCCGCAGACCATTCCCGTCCGCCTGCTCAAGGATGTCAAGGGCTTTGGCCGCAAAGGTACGCGTTTATATCCATCAATTGCACGCGCACAACTCACACGGCAATGCCAGGGTCCCTGGTGCCCGTCGCACCCGGCCAGATGAGAAACGAATGGTTCCCTTCCCGCACCGCCGACTATGTTACGCCCATGCAGCTACGTGAGATCAAGGCCAATGATGTATCGATCGAGCGCGACCATACGTTCGGCATGGAGCAGGTCGAAGTTCAAGGGGACAAGGGCCCTGAGGTGCTGGAGATTGCAAAGCCCAAGGCCATTGAGGTTGAGAAGATCAGCGTACGTGCTTCACATAGGCCTGGCTGCGGCAGCCATTGGGTGCATTCTCTGGGTTCGAGTAGTTCCTTCAATCTCGAGTGGCAGATACATGTCCATTTGCCAGATTGGAGGGGTCACTTGGAGCCAGGAGGTACACATGATGCTTGCCGGGAGCCATCGTGTTCGACTACTGACGGCATGCAGGCTCAACGGTCTTTGGAGTTGATCAACAACCTCGTTCCGGCACGCATTGACGTGAGGAAATCGGCGAACGTCAGACCACAACAGCAACAGAAGCCTCGGGAGCAGCCGCGGCATCGTGGCATGTCTGCAGCGGACGTGCTTGCAGCGGCATCCGCACCTCCGCCGGAGCCGGTTGACACGCGAGTTCCCATCCACGGATCAGTATCAACGACAGACATTGCAGCTATCATCAAGGAGCAGCTAAGTGTCAATGAAGAGGGCTCGCGGGTTGTGGTGTCGGAGAGCGACGTGCGCTGGTTGAACGGCACGTCGGCCGAAGACCCGACCAGAGTGAGGTTTTTGGGCGAGTACGAAGTCGAGATCAAGCTCAAGGGGGCGGACGAAGGCGTGACGCGGAAAGTCCGAGTTCTTCCTCTGGCGTCGTCGAGTGAGGTGGTGCCTGAGGTGGGATCATGATCGGCCGAGATCTGACTACGGGGCATCGGGGGCGTATATACTGTAAACACTACCTCTGAGGATGTTCGGGCCCGAAGTGGGCACCGGGAGCTGCGCGATACAAGGGGAAAGAAGACGGCAGGATTTTGATGGGCCGCCTGTAAGATAAGCCGCGTCCGGAAATGGAACGAACGTACGGCCCCTCGCTGGGTTCCTGGTGGTGTTGGCCTTGCACGTGCTCGCAGCCGCAGACGCTGACCGCCAAGCCGACCGCCCGGCAGCAGGCCGGGCACAGCGCCTGGCCAAGACCGCACGGCAGCGGGCCCGACGAGCGAGCTGGTGTTGGGCCAACGGAATCAAATGCGAGGCGGCACATTGGAGGAGGCGTGGGCGGGCGCTCGGACGGCTGGATGTTCGACGGCGCAGCGCTGGCGGGCGGCGGCGGCAGCGGCAGGGCGCTCGCTGATCGCGCGCAGCCGGAGACGAGGATCCTCGGGAAGATTTGCTGGTGGCAGCAGCGCCGATGCAGAGCCGTGGCCCCGCCGGCCATGACACAATCGGTGATGAAATACCCACCTGCCCCTCAACACACGCAGCTTCTGCTTCCCACCGACTCGAGCCCACTGAAATCATCGCACCCTCATCGCTACTGCACGCCTTGATCTGGTGAGTCTGCCTCCCATTTGCCAGCCTGCGCCACGCTCGCTGCACCTGCCGTGGCGAGCTTGGACCCCGCTGATGCAACCGCTCCACTGCCTCGCCCGGCCCTGGCGCTTCAAAAACTGCCCCTCCCCCTCCTCTCCTCGCACCTCTGCATCTACCTTGTGATACCCCTTCCCACGCACCCGCCCTGCCGTCGCCTTTCCGCCTCTGATCCCATCCCAGCATTGCCACTACCACGCCGCCAAAATGGGTGCCCAAGACGTTCTCAGCCGCAAGTCCGGCGTCATCTACGGCGACGACGTGCTGAAGCTGTTCAAGTACGCTCAGCAGCACAAGTTCGCCATCCCCGCCATCGTAAGTAGCCCTCCGTCCCCCCTGCCCGCGATTGGCTGACGCCCGCCAGAACGTCACCAGCTCTTCGACCGTTGTGGCCGCCCTTGAGGCTGCCCGCGATAAGAAGTCGCCCATCATCCTGCAGACTTCGCAGGGTGGTGCCGCCTACTTCGCCGGCAAGGGCGTCGACAACAAGGACCAGAGCGCCTCCATCCAGGGTGCTATTGCTGCGGCTCACTACATCCGCGCCATTGCCCCCGCCTATGGCGTCCCCGTCATCCTCCACACCGACCACTGCGCCAAGAAGCTTCTGCCCTGGTTGGACGGCATGCTCGCCGCCGATGAGGACTGGTTCAAGAAGACTGGCGAGCCGCTCTGGTCCTCCCACATGATTGACCTCTCCGAGGAGGAGGTCGAGTACAACGTTTCCACCACCGCCAAGTACCTTGAGCGCATGGCCCCCATGAAGCAGCTCCTCGAGATGGAGATTGGTATCACCGGAGGTGAGGAGGACGGTGTCAACAACGAGGATGTTGACAACAACTCCCTCTACACCCAGCCTGAGGACATCCTCATGATCTACCAGCGCCTCTCCAAGATCTCCCCCTTCTTCTCCATTGCCGCTGGTTTCGGTAACGTTCACGGTGTCTACAAGCCCGGCAACGTCAAGCTCCACCCTGAGCTTCTGTCCAAGCACCAGCAGCACGTCAAGCAAGCCATTGGCTCCCAGGACGACAAGCCCGTCTTCCTCGTCTTCCACGGTGGCTCCGGTTCTTCCAAGGAGGAGTTCCAGCAGGCCATCAGCTACGGCGTCGTCAAGGTCAACCTCGACACTGATCTGCAGTGGTATGTACATTCCGATCCATGCACTCGAGACAGCCGCTAACAAGCAACCAGGGCCTACCTCACCGGCATCCGCGACTACGTTCTCAACAAGAAGGACTACATCATGTCTCAGGTCGGCAACCCCGAGGGTCCCGACAAGCCCAACAAGAAGTTCTACGACCCCCGTGTCTGGGTCCGTGAGGGCGAGAAGACCATGTCCGCCCGTGTCCAGGAGGCTCTTGTCGACTTCAACACTGCTGGCCAGCTGTAAGCTTGTCGCATAATACGCAATCAAGCTCGTTTGAGGTGTTAATGGGTGACGAACATTTCGTATGGAAAAAGGCGGTCGCATCCTTGGAGTAGAAGACTGAATTTGATGTATAAATGAATGCATGAATCTCGCCCAGCTGTGCTATGACTCTAACGCGTGACACCTCGAATATGAACGCCACTCTGGTAGCTATCCTCGGCACCATGTTTGGATGGTATTTTCACCGGCATAGGGAGCCACGGGACCGGGAGTCACCCTGATGATCGATCCAGAGCCCGCTCAACCAAAATATAGCTTGCACTCTGTTATAATCGTTTTGACCAGTCAGCCATCATCACAATATCTCGTGGTCTCGAGTTTTTTTCATCGCTTCGCTCTTCGCATCACAGTTCCAGCTTCTGGCCAACATGTGTCGGATAACCTCAGAGCGGTTTTCCGTGCGTCGCGGAGCGTTCTTCCGCTCGCTAAGTCTTTTGCCTCGGATATCATAGATAGCTTTAGTCAAGGCAACACCACCACCGTCGGGGGATCGTGATTTGCAGGAGCCGATCAATCAAGCTCGGACTAGCTGGTGAGCGTTGTGTTCTGAGCGACCTGGGCAAGCGTGTGCGGGGGAGGGGAGGAGCGCTTTTTCGGGATCCCGCATTTTCCCGGGCAGGAACGTGGAACGGATGCGGAGGGCGGCAAATTGTGGGTACCGTTGCTATCGAAGGTTGTGGAATTGCTGGGAATGGTGCCCGAGGCTGGTGCACATCGTGGCTTGCTTGTCTACTGGTGGATCATGGTTTTGCCGTAGGCGGTGGTGGTGGTGGTGGTTGTGTATACGCGTGGCTTGGGCAGGTGCGGTCCCGCAGATTCTTCCCGAGACTTTCCGGTGCGATATCAAAATGGAATATTCCTTTGCCGAGGCCAATATCGCTGCGAAAATAATGATAGCTATGATGTGGCGACAGAATAATGGTTGTGGAGTAGGTGTCGGTGATCCGGGATGGAGGATGGTTCATGGTTGCGTCATGTGTCTACTGCCATGTGGAATGCCGGCCCACTTGCAAGCAGTGAGCATCCGGAGAGCGAAGACTTTTGTCGAAAAGAGAACGGAATACTAGAGCCGCTTCCGCCAACGGTATGCCAACGCCCTTTGCCTCTTCCTATCATGAAAACAGCCAATAAAGTTGGTCTCGCCTGGATTTACTGATTTAGACTGCAACGGACGTTTCTTGATACTGCAAGTACGCATAGCACCATTCGCCAGCGCTTCTGCCAAAACTGAATGTCCGGGCCTCTGTAGGGTGACATATACACGGGGGTTTGGTAAGTCGCATATCGCAAATATTATGAAAACCGTGGAACATAAGTCCAGACTACCGTTTATACTCCCCGTGTTATATGTGCGTGTGTGAGCTTGTTCTGGCCAACAATTGCGAGGCCGAATCCGTGTTTTGATTGAATGCAAGTACAGGCCCTGAGACTACCCACCGGCCAAAAAAGAACCCAGAATGCCTGCTCATCCATCCGACCACCTACAGAGCCAATTGTGGAAATAAAAGGCAAAAGAATTGGACACTGTGGGAATTGAACCCACGACCTTTCACATGTACATTTTACTAATGCGAAGCGAAAATCATACCCCTAGACCAAGTGCCCTAGTTGCCTTTCGAGCTCTTTTGATAGTAGAAGTGTTAAAATTTAATAAGTACCGCTAACAAGTGTGGGGAGGTAGGCAAAACCCATCCATCTTTGATCAAGCGAAATACACGTGCTCCGACGACGAAAACAGCATTCGCTGAAGCTCCGAGCAGCTAATTCAACGCAGAAATATCAGTGGCGATCGTAATACCTCGTGGAAATGAAAAAAAAAAAAAAATCAGATATAGAGGACAAGTTGATTGGATTGGAGGGGGTTTCAGCTCTCCAATCAGTATAACACGAAATCCTCTGGCGGAATAGTTTTACAGCTGCAGAGGAGGACAGGAATCTCTCTGGCACCGCGAGGTTATGATTGGTTTAGCAGCAGGGAGTGATGTCCAAGCGAAGATTGGCATGTGAAGTTCCCGGAGGAATAACAGTACCATAACACAACCGCATGCTATTCTGCACTTCAACACTTGAAGCTGTCGACACCGCCTCTGCATACACCCGAAGAAAAGGGCTTACTTCAATGTCTATGGGCCGGAAGCAAGAGCTGATTCAGCACACCACCGAACCAGCTCTTGAGGATCCCGTTCGGTATCGGCGAGAAGCAGAATTCGGCGGACATTTACAACACCCACACGCATTGTAGTGGGGCAGGCGAAGCCCCTCGCCATAAACTTTGATTGGCACTAGAAGCCCCGCAACCTAGGCAGAAAGCCCTTATCTTTCTCTTTTTCGGAACTCCAAGTTGAGCTTCGCGATTTTATTCTTCGCCGCAAAGGGGAAAGATCAGCATTTCTGCGCAGTCACTGAGCGGGAACAAGAGCGCATTCGGCCTCATTATCGGAACTGTGGGGCCATAGAATGTTCTTTTGAAATCACAGCCACTGTCCCAAACCCCGAAAGACCCTGAGGAGAAAAAGAAGCGTGGGGCCGGCATCCACACAGTTACGCAGCCCATGGTGTTTGAATCAATGGTTATCTCTCAATGGGCCCTGGCGAAACTGCACACTATAAAATTAGGGTCAACAAGTGCTATACTACATTCGGCAATTCCTTTGGGCCATCTACTGCTACACGCATGTTCGTCTTCAAACACATGGAACAGGGTTGCCCCACTTCTTAGAGTTCGGATCAGGACTTCGCAGAAAATGGAGGTCGAACATAATTCTCGCTCTCTCTGACGAGTTCTAGGGTTCCGCCTTTATGCTTTTCGGTTTTTCCTGCTCGGCAAATCAACCCGACCCAGCCAAGACCGTTACGCTAGTGTTAGTGGCGCCAGCCTCTGTTTGAACTCAATGGTTGTCCCTCAGAGGGCCTTTGGTGAAACTGCAAACTATCTAACAGGGGCCAAGAGCCACTATACTACATTTGGATATTCTCATTTGGACTATCTACTGCTACACGCATGTTCGTCTTCAAACAGCCTCAAGCCAACGCAACAACCGTAGCGACTATTTGTTCCAATGATCCCGAGCCTGAAAAGTATTACCCCCGAACGAGCCCGGTCGTTCCAGTACCACCTCCCATACCAGCCGAAGTAAAGTCAATGTCTACAGCATTGCCGCGTGTTCTCGCTGGTAAAATCGAAGCAATATCCTGGACATCATTACAGACCCCCGAGGAACTCTTTATAATGCCTTAAGTATATATCTGGCTTGCTAACACAAAGGGGGCTCTGCTTCCGGAGAGCTTCCATCAGCAGCTATCTATAACGGCTATGAGGCCTTAGATCGGAGATCGTTGTTACTGCTGGACCGCACTTCCCGTCATTCTGAACCTTGCGTTCTGGAGAAGCCCTTACACCCTGCCGGTAATGAACAAGAGATGCTCCCCGGGACGCAGTTCCTAAGGTCTCCCAAGACCCTTCTCAACCATATTTTCACAAGGCAGTCCCAAGCTTTTGTGGATGAACTATGGCTAGGGTCCTTGTTTGCCGCCTTCGCATGCCATGGCTCTCCGCTGAGAAGATTGCTCTGGGCAGAATATAAAATAATTTGAACGCACCTTCTCCTCCTATAACCTTCTTTTTGAGCAAATTCACTTCCTCGCTCTCGTTTTGTCGCTGAACTTCCAAGGCACGCGCCTAACTAGCAGTCATGGCCCCTTCCAAATACGCGGCGGCCGCGATGGCGGCGATGCTCTGCACCGTTATCCACGCTGATCATCCCCTCGATGGTGCCACTGGCGGTGTCAACGTCATCAACTACTGTTCGAGCCCGGTGTACTTGAATTCGGTGGGAGATAGTGATGGGCCCAGATTCACCATTCGGCCTGGCGAAGTCTGGAGGGAGCAATATAAGGAGAAGAAACACGGCGGAGGCCCATCCCTCAAGATCAGCCAAAAGGGCACGGCAATAATCCAGCTCGAGTACAACGCAGATGTGGCTGGCCGTGTGCTTTGGTACAATCTCAGCTGTAAGGCACAACTCCAGCAAACTCTCGACACACAATTGCAACTGACCGCCAACCAGACGTCAACTGCTGGAATCAGCGTACCAAGTCCGGCGCTGCATGCCCCTTCTGGAATGAATCGTTCGTGGTCGAATCGCCCTTGATCAATATCCCATGCAAGACCGGCAAGGAGTGCCCGTTCCCTTACCACTGTCCGCACGACGATAAGCCGCACATGACCACGATCAACGGCAGCCCCGTCGTCAACATGCACGACCTGACCCAGGATATCACGCTCCACTTGTGCCCGTGCGAGTTCGACCTCTCCTCGGCCGCTTGCCAGCTCGCCCAAGGTTCCGGCCTTGGAACGTGGGGCGACTACACTGAGCGCCAACAGAGTTACGACACATGCCCTGGCGAGTCTGGTAGCTCCACACCCGCCAACCGTGGGTTCTGGGACGACCACGCCCACCCCACCAAGTACACGTCCGATAACATCGAACTCCCGGGCTGGGTGGACTCTGACCACGTTGCCCCGGCCCTGCACTTGCCTGGAGCTCCGCCGCAGTCCTCCGAGCAGCCCAGATTCGATCCCCCAGCCATAAACGCGCCTGCTTTCCTCCTGCCGAGGGCGCAGCCCAGATACGCTCCTCGCATTGCCCCCTTTGCGGAGGCCACCACCCTCCAAACTCAATATGGCAGCGCGCCTGAACCTACAATCTAGTCAGAGTTTCCAGGACAGCCAATGAAACTCTGGGTTGCGGAAAGTAGGACCAAGCACTTTCCGGGACACTCACTGCCCTTAAGGCCCGCTCAATTGCACATCTCCTCTTCATTATGGGCTATTTGAAGCTGTCGCCCGTTCCCCTTTCCCCCTCCCACCTTCCCTAGACCCTCGACTCCAAGTGGTGTCTTTATACCACTTGCGGATATATCGGTGATGAATCAATTAATGCAACCTATTTAATTCACAGTAATGTCAATATGCCCCCTTGATAATGGCATTCTTCGAAAGCGAAGACGCTGTGAGAAAGTGCCGTGCGGAAGACCATTGATTCGGAAATTGGCCGAAAGGCATGGGAAAACAATGGACTTCGCATGAGTTTCCAAAGGCTTCCATGGAAATTTTTCGCTACAGGCAACGGAATCATCCACGTTGAGACCAATTACCACGAGTGATCCCGGTATTGCTCCCGTCCCTGACTTCAGCTCCCGTCCCTGACTTCAACTGCTGGATGATCCACTAGAGACATCATACCCACATAGATTCTTCCGCCAGTCCAGAATAGCACTAAAAGCTTTCCTCTAACCAGGGCCTTTCTCGACTCCGCGCTATACAAAGCCGGGGCTTTTTGAAAGTCCCGGCATGGTACACTAGCTGCTGGACCCTGCCCACGACCACCACGCTCAACAATTCCCTTTGCAAACTCAGAGCCATACAATAGATATTTCTCAGTATACGTACGTAATATATTTTCAAAGTAGATACAGCAAAGAACGCTTGCAACTGCATCACCATCATTATCTAAAAAAAAAAAAAAGGAAAAAAAAAGTATCAGTAAGACACGGGCAGAGCAGGAAGTAGCAGCATGAGAACAGAACGCCCCATTCGAGGCCAAAAAAAAAAAAAAAAAAAAGAGCCGAGGCAATACCCAAACAACGCTATCCTCCAAGATGTGATATGAACCAAGGGAGCACGCAGTTAAAACCACCACCCACTGACCCCATTAAATAGTGGGAGCGGAAACCGGTGGGACAAAGTCAAACCAGAAAGATGGACGAATCAGGGACAACACTCCCTCAACCACCAAACTCCCGAGTCGAGCCAGAAAGGAACTGGAAAAAGGGAGTTGTAGTAAAGCGCGCAAAAGAAAAAGCAAAGTGCTGAGATAAGGCTGGTCGAGTACGCTAAAGCGCAAAATGCATACATGTCTCATAGCTGTGTGGCGGCTGTACGGGCCCGAGCAAGTCCACTGAACGACGTAGAAAGAAGCAAGCGCATGAAATGCGCTAGAAAAGAAATGAGACACGAAAAGAAGAAAAAAGCTAGCGTGTTGGTTGATATTTTCCCTCACTCCCGAGGTGTGCCTGCCAGGAAATTCTAGCGGGGAAGAGAACATTGATGCAGAGTGATACGTCACCACTAATCGGTAGATGAACCCTCTCCCACCATCCCCGCTTTCTCTCTCACACAAACTCACACATAAAATCTCCAAAAACATGCTTTCTCTCACTATTCCCTACCATCGTTTATATTTCGCTACGCCGTTGTACCCTTTTTTGTTATGACCAGCCATTTGAAAATCTCCGTGGGTGATCCGCCCGGGGCTTTTTGGTGCGAATTTAATATATACCCAAAAAGGACCTGGGAATGATGAGGATGAACGCTACCATCACCAATCCAATGGACCTTTTCCAAGTAACAATTCTGAGTGTCTGCGCGCATGTGGCATGATGACGCAAAGAAAGAGAGTGAGAGAATGGGAGAGAGAGAGAGAGAGAGAGAGAGAGAGAGAGGGAGAGAGAGAGAGAGAGAGAGAGAGAGAGAGAGGGAGAGAGGGAGGGAGGGAGGGAGGTAGGAGGGGTGAAAAGACAAGAAGAAAGGTTGAAGTTATCATATGATCAGCCAAACCATAAAACACCCAGTTTGCTCGTCTAGTTTCCGTTAAAAGCAAGGAACAGAAAGAAGACTAGTCGTTTGGAAGCTTTCAAGAAAGCCATGCTAGAAAGAACAAGAACACCCCTGGCCAAACCATTACCGAGGCTTCTTGACTTCGCTCGCCCATCCCTCTATTCCATCGCCCTTGCTGCCCAATGGAATGTCAAGCTTTATGCCTTCCATCCCCTTAGTATCATCAAGGAAGCTGTGGTTGCTCATGCCGCCGGCGTTTGCCCTTTCAGCCGGAAGCAGTTCCAACATGGGCAGAAGGAAATCCGAAATCTTCTTTGCATCCTCAACGCTAAAGTGATACTTCTCCCGCAGAACGTCCGGAAGAGCCCAGTGACGCAGACGGTGGATGTTGCGTAATTCACCCCTCCGATTAAAGATCTCTTGCGACCATTTACCCGATTGGCAGAGTGACTTGGGGAATGTACCGAGAAGCTCAATGATCTGTGCAATGTGATCATCGTCTTTGCCGTACTTAGTACCTGATTGAGGATCGAAGAGGTAATCACCGGTGATGAGTTCAAAAACCTGAAAAAGTCAGACATGCTCAAAGTCATCCAGGAATATAGACCTACCATAGCAGCCATGCTCCAAACATCCGTGCTCGCACCCCATTTGGCACCAAGAATGACCTCGGGTGACCGGTATTGTCTGGTTTGGATGTCATTTGTGAAGTGGTGGCCAACCCAACATGCGTTTCCGAGATCGGCAATCTTGACGGAAATGGTCTCGAAGCTCACGTCCTCCTTCAGCTTCTCCGAAGATGGCTTACTCGATTTGTCGAGGCTTATACCCGACACCTCCTTGGTCAAGAGATCCCTGCCACGAGTCAGAACCAGGCTTCTATACTGTCGCTTGTCAAACTTACGCTGTCTTTTCCCTGGCTTTCTGTACGTCATCCTCGCTACCGCTGGCTGGCTTGACACCCAGAGTCTCCAACATGGATAGTCCTGAACCCGGTGAAGATGCGGTGCCTATTGCGCCACTCATTACGACATCGTCTTTTGGAGGTGGGCTTTCGCCGGAGATGGGGGGTTTATTACCTGAGTTCTCGTTGACGATTTTGTTGAGGCTGGCTGTGCTTCCCGGAAAGTTTGCTAGATCAGATTGGCTGAAACTGGCATTCAGAGGGCTCGGCAACGGCTGACTGCCGGTGATGAGTGTTCTCCTCCGCCTTCTTCCATTCCTGTTGTCATCCTTCTCATCCTTCTTCTTGGAATCATCGTTAACATAGGTTTTCACAATCTGCTCCACATCGCCGATCTCAATAAGAACGTTCTCCGGCTTCAAATCGGTGTGAATGATGCCGCACTCGCGATGCAGGTAATCCAAGCCAAGCAAAACTTGCTTAGTGATCTGCTTGACCAGCGGCATGGGGATACCGCGGTGGTTCCACCTCTTGATAAGACCCAGGAGATTCTCACCCAAAACCTCAAAAACCATGCATACGTGGACACCGTTGGGGCCCTTGTGGTTGAAGGAGTCCAACAGACTCACCACATGCTTGCGGCCCGGGTGGTCCTTGTTAGCCTCAACAACCCTGTTCAGCAGCTTGATCTCGTCGAGGGCGGTCTCGGTGTAGTGCGCGGCAGAGCGCACGACCTTGAGGGCTACGTGTTTGCCGGACTGGTTATCGCGCGACAGCCAGACGGTGGAAAAGTGGCCCCAGCCCAGCTTGCGCACTACGGTGTAGCGGCCGTTGTTATATTGCTCGCCCACCTGGACGGGGTGATAGCCGCCCTTGCAGTAATCCTCCGAGTCCTCCTCGTCAGCCGTGTTCTCAGCGGGATCGGCCTCGGACGAGGAGGTGGAGGAGGGCGAGCGGCTGAGCTGCGAAGTGTAGGAGACCTTGTGGTGCTGGAGCGGCGATGCGGCATTTTGCACACTGTGATCAGCACGTCAGCACGGGGGGGCGCTCGGGCAGGGGCAGAGGCGGCGGGGCAGGGAGGCGGACTGGTAACTGTTATTGGAGCTGGCGGGACTCTGGTCCTGCTTCTGCTGCTCGGTGGTGATGATGGGCTTGAGGTCGGTGCCCTTCCGGCGCTTCTTGCCTCCGCTGCCATTGGCAGCCTGTGCGACCTGCTTGGCCTTGTTGATGGCGGCCTTCTTGATGTCGGAGCCGTTCATGTCGGAGTCGTCGCCGTTCATTCAGGCGAGGGCGCGCTGGATCGCGGTGCGGTCAGACTGGTTTCCTGGCGGCGGATGGGTGCGACCGGCGATCGGGAGATCGGAGAGGCGCGTCGGGCGCGGTTCATCGAACGGCTTCCGAGCAGCGCGCAGGCGGGCAGGGGCTGGGCGGTTGGGGGTGGTGGAGGAGGAGGAGGAGCGTGTCGGCTTTGGCGGTGGTTGTGGAGGCGGCGCTTTCAGAGGGATTGCTGCCCTAGTAGGACGGGCTTGCGGTCGTGGTGCTGAGGCCGGGAAGACGGTGGGCCGTGCCCCTGCGATTGGCGGCAGCGGGGCGAGGGCGTCACTGGCCGCGCTGCAAGCTGTGCGACAAGTCACGGGAGAGGGGCTCCTGGCCAGCCGTGTTTGGGCGCGTCCGGCGTGTTGAAACTGCTGCTCTCGACGTGCGCGGGTGCCACAGTGTGTGCGCGCCGCATTAAGGTTGGGGGCAGCAGCGCAGCGCAGCGCAGGCGGAGCGGAGCAGCGCAGAGGGAGCGCAGGGCAGGGTCTGCCGCGCGCCGGAGGCAATGATGCAAGACTGCCTCAGCAGGTTTGTGCCCAGCTGGCGCATCTCCACGCCGCCTCGCCCGCAATCGCGCCCCAAACTCGACCACCACCCGCCCATTCCGGACTGCCTGCCGGCCGCAAGCCAGCATGCGCTGCGGGAGATGCTCTGTTGCTCTGCCGCTAGTGGCAGTATTGCACTTGTCCATTGCCTCTACCCTGCTGCATCTATCCTCTTCCTCTCGTCCACATTACTACACCCCGCCAAACTGGCTCATGACGTACTGTCTCCGCATCTCTCTCTCCGGATCGCCATGACGCTCCAGTTGCCCCAGCCCGGAGCCAAGCGCATACCTCACCTCATCCAGCCCCATTCCAGGAGAAAACAGGGCTGCAGGCGTCAAACCATACCCAAACCATCCAACACCAGCCCCCAATCACCTCGTCGTGATTGCGGACATCCACTTCTGCTCGTCCTTCTTGTCGAAATGTAGCAACATCCCCAGCACTGGCACGAGCTGCATCTGGTGCTTCTTGTCCTTCTGCTCTAGG
This sequence comes from Macrophomina phaseolina, assembly GCA_020875535.1. Classification (NCBI taxonomy): domain Eukaryota; kingdom Fungi; phylum Ascomycota; class Dothideomycetes; order Botryosphaeriales; family Botryosphaeriaceae; genus Macrophomina; species Macrophomina phaseolina. The sequence continues at coordinate 4,060,294 of JAEQDS010000069.1, read as the reverse complement.
AACTGAAGCAGCACGTTCTTGAGATACACAAGGTCCATGCCCGCAGTAGAGCCTTGCCCAACTTCTGTCGCGATTGAAGGCGACCTGCCCTTGGATAGAGGAGGGGATGTGACCCTTCCGCGTGAGGAATCAATCGACGACCTAGAGGATTGAATCCCGGACTGTGTGGGTGACTTCGTCTTCGATTGCAGAGCCCGGAGCTCTTCAGCCAACGACTGCCCAATGTCAGCTGCTGCCCTGGTCAACTGTACTGTGCTGCTTACCTTGTTGGACTTTTGCAGTCTCTCCAGCTTTGTCTGAGCCTCCTCCAGCGAGCGGCGTAATTCGCTCTTCTCCCTCTCCAACTCGCGCGTCTGCTTCTCACCCTCATCCAGGGCATCACGGAGCTGGTTCATCGCTGCTCTGACCTCCGTCACCTCCTCTGTGGCTTGTGATGCTTTGCGCTCTAGCTCCTCCTTTTGTTTACGCATCTCCTTCTCCGCCGAGGAATATTCCTCCTTCTCTTCCTGGACCCGACTGAGAGATCTCTCGGCATCTCTGACCTTTTGCTTCAGGTCTTCGATCTCCCGTGCCCGACGACGACCGATGGTGTTGGCTTGGTCTTCGGCGCGATCCCTCTCCTCGACGGCCAGATCCATGCGTTCCCGCATCTCTTTGACCCGCGCCTCGGCTCGACTCTCCACATCCGCAAGGAGCCTTCTCATTGTCTCACCTTCACGACTGCGTTCGCTCAGTAGTCTGTGTGCATCGGCAAGTTCTTCTTCCAGACTCTCACACCTCTCGCGCACTTCCTTCATCTGAGTACCCATCTCCTGAGTCTGATCCTGCATGCTATTCATCAAGCTCTGAGCACTGGCGTATTGGGCGCTTTTCAACTCAATCTCCTCCTTCAGCGTCGAGGCGTCGCGATTCAATTTCTCCACCTGTTGTTCCAGGTTTCTGACGTTCGCACGCGATGTCTTCAACTCTTCACGGGTCTTGTCGAGGTCCTTTTGTATTCTGTCCCGTGCCTCAATTGCCTCTGACCGTTCACCCTCCGACCTTTCGAGATCCCTCTGGGCCTTGCTGCAAGTTTGGTCCAGCGCGATATTCTTACTCGTCTCTTGCTTTAACTTGTCGTCAAGGGACTTGATCTCGACATCCTTGGCCGATACCTGAGACTTGTAGGAAGCGATCTCGGCCCGCAGGTCCCGCTCCCTAGCTTCAAGCTTGCGAACCTCCGTAGCCTTGCTCGTAGCTTCATCCTTGATATTCTTCAATTCAGCAACCTCCTTACGCAAAGAGGTGAGCTCCGGCTGTGCCTTCTGCAACACTTCCCTTAGCTCAGTAAGATCTTTGAATCGTTGAGCGGCAAGTTGCTGCGCTGCTTCTAAATCCGTCTCGAGGGAGTCCGCTTTAGCCTTGAGTTCCTCGAAATCCTTCGCCAAGCTCTGACGTTCTTTTTCCGCATCCGCGCTTGAAGCTTGTTTTGTCCGCATTTCTCCAATTTCTTTCTCGAGTTTGTCGATGCTGCCTTGCAAAGCGGCCCTCTCGGCCGTTAGCTCCTTGATCTTGTCCTTTGAAGCCACATGCTCTCCACCAACTTCCACCAGCTCATGTCTCAGATCGTCAAGCTCTTCTTGAAGGGCCTCCTGGTCCTTAATTCGGCTGGAGAGGCGCTCAATCGTCGCGTCTCTCTCGTCCAGAACACCTTGCAGTTCATCCAAAGTTGCTTTCATTGGTGCCTCACAATCCTCTGCCTCCTTTTCTGGCACCAAAGTGGTAGTCTCCGAAGGTGCAGGCGTACTGGCCCGTTCCGGCGTAGCGCTGGCTGCCCCACCTGCCGCAGCACCTTTACCGCCCTTCTTTTTCTTTTTGTTGTTCTTCTTTTTGGCTGCACCGGTTGCTGGTGCAGGCGCCGTGTCCGTTGTGGTGGGGTTCTCGGCCTCCTTCTGAGATTTCTCGGCAGTGGCTTCGATTTCCTTCTTTAGATTGTCCTTTTCGGCCTCGGCATCCTTCAACTGGTTCTTCAAGGTCTGTACAAGCCCGTTCAGGGTCTCAAGGCGATGTTCTGCCTTGGAGTGTGTGGAACGGAGGTCGGAAAGTTCTGATTGAAGTTGCCGTATCATGTCCTCCAGGCTTTTCTTTTCTTCGTCTGACGTCGAACCATTGTCTTTAGCCTTGCGAAGATCTCCGAGTTCCTTGTTGGCTTCCTCAATCTTGGCGCGCATCTCCTTATTGGCCTCTTCCTGTTCTCTTCGGGCCTTCTCTTGATTCTCGAGTTCTGCATTTGCCTTGTCTAGTTTTTCCTTCAGATCGTCTGTTGTTGCCTCGAGAGTCTTGGCTTGCTCTGTAGCATCCTTTTCAGTACGGTCCTTAATATCCCTGAGAGCCTGCAAATCCCGTGTAGCTGTCTCCAGATTCTGCACAAGTTGCTCGGCAGATTCCTTGGCAGAGGTCAAGTCGTTCTTGAGAGTCTTGTTTTCCGCTTCGAGACTGGCAACCTGTTCCTCCCTCTCTTGCAGCTCTTTCTGTACTCTGGGAAGTTCGCTGTCATAAGAGAAGAAATCCTCTGTCTCTTCAGTAGAACCCTTGTCCCCATTTGCTTGTTTTGTATCCTTCTCCTCAGTGGCCCCGGCATCGGCATCCGTTGCAGGTCCATTGGTAGATTCCCTGGCAGAGCGCAACTTCTCTGCCTCCTCTTGCGCCTCGGTCGCGCGCTTCTCGGCGTCTTCCAGCTTCTGCTTAAGAGAATCGCGCTCACCGGAAATGCGCTTGAGCTCGTCCATGACCATATCTCCTTTCAGCTGCAGCTGTTGCAAGTACTCGACAAGTGCACCGGGGTCGTTGATCGATGTCAGAGGGGTATGCTCCCTCAAAGAAGCTTCAAAGGGTTCAATAGCGGTCACGCGCGCGTGGGCGATACGGTATGAGCGTAGTAATTCTGTGGGCCGGTCAGATTGTCTGTCCGCGCGACAAGGCAGAGAGATATACCCGAGTATTTGGGCTCCAGCTTTTCCAGCTTACGTAGCCTTACGCGCACCTCTGTAGGCAGCTCATTCAAGACAGCAGACTTGGCATCCCTTGCCGCCTCTGTACTCTCCTGCTCTCCCTTTGCGGCGTCGCCATTCTCTGCAGGTTTTTGCTGAGCAGCATCGTCTTTCTCATTCGGTGGGCGTGGAGTGGTGCTGCGGCTCAGTTCGTCTTCGCCGACGACAACATCCGGGTCGAACTCGGCAGGATCGGGGCCTCTGCCCGGCGGCTTGTCGCCGCTCACATCTGGAGTGCGAGGACGGTGGCCGGCAGGCGACAGCGCATTCGAGTTCGAGCGGCGGAGGGAACTGGAGCGAGCAGGATGCTGGGGTTGGCTCTGCTGCGCGGCCTGGCGCTGGCGGGCCTGCTCCTCGGCGATGCGCGAGTCTATAGCGCCCTTGAGACGCTGTCTGCCATTTAGCAGGCGGAGCAGGGGACGAGAGCGAGCAGCATACCTGAAACATGGTGACGGTGGGACTACGCTCCGAAGCGAACTGCGGGCGAGTACATTGTCCAGCAGCGACGCGGAATAGATGTGTTGAGCTGGGGCTTGAACCGGGGCCGAATTACGCGGCGGCAGCTGCCAGCTGGTCCCGGGGCTTTGACGGAAGAGAGATCCGCCCGCTGTCGGCGAATCTTCGGCCTGAGATTTGGTTCCTTTCAGAAAATCTCCAGCCTCGACCTCTTCCGCTGCTGCACTCTACACCTCCACCCGGCACCATGTCATCCGTGCAAATCAATCTTCCGTTGCCTGTCCTGCCCTCAGGGTGGGCTGCCGACAAGGACTTCAAGGCCGTTGGCCACCTGTCTGCTCCGACCCAGCGCAATGTCGAGCCTGTTGGCCCTCACTTCCTCGCCCACGCCCGCAGAAAGCGCCACAAGCGCACATTCTCAGAGGATGACCGCATCCAGGCTGAGAAGGCCGCCAAGAAGGTTGAGGACGAGGACGATGGCGAGATTTCTGAGCCCGAGGATCCGCTGATGCTGCAGCGCGATGCCAAGGACTGGAAGGTAAACGCTTACACTCGCCCCGCTCCTTAAACCCTTGCTGACTGTCGTACCACAGAACCAAGACCATTACGCTGTGCTGGGCATCACCAAGTACCGCTGGAAGGCCACGGAGGAACAGATAAAGCGCGCCCACCGCAAGAAGGTCCTCAAGCACCACCCCGACAAGAAGGCCGCCGCTGGCAAGGCACAGGACGACAACTTCTTCAAGTGCATTCAGAAGGCCACCGAGGTCCTGCTTGATCCTGTCAAGCGCCGCCAGTTCGACTCTGTTGACGAGAACGCTGATGTCGAGCCGCCGTCCAAGAAGGAGGCACAGAAGGGCAACTTCTACAAGCTTTGGGGCAAGGTCTTCGAGTCTGAAGCTCGCTTCTCCAAGGTCCAGCCCGTTCCCATGCTCGGCAATGAGAAGAGCACCAAGGAGGAGGTCGAGACCTTCTACAACTTCTGGTACAACTTCGATAGCTGGAGGTCGTTTGAATACCAGGACGAGGATGTTCCCGATGACAATGAGAGCCGTGACCAGAGACGCCACATCGAGAAGAAGAACCTCAACGCCCGCAAGAAGAAGAAGGCTGAAGACAACGCCCGTCTGAGGCGTCTCGTAGATGACTGCCTGGCTACTGATGAGCGTATTAAGAAGTTCCGGCAGGAGGAGTATGCCCAGAAGAACAAGAAGCGTCTCGAGAAGGAGGCTGAGGCCAAGCGCCAGGCTGAGGAGGCTGCTAAGAAGAAGGAGGAGGAGGCCCGTCTGGCCGCTGAGAAGGAGGCTGCCGCCAAGGCCGACAAGGAGGCCAGCAAGAAGGCTAAGGAGGCTGCGAAGAATGCAGCGAAGAAGAACAAGCGTGTCATCCGGAACGCCGTCAAGGACGCCAACTACTTCCACGTTGGCGGTGACGCTCCGGCCTCGCACATCGACGCTGTTCTCAACCAGACAGACCTTCTCATCACCAAGCTTGACGCTGACGACCTTGCCGCCATGGTCGCCAAGCTCAACGGCAAGAAGGATGCTGCTGAGATCAAGCAGGTCTACGCCGAGGAGGTCCAGCGCCTCGTCGGTGCTGGCAAGGCCAAGGAGGACGAACTCAAGGCGCTTGCTTAAGGGTTTACAAACTTTGACGTGGAAGGTGGGCGGTAATGGATTCCGAAGAAAGGAGATTCTCTAGACTTGTTTTCACGATGCATCCGTTCAGAGTTCAAAATAGATGGTGTTCTGGTAGTATACATTTATGCAGGCGACAAAAAGCTTCTCTACCGTCATTCAGCGCGCCGATGCCGGTGTTTGTTGCCTAGCTGGATTGTTAAAACGTACATGGGCTCTTTGTGCCTATGAGAGCGAGAAATTTCCTCTCGTAACAAGAACAGCAACCACAGAAAATCAAATTAATTCGACTTTGATGACTACCCTACAAGCTTGCACTGTCTAATCTATCCCTAAATTTCCGAAGCCACTGGAACGATTAGAGATTAGCGGGACGTAGAGCTACGAGTCGTAGCTCAAGATCCAATCGCGGCATCTACCACAATGCAATGGCCTGCGACCTATGGACTCCATTAGACATGAATATCTGAGGTACAGTGAATGACGGCAGCGGCGCATTTCGCTTGGGTGCCGTCGGCGGGTGGGCGGCGGCTTTCACTCCAGAGCGCGGGGAGACCCTGGACTTGCATCATGCCGAGCATCGCGGCCAAGCCTCTATCCAACTCACTCAAACCGCTGCTCCTCCTCCGCCGTTGCGCTCCGTTTCCTCTGAACCTCTCCTCGTGATCCCGACGCGACCTAGAAAGGCCTGCTTGCAGCGCTTTCCACACCCCAGACCCGTCATCGAATCGCTCGCGGAAGAGGCCCTCCTCAGCCCCCGGCCTGTGTCAGCGAGCAGCGACGCGCAAGGCAGCTGGCGCGCACAGAGGCACGCGCCTGCTACGTCTTCTCCGGATATCACACAACCTGCACCAGCGGCTCCGCGGCTGTTCTGTCCTCGTGGCCCTCCACGTACCAATCAGCAACTGCCTATCATGCCGCACCCCACGCCGGGCCAGCCCACACCCGACGGTACGCAGTCGCCAACATCGCCCGTCGACCCGTCAGGCACCCCCGCCGTCGCCGCGGCGAAGCTCGACCCTCTGTCTGCCGTGCAGAAGCAGGACGTCGTGCGCCGTCCGTCCATCCAGTTCCTCGCGAACCAGGGTCTGCCCAAACGGAGTGGCAGCCCCAAGGTCAGGCTGCAGCGACGTCTGTCCTCTCCTCCACCTCCACCGTGAGTCTCAGCTGTCCGTCATGCCTGCGTTTCGTCCTAAGCTGGGAGCGGTCCGCCCCACCTGGGTCCCACCGCCCGCGCGTGGAGATGCACATAATACCCTAGCTCCAAAATGCGTTGATCATGGACGACCCTCAACGTACACTTGCCGTTACAGTCGAGCAAAAGGCCACAAGCGTGTTTGCTGACATTTTGTAGCGTATTCCAACCCCGCGTATCGTTCGACACGTTTGACCGACCTGCCGACTTCATCGAGGAGAACTCTTTCACGCTGATCCGGAAGCACAAGGATTACGAATACTCGAAACGGTCGCGTACCTTTCTATGCGGCCTGGACTCAAATGAGTATTCGGCATATGCACTCGAATGGCTGATTGACGAGCTGGTCGATGACGGCGATGAGATTGTCTGTCTGCAGGTCGTTGAGAAGGACGACAAGGTGGCCGGCGATACCAGCATCGACAATGGAAGATATCGAGAAGAGGCGGAAAAGTTGATGGACAGCATTCAGATGAGGAACCATGAGAACAAAGCCATCAATCTCATCCTGGAGTTTTCGGTCGGCAAAGTTCAGAAGGTTATTGACGAAATGGTATGCGCCACCTCCCTCTGCAGCCATAAACCAGCCAGAGTTAATGATTGCAGATCAACTTGCACGAGCCGGCCATCCTAATTGTTGGCACCCGTGGCCGCAGCCTTGGTGGATTCCAGGGCCTCCTTCCTGGATCTGTATCAAAGTACTGCCTTCAACATTCTCCGGTGCCGGTGATCGTTGTGAGACCTACCGGCAAGAGAGCGAAGACCAAGCGCAAGCGTATGCAGGATCCTACCAGGACCGGCTACAGAGATTTGCTGGACAAGAGTGGATCAGCAGGCGGGCATCTGTTGGATACTGGCCATAGGCATAGCGTCATGCTCGATGAACTCCACGCAGCGGCAACAGATGAGGAGGCAGCAGCAGTTGCAAAGGCAGTCGGATTCAACCCCAGCCCTCTTGGTCAGGATGGCGGCCAAGCCCCACCCCAGACTCCGGACAGTATCGGTGGTGGTTTGATGAGTGGAGAGAACTCTCCAGATGACACGCGCGACATTGGCCCCGTCATGAAGAGCCCTGAGCTGCAAAACCTCGATACGCCTGCTGTAAGCAGTGACGAGGACAGTAGCGATGACGAGGGTGGGGTGCAAATGTTCTCTCCCAACCCCCGTTCATCGGAATCCCAGGAATCTCCAGGCATATCTCCCGGGACGAACCCAGCAGACCAAAGCAAGACACTCACAATGCAAGAAACCGATTCCAGACAAGACGTGAGCCCTGGAACGACTACGCCTGCTGTCGAGAATCCTGGTAAAACCACGCCTGCTGTCGAGGATCCTGGAGCAGCGACGCCTACTATCGAGGAGCTTACGGTAGCGTCCGAGAGGAAGGCCTCAGAATCCAGTTCTGAAATCTCAAAGGAGAAGAGTTGATGGGTTTAGATGATTGCGGGAAGGTTGATCAGCAGTTTCAGTGGTACGTCTCGACTCCAAGGCCTGTTACGGTCTGCCACATTCATGCCTTTTCTTTTGCCAGCGCGATATCGCCTTTTGACCTATGCCTTCGGCGGGGTCGGGGAACGGCAGACAGAATTTGCCGTCAACAGTTACAAATACTCTCCAATGAACAAGATATTTTCGAAGTGAAACATTGGTGTGTGATCGCGTTTGCCATTTTCATGCTAGCTGAAAGAGTGAAGTGTTCCCCAAGGAAGCAAGTGGACGGTGGGAAGTGCTCGAAGACTGATGTAGTAATTTAGGGAGGGCTCCGGACCGGACTCCGGCTGCCCGCATTCCGTCGTAAGGCTGGACCGAGCGGGACCGACGGAAGAGGCATTTGGCGGACCCTGGGCCAGCCTCGGGCAGCCTTTCCCCGCTTCATTTAGCATTCTTGAGAGAGTCGTTACGTGCCTTTCGGTGTCAGAAGACAGTCTGGCATGAAAGTTTGCACTTGAGTTGGCGCTGCAACTGGCAGCAGGGCGGCCATTTGTCACAGGCCGGCGGGGGCATGACTCGCCTGGTGTAGATCGCTGAGGTTGCTACCTCGCTACCTTCTCACCCATACCCTCTACGGTTCCGGTTCCGCCTACACTCTTCGCCCCTCGCCACGGCTTTCTCCCAGAAGCTATGGAGGACCCTTCGAGTGCCTGGCTACGAGCCGCCATCCACCAAGCCTACTCCGTTGCCGCTCAATCCTCCGCCTTCTCCTTCTCCGCCGCATCGCCGCTTCTCAACGATGACGACACCATATCCGTCAACGAAGACTTCGATCCTGATCTTGGGAATAATCCGGGCAAGGACCCCAGGTTCAGGAAGCTGGTCGAGGCCGTCCTGTTCTCTAGAGCGTTCATGAATACCTACAACATCGTGCTGCTCGTTGTTCTGCTTGGCTTCACTATTGCGCAATGGGCCGGTGTCATGCAACGAGCATACCGGCGGCGTGCGGCTGCCAGAAGAGCAAGGAATGAGAGCGGTTCCACATCGGGAGCCCGGACAGCGCAGGGCAGGAAAACCGTAGCGGCTGGTGCTGAGGAGAGCGGGGCGTCGTCATCGTCGAGCAGCACTCTGGAGGGTACAGCTACGCCTCCAGACGTGCCCAAGGCTAATGCCAACAGAACACCGGACGAAAGACAGCCGTTGCTGCCACGCAACGGTTCGAAGGTGAGGAAGACCGGGGGCCTGGCCTTTGTGTTGCACCGCATCAAAGCTTGGCTGATGTATCAGCCACGGCCCATTCCTGTCATCAACAAGGAGCTGCCGTCCAACGGACAGACCTTGGTCATCCTGGCCTTCCTTGGGCTGAATATCTTTTATCTGTTCTTCCGCATAGAGTTCACACCTGAGCACATCTTCGTATTTGCAGATCGATGTGGCATCCTGATTGCCATCAATTTGCCACTTCTGTATCTCTTTGCAGCAAAGAATCAGCCAATCACCTGGCTGACCGGCTACTCCTATGAGTCGCTAAACATCTTCCACCGTCGGCTAGGCGAGCTGCTATGCCTTTCTGCCTTCCTGCACGGTCTGGGCATGTTTGCCGTATGGTACGGGCTACTCCGCAAACTCGGCTTCACCCTGGCCCGTTTTGTGTTCAGCAGGGTGGTTCTCTTCGGGCTCCTCGCCTTCGTCTGCTACGAACTCCTCTACATCACCTCCCTGCGCACTCTCCGCGTCCGTTGCTACGAGCTCTTCCTCACCCTCCACGTCGTCCTCCAGGCCTTCGCCCTCGTCTTCCTCTTCATCCACCACAGCCGCTCGCGCATCTGGGTCGGCATCGCCCTCCTCATTTTCGTCATTGACCGCTTCATCTACCGCCTCGGCATCAAATCGACCTACCTTCGTGCCGACCTCTCCATTCTCCCCGACGGTCAGACTGTCCGCCTCTCCTCCAACTGGTCCATCCCGCCCGGCACCTGGACCACGCAGCTCACCCGCCGCACTGTCCTGCGCGGCTGGAACGCCCCGGACCACGTCTTTATCAGCATCCCCGCCCTTGGAGGGCCCCACGCCCTCCAAGCCCACCCCTTCACCGTCGCTACCCCGGCCCCCTCCAAGCCCCGCGTCCTCCACCACCCGTCCAACGAGGAAGAGCGCCACGCCTGGCTCTCTCTGCTCGTCCGCGCACAAGGCGGGTTTAGTAGAGACTTGCTGCGCCACGCCCAGACCAACTCGTCTACCCTCGTCCGCCTCGACGGGCCCTACGGCTCAACCCATCCTCTCGCGCTGCTGCGTTCCGTTGATTGTGCCATCATCGTCGCAGGCGGCTCGGGTGTCGCCGTCGCTTTCCCCCTACTGTGGACGTTGCTCAACCCCGCTGCAAAGCCGGACCTCGAGCGTCAGACGCGGGGGATTGCAGCGGGGACTGGTGTTGCTGGTGGTAACTATCGCCCCCGTAAGGTGTGCTTCTTGTGGGTGGTCAGGAAGGCGAGCCATCGGGAGTGGTTGCCGGAGCAGCGGCTTGAAGAATTGAGGCAGTGGGGCACGGATGTAAGAGTTGAGGGACCGACGGAGAGCGTGGGGAGGCCGGATGTGAGGGACATTTTGGAAGAATGGGTGGCTGTGTATGGAGACGCGGAGAGGTCGACTGGGTGTGTGGTTAGTGGGCCGGATGCGTTGAACAGGGATGTGAGAAATGCGTGTGCAGGATTGGTGAGGGATGGAAGGGGGGTGAGTGTTAGTGTTGAGAAATTTGGGTGGTAACAGAGGTGTACGAGCCTTGAAGCGTTGAGTTGGCTTTACTTTCTCCCTAGGCTTTTTTGCGAGACATTTGGGTGGGCGCTTTGCCTGCTTTGCGTTGTGGTCGACACTGGTACAGACTGAGATCATGATGGGACGGTCTTTCTGCCGGGATATCACAGATTCGAGACTTCTGAGACATATCAATGATCAGAGTGCAGTTGTTTGCTTCCTCTAAAATATTTAGTGTCTAGTGGCGGAGTAGTGAGCTATTCGTTTCCTCAGATTTGCCGCCGGTAGGCAAGGTCCTCGTTGAGGCTCACATATAAGGCTCGTTATGGCCTTGCTTATCCAGGCGACTCAGCGGGTGGTACATGCCACCTTCGACACTCATCTTGCTTCTGGACACAGCGTGTTCGACCCTCTTTCAACCGGAATAGAGTTCACTGACGCTGCTCAGCAGTTCTGAGCCAGTCCTTGTCTCACAGCGATGAACGACTCCATGTGTCAGACCCCTGTACCAGCTTGAAATCCTAACGTGGTGTTAGTTCCCCCTCATGTCCTCGAGGGCACCCGAGTGGTTCGTTGAACCCACTTAAACACAGAGACGTACCCGTACTTTTCCAATTCCTTCAACGATGGTGGATGTTGCGACTAACAGATACCCGAATTTCTTGTTAACGCGGTCTCCAGAAGCATACTTTTTTGCCCTCTCGATTTCCGGTCCGTGTTTGCGGGGTTGGCATGTGGGGTTTGTGGCTTCCTGCCCTTCCATGATAGGTGGCGTAGTACATGGTCTCTACCGCTCGCTGTTTGGGATTCTAGCTTCCGCAGGCCGCGCACTAATTCCTATTCGCATAGGTGATGATGCCATGTGCTAGTACATTCATCACCAGTTCAGAAGCCACCCAACCAGTTCCCTCTCCCCAGCGGCGAACGGTATCCTCAACAGTCAAAAAGCAGCACCTGAGTCCACACTGTAATTCATTTTCACCCCATCACTGGTGTTCTTTGCTCACCGATGATCCGAGTGGGAGTCGTGTGGACTATAAGGCATAGTGTCTGCCTCTTTTTCTCTTATCAGGCCTGTGGATGTTCACAGTTGTTAGAAGTTATGTGTAGTTTCTCTCGGTGCGCTGTCTTCGGAAACATTCCTTTTCTGGCTCGTGCCCCTTTAGGTGGATGTTGCAGGTGAGAACTGCCATTCCACCCCCTGTGTAGGACATATGATGTAGTCGGCTATCTCAGCCACTACTATACACATTCAATTTTGCCTCTGGAGACCACTCGGTCGATCCTAGTTTCCTTATCCGGTGCCCACTGACGCCCCGGACAGTCCCCAGTCCAGTTCATCTCCCTCTCTCCAGCGGCGACCCGAGCAATCCAGGCTTTCGATGGATGGTTCCACAGGAACACTTTCAATCAATCGGTGTTCTTTGCTCACCCAAACAGCTGTGCCACTTGCGTCACAGCGCTGAACGCAATGACAGTTGTCGCATTCCAAAATACAAATTGTACCTCACTCTATTCATACCATGGCCAGAGTCTTGCATTACTGAAATGGTACGGCGGATATCCATTAGCGCGGTCTTTTGGAGGGCACTATTTTGTCTCCCCATCGTTCATTATGGGCACTTCTATCTGTCAGTTCAGTTCGCTGAATCACTTGAAATCCTTGTGGGGTTTTCTCAGTTCTGGATCACTCAACACTGCCTCCGCATGATGCGAAGTCAGGTTTTCAGAATCGAGCACGAACTGTAGCGAATTGCATGTCCAGTCATCCCTACTGGCAAACAAACGTATATGCAATTTCTTCCAGCGATAGGTATTGCTCTTGTAAGGAATGACTTTGCATTTGACTACATTAGCTTCAGACTCATCGACCACTACGTCGAAATCCTTGGGTGCATTCTCTGCTTCTCCCGGCGCAAATGGTCAGAAGAGCTTCGCCAGGAGCCCCTTCTTCTGGCCCTCCGCCCCCTGCTGAACCTCAGGCGCACCGTCTTTCTGTGCGAACTCCGCATCCGGCAAGCTCTGCTCGCCCGTGAGACGCGGATTGCGCAGCACGAGCGAGAAGAAGATCAGCAAGCTGGACAAACAAATACCCGTGATACACAGATAATTCTGCGTCGTGCGGTAAGCAGCAATCACGCCATCGCGGTCCGGCGTGCCAACGGGGTTGCTATCAGCCCAGACGAGTGGGTTGGCGTAGACGGTGGCAGCGGTGGAGGCGTTGACGTGCTTCTCGAGCTCGCCAGGCAGGACCTGGGACCAGACGGCGCCGGACAGGCAGGCGCCGAGGGCGCTGCCGATGTTGTAGGTGCCGAGGTAGAGGCCGGTTACGATGGCGAGGTGCTCGTGACGCGTTGCGGCTTGGATTGCGGCCTGCGTTGGGTAGGGGAAGAGGCCGCCCGCAATGCCCAGGACCACCTGCGCGCCGATCATGCCGGCGCTGTGCGAGAGCGACGTCCCGCCGCGGTAGTGGATCAGCATGCCGAAGGCGACCATGAAGAGGCAGGTGCCGAAGACGATGAAGGGCTTTAGACGTCGGACTTTGAAAACCACAATGCCGAGGAACCAGCCCATCAGGACCGAGGCGAAGCTGTAGAGCTGCGTGATGCGCGTTGCGGACTTGACGGATTCGTTGAAGGCGACGACGAGGACAGTGTAGAGGAAGTCGGCTTGCATGTACCAGGCCCAGTTCAGGCACATGGCGATGCCGAGGGCGCCCCAGACGGAACGGTCCTTGAGAAGCTGGGGGGAAGGTCAGCGGAGACATGTTAAAGTGTCGTGTGGACGGCGACTTGCGTGGAAGGGAATCAGCGGGTGGACAGCTTTCATCTCCCACCAGACGAACACGGGAATGCAGCAGAAGCCGACGACGAGCGGAGCGATTATGTGAGCCTGTTTCCAGGTTGAGGCGACACCGCCGGCAAGAGTGAGGGGCGTCAGGAGAAGCGCAAAGACGGCAATCATGAGAATGATTCCAATTACGTCAAGCTGCCAGAATAGAGCCTTGGACAGGCCCCGGGCGCCAAGAATCTCGAACGGAGTTCTGTAATCAGCCAACTCGGCAGACTTCTTGGCCCTTCGGTGGGCGATGAAGAGGGCCGAGAGAAGGGGAATGGCGCTGACGGGGTAAATGATAGCCCACATGCCAATTCCCCATCTCCAACCAGCATTGGTGAGAGTTGAAGAGGCGATGTCTCCCGAGACCCATGTGTTGATGATGAAGGGGGTTGCCGGAATGTATGAGAAGAACAGACGGGCGCGCAGAGAAGAGATGTCGCCAATAATAACCTCAACCAGCAGGATCACGAAAGTGTATCCAATCTACCTCTGGGTCAGCTGTAAGGCGGCGGTGAAGAGATGATGCAGCAGTACAGACCTGGTACAGGACAGCGCCCGCGCAAAACGTGGCGATGTTGTTTGAGGCAGCTTCGACGATGGTGCCGAGGACGTAAAAGAAGATAGAGACAAGAACCAGCTCGACACGGCCGAAGACATCGGCAATCTTGGAGGCAGTGGGCTGGCCAACGGCGGCAATAACACTGCGGACGACGTTGATTGAGGCCAAGAGGCTATGCTCGTTGAAGGAAGCTGTTGCTGTGGTCTTGGAGGATTAACTGTCGGCGCAGCACGGGGAACATGCATGTCGAAGATCCTCCTACCTGATATGTGTAGCGAACGGTCCCGTCAAGCGAATATGCATAAGCGATGAGAAAAACACCAATAAACAGAAAGACGCGATCATAGAAGGTCAGATGGGTTGCAATGGCTTCGATACGCTTGACACCCGGGCTGGTCGCGCCCATTAGCTGGAACTCGTCCTCGCGGGAGGCAGCAGCACTGCGGCGCATCTCTTGAGAGGTGAACTCCTTGGAGGGGTGGGCCTTGGAAGCCATCCTGCTTCGCACTTGACGGGCACAGCCAGGCGGAGAGAGGCACGGTGGACTTGTATGCAGCGACCAGGCTTCACAGGCCCCGGGCAGCAATATAAATGATTGATTGATAAGATCAGGTCATGCCGACGCGCGGGACGGAGCGGCGGCGGCGGCGGCGGCGTCGAGAAATTTTGCTCCCAAGAACGTGTCAAGGCGAGGTTTAGGCAGGAAGAGGCAAGCTAAGGCCGATGGCGGTGGCCCATGGGCGCGCTCGCTGCTCCACCGGCACGCCGTTGAAAAGGAAAGCGCTCCCTCTGACGCCTGACGACCCGGTCCAGCAGACGAGAGCCTGCTGGCGATGAAAATGCACAAGGCGAAGAAGGAAGGCGGCGCAACCAGCGCAATGCGACTGCAACAGGTAGGAAGGTGCCATGTTGGGCTTGCGTGTGCGTCGGGTGAGGGTGCAAGTCAGTGCGGGCGGCGCGCGGTCGATCATCCGTGGGGGGACGGAGTGCTCTGTTGCATTCCCATTGCGTTATGCTTTGCTCCAGCGCAGCTCCAAAGCAGAAAAAAGCAGGCAAGGCACCGTAGCAGCGGGCAAAATCAGTTAGAGATAATGCCGCGTGAAGTTACATCTGGCTACCAGCACCACAGAGGGGTGCAGGAGCCGACGGTTGGCGTGAAGCTGTTTCTCAGTACAACGATGCCCATGCTGGCCTATCGCATCCTCCGGATCCGGACAGCAACTCTTCTTTTCAAGATGCACAGTCTTCGCGTTGGCCGGCGGCACCCTGCAGTGTGCGAAACAAGCACGGCGGCCAAAGATCAGATAACCTAATTCATGGCATCTGATAAGCCAGCCACTGTCCGTCGCTTCTCGGCACGTGACCATCCGTCAGCCTCGGCTCAGGCGCGTGAGGCCCGCGGGCGAGCTCGGAAGTCTCCAGTCGAGCGTCACCGCGCCGTCTGCCAGAGCACGCGCATCGCACCCACGACTGCTCCATGAATTGCTGCTGCTGAGACAGCACTCGCCGTCACCATGGTCCGCGAGGACCTCGTCAGCTCAGCGGCAAGTTCCATCTCCCCGCCCATCCGCGTCTGCGAGCTAACCGTCGACAGGTTACATGTGAGCACCTCCAGCACCGGCACATCGATGCCCAAACTCACCATCTTCTGCAGTCCTCCAGGATCCTTCCGTCGCCTCCTCTCCCGTCGAGAAGCGCATTGCTTTCCTGCAGTCCAAGAACCTCACCCAAGAGGAGATCGATGCCGCTCTAGCTCGTGCTGGCGGCGAAAGTCCGCCTCCGTCCACCGCAGTCTCTGCGCCTGCGAGCTCCGCGCCTCCGGGCTATGGATACCAGCAGCCGCCTCCACCGCCTGGATATGGCGCGTATCCTGCATACTGGCAACAGCCTCCGCCGCCGCCGTAAGACTTGCATAGCCGGGCATGTTGGAGAAACGAAGCTGACATGGAGGGGATTCAAGAGTGCCGAAGCGCGATTGGCGGGACTGGTTTATCATGGCTACCGTGATGGGTGGCGTAGGCTATGGCCTTTACTTCACGGCAAAGGTACACTGGATCCGTTCGTGGTTTAGTCAACGGCAGTGAACTGACAAGCATTAGCGCTACATCTACCCTCTGATCGCACCTCCAACGCCGCCCCAGCTCGAGCAAGATAAGAAATCCATCGACGAATCGTTTGAGAAAGCATTCGCCCTTCTGGACCAGCTGACCACAGACACAACGGCGCTCAAGGCTTCGGAAGAGGCTCGTACACAGCGCCTAGACTCGGCCATCACGGACATGGAGACGGTCATGGACTCGTTGAAAGAGTCTCTCAAGCGGCGCGACGCCGATAGCCGCAAGCTAGAGGATGACGTGAGAGGGCTGCGCGACCTGATTCCGAAGGCGCTGGATGCACACAAAGAGAGCACGGATAATAGATTGAAAGATCTTTCTCAGGAGCTGAAGAGCTTGAAGACGCTGGTCGGAAACCGCATGGGCTCCAGCTCGCCCAGCACCGCGTCCAAACCAGCGTCGGGCGCAAACACGTGGGGCTCGCAAGGCGCGGGTGTGAATGGAAACTCGACTCCGGGCACCCCGGCCGCTACTGCGCCGGGCTCGGCAGGAGGTGCTACGAACAGCACCACCGAGACACAGCAGCAGGATGGCGGCAGCTCGTCGTCAGCGGCGCCTGCTGCCCAGCCAGCGCCCGCTCAGGCATCCTCGAGCCCCTACAGTAGGTTCAGCAATGGACGTGCGGCAATCCCGGCGTGGCAGATGGCGGCACAGAAGAAGACTGAGGCGGAGAAAAAGGACACTTCGGAGAGCGGCACCGTCAGTGAGGCGGCTGCCGGGGCGTAAATAGGATGGGCAGCGGTAGGTTCAATCCGCTTGTTTTGTATCTATACTCTTGGCAGTTTGGGTGGAATCGTACCGGCGTTTAACGTGGGCAAGTTGCAATCGGACGAGTGGATTATCTCTTGCTGTGGCTTGAGCGGTCTTCTTTCCCTCGACCTTGACGGGAATAACACAAACAGGTTGTGATGATCAGTGATTCGTGAGTGTACTAGTGTTATGCTTCGAATGGCTTGCTGGGCGGGCTGGGCTACTCAATGCGGGCCACCCTACCGTAAGCTTGCCGATTGGGCCGGTGTGGCTCTCCGGCACAGGCATTTGGCTTCCATTGCCTGTTGTTGAGCGATTGAGCGGCATTTGTAACCAGCCACGGCGATCTCGGACGGGCGGACGCGGCCCTGCAGCCCCGATTCTGTGGCTACATCACTGGTGAACGGTACGGATGGCGAATCGTTCCCCTCCGCGATCGCTGAAGCGATTATACAAGCCGGACCCACCATACCTCCGAGACGGGGTGCGCTCTGTTGCGACCACTGGGAGGATTTCAAACCCGGCGACTGTTGCATCACCCTCATACGCTTTCATGTAAAGCACGAGCACTGCCAATGGCGATCAGAGCTAATAGACCGCCGTGCATTAAGCAGAGAAAAAGAAAGACCAAACGATACCACACGAGAATGCCATCGCGGAGCATCACAGATGATGCCTTTCTTTCTTAAGGCGCCCGAGCGTCCTTAATGAGCGATAGCACGCAGCGAACGTTCTCGCCCTGTCGCTCACTCGCTTGCGACAGTCACTTTAGGCGCCCGCATTGATGAGCTGCGGAGCCGCACTGAAGTAGCAATCAATCGTCCATTATCATCACCGCCCCCCCTTGGAGAGAAAAATAAAAAAGGCTACTCTCAAACCGCTCGGGTTCCACATGAAGGAGCACGGCTGATCCACAGTTTCCCCGTTTCTCGTGCCGTCATCATGCACCGTGACGACTGCGCTCTAGCCCTGCTGCTGCTGCTGCCGCCGACCACAAGCCGCAAGACACACGACGCCCGGTTTGCTGACCGCCCCATTTGCCTAAAACGGTCCATTGTCGTACAAAGGGTTATACACACCGCCGCCGCAGACCGCGAGGGTTCCGGTTACGTATACGAATACCTGGAAACTTTTTTTTTTCTTGGAGAGGAGGGACAACGAGACGCGGAAGTGGTTACCAGAGCTGTCGTACGGGAACACCCTGCCGGCTGGCGAATTTGCTAAGCACAATGTCATAACAACTACCGCTTTCGGTCGAAGAAACGCCGCAGAGCCCGGTATGATCGTTGATGATTGGATGAGCCGCCGCTAGAGGGGGAGAGGATCCTAAAGTGGGCCGGCAATAAGAAAGGGTTCTTTTATTTTTAATTTTGTTTTTTTTTTGTCTCAAGATGTTCGTCACATTTTTTTTTTATTTGCGCTGCCTTGCATTGGACCCTGCAGGTCCACGCCCACGGAAAAGGCGTGTTTGTTTGTTTAACCCCCCTGGACTGGCCGAATCGGGTAATCCATCAGACATTGGGTTTCTGCTCTGAGCGCGTGCCCTGCGCGCCTGGGCTCGAATGCATTTGGGCTCGGGCCGAGAGTGCACCGGCCGTCTGCATCGTCGCTGCCCATCAGGCGTGCCGCTCGTGCGTGCATTGAGTGGGTGATAGGGAAGGGACGTGGAAGTACGAGGCACGGGGTGGAAATCGAGAGAAAATACTGGTGGCGGTGGGCAAAAAACAGTTGACGATGGCTGCGTCCCTAGTGCGCCGTGACGCAAAGGGCGAGGATCGGAGGAATGGTGTGGGTGCGAGCACATGCGAGCGGGCGAGACGAGACCGGACAGGCGAGGCAGCCCGGCTTGTGCGGCGAGGGCTGCGCATATGTATTGTAAATCCGAGCAGGCATTTGTCCTTTTTTCTTTTTCTCGCCCGCCGCCGTTCGACAGTACAAGAGGCTCGAGCCATGTCGCTTCTTTCTTTTTTTTTTTTTCTTCCTCTTCTTCTTCTTCTTCTTCTTCTTCTTCGCCGCGTTTTCCTTCCGCATTGGCTGGTGTAGTGGAAACTATAGCAGGCTATCGTTAGCAGGGGGCCATCATTCGGTCAGACCAGGCACGCGTCTGGAAAACGGGCCCAGGAGCCGCTGCGCTATCTGTGAGCTGATTGTCGCCGGGCCTTGCTCCTACAGAACCCAAAAGGCTTGGCTGAGACTGTCCGGCGTGCTGACGGTGCCCTTTCCACATATTTATGTACACACCTGCTCCTCACCCAGTCCTTCGCCCCCTTCAGTTTCAGCCAAAAACTCCCCACTTCATCGTTTCTGGATACGGTTGCGAATACCACTGAATCCTTAAATAAGGATACTGCACACAGAGGAGCCACACACATTCAGAAGAGCTCAAAAGAAGCTTATTTGTATAACTATTGCTCTCTTCCATATCGGAGCCGAACAAAGACAGTTCTATTCACGACACCGGAATTCCCTGGATCTAACGGATTGTACATTCCAGCGCGGGACAAATACAACACTCGACAAAAGAAACCCCATCTCTTAAGCGCCACGCTTTCTCCACTTGGCCCATAGGGGGACATTGCGAACAACATTTGGAAACACGTGCATGCCAAACTAAACTCGAGGGCTATGACAAAGAAAGAAAAAATACAATAGCAGTGTTCCTGTGGGGGCTATTCTAAATGAAATATCGGGATACAAAAGAGAAAAGAGAAAGGAAACAGCAAATGTTTGCGGTCATGGCTGGGAAAATTGGAAGTTTGGGGGGTATATGACGGCTCGACCTCACATTTGCAAAACGGCCAGACAGGAACGCACGACAGAGCATGTGCATTTCACACGGGATTCATTGGGTAACTCGTTGCCTCATAGCAAGCCGTCCAACGGAAACTACGTGTGAGGACAGCACATTCTCGGCACTGACAGGAATAACTGCAGAACAGGGGTGAATATCCGCAAGCAATTGGCTCTGGCAGTTGCCATTTCTTCGTTGCTCATTACCACGAACTCCCATGACATCGTCCGAATGTTTGTTGACGTGTGGAGTTAGCGGGATCTTCGAACACTCGGATATTCATTCTCCATTTGGTCCAGAAATTTCTTACTATCTCACCACTGGGTCGAGGGCCTCGCGTGGATATTTTGCGTCGGAATCTTTTCCAGCCGAGATTCGGAAGGACCACGAGTGCGAGCTTAGATATCGGCGTCATCCACTCAATGCATGCCAGTTGCCCGGACCTTTCCCATCAGGAATGGCATTTGCTCGAATATCTCAGGCGCAATGGTCCAGTTGTTCAGATTACTCATGTGTTCGCGGAATGCAGGCGACAGTACTAGGCTGCCGGAGTTAGGCTCGCAATATACGGTGTGGGACTCTTCGTGGGGCCAGTTCAACGACAGGTGGTTCACCAACACACCTGTGACGTGGTGCTCAGGGTTGTGAAGGAAGAAGTCTCGGACAGCAGGCCTATGGACCGAATGTCAGCATCCATTTCCAGTCGGGATTCTCGCCGAACCGCGGCTCGGGCCGCACAACGTACCAGGGGAGGAAGTCGATAGCCGCATCGTGTGGAATAACTTGCTGGAATTGCGTTGGCCGTGCCCACTCTGGAAGCCTTTCCAGATTTTGTCGGCTAGGAGAGATTTGCCACTTCGTCACCTGTCAGTGGAATCCGCCATAAGGACCTGGGCTCCCGCCGGGCTGTTGGGTCCGTACGTACCGCCATGACGTCCTTAATGATCTCGCAAGCCGCAAGTTTCTCTGGTATTCCGACTCCACTGAAGAACACATTCGCAACCCTTGGGGCCCACACGGACAGAGGCTGCTCATTGTCAAAATTCGTCTCGCCACTCAGGAGCGCATGGATGTCGTTATCTCGCTGGCCAAACACTTTTTGATCGGATGCGCCGTCTGCTCGAGCTTGTCTTTTGCCTTCTCGGAAAGTTGCGTAGGTGTATGTTATTGGGTTGATCGAGGATCCGTGGGTTAGATTTGGTTGGAAGTTCATGGTCGGGTGATTCATGGCGTGAGCTGCGATGGGTATGGGAGATGCACTGGATCCGAGAATGGCCTGCTTGCTATCATCAAGGTCAGTCAAGGACATCGCCTGGAAAAATGAGTACTAAGTGGTGATGGGCAACTAACTTTCCTTGCGGTAACACGGCGGGGGCACTCGACCCCTCCCGGTAGGGCGAGGCCTGCACATGCGGGGGAGAAAAAGTGCCATCGGGCATCCAGACACCACTGTCGCCCGTTGTTAGGAGGGGATGGGTTGACCACTGTGCCTGTAACGCGCTGTTAGGGATCCGGTCGTCGCCTGGAATTGCCGGATTATCTGAAACACACCTCGGTCGTCGTCGGCAGACCTTGCGCAAATCCGGGGCTCACGCTCTGTTCGTATCCCGAATAGTACGCGGGAATCGATTCTGGTGTTGCGCCCGTCGCCGTCACGTCACTCTTCTGGTCGCCACTCATTGACGAGGAGGAGCCGACGGCGGGAGCCCCACCATCAGCGTCTGGTCGCGTCGTCCTGGGCCCTTCCAGTATCTTTCTCATCTCTTCGGCCGAGTGTTCGGAAAACCCATTATTTTGAATCTCGAGCGCGAGCCGCGTTGCAGCTTCGCGCTGGGACGACGTCGCAAGCAAAGGGAGGACGGACTTAACCTCCTCCAGTTCCTGCTCCAGCTTCTTCACATTTACCCGCAACGTGCCCTGCCACCTGTGTTCCTGTCGCATGTCGTAACTGCACGTCGAGCCCTTCATTGCGCAGGTGTTGCAGACAGGCTGCAAACCATTGCACTGGACCGGTGTTAAATTGTCATCATGTGTGCGGCGGGGCTTGTCCATGGGGATACGTACCTTACTCTTTCGCTTCTTGCACGGCACACATGCTATGGCGGTGATGCGTCCTCGCTTGGAGCCGAGTTTGGGGGTGGTGGTGGTCGGCGACGGAGTATTGTCCGAGGACTGAGAAGAAAGCTGTGGAGGAGAAGGGCCGACCTGGATGGGTCGAAACAATGGACGCTGCTGGTAGGCCGGCATATTACTTGCTTGGGCTGAGGCAGAGGATTGAGGATGACTAGAAGAGCACAGAATGACTCGCTGATCCGGATCTCGCGCAGATCTCGGTGGCGGGCGAGTTGCAGCGGTGCGGAGGGAGGAAAGGTTTTGCTGCGATGCGGCCGACGAGGATAGGGTAGGGTCTATGGGAAGTTCTACGGCATTTTGTTATGTCAGTACCACAAAAACAAGATCTCTCTATCTCCGCCGAATTGACTGAGTAAATAGGACCTTGGATTGGGCACCATCAGGTGCCAGCAGGCCCCAGTGTTTCGCCTCATACGCAGCCAGAGCTTCGGGGTCGCAGCACAGCGGGCAGCGAAAGTCAAAGCACGACGCTAGGCGCGGCGGCCAGGCACCGCTTCTGGAACGAGTTATCTGGCAGCTTACCTGGAAGCATGCGGGCGGCCTACGGCGGGCGGGCGGGAGGGATGGGTCCAACAACGCTGACTGATCTTCCTACTTCTGCGACCGCCAGCCCGGCGGCCTTGGCTGGTTATAGACGCTCAACACCTGTGTCACCATCAGCGGCTTCGTCGCCCAATGGCGCAGATCGGGGCGCGCATAAGGGTCCTCACCTCGCAGGCGCCGGAATGGAGACACGGAGATGCTTCCTAAGCGGTGGCTCTGAGCGGCGGTCAATCGATGCTGGCGGAGCGAATAGGCGGCACACCTTGTCTGCAGCGGCGAATTACCAGCGACGAGGGCAGAGGCAGGCGGGTGGTTTAAAAAAGGGAAGCCAGCCAGACCGATCTGCCGTGATCCCTACCTGCCTCCGCTAGTTTGATGAAGACAGCAGCAGCCGACACCAGCTGCCCGTTTGCCTTTCTGCGCTGGGGAGCAAACACGCCGTTTCGAGCCGCCAGCACGCTTCTGCCGCTTGCCTGTGGTCCTTGTCCCAAGCTTTCCGGTACGCTACCTTGCCACCTAGTGCAAGCTAATCCGGAACGACTCAAGCCTCTGTGCGCGCCGGATCTCGCAAGATATAGCATCACCCATCCTCGGCCGCCGCAGGGGACTGATTCAGCAGCCCAACCCTACCCTGCGAGCATCACCCTGATGAGCGGGATCGTCGGTGGGCGCAGCAATCGAGTCGCCAGCGCTCGCCCTGCCCGCCGCCATGCCACCACCGTCAGCGGCCTGCGCCAGAAGGCACTGGCTCCGTCGCCCATCCATGGTCGAATCTGTGCGCGACAGATCTGACAGTTGCTGCTGCACCCTGACGTCCGCCCTCACGACCACCGCCGCCCTGTCCGCCCCGGGAGCTACCCCACAAGCGCGTGGTCTGGACCTCCATCGCCAGCTTGTCGCCGCCAGGACGAGCCTCTGCCACCGGGCCAAGTCTTGATCGCAAGGCGTGCCTGGGACCCTCCGTCTTCCAAGCTCCCAAACACTCACCACCACCGCAGAGTGAACCCATATCGGCCCGACTCCTCCACCAGCAACCACTTCGACCCATCACCACCACCCCCAGAAGCCACCCTCACGAGCCACAGCCGCTCCATGACGCGTGTCCGTGGCGTTCCGCTTCCAACGTCCCAAAAAGCCCCTTCATCATCGCGCAGCCCTCTCCCTGCCGCCGCCCTGATGAGCCTCCACAGCACGACGATCCGTTTCGGCCCTCGCCCACATGCTTGCTGCTGATCGCCGCCATTGGGTTGCCAGATCAACGTCCTCGCGATGCCCTACGGAAATCAGTCCTCGCACAAGTCCGTCAAGGAGCCAGCCCTCCGCGCCACGCTGTTGTGAGCCCGAGACCCTCCCCGGCCGTAGCTAGCAGAGCCGCGCGACGGACGGCTCAGAACTCAAGATTGGTAGCGCGCTTCTTTATGGTGACGCAGCGAGCTTGGACGCTCCCCGGCGAAGCGCTGCCCAAGAACTTAGACGCCCAAAGTCCTCCTGTCCAGCGCGTGCCCCTCGTACGGCTGTCTCGGGCCGCGGTTACTGATTCAAATCTCCGCGCGCGCGCAAAGACACGCGCCGCTTTGAGGAAGAGAGTCGTAGCGTCGCAAAGTGTGGCCCGCGGCCTCGGTAGACTCGTTTTGGGCCACGGGTGGCAGCTACGGTCCACCTTGCCACCGGTGCCCCTTGGGTGTTGATGCAGCAGTGAAAATCTTTGTGCCTGTGGGTCACTCATTCTACCCTCATCTTGCTCACTGTCCCGAAAGGGCATGTAAAGCAGTCCGCTGCACTGAGGGGCCGTAAGGCGGCAGCCATCGGGTCCTCTTGGCCCTACAAGCAGATGCAGACCCACGCCTGAATGGCCATTAGCGCTTGCTAGCCATTCGGATCTCGCCTGTGTCGGATCGCTCTGTTCGGCAAGCCGCCTCGAGTTTGGCCAGTGCCGCTTCCTTGACCCGTCATTCGGATCGGGTTCCGAGAAGTTAGGCAATGTTGCCTCATCACTAATCCGAGGCACGAACTCAATGGCCGACGCTTCAAATAGAAGGCAGCCGAGTTTAGGGCTTGCAATATGTAGAGTATCGCAAGCGATGCGCTTCACTGACCGGAGAGGGAGTTGAAGGCGCCAAGACCATTTATCAGACAGGCAAATGCCGACCGACGGCATCAGGTGTGCTCAAGCCAGGTAAGTCGTGTAAATCACCAAGGGCCTAGCCGCATCGTGTTGCTGGTCAGCGTGGACGGCTCTGAGCCCTGACCTTGGCCAGGATCGACCGGCACTTAAAGGGCAGGTATCCATGTCGAGCTGAGGGTCTGCTGCAAAACCAGTTGGTGTCGTCGACTTCTGCGAGGCTCGAATCAGATGTCAGCATGAAGGAAAATAGACACGCCTAGGACACGGGCTGAGCCTTGCGAGGCTTGCGAGCGTTGGCTCCCGCGGCGGAGTCGAATGCCAGACCGCCGCGGCGTGAACCGCGTGCGTTGGAAGCTGGCCGATCATGAATCGTGTGGCGCTCGCTCTTATGCGCTTGGCTTAACGGCGGCGCCGATTAGCTGCATCCCCTGCTCCCTGGTTTTTGCAGCTGCGCTCGTCACCGGGGCGTACCAGCAAAAGATGTGAGGTTGCATCGGGAGGCGCCTGCGTGGGTCGGTCAGTCGAGGTCGAAGACGAGCTTCGCGTACCAGCTGAAACCTCTCTCCATGCATTTCTGCCAGCCGTTGCCAATAAGCGCGCCTCGGGAAGCAGCTTTCGAGTCATTTGCTTTATTGGGCGCAGGGGGTGTGGTTTTTTCTTAGATCAAAGCATCGGGTGTCACTTGCTCACAGACGGCTCTGGGTAAAAGGAAGCGTGCGTAGCTAGCTTGGATGAAGTGAAGCGTTCCGCAAGGGCCCGTGTCCTCAGGCCACATATGGTATCATTTCAACGGCGGCGTTCCCTGGAGCTGCTTGCTGAGATTGCCAAGCCGCTGAGGAGCGGGTGTTTTGACGGTGCATGAGGGCATTTGCTTGCCAGACGTAGATGAAGATGACCATGCGCGGGGCAGGCCCGGCGGCGGAAGTGAGATCCAGCTAGCTGCCTGAATCACGGCTCAACGCGAAATTACTTGTCCCAGCCGGCTGCAGTCCAGCCTAGGCGGTGGTCCAGTCAATGCGGCCACGACTTCGCTGCGCAGCTCCAGCTGGTGGCGTGCATCAGCGGACACAAGCTGAGGCCTGCTCAAGCGCGCCGGGGGCAGCTCGGGACGGCGGGGAGGCGGATGGCAGTGGAGCAAAGCTGGAGTCGCTCGCACCGTGAGACGCGTTGGCGTGGACGCGAGCTCCCCTGCGTAATGTAAGAGGCAGGTGGACATGAGGATCCGCAATGGTGGGCAGTAATGGTGCCTGAGGCGCTGATTTAGATTAGCAGAATCCCCGCAGTAAATCCTATGGCCTGTTGCTGAGCTCAGCGGCCCTGTGGGATGCCCTGGACGAATCGCTGATGACTCAGCCGGCAAAACATTGGCCCATGGTCTGCCCGGGCAGCGACGACGGACGCCATCCGAGGAGCGCAATTATCGCGTCACACTACCGCAGTCGCGACTCCATACCATCTCCCTCTGGCTTGCATCCGCCAGGTAGTCGCGTTGCGTGCATCTTGTCTCCCGCGCCGCCTTGCGCCCGCAAGCTCTGCACCAGACCCTCCGCTCCGCGGATTCAGGAGGAAAAACACATCTTGCTGGTTCGACTTCTGTCAAGCCTGCAACCTCGAAAAGACGTTAGCTAACCTCCATCCTATCGCTCTCCATCTCAGGCAGATCTGGTTCCGCAAGAATTTAGGTCAACAGTCATCATGAGCACACACTCTGAATCGGAGGGAGAAATTCCTGATCACGAGGTCCACAAGGCAACTACGGCACAGCCATTATCGACGGGCAACAGCGTTAACCGTCAATCCAGACCCCGCGCATCAGATTCGAAGTCTCCACGGGAGCCATATGAGGGTGCTCCACGCCGCTACCGCTCGCGATCTCCTGACAGACACCGTTCGCCCCGTGGAGAGAAGCGCCGCCGTGACGATGACTTTCTCCATGACCGAGACCGCTACGACCCGCGTCGCTTCAAGGTTCGCTACGAGGACAGACGTTCCTACGATGACGATCGTCGCCACCGTGTGTCTTACGCCGACATAGATCATGGGGACACGGGCCGGCTCTCACGCTACGATGATCCGCGCGACCGAAACCGCTATAGTCGCCACTCTACCCGAAGCCGCTCGCCACCCAGGCGCGGCGGTCTTGACAAACGTCGTGACAGACGTAATGAGAGGCATGACCCGGACCGGAGAGACTGGCGGCAGCACCTTCGCGAGAACGGTGGAGATTGGCGCTCACAGGAGCATTCAGGCACTGAGCGAGTCAACAAGGGGAACGAGCGGAACACATCTGCGCCTAAAGACACCCGCAGCCGTGAAAAGCAGCAGCATGCTGTGGTGAAGGATGTTGAAGCAGAGGCCGAGACGTACGTCTGATCATACATGCATTTGGAAATGATGGTTAACTAACAAATCACAGATCTACGGAAGTTCAGGATGGAACCTTGAAAGATACTGAAATGGTCGACGAGCATAGCCAAGCACAGCCAGAGCTCGAACCAGAGCCCATCGATTATGATGCTGAAGTTGAAAGACGTCGGAAGAGGAGAGAAGCAATCAAAGCTAAGTATATGGGCTCGTCTACGCCCCTGCGTGTCCAAGTTCTGCAACCCGGGATTGAATCTGGTCCGTCTACTCCGCAGGCTGAAAGTCCGAATGGTTATCTTGAACGTTCTGGTATGTATATCCTTACCCTGACCTGATATGTTGCTAACATGACTGCAGTGTCTCCCATGATTGTGTCACCAAGCACACCCCAAGACAGTTCCGCGCCAGTCTCGCCTCCAGTCGTTGCAGTTCAGCACGATGAAGAACTTGCCAATCGCAAACGCGCGGATATTGCAGATGCTCAAGAGCCATCGGCTGCTGACTATGATCCTACCATGGACACCGAAGAGGACAGAGCTCGGGATCAGCAACAGAATCGTGATGTATCGGCCGCAGCCTACAACGAAGTGGAAGTCCAGCCGCAGCCACACGAAGCTCCAGTCGCGGATTCTAGGATCGAAGGGCAGCCTCTGAACAAGAAAACTAAGGACGACTTCGATATGTTTGCTGAGGATGATGACGACATGTTTGCGGAAACTCCCGCCAAGCCAGCCGAAACCACCGAGGATACGAAGGCGCCACAGGTCAAGAAATTGGACAGCAGCATGCTTGATGTCTGGGATGATCCGCAGGGTTACTACAAGGTGATCCTCAACGAGCTTCTGGACGATCGTTATGAGGTCCAAGCCCGCTTGGGCAAGGGAGTCTTCTCAGAAGTCGTCCGGGCGAAGGATGTCAAAACAGGTGACTTGGTCGCCATTAAGATCATTCGCAACGACGAAATCTTGAGGAAAGCTGGTGTCAAGGAGATTGAGATGCTGGAAAAGCTTATCGAGAATGACCCGGACGACAGGCGCCACTGCATCCGCCTTGAGAGATGGTTTGATCACAAGCACCATTTGTGCATGGTTTTCGAGCATCTCAGCATCAACCTGCGCGAAGTGCTGAAGAAGTTCGGCCGTGATGTGGGACTGCACCTGAAAGCGGTCCGATCTTATGCTCAGCAGATGTTCATTGCGCTGAGTCTGCTCCGCAAATGTAACATTGTCCATGCAGACATTAAGCCTGACAACATGCTGGTCAACGAGAACCGGACCGTGCTCAAAATTTGCGATCTAGGTTCTGCAGCGGACATCTCAGAGTGCGAAGTCCCGGCCGGACTACTAGTGAGTCGTTTTTACCGTGCCCCGGAGATCATGCTGGGTATTCCTCACGACTACGGTATCGACATGTGGGCTGTTGGATGCACGCTGTTCGAGCTGTACACGGGCAAAATCCTGTTTACCGGGCGTGACAACAACCAGATGCTCCGCTCGATTCAGGAATGCCGAGGTAAAATCAGCCCGAAGTTGCTGAAAAAGGGCTGGGCAGATTACGTGTACGAGCATTTTGATTCAAACCTTCAGATGTTTAGGAGTGTCGAGACAGACAAGATCACTGGAAAGGCAAGTTGATCCGAGCTCATTACAGGTTTATGTTCCACTGACATGTTATAGGATGTGACTCGCCTGGTCAACATCGTCAAACCCACACGTGATCTCAAGTCCCGCTTGATTGGAAGTACCAAAGGCCTTACCGAGGCGGAGATCAAGGAGATCAACCTATTCCATGACCTCTTGGACAAATGTCTCAACCTTAACCCCGAGAAGCGCATCACTCCCGCCGAGGCCCTCAAGCATCCATTCATTCACCGCACTAAAGTTTAATTGCCCCCGATTTATTCATTCTTTTGCGTTTCGCGCATAGCATTCAGGATACTTGCAACAAAGATTAAAAGGGAATAGACGGGCGTATGGAGCACTCAAATTCAGCGAGGAGTAAGCTATATCTACTTTCTAGCGGTATACGAACATCACATGGCTTTCTTGGCGGGATTTGCTTTTGATGGTCTGGTCGGCAGCTATGATTGTCGACGATTAGAAATCGGCTTACAAGGGTGATGGCGCTCTTCCATGGACGTGGAAAAGTATTCTTGGGTCGCTGGCTATTTAGCACAGATAGGCTCAGAGTATAACATGAGCTAAGGTAGCTCCACACACACAAGGTGACGACGATCTTGGTATCGCGTAGAAAACTGCAAAATTAAGAGGGTTTTCCTGGCTTTAGCCGATCTCCGTCCCCGGAAGTTAAGTGCCCGGTGCAACACCGTCGTCAACTGCCGCGTCTTCTCACCGACAGTCTGTTCCCTGAACATAATATCAATGCGAAAGCGGGCGTCGGAAGAAGCGTGCTGCGTGCAGGGCCAGGCAGCCAGCGTGATATCGGAACCGGGGGCATGGGAAAGCTAGTGCTCCGCATCCGCCCTTACCGCCTCTCTCGTTCCCAACTTCCGGTCCAACGGTTCACCTGAGCCCTGTCTCATCCTTCGAACCTCTTCAGCCAACCCAAATACCTAGCGTCCCCTTCTCCTGGGACCAAGGAGTCAAGCGCCGAGGACGGGCCATGGTCGGCAACTGAGCTGACCTAAGATGCAGCCATACATGGACAGTTATACATGTGGCACGCGCGTGAATCCTCTTTGTTTCCTGCTAGCGCCTCGAATTGTTGCCCGGGGAATCATCCGCTGCGGTTTATGTTATCTCTTCCAATCACGGAATGGTCCGTTCACAATTGACAGGGTTTGCGGCTCGCCAGTCGTTTTGAGTTTCCTCGACCAAAGAGAGAGAGAGAGAGAGAGAGAGAGAGAAAGAAAGAGGGTAAACAGCCTCGATCTTAGTTTCCTTTTTGTCTTTCGGGATGTCCCAAGCGGTTCAGTTTGATGAGCGTATGAGTAAGGAGAACCCGCGGCGGCATCCGAATTACGTTATCGGCGCTCGTAGGTTGACTTTTCGTTTCGTGGGATGCACATGATAACACCTAAGTGGCCATGTGCTGGCCGTGGTCACGTTCTCGTTCGTTCAGGCTAAGCCTCCGTTTTTGAGCACGCTGCGAAGAGATTGTGAGGGGATTCTATTGCCCAAAGTTCCCTCGGTGAAGATAATCAAACGAGTGTATTACTAAAAACATACAACTCCATCGTGACACACAGGACGAGTCGTCCTAAGCATTACTCTGTCTGCATATTGCATTTGTAGATAAAACGACTGCAAGGGCCTCTGCCGAGCTGCATCCGCGTCCTGGCACACTGGACGGGATTCCAGCTTCTACCTTCGTCGAGAGGATGGCATGTCTAACTTCTCTCTCTCTCTCTCTCTCTCTCTGGGATGGTGGCTTCAGCGCTTGCAGATGAAAAAGCAGCAGATCATGGTCGTGAAGAAGCAATTCCGAGGCACGACGCATACTTCTATCCCTCCTCCTCTTTTTCCTTCCGCCCGACGGGCTGGTTGGTCTGGACGTCCGAACATTTCAAAGGCCGACGGCGACTGAGGATTAGTGTGTGTTACTGGAACTGGAATGTGCATGACACCCAAGACAAGAAGGGAGCCGCGCTTGTGCGGGGCTGGTGCTTGCGGTGTGTCCGATGTGGGGTCACCAACACGCTTCCGTGGCCATCGGAGGCTCGTCATTTGCACACACCTTTTCTTCCATACCACCTCCACCTCGCTTCAAGGTACTCGGTCCGCTCGCGCGCGCCTGTTGCCGCCAAAATCACGCAGCGCGATGATCCACCGGAGCTGTGCCATGTTGCAGTTCCGACCAATCGTCCACTGATGCAAAAAGTAAGGCTGATTCTGCCCCACCCTGGTGCGCGATAAAACACCCGAATTGTGGCTTTTCTTCGCTTCTGCAGCTTGGAAAAGGTGGGGTGCTGTAGCACGTTATGCTCCCCTTTGCTACTACCTTTCTTTTTCCGGTTTCGAGATTAACTCTTCCGGAGGGGAGTCCCTGCATGCTCGATGCAATGCTACCCGCCAATACAGGGAAAAAAGCAGATCATTCCGAGCCTGTTGTTGTGGCGGCCATCACACCATCTATCATCCCACAGGTGTGTAGAAGGAACAAAAAAGGCTTGGCTATACGAGACACAAGAAAGAGAGAGAGAGATAGGATAGATAGTAGTAGTAGAGTAGAGGAGGGGGGTGCCAAAAACAGAATGCTTCTTCAGGCAACAAAAACAAAAAAGAACAGACAGATCTTCGACGCGGATGGGACTCGAACCCACAATCTTTGCCATGCTCCAGGACCATTATGGTCTTGCCGGGGACTTTTTTGCCCTCGGTCTCCGGAAAGCAACGCCTTACCATTAGGCCACCGCGCCAGATGATGAAAAGCTGAGCATTTGAAAATTCTAAGTAATGCAAATATTTTTCCCGAGAAACTACCGAGACCAAGTACTACTGACGTGGTTTTTCACATTGATCTTTAGTGCACTTTTGATGGGGTATTCAAATATGGTGGGATCTCCAAGGCAGAATAACCCCACAGGGATTTCAAGTTGCAGATGCTATGGGGCGTTGCGCAGCATAAAATTGAAAATGGTTTTGGAGAGTGCGCAACGACTTATGCATACGAGGGACCAGTGAAGTTCCATTTTGAGCAACACAACTATGTCTCAATGGAGGCCAATCAACTAACGAGCGCATTCGGCCCATGCGCTACCAGGGCCAAAATCGAGTTGGGAAAGCTTCATCGAACTTGAAGCCGGTCCTCCCAGAGGCTGATCACAGTTGCCATACCAGGTTTGCCCTTGTTAGGTTGTGACGCAGTACGGTCCTGGAAAGGTCGGATTGGTGCTCGATCACTTGCTCAATGTTTAGATCATCGAGTTTCTGGCACTGTTGTTTACGTCGATATCCCCAGGGTGGCTGCGGAATGTTAGCGCTCTTCTGTAGAATGGAACTGCAAAATCAATATGGTGATATGAGTTGAATAAAACTCATGAGAATCTCCGCCTCTCCTTTTAAAGCATCATCCTTCTTATGGGAGATACCGGTGAATGCTGTTTCAGGACTCACAGCACTGCCAAGTAGTTAGCCTAATTGGGAAATCCGGAAGTGGTCTAGCGTAGCTTGTTCCTCATAAGACGTAGATCAACGTGTAGGCCCTTAGAAGGAGCAATCCATTGAGTTCAAACAAATGCCTGCAGGAACATGCGCTGATGCGTACCATCGCTCTTCGCCCAGTAAAAGGTCATGAGCCACGACCATTCATGTTGGAGACGGTGCCATTCTTGTTGTCTTCCACGCTCGACAAGGATCCTTCGCCCACCTACTATTGTCAGCGCCTTTTGGCAAAGTTTCTGAGATCTTGCTTTGCACCCCGGAATGCCGCATCCGCGCCAGGCTGCGTCCAGCGACTGTTCGTTTCCCTCGGGATAACCATGCAGAATGTAAACCGTGACTGATTTTCAGACTTCGATGTTTTAATCTGGCCAGTAAGGCCCGTCAAAGCGATGTCAACCGCTGAATTGGGCTTCTCCATATTCATGTCGTAGACACGGGGAAGCTGGAAAGGCTGGTTGCCGTACTTGTCGACACATGGGTGGATTGAAGGCATTTGGATACGCATCGTTCTTTTCCAGCTTGCTGGTGGCTTGATGGGTTTCGTTCCAAGGCCTGTGATTTTGCCAGGATTGGCAAAGACCTGGAAATTTTTTTTATTGGCAAGAGCTCCAAGAAAGTTTTCAACAAGAGGTTCATGGAGACCAACAAGACATCGCACCTTACAAGAGCAGTTTTCTTGCCTGCGAAAACGAGGACAAGAAGTGGCCTTGTAGTACTTCCGGGCAAGAGTAACGGATTTGTCATGAAGGATTTTATGGTTCGGCCAGTACTAATAGTCGATGAAGAGAAAGACGGTTTGGTCAGTCAAGGCATTCAGCTGAGCACCATCCCACTAGTCGGCCTTACGATCGAAGGCCGTGGGGCGAGCCAGAAAGTCTCTAAACATGCGAGGGACCCAGAACTCTCCTTCTGACACGGGGAGGCTTCGACAATAGAGCTGAGGGGAATGTAGTCACCGGCCATCATTAAGATGATCTGCCCGTGCAAGGTGGCTGGCTAAGCTTGGTTGCTCCAGATCCGTTAGTGTTGACCACTGAGCCGGGATTGATCGGTACCTGGTGTCTGCGAGTTCCTGCCTGCAAGTTCGGATGTCTCTCTCATTCATTCGTCTACAGCGGCGCTCATAGAGGCAGAGCGAGCCCTGCGGATACTAGTGTTTCCAAGTCTCTGGCAGGCAGTCGTACCCAAATGCCTAAAGAGCTCAGTGTCTTCTGAACGCGGCATACAAGCAGCATATGGACATCCACTCTGTCGGTTCAAAAGAGTTTCATGGTCGGGTAGCCTCATGGGGACTTGCTCCCGGAGATAGACGTGCGTGGTCGGGACAGGGAGCCTCATATCATCCTTGTGGGCGAACGGACTTGTCTCGGCGTGGAGAAAGCGGCAGACGTGAATGACGCGGAAAACTGCCGGGAAAGGGGATTAGCATGCGCTGACAAAGCCGGCATATATGCTATCACCCAGATTAGCCAGATCGTCCCGGATGACTTCGCACCAGGCATTCCAATATAGCGAATCCATACAGTCTCTTCCCTGGCATGGTGGTGCTTAGCCATTTGCTTCTAAGAAGAGGCTGCGGGAAGGTTCTTGCCCTCCCGGTCCTACACCGCGATTATCCTCATGAGCTGTCGGATGGTGGGGCAGG
The DNA here is from genome assembly GCA_020875535.1 of Macrophomina phaseolina. Classification (NCBI taxonomy): domain Eukaryota; kingdom Fungi; phylum Ascomycota; class Dothideomycetes; order Botryosphaeriales; family Botryosphaeriaceae; genus Macrophomina; species Macrophomina phaseolina. Next base: position 4,026,810 of record JAEQDS010000069.1, on the reverse strand, counting down.
AGGACTTGACATAGAAAACGGTGTGGCCCGGCCGTGGCCCTTGGTCAGCCGCAGTACAGGTGGGAAGCGGGATGATTTTCTGCATAGGAAGATCGGAAACTGAAGCAAGAGTATCCATGCGTCACCCACGTCTAGGGTAAAAGCAAAATCTAGCTGTTTCTTAGATAGGTCCAAATCTGGAGCACTGACAGCCTGGAGACATTCGACTATAGCGTTGTAAACAGCAGCCAGAAGGGCTTCCGGGTTCTGAGGGGTGGGTGCAGTGGCCAGCACGGTCAGTCGCGGGTACTTGGATTCCACTGGCGGCACCAAGCGGGCTTCTGTTGTAGTTGAGATGCGTCGCATCGTTTCCTGATTGGCAACGACTGTGTCGAGTCAATCTAAGTGAAGTATGCTACACTGACCACTGGGTCAATGAAAGAGGGAGATGGTGAGGGCGGTCCCGTAAGCAATGAGCAGTATCAGGCCTAGCGGACGTAGCAGGGTTCGGAATGTGAAGTCGATAGGCGGTACTTCCGGCACGGCGGGCCATATAGGAGTAGCAAAACTTGTTCAGTTACAGCACAAGCATCCCGTGCTATCAGCTGTCAATTAAAGGCGCACTTGGCGTAGCTGTCGAAAATGGCTGCTCGTCAGGTGTGTGCAAGCTTCGCAACTCCACGTGCTCAAACAGCATAATTTTCAGAGCGGCCGATACTTTTCCTGAACCATCTCACGTTTAAAGTGTATCCATGGCTGAGTGAACATATGAGCCCCACGAGGTGCAGAAGATGTGCACTTACTAATCAGCTTTATGGTTCGTAGGGGGACATGCATATCCGCACGCTTAGAGCTGCAGTACGACAATAATCTCCACAAAATACATATATTCATTTATCCTGAGGAAACGTCGCGCGGCTACGCACTCGTAAGTGTTGACCGGTTGATCAGGATGTGATTTTTGAGTATGACAGAGACGTTGATGATGGGGAAATCTGCGCTGGTTAGCAGTTGATAATGAATTCTGAAAAGCACTGGATCACACACGTCCAGATGACCGCCTAAACTCCCCATGTATATTTGTTGATGGAGATCCGGCGTCATCATCATTCTGCGCGGCAGGAGTACCGGCACCGAGGACCCGCGCCCCTCCCTCCCCCCACCCACCCAGAAAGAGAGAGAGAGAGAGAGAGAACCACCATCCCTACCCCCTTCATGCATCTCATCTTCGGCCTCCCCACAAGGACTTCCCTCCACAAAGAGCTCATGATCCATAAACCCGAAAGCACCACAGCCCGCAAACGCCATAATCCGCAAAGATCAGCACCTTACGGCGCGCAACTTCGCATTCCACGTAACAGCTCCAACTCGACTGAAAAGTGGTGCGATACGTCAACAATATCTTCTGGACGGTCCAGCACCATGCACACTACCACACATGTAGACTTGCACCTCCAAGTACTTCTCTAGGGAAATGTCCAAGCCACTGCTTACGGACTTCGATGTCTATTCGACCTGTCGTCTCATCCATTCTTGCAACTTCTTTTCTTTGCTCTCATTTATCCTCCCATCTTACGTATTCTCAAGCCTCAAAGGTTTCTAAGAGTACCAATAGGTAAGCATCTGGAGCCGAAGCATTCGTCCGGACGCAAATCTAGTCCAGTCTACTGAAAATTTGCGTCGAGATGATTGCTTCAACTTTATGCGGTGTTTAATCGATACCATTGTGCCATTCTGGGACCGGCGGCCCTCAGTATGAAACGATTGTAAGCAGCGGAAGAAGAGTGTAAGATTAAAAAAGATTGCCGTCGGGCCAAGAGAGATGCATTCTTACACTATGCACCCTCTTGCTTGACATCAGACTTGGCTTGGAGACTCACAATCAAGTGGAGGAGCGACCGCGTTTGAAGATTGGTTTGGCCCTCTTGGAAGCAATAAGCAAGATACGAACATATGAAGCTGCAGCGTCTAGGGTCTTCACGTAGGACCGCAATCCTGTGCTTCCACAGCCCATATGCTGTTTAGATAAGCATTTTGAAAGGCGTCTATTACTGCGATCCTGCTACGAGCACCACCAGGGTGTCATGCGAAGCCAGAATCTCCCCAGTCCTGCAAGCCCTCAGCTGTGCTAAGTCTTCAAATGGGACGGACACACGGCCGCCTACGCATGCCATCGGGATAGACTCAGGGGGGGGGGGGGCTAACCTAAACCAACGACTCCATACGAATGCAAGCACAGACACCAATAAACAAAAGCTCAACAAGACCCACAGAGGGTCAAAACGAAGCAACACGACCTCGGCAGTTAGTCAGCACCAGGCTCACCTTGCCTTAGGCCGGCGGATGACCACCCTATCCCCTTCCTGCAGTTCCCACCCGACCCCGCTCTTTACGAGTTGATCCCAATCTTTGCCGGTGCACTTCTCGATGTACCCCTTTTCGGCACCGAAGTAGCTCCTGCCGATGCACTTAAGGGCATGGAGCCTGATCTCATCCTCTTTGAACTCCATGATGCGCTTCTGGTAGCCGTCGACGAGCTTGTGCAGCTTCCAGAAGCTGATCCAGTCGTCCATGACCAGCGCTCGGAGCAGGCGATCTACACGGCCCGTGGGGTCCGAGTAGGCGAAACCTAGGCGCGACCTGTGCGCAAAGGCTGAAGCGAGCTCGCCCTGACGACAGGCCAGATCTAGTATGTAGTAGCCGGCGAACTCGTTGAACTCGGAGCTGGTCATGGGGGTCTGGCTGTGGATGTTGTGCAGCAGGTAGCGCAGAGCAGGGAGATAGGATTCCCAGGACTTGGTCAAGATGGCGGCGTGGACGATGAAGATGTAGGCGCGCTGAGCGAATTGGTCGGTACGGTGAGAAGCAACGACAGCTTCGCGGAGCTTGCGCATGGCGGAGAGAATAATACCAAGCTCGAGGGTGGTATTGCGGGCAGCAATGGAGGGGGAGTCAAGGGCCTGGAATGCATCGCGCTTAGTCGAACGGACGGTCGATGGAGCGTGCGGAGCGCTCCTGGACAAGGCCGGAGGAGGGCGGGCGCGCTTCGGAGCGCTGAGGGGGGAAGGGGTCGGTGATACTTTCGGGGCCGGGCCGTGGGTGGTGTTGGATACGGACATGGCGGCGAACTGCTCGGCCAGCTTTTCGCCGCCGCCAGAAGCTGCACAGAACTTCATGTAGCGGTCCACAATCTTGTTGTAGTAGTTCTCCTGGGCACGGAAGTCGTTGAGTCTGGGGGCGGGTTAGCACAGGCATCGAGACGGACGCAGGCCGAGGCGTTCCTTGTCTCGCCCTTGGACGGCAGGCCATATGCCTCGAGCGGATCAGCAGGGCCTTGCTTGAGCCTGCTCCACTGCATCGACGGCCCCCGACGGCCGACGGGTCTCTGCTGGGCGCTCATTGCTGGGATTGCTGGCGACCAGCAGGTCCGCGATGGGGGGCGCAGTGCGGCAGCGTGGGCGAGGAGGCCGAGGGCGGGTTCGACGGTGGAAGCGTGCAGAATGGAGGGGCAAGGCGGGGCAGCAGCGGTGTGGTGTTTGGAGGGCAGAGCGTCGCGCTCGCTCGCGTCGCGTCGCGTCACGTCACGTCACCGATTCACATGGCAGTGGCACCTTCCCCCCGAGCCTCGCACGAGTCAGGCCGTGCTCTGCGGGTCCCTTCGTGGCAGCCTGCCTGCTCAACACTTTCACCACCACCCAACAAATAATGCTGCAAATCACTCTTCCTCTCCGTCGCAATGGATTCGGCGAAAAGGGTTGCAGCTGCTGTTGGCAGCGCTGAGAAGCGCCTCGAGGGCCGCCTGACCCTGCTCTGGCACGAAATCCACCCGTGGCAGCAAGACAACCACTACATCCACAGCGGATACCGCCCTGCCTCGAACTCCTTCCGCAAGTCCGCAAAGAGCCTGCTCTACATCCACAATGAGACCGTCAACGTCTACACCCACCTGCTGGGTGCCCTCGTCGCCTTGGTCGGCAGCTACGGCCTCTACAGCTCCCTCAGACCACGCTACGACACGGCCACCCACGAAGATGTGGTCATGTTCGCATGTTTCTTCCTAGGCGCTGCCACCTGTCTTGGAATGAGTGCCTCCTTCCACTTGACGAGCAACCACTCGCCCGAGGTTCAGAGCTTCGGAAACAAGCTCGACTACATGGGCATCGTCTTCCTCATCTGGGGAAGTTTCATCCCGAGCGTCTACTACGGCCTGCTCGAGCATCCCAGCTATGTGAGGTTCTATTGGATCATGGCATGTCTCGCTGCGCTCGTGTCAACAGCTGAGCCCACGTCGCTAACAACAGCTCAGATCACCACCAACAGCATTGCCTGTGCCATTGCTGCCGTGTCGGACAAGTTCCGTTCCCCGGCATTCCGCCCCATTCGCGCTGCCATGTTCGTCGGCCTCGGTTTATCCGCTATCTTCCCTGTCATGAGCGGTCTCCACTTGTATGGACTTCAAGACTTGAGGGACAGAATCGCTCTCGATTGGCTGGTCGTGCATGGGCTCCTGTACATCACCGGTGCCGCCATCTATGCTGTGAGCTTTCTCGCCCCTGCCCCCGCCGAGGATGGCGTGCTGACGCCTTCTAGGCCCGCTTTCCCGAGCGCATGTGGCCGGGCCGCTTTGACATCTGGGGTAGCTCTCACCAGATATTCCACGTCTTGGTGCTGTGCGCCGCAGCAACCCACTTGGTCGGCTTGATCAAAGCTTTCGATTTCCAGCACAGCCAGCCCTACGTCCTGTCCAATCGGCTGCACTTGCTGGACATGCCGTGGTTCTGAAGGCCGAGCATTTGGGTCCACGAGACCGAGCTCAGGAGTCGCCAAGTAATGCAACTGTCGAGTTCGGAGACATACCCTTGTGTTGACGTGGGGCACATCCCTAATGATCGGCCCTCGGCCCATGGCCGAATCTGGAGAGAGGACTTGTTGAAATAAATAGGAACGCTGTCAAAATCGCTAGACACGAGATTGCCGTAGAATGAAGCGATAGATATGAATAGAAGTAGAGGTCACAGATGGAAGCAGGGAAACATGCGGCGTGTTCCGGTCAATGCGGACTCATGCCCCCTTGGGTCAATGAGGCTCCAAGGCCTGGACTGTTCTCCGTCGCAACGCCCTTTCATCTCCGAACATCAAGGCCTTCTCCGCAACGGCCGCCTGACCGGTGTAGGGTTAACGGACAATCCCCCAGGTCGACGCCACCAGCCGGAATTTTCTGGAAGCTTTGCATGACGATGCGATCGCTAACCCGGGCGACGAAATATTTTCAGCTCCACCACGCTGCGCCGTCATCGCACAGGAAAGAAGCCGAATCAGCAAACCGAGGCTGGATGGAACCAACCGTTGCCCACGGATCGTAGAATGTACGTCACTCGGCTTGGCCCAGCCCATTCCCGGCCTTCCCGTCGACAAGCATCAGGAGAAGCAGCCAATCTCGCTGAAGGCTCGGTGGGGGCCGGTGGCGCCTTCGGGAGAGGCTGTGCCAACTGCAAGCCGCTGTGCCTCTCCCGACACCACCACGTTCCCGCCGCCGGTGCTAGCCTCAGGCCAGCATCTGGCCATAGCCGCTGGAAATACTGTTTCTCCTGTCTCATTCTCCCCCTTTCGCCCTACCCTATTCCTTTTATTCGCTCGACCGCCTCCGCCTTTACGAGATTAGCCCGATGACGAGCAGGGATGCTCGCCCGCACAACCCTGCAGCTGATCATCGACGTGGACCCGGCCCACTCCACTCGCAGCCGCAGCGGCATGCCCAGGTTTCTATTTATTCATTCTTAAGGCCGCACGACTCCCTCCCGCTTTTTCTTCCCCATCCTCCAACGGTCCTCACTCTCTCTACACGGTCCATTCTTACCGTAGTCCTTCGTTATTGTACCAATCCAAAACAACCGTTAATATCTTAATTCCTCCACCATGAAGTTCACCTCCGCCGCCGTCCTCCTTGCTGGCTCCGCCCCCATGGCCAGCGCCCTCCGCAAGGGCTTTAACATTGGAGCCACCAACGCCGACGGCTCCTGCAAGACCCAGGCGCAATGGGCCCAGGACTTCAAGGGCATGAAGAACCTGCCCGGCAACTTCAAGGACGTCCGTGTCTACGCAGCCAGCGACTGCAACACCCTCGACCTGGCCGTCCCCGCCGCCAAGGATGCTGGCATTCAGCTCCTTGTTGGCATTTGGACCGAGGATGACGCCCACTACAGCGCGGAGAAGGCTGCTCTCGAGGCCGCCATCACCAAGTACGGTGTCGACTGGATCTCGGCCGTCTCCGTCGGCAGCGAGGATCTCTACCGCGGCGACACCACCTCGTGGCGCCTGGCCGAGCAGGTCTATGACGTGCGCGGCATGATCTCTCAGGACAAGTACGGCGGCAAGGGCATTTGGGTCGGCCACGTCGATACGTACAACGCCTTCAACGCCTCGTCGGCCGACCTCATCCAGGCGGTCGACTTCCTCGGCGTCGACGCGTACCCGTACTGGCAGGGCGTGACGCCCGACCAGGCCCAGGCCACCTTCCAGAAGGCCATTGATGAGACGCAGAACTTCATCAACCAGTACAACCCGGCCGCTAAGCTGTGGATCACTGAGACCGGCTGGCCCACCGCCGGCCCCAACTTCGGCAATAGCGTCGCGAACAAGGAGAACGCTAAGACCTTCTGGGATGCCGTCCTGTGCAAGTACGCCTCCCAGTACTCCATCTGGTGGTACACCCTCCACGACACCTCCACCGAGGCTCAGGACTTCGGCGTCGTCGACGACAACTTCGGCGCTCTCTTCGACCTCAACTGCCCCAGCTCTTAAACGAGCTGTTTCGGGAAGGCGGAACGAGATGGGAAAATGTGGGAAATGCATGGCGCTATGTCTCCTGGGTATTCAAGCAACGTCTTAGAGAAGAGAAGAGGAATAGAGATGTGGATGAGATGAATTAGAAGAGAATCTAAACAGTCAGTGCGATAATGCCTAATCGCCACTTTCGAACCTCGACTTGCGATGCTATGTGATTCCTGGGCGGTGAATCGTAGCTCGTTAATCTGCCGTGATGTTCTCCCGAGGCGCACAAGCTAACCTGGTAACAAGCTTCTCGCCGCGCCACCCGTAACTATCCAAACAAGCTTATTCTCTTCACAGTAGCCACACGGGCCACTCTCAACAAGCCAAAAAAAAAAAAGGAAAAAAGAAAAAAAAGCCCTTATCGATATTATTCGTAACACGGAGATCCCCAACCTGTCGTTATCTATTGCGCCAGCCTCTCATTGATCTTCTGCCCTACGTTTCCCTGCTCGCCCGGTTGCTTGGCCGCCGCGTTCTGGATGCCGACGTTGGAGGTGTACGAATCGCCGGCCACGGGAGCTTCGCCCAGCGCGCCGCCCTCCTTGTGGGCGGGTGCGTTGTCGGCGCCGAGGCCGTGGGCTGTGGATGTTAGTCGGGTTGATGGATGCTGGATGGGAAGTCTCCAAGAGGGAGGTGCGTACACTGAGCTTGTTGTTTGAGGAACTTCTCGCTGGGGCCTTTGGCCGCCGGGGGTCTTGGTATGAGGCATGTTTATAGATGGTAATAATTTAGTCAGGAAAGAATATAAGGTACCGGGATGGTTTCCGGGGGGCGGGAACCGTCGGAGGAGATGCAGGAAATTTTAGCTGATTGCAGTCGCGTGCAACACCGCAGTCACTCTTTTTTGATATATCGCATCAGACGCAGGGAAGTACGTGACGTCACGAAACACCCTCGTTTTAGTTAATGACATCTCCTCAGCCACTGCTCAATTGCAATAGTGCATGCTAAAAGCGGGACCATCGAAATCAACAGCACCGATAGCCCGATTCCGCTATTGAAGGGAGTAGACGTCATCACACAGGCGGATGGATTACCCGCCGAGCCTCAACCCAAGGCGAAACTTTTAGCCCGTCGATTGCGGGTACAGCATTAGCATATCCTTTATTCGGTATATTCAGCCAAGGGATACTGTAGTACATAACGCAAGGTCCAGCCATCGCTTATGCAAGTCGCACGGAAAATGCATCAATCGACTCTCGCTCTGCCAAACGGTCATCAGACGTATTCCCACCTTCCCCTCCTTTTCCGTTTTTGTGCGATTAGTAGTTCCATAGCATAAAAAAACAGCAAGAGAAAAAAGTAGGCCTAGTGAATCACCCTCATATTAACTCATCTTGCCCATCTCGACATCAGCCTCCGCGTAATCATCGTCCACATCTCCCCAATCGCCACCCAACCGCACCTTCCGCCCCAGCCAGATGCCCAGCCCAGAAACGACGCACGCCGCCAGGAACCAGCCCTCAAACCAACGCTCCACGAAGCCAGGCTCCAGCGGCGCGCCGAGCGCCTCGCTGATGACGCCGCGATACTCTGGGGGCAAGTTCGACCTCAGCAGCAGCGCCGAGCTAATGACATACGTCGCCGAGATCTGCGAGACGATAAGGGCAATGTTGGACTGGGCGTGCTGGAGCAAGGAGGGGGCGAGTCGGGTAAACAGTAGGAACGTCTGCAGCACGCTGTTGAAGCTGGCCAGCAGCATGACGCCGGCCAGCAAGAACGAGATCTGACGCGACCACGCAGCGCGGTCGAGGGCTGGGTCCCAGTGCTTGGCGAGCAGTGCGAGCACGTTATTGATGGGGTCGCTGTTTGAGAAGGACGTGTCGGGCGCGTGCAGCCGGCGGAACGTCGTCAGCGTCGTGGCGCCGATGCGGTACAGGCAGTACATGGAGAAGCCGTACGAGAAGACGTTGAGCAGGCGGCCGAGCACGGTTTTGGAGCGGAGCTGGGCCTGCCGCCGGGCTTGCAGCGCGAGGAGCGAGTTGGAGAGCCCGGCGGCCATGGTTTCGAGGCCGGAGATCTCGAGCTGGAGCGACTGCCGCTCTTGCTGTTCGGCGTTGCCGCGGATGCTGCCGATCACGCGCGTCATGAAGCCTAGGTCTTGCGGCGTCTCAGAGAGGCGGCGCTGCACGGCGCGCAGCCGGCTCTGCTTCGCCTGCAGCATGTCGTTGGTGGCGTCGAGGCCGGCCTGCTTGCGCGCGATGTCGGCCTCGGTGATCTAGATGCTCGGCGCCGTTAGCAACGGTATCCCCGGACTCGGCAGTGATGCCAAACGGTTTTGCGGGTCGGGAGCTGTGCTGCATGAAACGCACCATCTTTTGTTTGACGCCAAAGTTCTGCCACAGCGAGCTGACGGCGGCGAAGCCGGCCAGGCTGGCCATCAGGCTCACGCCTATCACGCCGATGCGCTCGAGGCAGCCCTCGCTGAAGCTGTGCTTGTTCACGTAGCTCTTCTCATGCAGGTAGGTGCCCAGCAGCCCTTCGCCCAGCCACCAGAAGCCCAGCAGCCAGAGCGACATGCCGACCGCCTCGAGCAGCCACGCGATCCGGACTCTGCCTTTACTGCTGGCGCCGTGCTCGGTGAAGCTCCACCCACCCGCCGAGATGACCGAGTGGATCTCGAGCGCGGGCGTGACGAGAATGAGCAGGAAGAGGAGCAGGGCGAGGGTGACTCTGAGGGCCAGGCTGCGGGCGGCCTGGTTGAGGGCGTTGGAGATCTCGCACAGAATCAGCTCGACCAGCACGGCGGCGAGCGCGACGTTGGTCGCGAAGACGAGTCCGGCCACGCGCTCGCCGGACGGGGCGCCGAATCTCCTTTTCCATGGCTCGCGGAAGGCGACGGCGGTTGTGGGCGAGTGCGAGGCGTCGGCGGGCGACTTGGCGCCCGACAGCAGCGGGAAGAGGCGGTGGTGCACGACCAGCGCGGCAATCAGGAAGGTCGCGATGAAGGGCAGGCACGAGAAGAAGGTGCTCGATGCCGAGTGGCGCATGTAGTCGGGGACGCAGTCATCGCAGTCGGCGGCGGAGGAGGGCCACATGGGTGGAAGGGAGCGTTCAGCGCGGGCCGGGGGTGGTGTTGCGGGGGTTGCAGGGACGCAGTGTCGTCGTCTCTGGCGGCGGCGAGGAAGGGACGACGGGGCCGGGCATTACTGCGCGCGGTGGGAAAAAAGGATCGGCGTCTGGAGGGCGGGTGTCGCAGCTCATGGATGCGCCTTGCATCAGAGGCGGAGTCTCCGGACGCGCAACCCCAGCCACACCGGCCCACTCGCCGCGAAATTGCCCAATTGCGATGCGCGACGCCACTTTGGACCTCTTATCAAGCCTCATATCACAGCCAAGCTGCCGCACCGCGCGTTGCAGCAGGCCTCGCAGCCACAAGCCTGCCGCTGCACTCGCGTTTCCACGAGGCGGGTCCTGCGCTGCCGCTGCCTCGGCTCTGTCTGCGCGGAGGGCGAGGCTGGAGGCGCTCTACATCGTGGCCAAAGAAGACCAGCCCAGACGATGTCGTTTCTCCTCGGTAATCCAGTCAACCTACTCAAGCAATGCTCCTGCCACAAGAACACCCTCGCGGCTCAAGAGACTTTGGAGGACAGAACGGCTGAAGGGCGTGTTCCTATGCGAGCCCCTATGCGTGACACTTGCCGCCCTCACAGTGCTCAAAGACTGCCAGCAGACATTCTCCGCAAAGCCTGCGCCAGCACCGCCCGCAGGCGCAGGCCCCTGGGAAAAGTAAGAGAGAGGGCGAGGACAAAGAGCAGCGCCAAGCAGCCAAACCAGGATCGAACTGGTAACATCGGGATGACTGCTAGTCGACTGCCAGTTCGAAGTCTCTTTACGCATTATATTTTGTACCTGTTGTTACCATTTTCAACAGCAAGCGTCAATAGCTCAGCGGTAGAGCGTAGGATTGCAGTTAAATCGCAGTCATCCCGAGGTCCCCGGTTCGATCCCGGGTTGGCGCTTGGTCGCGTACCACGGACACTTTTTTTTGCCAACGAGGCTCTCCCACCTATATATTTTATCTGTTGCGTGCACCCTCTGGAGACTTTTAATGGTGTCGTCTCCAGATTGGCACTGTCGTTCTCTTCTGGTCTCGCTATCCATTCGGCTCGACGCTGGGCTGTCAAGAGCTGCCTGCACATGCAAATCCATCCATTAATGATGAAGCAGAGGCCCCCGAGGACAAAAGACTTCCTTGCGTTGGATGCTGGTCCGAGACTGGGACGGGTCGCTGGCTGCGAGTAGCGCTGAACGCCGCGTTTCATGCTCTGCTGCGCCAAGCCCCCGCCTTCGAACGGAGAACAGAACCAGCGTCAATGGCATGCTTCGATGAGCAACATCTCTAAAAGGAATGTCACATGTCAGAAGAGATGTCTGACGCGAAGCTTGCCACCCTGATTGTGGAGTCGGAAATTTCTTTTTTTTTTTAAAAAAAAAAAAACCCCCCCGGCTGAGTACAGTAAACCCTATGAGGAGTTGATACTGTCGGCGTACATCGATCTGAATGCTCGCAATCACCAATATGGCATTAATCTGCGGTCGAGGCTGGATTTTAGTCATAATAAGTGAGCCACTGCAGCTTGATACCTTTGCCATGTATATAGCGAGGCATGAAAGAGGGTCGTCGGCTTGAGAAGGAAATTGACCAAGTGATTAATTTCGGTGGCGCAGAAGAGGTGAAGCTTGATACGCCAGTGTGATTGGCGATATCTAAATGGCTGGCTTCCGAAAGAGCTACGCTTAAAGGATAGCAGTTTGCGAAAGCAATTAGAATCGGCTACAGGATGTCGATAGTCGCTGGATCACAGATCCATCAATCTTCTTCAGGGGGAGGTGTGTCGAGGAAAGGAAGATAAACTAAGAACAAAAAAATTCTTCTGATACCCGAAGCCATCCCTCCCCTCCGTACTATTCCTCCGCGAGGACCCTTTGTTCATCCGAAAGAAAGAAAGGAAAAAAAGAAAAAGAGAGAGAAGGGACGCCAATGCGTGCTCGGTACGGGAATCCTCCAACCGGGGGCGGCTCGCCCGTGTGGGGCGAGGAGAGCCTCAGAGTGAGGATGTGGTGCGAGCATCGTTGAGGAAGGATAGCCCATTCATCGGCTTCGCTCTGCGCTGCCTTATTGTGATACCATGCGTCCGCCATATTGCGTGGCGATTGGAGCAGTTTAATGTCACAGGAGAAAGGCGCGGAACAACTAAGTAGATTAGCACAAGAGCAAGCGCAAGAGGAAGCTGAAACGCGTCCATCGGAAGAAAGAGAAGCGGACATCGTCGAAAGAGAAAGAGAACCGGAAAGGGAGACCGTCGAAAGAGGAAGAGGGACAGGAAGCGGCGGAGAAAAAGATGGATGTGCGAACGATGAAACGGCAGAGGTGGTCGCCTTGGATGAGGATTTGGCGAGCTACAGGAAAGGATAAGAAGCTAGAAGCAGTATAGGGTCTGCGGTTCATCCTTAGAAACAGAATGATCTATTATGTGCATCCGGAAGACGCACGGCATCGCCTATAACGGCGAATCTAGACCGCGAATAGAACCCGACCCTCTACACGAAATGGAGCGACTCCTCGATAGAAGAGAAACTAGAAGCCACGGGAGAACTAAGAAAAAGTATCTAGTATAATGGCGAGGCTAGGGACCGGCTTACAATTCCTGCTTGGCGGAAGACGCTCTAGAGGAATGCCTAAGAGCTTGTTCGTGAATACGATGCCTAGTGCCTAGTTCGGGAGCCTGACCGACGGATTCGCGGTAGGCGAAAAAGAAGTTGATTGCACCTACTTCCAACTCGAGATCTTACGAACTAAGGAAATTTGCCAGTGAGAATCGAACGCCCGAGGCAGGCATTGGTGAGAATACTTGTCTATGTCCTAAATTCCCACCCCGGCGCTCGGACCAGCATCAATAAGTAAAACGAAGACTTCCTATACCGGGACGCCTTCTTTCACCTTGACACCCAAAAACACAAACGCCTCTCCCCCCGAAACCCCCCAGATTCCTTTACAACACCACAGAACGCGCAGATCGCCAATAGGCGCACCGGCACCGCTGCGCCGGTACACCTCTCGCAGGCGCAGAGTACGAAGCGTTAAGCGCCGCGCATTTACTCTACCCTCACAGCGCGACTTCATGAACCTCCAGCCCCCGACTTCCACCAACGCAACAGTGGCCAACACGTACGCCCACTTCCTCTACCAAAGGTACAGACCCAGCGGGACGCACGACTACCTCCCCGCTCTGAAATGTTCATTCAGACACCTCGTCTTCCCCATCACCTTTTCCCATTATCGATACAATCCGTGCTAGAAGGCCCGACTGCGTCACAGACGAAAACCCGTTGAGCTTCTCCAATTTCGAACTCGTTCTCGACCTGCTGCGCTAGAGGATCGACTACTGGCTAGAGCTGGATGCCGTGACGGCTCACATATGCGGTCCATTCCTACTACTACAGACGCCGTATCCCCCACGACGAGACTTACGCCGCTTGGGAATTTTAGATCTTCCAAGTCATCGACAACCTCCCTACCGGAATTGGCGGCGCAGCCTGTGAAAAGGTGATCGTCAACGAAATCGTCTAGCATCTCAAGCAGTCCTCGACCCTCCTTGCCCCGGTTCGCCTTCCCAAGACGATCGCCGAGTCGATCGTTAGAATCATCAACCACTACCGCCCAGGCTTCCTCAACTCGGAGTACGGGTTCTGCGACCCTGAAGACTTTTTGGGCTACGTTTGGCGAATCCTCGCCACAACAAGAGACTCGTGGTCATCGCTCGATTATCATCATAACAGAGGAAAGCTCACTCGCTTTCTCGAATTGACAGTGCCAGAGAATCGCGAACTGGACCTGAGCAGCTCCAATTATCGCTCTCTCACCTTGGCAGAACCGGAAATCCTGACCCACGTCTTTCACCTGCCGAAGGAACACGGACACAAGGGAACAGTCTGCACGATATTGCCAGACAGAATCGCCATACCGGACGAGGAGTCAGACGACTCAGACGATTGGGACGGATCGGACATCAGCATCTACAGCGACCCGTTCGACTCGAGCAAGCGCTTCCATAGCGAGTCTGAGTCGCTCGACAATCTCCTTCTTATCACAAAACAAGGCCGAGCTTTGCTATTCCAGCGAACTGAATCGCCTGAACCTTCACGTGCAACTAGCTCATCCTTGAGCCAGGATTCCGACATGCCCCAGCCAAAGGCAACCGAGGAAGAGATTTCTCCTCCCAGCTACCCGGACAAGGATGACATGTGGCATTTTGGGGATGATTGTTCCCAGGGCGTGGTTAGGCGAATTACCACACAAAAGAAGGCAGCCGAGTATGGAGAGTTACATCTCATGAAGGTTTACGATACCGATATGGTGGTTACAATGGACAACCTGCCACCAGAGAATGTCATACTCAGCAGCAACCTCGCTTACCAGGTAATCCGTCTGGTGTTGCAGACTGGCATCATCCCGCTAAGGCACCTCCATGAATTATGGCCCGGAAACTTCACAACGCTTGGCGGTCCACTTATTACAATGGAGCCTCTGGGCAAACCGGCCCTCTTACAACGATCCTCGGACAATGCGAATGTGACATTTGGCGCTTACAACGGTTACGTCTACCTCGGTAAGGCAGGCTTTCACTATTTGGTGGGTTCGGACGACGATAATGCCATCCAAATGGCTAAGAAAGCCCGCCCATGGTATGACGCCAACCACAAGTCAGCAGGGCTCCATACCTGCCGGGAATTTAATATCATCTCCCTAGTCGACATTCCGCGCAAGATCGATCCAGAAAGGATCGACCCCACCGTCAGTTACAGGCCAGTACACCAGAAGATCATCGAGAAGTACAAAAAGGGGATGTACACCTTCGGCCCCTTCCAAAAGTCACCGACCCACCCGCATGGCCAAACCTACTGGCTGAAAGTCTATAAGAATGTGGCGCGTCTTAAAGCTAGTGGGGATTTGACTTCTTGGGAGAACCCTAGCACACTTACCGAGCCCCTCTCAGCGATTGACATCCCGCTACCAGATAAGGTCATTCCCCAAAAGCTGAAGGATGTCCTTGACGTCAAATCTCTTAGGAAGAACAATGTTTGCCGCGGGAAGAACATCGCTATCGCTGGTAAGCCGGCATATACCACCAATCAACAGGAATGGAAGGACTTCCTTACAGCAGCGGGAGCCACGATCGATACCGCGATATCCGCTACCACACACTTTCTGATCACTTGCGAAGGAAGCGAGAGCACCAGCAAGACTCTCACCAAGCAAGCAAAGAAGCATGGAACAGTCATAATCACAGAAAAGGCGTTCGTGGAGAAGCTACAGAGGACTTCGAAAAACGTACCCGCAGAGCCGGAATCCTCCCGCAAGGAAAGAGACTCTCCGGCTGAAAGCCAGTCCAAAAATCACGAGGACCCAGTAAACACCCCGACCCAAGAAGGCACTCCAACCCAGGTTTCCGCAAGGCAAACGCGCTCCCAGAAGAACCCAACACAGGAGGAGACCCCGACCTCCACCTGGTTTCCAGAATTCGCACACCGCATCACCTTTCAACAGATTGCCCAATCCACCAAGATATTCGAACGCTTGAAACAGAACACGTTTGAAACCACGAAGACTCAAATCGAGAACCAGGAGAGCGTGCTCGCATCCATCGAGATGCGCGCGACTAGGATCCAAAACCAACTTACGCGCAATCATATCCAGCACGACATCCAGCGCCTCAGAGACTCCATCAACGCACAGAAGGACATTATTAGTAACGGCTTCCAGTCGCTGTCGAGTGACCATGCCGTAGGAATGGGCAACTTTGCCGCAGCAATCTCGAAAGCCACAAGGAAGACCTTTGAGGAAGAGAAAATTCACGAAGCTCTACGACATTTCAGTGAGTATAAAGACATTCCCCCTGTAAAGGAACTCCGCGCTCCGGAGGCCTGGTTCACGTTTCCGGAGAACCAGAAGTATGGTATGCAACGCGACTTAGAAGACCACAACACGGTCCGACAACGTTACCACACAGATGGGAAGACCCTCCGGATGGAACCAAAAATTCCAAGTGAGAAACGGCCAGCCCCACTCGAATTCCACTCACCATGGGCTACTCCTAGCAAGAAGGCCAAATCGGAAGAAGCCATCCTAATCTCTGATGACGGTTCAGAGCACAACTCGCAATCTAGCTTAGGCTCTTCCCTCTCCGTCTGAAAGGGAAGCCCGTCCTAAGCAAGACGTTAAACTACCAATCGGGTCAAAGGGATCGCCCCCTTGCCACGGCATACCCCCTTTTTTTTCGCCTTCCCTTTCAGATTAGCTCCTTCCACACCTCGGAACGGCCATGCACAGGTCGAGATCCCGTAATATACACAAAAAAAAACTTTTTTTTTCTACCTTTTGCTTTCGAGTTACAGGACTTAAGAAGGAGATAATAGATGGAGGAAGTAATACATAGAAAAAGTTCTTTTCCTTCTTTCTTTGCTTAAGTTTTCTTTCCCTCCCCAAAAAGAGCTTTCCGCATCCTAACAGTCATGATGGATCAGGATCCATCAAAGTCCACCCTCTATCCCCCCAGATGTCAGGATGCAGTGGATGGTTGGAGAGGAAGTCCTTACCTAGGGCTAGCAGCGGCCTCAGGCCGCCCAGGGAAGAAAGGCGTAGCGCCTTAAGTAGATAGTTAGCTTCGGAAGACCTTCTAGGAGGAACAATCAATCATTAATCATCTCGTTGGCTATCCACGGACCATGCATGCATCCCCTCCTGAAGCGGGGCCTGCCAAGTAGAGTCATAGTAGGGGTGCCCCAACTATTCACATTATTTTAATCTTGCTCATCTTCTCTCTGACGCCGTGATACGCCTGTCCTTCCATGAACCCATGGACATAAGATTCCCCGACCAGTTCGTGCACCCCACTTGAGATCGAACGCAGAATGAATGGAACATGAGCATCTCTCAGCAGGAACACCTGATCACCGGGCCGGATGGACTCCGGACCCAAGCCCACAAACCCTTCCTTTGTGCGGAACAGCCGTCGCCCCTTGTAACTCGTGAAGAACCTCGAGTCGAAATCATCCTGAGGTTTCCGAAGCTTCGCAGAAATCTCCTCGTGCTCTTTTGTCTCCCAACTCTCTTTCAGCGAGGCTTTGATACTGGCGATTTCTTGGTCGATGGCGGTGTCTTCGGCAAAGACGCGGCCAAAAGTGCGAAGGGCGTCGTGGAGAGATTCCGACCAGTCTTTCGGGAGGCTGTCCCTGCTTTTCCTCCTGAGAAAGGATCCCTCGGTCAAAAACCTATTGAGGTAGTGTCCGCGGTCCCCGAGATATCCTTCCGCCCATGCAATCGCCTTCAAGAACAGAAGCAGCACCCAGCGGCCGAAGCTCTTCCGCAAACGGTCAGCGTCAATGTCTTGTGGGCCCATCACAGGAGCCGCCAGGGCATGGCATATGGCGTGAAGCGCCCTCTCGCCCGTAGGATAAGCGGCTCCGTGCGACGAGAGCATTCGGAGAAGACTCAGTGGTCGCAGCTCATCCATGATATCCTCAATCCCTTCCGCAACAGTCTCAACGATGGCGCAACTGCAGGCCTCCAGAATCAGAGAAGTCCCTATTACTTCATAGATCCGCGCTTCGCGCTGCGCATCCTCGCGGAACCTAAGTCGGCGCGCCTTGGGCGCGACGCTCAGATCCGGCACCCACGAAGGCAGGCTGGTCAAGCTGCGCTCCGACTTGTCCTCCACCATCGACAAAAGCTGCAAGCCAGTCCTGCCGCGGAGAACGTAGCTCGCGCACAGGAGATATACTTCCTGCACGGTGCGCGAGTAGTCCGCGTCGAGGTACTCCGTCCGCGGCTCCGGCTCCGCGAGGCCCAGCAGCGCGAACACTTTGTCCCTGGGATCGGTGGCGCCGTGCGAGCGGGCGAGGTCGAAGTAGAACTCCAATGGCCTCCTTCTCAGCGGCTGGCCGAATCTCTTCATCAGGACATGCAGCCTGGCGCCCTCGACATACTTGCGGTCGATCGCGGCGAGCCACCCAGTCGGTCTGATATTGTTGAACAGGGCACCGACCACCAATGCGGTGTTATACATAGTCTTCCACGGGTACTCGAACGGCCCGGAGTAGACGACGACCTCGTTCGCCAGCATGATCTCCTGTATCGTCCAGACCCTCGAAAACCACGGGCTGTCAAAGACGTGCGCGAGCGCGACCAGCGTCGTCGCGGTGATCTCGAACCCTTTGAGCGCGCCCGCCGCGTACCGGAAGTCGACATGATCATCCGCCGGCGACGACTCGGCGAGCTGCGGCAGCGCCTCCATCATCTGCAGTCTCCGCTGGGGCACCGACATGTGCTCTGCGTCAGACACGCGCGTTGGGCCGAGCCACACGACCACGGCGCGCGCGCTGGAGTAGATCCGGCCCATCATGTTGACCTGCTGGTTGCGCTCCGCGATGTCCTCTTGGTTGATGCAGACGGCGTCGATCCAGATGGGGGCGTCTCGCTGCACCGTGGAGAGGCGTCGCAGAGCGTCGGCCAGGTTCTGCGTTATCGCAAGCTCATGGCCGTCGCAACGGATCACTTCCTGTGACGAGGTGGTTGGCTTCGTCGGGTCGCTCTGCCAGGTGTACGACAGCGCTTCGAATTTGGGATTTGCGTCCAGGTTCGCTTCCTGCAGGGAGTACTCCTGTGCTGTGTATTGCTCCGGGCCGAAGACGCGAGTCCCGTCTATTTCTTGGAACGATCTCCCCGGGCTCTGGTTGAGGCCACATCCGTGCAGGAGCCTGATTGAAGTCGGCCGTGATAGCGTGCGGTATTTGTACTGCCCCGGCATCACGAAGGCCGCTGGCTCCCCAGAAATTCTGGTCCGTAAGGCAGCGGCTGAAACCGGGAAGAAGGATGCGAAAGCCCAGTATGAGTTTAAAGCAGATGAGAAGAAGACCTACTTGGAGGATGAGGCTGGGCTTATCCCTGCGGACGATCAGTCAGCGCTGAGTAACCCCAAGCTATTATTGGGGGCTAAATCACGGCCATCTTGACCTAATATTCCAGTTGCCCCCACCTTGACCCTGATATGGTCTAGCTCCTGATCCATTTTCAGCTCTTCGGGGAACAAGGTATGGAAAGGCTAAGGCAACGCGAAGCAATTCGTGGCCATGTTGGGGAGAGATGAAGCAGTCGCCAGGACGTAAGTGCATTGCAAGTTACTGCACATTTAAGTTCGAATGACTGCGTCGATTGTCCAAGGCCGACCACCTTCTTATAATCGGAAGAGATCAAATTGCAAAAGGTGCACCAGAGATCAAACAGCATGCTTGCGGACGCTCGATGGTAAGCAAGATCCAAAATAGTATTACGCTTTTCGGGGTATCCGCTCGATCTAACGCCCAGACGTCCAAATGACAAGGAAGCCGAATGACGAGCAACAGTCGCGTCAGAAAGAAAGGCATTTTAGGACAAGGCCGTGAAGCCGTAGATCCTGTCAACTCCACCACTCTTACTTTTGAAGAAACAACTCTGCCACTAAGGGATGAGCAAGTCAGTCTTCCTCCGATGCAGGCTCCTATTCAAATGCTCCTGCATGCGCGCCTGCTCCATCTGGTGCATCTGCTCCGGCAGATTTGTATTGCTCGCCCACGGGGTGCGCGAGAATGGTGTTGGCGCCGGATTCCTACCCCCCTGGTAGGGCCCCTCATTGTCCAGCTCGATAACAACACGCTCCCTGCGGCGCTCATTCCGCGTCTGGCCATGCTGCGGCGTCTCCTTGAAGCCACCCTCGTCGCGGTCCTCCTGCTTCTGCGGCCACATGATCTGACGGGTCAGCAGGGCGCGGATCTGCATGTAGACGACGAAGAACCAGAGCGGTATAAGCCCGACGGTGAGGACGCAGCCAACGACGTTGATGGCATGGTTGTTGTTGAGGGCTTTGGCGACGGAGAAGGTGGCGGTCGTGAGGGCCGTGTTGGGAAAGATGAACGAGTACCACGTCATGGCGAAGTCCATCTTGCGGCGTGTGGCCGGGCTGGCGTGGGCACCGACGGACACGAAGAAGAACCACAGCGCCAGTCCCCACAGCCAGATGCCCACCCAGTTCGCCAGGATCTTGCTGACCTGCCCTGCGAGCTGGCCGTCGCCCATGAAGTCGGCAGGCACGCAGTTGGGCAGGATTTGGCCCATGCTGATGATGCCGGAGATGGTAAAGCCCGAGGGTCCGACGCTGATGAACATGCCCGGCCGGAGGGATTCTCGGGGTAGCTTTTGCGTCATCAGTCGGTAGAGGAAGGCGGCGTATATCATTAACGAGACCATGAAGCCTATCCCTTGCAGCACAACTCCGCCGATGATGATGTCCAGTGATCGATCCGCTGCAGTTTTCTTGGCAAGATTTCCGGCATGCGGGCCTACGATAAGAAGGGGGTAGGCCGGGAAAATCCAGACCGGCGTCATCTTCGAAATGGTAAAGGTTTGGGTTGACCACCTGCTCCCTTGTCAGTCTCAGAAGGCTAGAAAAATCACGGGAGAAGAGACTCGAAAGTCCAAAACAGCACCCACATGATCAGGTAGATGCCACAAGAAAAGACGATGGCCATTCCACAGTAGACCCAATACAGAACGACCATTGCATCTTCAAGCCAAGACCCGGTGAAGTCGACTCCATACTGGGAGATATTGAGCAGGATTGTTCCGAAACTAATCACTGATGCAGGTATGAACAGGCACTCGGTCGGATGGAGAAAGCTGGCCCGGAAGGTCGAAGGGTAGAAGTAGAAGCGCAAGCTGATCATGACGACGTTGAAGATGAAGAGGGCAACGTTCAAGAGGAAAATGACGCAGCCGATTTCGTACAGACCGTTGAATCGAAAGGGGACTGCGAAGCTCTCATTAGCCCACATGTATGCAGTGATGTACACCATTGCTTCCTCGGTGTTGTGCAGTCGGGCACACGCACCGTTATGCAGCACGTTGGCAATTCCGCCGGTTGCCATGGTCATGGTAAACCAGGTCCAAGTGAAGTGGCGTATGCGCTCCCTCAGAGACAGCCGCTGTGGTTCCTCCTTTTCCGCGCAGTCGTTGTCCTGTGCCTTCGTGTTTGTGCCATTCTGCAACGACATGGGGCTCGGGTCGCGGTCCTGGTCGGGCCAATGGACAATGGAGGGGCGTTGGGCGCCGGTATTGGGAGCGGAAGATTCCTTGGTGGAGCGCTCCGACGAGGTCGAGGATCTGGGCGAGGCGGCGGAGAGGAAAGGATTGGCGTGGCCATTGGCAGAGGAATCCGGACCTGGACTCGGGGTGCTGTGTATGGACAAGGGGCGCGAGGAAGATTCAGCCATGGCGAGGTTGTCAAGGCGTGGAGCGAGGAGGATGTCACGGCGAGAGTTTGGGCGGGGATATAAGCATACGAGCAGGCAAAGAGCGGGCTGGGGTATGCCGCCGAGCTTCCTGCGCCGGGGCGTTCATGTGTGGCAGCGGCGCACAAACAGGATCGCAAGCCAGCGGTGGGGAGGGTCTTGCATTTATCTCGGGACCGGCACGGGAGGCAGGGCTCGATGGCGATCCTGGGCATGGGACCGCGCGTGCGTTGGGCTGGGGATTTGTTAAAAGCACGGGAGTCGGCCGGCAGGGCTGCGGAGATAGTCGATCTCCGCCAGGATTTAGTCGGCTTGCTGGCCGCGCGCGCCCTCTTTCCTCCACATCGTTATGCGCGCCATCCAGCAGACGCCTCTTGGCGACCATGAAACCTCTCGAAACGAGGCCGGCGTCGTCTCCCTGGCGCATGCACAGCGGTCTGGTTTGTCTGCCAGTTAGCCAGTCCACCATCCCCTGCCCCCCACTGACATCATTAGCGGCGGCCCGATGGCTGGAAACGTTCTGGGGGCGTAGTCATCTGAAGCATCGCCCAAACTATCTGTTCTTCCTCCGCGATCGCACCCTGGCCTTGTTTGCTCCTGCTGGCGGGCATGAAATGAAGCCCGAAGCCTGCTGGCCCGCTCAGCACCAGCGACTGCTTCGACGCCGCGCACTCATGGCATACGACCACGCGCACGACACCCTTTCCGACACCGACCTGTGTCCCCGTTCGCAAGCACGCGTCGGGAATGGCACTATCCGATCGCGCGGCCTTCGGCATTCCGAGAGGTGACTGAGAGGGAGGCAGTCTTCCGAGCCATTTCTTGCCGAAGGCATCATGCCGCATCACATCTGGGTGCAAAGACGTGAGGGAAAGAGGTGAAGTTGGCGAGCTGCAGGGCTCCACGCAGGGCGCGCGCGAGAGGGAGTTGCCGGATGAACGAATAGGCAAGTCGTTCTTCCACCGGCCGAGACGCCCGCATTTTGGCGCCCGCATTTGCCCGCGTCCACTGCCGAGCTGCTCCTCCGCAACGCTTCCGACATCTTTCCCCGGCACCCCCAGCCCCAGGCACCATGTAGCTATTTCTTCCCCCACACGCCAACCTTACCGTTTCCTCCCCTACACGCCTTTCCTCGCACCTCCCCTCCTTCTTTCCCCCGAGTCGTGTTTGGTTGAGGCAATTGGCATCATGGCAGGCTTCATCCAAAAGGGCGCCAAGAACATTCTCCAAAAGAACCCCAACGACGTCGTCTTCCTGTCTGCGCTGAGAACGCCAGTCACACGAGCGAAGAAGGGCGGCTTGAGGGATGCATACGACCATGAGCTCCTCGCCACAGTACGCCTACTGTTTTTTCCCGAATAGCCGCAATCCTCTCCAGCTAACCCGCGTCTCCGCCACCAGGTGCTGAAAGCTACGCTCGACAAGAACCCCAAGCTCGACCCGGCCGCCGTGCAGGACATCCAGATCGGCACCGTGCTGTCGGAGCTGGGCGGCTCCAAAGCCGGCCGCATGGCCGCCAACCATGTCGGCTACCCGAGCAGCGTGTCCTTCCAGACGGTGAACCGGGCGTGCAGCTCCGGCCTGGCCGCCATCACGGGGATCGCGCACAGCATAGCGGTCGGCGCCGTCGATGTCGGCGTCGGCGGCGGCATGGAGAGCATGACGCGCAACTACGGGTCGCGCGCGATCCCGACGGTGCTGTGGCCCGCACTGCGCGACAGCCCCGTCAAGGACGCCCGCGACTGCATCATGAACATGGGCCTCACAGCCGAGAACGTCACCGAGCGCTACGGTGTGAGCCGCGCCGACCAGGACGCCTTCGCCGCCCACTCGCAGCGCAAGGCCGCCCAGGCGCAGAAGGAGGGCCTGTTCGACGCCGAGATCGTGCCCGTCACCACGCGCGTCCGCCCCGACCCGGAGGTCCCGGAGAACGAGGAGGAGATCATCGTCAACAAGGACGACGGCATCAGGCCGACGACGACGGCGGAGAAGCTGGCGACCATGAAGCCTGCGTTCAAGCCTGATGGCACGTCTACTGCTGGAAACAGCTCGCAGGTCTCCGACGGCGCAGCTGCGGCCCTCATGATGCGCCGGAGCACTGCTCACGCTCTCGGTCTGCACGACTCCATCATCGGCAAGTGGGCTGGCACACAGGTGGTTGGCTGCGCCCCCGATGAAATGGGCATTGGTCCCGCGATCGCTATTCCCAAGCTACTGGACTACACTGGTGTGAAGAAGGAGGAGATTGGCATCTGGGAGATCAATGAGGCATTTGCCAGTCAAGCCGTATACTGCGTCAGGAAGCTCGGCATTGAGGAGGAGAAGGTCAACCCTAAGGGAGGTGCTATTGCTATCGGTCACCCGCTGGGCGCCACTGGTGCAAGGCAATTGGCGACTCTTCTGCCCGAGATGGAGAGGCAAAGCAAAGAATTCGGCGTTATTAGCATGTGCATCGGAACTGGCATGGGCATGGCCAGTCTGATCGTGAGGGAATAGTCACGAAATAGAATAATGTAGCAATACCCTCGTGTGAAGAGTTGATGCATGGTTGGATATCATTATACTGAATGGGCGGTCATCATGGCTCTGCAGATGCCTCCCCCTTCTTCTTCTTTTTCTTCTTTTTCCTTTTCTTCTTCTTGTCGGAGCGGTCGAAGAGCGCACTATCCGCAGGCGTTGTGGGCTCGTTTGCTGCTTTGCCGTTGGCTGAAGACTCCGGCAATGTCAATTTCGACGCTGCATTGCTTGTCTCTCCCTCCAAATCATCGGAGCTGTCATCATCTTGCTGCGATTTCCTTTTTTCCGCTACCGGCGTTGCCTGCGATTTCTCCTTGTGTGGATTATTCTCCGTTCCGGTCTTGACCGCAGTCCCTGCTTGGTCGGCCTGCGCCTTCTGCTTCTTACTCTTCTTCTTGGAGCGCTCTTCTAGGAGCTCATCAAGATAGCTTACGGGCCGCTTCCTCGTCTTCTCTTGTACCGCCGGTGCCTCCTGCTTTGCTTGGACCTTTCCCTTGACCTCGCTTTCAGAGTCACTGTCGCCCATAGATTCATGCTTGTTCACCGGAGCAGGCGCAGCTTTCCTCTTCGACCTGAACATAGCGGCGCGGCCGTTCTCCTCATCATCGCTGTCTTCCTGCACACGCGTGCCCTTGTTCGGTTTCTCTAATTTCTTGGTCGGCAAGTGTGCCGGGGCGTTTGAGATGTTGTCCGCGGGCTGGATAGCACGGCCTTTGGCAGCGTGTTTGCCGAGAAGTTGCTGGCGGAGGCGGTCGTTGGAGGAGAGCTGGTTGCGTTTGAAACTGCCGTCTGCGATTTCCTTTGGGGGTTCAGCGCCCACGCCAAGACTAGCAATTGTGAGTCAATCTGGCATGGAAAAATTTCGAGAAGTTCCCAAGGCATACATATCGGAACCGGGAGTGAACAAGGCGGTCTCCTCGTGGTGTAGCTGCTCGGACGTCCTCTGGGCGGCAGCATCTTCGGCGGGGCGCGGGGGCAGCCATGATGCGACGAGGCTCTGGCTGCGGGCCAGGGCGACGCTGACCCGGTTGAAGGCGACGTCTTCTGGGCGCACAGCCGCAGGCATCGTGGAGGGCGGTTGGCGGGGGAGGTGTTTGGCGGGAGGTGGTAAAAAGTTAGGCGGGCATGCGTCGTGGGCCACCTGCCACGCGCCAAGAAGTGCCGCAAAACCAGCTGCTTGTGACCCCGGACCCTATCACAACCGGCGTAACAGCTTTCTTCAGCAACCCCATCTCCGCTCTACCTCCCTCCTCCATCGCCAGAAAGCCATCATGTACAAGTTGGCGCGCGCCGGTCGGCCTATGGCCAGTGCCCTCAGGGCCTCCCAGGTATATACCGCCCTCGAGGCTGCCAGCGCGGCGTATGCTGCTGCTGCTCTCCGCCTGCATAAACACCCATGCTGACCCGTCTCCAGGCTGCTCCTTTGAGGAACTCCGTTATCCAGCAGACCCGCAACCTCTCAATCCACGAGTACCGCTCTGCTGCCCTCCTCGAATCCGTACGCCGCCCGCCCGCGCCTCCCCATCCGCGTCCCGGCTTCCGCTAATAACCGCGCAGTATGGCATTGGTGTCCCGAAGGGCAACGTTGCCAACACGCCCCAGGAGGCCGAGGCCGTTGCTAAGAGCATCTGTACGTGGTGCATTGGATCCGTTGACGGGGCTACTGACCAACAATAACAGCTGGCGATGACATGGTTATCAAGGCCCAGGTGCTTGCTGGTGGCAGAGGAAAGGGTACCTTCGACAACGGTTTCAAGGGCGGAGTCCGCGTTATTTACTCGTAGGGCCACCCTCTCCTCTCTCCGAGTTATCCCCAAACCATGGCATATCAGCTGATGTTAGTGCTGGAACCAGACCCACCGAGGCTCGCATCCTTGCTGAGCAGATGATCGGCCACAAGCTCATCACCAAGCAGACCGGCGCCCAGGGCCGCCTCTGCAATTCTGTCTTTATTGTTGAGCGCAAGTTCGCTCGCCGCGAGTTCTACCTTGCCATTCTGATGGACCGTGCCACCCAGGGACCCGTCATTGTCGCCTCGTCCCAGGGTGGCATGGACATCGAGACCGTGGCCAAGGAGCACCCGGAGGCCATCATCACCACCAAGATCGATATCCACAAGGGTGTCACTGATGACATCGCCCGTGACATCGCCGTCCAGCTTGGTTTCTCTGAGCAGTGCGTCGAGGACGCCAAGGACACCATCCAGAAGCTCTACAAGGTCTTCATGGAGAAGGATGCCACCCAGATCGAGATTAACCCTCTGTCTGAGACCACCGACCACCAGGTCCTCGCCATGGACGCCAAGCTGAACTTCGACGACAACGCCGACTTCCGCCAGCAGGAGGTCTTCTCGTGGCGCGACGTCACCCAGGAGGACCCCGATGAGGTCAAGGCCGCTCAGTCCAACCTGAACTTCATCAAGCTGGATGGCGACATCGGCTGCCTGGTCAACGGTGCCGGTCTTGCCATGGCTACCATGGATATCATCAAGCTCAATGGCGGCCAGCCCGCTAACTTCCTTGACGTTGGTGGTGGTGCCACCCCGGAGGCCATCAAGCAGGCCTTCGAGCTCATCACCTCCGACCCCAAAGTCACGGCCATCTTCGTTAACATTTTCGGTGGTATCGTCCGCTGCGACGCCATCGCCAAGGGCCTCATCTCGGTCGTCCAGAGCATGAACCTGCGTATCCCCATCATTGCCCGGTTACAGGGTACCAACATGGAGGCCGCCCACAAGCTCATCAACGAGTCCGGCCTCAAGATTTTCTCCATCGATGACCTGCAGAACGCGGCCGAGAAGTCGGTCCAGTTCTCCAAGGTCGTCAAGATGGCCCGTGACATCGACGTTGGCGTCGAGTTCACCCTGGGCATCTAAATACCCCCTCCTGCCGCGTGTTTCACAACTTTTTTGGGATAGGTAGTACTGCGGGAAAGAAACAGGCAATGGCGAGCAAACAAGAGAGCGTGTGGTTCCTTTAACAACCCCCTTAGATTCCTGGTTCTTTTTACTCTCTCCTGGGCGGCGTGTTATAACCATCATCTGGTTTTTCTCTGTGTGTAATCGTGTGTGCGCTCGAGCATTATATATGTCTGTGTGAGATGGCGAAAGTATTGTCCCAATTGAGTGACTTCCTTGCGGTTTTGGCTGGGGTTTCTGCCCCGCTTGATACTAATGTGGCTGCCTTCCAAAGGGAGCAGGAATCACGTGTGCGACATCGGTTGATGTGGCAGGCGGGCGGTTGATTAGTGAGACAGCTATGAGGATAAGAAAACCTCGGAGGCACAGTGAATGGCAAAAAATCTTACCCTCTGCTCTATCAATTTTTGAAGCCGAGCGACAGCAATCCCATCGTTATGTACTGCATTGCTCATGGGCAGTAGAAGTTGTTTATCCGAACGTGAACTGAGGGAAATTGTATCCTGATGACTCCTTCAACCCCTCACGGCATGCTCGGCCTGAGGTAATTTTGTTGCTCTTCACCGTGGAAGTGGATGTCTACTGCTTTTCTCGTCCCGTTACCGGCACGTTGGACCTGAAAATGGTCCTGTAATTGTCTACGTGGTGGGCAGAAAAACCGGCAGTGTCTGCATCCATCTGCTGAAGAGTCACGAGCCGCGGTGGTGGTGCAGAATGAGCGTAGGGCTTTGCATATATTCCAGTCATTACGGCGTGAAGTAAAACGGACAAGGGAGTAAGCATATAGCGGGGTGAAATGAGAGATCACCGAGTTCGGGAAGGCTTTGAGCCTCAACGAAACCAGTCACCGCCCCTTTATTCCACCATAACAGTTTTGTTCTCCTCGGTCGGTTCCAGGTCTTCGTGTCGCCGCTCTGCCTCAAGTCTTGCTTCATGGAGTCCAAACTCGTGTCCTGAATCCATGTTCACAGCAGATGTAACATTGCGGTGTCATGTTCTGAAGGAGCAGGGCCAGGGAATCAAGCCACTGCGGCGCCTGAGAATCTCTGCATCCTCACGTCTTGCAGTACTTCCTGGAAACCTCAAAGTTTTGTCCTGTTTACCCGACTAATTTGAAAACACTCTCTGTAGGTAATGCACTCGTCTCTATCTTTTGGCTTCGGGCTGCTGCTCTTTGCATTAGTATTTCCGCATCCCTTCAGCCAGTGCTTAAATTGGTGGACTAACTTGCATAGCCAAATGCATTGCTCCCAAACCATTTCGCCTGAATGCCCTCAGGCGAGGGAGATGATACAAATTACCCGCGCTGTCCTCGCCAGGGCTCGGAAGGATGGCATGAACCTCTCCCCTGCCATCGCCTCGTCGGCTCTCATCACGGGCTTGGGATCATACTCTCAACACGAGGTTTGACTGTTAGGGGACCAGAATAGTTCATTGAAGATGCTTGCGCTATGGGGAGATCTTTTTTTTTTTTTTTTTGATTTCACGTATATCTAGTCTTCAGAGCGCATTTTTCGAAAAGGGAATGGATAAGGATGAGTGCTGGTATGTGCACAACCCGAAAGGAAGCGGATCAATTGAATCTGGATGATGATTGTTGTTGAGGGTCCACCTCGCTGCTAGCTACCTACCTTAAGCTGCCTGTCTGTGTGATTGGTGTCGGGGATCACCTGATATACTGACCCCTTTACTTTTTCACCCTTACCGCTTGCTGACCTAATACTATCAGACTCGACTTAGGGCGAGCGATGGCTTGCCAAGCAATCAATTGAAAGCCATGGCGGCTGTTCGCATAGATGTCAAGTGGCCCCGAGCTGAGCAACATAGAGGTGTCTCCAGCTGCGATTCATCTGCTCACGCAGCCTTGCTTCCCGTAAAGCTTTGCACTGATCTTCCCCTTAGCCATGGCAATACCAGCCATCCAGCGTTCTTGTTCCACGCTGAAGGAGAAACCCTTGTGGTTGAGAGTGATGGGAAGCCGAAACATCCCAGGCAGTAAGGGACTTCCTTCCAGCCATAGTCTTTGAAGCGGTAGCAGTGCAGCTTCCAGGCAGGAACTAACAGTTCTCAGGGGCTATTCCCTTTTCTTAGTCGGTGCCTTCATAGTGAACTTGACAGCCTGCTGCCTCCTCTTCGGCTTCGGTGTCTATCAACCCCTCTACGGGACGATGGCGACAAAGAACGGAACGCCATTTGCAGGCGCATACCTGTCTCTCGTTCATGCCCACCATGACCGTTGCCCCGGCTTGGTTTGCAAAGCACAGAGCGCTCCCCATGGGCACCGCCTCTTCCGGCACCGGCTTTGGAGGTTTGGTCTGGGCTCCCGCGCTCACAGCGTGCATTGAACACATGGGTTTCCGCAACACTCTCCGTCTCACCGGCGCCCTTTCGACCGCACTCATATACGCGTCAGGATGCTTTGTCAAGTGGGAGCCGTCCATTGCTGCCCACCTGCACGCCAACAACACGAAGACCTCTCGGACCACCGGCGTCTGCAAGATCCCTCTTCTCACGCGAAGGAGTGTGATGCAGCGCAAGTCCGTCAAGCAGGTGCTGAGCGCAGCTTTCGAGAGTGCTGCCTACTACACGCCGGTACTCTTCACAGTCTCAGACGCGAGAACGCTTGGGGATGACGAAAGCGACGGCGCCAACCTCACTGCGGTGAGCAATGCGTGCAACGCAATCGGAAAAATTGCCGTCGGCTTCATCGCAAACCAAATAGGCCGGCTTAACTCCCTCTTCCTGACCACCCTCATCAGCACTGCCGCAGCATTAGCTTTTTGGCTTCCTTGCACGGCGATTTGGAAGGATAGCGAAACGTAGGCAGGGGGGCTCTTCGTTACATTCACCGTTTTGTACGGACCTTTTCGCGAGCGCATTCATCAGCTTGTTCTCGCCGACGCTGATGGAGCTGTTTGGTGTTCGAGAGCTACGACGCGTGGCTGGGGTCATGCACATGGCACATGGAATGGCTGCCATGGTGAGAATACCTGTTGCTGATGTCCAAGTTCGTGGTCGAAGCTATGTATGGATGGTAACCTTAGTGAGCTGCCTTCCTTTCGCGGCAACTGCTTCTGCAGCTGGGGTGAGCATAGAGCCTATGTTGGGCCGTGCTGGTGGAAATAGCGATGGATATGGACGCGAAATACATATCTTTGGGAGCCGTATGTCGGTGCAAGGAACCGATCTCTTGCCTTGCAGACTATTCCCCACAGTGTAGGTGGAGTTGTCGGCTCGGCTTATCCACCATCACAATATCCAATTTGGCACATTTTTCCTTTTTCAGTTTGATAGTCATTTCCCTCTCACGGGCAGTTATTCGAGAAAGTCAACCATGGAAATCTTATGGCGGGGGAATGGATAAGCTGGTCTGAGAACCGTCCTCAGACTCATAATTTGTAAAGGAATCGATTTCTCTATTGTAGGCTTTCCCCGACAGCAGACAGAATCTATTCTCCTCACGCATCATGCCCGGAATTGCCGGGTCTATGTACTGTAGTCATCGCGGCTCCAGTGACAAAGGTGGTGGATTGGGCTCTGCGCAAAGGACTATTACAAGACATGGCAGGATGACTCACCTTTACCGATCTTAGATGCTGATGCCTTTACGTATAAGTAACTGAAATCGCCGTGCGTCCACAAGCCATAACTTCCTTCCACAACAGAACACTCCCGAATCAAGTTGGACATCATGGCGCGGGCTACAAGGAATTGCTGGATTATATGAAGGCTCCTGGGAGTGGTTTCACGAACATCGTGCTGCCGTACCCCGGAGGGTTTGAGTTGAGCCTCTACTACCCGCATCGGTAGGGCATGTTGCCTTCAGTGGTGAGACCATCTCCTGTGGTCAGGGTAGTTATTGACGAAACTCTTTAGTTCTTTCCTCTTGCTTCAGGTATCGTCTTTCATCCGCTCACGCTTTCAATGCACTGGTTTCAGGACGTCACGGATTCACCACTAAAGGCGTCTCAACAATAAAACAATGGATTTCAATCAATGAGGTCACGTTCGCGTCAAGCTGCTCGTGCCTTGTGTGTGTACACTGAGTCCACGCCCATGACTCCCGCCGCGCTGAAAATCTGTACACATGGGCGCGCCAATGAGATGCAAGGACTCAAAGAGTAGCCTTACAACTCATAGTATACTTTTGTCTAGAGGGCTAAAATCTTCACAACGCTTACATCTCGCAATTGCTTCGGCTCCCTAGTAGTAAGCAATGCTGAAATGGTCATGCTATCACTGAGCCCTACAGGCAATCCCAGCCATTCCGTCCAGAAAGTGTGCGCGCGTTGCTCCAATTAGGAGACCACTGCTTGTAGCCATATTACATCGTCCAGCGCAGCGGTGCGGCCATGGTGCCCATGAGCGGGGGGCTGCAGGAATTGGGTCAGCACTACGGTGGCCGCAACCAATTCTAGCCGGAAGCACGTTCTCCTCCTCTTGTAGACGGGAGAGATCCAATCATTCTTGGAATGGATGAAGTGCAGTTGTAAAGCTAGGTAGCTTCATGGTATTTGAATTGAAATGTTGCATAAATCCAAGGAAGGGACAGATATGAAGCAGGACAGATGTTTCACTTCGAGCAATGTTGGTGTTTAAAGAATCCCTGAAGCTAGACTTGACACAAAGATAGGAAGGAGCAGGAAACCAAAAGCTTTCCAAATAACTCAGTTTACGACGCAGATAGGCCATGTAATGAAAAAGTAAACATTGGGCAAACGCATGCATCAATTGAAATTGCTACTTTGGAAATGCCGTGTCTTCTCTTACTCCGCCTTGTTGATTGCGCTTGAGTGAGTCTGACACGACCTTCAGCAATAGCTCGACTATTTAAGTACCATCATGGACAGATGAAATAGTCGCATCCGGGCGGAAACGTCAGCGCTTCACTCAAAACTCATCCGGATGCCTGATCAAGTCCCTATGCTTGCCAGTTGCCGGACTGTATGGACTAAAATCCAGGTCCTCAATCTTCTGGCGCGGTAGGTATGAGACCAATATAGCGGGACTCTCCTAAGGTCTGAGCATGTGCACAAAACCCAGCACGTAGCTCTGGAACAGGCTTCGCCGGAGTTGAACATCTTCAAGGACCCCCGGTGTGTTTTCCGAACATCCTTACCTCCCAAACACCAAAATAGCGGCTCACACGCCCAACTGCGGCACCAAATCCTACCTTCATAACCAACAGTCCCAGAACAGTCCTCCACGTACGACCATAGGTCGCAGAAAGCAACGGATCCCGTCCGCTCTCCGATATTTAACCTGCGAACCGGCCGATTAGTACTCAAGTGGGTGACCATTGGGGAATCCCGGCTGTTGTACGTTTTTTCGTTTTCATTTTTTAGTTGCAGGCCGATAGGATGTGGAGTGGAGAACTCGGCGCAGAGGCGCACCGACCTCTTTTTGCCCAGAGCATCAATTTCATTCCGGAGCCGAATTCGCCCCGTTTGACCCCTTCCAAGCAAAGGACATTCGAGAAACGGAAAGGGAAGACCTCATAACCGGAACCGGGAAGCCGGAACCTTTTTTTCTTTCTTCCCTTCAGAAGGATGGCAATAATCAGCCAAGCAAACCACCGATGAAACCGCCGAGCTTTTCGGAATTGCCAATCTCAACCAAATCACCTCACGACAGGAGCCCGAGAAAAAGCGGCAAAAAAAGCGAACGACCTACTTACCCAGACATCAAACCAACCCAAACACGGCAACGTCTCGCCCCTTGCCCCCGTGTGTGTCGCGTGCCCACCGGTCGCTAATAAGAAAGGAATAAAGAGAAAGAGCCTGTGGACACCAACGAATCCTCTCGCACACCATCGTACTCGATAGCTTCCTCATGCGCCTTATTAAAATAACAATAAAAATACTTAGGCCTGTGATAGTGGCGTTTGTCCGCCGCATAGCTTCCATGACAGTCCGGAGATTAAGAGAGAGCGATCCAACGACTATTGCCACTAAACGGGGCAAGACGTCGGTAAAACACTAGCCGCGTGGCATAAAGCAAGACTCACCGAGACCCGTAATATCCTCTGATCGGCGCAATATGAAAAAAAAAAAAGAAGAAAGTAAAGTTAAGAGAGGGATCTGCGACATGAGGAGCGAGCGGATGGAAGCGTACCACGGTCAGGCCCTTCAAACGGCTTAGGCGCAGATCATGTGGGAGAGAGAAGCATGGAAGGGCAACGTGGGAACGAGTGCGTGCGTATGCACGTGCGGCGGGATGTGCCGGCGCGATGAGGAGGGCGAGAGGGCGTTATTGTTAAGGGCGGCCCGAGACATTATTATGATGGACCTCGATCGTGATGCCTTTTATCCGTATTATTTTTCGTTGGTGTTTGGGGGCGGCGGAGACCGCCGAGCCGCAATACGTCTTTCCCCCCAAGCCATGTTCTTGGAACGTATGTGCGTACGTCGCAGCAGCAGTAGCAGCAGGTGGTCGTGGCAGTCGTGGCAGTCGTGGCAGCATGTCGGAAGATGTCTCGTGTGCTGACGGGGCGGCCGAGCGTTTGTTCGTACGTTCGCGCGAGCAAAGCGTCCACGCGCGCGCGCAGCATTTACTGTCGTTGGAGGAGCAATAGAATGGACTGATTTGCCACGATCGTGTCATCCTTCCGCTCCCATCATGAGCCGGCAAAACGGCGAAAACGAGTGGCCGGGCTCGAAAACTCGGATTACTGAGTTGGACGGTCACGCTGCTGGATCGCTTCGGATCAGGATCGTAAGCCCTTCCAAGCCGCGGATGGCCGGGTAAACAGGAGCAGCAGCAACATGTGGTGTATAGTGGATCTCTGCGAGACACGGAGGAGACGGCATGAAAAGCCTCGTCTTCTGCCTTGGGAGGCCCGATAGGTGTGCCATCGTCGATAGTGGACATCAAAACAGAAAGCGAGAGCTGAGATGTGTGCTTTGCCTTTGCAGTAGCGAACGCTTTGCTGCTGGTCGCTCCTTGTCGACTATACCCCCGGTGCGTGCATGTGGTGGCGCGGAGGAGAAACACTGACGACTTGCTTTTCCTTGTGTGCCCCGTCTCCACATTGTCATCGTGGTTCGACATGAGGGCCAGAGAACAGCCTCGTGCGTGTGCGCTTCCTCCGGTCGGTCAATGCGCCGGATTACGGGAAAAGCGTAAGGCAATGGGATGATACGGCTGAAAAGAGAGAGAGAGAGAGAGAGAGAGAGAAGGAAAAGGAACATGTCATATTCCATGTTCTCCTGCCGTGTGACCGGGCGCGATTAGGCGTGAAGAAAATCAATCAGACGAGAGAGCATGCGGGCGCGGCAAGGCGAGTAGTCTGACGAGAACCAAGGCAGAAGAAAATGCAGAGACGGAGGTACTAGGAACGAAGCAAAGGAAGTCGTTGGACAGCGCCGAGGACTGCATCTGACGTTTGACGTGTATGCAAAGCAGTGCTGCTGCGTCTCCCTGCCAACGATGTGTCTCTCTTTTCCTCCGAGCCTACCGCACATACAGCTTGCATGCTTGCGCGAAACTACCGGTTCCGCGGCGATTCAGACAAAGGCGCGCGCTCTCTGAGCAAACTGTGATCGGCAGGAACGGCCATACTCTCCATGCAACAACGCCCAGCCTGTGCCTGTCACGCTCTGGAGCGCCCGTGAAGGAGAGGGCCTCAATGATCGGGGCCGATGCAGGACGGCAAATGAGGCATGCCCTAGCACGTCTGGAAGGGCCACGGAGTGACGCTGCGTCTCCAGCGCAAATCACAATGACCGCAATCTATTCCACATGGCGGTACATGCGTGACATACGGCCAAGAGCATGCAGACTCGCACAGAATGAAGGGGATAGAGGTCTCATCTCGAGTGGCGGTGGCTGGAGCGGACCGGCACGCGAGCATGGCCACGGCGAGGTAATGCTGATGAGCGATGGGAGGAGCGTCTGAGACAGCCTCACTGGGGCGTTCCTTCGAATAGAGGGTCCGGTCCTGCTGGAGCACTGCATGGCCCCCAGCCTCTCGCTGACCGTGGCACACGCGGTTCCAACGGCTGCAGCCTCGCCGCCCATGAGATGGTACCGCATCAAGCTGAGTGCATGCAGTAGGGGCTGCAGCCGGTCGGATCTGGAGTGCATACATAGCAAAGTGGTACACAGGCGCGCGCGCTCCGCTCCGTGGGCTGTGTCAGAGTCGGCGGAAGGCACAGCAAGGGCGCAGCGTGGCACGACCCTCGATCAATGTGCCGTTGGAAGCTTCGTCGTGTGTGACGGGTAGTCCGGTAGGGCGGGCGTGGGCGTCACGGAGGCACACAGACGCCGGGCATTGTGTGTAGCCAAGCTGGGTCAGCCCTCTCCATGGAAGACTGGGCGGGAGGAGCGGGGCGCGCGGGGCGGCGCGAAGGGAGCGGTGGTGCCAAAGAGGGCGACGGCCTCTCTGCTCCCAAGTCCCAACTGCCGGGCCGTGTCGAGGCTTGCTTGGAGTTGCGGCATCTCGCATGGAAGATGGCTGGAAGGGGCTGGAGGGGGGGTGGTGGCGTGCAAGGCAGAGCAGGTGCAGGGCGGGTTGAGGTGTGTCGGGCTGTGAGTGGAGTGGTTTCGCAGGCGCAGGCCAGTGGTGCCGAGGAATTGCTTGGACGGCCCAATAGACGCTGTCTGACGTTTGACAAGCGCGGCGACGGACGAGTTGCGAGCGACGAATATTTGCTTCTCTCCTCGTTGGTCTGGTGACGCCCGTAAGCCGCATGCTCTCTGCCGCGTGCGTGTCGCCGAAACGGCCACACGTTCAGAGGGAAACACGGTGCAGAAACACGGCAAGGGGCGGCATCCTTCGCCACCGCCTGCCAGCGACAGGTACGAGCCTGCAGTGACATCTGAACAGTGGGGCCTCGATGGCACATCACGAAGATCATGATGCGAGCGACCCAGTGCCGCGACGGCGGAGGTCCCACTATCGTGACAACGTGAGCTCCCTCGACGCTAGCCGTGAGGGTGGCGGCGCGGAGTGGTGATGGTCGCCTGCTGGGACGGTCAGATGACACGCCGGATCTCTGTTGCGCCTGGCCGCAGCATCGACGAAGCAGGCTGGCCGGCAGGCACCCACCACACAATCAAGCTGGCGCGCATGCACGGCATGGCACACACGCGGCTGGGCTGGTGGCCAGGCTGGGGCTGGCTTCGGAAGCTTGCCTCTGGAGGGAGAGGCCGTCTGCGCCTCGAAATCGGGCCATCTCCCTCTAGCTCGCCCCCCAAGAAACGGCCGCTTGCCTGCCGATGCCAATGACGCTTCAAAACTCAATCTCCACGCCCCTCGGCCCCGGCCATTGGCCAGGCAATGCCCTCACCTCCCGCATCCTGGGTTGCCGCCCAACCCCGGTCGCCCGCCCCGGAGGAGGCTGCTGTACGTTTCTGTCGTTGCTCAGCCTGCTAATTTCGTCAATCAGAAAGGGGCCAACCGAGATTATGACGTCCGCTGTGCCGGTAGCTTTTTGCAACCCTGTGAACTTACTGAAGATTGACCGGTGGCCTGTGCTACCCTGATGAGGCGCCGCCCGGCCCAATTCGACGCTTCCGCGACGTCGATCAACGCACACCCATTCGTCACCGTCCAATTGCATCACCCTGGCGAGGGCATATGCCCGTTCTGATCTTTGCCAACGCAGGCTTTTGCTTCTATTGTTTGTTTTTTGCTTTCTTGGTCCATTTCTGCGCCTCTCGCTAAGACCCTCAAATTCCACCCTTTCTTGATCAAATCTTGCTATCTTACAAATGAGCTTTTGCGCTCTGGTATCAAAATGAATGTGAATGGAGCAGGCTAAAATCTCCGGCAAGTGACACTCCAGGTGCTTAGCAGGTGGTAAAACTCCATGAAATGCTGCATCTTGCTCCGGGTCCCCTCTGAGCTGATCGGGTACATCGCTCCTCGGACTCAGTCTTCGAGTAGAAAAAAAGAAAAACAGATATCCGCTCGCCACTCTAATGAAGAAGCGACTGGCTTCAAGGTTGAAATATCCGGAAGCAATTAAAAAACAATACAGGAAAAAGCCGAGGAACTGCAACCGTCTATATCTGTCCTTAGGGGAAAATTTGAGGCCAGCATGTTGAAAATTTCCTTGGGTAAACGCCGTCGGTGATTGTTTTGCGCCAGGCCCTTGCCAACCCCATAACACCTTACTTGGAAAAAGTACATCTCATCTCGTCGTGACTTTTTGTGTGAAAAAGAAGTATAGAACACATCGTGAAGAAGGCTCATGAAGATAAATGGAAGAAATCTCCGTAATAGGTAACTTCCAGGTGCATCGCTCAGACTTAGTGCGCGCACAGTGGCCGTTGGAACGACAGTTGCTGAGAGAACTGCTTCACCAGATTACCGGCCTGCTGAAAGTAGGAGCTCAGCCAGGCATTGGCTGGACTGGGAACGTATGAATGATGAGCAATGCCGTTGCCCTGGCAAGGCACGCTGTTGACGTGGCTGATCGAAGAGTTCGATGACGCCGACGAAGTGGAAGAGATGTGAGAGAAGACGGAACCAGTGTCAGACCCGGAGCTTCCCGAGGAGATGGAGGGAAGAGGGTACTGGAGGGAGTACGGGGGTGGGGAGATGGGTGCCTGCGGAATAAAGTTGGTCATGTAGGGTTGCGGCATGGGCATCATTCCAGGCTGGAATCCCGGGTTGCACTGGTCATAAGGCTGGATCGGAGGAGTAGAGATCGGGGCGGGAGCGTAGATGGGGGTGGGGGCCTTGGTGAACCGCGGACAAAGTTGAATCATATCCCTCAGTTCGGGAAGCTTGATTCTAGTTGCCGGGTTGGGATCGAAGATCCTCCTCAGGATAGCGTCCAGCTCGTAGGAAATTGGCAGAATGGTCCTCAGGAAGTTGGGATCCTTCATGAAAGCGCGGAAGGTCGAATCCTCAAGCGAGGCTTTCTTCCACGGGTTACGGCCACAAGTCAGATTGACAAGGATGACGCCCAGCGACCACACGTCATTGGGCGCCGATTCGTAGGATGCGTAAGCCTTGGGATTGGGCTGTTGGCATTCTGTGACACGTTAGTACCTGTTGGCAGGGATCATCCCTCCGAGGAATGCATACCTGGAGACATGTAGAAGGTAGATCCGCAACCGAAATCGGAAGTGTAAGGATCCGAGGTAGCAAGACCAAAGTCAGCCAGCTTGACGGTGTTGCCATTGTCAGTGACCAGGATGTTCTCAGGCTTCAAGTCCCGGTGATAGATGCCCATGGAGTGGCAGTATCCAACGGCATCCAGGATCTGGAGGAAAGCTCTTCTGGCAAGCTCGTCATCACGGGCATACCTTCCGCGCTCAGTGATGTTGGAGAACAGGTCGCCATCAGGGCAGTACTCCAGAACTACATATGTGCACTCCGGTGAGTCCATAATCTTGACCAGCGACACTACATTTGGGTGCGAACTGGCCAAGTGATGGAGCTGGATCTCACGCTGCTGGAACTTCCTCTGGCGGGGCTCGAGGTTCAGCTTGTTCAGGGCCTTGACGGCATATTGGACTCCGGAGTGGATATCGACGGCCTTGTAGACGGTTCCATAGGCGCCCTCACCAAGGATTCCAATGAATTGCAAACGGCCTGCGAGAATCTGGCCCAATCGTTGCTGGGGCGGGGCGTATCCTCCACTGAGCGTTGGCGAAGCGGGCGGGGTCGGCAACATGGTGGGAGAGAAGAGAGAGAGGTGGGTGGTGTTGTCCTTAGCGGTCCAGCGAAGGGCTCCAAGGACGTATTAAAGCAGTTGGTCCAGGCGGCCTAGGGACAAGAAAACACCAGGATTCCTGTGGATGGCCGGTCGGACAAGTAAGAGTAGCAGAAAAAGGAAACCGGGGAGGCCAATTGGGAGCAGTGAGGCGGCTGGGAGAGAGGCTGAGGGCTGTGAGGCGGGGTGGGGAGGGAGAGAGGTTGGTGTGCGGTGGTGAGAAGGTAGGAGGAAGGTATGATGTAGGTGAGGCAGTAGTAGTAGTTATGGCAGGCAAGCGCAGCAGTAGTAGGCGGGCAGCCGAGGCGGGCAGCGGTGATGATAAGTGCTGCAGATGTCCGGGCGTCGATGGGCGTTGCAGGGCACGACAAGGGCGCCGTCTAATAGGAAGGCGCAGGCTAGGTGATCCATGCTCGACGGCAGTGACGAAGACGGACTAGGCGTGGCTACTTTGTTGCGGGCCCCCTGGCGCTGGCCCTGGCCGGCGGCGACACTCACACGGCGCACGGCGCTCAGGCACTGCAGGCTGACGCCGGCGGGATTGACGTTAGCGGCACGGCGAAGGATCTCTGGCGTGTCGCAGCGGGCGTGACTGTGCTGGGCGGGCCAGAGCCCTAGCATGGCGGGTCTCTTGCGTGCAGCGTTTGCAAGGAACAGGCCGGCGCACAGGCGATGCGAGGAGGGCGGGCGTAGCACAGGCCAGCCAATGGCGCGTGGCGCCAGCGTCTCGCCGGCCAGCCAACGCGCTTGGCGTGCAGCAGCGATGCTCGCGGTGCAGCTGGGGGCTGCATGCGTCGTCGCGCCTGTGGCCCGGCATGCGTGCGACAAAGCAGCCCCAGACGCGACATGCCGGATACAGCTATGCACGCTGGGCCCGTTTGGGCGCTGGGCAGCGCGAGGCGATCGCCGCGCCGCGGGTGAAAAAGGCGCAGCGCAGCGCAGCGCACGCGGGCGTGCCCCTGGCCAGCGAGCCCGCCCAGTTGCCCAGCGCCCACGAGCCGTTGGCTTGTTGGCGCTCGCATCCTCGCCGGCGTGTGCCCTTCTTCGTTAGCCGGCCGCGCCGATCCAGCGCCCATGACTCCCCAATACTCTGGCTGCGGCGTGCTAAGATTATCTCGGGCGCCCCAGCGAGGATGACTCGCTCCGCGAAACCATTATGCGCTTCGCTGGCATCGTTGCCACTCACGAAACGCCCTGCGACTCTATTTAGCCCGACCCCCGGCGCCCGCCCAGCCAATGGCAGCGCGTGCTTGAGGCCCGCCTTACTCTCGCGCGCTGCGGGCCCCGGATTGGCTGCCCGCGCCGCGCAGCCCTTCGCTGACAATCGTTATTTCGACCCGTAAACACGGCCGGAAATTATGTGCCCAATGAGCGGCGGCGCGCGGTTTCAGCGCGGCGCATGACCGGAGCTTTGCCCTCGCCGCGCCCGTCTGACGGCGTGGTGAAGAAAGCCGTCGGCCTCCACGTGTTGTGGTGGGCCATCGCAGATGGACCTTACGCGATGCGAGCGAGGCTTGACCGGTCGTGGGTAGCAGTCGCTGGCAATCACCTACTTACCGCCTCTGCTCTAGCAGAAACAGGCGCTCCACAGGCCTGGCCGGATCGTTCAAGGTTGCCTCGCACCGGCACTGTCCGCCCAGCGCGCGCACCGGCTGGTCCGGGAGCGCCAGAGCGAACCTTCCACCTGTCTTGTACGCGTAGCCCGAAGCGGAATACGACGGGCGATCGCCAGTGGGTGCTTGGAACTCGGCTCGCCGCCTGACTTCTAGAAACTGCCCGCGCAGGGGTGCGGCTTGCCCATCGTTTGCCCCGGCACAACGTAATGCCGTATTGCCGCGTGCCTGTTGGGGCTGAGGCGGCGCGGTGGAGGTACGAGGAGGCATGGGCATGGATGCGAGGCCCACGATGGAAAAAAAAAGTTCCATCGTGCTCCCGTGAGCAGCAGAATCCCCACATGGCCACAACGCACGCCGTCTACAGCTTCGCTGTCAAGCCTCCAGGCCGGGCGCCTTGTCCCACGCACACCGCTCGTCGGTGTGGATCGATTCCGAGGGTTTAGCGGCCTGCACAAAGGCCGCGTTTATCGGCTTATCGGTGTGGAGATGGCGGGAAGCTCGAAGGAAGGCGGGAACGTCGGCCCACAGACGGCGGGCTCGCGGCAGCCCTCTCCCCTTCCGTAGCATGCAGTTGCATCACGGCCTTCTTGGGCGCGGTGCCGCGCCCCAGGCCACAAGGCCAACAGCAGCCAGCAGCCAGCCAGCCAGCCAGCTAGCCAGCTGGCCAGGGCCTGCCGTGCCCTGCCGTGCCCTGCCGTCGCTCGCGATCCCAGGCGGCCGTTTCGATGGGCAGATCTGGTGTCTGACGGAGGCGTGCCCTCTCCTCAGTCATGGCCATGCTCCAGCTAAGCTTTCCCGCTGCAGTCTCACGATGTGGCTCGAATAGATTGCAACTCTGGGGTCTGTCCTAAAGATGCGAGCCAGCCCGGTGGAGCAAGCGGGTCCCTACAAACCGTCTGTTTGTAGCGGCGTGTTGGCGCGCGCAGCTCGAGGCGGTGGAGAGTCATCCTCCGCAGCTGCGACTCAAGCGCCCGTCCTTCAAGCCACCCTGCGACTGCGTGGCGAAGCCACGACGACCAGCGAACAGCAGCCAGTGACCCAGCGTTCCCCACACCCTCCATCACACACACCCTGACCCCAACTGCACGCTTCTTGTCGAGACCGCGCGCTCCATCTTTTTTTTCTGCCAACGGCTGACCGCGTCCGGCCAGCGCCCTCCCCAGTCGCTTGCTGCAACGTTAAGTTATCCTGATCTCACAGATAATTAATGCGCCGAACACGCAATCCGATGCGGCCTGCCCCAATCAACCGCCCTCAATCAATCAGCTCCTCACGCGAGGTTCGAGCATGCCTCCTCTTCCTACCTCTCCTCATGACCTGCCGCCCGTCGTCATCGAAACCCGGCTCTGCAACGGATGCACTGCCGCTTCGAGCGACGGGCGGTCCCCTTTGCTTATGCGCGTCGCACATCCCGTTGTGAGGGCGTTTCACCCTCGTCATAGACCCCCGAGCAATCTCTCCTAAACCTCGACGGCGCGGGTAGCCTCGCGCTGTCCCCGGCACTCTCCAATCGAGATGACGGCCGATGGGACGCGCAAGAGAATCTGAGATGCATGATCATGGCTTTGCCCGCCTGTTGCCCGCCTGCCCTGCCACCTACTCTGCCCTGCCCTGCCCGTGGCTCGGCCTCCCGCCTGCCCGCAGCCGCCGCAGTCCGTTCCATCCATGCCCACACGCACCCCCATCCGTTCGAACGGACAAGCTGCACGCACGCTCCGTGACGGGCGGCCCTTTCCCCCCAGTCCCATCTCATCGAACCCAAACCCAGTCCCAAGGGCTGCCGCCTGCTTGCTTGTGCCGCCTTCCCAGCGTGAGCGCAGGTGCCAATGCGCATCAGTGATCAGATGCCGATTTGCCTTGGCAGCCCGCCACAATCCACTCACCACTCGTCCCATCCAGCTGCTCTTCCTACACCACCAACACAAGCCTCCAACAAGGCTACCGAGCTGCCACACGCTTCCTTCTGTGCTTCACAATGCCTTTCTCCCCTTAGCCGTTCTTGCGCCGCCTCTATCCCCCTCATTCCCTTCCTGGCCTACGTTCTGCTTCTGGGACCGAGGCGCATCACATCATCCCACCAACACCCTTCCTTCCCAATCCGTCGGTAAAAGCCCCGACGCAGGTGTAGCGCTGCCGAGCACGGAAGTAAATTGCCTGGGTAGCGGAAGCGCCGGGCGCGCGAGCGAGCGAGAAGAGAGAAGCGGAAGCGAAATGTCTCATCAGCGAGACGTCAGCCTTCATCATGATGATCACCGTCGAAAACTGCCCACTAGCGGTGACACCTCCCATCATACCCAACATGCGCTCGCGCCTCCCGCCATCTCGCTAAAAGAAGGGATCGAGCGAGGTAGAGAGATAGGGCGTGCGCGAGAGACTATATTGACAGTACCGTGGCTCGGGGGTTCTCGCTCTAACCATCACCCCCATCTTGGCTGACTTGAGTAAGGCACTGCCGCAGCGACCCGTTGGTCGGTACGGACTGCTTCCTCTTTCCCCGACTCGTCGGTTTTTACTTAGGAGATCCTGCCACACCCAAGCATGACGACGAGCATTCTCCCAGCAAGTGCGGTCATCTTCTCGTCAGCTCTCCTCTCGTCATTATTACTCTTCATCCCCCCCCTTCTTGCCACGTTATAGACTTCTGTATACCACCGAGCGCTGCCGCTCCATCATGCAAAAAATCATATTGGGTCGGTGGCGACGACGAGCAATGAGAAGACAAAAGCTTAAAATCTCCATTTAGCCTTCCGACCCCAGGGGAACGGACGAACGCACGTGCATGTTCCCCCAATGGTGCACGGATGCGGTATGCATGGGTGTTGATGCGGCAGCGGGAAGGAAGGCGGTTAGTAGTGAGTAAATTCATTCGCCGCAACCTTTCCCTCTCCAAACAGGGAGGAGAGAAAAGAGGGAACGCGGAAGGGCCTCAGATGCGGGAAGGCAGGGGTAAAAGAAAAAAGAGGGCAAAGAAGGGCTGGATCCGCTCCCCGATCGTGCATCCTGCAGAAGCAGAAGCAGAAGCAGCATGTCGTCAAGCGAGTAGAAAAGGATAAGACGTGATACTTGCCCACCTGCATACCGCCGACGCTGCTACTGCTGCTGCTGCTTGCTGCTGTGCTCTTCGCGGTATAGTGGTTGGTGGCGTTCCGGGCCAGAGAGTAAAGAAGGAACGGAGAAAAAATGGTTGACTAGCCTTCGCCGAAACTCTATTTCCGCTTGCATGCAGCAGCGATGAACGGGATGTTTGCGGATGGCATGGGGGCTGGAAGCAAAGGACGGTTGGTTGCGCTAATTCATTTTCTTGCTCTTACTCGTGAATGCCGGGACCCTGCGAGGAGCCAAGACACCCTTCGGGGAGCTTTCCATACCACCCTTCGCGTTGCGGGTGCTTGCAGAAAAGTAGCTTGTACTGCCCTAGCTCCGAAGTAACTTGCCCCTACCACACCCCACATAATTGAGCAGCCCAGCCCCTTCATTACTCGACCAAGCCGCGGATTGACGAGGGTCTGAGCTTGTTGGCGGGCTTGCATATGCATGGCCGTCCCAATCGGGGGGAGCTGGCATGGTTGATGTTAGAAACAAATGCGTCAAAGAGAAATTGATGGCCGTCATCAGTACAATTGCAAGTCTTGCTCTTTGAGATGGAGCATGTTGTGCGTTATTGAATGATGTATGCATTGATTGTTGGGATCTTTCTCTTCTCAGCGTCCAGGCTGGTAAGACGAAAGCTTATGTGGTCTCATGGTTGGACAGACCTATTCTGAGTTTAGAAAAGCTTGGCAACGCTCCTCAATGCACGCACGCCCTCATTGGCCTGTCGGCGCTTCGGGAACGAAAAGATCACCCGCCGAGAGACATGTCATGGCGACAAGGTGTGAACCCGGGACGAGTGTCTTGCCGTTGCGCTGTGCGCGCGGCAAACTTACCGGAGCAACGTC
This sequence comes from Macrophomina phaseolina, assembly GCA_020875535.1. NCBI lineage: Eukaryota > Fungi > Ascomycota > Dothideomycetes > Botryosphaeriales > Botryosphaeriaceae > Macrophomina > Macrophomina phaseolina. The sequence continues at coordinate 3,983,018 of JAEQDS010000069.1, read as the reverse complement.
GCGTTTGTGGCTGAGATGCCGCATACGTCCGTCGGATGACACAAACCACAAGAACACGCGCGCAGCTTCCCGCTTGCTTGCTTGTAGACGTGTGGGTCCCGCACTCTAGCCATTACTGCCGCCCTTTGCTAAGACGACGGCGCTCTCGTAGGGGGATTTCATGTGGTGCGAATGAGAGAACCCATCTATGCAGCTTCCTTCCGGATGACGGTGCCGCGTTCACCCAGGCTCTGCAAAGCAATGGACAGCAGAACTAACGGCTGAGATGCAGTCATCATCAAGGTCAGGAGTTCCAAGGAAGTCTAAGAGCTTAGCGTCTAGTTGAATTGTGGCGCTGTCAGCCATGGGAAGCTGAGATGACTGCCTGCTGGCAGCGAGTAACAGGGCGAGCCACGATTAGGGCGCTCTTAGTCAGTCTTAACGTCTCCACTGGAGAAAAACCAAGCCGAAAGCATTTGGAAAGGCAAAAGGCGACTGTGAAGGAGCTGGTCGGGGCGCCTAACGCCAAAAGCGCCGACACTAGGCAGCCGCGAACGGCACTTCCGATCAGAGCCGCGTCGTGGCTAATGAGCGGCAAAGGAATTTAGCGATGGCAAATGCCAGAGGGCGGAGGCAAAAAGATTTTAGTGGCTGTTACGCAAGAATCGCCTCTGGCAGGAGGCGCGGGGTCCTAGTAGTTGCACATGCCAATGGTGCAGTTGGTCATGTGGCTGCACTTACGCGTACGGCAAGGCTGTGTTTTTCTCTCCTTCCGAGTTTAAGGGCCGAAAGAAGGGGGATGAGCTGGAAGTGAAGGAAAGTCCGGACGATACTTGGTGGTTGTCAGCGGGTGCTCCCGGTAGATCAGCTACGTGACCCGGAAAATGGCCGCAACCGGCAGAGCCGGCCGATGACGACCACGCCCGTATTCGTTGGGAATGATGGCCGGAGGGGCGGCTTAAGTCCAAGCGCGGAGTGACTGGGTGCGGCGCTTCCGTTGTAGACAGTCTAGTTGAGCTCGACCACCTCGACTCCATAGCACAGCAGGCAGAAGCTCCGGCGGGCCCAGTTGATTTCGTCGCATTCTTCGGTGGCTCTCGAGAGAAGCATTACCTTATGGTAGTGATCGGCGGTAGGCCTGATCATTACATTTCCTCGTGGATGATGCTGGGTGGCCAGAAGGTGGTCATCATGAGCGATTGGGGAGCGAGCAGATAATGATGCTCTCGACCTGCGAACGGGGCGAAGGCTGGTATCAGGGAACAAAGAAGGGGGCACATGCGGTAGTAGCCCATAGCGTATCCGTGCTGTTTTGATGCACTTTGGCGCTCTTCCAAAGATGCCTCCGGATGTAGAGGCATGTCGTCGTGTCGGCGGATAATCGTCGGATATTTCCAGACCATGGAAAGCTCGAAGCTCCCCGACTCAACACCAAGCATTTCCATCCTCTGTTGCCAGGCCACTTGTTATCCTCTCCATCGTATTGACTTGCACTTCAACGCCAAATGGACGCGCTTAGTAGAGTCGTGTAGGACCAGGCGGCTCGCTTTGAACTAGCCATAGCTCTAGGATGGGGGCTTTCCAACCGGATGCGCGACGTCGTCAGGGACAATAGCGGGAGTAGACAAGGCTGCGATGCTGGAAAAGGACCATAAATGGCGAGGAGAAGAGTCGGGAAGTGGCAGGATGCGTTGGCGCCACGTCCAAGCGTGGCGGTCGGTGGAAGTAATTGGAAGCGTCGGGCAGAGTTTTCGATCCGGAAACGGCTCGTGGCGCGCGATTGCTGGCGGGACCAAGTAAAGGAAGCTGGGGTGTGGTGTGTAGTTGGTAACGGACGGCAACCCGACGGCGAGTTCGAGAGATGTAGCTGGAGAGTGAGGGCGTGGGCTTTGGGGAAAAGTTGGCAGTTTGCAGGCACGGCACGGCACGGGAAGCGAGGCAGGATTGGCTGTGGGCCACCGGCTGCAGGCGCGTGTTGGCAGCAACGTCACTGGGCTCGCACTCCCCGCGGTCTCTTGAGTGCGTCCTGAAAAAAAAAAAAAAAAAAGAAAAGGACGCGTCCATCTCACCATGACATATCTTTGGCCTGCCAAATGTGACCTTCAATCCCCCTTCTGCCACTAACCTCCCGCACCATGGCCTCGCCGCCAACACCCTCCACGCCCACCGGCCTGAACAGCCGGCGGCTGAGCAGGTTCTCCGAAGACTTCAACACCGGTAGCCTCCCTCTCGCTTATGCCAGGAAGCTCCCTGCTGACCGCCTGCCGCCCAGTAACCACCTTCGGCGCCTCTCCACCACGATGCCGCAACTTCGGGCATGGCCGCGAACCGCTTGCCCACCTACCCAACGCCCACATCATCCACCACAAAATTGACGGCCCAATCAAGCAATTGAATCCCACACGAGCTCACTTCCACATCCTTGACGAGAATGACAAAGCCTTCTATACTCAATCGACGCCTGAATTCACTGGGAAATGGAGATCACGTGATAATCGCAAAGGAAGGCATTTACTGAAAGTCCACGCTGCCACGCCCAAGCCGGGCTTGCCCAAGAAGACCAACCACCCCGCTGAGATTTTGCGCGGTGTGGTCCGCATGTTCACCGCATTTCCTGTTTGGGATATTTCGTACCTTGTCGCCGTCATCTTCACCTTGGGCAGCATCGTCTGGGTTATCAACGCGTTCTTCGTCTTTCTCCCGCTCATTCGGCCGTCCTCTGAATTCCACAACGAGATTCTATATGGCGGGGGAATCTCGGCGTTCGTGGGTGCAACCCTATTCGAAGTTGGTTCCGTCTTGCTGCTGCTCGAAGCAGTCAACGAAAACCGCACTGGCTGCTTCGGCTGGGCCGTGGAACGTCTGCTTCACCAGGGAACTTCGAACGCGACTGCCCATGTGGTACAGGCAGAGAAACATGCCGACTCAGAGAAGGCAATCGCAGGTCCCTCCGTACATGTCCGCCCCGTAGTACCGTGCGATCACCATCACTCCAACAGGAGGAACCTCGTTGCACCTGCCTCAGACCCTGCAAATGCTCGCAAATGGCGCTGGTTGCCCTCATGGAAGGAGCTTCGAACCCACTATTTTCGTGAGCTGGGCTTCCTTGCTTCCCTCATCCAGTTCGTCGCAGCCACCATCTTCTGGATTGCGGGTTTCACCTCGCTGCCCGGCATTTACGACCACATGTCGTCTGGCCTGACGGATGGCGTATACTGGACCCCGCAGATCATTGGGGGTTTTGGTTTCATCCTTTCCGGTGCATTCTTCATGATTGAGACACAGATGACGTGGTGGAAGCCTGCTCCGTCTGTGCTCGGCTGGCACATCGGATTCTGGAATCTAATTGGCGGCGTTGGTTTTACGCTTTGTCCAGCATTTGGGTACGACAGGAGCAGTTGGGCGCAGTACCAAGCCTCGTGTAGCACCTTTTGGGGGAGCTGGGCTTTCTTGATCGGCAGCGTCATACAATGGTATGAAAGCCTTGACAAGCATCCCGTCGAGTACAAGGATGGCGAGGAAGGGGAGTAGCTTCTTTCTTGTAAGTCTGGCATTCGCGTCGTAATATACTAATCTTGGAGATGGAAAGCTTAAAGCAGATATAATTACCATTTTTGGGTTCCAAACTTCTTCTTGTCTCCCTTAATAGACCATTTTGGCTACATAAAGCCTGTTCAAAGCTTCTGATATCCATAGAACAACAATTGTTTGCACTTCTGTGCCATTCTTCAGGAATATACACCTCGAAACTGTTGGCTTATATCAGCAATAATTTCCTTGTTTCTATTTCTACTCCTACTTGCTATTTCGCAGGCCTCGAGAGCCAAGTCCAATGATCTGGACGTTTGCCAGCCTGAGGACAACGCTGTCCGGAAGATATCGGTGATGAGCTGGCATGGTAAGTCCAGGAGGAGTACCGCCCCGGGGCTGTCTCAATCATTGAGTTTTTTCTTCTTTCATTTTCTTCTGAGGTCGTCGCTGTTATCTTCGCTGGCTTTTACCGCCCAAAAAGGATCAAGCCCACCTCCACTTCACACCAGACAAGGCGAACGTAGTTCCGCAAGGGAAAAAAGAAACAAGGGAAGACATACGCACCGCCCATGGGACAAACACCCATGACAGCCTCCCACAGCATCTAAATCGACACTAATCCCCAAATCCCCAATCCAACATCCAACACACCACCCACATCATCCAACGCCGCCATCGCCACCCCACCCCTCACCATATCCTCCACTGTCTCCGCCCGCTTCCCCGCCGGGAGCGCCCCAACCACTACCGCCACGTCCCCCTTCAACTCAAACTCGCGCTGCTGCCCACCGTCCTCCTCGGCTGACGATTCGACCACCGCGGTTAGGCGCAGCACGTACCGCCTACTCAAGCTCGACAGCGCGGTACTGGCTGGCAAGTACGGCAGCGCGCCCATGTCGACCGCCTTCTCCTCGCCGGGTACGATCAACCCTTGATTGAAGAGTCGCGCCTCAGCAGCAGTGGAAGCATGCGTGCGGCTGTGTTCGGCTGTGCGCGTGATGGCGACGGTGGTCTTGCACTTCAGGCGCGCGTGGAGCGAGCGCAGACAGAAGGATGGGACCAGCGCATCCGGAATGACGGGGCCGTCGTGCGGGCGGGAAGGGAGGACGTGCAGGGTGATGTGGACGCGCCAGGGCTGCGTGGGCACAAGGTAGATGGGGTGTGCGGCCGTGAGGCGCAGGCGGAGGGTCGGGGGTTTTTGGAAGGTGAGGGCCTTTTGCGGGCGTTGGGCGGGGGGAAGGAGGTCGAAGCCGCGGATTTCGTGGGTGAGTTGGTGTTCGTGCTCGGTTTTTGCGGGCGGGCTGGAGGCGACAGGGATGATGGTGAGGAGGACTTGGGCTTCGGGGGTCGGAAGGGCGCTGTCCGTGAAGTGCAGCTTGGCGACGATGGCGTAGGAGATGATGCTGTAGTATCCGCTGATGACGCCTTTGACGCGTGCGTTGAGATGGGAGGAGGGTGGAAGTGGTTGTGGAGGGAAGCGCTCCAGGACAGGTCCGATGTCCCAGGCTTCGACTTTGCGTGGCTCGACGGAGGTGGGTATCGTGAAGGTGAAGGACCAGGCGTGCGTGCCAGGTTGTAGGGATGTTTCATTTCCGGAGAAGACGTCTTTGCTTTCCTCAAAGAGCCATACCCGGTCTCGATACGTTCTGTAAATTGTAGCCAGGGGATGTTTCTCGACGATTGTAGATTTCAGCCGGCCCCAGAATTTGACCTCAATTCCTTTCACTGATCTGATGCCAGGGCTTTTGTATTGAATGTACCCTTCCACTTGACCGCCAGATAGGTAGAATGCTTGTTCGGGAGCAAGAACGATGGAGAGTTCTTGTTCATGCTCCAATTTCTCTGTCATCTCGAACATGCCTGAGAGACGGCACTGATTTCAAGATGGATGAATACCAGCATGCACTGACACCAAGGCCAGTCTTGCCCAACTTCTTATGTTCACTCGTATCTCACAATGTATTACCCTTCAAGACACATTTGGGTTCGGAGTCGTCAACGGTCCGTGAGTAAGGCTTTGAGCCGCCGACATCCGCATGTCACGGATGTTTCGGTCAAGGCACAGGAAATTTCTTTTGTAGCGACCAATAAGCTCCGGGATAGTTGAAAATCATTGCAGAGCCAAGGGCTCGCTTGCGGTCCCCGGCTGAGATAGGAGGGCAGGTTACATATACGGTTTTCATCAAAGGAGTGTATCAGCGACCAACGCGTGGGGCCATCGTGTTCGGGTATCGGATACAGCTGGCTCCGGTTGGAGGCTACGCCTTGCATACCGGTGGGGGGGGGAAAGGTGGAGGAAGCGCAGGTAATCATGTAGTTGGGGATTGATGTCAATAGTATTGCACCGGCGAAGGCGGGGAGTTGAAGCATTCATGCGCATGCAATTGTCCGGGCAACTTGTTTTGTGCTGGCCCAGCGGACTCGCTCATCCGCTTGGCGGCCGTATCGTATCCTGTCGCCGAACAACTCGACCTGGAGTCCACGCGTCCCAACAGGCCCGCCACAATTATGTGTACAGGTCGCTAAGACAGCAACTGCAGAAAACAGCAAACAAGAGCTACTCTCTCCCCACTGCCTATTCAGTCTAAGGGTGATTGATGCCTTTCGCCCCCGCCTGTGCTGGCGATGGAGATGTGTCCATTCTAGAGGACAAGCTGTGGGGTCACGGCCGGTAGAATGGCGAAATACATCGCGGCGAACTTCGGCAACAACGTCCGAAAAATCCTCTGTTCGATACAAAAGTCCAGGTTTCGGTATCGCTAAAAAAGAATAAAAAAGGAGAAGAAGAAAAACAAACATTTACACGCCGAAAGAGAAGCGAACGAATAGGTTAAAGTACGAAGCGTTACAAGCGAAGGAGAAAAGTACAAAACTACACGTCGCCCTGAACGGCTACCTGCAGAAACCCCCTTACTCCAAGACCACAGGCTGTTGGAGGGGGATTTTTTGCGATCCAGATGTGTAATGGGGCTCTCAATCGGATCAAGTGTTAAGGGTGAGATTTGAACCTGCAGACTAGGAAAGGGTCATTGGGGCCACTAGGGATGACGACACCGCTGGACTAAGCCAGCGTGTCACCGGTGGTATTAAGAGAGCCAGAATGATCAAAGTTGAATATGGATGAGCTTAGAATGCATGACATCAATTTGCTTAACCGCTTTAGCTGCTCCTCGTTGCTCCATCAGTTGTGAAAAAGGTCCCGAAAGCCCAGCAACGTAGAGATCATGACAACAGCTACACAATTTGTATTTGAAAAGAAGACCGTGACTGCTAAGCAGATCACCAAGCAACTTCTTTCATCATATGGCTGCGTCTCCAGGCCCTGTCGCAATTAATTGTTTGCTCACGCGCTCCCAATCTTGCTGAACTCCTTCTTCCAGGCCGCGGTATTGTCCACTGGCTTATACGGATCGAAGTTCAGCTGTTCTGAGTCAACCCACACGTCCTCTCCCAGAACCGCCTTGCCTCTTCCGACCAAACCCTCCTCACTCCCCCCCTTCCCTAGTCCCTCCCAGGCCCTCCAGATCTCTTCGCCGTCTTGGCTTCCCCCGACCGGATCCTGCCAGATACTGATGCTGTACTCCTTATCCTTTGCAAAGAAGAAGTTTGGCAAGCTGGCAAGCGTGGCATTGGACGTTGGAAAGGGCTGCATCGTGCCCTCGCGAACATCATCGAGGAAGAGCACGAGCGGGCGGTCAGTGGCTGAGCGCTTTGGCGACGAAGGAAAGGATAGACTGGCGATAGATGCGGAGAGCTGGATGTTAGGTGAGCAGAGGAGGGCGTGGTCCATGTAGAATTGCTGAGAGGGCGAGTCGAGGGAGGAAATATCTGAACCATAAAGATAGAACGGCATCCTGGTTGTGGGGTACTCAATGGAAAGAGAAGGCCCAGTCAGCGGGCGATCAACCCATGTGTGCTTGGCTTGTAGTTGGAATGAAGGAAGCATGGGCCCTCTGTAAATAGTTTTGAGTGAATTAGTATGAGAGTCCGGTCGGGGCTAAGGTGGGTTGGCTCACGTCATTTTGGATTTCAGGTATCCCACCATGTGCGCGGAGCCATTGATGACCTCACTAAGATCAACCTCTTCAGTGGTTGAGAAAGTCCAGAGTTCCTCTGGGAACTGTGTCTTCAATGTGCAGTACAAGTCCTTGATGTCGGCAGGCATATCGACTCCCAGAATGGTTTGGCGACGATGGTTTGCAACATGGAAGCTGGGCTTGTGCACGAGGAAGACGTCATCAGCTCCGTGCACAACGAATTCGTGCAGACCTTTAGTGACCTCGTTCCGCATCTGACAGACCTGGTATTCATCAGTACTAACTTGTTCGTGGGGCTGGCAGTGCTTGAGACTGGTTTGATACCTTAACCTCTTCAGCCACAACATTCATGAAGATACCTGCTAACTCTGAGACGAAGTCTCTCTCCGTCGGAAATGGCGACATGACGACATTCCGTAATACAAAAAGGTCCTGCCCGCCTCCTGCCAATCCGAGCCTCTTCTTGAAATTCTCTGCGCACGCACCGTAAAGCTCCGGTGAGAACTCGGTTGAAGTGAGGTACAGCGGGATTTTGGTAGGATCATCGCTAGGCGAGTCAACAGAAAAGCGCTCAACAACCCGCCTCATCAGGTAGTTGGCCTCCAGTGTGTCGGTGTTCAGGGTACCATCCCGGTTCCGGAAGTTGATAGCAAAAGCATTAATATTCAGGTCTGAGCCCAACTTGCGGAGGAGAGAGAGAGCACTATCCCCTCCAGGACTGGTGCTAGAGCTCGAGACAATGTCAAGATTGGAAGACCTGAGAATATTGTCTCGGATCCATTGCTTTTCTGCTTCGATGGATTCCGGGGTAGCATCGGAAGCAAGCTCTGACGGGAGCATGTTGAATGGGACAACGACGAACGGCATGCTACTATCGGTCATTGCAGCCCATTGCGCAGAAATCTATGGATACCAAGTCAGCTCAGTCCGTTTACTGGAGTGCTTCTACTGTTTGTTTCACCTACCCTGCTGGAACTGAAAGTGGCCTCCCCCAGCAGCGCACCATAGCCTTCCGGATTCAGCCCAATACACTGGTTGGCCATGTAGGTCGAAACAGCTGAAGCTCCAGGCTTACTTCTTGATCATTAGAGAATCATCAGTGCATACTTAGAGAGGCATAGCTTACCTTCCCTCGAGACCATAGATCCCGATACTCGTCGTCGAACCTTGCGAGAGATAAGGACTAGTCCAAGTTATCAGATACCTCATCCTCCCGTCCCTGTAAGACAAACTGCCAGCTGGATAAGGAATATAACCAGCCTTATGCGGATCCACAGTGATCGAGTCCGCTTGCCTCATCCACCAAATGTCTTCTTGTGTCTCCACACGTAGAGGGCTGTCGGGAACAAACCCACTGGCGCTGCCAAGGCCAACAGGCAGGTTATCTGAGAACCTGCTTCCAGGAATGAAGTCCCGCGGCAACATTGAAGCAAAGTATCCACCCCAAGCAGCGTCGGCGTGCACCACGTACGAAAGACCACGAGCCTGGAAGCGGCGCCGTTGCGCCAGGATCTGGCCCAGAGGATCAACCGCACCTTCCTCGGTAGATCCAATAATAGCAACAACAGCGTATACCGGTTGCTCATTGCTCAGGCGCTCCTCAAGGTGTTTCTCAAGTTCAGAGACGTCAACGCGAGCGCCGTTGTCGACTGTGACACCGACCATATTGTCGGAGCCGATACCGGCGATTGCTGTTGTGATGTCAGGAAAGTGATGTACCAGACGAAATAGAGGCTTGCGGATCTCGAAGTGATGCTCACCACCGCCTTTTGGCCAGGAATAATGCTTGGTGTTGGAAAGCAAGTACTGTGCAGGCTTCTCAATGCCGAAATCTCTGTCTAGAGACTCCTTGCCGCGCGATTGGATGCCGTACTCGTTCATGATATCTTCAAGGAATTTGGAAGATATGTTGTAGCCGCGGTTGAGACGGTCCGGAATGTCAAGGATAGTCTGGGGCCTCAGATTCAGCAATTCCCAGGTGCTGAGATGTTTGTACAGCTTCTCCTCGTTTCGGGCCGTCCTGACGGTGAAGGTCTCGCTGATGAAATCCAAGGGACCATCAAGGGCCTTCCGGATGGAGAGAGGATAGTATTTCAGGTTTCGAGCTGTGAGATGTATGTCAAAGAGCGTGTCGCGATACCCGCCTTATGAAAGTACCAGTACTTACCAACCCTAGTAAGGTCAGCAACATGTACGACAGGGACTGATAAACTTTGGCTCACCAAATTGACTCTAAGTTGGCAACTGTACCATCACAGGTGATATGACTCCAACCAACTGGTTCATCTTGCTTCTGATCTTCTCCAGAGGCCTTGTAGCCGAGCATCTCACAAAGCTGCTGGCCCACTTCCACCTCTGCAACAGTAGAGAGAGGGCTGGCCTCAAAAGCAACATTGTTTGGGTTGTAGATCATGGTGGCGAAGTAGCCCAGCAGTGCAGGCATGTTCATGTCCATGCACATGTGCGCTTGGTATCTTGGGGACCAGAAGGGGATCGAGTGGGCGCCAAGAAGCTCGGATAGCTTATCGACACTTTTGGCCACATCCTTTGTGCGCTTCTGGAACGTCTCAGAGATTTGGATGCCATCGTCGATGAATTCCTAAGATAGTTCAAGATGGACTAGTCAGCGTGTATTTGTGTGATCACTACAGGCATCTTCATGCTTACTCCGTCCTCTGGGAAGTAGTTGACTCTTGCATCCTTGAGTCGGTCAAGGATGACATTGACATTTTCCTTGAAGTAAGTCAGGTTCTCGGCCTGGGGCCCGATGAAGTAGGAACTGATAGCTTGGTGAGAGACATCCTCTGCAGACTTCTTGGAGGCTCCACTGGTGAAGACATTGCCGTTGTCTTTCTTGAGCTCAATCCCACCTGTGATGCCGCTGAGGCCTTTTGAGACGTCGATGCCGGCGTTGGCAGAGACACTCCCTACTTTGGGGACGTTGATTCCAGTGCTGGTAGAGGCCTTTCCAAGACCAGGTAGGCTGACGCCACCTCCGAAGGTGGACCCACCGAAAGTTGTCCCGCCAACCCTGAAGCTGTTCATGGCTGGAATAAAAGAAGTGGTGTAAGTAGAACAACCTGATAAAGAGGCAGAGTATTGTTTGGGCCTGACCACCAGTCATGCAAGCGAATGTGGAAGAAAATTCAGAGAGACATCCAAGCCTCTTATAGGTCTCATCGGCCCGGACCCAGTGCCTGACGGAGATCGATTGTCCCATTCAGCTAATCAGGCATGCAGCAACTTCTCCTCTTTGACAACGCACCTGAAGGCTCTGATCAGTGCATTCAGAATGTTTGTAGGTACACTAGCAGGAGGATTTCAGAAGCTACTGCATCCTGTGCGTGTTCGTGTCTGCAGCATTGAGCTGTGGCGGCCTATGGCCTGGCGTGTAGATACGCGGTGATCACAAGGAGAGGGCTATGTTGCATAAGTGGTGGTTGTGGTCTTTGAGCCCTGCGAAAAGCCGGTACACTGTAGATAAAGTCTTTTCCAACAGCACAATGGACTTTGGCAGGTCGCTACTGTGGACAAGCTCATGCATGACCGCTGTCCAAAGCAAGTCCCTAAGCTTAGCAGCCGTGAAGACTGGCCAATTTAAAAAAGCCATTGCCAGATCTAGAGATGCAATGTTGTGAAGAGGAGTCTGTGCGGATATGCGGCACAGTGCGCAAACACATGTGAGATGTCGATAGGGGGGGGTTGATGCATCTTGTTTTCGTGCCGCGGAGGTGATATGCGGGAGCTTGCAGAAGGTCCGGTCCGCTCGAGCGGGGTTTCGGGGAAGCAGTGCTGATCTCATTGCAGTTCGCTCGAATGGAGGCGTTACACGGTCGTGACCTACGGAGACAATAGGCCAGATGGGCAGATGCTCGGCATGGGAGGGGCAACGGCGTGCAGACCGCGATTGGCGAGTGAGAAGACCGATGCTATGCGCGCTCGTATTAAGCAGGCGCATGAACTAGCGATCGGTGGCCAGGGGCTGTGGTAAGACGTCAATTGGGTGCCGAGAAGGAGTCGATGTGGTCCTCAGGTGCGGGGCTGCGGGCTGCGCCCAAGCCTCAGGCATCAACACCAATGGACCCCACCGTTGCTGATCTTGGAATCTTCGCACCTCCCTGAGTCTCTTGCCCCGCTCATTGTAGGTTCTACTGTCGCCTACGTATCTTGATATCGGTAGAAATGAGGGAACTCAGAACATATGCGGATGGAGAAATCGTCTGGACGCAGCTAATCCGAACATGTCGAAGGCCTGCACACCCCAATGCCAGCTCCAACTTATCTAAGCCAACGTCAGCACCACAGTCCTGTATATCGAGAGCGTGGCCAAACTCTCCACCCCTCATGCAAGAATTATCTGATACCGACCTCATCGCGTCCACGGCTATGAGTCGCCAGTCCTCCCATGACTCACCACATCAACCCTGTCCCTTTCTGCCGAAAACAACTCCTCCACCCAACCCATCACCCAGCAAACACAACGCCTTTCAAACCACATCCCCACACAGTCCTTCGCAATGGCTCCCGACCCGGTCCCCATCCGCCCCGCAACCCCGACCCGGACCACCGCCGCCATCGCCTCCGCCTTCACCACCACGCCCATCAGCCTCGCCCTCTACGCCGAGCGGCACGACCTCGCACCGCCCTACCCGACCGCCCTCCCCAGCTCAGCCCTAATCCCCTACTTCCTGCCACAAATTGCCGACGCCGTTCACTCGGGCGCAGAGCTGGTCGAAGCCGGCGACTACTCCGCCGTCGCCGCATGGGGCATACCCACACCCTGCTTATCACCGCCGCCGCCGCCACCACAAGGACAGGAAGAGCAACAGTCGCCGCCGCCGCGACAGCTCCCCCTCCTCAACGAATACCTCACGCAAGTCTCCGCCGCCAAAAGGCGGCACCTGCCCGATCCACAATGCCACCCGCCGCACTACGACCTCAAATTCCTCGCCCGTAACCCGTCCGTCCCGCGCGTCGCCGGCGCTGTCTCGGCCGTCGTGCGACCCTACCTGGTGCGCGCGCGGGGTGAGGGTCGCAGCGTGTGGCTGGAGGCGACGAGCCCGGCGGCGGTGGGCGTGTACGAGCACTGGGGGTTCCGAGTGGTGGAGGAGATGGTGATTGGGCGGGGGAAGGTGGGGGCTGATGGGTGGCCAGTTCGGGAGGGAGGAGAAGGGCAAGGGCAAGGGCTGAGGGTTTGGGGGATGGTGTTTGTGTGATAAAAAAGATCTGAGATCGAAATCTGGTCGGAGGTGGTTGTGGTTGAGGGGGAAAGAAAGCTGGGAGACTGCGTGATGGTAAAAAGCGGAGGGAGCGGCTGTTGCAGTGCGGCTGGTGAGAGAAAACAAGCAGCTATCTGGCTGATGTACGTCAGTTCAGGTAATCCGAAAAATGGGCTGGACGGTGGGCAAACCGAAATAAAATACGCCTCTTTTGACCTTCATTTTAACATCCAAAAGATATTAACCATGAATGAGCCATGAACAAAATTGAGTTGTATTACATCTCACCGAGCAACCACCAAACCACCTCCATTGCCTACTCCCCTCAACAACCCCGAACGCAAAATCCAACAGAACCCGACGAGACTGTTAAAGCTCGCCACTGAGAAATGTTAAAAGGAACCGAATCCAAGGAATACACGAAACGCTCATGTAACGATGATGTGATGCCGCCTGTCTTCCCCTGCCCACCTACTATCCACGCTATATCGAACGCCATATGCCCATGTAAATGTTAAATGATTTGTTGATTGTTTCAATCCCTCTAAGCCTTTTTTTTTCGCTCTAAATGCACGCAAGAAACAGATGCGAAAAATGCGGGGATTGTCCGGAGAGTGAGTGTTAGGTCAGAGGGAGTAGAACGTTGATGAACTGGTTTTCACGCCAGGATGTTAAGAGCCTGGCGAGCAGTTATGGGTGTTCAGACACCCTGGGGTATCATAGCTGTATTGAATATCGTGGAAATCTAGGCACTCTCTGCCTCAACGGGAGCGCAGGTGCAGAAGAGGTTTACGTCACCGTAAGCTGTCGGCTCAGGTTAGTCTATTGTCCAGTTGCAAGGGCTAGGAGGAAAGTATCACTCACCATCATCCAGCCTCGTCACACTCGGCCAGAACTTCTTCTCCTTCAAGTATGGCAGTGGGTACGCCGCATATGCCCTAGTATACGGCCTCTTCCACTCCTCCGCCAACAGATCCTTCTGGCTGTGTGGTGCCATCTTCAGCACGTTGCCCTCTTTGGGCACCTCGCCCTTCTCTACCGCCTCAATCTCCTTCCTGATCTGGATCAGAGCATCACAGAAGCGGTCGAGCTCCTCCCTGCTTTCGCTCTCCGTCGGTTCGATCATGAGTGTGTTAGCGACAGGCCAGCTCATGGTCGGGGCGTGGAAGCCGTAATCCTGGAGACGCTTGGCGATATCGATAGCTTCAACGCCTGCCGACTCTTTGAACCCGCGCACATCAAGAATAAACTCGTGAGCGCAGCGGCCTTGGGCGTTGGTGTACAAGATTGGGTAGTGCGGCTTGAGACGGGAAAGAATGTAGTTGGCGTTCAAGAGGGTAATCTTAGTAGCATGCGTAAGACCGTGACCCCCCATCATTTTCACGTAGGCCCAGGAGATGGGAAGAATAGATGAAGATCCCCACGGAGCACCGGAGACAGGGGCGATAGCCTTCTCACCACCAGTAGGAATGATAGGGTGACCGGGGAGGAAAGGAGCGAGGTGCTTGGCAACACCGATGGGACCGACACCGGGACCACCGCCACCGTGGGGAATACAGAAGGTCTTGTGGAGGTTCAGATGGCAGACATCAGCGCCAATCTCACCGGGCGAGCAAAGACCGATCTGGGCGTTCATGTTGGCACCGTCCATGTAGACCTGCCCACCATGCTCGTGAACGATTTTGCAGACCTCCTTGATCTTGGGCTCGAAGACTCCGAAAGTGCTAGGGTAGGTGACCATGATGGCACCAAGTTCCTCGCTGTGCTTTTCACATTTGGCCTTGAGATCCTCCATGTCCAGGTTACCAGTGACGGTGTCACACTTGATGGGGACGACGCGCATACCAGCCATGGCAGCACTAGCGGGGTTCGTGCCGTGGGCGGAAACCGGGATCAAGCAAATATCGCGCTTCTTGCCGGGCTGTTGCTCTTGGTACTTGCGAATGACGCGAAGACCCGTAAACTCACCCTGGGCGCCGGAGTTGGGCTGAAGAGAAACGGAGTGGAAGCCGGTGATCTCCGCCAAGTCGTTCTCGAGCTCGGTGATGAGCGTCTCGTAACCCTTTGCTTGATCCTTGGGCACAAAAGGGTGGAGAGAGGAGAACTCAGGCCATGTGACAGGCGCCATTTCCGTGGTGGCATTGAGCTTCATGGTGCAGGAACCAAGAGGAATCATGGAATGAACAAGGGAGAGGTCTTTGGACTGAAGGTGGTGGATGTAGCGGAGAAGCTCAGTCTCAGAATGGTGGCTGTTGAACACAGGATGGGTGAGGTAGGGCGTGTTGCGCTTGAACTTCTCGGGAACACTGGAGGTAGATACGAGCTCAGCAAGAGCCTCGACGTCAGGGAGGTCCTTGACGCCGACGAATTTACGGAAGATGTCAAGGATGTCCTCCAGGTCGTTCTTGTTGACGGTCTCATCGACGGTGATACCAATGTGGCTGTCATCGATCTTCCTCAGGTTGATCTTCTTCTCGTCCAGAGCCTTTTTGATCAGCAAGTCCGAATTGTTCTCGGTGTCAACGACGACAGTATCGAATAGAACAGCACCCTTCTCACCAGTCCCCCGTTTCCTGGTCTCAAAGCCCAGTTGCGCCAAACCCTTTTGCAGAACCCTCGCAGCGGTGACGGTCCTCTCCGCAATAGCCTTCAGACCCTGGGGACCGTGGTAGATGGCGAAGAATGCGCTCATGTTCGCCAGGAGCGCCTGAGCGGTACAAATGTTGCTAGTGGCCTTCTCCCGGCGAATGTGCTGTTCTCTCGTCTGCAAGGCCAATCTTGCCGCATTCTCGCCTAACCTGTCTTTGGAAAGACCAATCAGACGGCCAGGCATCTTACGCTTGTGCTTATCGCTCACGGCGAAGAAGGCAGCATGGGGGCCACCGTAGCCAAAAGGTACGCCGAAACGCTGAGCATTTCCGAACGCAACGTCGGCGCCAAATTCACTAGGCGCCTTTAGAACGGTCAGGGCAAGCAAGTCTGTGGCAACGCTGACGGTAGCACCCAGCTTGTGGACCGCGTCCGACACAGCCTTGTAGTCCTCGACGCCTCCATAAGTATCCGGATACTGGACCAGCACGCCAACAAGGTCCTGGCCAATTTCCTCGACCCGCTTGCCGCCATCCTTCAGCACGTCACCAACCTCAATGGTAATACCGAAACCCTCCGCACGAGACTGCAGGACAGAGATAGTCTGGGGATGGCAGTTCTCATCGACGAAGAAAACCTTGGTCGGCCTCTTCAGCCTGCTGGCGGGGAGAGCGTTCATAGCAAGGGTCATAGCCTCGGCAGCGGCCGTGGGCTCGTCCAGCACAGAAGCATTAGCAATGGGCAGACCAGTAAGATCTGACACCATGGTCTGGAAATTCAGCAGGGACTCCAGGCGACCCTGGCTGATCTCAGGCTGGTAGGGAGTATAGCTGGTGTACCAGCCGGGGCCCTCGAGGACGTTCCTCTTAATGACCTCGGGCGTGCGAGTGCCGGCGTAACCGCAGCCGATGTAGCTGCGGTAGACACTGTTCCCGCTGGCGATCTCGCGCAGGCGGTCCAACAGCTCGCTCTCCGTATATCCATCCTGACTGAACACCGTCTCGCCGTCCTTCGTGCGCACGGCGGGGCCGTTGATTTTGAGGTCGCGGTCCGAGAGCACATCCTCCGGAACGACCTGCTTCACGAACTCGTCGAGCGAGCTGACAGGAGGGTCGAGGGCCTTGAGCATCTGCTCGGCTTCGGTGGCCGAGGGACCGATGTGGCGGTGGGGGAAGGTGTCGAGCGGTGCGAAGGCGGAGCCGCGCCTCTTCGCCGAGGTGTTGCCATTGGAGTCTGCGGTGGAGCTCGTGTAGAAAGTGCGCACGAGAGGCGGCCTGGAGGTCTTCAGGCTTCGCTGTGTGGCGGACAGGAAGCGAGGGTTGCGCGAAGCACGAATGGCGCCATCCTGTGAAAGAACAAGACGCGTCGCGCGAAAGCTTGCCCTGGCGCACTGAGACTGCATCTTGGGACAGATTAGAGAGTCTGGATTCGCGGAGAGGGCTCTACGCGGCCCTTCGCGGTGTGGGAAAAGTCTTTGTTTAGCGAAGCGGCGCGTCAAAGAGTCAAGCGGCGCTGTCAAGAGAGCTGGCGGCGGCCGTGACGTTTTTCGGGAGCTGAGCGGGGGACGCCAGCCGTGTGTATTCCCAGGAATCCAGA
Source organism: Macrophomina phaseolina (assembly GCA_020875535.1). Lineage (NCBI taxonomy): Eukaryota > Fungi > Ascomycota > Dothideomycetes > Botryosphaeriales > Botryosphaeriaceae > Macrophomina > Macrophomina phaseolina. The sequence continues at coordinate 3,966,067 of JAEQDS010000069.1, read as the reverse complement.
GCTCTTCGGGCGCGCAACCGCAGGGGAAATAGGAACAATGCGCGTCAGGTCGGCCAGAGGCTGCGACGGCAACAGCTGGAGAGGTTGGAGAGGAAGTGCTTGACCGTATTTTCCAATTCCTGGGAGTGCATGCCCATTTTGGGGCGCTGGTTATCAGCGGCACAGCGCGCCTCGGTGCGCTCGGGATGCGCGCCGACGCTAGATTCCGATTTCGGGATGACGCGGGGGCGATCGCGTACGAACGCCAGAGATACAAGAGTCAGCGCCCAGGCACATGAAAAAATGTTATCAGGTAACGTCGACGAGCCGCAGGAGCTCATTGGTCCTGTGGCCTCTCTCACGCCTCGCCTCAGGCCTTGCATCAACCTTCATCGTCAGTCCGCCTGAGACGCCGTGCTGCGTATTACTCCATGAAACTGCCTGTCCGCCGATTGGCAGCCAGCCCGTCCGCCCATTGAGCCGCCTCGGTGACTTTTGGAGCCTCCAAGAGCCCGAACCGGCGCCCGAAAAATTTCTACCGTTCCCCGCCGACGCAAAAGCACCTTGATGAGTGAATCCATTGTCTACACAAAGCATGTAGGATGACCAACCGTCACAAGATCCAGTCATTAGCACCATACATGCCAACCAGCGCCGCGCTCAATTCTGCCATGACACACACTTTTGCCTACCCCGGTCACCCTAACGCCCAGAAAGGAAAGTTAAACCCTCTCGCCAGCCAGCAAAACGTAACCACAGCCCGCTTCCAGCCTTGGCTCCTTCCTCCCCCAGCTTCTCAATCCGTAACCCGGCCATCGCAAATGCGTAGGCACTGGGTAGGAGAGATCCCAGGTAGGGAAGAGAGCCGGCCAGAATGAGATGCTGCGAGGTTCTGCATGAAAGGCGAAACTGCAAAGGCGCAGACAGCTGAAAACAACTCAAAGAAGAGGGAACTTAAACTTCCAGCAAGAAAAAGAGATGGCCATACATTTTGAGTCCCAAACCAGATGGAATCCCGGGTCAACGCCAAATAGCCGGGAAGCCGCTCCGCACCGAATCTCGACCGGTGGTCGAAGAGAATCCGGATATTCATGTAAACCGAACAAGTGCATCCAGCTATGCAGATCTCAACCCAAGGTCCAGGGGAGCACGGTGCAAGTCGCAGAGAAGAGTGGAACTAGTCTCCCAGGGGATGGGCTTGCTTCCTCCGATCTGGTGATAGAAGACCACAAATAGATGCCGAAGACGTCGTGTTCGTGCGAGATCTTTGTGAATTAGCGGTTGGCTCGGAGGCCGGCGCACTCGTGGAAAACAAATTTCCTTTCCATGCTCCATAATGCAAATAATGAAAAACAAAGCATCAATGATATTAGAATTGTCGCAGCTCATGCGCAGACCTTAACTCCATTTTTGCAAGTTGCACAGGTGAACTGGTTTAGTGGGTGCCATTGACCAGAGGAACATCCTCAGCAGGGGCGGTGAGGATAGAGTACTGGCCACCAGCACCGGCCCAATTAAGCTTCTTCTCGCGGACGGCCGTGTTGTCAATCATAGTGGCGACTTCGATGTCATCATCAGTGCCCTGGCCTGTCTGGTAGTTGGCCGAGAAGCCCCAGGAATAGGCCTTGCCCTCCTTGCTGATAGCGATGTTGTGATCGTGGCCGCAGGAGACGAAATCGGCGTTGATGTTGGGAATTTCAGTAGGGACCTTGAGAATGCGAGGCCTGTCGTGCTCATCTTTCTTGATCTTGTCCTCGCCCATGCTCTTCAAAGTGTCCATGGGTAGGCCCATCTGATAACCATCCAGACGTCCCCAAACCAGGCATTTACCATCCTCCGTGACAGCGGCTGAGTGGTGACCTCCGCCATCAATGTTCTTGATTTTCTTGTCCGACAGAGCAGGAACAGGAGCAGCCTTGAGAATGACGGCATCATCCTCACCAGCGTTATCAGGAATGCCAGTCTCACCAAAGTTGTTGAGGCCCCAAGCCCAGACTTTGCCGGTCTTCTCTACGGCAAAGGAATGGTAGGAGCCACATGCAATCTGGGCAATCTTTCTGCGTGGAAGACCAAACTCGCGGGGTACAAGACCCTCCGTCTTGGTACGCTCGACCACACGGCGACCGAGCTGGTTCTGCTGACCACTGCCCCAAGCGAAGACGTTGCCGTCGGCATCAAGAGCGAGGACATGGTTGGCGCCACAGACGACATTGCGAATCTTCTTGAGCTGCGGGATCAGGACTGGCGTCTTCTGAATGAACGAATCCTTGCTGAAGCCGAAGATGCCCTCATTACTCCGGAAGGTGCCCCAACCGTACACAAGGCCATCGTCCGTAACGGCAAAGGAGGCGCTATCTGCAGCAGCGACCTGGACAAATTTGGTGCCCTCGGGGAACGCATCCTCCGGGATAGCGGTGGGAGTAGCCTCCTTGGGGTTCATCCCGGAGTCGGAGCCGGAGTCGGAGCTATCGTCGCTCTTGTTATCGTCAATGTCGACCAAGCCACCCTCCCAGTTGGTGTCGCGGCCGAGTGCTCCTTGGTCGTTAACGCCCCAGGACAGGATCTTGTTGTCGTGGGTGAGGGCAAGAACGTGCATGCCACCGGCTGCAATCTGGACGACGCCGACGCTGTCTGCTGGAAGTAGTGGATTAAGACGCGGACGCTTAACGTCAACTGCGTTTTTAGCAGTTCCCAGGCCAAGCTCGCCGGAGCTGCCTTCACCGAAGACGTAGACATGCAGTCTCTGGGACGGCGCCTTGTTCTTTTCTTCCTCCTTGAGGCGTGCAATTCTAATCTTCTTGGCTGCGGGGACCTCGGGCTCAGCAGAAGCCTTGCGCTTTCTCGTAGCCTTCGCGCGTACGGTCGAGGTAGACGCGAAAGAGGCGGTGGTGTCCTGAGTAGGCTGGTCCTGCGTCGACTGATCTTGCGTGGCCTCGCTCGTGGCCTGCGTCGAAAAGCTTGCAGTCGCAGCGTCGGTCTTATCATCAGCTGTAGTCGCTCATTATTAGTACGCAGTCTGCAAGGTAGGAATATGTGGTGCGCATCAAGGCGCATGAGAGCGACGGTTGCGACTTACTTTGCTTCTTAGTGGTGGCCTTCTTCGTGGTCTTCTTCACCGTCTCTTTTGCGGAAGCAGGTGCCTCGGCATCCTTCTTCGCAGGCCTGCCGCGCTTGGGAAGAACCTTTGTTTCGCCATTGGCAGTAGCCGTCTTCACTGCGACCTTCTTTGTTGTAGCGGCGGACTTGGTGACCTTGGACGCCTTCGCAGCGGCCTCCTTGGGGGCAGGAGCAGCCTTTTTAGTGGCTGCAGCTGCAGCGGCGCGTCTGGGGGGCATAGCGAGGTTGGAAGATGGATGATTGGGTTGTTTCGGGAGGGAGGTGAAGCTGCGCGATGGCTGCTCGCTCGAGGAAGCTCGGGTCGATGGTAGCGCGATGCAGCAGCTGAGGTGGGCGGAAGGTTGCAGCAGGCAAGAGAAAGCTTTTACGCGACGCGTCGACGGTGACACGGACGGATGTGCGGGAGGCTCGACTGCGGTGCTGGCGATGGATGAGAAGCGCAACGCAACGAGAATGCAGAAACGTGCTGAAAAAGTTGCAGGACGAGGTGAGAGCTAGCGCTGCTTTGTTTTTGAAGAGGTGATGTGATGCGGACCGGGGGGGCCGCCCTTTGCTTCGCCTCGCACAGCAGGCATTCCGCGCACGGGCAGGCCCCGACGTCAACCTGCGCACTATTTCAGCGAAGAGCCGCATCATTCCTACTGCCTACAGGTCTAAGCCTCGATTTTATGACTGCGCGCACGATATATTACTTCAAATCAACACCTAGGCGATCAACTGCCAGGCCATGTATCGACAGGCAACTGTGAGAACGGCTCTGCAGCCTATTCCGGCCGCACGCAGTGTACATTACGGTCTATCTCCCAATGCGGAATGAACACGCATTCACGCCATCATGGAGCGACCGACATTCAGTGAACGAAACGACGCTCGGGTGTGGCGTCACCTGGCGCAAATCAAATTGCCTACAGCAGACCTTGCCTCTGCTGCCCGAACCTGCCCGTTCACCGGGCGCTCCTCAAGAATCCCACAACACCAACACAGTATCCGCCCAGCCCGCCAAGCCTCTGCCTCTCTTTTCCTGCCTCTTCGCGCCATTCTTTCAGCGCCTGCACTACTTCCTCATCGCTGGTGATATCCTCGCCGTGTAGCCGCAGAAACACCGCCATCCATGCCTGAATCAACTCGTAATCGCGCTTCTGCCGTAACCTAGCCGTCAGCGCCTGAATGAAGGTCAGGAATTCATGCGATGGCGGCGTCTCCAGAGAGCGGATTGCTAGATCTGCTGCACTGGGAGGGAGCGATGACAGATAGGACACGAGAGCATCGTGTTCTCCAGTCTCAGAGGCGTTCGAGAGGTGTCGACTGAACTCCGATTGGTGAACGCCAGACTTCGATATCCGCGACACTGGGCCCGCCTTTGCGGTGTCTTTTTGCTGCTCTACCCCAGCGATTGCTCCGTTTACCGCAGGGTTCGTTGGACCATTAAGACTCGGGAGGAAGAAAGGTGCCTTCTCTGGAGCCTTCGGTGCCTCCTTTGGTTTGTTGCGTTCACGGATTAGATCCAGATGCAGGAGATTTTGCCACCTCGATTTCGGCACCAGACTGAGAGTAGTGATAGACTCGCTTAGCTGATCCACCGATGGAACAACGGCGTCCTCCTCTTCTTCTACCTCTTGTTCACCTTCTGCGTATGCAGCGGAGACTATGTTCTCTCCCCCCTCTCCCGATGCCGTCGGCGCGTCAACTTCGGCGATTTCTTCATCAGTGATATGCCTGGTCGGCACGTGTGTAAACAGGGTCTTGTTGGTCCAAAGATTGACACCCACGTTATCGTCCTGCGCCACAGCGAGATACTCGCCAGTTGCAGACATGGCGAGCGACGTACACAGACTGCGCAGCTTCATCGCATCAATCATGTGTCCTGTGGGAAGATCCCAAACACGGATAATGGAATCACCAGACGCAGCGATGATCCACCGACCATCATTCGAGAATGTAAAATCAGTGATCTCGCCCTGGCAACCAAAAAGTTCTCTGACTAGCTTCTTCGTTTCGATGTCGACAACGCGAATGGATGAATCGGAACAGCCAAATGCTATCAGGTCGCTTGAGCTGTGATATCGCAGGCTCTTGATGGTAATCATGGGAAACCAATCAATCTCATGCAGTAGCTGACCATTGGAGAAGTCCCAGAACTATGTCGGTCAGCAAAAACCTTCTCGATATTTCGACGCGGATGCTCACCTTAATTTTTCCGTCATCACCGCAGCTGATGACGGTCCGATTTAGACTGTCAACAGCGATACCGGTGACAGCCTTCGTGTGCTTGCCTTGTCCTCTGACAAACTTCTTCGGCTTGCCTTCCATATCCATCGATTCTTCCTCCTCAAGCTGCTGGAGTTTTAGACGTTTGGCTTGCTGCGGTGTGAGTTTTGCGGGAAAGCGTTGACGGTGGATCCCGGACTGCAGATTGAACATGTCAAGGCCGCCAGCTTGAGAGCCGACGAGTGCAAAAGTGCCACAAGGTGAGATGGCGACGCTTGTCACCGGTGTCCCATCACCCGTATCGAATGCCCATCGACCAGCCTTCTTCTTGCCCCAGAACCACGTCCTCGCCGTCTTGCTATCCTCGTGCGCAGTGACCATGCTTTCCCACCCAGTGAGGCCGGTCGCTTCGGATCCTCCGGCTGAACCCTTTCCTTTACTTGGGTTATTCCAGATAGCACTGACGCCCGGGACTGCACCAATACCGCCGTCGCGATTGAGAGAGCATGCCATGCAGGTAATCTTGGGTGCTCTCAGATCCTCGATTGACAGGCTACTGTCAAGCGATGCCAATCCCTCACTGAGGATGCCCATCTTCTTTGCCTTCTTACGAATATTGCCTTGGCTAAGCTCTGTGCTCTGGCCATCTCGTCGCAGACTCCAGCCCCACAAAGTCCGGTCTCTGCTCGCACTGAGAAGCCATTTGCCTCCAGCTTCAGCGCCATCCGCGTCTGAGGGAAGGAATTGGAGTGTCGATACAGGTGCGGCGTGCCCGCTGCGAGAGTGAAGAATGCGAGGTACAGGAGAGAACGGAGTCTGGTCGAAAATCCACGTCTTGAGGGAGTTATCAAGGCCGCTGGTGACAACGACAGCTTGGCCGGCCAGAAATTCGATTTTGCTGATGCCACCGGCCACACCCCCACCCGCAGTCGACGGCGGTGCATGCGCGCCACGCAACACACCCATCTTCCTTCCACCGCCATTCAAATCCCAGAACGTGACATCTCCAGTATCTTTGGAAGCTGTCGCCATCACTCCGTCTTGCCGACCATCCTCTCCAGCGCCCTGCCCATCACTTCGGAAAGATATCGAAGTCACTGGCGGCTTTTTGGATGATCCAGTATTCACAACGAGGATTTCCTTGTCCGCGCGGATATCATGGATAACCACAGGGCCGCTGCTGTATGCTATAGCAACAAGTGACAAGACCGGAGTGGGCTGCAGGGCAGTCACATGGCCGTACTCAGCAGCAGCTGGCAGAATGGTATAAAGCAGTCTGCCAGTGTTGACGTTCCAAATCTCGACACTCCCATCCTGCCTCCCTGCAAGAATCTTGTTCAGGTAGGTGGGCATGTTGCAAACTCCGCCCGTAAGCAAGCTGCCAGTACTACCAATGCGCGGAGCAACGAGAGTGGTGTAGTGTTCCAGAGTCTCAGACTTCCAGACTTCAATCGTTGTGGAACCACATCCTACAATCCACGCCCCAAACACGACGATTTGCTTGATATTTTCGTCCCAGCTCTTCGGAGTCTCAAGCTCTGCCACCTTCTTGCCACGCTTGAATAGCCACAGCCCTCGCGGGGATTGCTTGTCTTCGCCACCCCATGCCGATAGTACCTTATCTCTCCACGCCGTGGTCGCGGTTATGACCTCGGGAGTCTGTGGTCTTGTAATGAAAACGAGATTCAGGCCGCGCCGCAGATCGTAGGTTTGCAGACTTCGTCCAACGGATGTGGTGATTTGGAAGGTGGTCTTCCCGAGAGGAACGGTGGTGAATGGGACCTCTGTAGGCGAAATCAGACCTACCGTCTGCGCGGGTCAGCAATTTTCTCCATGTCCAGAGGTACAGCGGCATATACTCGGAAGGGCGCGAATAGCCTGGATTTGGTCGGGCGTGGTTTGCCCTCGGGCTGGACCTTGCTCGCATTGAGCTTCTTCCGCTTCGTGACGCGGCCGTCGGCGACGTGGGCGGATGTGAGGGCAGCAGGCATGTTGGTTGGGCTGCGCAGGCGGAGAGCGTCGCTGGATCTCCGTTGCGGCGAGTGAGGCTGCGGTTCGAAAAATTCTGGATTAGCTCTCGGGATCTGCAGCGCGGGCGCGGCTAATGGGAGCCGGGGTGCGGCGCGATATTCGTGGCCGCCTGTCAATCGCCCATTGCACCCGCGTCTAGTCGCGCAACATCAGCTTGGCGCGACAAGACACCAATAGTGCGTTTTTGCTTTTAGTGCAATGGAAAGTTGAGCTCGTGCTCAGCAGGACACGACCGCTAGCACGCCAAGTTCTCTCCGAAGCTCCGAGGCTGCACAGCTTCAGCATGCATAGCGAGCCTTGAGTCGGTGCCAATATGATCATCCCACGCAGGGGTATACTCCGAGACAGTTGCAAGTGCCGGCAAGTAGATGACTGTCGATTCGCCAGATGGTGCCACAACTGCACGACTTGGCTACTGCGAACACGGGGCCGATGAGTTCATGTTGGAGGTTCTAAGCTGGCGGGACGCCCCCGATGCTCGTGATGAAGCTGGTGACCCCTCGGACTAGATGGAGCACAGAGATCAGAGAGAGCGGGGAGAGCTCGCCAGCCAGTCGTTTGGGCACACTGTCCGGGCGGGAGAGCAGTCGGGCTGGCAGTCAAGGCCCGGCAGCGTGGGCGTGGGATGGCGGCGCCCGCATGGCCCCGCGCGTGCGGAGGCAACAGGGCGGCGGCAACGACTAACATAGCGACTAGCGTGGGACATCCCGGCCACTAACGTCATTCTGGCCGAGCCTAAGGCATGCACGTAGCACTTGCAGCGCGTCCGCTCTCCCTCCCAAAAGCAAATCCTCGAACCGCCACGTTCTGCGCGTCACGTCGGTTCAGCCACCCTATATGGATCCCATCACACGCACAACTAGTGCTGAGAGCACCAGGTCGCGCCATGGCTCCCATTCGCTCTCCGGCGCATCCTCGCCCACCGCCAACCGCAAGGCTCGTTCGGCCGACCCTGGGACCAGCCTGGGGGATGTAGACCGTGCCAGCATATCTATGCCCCCGCCCAACCCCAGGCCCATTGTGCGCCAGCAACTCGACCGCCGGCCCTCCAAGGCCTCTGACACCCTGCTGCCTAGTTCTCTCGAGCACTCCGACCCCCAGAACTCCTCGGCCATCGAAGATGATCCCACACCGACCAACCCCGTGTCGCCATCGGTCGACAAGGAGTCCAACAGAATGTCCTTCTCCTCACTGTACTCGCTCGGCTCCCAGATATACAACAGCGCCCGCGGCTCCGGTGGTCCCAGCTCTCTTGCGGGCAGTGAGCCGGATGGTAAGTAAGACGCTGAATGTCCTGAGGCTTGCACATGCTAACATCACCCGAAGCAAAGTCTGACGGACCTTCGAACGGAGCAACAACACAAACGTCAGCCTTCTCCGTCACTACTTCCAGCCACAACAATGGTCCCTCGCCGTCACAGTTGCTCGCGCCACGCGAGCAGGGCGTCGACCATAGCACATCGGCGCCGCAGTCCTTCAACAGCCACACCGTCCATACATCTCCTCACTCTACGCCCTTGCTCCAGCACCGTCGGTCCCGCAGCAGGACTACCCATCCTAATCGGAGAACAAGCCATCATGGCTCCAGCGTTGCCGGTAGTGGAAGCCCTGCTAGCGAGCGCAGTATGGCCCCAAGCAAGGAGGGGAGAGACACGGAACCCAGGAAGCCCCCAATTGGCATTATAGGAGTTTGCGCCATGGACACAAAGGCGCGGAGCAAACCTAGCCGTAACATTCTCAACCGGCTCATTGCGAATCAGGACTTTGAGGTTATCATCTTCGGAGACAAGGTCATCCTGGACGAGGAAGTGGAGAATTGGCCCATCTGCGACTTCTTGATTTCCTTCTTCTCCGATGGATTTCCTTTGGACAAGGCCATAGCCTACTCCAAACTGAGGAAACCGTTCTGCGTCAATGATCTCCCAATGCAGACAGTTCTCTGGGACCGACGTTTGTGCCTGAAGATCCTAGATAAACTGAACGTGCCGACCCCCAAGAGAGTCGAAATCAACCGTGATGGTGGGCCCACTCTTCCTTCCGCCGAGTTGGCTTCTATCATGTACGAAAAGACCGGCGTTAGACTGGAAGGTGCTGAGGACGGCACTGGTGGTGGTGAGAAACCTCCAAAGACTTTGGAAATGCGAGAGGAGAATGATGTCATTGTTGTGGATGGCGTTGAGCTTCGGAAGCCCTTTGTGGAGAAGCCAACGAGTGGTGAAGATCATAATATTCACATTTACTTCCCAAAGAGTGCTGGAGGAGGCGGCCGGAGGCTCTTTAGAAAAATCAACAACAAAAGCTCAGAGGCAGACGATACGCTTGAAGTCCCTCGAGTGATCACGGACCCGAACAGCAGTTATATCTACGAGCAGTTCCTGCGGGTCGAGAACGCTGAGGACGTTAAGGCCTACACCGTGGGTCCGGACTTTTGCCATGCGGAGACGCGGAAATCCCCTGTTGTGGATGGTGTAGTGAAACGGAATCCAAATGGCAAAGAAATCCGCTACGTCACAAGCCTCAACAAGGAGGAGCTCACGATGGCTGCCAGAATTGCTCAAGGCTTTGGTCAACGTGTTTGCGGTTTCGACCTCCTTCGTACCGGCGAGAAGAGCTATGTCATTGATGTTAACGGGTGGAGTTTCGTGAAGGACAACAACGACTATTACGACAAGTGCGCGAGCATCCTCAGGCAGATGTTCATCCAGGAGAAGCAGCGCCGTGGCGGCTCGCAACCAACGCAGCCGGCAACTGGCGAGCCTGAGGAAGTGCCTGTCCCCGAAAAATCAGGAAGTCAACGCAAAAGCACACTCTCCGGCCATAGGGCTCAACTAAAGTCCATACTCAAATCTCCGAGCATGTCACGGATTGCGCACCATGTGCACCACAGTCACCATGGTCATGGCCCGGGCTCACCTGACCTCTCGTCCACTTCTACTCCGATCACATCGCCGCCCACCCTCGAGAAGGCCCCAGGAGTTGCTCCAACCCCTTCAGGTGACGAGATGCTTCCGCCTCCCGCGGTTTCCGGCGCTCCCACTTCTCATCCCAATCCTGAAGCGGAAGAACAGACAACGCCCTTGCCGAAGCCTGCGTCGAAGGCTCAATGGAAGCTTAAGGGCATGGTTTCTGTGATACGTCACGCCGACAGGACCCCGAAGCAGAAGATCAAGTACAGCTTTCACACAAAGCCGTTTATTGATCTCCTCAAGGGTCATCAGGAAGAAGTCCTGTTGACAGGCGAAGCTGCTCTTCAAAGCGTCCAGGATGCTGTCACCAAGGCCTTTGCTGAGGGCGAAGAAGATAAAGACAAGCTCCATAGTCTGAGGAATGCGTTGAATAAGCGCATCGGCTGGGCCGGGACCAAGGTGCAGATTAAGCCTATGTTCAGAAAGAGAAAGAAGGAAGAGATGCCCCCGGAACTGCTCGCGGAGATGCCGTCGGAAAGCGAAAATGAGAAAGCGCAAGAAGCGTTCAGTGGCGACGAGAAGCCACCGACTGACCCTGAGAAGCTCAAAGAATGGAGAGAAAAGAGAAGTGACTCTCTATCCGGCATGACGCTTTCTCGGATTTCTGCGGCCGAAAACAACCTGATACTTGACAAGCTTCAACTCATCATCAAATGGGGCGGTGAACCTACCCACTCGGCTCGTTATCAGGCTCATGATCTTGGCGAGAATCTTCGTAATGACATGCTGCTCATGAACCGCGATGCGTTGGATGATGTCCGCGTTTATAGCAGTTCTGAGAGGCGTTCGACGACGAGCGCTCAAATCTTTGCGACTACTTTTCTCAATCAACAAGAGCTATCGCCAGATTTCATCACTGTGCGCAAGGACCTTCTCGATGACTCTAATGCCGCAAAGGACGAGATGGACAAGGTCAAGAAAAAGTTGAAAATTCTTCTTCGGCAGGGTAACAAGGCACCCCCGCAATTTGCATGGCCAGATAATATGCCTGAGCCTTTTATTGTGGTCCGTCGTGTTGTGGACCTGATGAAGTTCCACCGGAAGGTCATGCGTCACAATTTCACAAAGCTTCGGAGTAACGCGGCATCGTCTTTGGCAGCCGTTGCGAAGGGCACCACCGCCGATATGGCCAACGGAACCAGCGGTTCGGCTGTTAGTAGCACATCGGCGAATGTGACTACCATTCAGGCGCGTTGGTGCAGCGGCGAAGATCCAGAGTTGTTCAGGGAGCGGTGGGAGAAGTTATTCAAGGAGTTCTGTGATGAAGAGAAGGTTGACCCCAGCAAGATTTCGGAGCTCTACGACACCATGAAGTTCGATGCTCTCCACAACAGACAATTTCTTGAATGGATTTTTACCCCCGATGCCAGCTTGCTTGAAGAGGAAGCTCTGGAGGACGCGGCAATCAAAGACAGCAACACCACCAGCGCCAAATCTACTCAGCCTCCTAGCCCCTCTGAGCCCATGCACGACCCGCCGAAGGAACAAGATAAGGGCAGCATATCCCACCGTATAGGTTTCAGACGCCGCTCTGAGGCGTTTGGCAATCGGTCTAAGGAGCAATCTCCGGCTCCTGAGTCTTATTTCAGCCTCTTCGAGGGCGTTGGCAATGGCTCTTTGCCCTCTAAGGTCAAGACTGACGCACGCCTTGAGCGCCTGCGCGAGCTTTACAAACTTTGCAAAGTCCTTTTCGACTACATTGGTCCGCAAGAATACGGTATCACGGACGCGGAGAAGCTCGAGATTGGCCTACTCACCTCTCTTCCGCTGTTGAAGGAGATTGTCAAAGACCTAGAAGAAGTCCAAGCGTCTGAGGACCCGAAGTCCTTCTTTTACTTCACCAAGGAGTCTCACATCTACACGCTGCTCAATTGCATTCTCGAAGGCGGCATCCAGACCAAGATAAAGCGCAACGCCATCCCGGAGCTCGACTACCTGTCACAGATTTGCTTCGAGCTGTTTGAGTCACAGAATTCGACGGGTGAAGACGAGCCCAGCAGCTTTAACTATAGCATCCGTATTTCGCTCAGTCCTGGATGCCACACCTTCGATCCGCTTGATGTCCAGCTCGACTCGAAACACTGCATCGGAATCGCTCAACGGCGCAGCTTGACCAGCCACCACGACTGGATGCAGGTCATCGAGACGCTGAGGGATAAGTTCCATACTGTCAAGCTTCCCAAGAGCTTCACCGCCATCAACCTCAGCGAGAAGGTACCACAGGCCTTCGGCATGAAGCCGGATCAGGTCGCTGAATTGGAACATACTGAGAGGACGGATCTGCAGCAGGAGAAGCTGTTACAGGAGAGGGAACTTCAGAAGGAGATGCAAGATACGACGAGTGAGGAGGAGGCGCAGGAGAAGCTGGAGATTTTGCCAGAGCAAGCGGAGCAGCATGTGCAGCAAGGGTAGATTATGTATTCTGTGTATTTTCTTGTAGATCGTTGATTTACTATTGCTTTTTTTTTTTTTTTTTTTGGACTTCCTTGGACATCTTCCGGCTTTCTGGTCTCTATGTTTGCATAACTTCCTTCATGGTCTGTCTTTTCTATGGCACCTCGATTTCGGTAGAGATTCATGAGGAGAAAGGGTAACTGGAAGAGCAGTAACGGATGTAGACAGACATGGCAACGCGTTCGACGAGACAGATGCACGTTACGTATAAATGCAAGATCTCACGATCAGGCCAAGGAACAACAAAATGTTGTAGTGCAGGGGCTTTAAATGTGACGCAGGCAAATACCATTCAATTGTTGATGGCAAAACGAGTACACATTGTTGGCGTGCAATGTGGCAGATCGCATACTCGTGGCATGTGGTGCACATCTATTAAGTCATGACTATGCGCCTTACCTAATACGGGCAAAGATTAGCAGTTTTTATATCTTTAACCAGGGGAAATGCAGAGATCAACAGGCATTAATACATAAATCCTCCAGATCTCTCCACGCTCAACCCATCTCCCGGCCCGCCTCCCAGCCAAGGACTTCCGCCATGTAATTCCCGCCCGGGTAAGACGGCAAAGGTAAGCGTTTAACAACCGGCTACCACTCCTATAGCATAAGAATTTATTCTCTCTCTCTCTCTCTCTCTCTCTCTCTCTCTCTCTCAACACTCCCTCCCCTTTTTCTTGCCCTTTCTTCTTTTATCTTTTTCCCCTCTCTTCCTCTTTTTCGTCGCTTCCTCGCACAAGAAAGAAAGAAATGCGGCGGTCAAAAAAGGAAGAGGAGAGAAAAACGCGGGGATGGAGAGGGAAGAGAATAGAGTAGAGTAGAATACACACCTTTTTAATCCGTAACAGAATGCACACCCTCCGCTCTGCCGTAGCGAAGCTGAGGGGCGGAGGAGCAGATTATCAGCTTGAGAATAAGGCTTAGGCCGCTATATGAAGCCAACGCGTCATTTAGAGGTGTGTATGTTACAACGAGGGTATGCACACTACTACATTGCACACGTCCGGTGAGTACGTCGTATTATCCCGTTGATAGTCGTTGAGAGCTTCAACTCATGACGCCTGGTCCGGTATCGGATATTCGAATTAATTTCCCGGAATATTTCATAAGCAACCAATTTCATCACGAAATTTATCATTTTCGAGCTCGCTTGTCAGCACCGGCGATGCAATTCATTGAGTTGGTGCGAGGTCATTGATTACCTGTTTAGGATTAGTGTGATCAAACAGTGCAAACACATACCCTTTGTATGTGCTCTTGCATCTTCACTACATTAACTTCACCCGTATCAAACGTGCTTAGACGGATAGACACTGGAGAAGCACGTATTGGAAGGAGGATATTTGCATGAAGGCCTCGAAAAAACTGTCGCCCATCTATAAATCCTGAGCACAACAATGTGGCAATTGAGCGCCTGGGAAAGAGGCGGCAATGCAGCTGGGATATCATTCTGTCCTTCCATTTATGTGTACATTCGGAGTGACCTCACTCACAAGACAACGGCGCTTCTAGTGTCAATATCTCGCGTCCATATTCTCCAAATCAACCTCATCCTCCGACTCTTCCTGAACTTCTTCACCCGCAATCCCAGACTGAGGTTTGGCCAGCTCGCTCACCGACTGGCTTGCGGTACTAGACACAACATCGGCCCCACCCAAGCTCCTTGCCTGCTCTTCCGTGAGCTCCACAATAGTCGGTGCAAATTCTCCCGTCTCGTCATCCTCATCATACCGCGAGCCCATGTCCATCTCGACCTGCTCTCCATCCTCCAGCTCCAGGATGCCTCTCCTGACAAAGGAATCATCTAAGTGCCAGCCAAACTCCTCCTTGAGGTAGTCTTCCAGCTCATCCAACTCGTCCGCAATGTCCGACTTCTCTTTGCCTTCCAGCTCCTCCAGACCCCTCTTGAACCTCTTCAGGAGCGCCTTGAGGAATGTCGCGCCCTCATCGCTCATATCAAACAGCATCCCGTCCGCGTCCTGGCAATGCTGCAGCTGCAATTTCAATAATCGGAAAACCCTGACATAAAGCCCCGCCCTCTCCAGCACGGCCCTCTTACACGTCAACAGCAGCTCCAACAACCTCCTCCACTGCTCCAAGCAACTATTATTGTTCAGCGTCAGCACCATCAGAAAGCAAACCTGCATCTCCCCCAATACCTCCTCTTCTCTGCCGCCACAAACCCTCTCCACCAAGTCCCCCAACGCCCAGCTACGATCCTTCGCCGCCTCCGTGCGCTCCCTCCCCACCACGTCCACGCCCCACGTCCTCTTCAGATCGACCGGGAGCAACGCCAACTCCTTCTCTGGCTGCCACTGGCTCTGCTCCTTGCTCAGCCCGGGGATAACGTCCATGTCCCTCGCCGCCGAGCTCGCACTCGTCAAGCTCCAATGGTCCTCCGTCGCCGCGCCCAGCACGCGGTCCAGTAGTCTCTCGTCGACCGCGTCAGTCAGCCGGCGCCAGTCTTCTTTCTTGTCGCCCTCGTCGTCGGCGTCCCTGCTGGCCGTCTGCCGGTACGGCGTCAGGCCGTCGCGCCAGATGGCGCCGAGGTTGGCGCGCCAGCGCATGAGCTCCGCCTGGTCCGTCTCCGGGACGAGCTCCTCGCGCTCGGGATCCCACTTCTTGACGAAGAGCTCGGGCGGGCTGGAAGGGGAGGAGCGGCTGCTGCCACGCACACGGAACCACGCGCCGTGGCGGACGGACAGCGAGTTGGTGCTGCTGGTGAAGACGAAGTGCCAGCCGGGCGGCAGCTCCTTGATCCCCTTGAAGCGGTCGGTGGTGGTGAAAGAGAGGAGGTCGATGCCTCCGAGGGCGCCGGCCGGCACAAGCAGGAGGACGCAGGGTGAGGCGTCCATTATCAATTTTGCTCCCGAAAGGTTGCTTGGTTTTTGTTCTCCTTTGCCGGAAACCCGTTTCAAGTCTTGGCTCGCGAAGTCCGGTACTATTGGGCTGCTCAAACAAAATGGCGTGGTTGAACGCGGTCTTGACAGCGTGGAAAGTCGTGGAATTTATATCATGGTCTCAAGCGCGGTGTGCTGAGGCGGCGATAACGTGAAATTGGATCCGATGGCTGGCGTGGAACTGGGATTTCCACAGTCGTGGAACGTCTGAGCAGACTTTTTATTGTTTAGCGCATGTAGCTGTCGAGCGTCCAGCAGGTGCGCGATGGGAAGGCGTGGGTGACGTCGGGCATGGCGCGAGAGAAGACGCCGCAACAACGTCCTGCTGGAAGTCGTTGCCGGTCGAACTTCGAGCATTCACCAACATCTGGAATCACATCCATCACTCACTCATAGCACCTCGGAATCATGAGAAAGCTTTGTTTTGTATTTGGCATGTCTCTAACTGAAAAGAATGATATGTAGGGAGTCAAAACCACCAATCGGAACGGACAGTCCGACAAGTTTTCTCAAGACGGTCCCACCATGGCTACACCGCATACAGGCCTTTTGGATTATGCGAATGATTGGCCTGCATGAAGTGCAGCGGTAATCTCCCTCGATTCCAGGAACCGCTTCAGCTAGAAAAGGGCTGGGCGGGCAGATAATTCGAGGTTGCTGTGGCGTAGAACACCAAGCGACAAGGCTTCACGTGAAGGGGCGGGGCATCTGTCATTCGTGACCCTTACATTTCTTTTTTGCTGCCTAAAAGTTGGGTGAACTGGCGAGTGCACGTTTGAAATGATCGTATGGTCAATTCAATGTGACAAGCCGAAAAAGTGAGGACCAGGCGAAAATTGCCGTTCCTCTCGTAGTTGTCATCAGCCCCATAGACCTCGAACGCACACCCAAATCCATGCGCACCAAATCAGAGACGGCGACCACGGCGACCACCCTTTCTGCGGGTAGAGTCCGAGGGAGTGGGGGTGACGTCCTCGATACGGCCGATCTTCATGCCGGCACGGGCGAGGGCACGGAGAGCAGACTGGGCACCGGGGCCGGGGGTCTTGGTGCCGTTACCACCAGTGGCCCTGATCTTGACGTGGAGGGCAGTGATGCCGAGCTCCTTGCAGCGGGCAGCGACGTCCTGGGCAGCCAACATGGCAGCGTAGGGGGAGGACTCGTCGCGGCTTAAATAACGTTAGCTCAAGGTCTTGGTCGGAATTGTGGAGCAGACGTACTCAGCCTTGACCTTCATGCCACCAGTGACACGGGAGATGGTTTCACGACCCGAGAGATCAGTGACGTGGACGAAGGTCTGGTTAAAATCATGTTAGCCTACCATCCTTAGAGATTTCCAAGCCCAGCCATTGAAACTCGTCGAAGGATCCTTCCCCGAAACTTGAGGCCCACCACATCTCCTTCTGCCACAGCAATGTTCTGCCGCTCGTTCTTGATTCGAGCATAGCAAGTTTGCGCAGCGGGTCGGGGTGCATGAAAGCCGATGCAGTGTAAAACGTCTCCCGCTCAAACACGGCTAGTCGATCCTCCAGGGCACGACCCTGTCAAATTGCTCATCCGAAGCTGTCTGATGAGCAATAGCATGCCAGTCGTCCAGTATCTCTCCTCTTTTCGACTCCGCAATTTTGCTGCAGACGTTCCTCGAAGACAAAACCACCTCCGGCGAATTTCCAGGCTGGAGCAGGACAGAAGAATCATTTCGTACTCACGTCGTTGAAAGAGGCGAAGATACGGGCAACGCCGAAGACGCTACGCAAGTTAAGTCAGCGAGCAGCTTCAACGACGGCATGTTCCAGCGAATACAACTTACAGCTCGCCCTCGCGGACCTGGGGTCCGAGTTGGACATTCTCCTGGGGAGCGCGGGCAACCTTCTTGGGAGGCATGTTGTCGGCTGTTGGGGATGACGGCGGGGGTGGGTTGTCGAGGTCGTCGCTGATGGTCGTCGCAAAGAGAAGAGGGAAGCGTCGCTTGCGTTTTTCGCGGCGCCGGCGCGGTGTGGGCGCCAAGATTTTTTGCGGGCCGGCGTTCAGCCGACGCGTTTCGCTTCGCTCAAATGCAAGGCTTTATCTTCGCATCTCTGACTCCGCTTCTCTCGTCTTTTTTTTTTCTCCCATCGCTTGCACCGCGCGCATGCAATGCCCACTTGAGGCTGCGATACACCTGGCTCTAACGACGAGCTTTTGGGAGGACGCACAGCAGCGCTCGAGAACACGGCTTCGCATTACTGGTGCTGCGACGCACCCACTGTGCAACCATGGCAGACGCAGACAAGGCAATCGGCATCATTGGCATGGGCGACATGGGCAGGATGTACGCGAAGAGGATCAGCGAGGCTGGTTGGAGGTAAGTGTGCCGTACGGCAACACTACTTGGGACGGACTCAACAAGGTAAGCGATTCTTCCACTCTCTTCTTCCCTTGCAATGATGACTTGAGTGCATTTGGCTCGAGTATGGTCTTTCGCCCTACCGATCGCCATTCTGGTCTCGGTAATGTGCGGGAGGCTGTCAATGATGTAACATCTCAGCTACCTTTTTCTTCTTTGTCTGAACCACACAAACAAACCACTTTGGCTTCCGCGGTTCTTCTCAGACCAACCCTGCTAACGAACCAAAAGTCACAGATAAGCTCTCGGATAAGTTTTAATCTCTAATGATTGATCCTGTATAGGGTCAACGCCTGCGATGCGCCGAGCAAGTACCAGGATTTGAAGGAGTTATACGCCGGACACGTATGGCACATGCATCTTGTACTTAGCAACAAGGGCGGCTGGCTGAGGCTCGCGCTAGAACAATATACACATATACCCCGACGGCCATCTCGTCTCCAGATGCAGTGACTACATCATCTACAGCGTGCCGGCCGAGGCCATAGACAGCGTCGTCGCCAACTACGGTCCATGTATGCAATGCGCGAACCACCACCAACTTGACTCCATGACCCAACCCAACCCAGCAGCACAAATGCAAAACTGATACGTAACCCTGCTCTCACAGCCACCAAACTCGGCGCCATCGTGGGCGGCCAAACTTCGTGCAAAGCCCCCGAAATCGCTGCCTTCGAAAAGCACCTGCCCCCAGATGTCGAAATAGTCCCCGTTCACTCCCTCCACGGCCCCGGCGTCGACCCGAAAGGCCAACCACTCGTCCTGATCCAACACCGCGCCAGCGACGCCTCCTTCGCGCTGGTCGAGCGCATCCTCTCCTGCCTGCACTCCAAGCACGTCTACCTCACCGCCGCGGAGCACGACCGCATCACGGCCGACACGCAAGCGGTCACGCACGCGGCCTTCCTGTCCATGGGCGCGGCCTGGCACGCCAACGCACAGTTCCCGTGGGAGATCCCGCGCTACGTCGGCGGCATCGAGAACGTCAAGATCAACGTGACGCTGCGCATCTACAGCAACAAGTGGCACGTGTACGCGGGCCTGGCCATCCTCAACCCGTACGCGCAGCGGCAGATTCGCCAGTACGCCGAGAGCGTGACGGAGCTGTTCAAGCTGATGCTCGCGGGCAACAAGGAAGAGCTGCGCACCCGCATCTACACGGCGGCGAAGGCGGTGTTCAAGGGGGACGGCGACGGCGATCTGTTGCTGAGGGACGAGGTGCTGGATCGGTTCAGCTTAGGCGAGAAGCCGCCGGAGAGGGTCAAGAACAACCATTTGAGTCTCCTGGCTATGGTGGATTGTTGGTGGAAGTTGGGGATCGTGCCGTACGACCATATGATCTGCTCGACGCCTGTGAGTTCTGAGTATCCCCGCTTGGGAAGGAGAGAGCTTGAAAAGCGAGGGCATGCGTATGCTGACGCGCGTTTGCCTATGCGATAGCTCTTCCGTCTCTGGCTGGGTATTACTGAATACCTCTTCCGCAAGCCAGACCTGCTCGAGGAGGTCATCGAGACTGCCATCCATGACAACACCTTCCGCGCCGACGATTTGGAGTTCACGTTTGCCGCTAGGGTATATTAAACCCCACACTTTCACTATAGCACGAGACTGACAAGATCACAGGACTGGAGCGACCGCGTGAGCCTAGGTCATATGGAAGCTTACCGCGAGAAATTCGAGCACATCCAGACCTACTTCGAGCCTCGTTTCCCCGAGGCGAAGAGGGTGGGCAATGAGATGATCAAGACGATCTTGGCGAAGACAGCAAACTCGTAGAAGTCATTTTGATTGGTAAAACTAAAGGCGGTAGTAGGCACCAACCCAGGCCTATCCTGTTGAAGAAAGTTCCATCAAAGCTCTAATAGTACAACTGATCCGTAATGGAGCCAATCATGGGTATTTTGGTCCTTTTTTCTCTCTTAAGCCGTGCCCAGCGCTCTGTCATCATGAACGCCTTATCCTATGCAAACGCCTACTTTGCTGATGAGAACATGTCTGCGCGCCAAGTCGCGCTGACATCTTGTATTACGGGAAGGCAGCATGCCCGTGTGCCTGCCCAGTGGCTGTTTAGCGACGATAGCCACGGTCATTGCGCCTTACGTTGTCCGAGTAAAGGCGGCCGTCGCCCCTTCGATTGTCCCAGCGATCATCACGCCTGTAGTTGTCGCGACCAGCGTTGTCCGGGAAGCCGTACCTGCCATCCTGGTACTCCGGCTCCGCACGCCTATTGGGCCTCTCTGGCTCCCTCCTATGCATATCCTCGTCGTCGAGCTCCATGCCATCACGGTCGTCAGCGGGCTTGGGGGCCTGCTGTCCGGCGCGCTGGCCCGGCATTATGGGGCTGGGCCCACCCTCCTTCATGAAGACGTAGAGCAGCCTGCCATCGGCCTATCCGAAAGTGTCAGCAGTGATTCGCTAATATCACAGGAAGTTCATGTTGTACCTTGCGGTTGTTGAACATGGTGATGACGTTGTCTGCGCCGCTCTTCTCGACGAACTGCATCTCGGCGATCACAGTCGGGTGGGCGCTGGTAAGCCTGCAACTGAGCATCTCGCCCCCGACAGGGGTCATGACAGCCTCGATATCGGCTGCAGTGGTACCGGGCGCGAAGTTGCTGGCAACAACCGTCCAGCCTGAGGGCTGTGCAGCGCCACGGATGGTGATACCGCTTGCGCCCTTGGTAGCCGGGGCCGGGTTATGGGACCCATTGGACTGCGGCTCCGGGCGGAGGTCCTGGTAGAGACGCCCGGCGCGCTCGACGCGGGATGCAGATTGGGTACGGGGGAGCTTAGCGACGCGCGACGCACGAGGGTTGTTCACATGGTGGAGGTCGTGGCCCCAGCGGGTGTTGTTGATGCTTGGCTTGGGAACGGCGGACGAGGAGCGCTGTCGCGGGAGGATGTCAACACGCTGTGATTCTTGCAAGCGAATCGAAGCTCAGCGGACCTTGGTTACGCCCATGCGGCTGGCCAGACTGCCTCCGGCGGCGGCACTCTTGCGGCTGGCGTTGTTGATTTGGGCAGCGCCGGGGGCACTCTTCCTGCGGCCGGAGCCGAGGATCTCATTCGCAAGGGCCTCTCTCTTCTGCTGGTCGCGGCCTGCAATATCACCGGGATTAGCTTGAAGGGAGCCGCTGGACGGGAGACTACGGCGCGCTCATACCGCGTTGGATGATCGCGTCGAAGGAGACGGGCTTGTCCTTGGTAGGAGCCATTGCTCGGGATCTGTGCGGGACGAAGAGCGGAGCGTAGGAGAAATAGCAATGGAAGAGGCAGACACAAGGCGAGGCGGGTTGTCGGCGAGGATCCGGCGGCTGGAAGGCGAGCGACAGAACGCGGAGGATCGGTGTACTTTGGAGATAGAGACAGTGACGCCGCCTTTTCTGCCGCACAGACCATCGCTGCTCCTTTCTCCGCGCGCCACCCTCCGCCTCGCTGCCGATCCACCTCTGCTCCTCCATCCCGTCTGGCGAACACCTCGACATGCGCTTCTCATCAGCGAGTCTCTCCGGACTATACGCCAAAGCCAAGTCCGTTGAAGATTCTACCTCAGAAAGCAATCCCAATGTCCAATCATGCCGCCGAGATCTTCTTGTCTGACACAGAAAGAGCCCTTCTCTGATCCCCAACGCATGTTCCTCCCTTCTTCCGCCGCCACGGTGGCTCGTATCAAGGTATCGGAGTCCAAGAATAGATGCGGTCGGGTTTCTGTGGGAGACGTTCCTTAGGGACCGTTTCGTAGTCACGATGTAGGATTATCTCGTTAGCATCTAAGCCCTGCACGAATGCATGCATATCCGCAGTCACTGGAGCCGTCTTTATGTTCCTTTGGGATTGCAGGAGAAGCGGTGTTACTGGTTGCAAGGTTCAATTGTATCGGCTCTCGTGTTCTCGGGTTGCGTTTTGCTATTGCGCCGCAGCTATCGGAGTTGGAGATAACCCTGTTTGCACACAATTCACTTCGGTATATCTGACAGTACTAGCGCGGCAGTAATATTGGCTTCCAGTTACAGCCGAGTCGAGCTACTGGGAGCGTAAAGCAGACAGCATCGAATGATCAGCACTAAGAGGCGCAAAATATATATAAATAAAAATGAGGGTAGAGACGAGGGATCTACAGTACCCCTGAGCGAGTGTCCAGAACGGCTACTTCTGGGCTCTGCCTCACCTTCGCATGCCGCGTCCACAGCGGATCATGCATCAACCTGTTAAGACAACCTTCTTCCACGCCCACCAGGATCTCATCTGGCAGCATAGGAAACACAAGCTGCAGTCCGGATACCACCCGGTCTGAGGATACCGCACAGCCTCTATCCGTCCGCCCGGGAGGCCGCCCTAATCAATGTCGTACAGGGAAAGACTGATCCAAGGTTTCTGAACACAGTTGAACCAGGTACGCTCAGGAAAGCGGTCGGATCCAAGCGGTCAACATCCTCCAGACTTTCAGTAAACGCAGTCCCGTCATCTCTAAACTCTCTTTTTGCTATCAATAATGCTTTCCGAAGCCCGACAGCGATATCCGCCAGGCTCACTTACGTCATCATCTATCGGATGGTAGCTTCATTGCTATGTACTCAAGGAAACAGCCCACCGTGCGTCCGGGGACCGTAGGGTTGGTACGGAGGCGCCGATCGATAGCAATGGTAAACACGGAGATAGGATGGCCCTTTAAATGTACTGCGATTGCTGCACGACACAGCAGAAAAGGCAAGGCATCATCTGTGGGCAGCCACCGCTGCGATATCAGCTGAGTGGCATTGTAACTCTCTCTCCACACACCCCCCGCTGCGTCGATATCGCAGTAATTTGAGAGTTGGAAGGGCAAGATGGGACGAAAATAGCCGTTTGAGCCAGTCTTCTCCGAAAGTGTGAGAGTCGGAATTTCCTCAGACTGTAGGAAACCCATGTCATCACTGGGCCTGATTTCAACAAAAGAGGAAGAAACCAACTGAACTCACGATACTCGAAATTCTCCAACGCAGATAAGTGCCTGCTCCATTCTCTACGTGCAGGTGGGGTTGGCTTGGCTCCTTATGCTCACGGACAGAT
The DNA here is from genome assembly GCA_020875535.1 of Macrophomina phaseolina. NCBI lineage: Eukaryota > Fungi > Ascomycota > Dothideomycetes > Botryosphaeriales > Botryosphaeriaceae > Macrophomina > Macrophomina phaseolina. The sequence goes on along the minus strand of JAEQDS010000069.1, from coordinate 3,942,978 downwards.
TCAGAAAAGCTTGATTCGACTACGGTCTATCAACAGGGTATGAGATGACTATTAGCGGGGAGCGTGGGCATCTGTGAGTTGGAAGGGCCCCCTGCCTGCTGTGCCGCAGCGTTAAGTCTGGGTTTGCGCCAATATTCCGTCAAGAGCAACTCTTGGATGTTTGATGGGTGATAAGATGGGAAGTCAAGCACAGTAACTACTTCGGAGGACAAATCTGGCACTCATGCCGCCGGGACATCTCTACAAAGCGCTTGAAGAAAGTAGTGCCGGCAGGCGTTGGTAAGGATCCGGTTGGCTGGGTCTAACGGTTCGGATGAGCACCTCAATGCTGTACGTCAAGTTTCCTCACTACTCGTATCGCAGTAATATTCCGCCTTTGCAAGATGTCGGCGCTATTATAATCCGAGTCTGGCTTAAATTCACGTACTTACGGAGCGGGAGCATATGTCCAGACGTAAGCGTAATCGGTATTCTTGTACATTTGCATCCGGATGGATGCTTCCACTCTCCGTATTGGAAAAAGGGGTGAGGCATCTTCTCATTTTCTTATTTGAAAGCCCATGACACACTGGCGGAGCAATTTCCAACAACACAATACTCATACGAATGGCATATCCGCCACGCCCCAGCTACACTGGGTTTTAGAAAATTGCCAAGATGTTGGGAGGACTGGCCACTCCGCCGGGAACGTTACAGACTTTACTGGTCAGGAAGAAAGACCACCGCTTCTCCTTCGCGCAGTGCTCTGCCAACGCCTCCAGGTCGAATAGTTCACCAATCGGACAACCCCAGCCTGCAAGCAGGACTTCATGCAACAAGTAGTCCTTCTGGCTTGCTTCAGTAATATGTCAGCCATCGTTTACCGATAGTTCCTGGGACACTTACGCCAACATTCGAACGACGGCTGGTCTCCCGCCACAGCAGAGAAGTTTTCCCAAATCCATTGAAGCACCTCTTCGCTTTGCTCCACTCCCGTAAACGAAGGCGGCATCGCCTTCGAAAGCGCAGACAATTCGGATTTACTCATGGCATTATATACCGCCATGTAGCCTGGTGTTCCTCAGTATCCAGTTCACTTCGGGACGACAGGCGGGTGCTGGTACCGGAGCGAATTAGGAGAATGTCTCCAAACTTGATCTCCACGCCTTGGTCTTTTGCGACTTCGCGCAGTTGTGCAAGTGGGATAGATCCAGTTTTAAAAGCGTCATACTTTACGTTGTTTTTCAGCCGCCAGCTATGCCAATCTAGTAGAATGCCACGGCCGACGAGGCCTTGTTCGGACCACGCTGAAGAATGTCAGCTGCTACTAATCTGCATGTTTGTCTTTGTAGGAAGACGCACCGTGAATGCCATTCACATTCGTTGCATGGTCGCCATGAATATCTTCCAAGGTGACACCGTTGTAAAATTTCTGCTCTTTCTGGTACGCGAAATGGCGTAGACCATCCCCTGGAAATACATCAGCCTTGGCCGCGATACTTGGTCATTTCGGTGCTCACATTGGCTGCTGGTTTGCGTGTTGAATGTCCAAACGTCATCGTTGACGATACGCGGAGGTTTCTGGTACAGGTGTTTGTGGAACGCCTGCCGCCCAAAGAATGGTATATCGCCTTGTGCATCCAATGGCCAGTCAAGGGAGATTCTATGGCACAGCAGAAGTCAGTGCGCCAAAGTTGTTAGATAACGAGAGACTTTGAAGTCTCGTTGTAGATCCAGCTGCTTGTGCAAAGTCCAGTTCACCAACCTCTTCCCGGTTCTGATTTCTTTGGCCGCTTCCAGTACAACATCTTCCGTTAACCGGTTCAGGAAGCCAAGCTCATCGTTTTCTCCATATCTGACTAAGTTAGTACGTCATAACATGGAGCCGCCTATCTTGAAACTCACAAACCCCATGCAGAATGATGAGGGTCGCCCTTTCTGAGTGGCAGGTCAGAGAAGTTGGGCAGCTTGGCCATGATGAGATGCTGTACACTTCTAGGTGATGGATGACTTGGAGGAGTGGCCGGAAGTGCGGCTTATGGCTCAATGAGGGGTAGAAGTCTAACCATTATCGGCCTTGGGCACCTTCCGATCCTCCCCCACCTTCGTGAGCTTCCAGATCCGTATCCGAGCTTCCAACGAACCATTGACCACCACAGACACTTCACGATTACTGTTGCAGTTTGAATCGAGGGCATTGATGAGCTTGAAATCTACTACTTGAAATGCATGCCATTGGTTCCTCATTCTGACATTGGGCACCTTGAGTCAATCTCTTCTACCACAGCGAGTTCATGTTGAAGATGCCGTGTACATCCGATGGTCCGCTCTTCGCATCCGGGTTTTCACAAGGGCGGTCCTTGCATGGACAAGATAGGGTTTCAACATCATCGGTTCGCCTACCCGCCACAGCATTGCGTTCCTTTTGCCCCGACCTTCGCAACGATAGCCACACAGAGAGTATGGAATCCTGGCCTTTTCTACCGTGTAATCCATGAATCTGCTCGGACTGCTTGATGACTCGCACCCGACAGAGCCGTGGCGCATTCTCTGCGATGCAAAGCGCAGTAATCTGATATCTGCGCGTGGGGAGCTGAAGCAGTCATCCGGATGTAAGAGTCGTGGCTTTGCCTAAACATTTGCATGTGGACGACTACTTCAGCTCCTCACGCGGTGTCGGTGGAGCATCCTTCTTATTGCTCTGTAAAAAGTAAGCCCAGCACTCTGCCTTGGCATGCGACTGCTTTGTCTTCTACATGCATGCTCTCAGCCCGCATTTACAGTTGCAGGACAGTCAGGCATAGGCCAGCCTCATCGAGAGGCTGCCACCCTTAAATACACACATAAGCTCCGCCTCCTACAGTAGCAAATCATCGGATGCTTAGAATCTGACCGACTGAGCAACTGTTATGGCAGAAGGCCAGGGTGGTTAGCGTATGTACTAAACAGGCTTAGCGCCTTGGCAGTAGTAGCTAGCTACTTTCCTTTCCGCGAGTACTACTACTCAACACCAGACAACACAAACACACTTGTTTTCAATTTGTTTTCCCTTCGTTTCGCCACGGCGCCCTAACAATACCCACAGAGTGCGGGCCTTAGATGGGCAAGATAGGTTTTCAACTGCATTGGATCACCTATCGCCGCAGCGTTTTCCTGCAGCTGGGCTCATGTCTATGTTTCGAAATACTTGGCACCAATTGTACCGTAGTGGTTCATTAGAAATTGGACAAGATAATCGTCAAGCAAAACGAATATGTAGCATCAGAAACGCGTGTCATTGCTGCTTGTAAATTATCGTTCCAGGATGGACCCACGCGTCGTTGTTCGATTTTGGCTTTCCTGGTTAGAGAGTGGCCGGGGGTCGAGAACATTTTCTATTTCCTGAGACTCTGGTTGAATGCCGGCTCAGTCATTTATGAGTATGATTACGAAGCTTTGGCTTAGCTTTTCAAGCGATGTAAACAGCAAAAGCATGGACTAGAGGCCTTCCAACAGGAAAACACCCATCCGCACTTGATCGGTTATATTCTTGAATTGACCCCTGCTGTGGATAGTTCTGCTCCACCGGCCTGGCCAGAAAGTACTCAGGACGCCGCATTTGAATGCCTACCTGGTGAAACCATGGAGGACGCGGTAGCCGGCTTGAGACTTGCTGCACAGCTCGACTAGACAGAAAAGGTGTCTCACCTTCTTAGAAATAGTGACCTGGAAATCAACTCAGCCACCGTTGATCTAAAATAAATTTTTTTTTAAAAAAAAAGAAAAGAAAAGAAAGAGAGAACAACTGTTTTCCAAACAGCCACTTCAAACAGTTTGATTGGATGTCTCATTGCCGATGCGGACATCAATAGAACCGACGGAGCCGGACGAGCGTTGTTTCGCGCTTATAGCCGTTTAAGAGATGAATAGATAACCGCGTTGCTCTTGAAGAGTGGATGAAAGGCTAAATGCAGAGGCCACCAATGCACAACCTTGCGGAATCCGGCAGTGGATAGAAGCCACGTTGAAGTCCCCAGAACATTCATAGCATAGAAAATCGGAAAATACGGGGCCTATAGCAAGGACTTTATGTCACACGACCGCTTCCCAGCGCTGCACTACGCGGCTTTAAAGATGCGGTTTTGTTTCTGCTCGACTATTTCACAAACCTTGATCATCCCATCGAGGATGGCATGACCCTAACCCAGGGCTGTTGGAAATTCTCTGGGCCCACCTACAATTCCGCTTTATTAGAAAGGAGCTTAGGTCTTGAAACCATTGTATCAAGTGGAAGACTCCTCTTCAAACATCATGTTATGCGAAGTATATTGGGACATGACTTGCTGGAAGGATGCCGATCTTTGAAACGACCATCACGATCAACAAAGCATGTTTAAATAAAGCTACAGCGCTTGTTGTGCCTTGCTCCAGCGCTATTCGATGACACGGACAAGCGCCGAAGATGCCTGGAAAACTCCGGTGTTTCGGCGCAGAGCCCGGGAAGGAGAGCTCCGCTGGCATGGGCCCCCTTGATTTTTGACTGGACGCTAGGCTTACTGGACTGCATAGAGACATTGGAGAGCATGCAAATCGTTCATTCGCACGCTGATCAGCTATTGAATGATTCTTGTATATCTGTCAAAGACAGTTCGTGGAGGACTCTGAAACGGACCCTTCGAAACGGACTGAACTTCTCTGTAGAAGGACTAATGAAGCACGAAAATGCCTTTGAGCTCAATTGATATATCTGCTGGCCCCGGAGCCTGGTGGAAGATGCCGGGCGTTACAATGTAATCAACGCTCCTCTGACAGAACGAAGCGGAATAAAGGCGCGATTGCGCTCGGACCAAGTAATACGGATTAGAAAGCTAAGGCGGCTTTAGTACAGACATATCCACACCCCACTAAAATGAACGAGCTGCTAAAATCCACTCTAGCCGGTATCGAGTAAGCCTACTACTTTCGAACAGAGCTAAGTATTACCAAGTACTCAATGAAACAAGAATATTTCTACTTTGCCTTGCTATATCGCGCATGGTATTAGCCTTTGATCATTTGGATTATCTGGCTGTCTCATGCTGCGTTCAAGAAGATGCGATCCAGGTCGAATTTCGAACCTTACTAAATAAGGTCTAGAATAACGGGAGTTCGCGCCAATTTACTTGCGCCGCTCGGTGGCTTTTAAGAAACGTGCTTCATCAAATTTTGGTATGGTCTAGCGAACTATGAGCAATCTGTCACCGTATTCCGTATCCACCGAGTCATTGTGTTACTACCACTCTAGATCAGCCCGGCAGCATAGCCTTGCAAGACAGATACATCCCAGGAACTTGTGACGACACGGATTGCTTGCATTATCAAGCTCCGGAAATATACCGACTTGCGTGTACAAGCGATGTATATGGGATCCGTAAGCAACGGATTATTGTTCCTTTTGGCAGCATATCATTGAAACATAAAAGACGTAGAAGAGTACCTAACAGTAGGCATTGCCAGAGGCCTCCAAAACTCAATTATAGAGCCGAACTCTCAGCACCAACATCACTATGCTCTTCCCAATCTTTACGTCCACTCTCCTCATCAATGGTGCGCTCGCCCGCCCATGGAACGCCAGCAACACCGGAAAGCCAGCCCTCCGCGTAGAGACCTTCGTTAATGGGGGTACTGCACTGGACATGGTATCGTCTCTTATTATCGGCTCGGAAGCAGCGGCGGTCGTTGACCTACCGCTTACGATCTCGAGCGCCAAAGACTTAGCGGCCTGGGTGCGAACGAAGACGGACAAGCCAATTGTGTCGGCCTTCACGTCTCACAACCACCCAGATCACTACTTGGGCGCTCAGGCTTTCTTGGATGTCTTTCCCAACGCGACATACTACGCGAATCCTACGGTGGCACAAGGCGTCAAAAACGATGCTGCTGGGAAAGTGAGTCTTGCTACTTGCCTCATCCTGCTCCTCGTTCTCAACAGCCCCCTTCCCCGCTGTTTTCCCCTGTCAATCTAACTCGGTCGCTTAAATAGGCTGCCTTCTGGGGCCCCATCGTCGGCGCCTCTGACATTGTCAGAGATCCGAGCGTACCTTTCTCTTACAATTTCACGTTCTTTACCCTGCCCGGCGACGAACACCAGCCAATCCAGCTGCTGCAGCCATTGACAGGCGACACTGTCGACGAGACTCTCTTCTGGCTACCCAGCACGCGAACGCTCATTGCGGGCGATAGCGTCTACGCGACGACCATCCATCCGTATATGGCTGACATGCTGACACCCGCACTCACCTCATCATGGATAGCGACTTTAGAGTTGATAGAGGCTATGAAGCCCCATATCATCGTACCCGGTCACTCAGTGAACAATGAGTCGTGGACAGGCACAACAAATTTGGAGTATACGAAGGAGTATCTGAAGTTCTGGCAGAGCGAGATTGAGGCCAAGGGCCCGGATTACTATACCCCGCAGGAACTCTTTGACGTCTTGACCGCTGAGTTCCCCGGACGCAATGGCTCGACTTCTCAGACGCTTTTGAACATTACAGTCGAGAACTTCGGACGGGGCGGAACAAGATTTGCGCATACCACGGATTTTACTGTTTACACGGACGAAGGTGCGCTCAATGGATGGGAGATGTGAGCAGCAGGGTTGTGAGCCAGCAGTCTCTGAGGACGAATGTGTAAATATCAACTTAGTCACTTGACTATTAGCAACCACTTTTTAGCTAATATTTTTAAATTCAAGTAAGCAATATTCTCGACTCAAATGTAGTTTGGCTTGTTATTGTCTTTTCTCTATTCCACCGCTAGCACAAGATTTCAAGAGTCCTTACCATCTTCACGAACCACTGGACACATACGCGTTATTACACCACCGGCAGAAGGCCTGCGCGGAAAGAATCGCAGTCGAACATCAGAGCGGCTCATAGGCACCAGAGCAGCATATGAAAAGCTCCTTCACGGGGAACTCGGCCACAAAGGAGACTGGCGATTACGGGCATTGGCTAAGGCAGCAACCCAAAGGCAGCGCGGGAACAACTCTCACATGGTACATGGAGAACCGTGCAATGAAGACAGGCAGGAACCCTGCAGGTTGTACAACAGGGCTCTTCTCCCCTTTTCTCTTTCGCCATTGCAAGTAAGTTCTCATTCTGTCTCCGGATCTACCAAAGCACCTTAATTCCTCCCTTGTAAAGCTCGCCAACGTCGTCCCCATCCTTTTCTGGGTGCTACAGAATGCTCTCGTATCTGAATCAGTGGCTGCCGAACTCTTGTTGTTCAATTTACATTCGCACTCGTTTTGGGATCACTACAGAAATGCCGTTGTTGAGTCTATATTCGCACTTGTTCTGAGCTCACCAACTGAAGCACGTATTGGTTATTGAATATGCTGGAGTCTGGCGTGACGCCTGAACATTGGCTAATGAAGCCACAGTGAAAGCAGAGTTGCTCCTTCTAGATTGACCAGTTTGGTTACTACGAAGTAAACTGTTGTCAGGGCATTGCCTTACTGTCCCAGGTGTCATCCTTCTTCGATTCTACTAACACCAGCACACCGCCCCGCGGGCCGGAGTGAAGGGTGGTATAGGGAGGAAGAGTTAAAATGCACAACTACTTCAAGCAATACATTCTCAGAAACCCTAGTTATTTCGGCTATTCGATTCTGTTTCATGTATATAAGTAAACCCTACTCTATCTCCCTTGCAGCAGACAGGTCTCCACTTTCTCAAAAAATGGTGCTCTAGGGATTCAGAGTTGAACATACCGAGAAGTATGCATTTGGACGTGGGCGTTCGTTAATACCCTCATACTGATGCCCGGACACATGCGACAACCCTATGCTGGGCTCCAGTGCTCGCCTGAACTCTCGAACAACTATCCACGATAAAACAGTGCACAAGCGACAACGATTGGGACTGGCAAATGGGGCGCCTAAGGCATCAACTCGGCGCCATCTCGGTATTGTGGAGCTCCCGCGAAGCTCTGGCTCGCACCACGCACCGCAACAACGCGTGTCGCCATATCTCATTCTTCAGGGCGACAGCTTCTCATGGATCCCCATGTCTCTCCTGCGGGAAGCGCAACGATGCCTAGCTAACCAAGCCGCCCGCAAAAGCCTCAATGCCTTCATTACCCTCCCCGACACCGCCGCGGTGCTGCGCCAAGTCCAGCACACCGAGTCGCAGGCCTCTCAACGTAAACTCCACCACCACACACCTTTCTCAATCGCCTTGCTAACACCTTCTCTCATACAGAATCGCCTCTTGCAGGCCGCCTTGTAGCTGTCAAAGACAACATCTGCACCGTCGACGCGCCCACGACCTGCGGCTCAGCCCTCCTCCGTACCTTCACCTCTCCGTACGATGCCACGGTGATCCAGCGGCTGCGCGACGCTGGGGCCGTCGTGGCGGGCAAGACGAACCTGGACGAGTTTGGCATGGGGTCGCACAATCTCAATTCGCATTTCGGTCCCGTTTCGCAGCGGCCCTGGGGCGACGAGGGCGAGAGCGTTTCGGCCGGTGGGAGCTCCGGCGGAAGCGCGGTTGCCGTTGCTACCGAGCAGTGTTGGGCGTATGTGGTACTCTGCTCTTGACCAAGGGCTTTTGGAATTCATTCTGGGGCAATTGGATCTGGGGACGGAAGCTGATACCGTGCTCCGCGCAACAGAGCTTTAGGAACAGACACCGGCGGCTCCGTCCGCCTGCCAGCCGCCTACACGGGCATCGTCGGCTTCAAGCCCTCCTACGGCCTGCTCTCGCGCTGGGGCGTCGTCGCCTACGCCAACTCGCTCGACACTGTCGGCGTGCTAGCCCGTGACACGGTCGCCGCTCGACAAGTCTTCCGTAGGGCACTCCCGCCCCATCGCCACCCTCCCCGTCGCCGTCTCCTCCCCCACTAACAACACCCCAACAGACGCCCTCAACCACCACGACCCCCGCGACCCGACCAACCTCACCCCGCGCACCCGCGCCCGCCTCCCCGCGCACATCCGCTCCAACAAGCCCTTCCGCATCGGCATCCCGACCGACTACAACATCGCCGAGCTCTCCCCCACCGTCCGCGCCGCCTGGGCACGCACCCTCACGCACCTCTCCTCGCTCGGCCACGCGCTCGTGCCCGTCCGCCTGCCCACGACGCAGCGCGCGCTCTCCGCGTACTACGTCCTCGCGCCGGCGGAAGCGAGCTCCAACCTTGCCAAGTACGACGGCGTGCGGTACGGGTCGCGCGCCGAGGGGCCTGATGGCGGCGACGGGGACGGGCAGAAAGGTGTCTTGTTCAGCAGGACGCGTGGGGGAGGGTTTGGTGATGAGGTGAAGAGGCGGATAGTGCTGGGCGCGTACACGTTGAGTGCGGAGGCGATGGCGAGCTATTTTATCCAGGCGCAGGCGGTGAGAAGGCTGGTGCAGGGGGATTTTGATCGCGTTTTCGGGATGAGGAATCCACTTCTGGAGGGGGAGAACGAAAAGGTGGAGCAAGGCGTAGATGTGTTGGTTTGCCCGACGGCCCCGACGGTGGCGCCGAGGGTGGAGGGGTTGAAGGGACAGGAGCCGGTGGATGCGTATATGAATGATGTTTTTACCGTGCCGGCGAGTTTGGCGGGGTTGCCGGCGGCCAGTGTGCCGGTGGAGGGAGAGGAGGGAGAGGGCAAGGTTGGGATGCAGGTTATTGCGCAATACGGGTGTGATGACTTGGTGCTGGATGTTGCGGGGTTGATTGAGCGGAGGTAGGGTAGAAGCGATATCATGACACACGGAGCATTGGATGGATGCATAAGTCATATTGCTCAATGGCTTCTTGAGGTTAATCATGTAGCCAGCTATCTCGGCTTCTTGGGTCGTCCAGTATATGGACTACTGATTGTGCAGGACGCAGGTAATGCAATGCACGATGCCCATTCTTCTTCCCTCGACCCGAATGTCATTATATCATTAAGAGGTTCTCCGACGGTATAGCTCCGCCAACGTCGCAGCCATGAGGAGGAGTTCTTTCAATCCCTTTTTCACTCTTTACTGCTTGTTCGACTCCTTCGCGTCCGACTTTGGGGCCTGAATGCTACCCTGGCCGTGTGGCATGATGCCGAAGCCCTTCTCCTCGGGCGGCGGAGTGGCCGTCTTGTCTGCGCGGGCGACGTGAGACGACTGCGTAGGACAATGCTGCGTCAGTCATTGCTTGTGACAGAGTCTGCGGGCAGTGGCTCCAAGGCAAGACGTACCTGCTCCTGGCCGGCGCCGTGCACGATGTCGTGGCCCGCCTCGACGGCGTTGTGGGAGTGACCGGATCCGTCGCGAGGCATTTTTTTTTTCTTTTCTGTTGTTTGGGTGATGAGGGTTTCGGTTGGGTTGGTTGCTGGTAGTGGTAATGGCGTGGGAAGGATCGAGGCTTTGTGCGAGCGTGGAGGAAACTGTTTGGATTAAGGTATCTTGAAGCGAGAAGGTGGACCTCGCGGAGCTATATAAGGCGGCTGAGCGCTACGCAAGCGTGGACGTATGACGACGATGCACAATACATCGTCGTCATGGGGTGGGGAGGTCGGTCTGGCTTGGAATGGGGGGAAGAGGGACAGTCACTGTCGCTGTGGATAGAGCAGAGATGATGTACCCACGACGTCATAGCTTCCACAGCCGCAGCCCTCAGGAACAACGGAAACCCGATTTGGTATAACGCTTCGATCAGAGACCAGCGAAGGTGTCCGCACTAATCAACCAGGAACACGGTTCTTGTCTTGTCTCGCTGGCTTCTCGATGGGCTTTTCGTGCTGTGGAGGGATGATGTTATGTGGTTGGCGAGGAAGCTTCTCGCTACGGTTTCAGCCAGTGTCTTTCGAGTGGTTCCTCGTCCGCTTGCTCTGATTACCTTGTTCGGTTGGCTTGTCGGCTAAATGGCGCACAAGCGGGAGACATGCTGCGCGACGAAAGAGGAAGTAAACGGAAGAAAGGGATGCAGGCCATCAGCCCGTCAGCCCGTCAGCCCGTCAGCCCGTCAGCCGTCGTCAGCGAAATCAGCACACCTCCTACTCAGCTAATGTTGCACGGCATAGATTATCACGGCACAAGCAGTAAAACAGGATTCTGTTGCGAATAAGTGTAATTCGATTTCGTTTATTCGGAGCCGGAGCTCTTGTCTCATACTCATGACCCTTCCCGAACCTCCGTGTCGCTAAAGCTTGTCACACAGTTACAATACCAGAACCACCCAATGAAACACCTTGAACACCTCAAGCCCGTGATGTCAGGTTATTTTGCCGGAACCCGTCCCGCCAATAATGTCGCCTATCTTGTACAGAACTCCCTCTCCGAATACATTGTCTTCTAATCGTTCTCATCTCCTTCTCGAACGACGACGATAGCCTTCGAAATTGCCGGACAGCTTTCCGCGTGTCCCTTTCCCGAAAGATCCCAGAGGACCCAGAAGCCTTTCCGGCAACTCTAAAGCTAGGCTTACGCAGCGGTGCCAGGCCCGTCGCTAACAGAAACTGTTGCGCCTGAGTCGGCGTGCAGGTCATAAGACTTTGCAGCAGAGTGCTCATAAAGACTGAGGGGTCCCACTGAGTCTGAGGGGAAAGAGGCGTCGAAGAAGCTGCCCTCCTGATGATCTGACATGTATGCTGAAAGATCGAAGAGCTGAGAAGCGTCATCGACGAAAGACGAAGGTTGAGTAGGATCAGATAGGTAATCGCCCAGGGAAAAGTCAGAAGACTTGCTGGGAGCGTCGAACTGGAAGCCGAGTTGAGCTCCGACCGACACTGCAGGTCGCACAACATTGCTGCAGAATGTTGTGTCTGGTCGGGCTCAACAAAGCTCAGCTCGTCGTTCCGGGGGGTGGGCGGCTGGGAGCTGGAGTTGATGGGCGAGTCGTAATCCTCCATCGACTCGGGGCTGGCGTATGACGATTGGTTCATCGAGGGGCTGCCGAAGGACGACTCGGCCTTCATGGCAGGGCTGGTGAAGGAAGCCTCGCGGGGGTTGATTGTGGTGCTTGCGACGGAACCCTCGCGCTCTGCGGGGTCGGCCGGTGTGGTGATGATGGTGGGAGCCGAGGTGGGGGCGGGTGTTGAGCTGGGAGCTGATGTCGGTGCGGGGCTCGGTGTTGAGTAGCGGGGCATTTCGATGTCGTCGACGATGCGAGGGATGGCGGGGAGCTGCTCTGATGCGCGACTGCGGTACCACGAGAGCTGCTCCTCGAGTTGATTGGTGTAAGCGAAGAAGCGCTCGAGCGAGGCCTTGTAGTGATCGCGCTCCGAGGTCAGCTTCTCCATCTCCTCACGCTTGCGTTCCCGCGAGTTGTGGGCGGCGAGGCGGTTGCGCTTCACGCGCTCAATGCGGCGCTGTTCCTTCTCGTCGGCCGTCTTTGCGCGCTTGCGGGGAGGCAGGTTGGTCTTGGGCTCGGGGAGCACCTGGCCCCATGACTTGCGCTTCTTGGGCTGTTGCTTGTTGTTGTTGGATGATGATGATGATGATGATGATGATGTGGTTGATGACGCCTGGCCGGCCGCGGCCTCGGGGACGGCGGCGGGACTGGGCGCTTGGTGCAGATCCTCCATCTTGATGGTGGTGGGGACGTCGCTCGCCGGCGGGGTGAGCATGGAGAAGTCGAACGGGGTGGCAGTCATGGCAGGGTTAGAAAAGGCGTATGACGACTGCTGGGCGTCCATGGTGGAGTCGGGCGGTGTGGTGCATCTGGACGGTAGAAAAAAGAGGTGGGCCGTGCCTTTGTATGGAGGTCGGCTGGTGTGGAGGAGGCAGCAGCATAAGATGAGGACAGGTGTTCTTAAGTAGGCGGGCGGCGCACACAGGGAGGCGGAGCGCAGGCACGCTAGCCGGGCGCGATGCGCAAGGGATCCTGGCCCGGCCCCTAATTTTGGGACGCATCGGCGCATCTCTTGGCTGCTCCCTGGCACAGCGCGTCCGTGTGTTGCTTCAGCTGTTCCAACACGCCCGTTTCACGACGGTGGGCTGCCTCGTCGGCCACAGACCCTGTGTGTCCGCGCCCGCGCCCGCGCCCTCGCCCTCGCCCTCGCCCGCGCCCAGCCAGACCAGGCCGCCCGTCCGCCGCCCGTCCGCCGCCCGCCAGCCAGGCCACACCCGCGCGCCTCTAGGCTGCGACAGTGCGCGCAACTCCAAGGGCGACGCGTATGTATGAGATTCCTGCCCGCGGCTCCTGCCCGCTCCTTGCCTGTGGCGCCGTGCCTCTGCTCCTGCCGGCCAACACCAACAGCGGCGGCGGTCAAACGTCGAGGTGTCCAGCGCAGCGCGGGGCGGGTTGCCTGCCGCATCAACGGCGATGCACAGACGCGCTGCACGAGCTTGGGGCTCGCGGCCTGCATGTCGCAACAACACGCAGCTCGGCGGAGGACGAGTCGACTCGACTCGGGCGCCCGGCTCGGCGGCGAGATGAGGGCGTGGCATTAAGCTATCTACAGCGCAATCTCCCCGCCGGCCAGCGCCCCGCAGGCGTGGGCGAGGGCGGGCGCCCCTTGAGCAGAGGGCGGAAGTCGCGGAGGGCTGGCGGAGGAGCTCATTCGTGCGAGTAAGCTATATACGAGGGGGTCGGGTGCGGAGCGAGTCGCAAAACGGCAGTTCTGGAAGCTTCAGGCAGGTCGGCCAGGCACGACGATCTGCGGCTATGCTGCGTTCGAGAAGGCGAGGCAAGGCCGCCGTCGTCCCGGCGAGCCGTCGCGCAATCGAGCCCCTGGATTGAGTCGCGCCCCGGGCCCTGCTGAGATGGATCGCTCGCTTCAGGCCTCGCTGCTGCACCCGCGCTTTGGCTGATCTCGACGGGCGATGAGCAGCAACAGCGGCCGCTCTCGTGTCGGCGACAATCGCAATGACTGATGGCAGCGTGCGGTGGCGTCCGTGACTGCCTACCTCGCGAATGGCCGCGCTCCGAATGCTGCTGCCTCTCCCCCTGAGGCGCCATCTACTCGACGCGGCGGTGACGACGAGTGCCCACAGGCAGCGCACTTCTCCGCGTCTCTACTCGCCAACAAATGGCGCAATCATCGTGCCGGCTGCCTTTCGTGAGTTGTAGGCTGCGTGTTCCGCGGGACGGATCTCGCTACAGCTCGAGCTCCCCGACCGCCTTTCGCTCTGCCCATCCCCATCGCCAGTGCTGCTCCGACGCCGGGGGGAAGTGTCGGCGAGCGGCACCGGTGAGGGCTCCAGCTCACCATCGTGGGCCTCTTTCCCCACACCATCGCCCTTCGAGAAGCTCGCTTCAGCCTATCTCAAACCAGCTTCCCCACTGCCGCTGCCACGTCCGGCCTGGAGCACCGAACCTCATCAGAGCAGCCGCGAGACCGGCTGGCCCGACTGCCTCTGCTGCACCTCCTCGCCCTCACAGTCCTCATGCCAGGAACAGCACCCCAACACACCAGCGCTCTTACACGCGGCGCGTCCCGCCGCAGCATTCTAGCGATCGCCCAATGGTAGCCTCCGAGCCTTGAGCCTCGTTGGGGTCCGCGACGCCAGCATCATCAACCTTAACTTCGCCCTGTTCAGCCCTGCAAGCACCGGCCTCGCCGGATGCTATTCTTGCTGGCCTGCAGATGCATTGCGATCCTCCCCAAGGATCCCAACATCGACAAGAATGAAATTGGAGCAAAACAGGCAAATGGCAGAGCACGCGGCAGGGCGAGCCGTGGTTCGCATTTCCAACACCACGCGCTCCAACGGTTTGTACCGCGACATTTCCACTTCGCTGGGACTTTCAATAGTCCCACATTCCATACCCACTGCCTCCTCCTGCCTCCCTCTTTTTTTTTTTTCTCGTCATTCCGCGCAAATGCTGTTGTATCTTTTACGTCGCGTTTGAAGGCTGAGCAGCGAGCGTTACGCAGCAGACGGTGGTGCTGCGCACGCGGGTTGCGCAATCTGGAACATGCATATCTGACGCACACCAAAAGCTTATTTCCTCCTCTCACTTCTTTCTCCTTCTGTCAAAGACTTCCTAAAGAATCAATCTATCAACATTTTTGCAAACATAGAGTTTTCCTTCTCTTACAATGATTGCCTGGATTGCGTGCCACTACCATTAGTCACTGAATCAAACCATCAACAACACCATCCCTACCCCACATCCCATGGTCGGAAACACGAGAAAGAGTAGTCAGTGCACCAACAATAGCAGATCAACCCACCCCAGCCAGACACGAACGGCGCGTTCCTCCTCCCGCCCCCCATCATCACGCGCTCCGCGCCCCGTGCCTGCGCCCCCCCCCAAAACCCCAGAAACACCTAACAGCGGTGTTCGCAGTCACGAAGGGTCGCAACATCTCCACCTCATTCAGGTCATGGATCGAGCAGAAGCCGATGCTTACGGCGATTCAGGACAACCTTCTGCACACACACTCAACGACCGTCGTTGGGCCGCCGTCGAAGCGAGGATCTGATGCAGCACTCCCCTGCTACGCCGCACGATCTGGCGCGTCGTTCCCCCGGCCAAACAAAAAGGCCTCCAACGATGTTTCAGATGGGATCGCGCGCCGTTGGAGGATCGTCCCTTGCGCTCCCTTTCTTTCCCCCGCCATGCTGCGGTCCGCGTATATTTAGCGTCTTGACCCTTAGTGTGGAATTGGGGGCCAGAACCTCCCGTAGGCCGAGGTTATACTGGTTTCCAAAAATGGACAAGCCTGACTCGGCACTTTGCCTGCTCACTGACGAACAAAGACAACATGCTGAGCGGCGTGCACACGTGAAGGATGTGAGTGGAAGGATCGGGACCTGAAGGCGGCGCAGGCGTCGCCGGGAGGATCATAGGAGCCGACCGTTCGAGGCAGGGGGCGGAGACTGCGCTCTCTCGACGCCGATTTGCGGCACGGAGCAGGAATGGCATGCAGCTGCATCGCTTGCAGCGGCAGCGGGAGCAGGGACGGCGGGCACAGGACTGCCAGATTGGCGAGGTCTTGAGCAAGTACCAGCTGTTTTCCCGCGTCGCTGCCGCACGTGGGATGGGTGCGTGTGAAGTGTAGGTATGTGCTGGCGCCAGGTCTCGCGATGATCAGGGGTGCGGACGCAAAGCAATCCTGAACATCCATGTGATAATAGCGCGCTGGACAGATTGTCAGCACCTCGAGCAGGCAGAGCAATGAACGCTGTGGAGCTGCAAGGCAGTTCTCTTCCAAGCCTTGCCGATGTTCAGCTGCTGTTCCTGCAGGGCACCCGGACCATCCGAAAGGGGAAAACCAGCTCGGCCAATCACCGCCTTCGGTTCCATATATAGACGAGGCAAATGGCCCTGTTCCCCGCCCGCCCATGCATGTTCCTTGAAGGCACGCCTGCGCGTGCACGTAAAGAAAAGGCCCTGCGCCTTCCCACAACGACGACTAGCCTCAAGAGATGAAGGAGCGCTGTCCGCAAACATGCTTACAGCAACTACCCACCACCTCCTCCTCCTCCACAACCCCCACCGTCACATCCAACAGAGAGAACCGGTAGTCCCGGAGCATCAATACCAAGGCCCCACTACTCCGGAGCCCTCTCTACCGCTCTAAGCGACGCTACTCTGTGACTCCCAGAGGAGGGAGATAACCCGACACTAAACCGTAAACCCTCAGCGAAACACGAGAGACACGATAACGGAATAAACCACCGTTCGATGCCAACCCTGCCTGGGCATCCAAACCACTGCTGCAGCGGAGGCAGGACCGTCAGGCTCAGAACACAGCCACGATCAACCGCACCAACAGTTAACCTTCCAGTGCTACGGCAGAAAGACCTACATTTACAGACACAGGCACAGACGCACTGAAGCACCGCGCCAAGTACGCCGAATAATGGCAGCGAGAACACCAAGTAGCGCGCCTAGCGCGGCGCAAGCCAATAACAGCGCCATCCGTCCTGCCGAAGAAGAAGAAAAAAAACGGCGGCGGCGGCGGAGGAGGAGGAGGAGGAGGAGGAGGAGGAGGAGAAGAAGAAGAAGAAGGTGAAACGTGAAACACGCCGCTCCCGCCGTCCGTCCGTTGGAGCGCCTAAGTAACGGAAGGATTCCCGGAGTGAGTGGGAAAGATGCTCGAAGCCGGGGAGGAGAAGCAAGAGGCGGCACTTGTCGATGTTGTGGCGGCAGGGTGCGGCGATGGTATAATACCTGCGTCGTGGCATTGCGGCGGCGGTGTTGGATGATAGGTACAGCATCGGCGCAGCTATGTGGCAAAGCAAGCGTGAGAAGAGGGCCATATGACGAGGAACTGTTTCTGTGCCGCAATGAATACTCAGCCGCAGGTCTCAGGCAGTGACTACATTCCTACTATTAGCTCTCCGAAGGACAATGCCCGAGCTTGGTTTTCTCATGTCAGTGACACCTATGACGAGAGCTAAGACGTGACGATGGGTGAGAAAGTGGCCTGCCAAGCCCAACCATACTGCATCGCCTCTATCAATACTTTAACCGCAGAAGCATTGACCAACAGCCGCACGACAGAAAATACCGCCCCATGCAGAAACGGGAAAAGAAAAGAGAGATGAAGACGAAATGTCATGCTTTCCATGCGCTATAGGTACCACTGGCCCGTCTCATTCGTATTTTACCCTGGACCACACAAGGACGGCGGAATGCCGCGATGCCCCATTAAACCTTCTTTCTGACAGACTCAACTCACGGCCCTTTCCAACGGGCCACCCTTTCACTCTTCTCACGCACCAATCTCCTGGCCCGCCCTGGCCAACGCCTCGAACACCCTGGGCGGCAGCTTATACCTGACCAATCCGGCAAACACCATCATATCCCTAGCCGTCGTCTCTAGCTGCTCGACGACGTTCTTGTTCGCGGCCGTGGCCTCAAAGTTGGCCGCACGCAGCTCCTCACGCCGGCGCCCGCAGCAGATGATGGTCCACATGAGCAGGTGACCGATTAGGCGGGCTACGACCGATGGCAGGCCGTTGAAGGTCTGCGCATGTTTGCGGATCTCCTGCATATTGGACTGCTTGCCGGTAGGCAGGAGGCCGGTCTCGTGGATGCCCTAATGAAAGTTAGTTTTGACTCAGCAAATTAAATCGGCGAGAAAAAAAAAAAAGGAGGAATGCGGAAACGCGAGAAGTGACTCACATCCAGAGCTGCCGCCCAGTGGCCTTGCTCTACGAAGTTCTTCGCCGTCGCTATTTGCAGCAGCATAAGCAGCGCGTTGCGGTTCGTGTTTTTCACCTTGTTGTACATAAGCGCGTTCGCGCTGTACAGGTTGTTCATGTTTAACGCCAGACCCGCGGGGTTGTCCACAGCCGTGAGGCTCAGACTGCTTGCTGGCTCGCCCTCGGTGCGCCTGTCCCTGCCAGTGGCGCGCGGCTTCAGCGGCTCGAGCTTGTGCGGCCTCTGTCCAATGTCCACGGCGAGAGCGTCCGACAAAGCACGGTTGATGACCACAATCACACTGTTATAGTCCTCCGCTAGGTGGTACAGGAGCACAGCGTCTGTGGTGCGTCCGGCTTCGTCGGCTACGGAGGCAGCCTGCATGGTGATGTTCTTAAGGAACTCTTCCTGGTCAGAGAGACCGATGAGGCGGAGACGGAACTCAATAACTCCAGTGATGCGGGTGCCATCCGAGCGGATGTCACCCAAGAGCAGAGCGAATTCGCGCGTCTCGAGCACCAGCTCGCGTAGTGCTTCATGGCAGCATGCGACCTGAGATTGACCAAGTTGGCCATCGAGGTCTGCATTGAGATGTAGTAGGACGAGGTAATCAGCCGCGGCCTCAGCCTTTGCGGTACGGAAGTCGCGAGTGTAGTGGCCTATGATACGGCAGAAGTTGATCTGCATCTTTCCTTGCGTAGAGAAAGACACTTCATCTACAGGTTAATCAGGCGACTCAAGAATGGCAGAGTAGATTGAGACTTACCAATCTCATTTCCGGCTGTGAAGAAGTCGGCAACCCTCAGCAGGCCATAATATGACAGACCAATTGCGAAATGCACTGCAGTCGTGTAACTGTGCTGGTAAAGGTAATTGATGCCCGCTTCAAACATGCCCGTAAGGACGTGCAATAAGAAGCACACGCCATACTGAGCGTTGGCTTCCGCACCCTGGAAATGCCTCTGGGTAATATCGGTAACGGTGGCTCGAATATTCTCCAGCGTAAAGGTTTCATTGGCAGCCTCATCCGCACGGTTGACTTCCCTGGCCAAGCTGAACTGCAACCATGCCCAATTTTCCATACCCTTACTCATTCCTTCCAAAGTGGTCCGACTGAGCTCGCAGCGTCCAACAACCTTGTAGCAGGCCATGCGGTAAGGGTCAAGAGAGTTCTCAGGGGCAAGGCGCATCCGGTTCTGGTACTCAGCATTGATGCGCGTCTGCAGTTCTGGGGGCAGCCTTCTGTCGTCGCTATTGACAAACGCAGCAAGGTATGCAGGGAAGTTTCTGTCCAAGCTCCGAATTGCACGCTCGTTCTCTGAGACATAGTTCAGGGCCTCTCTAAGGAGCCCGGAGCGAAGCAAGTAGAAAATAAGGACCCAACAGTAGTCTTCCCCGATGCTCGTAAGCTCGATGCTGTCTGCAGCGAGCTCCTTGCGAGCAACGAGCAACCTGATATAGCCGCGAACCTGGCTAATCTGGGTAGGTTCGCCTCCAACCATGGACTCTGTCGGGTTCTTCGCATTCATCTCTTTGATATCTGCCAGGAACTTCTTCTCCAAGAACCTGCGAGCCCCATCCAGAATGCGCTTGCGTATTGCGATGCTCCTTCCTGAAGACTGTTCATCTTCCAAGTAATCCTGGGCAAATTGGCGTTCTTTCGGCGGTGGGTCTCTGGTAAAATCATCGGGTCTCCTTTCTCCAATTATTTCCGTCAGAGCCTGATAGGCTTCCACCAGGCGGCTCGAGTTATCGCCGGCTGACTGCTTCTCGATCTCGGCGAACTCGGCCATGACGGGGTAGGGCCGTTCTTCCAGGCGCGAAATGTTCAGCTCTTTGACCTTGACTGCGTACTTCTCCTGCTTATCCCTCATGAAGCGACTCTCAGGAACGGGTGAGGCAGAGCGGGGGCCGTTGCTATCTGCAAATCCATTGACACGCCCTCCACCGGCAGTCGAAGGCGCACCAATAACCGACCTGCTCAAAGCGGAGGCGCCAAATGCCGCACCCCCAGTGGCCGTCGAGGCACCGAAGCCCCGGCCCTTACGCTTCGAACGACCAAATGCTCCCCTTTCTGCAGGCGCGCCAATGCCACTCACGCTTGCTCCGAGGTTGTCAACTTGGCGCCCCAAACCAAAGTGGTCGTAGATTCGCCTGCGCTGGGCATCCCATTCCATCTGAATGTTGTCCTCTAGAAAGTTATCAAAATCCTTCTTAGATTGCTCCAGGCCTTCGGCGATCATAGCCAGAGTGGATTGAGAGTGCAGATTCGAGATGTAGGCATCGATGTCGACGTCAGCGGAGCTATGGACGGGAGCCTGCGTCGTGACGCCGGCCTGGGCGCTGAATTGGGTGAGATCCTTAAGCGCAGAGCTCGTGTTTACACCGGATGCTGCAAGAAGATAGTGCCTTAATGACAAAATCAGCTTCAGTGCAAATAGTCAGGCCAAGAATTACTTACGCCTTGCTGTCCCGCGCAAGCGGCGCAGACGGTCCTCCTTGACCGAGGTTCCTGACCTTCCTCGCAATGTCGCCCAACCCTAGCTGCAAGCTGGGCAGGTCGCCAAAGGCTGAATTTCCATTTTCCTGCGCCGCCCTCTTCCTGCTACGTTCGAGCAAGTGATCGAAATATGCTGTCTGACCCGTTGCGGCTTGCGATTGCGAGAGCGGGCCGCCTTGTTGCTGCGTTTGGCCTTGCGCGCCTGGTTGCTGTTGTTGCTGGGGTGCTTGTTGATTGTTCGTGTTCAATCCTCCAAACAGGCTGGCACCTGTCGATGGCTGCGCAGTAGAGGCGCCCAGACCTCCGAACGGATTACCAGCCGACGTGCCAGTTGTGGACGGTGGTTGCTGAGAAGGGCCGCCGAGCGTGGAGCCCAAGAACCCACCGGACACGGGCGCGGTCGTCTTCGCGCCCCCCAGGCCTCCGAAGAGACTAGTGCCTTGCTGCGGCTGTGACGTGCCAGCTGTGGCGCCTCCAAACGCTCCGCCGCCTGTTTGTCCTCCGGCAGAGCTGGTAGCTCCTCCTCCAAGGTTACTGAAAAAGCCGCCGGCGGCAGGCTTGTTGGCCTGATTGTTTTGACCGAAGCCGGCACCAAATAGCGACATGGCGGTCGGTAGGGCGGGCTGCTTGGAGGTGTGGTGGGTGGTGCGAGGAGCGCAATGAAATGCGCGTGGTAGCGGGAGCTGTGGAGAGCTGTGTCGGACGCGATTGTTTTCACTGGCGCCGTCGGGAAACTTTCGGTTAGCGCCAATCGCCTGCTCTCACTACTCGTCATGCCTTGGTGCATTATCATCTCAGAGCTGCCTTGTCGTCAGTTCTACCACCATCTTACCGATGATTATTGATTTTCCGCGGCCATGCCTCTTCTCCCCGAACTCGCGCAGAACAGCAGATCTCGTGCAAGGGTTTAGATCTATCAGAAGCTTGGCTCAAAGACCCGGCCCTAATCTTCCTGACAGCTTGTCAAGAAGTGCACTTTCGATACCGCGGGCTCCACTGTTTTCCGGTCCATCACTTTCGGTTACTCGATGTCATCCACGTGGATAAAAGCCTGGCCCAAGGGTTGATGTCGAATTTATGCGCTTGATCCGCATTGTCGCAGTTGGCGGAGCACAGTCGACTCATGCGGGAATAATAACAGCAGCCAAGACCCGAAGGAGCGTTTACAGCAGCGTTTGCGGATGGGGCACCGGCATTCGCAGCGAGCTTCCAAAAGTCTTGTTAAAGTGCCATCTGTACTGTAAACAAACAATATAGCTCCCCACATTATAATAGTCTTAAATCGGGTATCTATCTATCGCCAACCAAAGTCTCAAGCAAGCCCCGACTGCCTTATGCAAAACTCATCTTGTTGCACTCTCTACGACTAGTCAACCCAATCTCGACGCAATCGTCTTGTCCGTGTGTTTCAGCATCCAGCATTTCCAACGAGTCAGACGCAGACACAATGCCTTCTCCGAAACCACAATACGAACCTGTCAACGGTTCGCGAGAGCTCTCTCAGCTGGAGCATAGAAATGGGAAAGAATGGGTCCAAGCGGGCACTAGCGCCAATGGGAAGCCTCGCTATGCTTGGGTTTGGCCGAAAGATGGAAAGCATCAGAACTGGCTGGGTCGCTGGAAAGATATCATGACCGGGCATGGACCAGATATCCACGTCGCAATCAATGTTGGTATGCGACAGCGGAAGGAGAATTCTGCAACGAAAGCTCAATGGTCGAGGTGGAACGACCTCGCAGACTCAACTGGCGAGGTCGAAGGTCCGAAAGCGCCTTTGTTCTGGGCGAAACGAGGCTCGGACCAGTGGTGTGACTTCCGGAAACGTAAATATGTACGACCTAACAAGAGATCGTGGACCAATGCGAAATGGGAGAACGCCACGGCCAAATGTACGAACAAGCCCAAAGCATTTCGCGATGTCGATGGCCAGCATTGGGAGCAACAACACTCTTGGCCAGATCCGAAAGACTGGTAACTAGCATGGGTCATCCCCAGCGCTTAGAGGCATCCTTCGTGCAGAGGCTCCCATGTCGTCAATGTACTGCCGTCCCCATTGGTCGTTTGTTTACTTCTCCTTGCAGCAGGGCTTAGCGCAGAATTATCCAAGAGCTTCCCACACTTTACGCATTTGGCGGTCCTTGTGTTGGTATACGCCGCAATCATGTCCAGGAGGTACGCGAGATCATTTGGCCTTGGCCGGGGTGCGAGGCAGCGACTGATAGCGGAGAAGAGCGGCATGTTTCCCGTACATTCAACAGTGAAAGTGGCCTTGTTCTGCGAATCAATGCTGCAGGTAATAACGAATGTAAGAACCAAGGATGGGACCTTGAATGCGACCTGAAAAAGTGAGTGACAGATAGGTGTCGGGATACAAGAATAGGCATACCGTAATAATGCGACCGTCTTTAATATCGATCTTGAAGTTGGGGTGAGTGTCTTTGAACGCGTTGACGGTCGGGAGTATCGATGCGGCATCCGTCTTATCTTCCGCATCGTTTGCCTTCCCCCGTAGCATTCTCTCCTTGGATTTTACTGGCCTCTGCTGTTTCTCAGCCACCTCTACCCAGCCATACCGCGATATGCCAGCTGCCTTGGTGAGGTCCGGGTTGGCCTTGAAGCTCTGTGTCGCATGGGTAAGGATATCCTGCACTTCTTGGCTTTTCCAGGTGCGTTCGAATGTCTGCAAGCGTTTGGCCTCAGTGATGGCAGTTTGTTTGAAGTCGCGGCTGAGGATCTCTGGAGAAGTTTGGGTAGCGAGAAAGGGCGCAGTGAGATTGGTGACAATGTGTCGAAGCTCATCAATCTACCACGGAGTTTAGCATCGCAGAGTGACCGATTCACGAAAGGCCGCGGCGAAAAAAAACGCACCTGGTTCTGAACCCGCTCCATTGTTGCGAGGGCTTCGACACAACGCGCCTCGTCCCAGGGGCGGTCGGCCCGCTCAGTGGCGCTGGCTGCAGACATATCCACACGCGAGGGGAAGGTGCGCAACTGAGGGCAAGGTCGAGCCAGCAGGGCCGTGTCGAGGGGCCTGGTGGATGGGTTGGAGGTCGGTGCCAGCAACAGGCGTCGATGCGGCGACGATCATGCGGGAGCCGCGGGGGTGCAAGGATCGGCGACGACAGGCCATCAAGCATCCCACGACCCCCTCTCGGCTTCCCGAAGCCAACTTGGTCAAGCCGCGTCTCCCGTTCGAGCCAAGCAAGACGTCACCTAGCACACTTCAAATCGGCGCCATAGTCAAGCGCCTCCTCCAGGCAGCACTTAATTGCGGCGAAATACTCTCGACGAGAATGGCGGAGATATCGCCCTCCGCCGGCCTATCGCCGCTCCAAGCCCCGGTCCGTGGCCTCGACGGCCCAAAGATCGTCCGGCTCGGACTTTCCAATTGAGAGCTCTTTCTTTCTCATCGCTGCACGTACTTAGTCTCTACCGTTCCGTGGCCTCCGCCCGTTTTCGCCCCAAATGCACTGGTGCTTACGCTCGCTACTCCGCTCCTCGCGACGTAATTGGCGCCAGGCAACCCGCCGCAGGCAATTCCACACTTCGACCATCATGTCTTCCGCCTCAACCAGCGCCGTGCTGTACGCAACCGTCGTCTCGGCTTCCCAGCTCACTGGCGCCGTGCCCGAAGACGCCAAGGATCTTGCACACCATGCGAAGGGGGGAAAGGGCTTTCTCAACCCTTGGGATTCCTGGCGGGACGTCACAGTCCCCGAGTTCATGAAGCTTATGCTCTGGTACGACCATCCTAAAAATATCCAGGATGCCAGAGGCTAAGGATTGCGTGTAGGAGAAAGGTTACCGGCAAGACCAACACGCCGGATACAACGCCTCCTACAGTTCCAATCCGCGAACCCAAGTTCCTTCCCTCTCGCGAAACCTCCGAGCTCCGAGCAACCTGGCTTGGCCACGCCTGCTTTTATGTCGAGTTCCCTGGCGGACTGCGCGTTCTTTTCGACCCAGTTTTTGAGGGGAGATGCGGCCCCATGGGAATACTTGGACCAAAGAGATACAATGATCCTCCGTGCAAGATTGAGGACATCCCCACCATTGATCTCGTTGTGATCTCGCACGCCCACTACGACCACCTTTCTCACCCGACCGTCGTCAAGATCAAGGAGCTGAACCCCAACGTTCATTTCTTCGCCCCGT
This sequence comes from Macrophomina phaseolina, assembly GCA_020875535.1. Lineage (NCBI taxonomy): Eukaryota > Fungi > Ascomycota > Dothideomycetes > Botryosphaeriales > Botryosphaeriaceae > Macrophomina > Macrophomina phaseolina. Next base: position 3,918,317 of record JAEQDS010000069.1, on the reverse strand, counting down.
TAGGAAACAAGAAGTGGTTCGAGGATTCAGGACTGCACAACGCCACGGAACTGGATTGGTGGCAGAGCCGAGACGTTCGCCTATCACCCATCGGCGATGCGAAACCAGAGATTGTCGAGAATGGCAGCGAGAATGAATCGGGCAAAGAGATCCGCGCTACGGTCGAGTGTTTGCCGTGTCAGCACATTGCTGCACGAACGGCGTTTGACAAGGCGCATACTCTTTGGGCATCGTGGTGCATCAGTAGTGGTGGAAAGAAGGTGTGGTTTGGCGGGTAAGCCTTACTTCCTTGCGAAACAACGGGCTGCGCTAAACAAGACAGTGACACCGGCTACCGCGCTGTGCCCGAACTGCCAAAAGGAGAGGACGACTATGGTGAAAAATATGCATCTCTCCCCATTTGCCCAGCTTTCAAGCAAATTGGCGCGCTCCGTGGACCTTTCGACCTTGGCCTAATCCCCATCGGCGCATACGAACCTAGATTCATTATGTCGCCAATGCATGCCAACCCATTCGACAGTGTTAACATTTTCGCGGATACACAGTGTAAGAAGGCCCTTGGCATGCACTGGGGAACTTGGGTCTTGACTGAAGAGGATGTCTTGGAGCCACCGATGCTTCTCAAGAAAGCGTTGGCCAAGAAAGGAATTCCTGAGGAGGGAGTTTTCGATGTATGCGACATTGGTGAGAGTCGCGTGTTCTAATGATCCTGACCTCACACAACGCTGCAATATCTTCAAGCATTTCAGGGCTGTACAAAGGCGCAATTCAAGGGTCAGCACAGGCGCAGTCGTGGGTTAAACGCATTTGAGTCTTCTTTTCTTATAGATCCACGACATCTTCGCTCATGTCGTTAATTAAAATACCTCCCCTATATTCTTTGATCGTCCGGTCTTGATCATCTTCAAAGCAGCTACTGACGGCTTACAGCTCCGCAAAGATCGCGGCCATCATGAGGATAGCGATGGCCATTGACCACAGACGCGTCGGCCCAAACTCAGGGGCATCTCCTTGGAACTGCTCCGGGACGGTTCTGTTGCCTTGCGAGGTCACATTGGTGCCATTACCCGCGATCACTGACGTTGTTGGCTCGTTTGCTCCACTCTCCGATTTCGATGTTGAAGTCTCCGTCATGCTCGGCGCCTCCGTGGTCGTGACCGGCGCAGCCGTCGTCATAGGAGTGCCGGCCGGGTTATTGAGATAAACGGTAAAAGTAGTCCTGGAATCAGATATCGTCACCAGGGTCTGAGTCGCAAGATTGATGCAAAGCGCCTGCCCGAATGCCACCGCCCCTGTGCAAGGGGATTAGCAAAAAACCCCCATCAGCAACATTCGCCTGGAGTAATGGGAGAATCTCACTCGTTAAGTCATCTCCGCTACACGACTTGGCGATCAGAGCGACCAGGTCGTTGACAATAGCGTCGTCTGTGCAAAGGCACTGCGGCTTGGTGGGGTCGCATTTGCTCCGGCCGATGGTGTTGAGGATGGGCGGCTGTGCGCACTGCGGCAGGCTGCTAAAGTCGATGCTCTGGGCCAGCGCACCCGTCATTACGGCCAGGCCGAGCGCCGCCAGTGAGATGAGCTTCTTCATGCGAGACAGCATTCCTGCGAGACTGGTTCGCGTGAGGACTGTCTGCCCGCTAATTGATACAGGGTTAGGGAACCGTGGAATGGAATGGTCCACTCGCGCTCCGGACCAATAGTAGAACGACTGGCTCGGGAAATATGACGATGCGTCGGTGTTTCAGGGACTCGAAAACTCTTCGTATTTGTCGGCGCTACGACTATTCTTATATTAGGATGCTTTTTCTTTTGCACTGGGAGGCGTGAACAATGGATGGCCAGGTTTCTTTCCCGCGAGCGATCCGCGATGAGGGAGGGCGAGCGACCGCACTGTGAGAGAGACAATGAAGTCATTCCTCGCAAGCACTTTCTCATATGAGGACTTTGAGGGTGAGGCGTGGAGAGAAGCTTTCTTCCCGCTCGCGGACGTGGGCGGTCCGCTCCCGCAAACGGCCGTTACCGACTGCGCGGGTGCCGAACAAAGAAAATCTGGGGATGACGCTGATGCCGCTCCCTTCTCGCATTCCCCTTCTTTACTCTTTGCGGTAGCAGAAACAGATCTGTGCAACTGATAGGGTCTGAGACCAAGATGAGCGCGACGGACGTGATTGGTTGAGGTGAGGTTTTGAGTGAGATGGGGAGCTGCATGCGGACATATAAGCCTGGTCTCTGTCCAGTGAATATTCGAGAACTCACGGTGCTGATGATGTAGTGTATGATGTAGTGGGCGCCGTTGCGAACCGGACTTGTGGGTCGTTTGGTCTTAAGGTGGGCAAGGGTCATGAGAGAGATATGCCGCCTGTGCATGGGGAAAAAAGTGACTAAATCTACTACTCTGCAAAACACACCTCCATCTCCGTCTCTTAAGGCTGCGAAAAGAGGTCGGACCAGGCTTTACTTTCAGATTTGAAATTGTTTCGGAGAGCGTGAAGCCGATATGTTGACCACCACCTTCACGTCCAGCAGAAGGGACATCCCCTTTGACGTGGACCCCGTTTCGTACACGCGGTATGCTTGCCTTGCGTTTCCATTCTTTATGCGAGCCCATTTGGCAAGAGAGAGATACTGGACACTGACCTGGACTGCAGCATCATGCACGCTCACACCCGCGCCCAGCTTGCCGCCGCTACGTCCCCGCCCGCCGTCTCGGCCTCCCCCAGCGCCCAGCTCACGATGCCTGTGGCTGCTGCTAAAGTCACTTCTCCGAACTCCATCCCTGCGGTCGCTCCGCCAGAAGTCAGTGACTCTCCGATCGCCAGCAAGGAGACGACTATCGTCAAAGAGCCCAGTCCGAAGAGTGGTACCAGCAGTATGAGCAGCGGCTACTCGGGCGGAGAAGAAAAGAGCCCCGTGGATTTCGACGCCGGGAAGCTGCATATACCTGCCAAGGTGAGGAGCAGCCCTGCAGGGAGCGCTGGTGGGTTGGTTAGCGGAGATGCTCGTCGTGAGCATGGAGAGGTCCGGGAGGCAAGGAGGAGGAGCGATGGCGGGCTCGTCGGTACGGTCTACGGAGGTGAGTGGGAGAGCAAGGAGAGTGGAATGACGGCCATCCTGGAGCGCGGTGGCGAAGGGGGTGAAGAGAAGGAGAGGAGGGGAAGCGCTGATAGCACGAGGCATGCGAGTACGAGGCTGAGGTGCGATTGTGAGGATTGTGAAGGGTGTCGGATGAGGAAGGGGATGTTGGCGAGAAATGGGTTGTGTATGACGGATCCGGTGATTATGATAAGGAGGGAGACGGTATGAGAGATGTGATACTTTTGAGGCCTCTTTCAAGGCACTGTGTGCGTGACAGAATTGAGTGAAAATGTGTTCTTCTGTTTAGGTGCACTGTCGTTGAAGCATAGCCGGAGGATAGCTTAGGTGAGACGCAACTATCGGTGCGCAGCAACCAATAGAATTTCATAATATAGCATCTGGTTCAGTGGTGTATGCGCGAAAATGATCCCTGGAAAGCTTGGTTCCTACCAAGGTTGGTGGGGGAAGCTTCCGGGGTTTGCAGCTTATCTGTCAATGGCAAACTTTCACCACCACTCCACAACTTCAAAATCGCGAATACTCAATTACTTACCAACATATCATTGCAGATATACAAAATTAAATATACTTATAGATCTAAATCTGTAGACCTCAAATATCTAGTTATTTTTTTTTAACCCCGGTGGAAATTAAAAAAAGAAAAGAAATTGTCGACCAGCTGGAGAACTGGACTGGATCAAATTTGTGCCTCTAGCACCCATACATAGAGCTTTGGTCAGCAGTGTGACAAGACAGCTCTGAGCGGTGCCGAAATTCACCAGCTCGGTAGCGAGATTATTGCAGTCAGACCTTCACCCGCGGTGTTGAGGCATGTCTCCGTACGTGAATATCTAGAAAGGCGGATAACAGTTACGCCCGGAGGAATGCACCAATTCCCCTACATGATTGCACTTACTGTTGCATTACCTCTGCAATCGCATTTTTATAGATAATTGGAGCGAATGGGAGGGATGAGGAGCTGATCTTATTCATAATTTCCGTTGGATTGAATCGAAGTCTATCATCTTCTAAACCGCAGCCCCTGTTCAGATGTCGACCACCTGGACTCTGTTTCCCAGGCGTCCCGTGTTACCCACCATCAGGCCGGCGTTCACCAAGACGGTGCCCTTGACCTCGCCGCCCCATATCCTATCCCAGATCACACCTCGCACACCCCAAAACAGCACCAGCACCAGGTCAATCCATGCGGGAATGCTGAAAAGTCCTCTCGTAATCCCAGTCACTGGTCGCGAAAGGGCACGCTCGTAGGCCTTTTGGCCCTCGTCCCACCGATTGATCTCTTTTCCGGCCCCTACATGGACATGGCCGAAGACATGTAGGAGAGGGCGAATGCGCCAGGCCTCGCGCATCAGGTACTCACAGCCCATGCCATCGGGCAAAGGCAGGTCCAGATGGTACTTGGGAGGGGTATGAGTAACCAGGATGTCGACATCGCGAGGAATGGTATCTGTCCAGGCGTCACGGCCGCGGGGGTACTGAAAAGCGAACTCGGCGCCGCCGCACTCGGGAATCTGAGGGGCACCGTAGATCTTGATGGTGCGGGGAGAAGAGGGACGCGCGGTTGCAGGGTCGCGATGGGTATTGGGTATGCGCAAAAGCGCGGAAGCGTGCTGCAGGTAGTGGATGCCCTTCCAGTGCAGCTCCTTGTTGCGGTCGGGCTCGGCGAGGGTGCGGCGCGAGCGAGGGTCCAGGTAGGTGTCGTGGTTTCCGGCAATGACGACTTTGTGAGGATGCGGGAGAGAGGCCAGCCAGTCAATTTGGCCCTGCAGCTCGGAAACGGTGCCTGCATTGCCCAGGTCGCCGGCGTGGATGAGGATGTCGCCGTCCGGGAGGGGATGAGTGAGGGTGTGCGTGTCGGAGATGCAAACAACGCGGACCGAGGGCCTCGCGGGGACAGGAGCGCTCCTCAGGGCATTGAGAAAGCGGTATAGCATGTAGACGAGACATTTGAGCGGAGTGCGCAGCAACAGAACCACGGCGCTGGTCGGCTCGAAGGGCGAATCGTCGCCGAACAGCAGGCGGCGCAGCATGCTGGCGCCAATGGGCAGGAGAAGCGACGAGAAGGGGCGTCCGCTGGCTCGGTCAAGGCTCGCGGCAAGCCATGACCGACTGTGCGACAGTCTGGCTTGGAACGAGCGGGTGGTCGTCTGGGCTGGAGCGGGGGGGAGCTTGGGCGATCGAGGATGGGCGCGGGGATGTGTGGCTGCGCACGGTGACGTCTGTTTCTCGCGCAGCTGGCTGCCCTGCTGCCCGGGCACACCTGGCCAGCCCGCTGCAGCTCGGTATTGCGCTACTGCTCCCTCCAGCCATGGACCACGAAGGCAGCCTGCTTTTCCGGGCCATGACCTCCCATTTCTCCCACCGTACTCCCGCCCCGCCCCTCCATTGATCTCTCCCGCTCACCGCGCCCTAGCAAACAACCTCCACGCCGACATGGCCTCGCCCGGCCCCAAGAGCCCCGCGCTCAAGACCAACATGGAGGTCGACTATGTCATCAGCTACCGTTTCGCCGGCATTGGTGAGTGGTAGCTGTCGCGGCGTGCCCTCCGCTGCTGACCTCTTGCCCGCAGACAAAGACGCCGCGCTTTCCCAGTTCGAGGCGCTCATCACCGCCCTCTCCAACGTCGGCCTGGCCACCGAGGTCCGCAATGGCGAAGACAGCTCCGTGCTGGTCTTCTGCAAGGTTGCCTCCGAGGAGCACCTGTACGCCGAGGTCTATCGGTCGAGGTGCGTTGCCTTCCTTTGCTCGCGCGCCCCCCCGCTTTACGCTGACGACACCGTTGCAGAGTCCGCGACTGGATCCATGGCATTCGCTCCTCCGAGCCTCCGCGGGAGACCCGAGAAGCTCTCAATTCCGAGCCACTGTCCGAGGCTGAGCGTCTACGCACCATATACCAGCTCATAACGAACCCCGAGTCCGAGGGAGGCGCCGGCATCACCCCCAAGGAGGGTGAATGGAAGCAGGTCCAGTCGGTCTTTGCTCTGCATGACCACGCCTACAATCACGCCTGGATCAAGAAATGGAGCACTCAATATCTATTGACGCCTGAAGACTTGGATGAGATCCGCAATCGCTTGGGCGAGAAGGTATGGCGTGATTCCAGCTGCTATGTGTCCGCCCACTGACTCGTTGCAGGTCGCCTTCTACTTTGCCTTTACCCAATCCTATTTCACCTTCCTGATCTTTCCTGCTGCCTTCGGCTTTGCTTCCTGGCTCATTCTTGGCCACTTCTCCCCCGTATACGCCTTGGTCAATGCGCTGTGGTGCACCATATTCACCGAGTGGTGGAAACACCAGGAATACGACTTGGGTGTGCGCTGGGGCGTCCGTGGCGTTTCTTCCATTGAGACGCAGCGAAAGGAATTCCTTCATGAGACAGAAATCCAAGATCCCGTGACGGGCGAGACCATCAAGTCGTTTCCGTTGACAAAGCGCTTGCAGCGCCAGCTGCTTCAGATCCCGTTTGCCCTGGCTGCCACAGTCGTTTTGGGAAGTCTGATTGCCACCTGCTTTGGCATTGAAATCTTCATATCAGAGATCTATGATGGCCCCTTGAAGATGATTCTGGTAAGTTTTGACAAACTGTCTTTGGAGGGCGCTCTACTCACGAACCCAGGTTTTTCTACCAACCGGCATTCTGACCACCTGTATGCCTATCCTCGTGGGCATCTTAACCAACTTTGCCAAACAATTGACCGATTACGAAAACTATGAGACACACGGTTCTTACGATACCGCCATGACGCAGAAGATTTTCGTTCTAAACTTCATTGTTTCCTATCTGCCCATCATTCTTACAGCATTCGTGTATGTGCCTTTCGGCCAGCACATCGTCCCTTACCTGGATGTCTTCAGCCTCACTGTCAGGCCATTTGCCGAAGATGAGAAGCAGCTCCAGAGACCGTCCTCATGGACGATCAACCCTGACAGGCTGAAGAAACAGGTCATCTACTTCACGGTGACTGCGCAGGTCGTCAACCTGGGAATGGAAGTGATTGTTCCTTACCTGAAGCGTCGTGGATTTGCCAAATACAAGAAGATCCAGAGCGAACGCGCTGCGAAGAATGGAGGTACCGTGCCCGACATTGCTGCCAACGATCCGCCTGAGGAGGCTGCGTTCCTGGACCGGGTGCGCAAGGAGGCAGAACTGGATGTGTATGACGTGACCACGGATCTTCGCGAGATGGTGCTCCAGTTCGGTTATCTCTCTCTTTTCAGCGTCGTCTGGCCGTTGACAGCCGTCTCCTTCCTTATCAACGACTGGGTTGAGCTGCGTGCTGATGCAATCAAGATCTGCGTAGAGATGCAGCGTCCCACCCCTTGGCGTGCTGACACGATCGGGCCCTGGCTCGATAGTCTGGGCTTCCTGACCTGGTTCGGCAGCATTACCACCTCGGCCCTTGTATACCTCTTCTGGAATGACGGCCTCGGCCCTGACGGTACGCCGGCAGATATCAAGGGCTGGGCGCTCCTGCTCTCTATTTTCTTCTGCGAACACCTTTTCCTCGCCATTCGGTGGGCCATCCGTATCGCTATCTCCAAAATGGATTCGCCTGGCCGCCAGAAGGAACGCCGCGAGCGCTACCTTATCCGCCGCCGCTATTTCGCTGAGAGCCTCAAGGAGGTGGAGAAGCTGCCGAAGCTCCGGGAGCAGGCGGCTGAGATTGGCGTTGACGCGCTCGAAGAGGAGGCTAGGATGGCAAGCACAGGCGAGAGCAGACTGGAGGACAAGTTCTGGAATAGGCAGAGGGGATGGAGAGAGACTGTACTGGTTGGTAAAGGTCTGATTGAGAAGGCGGCTGCGGCGGAGAGCAAGAAGGACCAGTGAGCGTTGGTCATTTGCTTGTATTACATCCTCGGGGAACTCTTCAGCTAGGGAGGAGAGAACGGAAACTTTCTTACGCCTTCAATTACTCCTTATTGAAGGCATGGCACCCCGAATCAATTGATAAAAAGATGGTAGGCTGGATTATGGCGGTCAGAAGTGGACGTGAAAATGACTGAGGATGTTGGAAAGGTCGTGGCAAGCGGATAGAAAGGTTCAAGGAGTATGCGTAAGGCGGGTTATGGGACATAACGAACTAACGAGCACCAAAAAAACAAAGACAGGTTAATAGACCATGTGTTCTATTCCTCCAGATTCTTACTTCTGCCTTGCGCTTTCTTTCTTTCTTTTCGAGGTGGAAATGGAGGATTGCTGTCCGAGGAGCGCCTGAGGAGTGAAGTGTCAAGTAAAGGAAGGATATTTTCATGGAACATTTGCTCTGCTGCATCCGATTAAGCCCGGTACTTGTGTCGACGTATCGGATCTTGGAGGCAGCCAGAGAAAAGCAATGCTCTCTGGTAACAAGTGCACATGTGCAGCCTGGATCCACTGCCTAAGCAGATCACCACTGCCGAATACCCCCGGTATACTAGATCCCACGACTTGGTGTTTTGGCAATCGCTTTTACGACTCGCCGCATTCGTCTTCCGCCAACAAAGAACATTCGCGACTTTGAACGTCTGATACTTAACACTTCACCTATCTGAATGAAGAACATGAAGGAGAGGTGCTCGCTAGGCTGCCGCGGCGACGACTGGGTGGCAGTAGCAAAACAGGAGAGGGGGAAGGGGGTTAATACGAAGAGTTCAGACATTGCTTTTTCAGAAGCTACTGGCTTGACTGCGAGTGTCAACAGGGGGAAGCTCGGCGGCCCCGTCACTCCACGAAGCAGAAGGCAAAAGGTACGGGAACATAGCACCTTTCTTGCCCATAAAATCAGCCGCTACGCCCGTAAAGAAATCACACCCAAATGATCTTAAGACCCGCAACACATGCCATTTCTTAGATTCTATCTCTGACGATACTGGCACGGCCCGGTTTAGTCCAGCCAGAGAAAAGAATGTAGCAGGCCAATTTTCAAATCGTGTCGAACAGCCGGACCGACGCATTCTGCGCGGGCGTACGACATGCCTTTTCCTCCTCACGGCCCCGCGTGTAGCGAGAGAGCCAGCAACGAGAAAAGGGTATGTTTTGTATTTCCCCAGCCCAATAACCGCCGAAAACACGTCTAGCATCTCGGACACGCTCTCCCCAATCTCTTGCATGGAGTAAGAGAGGAGAAGAAGCGTCAACAGAGAGGAAAGCTAGAGCGTCCATGTGGAAGGTATGGAGGAGCAGAATACGGCTGCTTTTTTTTTTTTTTTTTTTTTTGTGAGAAATTCCTGTTTTCTTTCGAATGATAAGCGAAGTTGAGACTTGCGGTTCAAGGCCCGTGGGGGTGGGGTGGATGAAAATGGACAGCCACCTAAGGCCCGAGGTTCATCTACCAAAAAAGAAACTCAGGTGAGTAATAATCCCAATGTTGCAGGTTGTTTACCGGCAAGATAGGTACGACAGTCTCGGAAAGAACGCGACAATTGCTTGCGACTCCTGCAGCGAAGCCTGGCGGATTTAGTAAGTGTGACGGAAAAAAGGCAGCCTGCAGAAGGCGTTCGCTACGTTTTGAGACCACTTAAGGGAGCTAGAAAAAAAAAATCTAAAGGCGAACAGAACAGGAAACCCGTAGAAGTAGCCACCGCTGTGATGAATCGTTATCCATGAGAAACAAAAGCATGTTGACCGTTTGTCCCCTCCTTCCGGACCATTCGTGTTGTAACGAGCCCAGGCGTAGTAAATCCTTGTTCGTCGGCCTACTAGATATCCTGCCGGTACCAGGATAATAAACGATGCCCCGAAGGTTGAATGCGCGGCAATGCCCCTTTGAGGGCTGCCGACCGCGAGATCAACGCCATTCCCGCTCGAGCTTATCACTGGGAAAGCGCTCGGAGCCCAAGAAGAAATAGCTAAGACTGCGATCATGTGAAGCAGTAACGAGACATGGTCGCACCGTTGTACAAGAACAAGCTGACCATTGAGGTCAGTAGTTCGTATTATTTGACCGACAGTTCTTTGATGGTGTGGCGGTCAGAGCGGGTTTAAGTAATGGGTAAACCACTGCCAGCCGAGTACTCCCACGATAGACGGTATTTTGCATGATGCACACAGTGAAGAACTGCAGCCACATTCCAGGAAAACCGCTTTTTTTTTTTGCGCCGGCCTTTGTCCACGGATGGTTGATGTTCATCATTGTTGGTGGACTCATCATCCCTGGTGCTGATCTTCCGGAGAGTATGTCCTGAGAAGAATATTTTTTTTTTTTTTAAAAAAAAAACCACCTACCATCCGATGAGCCAGTATTGAACGTCCTGATCTAGAAACTCTGCGTGTTCTCACGATTTCTCGTAGATCTTCCTGAGACGTCTACGTTGCCAATCGAAGGAAGTATAGTTTCCTGCGAACAACACTTTCAAGATGCTCTCATGCCTGCGCTCCGGGATGCTAAGAGCATTCAACTCGGCCATGCGGCGGCGGAGTTGAGTGAAGGCTTCGCTGAAGCATCTTTGAATGAGTACGACGTTGTGGGATCCAGATGAGATGTCATTGTTTGGTGTGTTCGGATCGATGATGGAGAGTCTGTCTGCCTTAGTTGGTTTTCCGTTGAGATCCATCACGCCCTGAGATAATCAGTAGATACACTCTCGAACATCAATCAGTTGAACACACCTTTGCCACGAGCCCGTGTGGATTCAGAGATATCCTGGTAGTGTTGATGTTGAATTTGTTGCCGTATAGGTCAAAGAAGTTCAGCAGGACATCGCCGTAATGCTGCCGCGGGTCCAGATTATGGCTCTGGCGGGCAGGCCAGTTGTGAAGGAGACTGACAACAAGGCAAATGACAGAGAACCCACCGAGACCTCCGGTAAAGACCTCATTCAAACCACGCATGGCGAGGTATTGCTTGATCAATGTAGCAATGACAGGCATGGCAGGGTACATCTCCTTCCACTCTCGAAAAGTCCTGTTGGCAATGATTCCGGTATTGTTCTCAAAGGAAATGTCGACTTTCAGGCCGGTTTTGTGATCGACTATCTTGATGATGGGGACTCTCGCGCCGGAAATAACCTCTGTAGCACCTGGTTGACTGATGCCTTCTCTCTCTAGAAGAGTGGACATCTTGTAGAGATTCTTCTTGGTGACATTGCCACGACCAGTTCTAATGAAATGCTTGGAGAGAAGCACAAGATCCATATCCGCTGTGGGCAGATAGAGACCCGCGGCGAAAGACCCAAAGTAATGCAGCTCGGAGCCTGGAAACTCCCTCCTCGTAACCTGCTCGATTCGATGGACCAAGTCTAGGCGGATCTCGTTCTCAAAAGGATGGGGCCTGACGAATTCATAAAAGTCTGCAATTTCCTTATGGAGCCAAAAGCCCATGGACTGTGTCGCGGAATGGTCAATCGCGCACCAAGGCGTAGGCGAGCTGTCTGTACGAGGATGCCAATCTTCAACAATACGGCCGTCGATGACTTCACGCTTGCGTTTCTTGCCCTTAGGGGGGGGAGGCGGTAGACTTTCAAGGTCATCATCATCATCATCATCATCTTCACCTCTCGTGCGCTTCATACCCCTCGGACCTGTAGGAGGCTGCGGTGGAGGCGGCGGCCACACATCAAGACTGTTGGTAGGAGGTCGAGGTGGGAGTCCGGAGAGACCTGGAGGAGGGCCCAACGACGCTGCAGTAAGAGGAGGTCCGCTCGCATCTCCTGACGAGGCGGGCTTGCGATCGGGATGAAGGTGGTCAAGGTGACTAAATGACCTAGCGCCAGGCCGAGCGCCGTTGTCGCTTCCTGACTCGGCATCGCCATCGCTTTCTTGTTCGTCCTCGTCGTCGAAGTTCAACGAAATGAAGTCCTCGTTGTTTGTGACAGCGTTAGAGCTAGCCTCTTGTTCGGCAGCGACTTTGGCTTTGCGGATAAGCTTCACAACATCGCGTTTCTTTGCTTGAGTCTCATCAGGTGGAGGAAGAGCAGTGTACGGATCAGGGTTCGACCACTTTGGGCGAGCGTCTCCGTCGTTGGCTGCACCGCTCGTCGCAGCCTTGGCCTTCTTGGCTGGCGGGTGCTCTGCATCTGAGGCGCCTTCGTTACCGGATTCCAGGTCCATCTCCGCTTCTGAGTCTGAAATATCACTCAGCGATATGAACTTAACTTTGCCTTCGCCCATGCCCTCTAACTGTTCTGGGGTCTTCTCGCGGTTGGAGCGCAGGATGGCGCGCTCGTGAGGAGCAGGAGGGCGCCATGGGCCACGGCCAGGTTGACGCTGGCGACGGTCGCGAGCTTGCGGTCTCCTGTTGCGATCCCGAGAAGCGCGGTGGGCATCGGCGGGCGGGAAGCGGAGGTCTTGATCGCCGGCACGGAAAGTGAAGTCGTCTCGACGGTCGCTGTTGCGAGGAGCGAGGTCACTGCGGTCTCCAGGCCTGTAGGAATCGCCGCCGCCGCCACCGCCGCCGAACTGATACATGTTTGACGGAGGAGCGAGACGTGGCGGTGTTCTGCGTCCGCCGCCGCGATGGTCGCGGGAATCGCGCGAGTTGCCGTAGCTCGGGCGATAGGTCGACATGGCTGCGGATGGCGCGAGCGCCGAGGGGAAAGAGCCTAGCAAGCTCTGAAGAGATTTCCTGGACGTGCTGCTCGTTGCGCTGAGGTTGGTCTTGTTGCGGGGTGCAGCGGTGGGCTGGGATGGTGAGGGGGAGGAGTCGCGCACTTGGGCGTCGAAAATATTCGGAAGCCGCGAGCGCGGTGCCCGCAGATCTTTCGCTTACGTCACCTTCTTCGCCGCGCCTCGAGGCTGCCAGCGGCGTCAGGGTCTGGCGGGAACCTGCAGCCAGCGATGATCAAAAATGCCTGCACATGCTTGTCATCCGACCTTGGTCTCTCTAACGACCGGAGGAGCTTCTAAGATTGCGTTTGCAGCTTCGAGGCCGCGACGTCGTTTACGGCGGTGCTACACACAGAGAGCCTTTTGAACATACATGCTCATGTGCGCTGCTGTGCAGCTGGCCGCAAGGGGCGAATTATTCTGCACGCTTGTCAAAGTTCAGCAAACTCTTAAAGTCGTATTTACTGCCTCTTATCTAGTTAATTTGCGCTTCCGGGATAAGCCCGTCGCATTTAAAGGTAGCGCCTGTAATCCTGCTGCACGAATCGTACAAGCTGTCGAGCTCCTGGCATCAGCCGGGCGTGCGTGTGGACAGCTGGATCAAGTAATTATGTCGCACAGCTATGTCCGGCCGACGCCATCGACTGCTCAGGAGGAGCAATAACGCTGCTGCACTGTTGCAGGAGTGAAGTTAGAAAATCAATCATTTCGCGCAGCATCTTGGACAACTCTTTGAGGAGGCAATTTCCTTCTATTAGCTTTTTTGTCCACTCAACCTCTCCCACTCTTTTCTCTAATGATGTGGTACGCAATGAGACAGTGGTTTGAGCTAGGAAAAGTAAATGTACAGTTGAAGAGTGGAGTAGGCAACCCCCAACAGCCCGGCGAGGGCCTATATCCATCCCCAGGCATTTTTCGCTGAGGAGCGACCATGTATAACGTAAAATTCTAACTCCCAAACTCCGTGCTGATGCAATAGACCCCGACAATGCTCCCGTGCAATGCGCGCCAATGCCAGAGTGCAGGCTGCTTCGACTGCTGAATGCGGCATGCTGCAAAAACTGGCGCATCGATATTACCGGGCTAGAGATGATCCTTCCGGTGAGCGCCATGAAGAGGCTATTTGTCCTTGTAGAGCTTGGGATTCCAACCTTCTTTCAGCTCCGCCTCTCGTTCCGCCGTTTGTTCAGCTGTCCGCACTTCCATTTCTATCCGTTCTCGCGCGCGCAGGACTTTACTCTGCAGGTAGAAGCTGCCACCGCGCTTCGGGTCATTGAGGTCGAAGAGTTTCTTGAATCGATCCATGACGTTCTCCATGTCGGTCTTTCCACCCTTGGGTGGCGCAACGTTGAGAATCTTGCAGGCTTCTTCGAGGGTCAAGCCGGATGAAGCGAAGGTCTTTCCACTGCCGTTTTTTGCGTTCGCCTGGGCGTATTTCTGCGATGCCGCGGCCTGTTTCCAAGCTTCGGCGAAGGCGCGGCCGAAGACACGGGAGCCGGTGACGACGACCTGGGTGATGATGCGGTGCGCCTTGAGAGGGTCAACATGCGGGCGCGAAGATAACATGCTTGGGGTCAGCCTACCATTCTGAGGAACGAGCGAAGTCAAGGGGGTTGATTGCCGTGGAAGGGCGCGGTTGCGGATGGATGGCGTTGAGAATCCCAAAATTTCCCGGAGGCCAAACATGACAAGCTGCCCGGCGAAAACCGCATCGATTGGCCCGTCTGCACGTGACTCAAGGTCTGGAGTGATCGCCGGCGCACCGCTTGCGGAGGAGGGGTGTCGCGTCGCGGGATGCGGACACGGCGGTGCGACGGTTGATGCGTCTATTATGACCAAATCCCCCCATGGCCAGCAGCGTAAGTGCTTCTCCGTCTCTCTGGCCGACCGGCCATGTAGCGTCTTCATCGCCGCCTTTCGCCAACCGCAGCAGCGCCCGTAGCACTCGGGACGCGCTCGATCACATGTGCCGACCGCATTGAACGCCGAATCACCGTACCAAAGAGGCATATATCGCATCGTGGCCCTCGTGCAGCCGCTGAGCACAGAGCCTCGGCCAGCAGGACACCACAGTCTGCCCGCGCAACCTGTCCTGTCCTGTCGTCTCTGGCCCGCCCGCTTGCTGCCGCCTGCCTTGGAACAAAACACATGCTCTGCCTCGGCGTTATGACGCCGTGATCTCTGCGCATGCATGGCCGCACTTGGCAAGACCGCGACTTTTGAACACCTTGATGGAACCAGCCCTCTAATACAGCCAGCAGATACGCCCTGGGTCTCTCAGATGTCCCCCTCGTCGAATCCTTCAAAATCTGCGTCGCCAGGCGCCGGAGACCCCAATCCGCCGACCTATGCCGCCTTCTCGCCCATCACCCTAGGCCACCTGCCAGCTGCCACCAAGCAGCGTTCTACCATCCTAGTCCACCAGAAGTCGCCTCTACTCGCCGCTACTCCACCGCAAGTCACCCGCGCCCTCGCATACTCGCACCCTTTCCTCCTTCCTCTCAACAAGCTCGCCGGCCTGCTATCATGGACGACGGGCGACCCATGGGAGAGCTTCCTCTTCATTGCCGCCTTCTGGGCCATTACACTCTACGGTGACACTGTGGTGCGCTTTGCCGGGCCCATCGTCGCCGTGGCAGGCATCATACTGGGAATGTATACGCGGAGATACTCACCGCTCTCCTCAACGGGCTGGACAGGAGAAAAAGCCCCGGCGCACAAAAGAGGGTCGTCTGTGGCCAGTGAGAGCCACCAGAAGAGTCTGGAGGACATAGTAGACACCCTGAAGCTGTTTACGTCCAGGTGCAATATTCTGCTGGACCCCTTCATTCGGCTCACGGACTTCCTCTCCACTCAGCGCACGGCGACTTCGGCGACGACCAGACCTGCGCTGACCACCTTGTTCATTCGCATTCTGTTCTTGACGCCGTTTTGGCTGATGCTTACACTTCCACCTTTGCGCCTGTTGACCACCAGGCGTATTGTCCTTGCACTCGGTACGATGATTCTCAGCTGGCATTCGCGGCCTGCCCGAGTGACGCGTATCATTCTCTGGCGCTCGCGACTAGTTCGACGCTCTCTGGCCCTCATTACAGGCCTCGACGTGGGGGAGCCTGAGCCTACGGTGCCTGGAGCTGAGAAAGACAGGCCTCCACCACTCCCTCCTCGGAGGAAAGACGCAAATGCAATAGCAGCTTCCTTAGCTGCCAAGCACAGGGCAGCTTCCCCTGGTGTTCGATTTACCTTTGCTCTGTATGAGAACCAGCGTCGCTGGCTCGGCATCGGCTGGACCTCCTCATTACTTGCATACGAAAGGGCCCCCTGGACCGATGAGCACTTAAATCCCGCTCCTGACAAGGACAACTTTGACCTCCCGGAAGTAGATGGAGGCCATGCGAGATGGAGATGGGTAGAAGGAAGTGAGTGGAGGGTTGAGGGTGGTGAAAGCGAAGATGATGAAAGCCGCGGATGGATCTACTATGACAATAAGGCAAGTTTGGCTGTGTCGTATCTCTTACCGGGCTAACAAGTTCATAGTGGCGAGATGGCCGACGTGGGCAAGACGGCTGGGGACGCTACACCAGACGTCGCAAGTGGTGCCGCGACGCCGAGCTAGTCGAGATCACCCCCTCTACCGAAATCACTCCTTCGCCCACGCCAAAACCCCCACTAGGAGACGAGCCATCCTTCTCTGAAGCGGATACGGCAAGAGCTGAGGAGACTCCCTCGGAATACTCCATGTCTACCAGGGATGACAATGTGAGTGATGGAAAAGTCCGCAAAAGACGGTGGTTTGGTCGGCAGCCAAGTCGGGCAGCGAGCGAGAAAAGCGTCGCGACGGGAAGCCATGATGGTGCTGATCCAGAATTACATAGTGACGAAGAGGATGTGCATACACCGCTTCGGTACCACGCTACACGGGAAAGCGACTGGGGCCTGGGAGACGAGGCGCGAATGGACTTGGGATGATCTCTCTCTCTCTCTCTCTCTCACACACACACATCGGCGGGATGTTGTCAAAGGAATCATAACGGCGCATCTCGAGCACCTTGCGTGGGTATTGTCGGCTTCATGGTATATCCCATCGTACGCCTGCAGTCAAAATTTCTGCTTGCGGTCGGGAGGAAGCAGCTTCATCAGCCCATGATTTGCATATCTTAGAAGCCCTTGTCGATAAGGTAGCTGCAGCTATCGTGACTTGCTTGTTTGCTTTTTAGCGGCACGTTCGACCGTATATCAGAGCCACTCTCTATTGGTCCTGGCGAGCGCGTATATGTTTGATTGGTGGACTCCAGGCCTTTTAACTCAGAAGAGATAGTCATACGATTCTACTCCTACGGCTCCGGGATTTGAGCTTGCATTATTGGCCGCTTCAGACGACATCCCACGCGTGCAAGACTGCTCTGGTACGTAACGGGATGGCTGGGGCCTATACACGTATGCAAGCCTCACTTACTGTTCACGGCCTTCGACGTTACGGGAAGTTTTGGCTAGGCTGGCTTGTTATGGCGCCTTCAGGCCGGCCATAGCTCCGATCCGCAAAAATGCCGCTTCTGTTGCAGACTCTCAGCCTTGCCATGCCACACTATTCGCGCAGCTAGCAGATAACCTCCAGCGGTCACGAGTACGGGCGATGCCAACAAGGCCGACTTAAGGTAGTCCGCGCATGTGACGCCTTTGCGAAGCGACCAATCAGGCACTCCGGTCGCACCACCGTTCCTCGACCTTCATACCCGATCTGGACATGGTCATGCAGCGTTCGGTACATACTTCGGCGGCGGTCGGGTCCTATCGCCCATGCCCGAGGGGCGGGCACTTCGCCTTGCTTTTTCACCATGTACAGTAATCCGGCAGGATGCAGCTCCACCACTCATCAGGTGCAGTGCGACGGTGCCTGCAAGTGGGCGAGCCGTACCGCGCCGCTTCCCTGCACACTGCAACCCGCGAGTCCGCGCCAACGCCTCCACCACCCCCGGATCGACCAATTACTCTACAGGGTCCATGACGCGCCCCCCACTGCACATCCCACTGTCCTTGTCTTTGCATGGAGCGGCGATGCATGCCACACCCACAGATCTCTTCGCCCCGTCTTAGGTGGGCCCATCCCGCCCAGTCCCATAACTAGAATGACTGTCATAACTGACAACAACGCCACGCCTCCGGCCTCCGAGCCGGTGGTGCGCGTTGACCAAGCCCCCAAAACACCAGCACCAAGCCGGCGGGTCCATGCTAGTGAGTCTAGCGTCCTTCCTCAGCAGGCCAGCATTCGGCCCCGGCAATGCAAGGCTGGAGGCGCATCCGCGTGAAGCGCCACGTTGGGTTGAGAGAGGATGTAGCCCCGCACCATGGAGGCGCGTGCTGCGCGATGCTGCATCGAGCTGCTGGCTCGAATTACCATATTGGACAATCAGAAGGGAATCGATCCTATGCTGCCAAGAAGCCGTAGCGTGTGGGATGGACGAGAGCGCTCAATATATAAAGACACCTTTTCTGTACCCTGGAACCCTTTTTTTCTTCTTCATCTGCACTCATCCAGCCTTCGAATCACATCCACTTTCAAATAAAACAACCGTTGAACCAAGACACCAGTCTTCAGACAACCCATCCTCAAAATGTCTCCCTGGTACTTACCCCTCCCCCGCGTTACGACCGAGCCTCTTATCTCTCCCATCTTACTCAACTCTGCTCTCCTCTTGTGGGAGAGCGTGACCGCACGTAACGGCTGACATGAGTGTTCTTTCTTCCGCACCCAACAGCAACTGCAACACCTGCTCCTGCGCCAACGGCCAGTGCAACGGCTGCTCCTGCAGCTCCTGCGGCGTAAGCTGTCGCCTGAACCCCTATCCTCTGAGCTCTTCGCCGAGATGAAGCGATGTCCGGCGGGTTGGGGAATCATCACTATATCCCTCCCCCTCCGCCGAACATACCACTCTACCTACGAGGCAGGGCAGTCTCGCTCCCCTCTCTTGCGGCAAAAGCGGCAGCAGTAGCAGCGGCAGAAGCGGAGAGAGGGGGTAGTAGGGGGAGTTTGGCAATGAGGAGGGGCTCAGCAGGAAAAACTAAGAGCAACTCGCTAACATACTGCCCCTCTGTGCTCGCCTACCTGCAGCACTAAACAGGCCTCACGCAACGCCTGCCGCTTGACCACCTCCTCCGCCACCCGTAGCAACAGCAACGACAAAGACATGAGACAACAAATCCGTCCATCGAAATCCTCATCATCCTCCGCCGACTTTTCTCATTCCTCTTCGGTTGATTCGACACACTCGGACACAACATATTCTGCTTATTCCTCTTCTTCTGCTTCGCCATCGGTATCATGGGGGCTTGATCTATATCCAATCAGGATCGGTGGACGAGGGCCGGGGAGTTTCGGCGGTGACGGGGCTTGGAGAGGCTATTAAATGGGGGAGGAAATATATATCACTCATTTCTTTTTTTTTCTGCATAACAATACAAACCCTTGGCCAGGAGAAAAACAAAACGGGACGTTCTCGTGCTACAGTCGTGCTGTGAAGAAAGACCCTTTTTGCTTTTGTGCGATACCCTACACCTAAGTTTTGCTTTTTCTTTTTTTTTTTTTTTTTGTGGTGACAGTCTTTGGCCGCGTGGTTACGTCGAAAACCACTCTGGGATGTGAGAGAACTCGGCCTATCTGGTGCCACAGTCGCGCCGTCGGCACACTCGAACTGTCAAGTTTCATCAGGGCGGCGAGCAGAGGAAGGGCCGGGGCATGGACGCGGTGGCGCATGACACGCGGGACGGGAGCGGATGCACGAGCAGGAAATAGGCCCGCCACGGCGGCGCGTCAGCTCGAGCCAACCGTTCTAACATGTGCGTGAGGTGTCGGCGGTTGGCAGGCCAAGCAATTACCAGATGCATGTCACGGGCTTCGGTCATACTACACGTCACATCAGCAAAGTAGCAGAGATGGTTAGTCAAAGATCATATATATTCATTTCTCATTCCCGAAAATTCATCGACAAGCGTCGAAGAACTAGAATTACATGCCCATAACCCGCAGTCCTCAGCCTGACATTCCCAACGGGAAAGCTATGTTGTCATGGTCTGCCCTTCCTCCGCCTGCTCTCTCTTGTTGTGTGCGACGAGAAAGCTTGCCGAGAAAGTCGAAAATGCCTGTGTCAGGTTGGAGGACTGGCGGTTTACTGTAGGGAAAGACTCGTTGATGAGAGCAAAGGAAGCACAGTCGTGGGACTGTTGACGCTCGAAGGTCTATGCTTCAACCCGAGAGGGCACGGGGGTGTGTGAGTTGTTGACGAGTTTATTTCTGCAGGCCATGTCAGCTTGGTGGGTTCCGCGGCGCAGAGAGCGGCTGCGATGAACTTACGCCGCAGGTGCAGTTGGCACCGCACTTGCAGTCAGATCCGCAGGAGCAGCCGTGGTCAGACATTATGGTTGAGTTGGTTGGTTTGAGGTATGTGGTGGAACCCGAAGTGGATTGCTGTTGGAAGCTGAGTGGTGAAGGGTGTGTGCGGTTGTTGGTGGAGTGGTCAAGAAGAGCAGCGGCGGGGGCTTTTATGTATCAGCAGACCGCCGCCGCTGCAGAGCCCAGCACGGGGCAGGCGCCTCGGGGCAGGCAACCGGACGTTGACCCGTGGCTCGCCCTTCCCTTTGGTGGGCTCGCGCTCAGCAGCGGCGGCTGCAGGGCTCAGATCGAGGCTGGACCCCTCCCAATCCCTGGGGGCAAGCATCGCCCCGCCCGCCGCCGCCGACTTCACCTCACACCCCCACCCCACCATCTCATTACCCGTGAAACGCAGCAACCTGCCGTCTCAGTTCCCATCCCTCTGCGCCGCGCGCCCACCGGATGAGCATGTTCTCTGGATACCCGTTGGCGCTGCACGGATTTATTGAGCACGTTTGAGTAGCGAACCCAAGCCGCCTGCACCGGCGACTGGACGCACTGCGCGTCTGCAATGTAATGCGTCTTTCACGTTCGCCACCCGCCTTTGCCCGCACCTCTCATGATCCCTGAGGCGCCAGCTCCACACCGAAAAGCAACTCCCGCGCCAAGCCCAAAGCCCGATAGCCTGCCCCCCGTCGCACAATGCACGCATCTCACTTGCAGCATCTCCAGCCTTTCTGGAACCGGCAGTTAGCTGACAACTCTCTTCCGCCGCCTGGTCCAGAATCCTCCACTTGATTCCCCCTTTCTCTGGCCGTGTTTCGTCGGAGGAGCGACATGTGCGGAAAAGAAGCTTTGTTGACGATTGAGAGATTTGTGCGGCCGAGTTCACGGGCGCGGTTACAGCTTAGCGGCTACGACGCCTGGGCCTCCGAAACTTTGATTACGGCCGCTCCGCACAAAACGCTCACGAACGTCCGTCGCTGTTACGATCTCCGAGGCCACCCCGCCTGTCCCTCCGCGTAGTCGGCCATTTGATGTCATAAGTTCTCCAGGCGAACAGAGGCGCTTGGAGAGTGGGATTCCCGAGCCTCTTGGCCCTGTAAGGAAGGAACCAAAAACATGGTCGTCCGCACAAATCCCGCTCAGAAGCTTTCACCTCATGAATGTGACCACGGAAGCTATCCTCGTCGACACGGCATATCCGCGGTGTTGAAGGGCAGTAATCGCTTGCGGCCCTGGTAACATCGCGACCATCTTTCTATTGTGGCTTCTGCGGACTTGAAGCACACAGTAGGATATGATCGCAGCCTTTTCTCCATACATTTCCGTCCGGAGCAGTTGCTCCACCGCATTATGCGCGTTGTCGCTTGCTGCTGTCGCTCGCCAAAGCTCTAAGTCCCGACCTTTCCGTGCCAGAGCAGTGATGATCTTCGTACTTCCATTCTTCACCACTACTCACCTCTACCTCTCTCTACGTTCTTGTCCCACCAAAGGCTGCCTACTCACCTCAGCCTACCCGTACAGCGGCGATTCATGGTAGACATGAGGAGTTGAAGCGAACTTTAAGACGCACATATTCGGAAAAGGATGGAACTTTCACATCCTGACGTCCACTTCAACTCCATACGTGAATTGTGTGAGTTGTTGCTTCCTCATCCTCTCACCTGATTCAACACCCTCTTTCTCACTGGGAATGGTCATACAATTAGGGACTGGTTCAGCGGACATCTCGCAATACATAGCACTAAGTCGCAATCACACAGCTTTTATTGCTCGGAGCGGTCACGTATTCTATGGTGGCATGTTCATGCTAACCTCAAAAGCAAACTCAAAACTCCACCACATGCTTGGGTATCCGTCAGTATCCTTTTTGTTTCGAACAACGCCATGTTCCATGCAGATGCTAAGTCCGTAGTTCAACTTAGACCAACGAGCAGTCTGAATCGCATTCATCCTCACCAGACTTCTTTGCAGATGTTAAGTTTGCGCTTCGACTGAGACCAGTGACCATTCAGAATCGGATTCCTCCTCTTCAGGCCACTTGCAGATAACGAAGCCGTCGTCGGTGCTCGTAGGGCTAGCTGGCTCCTCAGCAACAGGGCCGGAGGGGAAGACGAATGTCAAGTCGAGTTTGCCAGTGCTGGCCTTTTCCTTGGCACGGATAGGCAGATCCGTCATCTGCTGCGGCTCGGCCAGGGTATGATCCGAGGACTGGCGAGGGTGGACAGGCGGTTTGGTTGGCTGCTGGATGCTGAGGCTGGCGCAATCCGAAGACCGGCGAGAGAAGTCGTACTTATCGTCCAGGGCGATAGCAGGACCAGCGAAGATGTCAGCAATGTCAAAGTCCAGCGGACCGCGAGGGCGCTTAGGACCGACAAGCTTGGGAATGTCAGTATTCTCTGCGGCTTGTTTAGCATGACAGCCGCTCGCAGATCAAAAGAGCAGGTGAGAACTTACCGAAATCGCGCGCGGCATTGACCTTGGACAGGTCAACAACCAGCGTCTCGTGAGTAGCCGCGAGCCTCTTGAACTCCTCGTTTTCGCCGAGCTTGTGGATGGAGAAGGCAGCGACGCAGTAGTTAAGGAGCGTTTCAAGGACGTTCGGATGCTCGGTAAGATGAGTGTAAGCGAAGAGCATGGCCGGGACAAGATCACCGAGCGGGCTAGAGTAGCTAAGGGAGACCTCGGTGTGAACGTGTAGACAGCCGAGGGCGAGCTGCGAAAGCTCGGCGCATCCGATGTAGTCAGCGATGTGGAAGACCTCAAGATGGAGGAGGAGTTGGATCTTCAGCGGCTCGTCGCAGCCTTCGAGCACATAGTAGCCGAAGTAGAGGTAGTGGATGACTGCGGCGCCGGACTCAATGGACGGAACGCCCAGAGTGGTGGTGAGGGGTCCACCAGGACGTCCATCTAGAGACTCCTTCAAGAGAGGCACGCGCTTGCCAATGGTGTCTGCATTAAGGCCGCTGACAGGATAGCTGTTGCCGGCGCGGTCTTCGAGGACAATGGTCGCTCTACCAGCTTCAGAGCTGGGGATGGACTGAAAGTAGCGACTGCAGGCATCCATCTTTACAGACTCAGTCTGAGTACCGACAGCTCCTATGTTCGGTTCAAGGATGTTTCCAGGTCGCGCTGGCGACGAGGCTGACGGGGCAGGCAAAGCCTTGCAGCGCACTGCAATGATCGAAGGCACGGGGTGTTCCAGGAAGTTCGAGCGAATGGGGCACAGATCCAGATATAGGTGTCGGGCGGCGGCTGTCTAGCTGCAGGGTTGGCACGAGTTCCAGCGGGGTTACTCAGCGCGCAACTGGTCGCAATGAAGGTGAAGTTGAGTTCCCCAGGCGGGCAGGGCTCCACGGAGGTTTAAGTCGTGCACCCAGCTATGAGCCCCTCCCCAAAAAGCTCCAGGCGGCAGCCTGCGACTGTACCGCCCGCCCAAGCAAGCCTAGCTGCGGCTCACCAGCTACTATTCCGCCGTCAGCGCTGCTGCGCGGTGTGGCTCATAGCTCAAATGCGCGCGTCTCATTGGCCGGCAGGGCCTGGCATGCAGCCTCGCCGGGGCTCTGGGTGCACAGCTGCCGGGTGAGCGGCCGCGGGCGGCGCCACAGCAGCGCCGTCACTGCTGGCTGAGCAGCTGCACAAGGAGGATTCAGTTCTCCGCATTGACGGATGTCTGGAGTAGGTGAGGTCGAGGCGGCGGTCGTGGCTGGAGACTGGGGCCGGCGTCACCGCCACGGAAGAGCATGCGCGCTGGCCCGGGCGCAGCGCTGCCGCTGCCGCTGCCGCCGAGGCATCCGAGCCCAGAGCTTCCCGGCAGCATGCGCGTCTCACCACTCTCATCATTGCATCGCATTTCCCAACGAGCGCCCGCTCCCGATAAGAGGGCAAGCGCCCGCCCTTGACTCACCCGCCCGCTGCTCCATCATTCTTCCCGACGCCTTGGCGCACAATGGCCTGGTTCTCCATCCTTCCGGAGCATCTTAGCTCTTTCGAAACTTGGATCGCGCGACTGTTTGTAGGGCTGCCTGACTCGCCCCTGCCTCTCCACTCCACCGCCCGCTGAACCTGTCCACAGATTTTCTTCGGTGTGGTGACCATCGGCCCTTGGGCCTGCCTGATCGTCTACGACCTCCTCCTGTATTGCTTCCGCACTGTAACCTTCGAGTTGCCTGTCCTGGGGGGCCGCGCGAGAGGGAAACGCCGTCCGCGCGCACCGAGTCTCACTGAGCGCCCCAGCGGCCAGCGTCGCCAATTCAACCCAATGCTGAAGTCCTCCGACGAAGTTTCTGCGCACGCATCAGGGACCTCGCAATTCGCCGAACCGGACGCGTCCATACTGCACCGGAACATGGCACAGGAGGATTGGTGAGCACAGCGTGGTACACATTTTTTGCGCAAAGTTGCGATAGGCTAGGCAAGGCAACAATGGTAGCTGTAGTATATAGAAGGTTCGTGCGCACTTGTGCAGAACCCATTCACCAGCCACCTTAAGATACCGCTTGGGATATCAGTCATGGCGTTCGGTTTGGGTCAGCTCCTTGAGCCATAACGGCCGTTGCCTGGTCGCTTTTTGGTCATCTAACAAGACGTATAATTCCTCGTTCGTGCCGCTTCTCTATTCTGGGTACTATTTTGGTGTAATTGATACCCTGTCTTTGATTCTACTATGCCAGAAACCCCATCAAACTCAGTTAAGCCTTTCAAAAAATATCTGCAGACGTTCTTATCCAGCCCTAAGAAATTCACGACGGAACTCGTTCCGAAGCTTCATTGCGCCCTGCGAAGCCAATTTACACTTCAATGAGATTATGTCATTTTATCGATTGGCTCTGAGAGGTGGTCTTCGAACCGCACAACATTTCGGGAGCAGCAAAATATGGTTTCCGCATCATGCAAAAAGCGATCGACGACGCTAGCCAAGAATCTTTTCTTCAACAATCAGCCCCCCCACTGCCGCAGCTAGCCTGAACAGGTAATTGGATCCGGAAGTGCAGTCTCCGCACTCGTGATAGTGACCGGCGAGATACGAAGCGGCCGAGCCGCAAGACTCATAACGGGCCCCTCTCGCCGACAAACTATATTCAAGTTTCGAGACGCCTTAGCGTCCATGCGACGGTCTTACTACAAGTGAAAAGCTGCACCAGAGGCCTACGGAGCCGTCATGATGCTGCCATTGGACACGTCACATCTACTTTTTCTTGTACTCATTCTGAGTTCAGCAATTACGGTCAGCTACCGAATTTTTGCTCTCATTGACTCCAAAGCAAAGGTACCCTTTTTTTTTTTTGTCACGGACCCTTTCAAATCGCTTCAGATCTCAGAAAGTGCTGATACCACGTTAGAGCGCTAATCCAAATGGCTTCTTGAATAACAAAAAGCCAGAAGAGCAGCCAAGCAAAGAACCCTACTACTCAATCACACCACTTAAGGATTTCAATTGGCAAGAGACGCTGCCTCTGCAGTTAAGGCCGTTTAAGCCGAAGTATCACTTGACGATGGGTAAAAGGCCTATCAGCTACCAGCAGCTTTCGCGATATGCTGACTTCTCACCAGCACTTGAGAACACAACATTTTCTGATCTCGTCCCCATGGATGACTCCTACCTCGACCGCGTCGCTATCCGCCGCCGACTCATCAGAGACCAAGGCAGATACGTCGTCGCCGCTAACCTGCGCGTCAAGCCCGCCGTTGACGAGCTCTACCGCTGGTTGACCGCCGTCTACCTCCCGCGCCGCTTTCCTACCATCTTCCAGCACGTCGTTCGCATCGGCCATACCTCTCTGCGCAACCTAGCCACTGCTGAGGACATCCCGCTGCAGCCCCCCTCCGATCCCCTCGACGCCCTCGCCACCATCGGCAGCCACGTCGACGACGAGTTTCTCTTCCTCCTCCCTTCGCCCAATCCCGCCGACCAAGGGAAGTACCGCCTCGAAGGCTATGTCAACTGCTTCCCCTCCGGCTTCAACACCTGGCAAAAGCTTGGCCTTAAACTTGCCGATATCCACACGCCGGTGCCTGGCTACGCGTCTAAGATCGAGAAATCAATGGATCGGTTTTTCGCGGCGTTGCCGGTTGGAAAGATTGTGAAGCGTCACAATTGGAGCATCACAACCAATGCCGACCTTTTCTCTCTCGGTGGCAACCACTTGTATGAAGGTGAGGAGCCAAGGCCGGTGGCAAAGGGTGAAATTGATCCGGAGAAGACGGTGTTGCGGTGTGAGAGGCAGACGTTGCATCGACTGCCGGAGAATAGCGACTGCCTGGTGTTCGCATTCAAGACTTACCAGTATCCGCTGAGGCAAATTAAGGAGGAAGGGAGCGGGGAGGCGCTGGCGGAGGCTGTGGATGGGTTGGCGGCTGGAAGTGTGCCCAGGATGGCGTTTTACAAGAGGCAGGTTGTTTGGGGCGAGGCGGTGAAAGCGTATTTGAGGGCTTGAGGGCCGTTCTGAGATGGAGTGACTTCAGATGAATGCTGCAGATACGTTGATGACAGTTATGGGCTGGTTGAGCTCTGATTGAATCTCGGAACATGTGCTGTGATGAGATCAGCAAGCCTCCACAATTTCGCTCCTAGGTGGCAGACCCGGCTCAGGAACGACCTAAAGCTAAAGTCCAGTAGCTAAATAGGGACGGGGGACAAGAGCAGAAACACTATTAGCACCAGTTTCCTAAGGCTCCTAGAGAACATTATGAACATCCCATCCCGCCCAACATGTGGCCGCTCACTCATCCAGCGGCGGTGAGTCTGCATATCAACAGCATCAGTTGCTTCCACGGTTTCAAGCAGAGGGTGATTTTGGCCCTAACAGGCATACGCAAAAGCTAGAAGCCCCGCGTTTGGAGTAGCAGGGACGTAAGCTGGTAGCGTGAGAGCCTCGCAGCAGAACTTAAAACTCTGTCACAGCATGGACGTCGCGACTGCCTGGCATTTTCTCCGTTGAGCAAGCTATCGGAGTGATGCGTGGGGGAGAAGGTGGGTGAAACAAAAGTACAAGGAGAACCAGGAACTTGCACTCAACAACACCGCGCCCACGTTTTGCTCACGCAACCGCTTCCTGGGGCACCTGCTTCCCTTTTAGCTGTCCTACGGTATACGTGTAAACGCAGAGGCGCTTGCCTCCTTCCGCCGCTGCAGACACACCAACTGCTTGCTGCAACCACTTCGCTGCCCGACCTCATTACTTCTCTCCACCACATTCTCCAGAAGCCTCGCCGACATGGCTACCGACAACATCGGGAGACGATTCGAGCGGCCGCTGCGGCTCGTGCCGCCTCCGGCCCATCTGCAAGTCATCGCAACCCCCGCGGCGCTCGGGCCTGCGCCGCCGCTGCCGCTGAAACGGTTAGACCGCGACGCGCAGCGGTTTAAGACGCGTCCCGCTGATCACCCTTCTCTTTTCTCTTCACCATCTGCATCCACAACCACGCAGTCCATCAGAGCTGCTCGATTTACTCCACCGAGCGTTTTCCCACGTGATCTTTCATCTGCTTCCGCTCAGTTCCGCTTATCATCTGCCTTCTTCACCCTCCTACCATGGACGCATTCGAAAAAGGACGCGAAGCCAAGTTTCGTGCCGACTCCAAAAAATACCTCAAACGCACAGGCAGGCCGTTGTCTCGCAAAGCGTTTGAGGCATGCAACCCGAGATCCATTCGATACACAGTAGAGGATGTCGCGATGATGAACAGTACCACCCCATCAGAACTCAATGAGTCGACACTCTCCTCCGCAGCCGACAAGACAGCGGTTCATCATCCCATTGACCAGCCTGATGAAGACGATTACATTCAAGATGACAATTCCGACGCCGGGTCTCTCGCCGGCTCAGACGACTTCAGCAGAATGATGATCCTGGATGCCGGAGAAGAGCAGAGCAGGCAACCGCACTCCCGCCATTACTCTTACTCTTACTCGGCCGACGATGATCGGAGATGGCGCGAATATGAGCGCGGCAACCCCAACGCCTTCTCTGCACCACTTCCTCCCAGCCATCCTCTCCGCGGACGACGTTTCGGGTCCATCTCCAGCAATGATTCGGAGCCCATCAACGAGCGGCTCGGCTTGCCCGCTGTTGCACGTGAAGGTGCTACGCTATTTGCCAAGAAACTTAGACCTCGCCCGTGGTGGGAACTCTATCGCGATCCTGAGTTCGATCCAGACACGAAATGGGTCGTGCCTCAAGAAGACCTTCGACCCCGCCAAGAGAAGAAAGACGCTGCACAACTTCCACAAGAGTCCGACCGAAACGCAAGGGTTGAGGAGAAACCAGAGCATACTTCGCCCATCCAGCAAATTGCAAAGCTTGCGTCGCAGGCAAAGGAGAGGCTCAAATCATCCTCCATCAGTCAGCAAGAGCCCGAGCGGCCTTCTCCAATCCTTCAACCAAGCCCACCCATAGAGCAAGCTCCCAAACAGCCTTTGCCTGCTCAACAACCATCGCCGCCACCAGAGGAAGACCCGAGACCACTCACAGCAAACGAACCCATGTGGATTCAAGGCCTGTCGCCTTCAGCAGAGGAGACGGGCTTATTCGGGCCTCAACCTAGGCCAACATTTGAAGCGGATATTGCAGAGCGAGCGAAACGGCTTAAGCAGCGAGGACTACATCAAGACGAAGACGAACAGCCGTCTACGCCCACCAATCAGGAATTCAACTGGGACCTGACCAACAGCCCAAACCCCGTCATGGCCTCAACTCCAGCTTACACTCCCCGAGCTCAAGCTCGGCCTCTATCTAGTCCTGAGGCTCTGAGAAGGGCTGAAGAAGTTTTGGCGCGGAATGGTCCATTTCCCAAGGAAGATCCTGGCGTGTATGCCAGATCCGATCCGATCATCAAGAAGAAGTTCGCCGATGCGAGGGCAGAATACATCGCTGAGCAAGCGGCGAAAGTGCGAGCTAAAATCCGTTCCAGCCCCGATTCTCCTCCTACACCGCTTAAAGCGGATGGCACAGTCGGCGAGACGAAGGATACGCTGCAAGTGCTCGGCAGAGCATTGCAAAAGCAAGCACAGGAGAAGAAGACTTCGGAGCAGTGTGCGAATGCACAACCTGCGAACGAAGAGCGACAACAAGAAATTAATCAGCTGCGGAACATGAGCACTCGCCTTCATGCCGCGAGTCGCAGCATTCGAGACGCATACAACAATGCAAAGCACCTTGTCAACTCAGTCGACATGGCGGCAACGACGTGCCAGCCATGTGAACACTGTGGGCATGCGAATCAACATCCAGGCGCCATGATCCTGACTGGAATCAAGCGCCTCTTGTTTTCCCAACCTGATGATGGACGGACAACTGTCACATGGTTCGGACTCATCTTCTTTCTGTCGCTTTTTTGGTACCTGTCGGAAATTATCCTGACCGAATTGTTTGAAACTACTACTTACGCCGATACGATGCATGGATACGGAGTTTATCCTGATAGACCAAGATACCCATTTGCGATTCCTACTTTGATTTCTTGGATACCCCCTGTCAATTGGCTGTTGACATTTACTGGCAACGGCGTTGTCTACGCCGCGACGCCTATTGTTTAGCGAGGAGTTCTGGTTTTGTTGGATTTGATCTGTTTGCTGTCTTTTGGGTTTCTGTTATGTTTTTGGATTCATGTTTCGCCTTTGGGCTTGAACTTTGACTTCCACTTTCGGAGTGGAGTCGGTTCGCCGTCAGGCAAAATGTGCTGGTCATTCGCTGTTGCCCTTTGGGTTTGAGCTTCGAATCCCCTTTCTGGTTTGAGTTGGTTCGCCTTGGTTCGCCGTCAGGGAGGTGTAGATATTCTTAACATTGAATGAATGACAGCGAATGAACAGCAGCAAGTTACAAAACTAGCAGCTCCGTGGGTATGTAAGTAGCGCTTCATGCGGCAGAAGCATTCGTCCGGGCGTAATCGTGAAATGATATGCAGGACATCTGCATCCACACGACTGCTTCAGCTCCCCATCGGCTGCGGTTGATGAGGCGCTCCTATGCAGATCCATAATGTCGATGTGACGTCACTGGCGGTTTGATGCAGCTCACCATTCTTTCGGTCGTCCAGCTTCACCCAGCTACATTAGCGCACACAGCGAGCTACAAAACCCTTTCAGTTCCTTGACATCTTTCGTTCGTCAACACCAGCCCAAGCTCCATCAACATGACTTTCCTCAAATCCGCTTCCTCTCTCCGCACAGCGGCTATGCTGCGACCAGCAGTTGCCAGGCCAGCCATGCCAATGGCCACCACCTACAAGCGCTTCGCGCACTCTGGCTACGGTGATGGAAAAGGCGACCCGGTCGGCGAGAACCCGCAGTCGCAGCAGCCAGCCAAGAGCAGGAACCTCGAGCACCCAGGTCCTCCTCCGCCGGACGTTGGCAAGGGCAGCGATGCCAGTGCGCCCAAGGGCCAGAGCAAGGGCGGCGAGAAGAAGTCAGAGCCGCAGCAGCAGAAGAGTCAATCAGTCAAAGGTGCGGAACCCAAGATCCTCAATGCCAACCCGCCGTCGGAAGAGAGCCCGGAGGTTCGGCAGCACAATCAAGAGATGGAGAATCGTGCTGAGAGGGCAGAAACAAAGGTCAGCAATGAGGAGGCAGAGAAGGACAAGGTGTCGCCGGGATTCTGGTCTGGTGAGTTTGCCCCGCACTGACAGAGCCTCAATTGTACATGCTGATGGCTGTGGTGAAGGCCATGGAGGAACCCAGGGTCGTTAGCCGCTCACTGGAACGCTGCATCTCCCTCATGAGGCTGGCTGGTGGCGACCGCGCACCCTAAACTTAGAGCGACTGGCATCGATGAAACGGGCATTCTGACGATCGGCGGGCCAGTGGACGTTGCACGGCTCGGCGGATTTCTCACGATGGCTGGATGATGATGATGACGGCGTCTTATACATGTACAATACTCCCCTGCGATATCCTTCACTGCAATGCATGATTCATGGGCCAATTGCGCGCCTCTCCGTGAAACACCAGAACGCGCGCCCCGAAGGCAAATGTGGCTTGGAGCGGAGCAAGGCCGTGGGCGAACAATGCGCGTGATTGCGGCTTCATCGCCCGAAAAAGCGAGTGACATGGTGATGTCAGGGCGTTGAAGCAGCAGCATGCAGAAGCTTGCTTTCGGCGTGAGATAATCTGGGGCAAAGCAGCTCCCCCCGTGTGGCGCATTGATCGGCGATTGCCCGGGCGGGTCCGTGCTGCAGCTTGGTGCAGGCAGCGGCATAAGAATTGCGTCAGTGGGCTAGCTGTACTGAGCTGCTGCCACAAAGGCCTCGCTGCTTAAGTTCCTCTGTCCGCCCAACAACACACAAAACTTCACCCACAAACACCCTCACCCTGAACCCTATCCACTACATCTCAGCTTTAGATCTACCCATCTTCGCACCCCCGCCTAAAGCATGAGGTTCAACTTCGCTTCTGCCCTCGTTGTGGCTTTGGCCGCCGACGCGGCTGTCGCTAGCACCTGGTTTGGCAAGGCAGGTACGTCATCATCACCCTTTCACAGCATCTGACTTGCAATCCGCCCACGAGCTCTCCCGCTGACTTTCCCTCCCATAGTCTACAACAAGTGGCACGAGACGGAGCTCGAGCGCTGGCTCTCGGATCACGACATCCCCTACCCGACTCCTGCAGACCGCAAGGACCTGGAAAACCTCGTCAAGGACAACTGGAACTCCAAGGTCGCCCAGCCCTACAACAGCTGGGACACCCAGCAGCTCCAGTCTTACCTCAGCTCCAAGGGCCACGAGGCAAAGAAGGGCGCCGAGCAGAACAAGGATAGCCTGCTGGCCTCCGTCAAGGCCTACTGGTACGAGACCGAGGACCAGGCCAACAATGCCTATGCCAATGTCAGGGACTGGATCTTTGACAGGTAAGCCATTCCGGCGCCCCATATTCCCACGTCGAAATCCTAACACACCCATAGCTGGACCGATTCTCAGCTCAAGGCTTTCCTGGACCGCCATGGTATCCCCAACCCCCAGCCCCGTACTCGCGACACTCTTCTTAAGACTGCCCGCGAGAACTATCAGACTGCTGCCAACAAGGTTGGCGAGACTGCTGCCTACCCCGGCAATTGGCTCTATGAGTCTTGGTCCGAGTCTGAGCTTAAGGCCTGGTTGGATGAGCGTGGTTACCCAGCTCCCCAGCCCAGCACCCGTGACAAGCTCATTGCCTCGGTCCGCCGTAACTCTCGCCTGGCTTCCGACTCCATGAAGGCTGCTCAGTCTTCGGCCTCTGCCTCTGCTGCCTCTGCTCAGCAAAGCCTTACTGATGCTCTTCTCGACGCCTGGTCTGATAGCCAGATCAAGGAGTGGCTCGACAAGAACGGCGTGAAGGTGCCCCAGGGATCCAAGCGCAACGAACTGACCGCCCTTGCCCGCAAGCACCGTGCGAAGCTCTCTGGCGATAATGTCTCGCACTCCGCTGCTAGCGCCTACGGTGCCGCTACCTCCAAGGCTGGTAACCAATACGCACAGGCCACCGATGATGCTTCTCTGAAGGCCGACCAGGCTTATGGTGCTGCTGGCTACTACATTGACTGGATCAAGTCCAAGCTCGGCCTTGCCGCCTCCGATGCCTCCGCCAGCGCCTCCAGTGCTGCCGCCGTTGCTTCCTCCAGCGGCAGCAGTGTCGCTTCTCAGGCATCCAAGGATGCGAAGAAGTCCGGCAAGGCGGCCACTGATGCTGCCACCGAGAGCGCTTCGGCTGCCAAGCACAGGGCCTCTGAAGCAGCCCAGCAGGCTTCCGACAGGGTCAAGGAGGAGTTGTAAAGACATCTCCACTTCTCATCGAACAAACGAGTAAGGTCATGATGGTGTCCCAGAGCCAATATTCGGTTGGCCTGGGAACTCAGAGACTTCGTGCTTTTCATGCGATACGAGCTTTATGATGGATACCGGTATGAGGAAAAAGTCCTGGACATGGAACGGAACCCGGTGGGGGATATTGATGGGGTTGTTCTTATGTACTACTACTACTACTACTTCAACGGATGACAGCGTTGCTGGGTTCGGGAGGGCGGACAAGGATTGGCTGCGGGTATGATTCAGGTAGCGTAGTTAATAAACTGGAAACTACTTCCTCATAGATTGAGTCATGCATTTTCATCCCTAAAGCGTCTTAGAAGAAGGCTATTAATACGTGCGTACGTTTTGGTCTTGGCTGAGGCCATGCCATACCGGAAAATCAGTACGGACAGAAGTGTCGTGTCTAGTCTTATCAGAAAGTAGAAGGGAGGTGCAAGGTAGTCCGCGCGTTCGTGATCGCATCTACCCTTTGCCGAAGGACAACTGACAATTGCAACAGAGGGCACTTGAAAGGTGAAGATAGACTGTCTTTGTCATAGTTGCTAGGCAAGACGTCGGCGCGGCCAGGCTGCCCCATTCCACCCCCGGGGCACCAAGACATTACACTTCGTCTTTGCGCAACGCATTGCATACACTGCATAAAACACAATGAACGTAGTTTTTGAGTCTATTTTATGCCACTTCCTGAGACCCTGTCGCCTAGGCTAAAGCGCGTTGCTCGATCCGTGTCTGTACGGCTCCAGGCAACAATGGCCCTCCTCACTCCCCCCGCGGGGAGACCCGAGCGCCTGGGCCTGCTGGCTGTGCACACCACAAGACTTAACGTATACGTGAACGCAGTCACAGTACACGAAATGCATACGTCGACTTCCAATCTTCTTGTCCACAACCGAATTGCATTTCATTCTCCGAGAGAGACACAAACGCTTGGTTCAGGGTCCGCTGTCGAACCACCACCTTTTAATCCACAGTCTTCGGAATAGTGGCTGGAGTCAACGGTGAAGGTCGCGACTTGGGTCGGTAACATACAGTGCCGCGGTTGAGAGAAAGAACACACTCTCCGTTAGGGCACTGCGTGCTCGTATTTTCTGGCATTTTCCGCGGGTGCGAGACTGGCACTGTCCTCGACGGCCTCGACGGCCCCGTGTTTGGTGTCTGCACCAAACCAGCTGCCTGGCTGGATCGTTTCACCGCCGTCTACTTAGTGACGGAGGCGCAGAAGGTTGATATCAAAGAGCAGGTCGACCACGTGAGGTGCACGCACTGTGCCGGCATTCACACCACCCCAATTTTGGCGTAACCGCACCGGCCTCATAGCCTTGTCAAGGGCCATTGGACACAACACAAGGAAAAAGAGCTGCGTCCATCAGCCTAGAGCAAGAGACCGCATGTTCCATATGGTAACCTCTTCAGGATCCCAGGGCTTAAGATGAAAAAGGGCAGGCAGAACTTCAGTGGACGGTAACTTCGGCGCACCTCTCACTCTTTTGCCCTCATCTTGCAAAACTTTTCCGACATCCTCTACCGTCGCGACGCGGCACGTTTTTACTTCTCGCCTGCCCCGCCAGGTGGCAGTCTTTTGTTCCCTCGGCCGACCACGACGACCACGCATATCCACGCAAACGCTCGCTCCTCGCCAGCACACTCCAGCGAGCCCACCACCACTATCACCTCGACAATCAACCGTTTACTTTGCTTGAGCATCATCCTTTGACGGGCTCTTAACCTTAGCTTTCTCCTCGTCTTGCTCGCAACGGCCATCCGCTCCTACTCCCTTCCTTGGAGCGAACAGAGCTTCTGGGCGGCGGCCATGGCTCCCGCCACCTCAAAGCTACATTCTAGCCCTGCTGACGAGGGAGAAGAAGAAGAATCTGGGCAATACAACTTCAGCCAACAGACTCAGGCCCAAACTACCTGCCACAAGCCCATGATGAGCATCGTCTCGGATACCAATAGCTTTTCGCCAGACAGCCAGACGCAGTCCTTCTCACACATCCTCGACCTTTCCGACCCTGAGGACGAACCCGCTGAGCGCGAGCGGAAAAGGGCCCGCAACAAGACCATGAGCATCCCCGACTCCCACCCGGGACCCCGCGGAGCAGCATCTGGATCTCGCAACGACTGCTGCTCAGCCACCCATCATACTCCGCCGAAGCGGTCCTCCGCCCAGCCCATTCCAGCCACGAAGCAAATTTCTCCCGGTATCGAGAGCGGCGGCAGTGTGATCGGCACCCACAGTAGCATGGCCGGCATGGCGACCACACTCCTGGCCAACGCGCACACCAAGCTGTCTACCATCCAGCGGGACCTGCCATCCATCCATCATAACACACGCACCAACATCATCCCGATAATGGGCGCCGCCACCGAGCGCCTGTCGAGCTGGATCCCCGCGCGGCTGCCGTCCATACCCTA
The DNA here is from genome assembly GCA_020875535.1 of Macrophomina phaseolina. Classification (NCBI taxonomy): domain Eukaryota; kingdom Fungi; phylum Ascomycota; class Dothideomycetes; order Botryosphaeriales; family Botryosphaeriaceae; genus Macrophomina; species Macrophomina phaseolina. Next base: position 3,883,130 of record JAEQDS010000069.1, on the reverse strand, counting down.
CAGTGGCGGGCGCCGGGGCTGCAACAACAGAACCTCTAGCAGCAGGAACCCCCAGGAAGACGACCCTTTCGAGACCATTTCCTCGTCCAATAGCAGCGACGACAGCACCGGCACGACCATCTACGAGCCGCCGCCGCCGCCCTCCTCCTCATACCCGTGCTTCCGCAGCAGCAGCAGCAGCACCACCACCACCCCCGCGGTCCAAGGGAACGACTACGGCGACTACTACAACCCCCGCCAGCGCCGCTGCAAAGAAGACCACACATTCTACCTCGTCCACGACGCCGACGAGATCCAGCACGACGACAACTGCGACCCGCGCCTGTACATGCCGCCTCCGCGATCGTCGCAGGCGGAGAGCGCGATGCAGGCCGTCGTCGGGGTCGATGTTGTGCGCCGGGCGGCGCGGTTCGGACGCACGGCCGCGGCGTACGGCGAGACGGCGGTCGACATCGCGGGGATGGTCGCGGAGGTAGGCATGCCGGCGCTGTATGTGGGCGGCGCGCTGCTGGTTGGGGAGGGCCCAAGGATCATAACGGGGGCGTGGAGGGGAGCGAGGGGGTGGTGGGTTGGAAGGAGAATGCGGGTGCAGGGACGGACAGAGCCGGTGGAGATGATGGGGGGTGAAAGATATAGTAGTTATGGCGATGAGGAGGAATGGCGCGCTGTTGAATTGGATGGGGAGGAGGAGGAGGAGGCTGATGATGATGAAGAGATCGTGACGGATGGTTTGACCGTTACTGGAAGCCAGTGCTTACCCTCCTACGAAGAGAGTCAGGGCTCTGTTAAGGCGGCTTCCTGTATGACTGAAGCGCAAGGAGATTCAGCGACCGAGCATCCCAGCAGCGTATGTCAGTTCTTTGACGCCCCGGAGGAAGCTACTACGGGAACCATCCGCCATACTGCCAGACAAGGGAGGGATGAATTCAGCAATATCGACCTGAGCTTGTCCGAGCAGGACGACACCACCGGCGAATATGAAGAGATTACCTTCGAAGAGAGCCATAGGGCACGCGTCGCCCAGGCGGGCATCGGGCCCCACACTCGTGGCAGGATTGCGGTCAGTCAGCCAATCGGCATTCGTAGGTTCCTCTCCCGCCGCACCAGTACTCGTGAGCCTACCTTCCCCGAGCGTCCTATCTCTCCGTCTAGCCTCGGCGTCGCAATCGTCTCCGAGAGAGTCAATCAGCTGCCTCGCAGCAACCACCACAAGCCTGGTGCTTAGGCGCCAACTTGAATGCTCTTCTGCCCTCTTGCTTTTTCATTTGCCTGTCATTTTCTTTCCCCACCTCTTCTCTCTTTTCCTGGTTTTGTTCCTTCTTTCGCCTTATGAAGAATCAAGCAATCAAGCGCGGCGCTGGATGGCGTTAAGGGGGCTTGTGTCCAGGATCGGTTTGATATACCCTCGAATCAGCGTAGGTGAAGTTCAGACAGCACAATGCAGATTAGGCATTACGCAGATGAACAGGGCATATGGACAGTAGCACTCGTACAGAATAGGGGAAATCATTCAAACAATTGCGCATGGGCGTGGGGAGCTGAAGCAGACGGCCTGACAGGAATGTTACGGAAAAAGCAAACTTTTCGTCCACGTAAACGCTTAAAGCGCCCTCCTAGGTAACTTCGACCGAATCAATATAGCATTTCCTTTGCAGCCAAGGGATGGTGGAGATCACTTACGGCTTTGTATGAAGATTAGTGACTAATGGATTAAGAGCAATGATCCATGGAAGAAAAGTGCATCTGAAGAAATACGAAAGGGTATTTCTGCCACTACGAAAACACTATTGGTTGTATGTTGAAACGCCTTACCTATGCCAAAAAAAAAAAAAAAAAAGATGCTAATAAAACAGAACCGTAAGAAGATCAGAAAAATGATGAAGTAGAAGAAAGTAAGTAGACCTCCGGACCACAACTTCTCTGGTTGAATTCAACCAGAATATGTTTGCTTGAAGAAGTAGAAGACGACGAACCCCATGCTTTATTTCTTCTTTCCCTTACTCTTGCTCCTCGTAGACCTTGACGGCGGTGCGTCCTCATCAGAATCGTCGCTGTTCTGCGGCGATGCATCAGTGACTTTCCAGAGAGGTTTCCCAGGAGCACCTTCATCGCCACCGCTCTTGCCAGCCGGATTTGCAGCCTCATGGCGTTGGATTTGCGCGACGAGTTTCTGCGCCTCGTTCTCCTGCCCATTCCAGCCGCCACAGCCCATACACTTCCACTTGCCTAGATCTTCCAGTGACTTTGTGCCCGGTGGTGCTTGTCCATTTACCAGGCGACAGTGTGTGCAGATGAGCACCAGACGGTTCTTTGGCTGTGTCTCATCCTCGCCCAGCAGAACGTCCAGGATACGGTCGTACCACTGCGGTCCTTTGGGAGACTCAGGAGCGTACTGTGCGGCGAAAGCGTTTGGCGCGAATTCGGCGCTCGGTGCACCTGAGAAGGGCCCTCCGGCTTGCGGACCAGTCGCAAGAGGCTGAGATTGACCGGGGGCAAAATGCGGCGGAAAGGGCTGGGTTTCGCCAGGCGTTACAGGGCGCGAAGAGGACCCTTCGGATGCGGGCGGAAGATTGTTCCGCGGGATGTTGGCGGTAGGCGGGGGCACGAAGCCGGTGCGGCCTGGGTGTTTGCCAGCAGAAGAGGAGGGCCTTTCATCCCCTGAGGGGCGACGCTGATCGGGTGTGGAAGGCTCCTTCTTGGGCGAATGCCTTGGAGTGCCATATTTCTCCAACAGCTGTTGTGTCGAGTTGTACTTGGTAGCATCCTTGAGCTTCTCGATCGTGGCGTCGCGCTCCTTATAAAGGTTGTCGAGGTACGACTGAGTGTTCGAAATGCGGTAATTGAAGTAGGCCGTCAATGCCTGGCGCACGCCGTAGATGCTAAGTACAGGATGGTTAGAAGCGTTTACAACCATTGTGGGAAGTTACGCACACAAGCGGACCGCCGGCCATACCGGTGTACTCGACGGGGCCCCAATTTCGCCAGCCGGTGATCAGGGTCAGGATGAGAGCAGCGAGAATGTATGCGAAGGTTGTGTACAAAGTCCACATAACTTTGATCCTGCGAGAGCTCTGGCGCAAGCGATCGCCGCGGGCGCTGGCCTTGGTGATCTTGGCGGACAGAGTTGAGAGCGTCTTCTCAAAGCCCGCGGCGGAAGTGTCATCCTACGTCGTGGATTAGCGTCACTGGAGCTCCTTTTGCGCGCGAAGCTGCTGAAGAGTAGGTACTCACCCGCCATGGCCAGAGAGACACCATGGTGTCGAGTATAGAGCAGGTGACGAAGCTGGTAAGGTTAGAGGGCGTGCGGAAGCTCGGTGTTGAGCATTGTTTGGAGGCAGCGGGTGCGCGGCGCGTGGCTTCTTGCCTGTGCTACGTCAAGATCAGCAGGGATATCCTGTCGCTCTGCCGAGGGCAAGTGAAACATAGTTTCATTATGTAAGCTGAACGCCCTGACCCTCCGTCGCCTCTAGATTCCACTCGCTCTCTTGCTGCTCTCGAAGCTTCGGAACTGCCAAATCGAACTTGCACTTCCTCCGGAACGCCTGAATCCCACTCGAAATGGCTCTCGCGGCTTACAGAAACATTCTTCGGGCCACCCGGCTCGCCTTCCAAGGTACAATTCCACCCGGCGCAGCCGTTATACGAGACTTTGCGCCCATTAACTCTGTCGACACAGGCGATCTTGCCATCATGAATGCCGCTCGTGCCAAGGCCAGAGACGATTTCGATGCCAGCCGGGCTCTCGAACCAAATGGTGTAGATGCACAGAAGCAGGTCGCTCATGCAAACGAGGTGGCAAAGATCTTGAGGGAGAACGTGGTCCAAGGCCAGGCCAACGAAGATGGCAGATACAGTACGTCTGGAGGCTACAATGTAGAGTTCATATGGCTGACCGAATGTAACGCTTGCAGAGTTGAGGATACACGAGCACACGGAGCGTGGCGACAACGAGAGCATCAAGCAGAACAAGGGAAAGAATACTTTGGCAGGAGTAAAATGCTGCTCAGCTTGATATTATTCCATTTCGTGGCGCATAAATGTGATACCCGGTTGCTTTTCCCAGGTTCAAGCTTTACTTCCCGTACTCAAACGCCGCAAACGCCTTCTGAATGCATATCCGCTCAAAACTGCCAGTCACACGACGACAACCGGCCACAGTAGATCAAACCATTTTTTTTTGGGACGATGAAGATCGCACGGAGGCTCCTGCCCAGTATCCCATCCTTTTCCTTAATTGCCCGCCAAGCTTGCATAGTTCACTTCCTCCGAACCCGGCGGCGGCGCAATGGCAGCAAGGCTGTCAAGGTCTTCGGGCGCCCCACCAGAAGACGAGGGGCCAGCAGCACTTGAGCCCTGACCTCCAGATGCAACAGCAATAGTATTCTTCGTTTGCCTGCCAGCTCTTGCGTGTGACATCCGCTCCTCCCGCTCCATAGTGTCCAGCGGCTTCGGCTTTCCCCATTGTACCCGGAGAGGCACACCTTTGACGACAGCTCTACCCTGACAAGCCTCCGCAGCCTTCTCTGCTGAATTCCTGTTGATATAGTTGACAAAGGCGCAGTGAGACCTATGCGAGCAGACAAGCGAGCGGAGTTGACCAAACTTAGTGAAAAAGGTACGGATCTCGTGCTCAGGAAGGTCGTCTTCGACGCCGGTAATAAATAGCGAGGTGATTTTCTTATCCGCCGGGGGCAGAATATCCTCGGGCCTGGGTGCCAGCTGTGCAGCGCTGGGGAATCCTCGAGCTCCCCGGCCGGAGCGACTCAGCGGGCCGCGTGCGCCCGCCGGTCCTGCTTTCGAATCCTTCGTCCGGATGGGCCCCGCCTTGTGAAGCTGAAGCTGACCGTCTGCACCCTCCAGGGCTGGCAGTGCCTTTTGCCCATCCTTGTTCGCCTCATCCGCCTCAAGTTCCAGCCTTCGCTGCTTCTTATAGTATGGCTCGCTCTGCGCCAGACGTCGCAATAAGTCCCTCGCCTTCTCATCTGTCTTCTCATACTCCTCTATCGCACCCCTGCCCTCCTCAATCTCCTTCTCGTTGTTTTGCGCATAGTATTCACGGTTGATGTTGCTCTGCGGACCGGGCGCGACCATCTTAAGGGCAGCATCTCTGACGACGATGGGCAGGCCGAAGGAAAGATCGAGCATGCAACACTGGCAGCAGTTCTTCAGGCGCGCGCAGGTGAGGCAGATGGTGGTTCGCTTCTGACGTGAGGTGCGGTCGGCCTTCCACTTGAAGACGGTAAAGGGCCGGGTGCAGATCTTGCATTCGGAACCGTAGTCCTCCTTCAGCATCTGCACGTATGGGTTGTCCGGGAGGCATCGTTCGCAGACGGAGGGAAAGTCAGTGCTTTCCCAGCCGGACCGGTTGAGATCATGCTTGATTTGGGGAGGCATGGCGCGCGACCGGTATCTTTAGGTCGGGGTCGAGGTGCGGAGAAGGTTTGCGGGGGCTGTGTGCTCGGAAGGCGGATGTTGGTTGTGGATATGACCTCAAAAGTTGCTCGGAAGACTGAGCGCGGCGGCTCTTCGCCATCCGAGAGGTGTGGCGCTAAGGGGTGATTAGTAACCTGTGGCGCTGGAAATATATCAAAGCGCTAGGCCCGATCAGGCAGGCCAGTCCACGCAGCGTTTGCTCAACCAGCGCTGCTGGGAGAGCCCGTATAAGCGTAGTCACTACATTTGCGAAGTTGCTGCAGTTAGACCGTTCAATTCGGCCGACACCTTGCCGGGCTCTCATGCTGGCTGTCAGCATGATCTTCCGGGTGCGTGATGCCTAGCATCAGTCTGTTGCTGCCACAAAGCTTGGTTGCCGAGAGCCAAAATGCGTCCCTTGTCCAAACTTGTGGAAAAATACATCAATGGACTGCGCTAAAGGGATTGCACAGCCCCGCTGCGGTGTTGGAGTTTTGCCTGATGCCTACAGCGGCGACATTGGACCTAACTGGCTTATTACACAAAAGAGTGTGACCGCCTGCCCAGATAAGAGCAGAGAGCCCCCCCCTGATTTTCGGCATCTGAGAACTGCTCGGCCCGTGCTGCCAGGAACGCCAGCTCATTTCTCCAGTCGCGCGCCGGCGGTGAGCCGCCCAGACCCCTAAAACAGCTGATTTATTTCCCTCCCACTCCCCACGCTCTCTGCCGTGTCGGTTCTCTCGAAACTCGCCTTCCCGTCCTCTCGGAACCTTCAATCCGCCTCTCCGCCTCAGCAGCCTATAAAAACCCGGTCTCGTCCGGTCAATTCTCAACATGGCACCAACTCTCGAGATGGAAGACAAGCAGCGCGACCTGGAATACAAAGAAGCTCTGCACGGCAAGTCTGGCCAGGTGCGTGGTGGCACCTGGGCCATGCTGAACAAGAAGAACACCGCCGCGCAGGGGGCCGCTGTCGACGAGTACTTCAAGCACTGGGACAACAAGAGCGCCGAGGAGGAGACTCCCGAGATCCGCGAAGCGCGCAGGAAGGAGTATGCTACTCTCACGAGGCAGTAAGTCAACCCTCTTCCATCGCGCTATCGTGCCTTCCGCTAATTAATGTATTACAGCTACTACAACCTTGCCACCGACTTGTACGAGCAGGGTTGGGCTCAGTCCTTCCACTTCTGCCGCTTCGCCTACGGCGAGCCCTTCAAGCAAGCGCTTGCCCGCCACGAGCACTACCTTGCTCACGTCATGCAACTCAAGGATAACATGGAGGTGCTCGATGTCGGCTGTGGTGTCGGTGGGCCGGCAAGGGAGATCTGCAAGTTCAGCGGTGCCAACATCACCGGTCTCAACAACAACGACTACCAGATTGACCGCGCCACCTGGTATGCGCAAAAGGAGGGCCTCTCGAACAAGCTCAAATTCGTCAAGGGCGACTTCATGGTAAGCCGGGACCCGGGTGTGGTATGTCGGGTGTGTTTGCTAACGCGGACTTCAACAGCAAATGTCCTTCCCTGATAACAGCTTCGATGCGGTCTACGCCATCGAGGCCACCGTTCATGCACCCTCGCTCGAGGGCATCTACTCGGAGATCTTCCGTGTCTTGAAGCCCGGAGGTGTTTTTGGTGTCTACGAATGGCTTATGACCGACAAGTACGACAACGATAACCCGCGCCACCGCGAGATCCGCCTGGGCATTGAGCTCGGTGATGGCATTTCCAACATGGAGAAGATTGAGGTTGCTCTTGAGGCAATGAAGAAGGCCGGCTTTGAGCTGGAGCTCAACGAGGACCTTGCTGACCGCGATGATCCCCGTCCGTGGTACTGGCCGCTGAGTGGTGACTTCAGCCAGATGGCCTCTATTTGGGAACTCATCACCATTGGCAGGATGCACAAGGTCGGCCGCTTCCTGGCACACAAGCTCTGCGGTGGTTTGGAATACATTGGTCTGGCGCCGAAGGGCACGCAAAAGACGGCCGACAGTCTGGCAATTGCCGCCGACGCGCTTGTTGCGGGTGGCAAGGAGAAGCTCTTCACGCCCATGTACCTGATGGTCGGCCGCAAGCCGAAGGCGTAGATGAAGTATTAGCAAACGAAGAAAAGAGGAAGAGGGGATTTTCGCGGCATTATCATGGCGGTGCACTGCGCACCAGCGCTTGTATTTGGATGGCCGCATTTCGCTTCTAGATGATACTGTATGCGTACATGGTTTTTCTGTTACGGCTTTTTGGCTGGGCCTTGAATAGTTACAGCACAGCCTCTAATATTGAATGTCAGTTACGCGCGTTAAACTGAGATGCCGTGTCGCGACCAAGTGTGCCGTCAGCGGGTCTGACACATATCGGAATAGCCTCAACAGCTCCGAAGATAGCGCGCGCGCGTCGGAGCTGCATCCGTCCACGCTGTGGCCTCTGGAGCGGTAGGATCGATGCCATGGACAGCTCTGAGCCTCGATAAATAGTGCTCTGTATCATCCGACTGCGCGCCGAGTCCAGGACGAGGGCAATTGCTTCCCCGGCGCGAGAGATAGTGTTGGCGGGACGGCTCAACGCGGCGCAGTGGGCGTGTCGGAGAGCCGGCGTTGGTTGGGGCGCGGGATGCGGCGAGAATTTCCGCGATGCAACAACTCGTGCTAAGCTGATTCCTCTTCCACAACCACCATCCAGCCGCCCTCATCGCTCGCCGGCCGCCAGCTCCAATCCCTCCCACCCTTTCTCCTCTCAAGCAACGATGTCCGCCGCGAGACTATTCCGCCCCGCCTCCCGCCTGCTGGCGGCATCGCGGCCCTCCACCGTTCGCTCCGCCTTCCGCCCCAAGCAGGCCCTTCCTGCCCTGCGCACCTATGCCACCCCCAGCGGAACCAAAGAGATGACCGTCCGTGAGGCCCTCAACGAGGCCATGGTCGAGGAGATGGAGAGGAACGAGAAGGTCTTCGTCATGGGTGAGGAGGTCGCACAGTACAACGGAGCGTGAGTGCCCACCAGCTCCTTCGCGAACCCGCCGGAGCTCCAGCACACGCATTGGCCATGCTCGGAGCCCTCTCTGAGCGCAGAAACATGCGAGTGCCACATTGAGGGAAAGCCAACGCTAACAAAGCTGCGCGCTACAGTTACAAGGTCACCAAGGGCCTGCTCGACCGCTTCGGCGAGAAGAGGGTCATTGACACGCCCATCACCGAGTCCGGTTTTTGCGGTCTGACCGTTGGCGCTGCCCTCGCTGGTCTCCACCCTATCTGCGAGTTCATGACCTTCAACTTTGCCATGCAGGCCATCGACCAGATCATCAACTCCGCCGCAAAGACCCACTATATGTCTGGCGGTATCCAGCCCTGTAACATTACTTTCCGTGGCCCCAACGGTTTCGCTGCCGGTGTTGCCGCCCAGCACTCTCAGGACTACTCTGCCTGGTACGGGAGCATTCCCGGACTCAAGGTCGTGTCGCCCTACAGCGCCGAGGATGCCAAGGGTCTTTTGAAGGCTGCTATCCGCGATCCCAACCCGACTGTAGTTCTGGAGAACGAGTGAGTACATGTCTCTGGGGGTGCGTTTCAATGGCTAAATTCTCCCAGGCTGCTGTACGGTCTGTCTTTCCCCATGAGCGAGGAGGCTCAGCGCGATGACTTCGTTATTCCGGTACGAATCCCCCACTGTTTGCGCTGCCATATTCTCTAACGGTATCTGCAGTTCGGCAAGGCTAAGATCGAGCGCCCCGGCAAGGACCTCACCATCGTCACCCTCTCCCGCTGCGTCGGCCAGTCGCTGGCTGCCGCCGAGCAGCTTAAGCAGAAGTACGGCGTTGAGGCCGAGGTCATCAACCTCCGTTCCATCAAGCCCCTGGATGTTGAGGCAATCATCAAGTCCGTTAAGAAGACTGGCCACTTGATGTCTGTTGCTTCCGACTTCCCGTCCTTCGGTGTTGGCGCTGAAATTCTGGCTCTTGCCTGCGAGTACGGCTTCGACTACCTGCAGGCCCCTCCGGTCCGTATCACTGGTGCTGAGGTCCCTACACCCTACGCCCAGAAGCTTGAGGAGATGGCTTTCCCCCAGGAGCCTTTGATTGTGGACTATGCTGCTAAGCTGCTGCGGGTGTAAAAAGCACTGAGCGAGTGAACTAAATTCTTCCTTTTGTGCCTTTCCCCCTCTATTTCTTCTGCATGATCCAATCTAGAACGTTGTCCTTGCCTTTTAGTTTGGCGGCGCGGGAAACCCTTGTATTTCTAGCGTTGCGCGTTTGCGTGCCCTCCCGACACCGCCCACATTTTCCTCGAAATCTCATCCCCTGTACCTAGGATACCTAACATGAAGCACCTGTGGCGCAAGTGGAATTGCTATTGCAGTGATCTCTTATTTTCCGAAGTCCGACTCTGCTTGAAATGAAGAGAATTGCGCTTGCGTTTGCTACTCCGAAAGAGCCCTTCTGTTTGCTACCCGCAGAGACATGGAAACACGCAAACTACCTAAAATTCAACATTTTCCCTTTCCACACACGTCGATTTGAGAGGCCACCGGGACGATCGGTATAAATGTTCTTAGGAGGTACGCATCTCTATCTCTCGACATCCTTTCATCAACCAGCAATTGCGGATCCGCACCTCCCTTTCTTTTACCAGTGAATGTTAGGTCCAGTGCGAACTATTCGTCTCAAAGCAAGCGCTACTATTCACGAAGCGCCACTACAGATTCCACTATCTTTGCTGCTCAGGCCTTCCTGTCCATCATCATGTGAAAGAAGCCCGCATTCTTTATATCACCATTCATTCGGTTAGCTCAACGCTCAAATACTCCTCTCACCATCACTACATAACCCTCAACGCAACCTTCCTCCAATCAGCTACCCACGAAGAACACTCCCACAGCACCCTCCACCAACGAACGTCCTCGCGCACAGAACCTCCAAACAAACGGAGCGAATCATCTCCCACCAGCCTGCCAACCTAACCCACCAGCCGATGTGCTTCGTCCTCATCGGCTGCTGGCCCTGCGGGCACATGAAGCCGCTCCGCACCCGCTTCTGCGACCACGCCGAGCCGCTGCTGTTGCCCCTCCAACACTCGCTATCATCTTCTCCTCCGCCACCGCCGCCGCAAGCCACCCGCGAACCCCGACATGGTGCATGGCAGACACCCCTTTTCCCCGCCTCAGTTCCATGTCCGACGCCGGGCGACCTCGCTCCACCCTCGTCAGCGGGAGTGGCAGGGGTAGGAGGGGGCGGGAGTGGGAATGGAGCCGGCACCGGCCAAACAACCATAGCACCCTGCCCCAAGGGCGTCAACCAGTACGAGCACGATCCGCACAAGGCGTGCCCGGTGTGTGGCAGGGAGCCGGCGGACGTGCTGCTGCTGCAGGTGGGGACCGGCGGTGGCGCCAGTAGTAGTAGTCATGCTGTCGGGGCTCGTGCGGAGGGCGATGGAGGGGCGCGAGAGGGGAGTTTGGGGAGTCATGGTGGGGTAGAGCGCGGCTCGTCCTCTTTGGGGTCGTCGGTGGATGATGGATTGTTGGCGGCGCAGACATTTGGGGATCTGGAGGGCGGGAGTAGTAACGCGTGGTTAGGGATGGAGGCTGAGCGGCAATTGCTGACGCCGCCGGCAGAAGGGATGGAAACGGTGATGGAGGGAGTGGCAAACACAGATGGGACTGCTGTTGATGTTGCTGCTGGTTGCGGTTCCTTGGATGATGCTGTTGACTTCGGTGCGGGTGCGGATGCGGATGCGAATGCGCAGTTGTTTGCGTGGTGCCTGAGGGACCTGCCGGCTTCGAGCTGTGGAGTGTGAGGAAGCATCGACTTGCCTCTGCGTGGAATTGTCGTGCGATTCGGGTTTCATGTTTTCGATATGGTGAGATTAGAGGTCACTAAGCTTCCTTTCCAAGATAATATAACTCTTGCGTATACTATACGCAGCCATTTCAAGCTGCGTTAATCAAATTTTGGATCTTACTGCATGATGTCTATGCCAACCATCCAGTGCCGCTCTCTTGCATGCCTATGTCAAAATCTAACGCCATAACCGAATCCAAGGGGCCTCTTTCTTCTCTGCCCTTTTCCTTTCTTTTGTTTTTCTTGTCCCGAATTAAATCTCAGTCATACTCTAGCTCGAAGCCTTTGCCTTCGCGGCCTCAGCAGCCAAGCGGTCGTGCTCATCAATGTCCCTGCAGTATCAAAAGTCAGCAAGAGCGATGCAACCCGGCATAGCCATCACTCACGTCGCCTCCCACGGGTAGTTGATCCACTCATCGCCGACGGTGTGGGCGGCTAGGTACTTGCCACCGTCCATCAGGTCCTTGGGCAGGGTGCCCTTCTTCTGCTTATCCTTGTTGTGCAGGACGAAGATGGAGAAGGTCGTCTTCTCGCCGGTGCGGCCGAGCTTCTGCGTGGCCGTCTCGACGTCCTTCTCGAGCTCGCGCACGGCGTACTCGAGCGTGGTGCGCGTGTCATCGACCTCGTCGACGATGAGCACGTTCTTGCCAATCAGGTTGGCCATCTCGAGCGACGACAGGTCCAGCCACTGGGTGCGCGTCACCTTGGTGCCGGGCGCCTCGACCTCGTCGGTGCCGAGCGACTCGTAAAGCGACAGGCCGATAGCCTGGATGGGGATGTTCGGGTTGCCGGGCTTCTTGAGAAAGGAGCTGTGACGACGGTGGATCAGCCTGGCTCGTTCTTGGTCCCGGCAGATGCCGTGATTCCCGTCGAGGCATCCCTCTCACGCGTGCGATGCAGGGAGGGCAAGGGAGAAGAGGCGCGCGCACTTACCGCAGGATGCGCGCGGGGACGTAGCCACCGCCGCCAATGGCGATCATGAGGTTGGGCTTGAACTCATTGAGGATCTTCTCCGCCGACTGCTGGCAGAGCTTGTGGACCTGCAGGCGAGGGCGTTCGTCAGCGCTCAGGCTCTCCCAGTTTCAGTCGCCCACTGGAGGCGTGACAGGTGCGCGCGCGAAACTAGAACGCGCTGAGCTTCTGGGGCGCCACAGGAGCTTGTTCCCTCTGCCAGCAGCTGAAGGCAGCCACAACACGGTTCGTCGCGAGGCAGCTGGCAACGGTCATGCAGCAGCCGCTGCCTTGCGGCAGGCGCTGTTCGTCCACACCGCGCAGTTCGCTATGACGCATTACGCGCGGGGAGGCTGTCGGCGCAAAGGGCCAGGATCACGACTGACCTCATTGTAGGTAACGTAAATCTTCTGGACCATGGTGGGCAGGCAGGCTGGGAGGACGGGAAGCTCTTTGGAAGGCGACTTTTTCTGTTGTACAGGGCAAAAAATAAAAAGGTAGTCGGCCGGAGCTGCTACTTTACTGGTGGACGGGCACGAGGGGCACGGACATGGATTCTCGCATGCTGCGTCCCCACTTTGTCTGGGCGGCGGCGGCCACCTCCGACTTTCTGCCAAGATCTTGCTAAGTCTTCAACGGCCGTCGCGAAGCCCGCACTTTCCGACTATCCTCTGCTTTCCCATTGGCTGCCCGATACCTCCTTGCCCTGCTCGACAGATGCCGACTTCTGACTACACTTGTTCCGCGGCTGCTCCTCGCTAAATCATACAGATTGTGGGTGAAATTGGTGTCCAAATGGCCAAGTGCGCTCGCCCATGGTTCACAGTGCTTCGTCCCTCGGCATGCGTTCCGGGAGCTGGAGGTGCGGATCGAAGCACCACACGGCGCAGTGCCCGCGTCGTAATAGTACCAGAAGATGCTCGTTTCCGAGAAGCGCTTCATCGCCTGGCATTCCACTGTGCTCCGTTGCCATGTCCTCGGGGATATCCATGATGCCCAGATGAAGCCCTCGCCGTTCCAGCGTCTGGTACGTCTGCGGCCCCCACGTGCTGTCTTTGGTCCGGGCTTCCTCGTCGGTGACAGCTGGCGGCATGTAAAACAGGGTGTCCTTCCAAAGACAGACGGTAAATTTGTCGAAGGGCGTCTTCTTGAAGTACTCATTGCGGAACGCGCTGAGACCGTCCTCCGACGTCTTGATGATTAGTTGGTTGTGTTTGTTGTCGAACACGATGGTAGTCATAGTCCGGGCGAAGACAGGCTCCTCACGATACCCAAATGGGCGGATTGGTGTCCTGATATGGTAGAAGCGGCCCTCGTAGTCCATCGGCCGTATTTCTGCTGCTCGAAGGGAGTACACTGTCATGCTCGTTTCGTGGTCAAACCGGCCCAGAAGGACGCCGTCAAATGACCATCGTTCAAAAGAGAGCCAGTTCTTGGTGTCCTTCCGAAGGCAAAAGAACCAGACAATTGAGCGTGTCCGCTCGTCAATAACAACGCATTTGGGCATGTATTGACTGTCAAGCGTGTTAGTATCAGTGAGCTCTTCAATGCGGTCTGGCTCCACTGACTATGGTCGACCCTCATCGATCAGACGCACACGGTTGATCTCAAAGGCACAAGTGCGCTTGTCTAGAGCATTCCAGATGTAAACATTCAGCCGAGTACTCCAAGAGGGAGTGCGAGACTCGGAGGCCACAAGGACCGTCCTTCCCTGCGCAGCAAACACCTCGACGTTTTGGTTCATGAGAGTAAAGTGAGAGCGCTCTCTGGTGTCCAGGTCGTATACATGACAGACTCGGGAGTAAATTGTGAAGAATGCAACAAGGTTCTCAGTCAACTTCATGGTGTAAATTTGCTCGCGAGCATCAGTCATTATCGAACGGTGTTCTCCACTTCGAAAATTGAACGTCACAATGCGTCTCAGCTCTTTCCATGCCAGAGTGTCCTTGACGAAATCGGCCTCTGGATATTCACTACGGTCCGCTGCTGTCAGCCTGCCGTACCAGTTTCCGTAGTAGAAAGTGCCATGGTACGGGCGCCCCTCTCGAAAACGCTTCACGTGGTCCGACTTCCATCTGTGCACGGCCAAATGATCGCTGTAGAGGCCTGCCTCCTCGCCGGCCAGCCTTGGGTCGTGTTCTGAGTACCAGGTATCAAGCGAGCATCCAGTCACGTGTGTGGAAGACAGCACACGCTGCCATTGACGGCAGACCTGCGCAGAGTCAGCATGCCTGAGCCCGCAGCCAGCTAACGAGGGCTGCATACCTGCTGGTACTGGAAAGGCGCATTCGGCGGCAGGTAGTGGAATATCTGGGAGACAAGTTCAACGGGCAAGGAGCCCACGATGTCACAGCGGAAGTCGCGCTGCTGCAGGCGGGCAAGGAGCTCTCTCCATTCGGGGGTGGTGAGGCTCTCCACGATGCCGTCTAATCTAAAAGACGTGCGATTAGCATGCTTGTCCGTCAGGCTCCCCAAGTCATATGAGCTGCAGTGTGGGAGCAGTGTCGTGCATTGGGCGGCGGAGCGTTGGGTGAACGACGGCGCGGACACTCGTATTCTCAGTCAGCAGGCATGGGGGCAGGTGCAAGGCTGATCCGCGACGGGCTGGGGTTTGGGGCGAGACAGCGCTGGTTGCAGGCGGGCACGCTGCAGCTGGATAGGCGAGCGAAGACGTGATATGCTTAATTGAACGACACCAGCAGAACCCAGGCCGGAACGGGCATCTGGCAGCAGGGAGAGGAGGAGACGGGGACTTACGCAGCTCGGCGCGCGGCCGGAGAGGGAAGCTCAGCAAAGTCGCGGGCCAGGAGCGCCATGCGTGCGCGCGGGCCTAGATCGCGGGTGAGGCGGGCAGCGGGCGGCGGGCAGCGGGCAGCGGGCAGCGGGCAACAACGGGCAGCCGGAGCAGAGGAGGTCGGCGAAGGCAGGCAGGCAGGCAGGCAGGCAGGCCGGCAGGCAGGCAGGCAGTGGAGGCGTGCGAAGTGGGCCGGTGGGTGTGTCGCTGAGTCTGGCTGCTGTCTGCGCGGGCGGGCTGGGCGGCGCGCTGGGCGGGCGGGCTGCCGGGCTGCGGGCTGCTGGCTGCTGGGGCAGGCGGTGGACGCGGGAGCGGCAGCGGCCTCGTGGCGCCCGTTGGATGTGTGGGAGAAGGATGGCAGCTGGCTCAAAGCGGCGGATCGGCAGGTGCAGGCGTTGTGCAGCTGCGAGTTTCACCATGGGATCGAGGACTTCGTTCCTCCCCCTGATCGTTGAAGCTTGCTGCTCTGCGTCGCCAGAGCAGAAGCTCCACACCGTCCTGCGCGCCCTCGGTTGAGATCCGCCTCCAAGCTGCTCCTGCTAGCCCCGGCCCCGTTCTATCGCTGCAGCACCTGTCCCCGTCCCCGTCCCCGTCTCCGCCCCCGTCCTCGTCCTCACGCCTCCTCCACCCCTTTGTCGCTGCCGATGCCCTCCTAGCTAGCCACGCGCCCGCCGCGCTCGCCCCCAGCCCGACGCGCCAGACACGCCCGCCGCTCCATCACCGCCAGGAGCTCGCAGTCCCCGCAAATTCCATTGACCCTTATCCCCTGCCCTCGGGGACCCTCCAGCCCGCGAGCCCAGCCGACCGCCCACGAGCGAGCCCACGTCCTCGACCGCTGGTCTGCCCCGTCACCCGCGCGCCGCAGCCTCCACCGCGCCCGCCTGCAGGCCCCCGGCCCCAGCTTCCTGCTGCTCGCTCGCCCGCCGCGCGCCTGCCCATTGCCCGCCCGCCGCGACCTCGCCGCAAACGCCGCGTCCGCCGTAGCATGTCGTGAGCGGTGCTCGCCTGTCGATTCGTTATTCTTAGAGAGAGCTGGCCGATGAGATACGGGGTGTCGTAGACAGGAGGCTTAGACGAGCTCAAGGACCCTGCGCGGCTCTTATACGTGTTTGCTGGTCCAGCGGTACACCCAGAACCCCGGCAGAATCTGAAATCTTTGTGAGAGCTCTCTTGCCACCATGGCTTCTAGCGCCGAGTCCGTCCGGCGCAGTCCCTTCGCCGCCGATACGCTTGCGCCAGGTATGCACAAGACTATACCGATTCTTCCATCGTCGTCAGCCGCCTCGTCGTTGACCCCTCCGGCCCCCGCAGGAGATCCAATGGACGTCACTCCCTCCAGCACCACATCCACGGCTCTTCCATCCCAACCTGGCCCGGCCCTGGAGCGCAACGGCGGAAACCAGCCGGAGCCGGAGAACAGCACTCAGTCCAGCAATCAGCAGCAAAACAACGCGCCCACGTCCAACGCGAGCTCGGGCTCGGCAAGCACCACCACCACCACCACCACAAACGGGAGCAGCTCCAATACCAGCAATGGCCCGGGAATTGGTGCGGCCGCCGCAGCGCAGCAGCCGAAAGTCGTACAAACGGCCTTCATCCACAAGCTCTACAAGTATGTGAATCAAACGCCGTTGGCTGAGACATGCCCCGGAACTGACTCGGCATAGTATGCTTGAAGATCAATCAATCCAGCATCTCATTTCTTGGTCAAGCACCAACGAGAGCTTCGTCATGTCTCCTTCAAATGAATTTTCAAAAGTCCTTTCGTACGTCTCCGATTGGATCGGCTGCTGTCCCGGCCTTTGCTGACCCCTCTGACAGTTCTTACTTCAAACACACCAACATTTCGTCTTTTGTGCGACAGCTGAACATGTACGGATTTCACAAAGGTCGGTACTGCGCCCCGGCCGCTGTAAGCCATACTCATGTTCTGCAGTGAGCGATGTATTCCATACCGGCTCTCCTGATTCTCCCTTGTGGGAGTTCAAGCACGGGAACGGCAACTTTAAGCGAGGAGATCTCGTTGGCCTGAGGGAAATCAAGCGGCGAGCTTCGCGCCATGCTCTCATACATCGCGATTCATTTTCAACCGGTCCGAAATCATCGGCTCCGTCTTCTGGAGCTCCTGTAGAGCCGATGCCTGATCCGGTAGAGACTCGGCTACAGATGCTCGAGCACAGCCTCTACGACATGCATAATAGGCTCGCACGGACAGAAGATAGTTATGCATACGTCAATCAACGATGCCACGTGCTCACGGAAAGTCTTATGCGCTGCCACCAGGTTTGTAGTCTGATATACTCCCCATTGCTCTCTTACTTACCAGTACAGTGGAATTATGAGCTCTCAAATTGCATCAAGGCGTTGGTCCCTGATCCCGAACACCAAATAAATAAGGATGGTAGGTACCGGCCCTCAAATTCGTGGATTGCAGCGAGCTGACCCAGGCAGTGTCCATGATGCAAAACGAGATTGCACGACAGTCCGAAATCCTCAGGTCGATGGAGGAGCAGCAAGACAACATTCAATCTGCTCGTTCGCAGTATTTCTCAAACTTGCAAAATGACAGCATGGCTCCGGCCTCACCACGCCAGGTGCCGCAAAATGACCAGCGACGACCGTCTTTAGCAGAAGCTGGGCGTCCAGGGTCTTACAGGGGCACCGGGACCGCTGTTCCTCCCCACCTACAAGTCGTCTCCCCCCGAAGATACGGCTCCATCAACCAAGGGAATTACTCGCCTTCCTCGTTGCGGCCGCCAGTCCAGCAGGCTCCTCCACCACCTCCCCCCCAGATTCAGCACCCGCTTGCAAACTCCAACTCACCACCAGCAAACCTTTCTAGAAGGCACACGTCTGCAGATATCAGATTGCATGGCTGGCAAGCGCCGCCTCCGCCACCACCTGTTCACTCACCATATGCATCAGGTCACAATTCAACGCCATGGCCATCGTCGCCACACAGGACCCCGGTTGGTGGTGACGAGCAACTTCGGAACGCTCTAGCACAGTATGAGATAACACGCGGTCCACGACAGCACCCCGGTTCACGAAATGCAACGCCTCCACCTAATGAGCCTGGCTCGACCCTGAACCCAGATGCTGGCTGGACTCTTCCCGGGGCGCGTTTTCCTTTCCGCGGTATTGATACTTCTGGTCCTCCGACGAGACGGTCTAGCATGGCATCTAACGTGCATTCGCTACTGAATCCCGCGGAAACTGCGGAACGGGCCGACGAGGACGAGCCGCAGGGCGATCTTAAGAGGAAGAGGATACAATAAAATATGACGGCACATCGCGCTCTCTCATATGACATTGTTCCCGGCGTCCAATCGGCATCTCTTTCCTTTCTAGGGACTCATGTTCGACCTTCAGCTCAATATCGGGTATCTGAACCTTGTCACAGTATCAGTAGGCGTGACTGAAGCTGATGGCCTTGTTCATGTTATTTCTTACCTTTGCCTTTCTTCTTTCTCAACTGATTCGAAATGGTACTTGCGCTTGCGCCGGGTCGGCCTTCTCAGTTTTTGGTTTTACTTTTTCTGGATCCTTTTGGAAGGTGTCAGGTTCTGATCTTGCCTCTTTGGCCACGCCGCTACTGTGTACTTTGCTTTTGACTTGATCGATGATCAATCTTGAAAAGAGCCTTTCTCTTCTGTTCTCACAAATGTACGAGAACCCCAACATTTTCTTCATACCATAGCACTAGGGTGGCATTCGGCTCTCTCTCTCTCTCTCTCTCTCTCTCTCTCTTTTCAAATGGCCATGTTATACAGAGGAGGAACAGACGGCAGAGAAGACAGCTACGGATCTAACAGGTCCTCAACGAGTTGAGGACTTTGTAGGGAAAGGCTTTTGTGTGGGGCGAGCTTTATTTTTAGTACCGGCCTGGAAAGGCCAGGAATTTCCTTCTTTTTATGTTAATGGTGAATAAAACGGTACGACGCATTCAGCTTCTGTTTCTTCACTTCTCTCCCCTTCAACGGCCAGGGATGAGGAAGAAGGAGAAGAGTAAAAGCTGGCCGTTTCTTTATGCACCCTCTCCGCCTTCCAAAAAAAAAAATTAAATGCTTGCTACGGCAGAAGATCTATGGTCGGAAAAGAAATCAATTTTTTATCATGTGGCATGCGTACTGCATCTACTGGTTCATCTCGGGCTATTTCAGTGCCGGAGGGAATCAGGAGGGGGAGAGGGAGGGGTGAGGGGTGTGTTTGAGAGAAAAGAGGGGAAAACGTTCGCGCTATCGCGCCACAATCTTGCCACCACTAGCTCGGGCACCTGCCATCCTTCACAGGCGTAGAGAGACTGGCTCTCTCTGAACTGTTTATGACACCCGTCGCGGCGGCCGTTTTCTTTCCGCCTGGCCAGTTGTGCTGTTGGAGTTAGAGGACGAGCTCGCAGTTGCTGCTTGGCATCGCTTGTTGCCTCGCCTCTGTGTCCAGCCCATCCCGTCAAGCAGACCGTTCTGCGAAAAAAGAAACCCCCCACCAGAGGCATCGATGGAAGCCCAGAGACGCCGAGACGCCAAGATAAGAGAGATTGAGAATGGCAAGGCCTAACGCCAAACCGGCCGTAGGTTGGGCCTCATAATTCAAGCTGCTACGTTATTCATTCTTCCTCACTTGATTTTTGTAGATAACATATTCGCATTACACACCATAGTGTGCCACAATACAGTTTGGTCCATTTCCGTACTGAGAACGGCGCCTCTCCGTGAGTCTGCGGGAAACGGAGAAATAAATTACTCCAGGTTAGAACTGTAGAGGAATCTCGCGACACGCAAATGATATCATGAAAAGGAAAAAATTTTAAACGTATGCTTTGCGTCCTTGAAGATATGGTTATAACATTGTGGCTGATTCTTCAGGCGTACCTGATACAAGATAGATCAAAAGATATGATCACGGCCCATATGCCAAGGCAAGGGCATCTTCATTGACTGATCATGTCTTCACCACATCTACGATCACTTCCAAAACTGAGAAGTCATTCGCAGCGGCCGGGGTATTTTATTTGGGGGAGAAGAATTAAAACTACCGCAGGAATCAACATCCACCACCTAGTCAGACCAACCATCCAATCCTTGACAAAATATTAGCCGCGCAAAAAGTAACGAGTGTGCGTGTTTCTTTCCTTCCTTCAAAGCGACTCGCTGGTATCCATAGAAAAATAAAATAAGAGAACAAGAAGCCTCATTCAGACATCGCAAAATCGCGTTTGGGACATGACTTCGAAAGACCCACAACTTCACTACTAAGTAAAAATCCAGTCCACTTTTCGCGCTGTGAGAGAATACAAAATCACATCCCAAATTGAGAGAAAACGACGTCGAATGAATTGTTCTCGTGCAAAATGACAGGAGATGGGAGTTGAGGCTAGAGCAAGCCATCGCGCGAAAGTGATGATCAATGCACACAACGCTTCAGGTTCGAAAAGGGACATTCGAAATAAGACAGAAAGCAAAGACAAACGAAAGCCAGTCCATGGCAGTGGGTCACAGACGCACGATCGTAGCTTTTTTTTGGTGTCTTTCAATCTTGTTTTCTTCCCTTTTCTTTTGGAGCGGTGAGAGAGACAAGTAAGTCGGCGATGGGGACTATCGGGACGGGACGGGAGGTGGAAATCCAAGTTGCTGCGTGGTGCTTTGCTGTTGGACAATCTTTAGATGAGGAGAGTTAAAATCAAGAAAGGTCAACCTAAACTCCTCCACATCCGTCCGGAAAACCATGCTCGGGGAGAGTCGGACAGGGCTGGAAACCAATCTGGAGAATGACGATCCTCTTTCCAGGAGGTGAAGTTTTAGCCAGCCTGTTTGTTTGTCAATCTGTGCTTATTAGATACTTCCCCAAGCAGAGGGCTGCTTTGACAATCTTGTAAGTTTGCAATCCATATCCTCACGACATTCAAGCCGCAAACATGTGATTCGGTTCCAGCCCCACACCTTTAGATGATGGACTTTGGAGACTTGGCGTTGCCAATGTCAACAATGTCGTCGATGTGGTTGCACATGGCGACGAAGAGGTCGAAGAACATCTTGCCGCCCATCTCCATCTCCTGCTGCATGGTGCCGCTGCGCTTGAAGGTGCGGCGGCTACGGATGATCAGCGCCAGGTAGTGCGCGCGCAGCCGCGAGTCCGTGTCGGGCGTGTGGGCGTAGGCGAAGCGCGCTGAGCGCAGCACGGTGCCGACGTCGATGCCCGCCTGCAGACCCTGCTTGCGCAGGGCCAGCCGCTTGAGCTCGGCCAGGCCGTACCGCTCGGCTGCGCAGTAAACCACCGTGTCCCGCAGGAGCACGGCCCCTTCGCCCGCGTGGAACATGGTCGCCATGCTGTTGCTGGCGCTGCTGGCACCTGCTTCGTTCGCTCCTGCTCCCCCTCCTCGGCCGCCGTTGTTGTTGTTATGGTTTTGCGGATTGCTGAGATCCGGTGTTGTCTGGGTTGAGGGGACCACCTCGGCGCCCTCGAGCATCCAAGACCCACGGCGCTTGTCGTGCAGCAGGCGGGGCGTGTAATCGCCCTTGTACAGGTACTCGAGCACGCACGAGAAGATCTCGGGCTCCTCATCGGGCAGAACGATGCGCTTGTTGGGCGATTCATCGACGAACTGGCCCCGCAACGCCGCCTGGAAGAACGGCGAGTGGCACAGGACGTCTTCGTGAGCCGCGAAGAGCCGTTGGTCGCGGCCGATCACCATGGTGACGATGGCGCTTGTGAGCTTCGGCGAGCCTCTGGTGACAAGAATGGTCAGCATGGATCAAAGTCACAGATGGGAAACTACTCACCTGCCCACCGACGTCGGGCTCTCCAGCTTCTCGAGCATCTTCTGCTTGGTCTCCTCGCGCATGGTCCTCTTGGGCTGTTCCTTCCGAATCTTGCCCACGCGGTCCTTCCCACCCTGGGAAGCAGTGAAGGAGCGCTTGAACATGTTAGGAAAGACGGAAGAGAAGGACCGTTTGAAACGAGAGATGCCGCTTGACCGTGGAGCAGAAACGACCGGAATGACGGGCAATCGAAAAGAGCGTGGAAAGTTAGTTCGAGGCTTCACGCTGCCGGCGGGATGGGCATTCGCGCAAGTCGTGTTGGCGGTGGTGGGCGAGCTCCGGGAAACGAAGACTTCTGGGCGGAAGTTTCCGTTCTGCTGGGTAAGCGGTATGTTGTCGGGGCTCGAGGACTTGGCGGGGACGTGGAGGCCTGGAGAAGAAAGGCGAGGGGAGCGGGCGCGGGGGCGCGGCTGTTTATGAAGGTTGGCTGGTCGTGGTGCTGGCCGCCCAGCTTCGCAGCCCTACGCCCAATGATAGACAGTGGTGGCCAGGCACACAGACCACGGTGCAGCGATGAGGCGCTTGGCGGCAGCAGAGGCAGCAGCGCTTTTGCCTATCTCGTGGCACTGCAGAGCAGCCGGCGCCGTGTATGGGCGCCCGCCCAGCCGCTCTCAGCAGTGCGGCATGGGTCTGCGCATCAGCGCCCATCATTGGCAGAAATGACGTACAGGCCCCAGCCTCGCCGCGATAACACCCTCAGACACGCATGGGCAACTGCCCGAACCCGGCCAGACGCGCCCTCCGCCGCGAAACCATGGCGACGCGGCGGCACGGGTGCCTGCTGTGTTGCAAAGAAGTTGGGCTCGAAGAAACGGCTCAGCGGTACCCCAGTTCCCCAGAGCGGTCGACGAGCGATGGCGCCTGCAAGGAGGCTGCGCCGATTGGCTCGCTGCGCGAATGAGAGCTTGGGGGAGCGTGCACAGAGTTCGCGCCAGAGTGAACGCGGGTGCGCGATGCCGCGGAATCAGCTGAGGACGCGTTGGAGTCATATGGGCCAGGCAAGGGCGGGCGACGCAGGCGGGACGGGCGAATGCAGTCGGGTGTGTCAGGCCGCAGGGCCCCAGGACCAGGGGCGGCCGTCCAGTGCAGGGTCCAACACACTCACGGCTCGCTGACATCAAACCGACCCAGCGCTGCGGCTCACCCACGTCACACCCGCCACAACCTCCTGCACGCTCCCTCCAAATCTCTCCTAAGAACCATGAATCAATTGCTATGTGGGTCTCCGATACCAATGCTACTATTGCCGCCTTGAAAATCCTTCGCCTAGTCCCTGCACATTGCTTGTCTTTTCACGCAAGAAATATAAACACCCGAAGAAAAATAGATTTGCCAATGCTTGCATGTACCGACGGCCCCTCGCCCCATCTACACCCCTAAGCCATGCAAGCCGTCGAGTTCCCATCTCTGACCCGGGACCCAACGAGAAAGATACCAAATCCACACTAGGGAATCGTTTCCTGATAATCCAATCCGTGATTTCCACTTGAACGCCTTTACGCCAATGATGCTGGTATGATCATGTCATGGTCCTGCTCTCCCACCCCCTCTCTCCCCTTCCCCCGCCAAAAAAAAAAAAAAAGAAAAAAGACAGAACCAATGCTGCATGTTGCCCGTCTCAACTCCAGATTGATGCCTTATAATGTGCTCGGCTATCTCATCCTAAGGGGATCGTCTTCTGTGATTCTCCGTTGCTGCGCGACAGCCAACATCCTTCGGGCCGAGAGCATACTTGTGGTTCGCTCAGTCTTGGTGCTGCTCCACCAACCATTCCAACACACTTTCGTAACAGAGAACAAACTGACGCAGACTCTGCACCATGCTTAGTCTCTGATGTCTGAAAGTCTCCACCGTCTTCTCAATCAAGTCGATATCGTCTCGGTCGACCCACCCCCCCTCAACCTCCTCTTCTCCGCTATCATCCGATGGTTTGAAGAAGGGACTCTGCTTGCCTTTCGCTGGCGGGCCCTTGTCCAGGTCCATTGGTGAAGTCTGACGTCGATTTCGCGCGCTTCGCTGTCGCTTGAGCATGTCGATAACGCTATCAACAGTACAAAACGTGCCAGTGCGACCACATCCGGCACTGCAATGTACGAGCACCGGGTGCTTGCTCGGCGGGTCGGGATCATCGACCGAACCGCCCTGTGTCTGACGAACAACCGCATCGCATTGTTCCACGAGGCCAAGAAGGTGCGCTGGATGTGCCGGTGCTCCAAAGTCAGGCCAATTCGAGTATTGCAGCTGCGTGATCTCGCGCATGCGAGCGAAGGGAAGTTCCGTGTTGGACAAGGTGAACTTGCGAACAATGACGTAGGGTTGTTCCGAGCTAGGCGATCCTTGAGCTTCGAGCTGAGGGAAGTAGTCCTGCGATTGTGACGACCCTCCTGATCCCCGCGATGACCCGCCCAAGCCTTCAGATGAGCGGTTGCCTGTACTGCTTCTCGCATGGTGACGCCTGATGGCACCTGGCTCCAGAGATGCGCGGTGTTCCGTATGGAAATTCAGCTTGTAAGGCCCGTATTGTTGAGCATCCCAATAATTGTGTGCCTTAATTTGGCCACCTTCTTTCTCAGCGGTCAACATGACAATGACACGGACGTCTTGTTGCCAAATAACACTCCAGAAATCGGCGAAGGTGACGGGGATTGGCCCTTGGGTAGCGATATACCTCTTATTCGACCATGGTGGCTTGATATGGTTCGCGTTGACGTAGTCGCATCCTTCCGAAGGCACGCCTTCGAGTTTGACTCTGCTGTGCTCAAAGGGCCAGATATTGTTGTAGCGATTCTTGCTGCCCTTCTCGATGCCTGCAATACGGATGCCAGTGGGAGCTTCTGGTCCAGGCTCGCCATAAACGACCTTGCCAGAGAGAGCTTCCTGCATGCGCTTCTGCTCCCGCTTCTCGATCTGAAGGAATTTCTCAGACACCGAGACGCCTTTGTCGTTCTCATCCGCGGCACTCTTAAGCCATCCAGGGAGCTCTTGCTGGGTCTTGCTGTTCATTCTTTGGGGTCGCTTAACAGGCATCTGACCGACGCCACCGATAAGATCCATATTCTGCCTGATGTTGCCAAAGAATGGATTTGCTGCATTCTGTGTTGCAGGCATAGGACAACCACCCACGACAGGAGCCGGTCCCGGCAGACCCTCCAGCTTCAGGTTTGGCTTTTTACTGGCAGGTTTTGTTGGACCGCCGCTCGCGCCGGAAGTTATGAATGACGGGAATTTACTGGCGAATTCGCTGATGCCGCCACGTATTATGTATGAGGGGCCGTTCCAACCCTCGTTGGAGAACTTTTTCAGAGTGTTGACACAGCTGATGGCATCCTTGAGTAAAGAAGAATCGGCGTCGTAGACCACAATATATCTACAACTTCTCCAGTTTTCAAATTTCTTCCGCTGGCCGTCGTCCTTGAATGTCTCGGCCAGCTTTTCTACATTGAATGAGGCTCTCTTGAGAAGGGTCGTGGGTAGGCAAAGATTGAGAGCTCCACGTATCCTGGAAAGAGCGTATTGTGTAGACACACGGAGGTCGAGCAAAAGAATTTCTTCTTCCGAGGAATCCAACAAGGTGACTACGTGCTGAGGCGTCACCATCACCGGACCCTGCTTAGGACTGGTGCTTTCATTCTCCAAGTTTGCAGGCATAGTCTCGGCACGGGAATGCGTCGACACATTTGACAGCAGCTTGGAGTTGGGTATTGAAAACCTGTCGGGCACTCCTTCAGCGAACTTGGGTGGTTGATCGCTGTCTGACGACTCCGAATAGCTGGCGGGAGAGAGCCGGCGGGGACGGTTAGGGAACACATTCGAGTCTGTAGAAAGCATGCGCTTAGGGGAGCGCGGCTTCTCTGGCGTAAGCATGGAGCCGCCTGAGTCACTGCTTTTAGGAGAAACCGGGATTCCATTCTGGTTGGAAGAGGATCCGTCAAGGCGAGTGGCCGAGCGCGCGGGAGGCGGGTTAGACAGGTTCATGGGTGGTTTTGAGATGGTGAATTGCGACAATCCACCGCCGAGACTGAATTTTCTGGCCTCCTCTGACTGGCGCCGAAAGGCCTCGAACTCAGGATTCTGGTCGACAGGTATCACGCGTGGCGAGGCCGCGGCTGTGGAGCGCACATTAGAATTCGGAGGACTCCAGTTGGCCCGGGCGTGGCGGGCGCCGCTGGAAGAGAAGAAGTCGACGGTAGAGTCGAAGGCGAGGCCAAAATAGTTGGGGCTGGGACTGCGGGCGTCCTGGGCGATGGGCGAGCGGGCGTCATTGGGGCGGAAAGAGGGCGGGAGCGGCTGGCCAACTGAGGCTGGGGTTCGAGAGGTGGTGTTGCGAGAGGGCGCAGGCCTCTGCTGGGAATGCGAATGGTGCTCCCACGCACAGGGAGTGTGCGACGGGGTGGCGGCGCTGGTCATGTTTGTCGAGAATGCGAGACTCAGAGGCCTGGCAGCCGGAAGGGAAGAGGGAATTAGGATGAGAGCATCAAACGGTAGAATTCGAGGCGTATGCAGGCGCCGGGGTCATAGCGAGCTTATGACGAGGACTGCGCGCGTGAGGTTGCGAGCGTGGAAGGGAGGAGGGCGAGGATGGCGGGCGAGCCACGGCATTACATCATCGCGGCAAGCGAGTAATGTGCAGTCAGCCCGGGCGGCGGAGTAGGCGAAGTGAAACACGACAACGGGCCTGCACACAGCGGCGGAATCGAATCTTCGCGCGGCGGACAGCACGGCGGGGATGGGCGGGCGCGATGATGTGTTGGAAAGAGTGGAGCGCGTAGGGGTGCGGGCGAGGTGGAAGAGGGAGGGTCGTCCAGAGCTTGACGCAGGGTAGTGAAGGCGCCAAACGTGAGAAATCCTTAGGCGCCCCTGGCCCTGTCGGATCAACGCACAGTGAGGCAGATCGGTCACGCTCACAGCGGCGGCGGCGGCGGCGGCGGCGCCCCAAGCCCTCAACACACTCCTAAAACGCTGTTGCCCTATCTCCGCGAACGGCATCCTGGGCCTGCCGCGTTCTAGCCTCCCGTGCCCAAACCGCTATGGCCCAGGGCTGTGACAGCGCTGCTCGGCGGCCACAACAGCGCGCGCTCTTTGTCCGCGGGAGGAGGAGCAGCAGCACCCGCACTGCCGCAAGCACCGGCACCTCAACCACCATCGGCAGCGCCGCGACAAAATCATGTTGTCGAGCTGGTGCGGTGGGGGCGTGCTGGCGGGGCGTGCCAGCTGCCCGTGTCCGCGCAAATCAGCGCGTCGGCGGCACAGCGTCTCCGCCTGTCGTGAGTCGTGCAGCAGCAGAAGTCCCTGGTCTGGACCGCGCTCAGGCCGCTCGGTCCGCCGGTTGCTGATGATGCAAACCGGATCCTACTCCTGCTGCCACCGCCGAGAATTCCATGCGCACACACTCGCGCTCTAACGTTAGCTGGGGAGGCTAGCAGACGCTGAGGATGGCGCAACAGCTGCTGCCACGTGACGGCCAGCAACAGGGCGCGCCCCAGAAGGCGAGCGCGTGCAGGCGAGAGCGCTGGGGAACCGGAGACGGCGATGACCGCACGAGAAACGTCAAGGCGGCAAGCAATGATGAGCTGTGCTGCTGATCACCGAGGAGGCGGTTGCCCCTGTGCTTTGGGAGGGCGAAAGAAGTTTGACGCGGCTCAACTTGGGACCCTTTCGCGCCCTGTCGCCTCGCTTCGCAGGGTCCTGCGGTTACCGCCTCCAGCAGCCAGCCCAATTCGGCCACAGCCAAGCACCCGTGGCGGTGCAGCGGCTAGGGGTGGACTGTGTCAAGTGCCGGCCTGATAATTACCAGTATTATTGTGGCACTGCCGGCAGTAATCCAAGGCCCGCAGATCAACGGCAGAATGCTAAGCCATTCGAAGAAGGCGTCAGTTGCACGGCTTTCCATAGTGGGCCGTCAGCAACGAGCAAGGCCTGGCTGGACTCGCTACCGTAGTCCGCTAAGCTCTCTACGGACGATGCTAGCGCGTAAGCAAGTGGTAATTGACTGGCGTTAATTCCCGGCAATTGCCCCCCCCTTTGGCAGCAGCAGCACCATTTCCTCCTCCTCTCCGCGAAAGCACCGCTGATCGCCCTGCGCCGCCCAAGTCACGCGCGGTGACGTCGTCTCTACTCTGTGCGCAGCAGCAGCTTTGTCAACAGCCGCGGCGTTAGTGCCACCAGCCACTGCCACTGCTCCGCTGCTCAAGCGCGTGCCCTACCCGACCGGCAGGCGGGTGGCCGCAGTCCGCCGGCTCAGAACATCCTGCCGTCAGCCGCACCGCCCTGCGGAGCTGTCGTCCCTGGTCTCGCGACACAGATACAGTCCGCCGCGGCGCCGGCCCACTCGTGACGCGATTACTTCGCCGGCAACACGCGACTTTCGGCCCAACTCTCACTGGTTCCGCCGCCGAACCGCCCAGATCTGCTATTCACCCTGCCGTTGGGGCCGCCGCGCGAGCTCCCCTCCTCGCCTACGCGAGCAAACCCACGCGCAAAACGCGCTTCTCCTCACGGCCTTGACGTCCGCCTGCAGCTGTAAGTATCCCACGTCTTCGTATTTCCGCAACACCGCTTCTGCTCCCGGCTCGTCTGCTGCCGACAGTGCCCTCGACTGTAGACATCACCGACACGTCAGGCGCTTGAGCCAGCGCATTGCCTCTACAATAGACACGTTCAAACCCTATGGGCCGAAGCAAGGCTTCTGCATGCAGCCAAGCATTGGTAGTTGGCCAACGGAGCACCAATCAAGATGTCGGATGCCTGCATTGCAGTGAGCCATAACTCGCAGCCTTGATTCTGTTCTCTGTTTCCTCGCCGTGTAGCTCATCGGCTATCGGAATAGTTGTGTCCCTCGATCCGCCTGCAATACCCCTACCAAATGGGCCATCAGCTGCGACGGGCGCATACATCTCTCTCTATCTCTCTCTCTCTCTCTCTCTCGCTCCCCACCTCTCACAGAGTATCTTGCTGTCCATCGCGAGAACGTGCTGGCATCGCTTGTTCTACTTTTGACTGCAGAGCTGACTTGACCAGATCTATGAAAGGTCTACCAAGCCCATACTGTTCTTTACCACCCACCATGTTGCTCGACCTGCCAAACGAGCTTCTTCTGGAGATCATCTACTTTCTCGACCCGGGCACTTTTTCT
The DNA here is from genome assembly GCA_020875535.1 of Macrophomina phaseolina. Taxonomy (NCBI): domain Eukaryota; kingdom Fungi; phylum Ascomycota; class Dothideomycetes; order Botryosphaeriales; family Botryosphaeriaceae; genus Macrophomina; species Macrophomina phaseolina. The sequence continues at coordinate 3,854,200 of JAEQDS010000069.1, read as the reverse complement.
CTGTTGTTTCGTGTGTGCAAAACCCTTCGATCCGCTGCATTCAGTGCCCTCCCTCTCCAGAATCAACTGGGCAAGGTACCTGGCATCAACGACGGATTCGAGACAAAAGATGTGAAGAAGCTATATAAGACGTTCCGGCGGCGCGCGTTGAGGAGCCTCAGACATGGAGTAGACGCACTTTCCGACATCTCCCACTTCACACTTCCACGGTCGGAGGAACTGAAGTACGGCATGTTCATGAGCTGCAGCTGTAAGACGGACCATTTGTTGATGGCTGTCGTGCGTGCCAGAGACGCCTCTGTCGGCGTGTACAGCATCAAGTCTCAAATTCCGATACTCAAATGTGTGTTATCTCCCGTAGCCCTGGGTTTGGCTCCCGAAGAAGACATACAATTCGAGGTCGTCAAGACCGCTTTCTACGACTCGCATGAAAGGTCCAGAGTCTGCCAGTGTGTTGACAGACTTGCTGTGCTATACCGTTATCGCCTTAGGGATAACGGTGGAGGCCCTTTCGTGAAGACGGCCGTCAAGCAGTCCAAAGAGGTTATGAAGCTCGTAACTTGGGCTTTCACCGAAGCCTTCGATGCAAGCGTCGAAGAAATACGAGACATCACTACTGGGGGCGGTCTAGAGCCGAGAGCACTGGCAATGGCTGACGATGGATCTGCTCTCATTTGTTACGGGGTTTATCCAGGCGGCACCTCGAAATTCTCTAGTGAGTGGCGAGTCGAATGGATCCAAAGAAAGCCAAATAGATTCTACGGTCAGTCTACTGTTTTCCCGTCCCTTTCCCCCTTGACCAAACCGTGGATCTGTTAATGCATGATGCAGATCCCTTCCCGCTTGTAAGAGTGTGTGATACAAGTTGTGCAGCAAGTGGAAATCCAACTCCAGCGCCAAGTGATATCTGCATAATCAAGAACAGAGCCTGGTTCTTTGCTCCTGGAATACCAACACCGCACTGGGAGATTGATGACTACACCTCCGTGAGTTCGGATCATATGTCGCCTACACCCATTTCGTTCAACACGAGGCCATTTACGGCCGCTTCATTCGGTATACCGCTTGCTATACACCACAAGCACCACCTTGTAGACCCTTTCGGCGACGAGTACTGCCTCAACAGTGTGCTTCAGTTGCATGTCCACAATGAAGGGCACTGTCCGAGCGCCTACATAATAAAGGGTGTTCACTTCCCCAATGGATGTCAAAATTTCAACATAGCCCAGCGGTACCAGTCGGTTGAGCACTACATCATTGCCGAACTTGGCGGCCTAGACCTTGAGTCAGGATCGCGCTCTTCTCTTGGGTTAATTATGGCAATTTCGCCACGTAAGCGGAGAATTGCTATTGCCACTTGGAAGCGTATCCAAGTTTGGGTTGTTCACCCCAACGCTTTTTTCGAACGGCAAACGCACACAGATGGCTCCTTTGCGGGTAGAAGAACAAGTACGAGCTCCAGGGGAAGTACAGCGGCCGGATCCGACTTGTCAGAAGCTACATCCACTGGTTCAGTAGGCCGCGGCACGAACACAACAAGTGACAGATTCGTCTCCGCTGCTGCCCATGCAAATGTCTCAGTACCCAGCACAACCACACCGGCGTCGACGGACGCTACAGCTTCGAATGAATCGAATGATGACGAGTTTGACCTCGACGAGTGGCCATGGATCGATGAATGTGGCTGGGACTACTACTCATGCTACCCCCGTCGCAATATCTCAGAGCCTATCCGCTATCGTCCTTATCGAACAAAGGCCGTCGAAGATCCGATTGAGATTGTCAGCCTACAGCCGACCGAATTGCCATCCCAGGGCGTGGTGTTCGCATTGGCGTTCAATGGCGAGGACAACCTGTGGGCATGGACGGAGCACGGTCCTGTGAGGTGGACCTTTGACGCAAGTTGTGAGGCGAGACGAGAGGAGTATGAACTGGGGTGGCAGGTGAGGGAGATGGATGTACAATGTTGAAGCGTTATGTGCTCATGGCGACCATGAATTTGGCGCCAAGGGCGGAGTACTTCAAATGACTTCGGTTTGTATGGATTTGGTGCCATGACGAGGGTGACCTGACCTCCAGCTTTTTACGAGATTATTAACGATTGTTGTATTCCCTAATGTTTTCTGTTCATTTTTCTCGTCAAATATCTCGGCATCTGGTGGGCTAAACTGCATTTCAGCTTCCAATTCTTTTGTTCTTGCTTCAATGCAGCTGAATCTGATTCCATAGCGATGTTAACAATGATGAGAGAGAGAGAGAGAGAGAGAGAGAGAGAGAGTATCACTTTGGGTAAAGGCTGTCCACATGAAATACTTGAATGATATTCATGGCTGAAGCACGGTTTGATCGGAACAGATGATGCTTTTCATGTTATTTAACAAGTGTGTATCCTATTCGTTACGGCACGAGAGTCGGGGCAGTTTCTCCATTGGCATAAACTTTTTACACATTTGTCCGGGTGCTCTTCACGGGCAAAAAGCAAGCTTCCAATCTCCGTGGCACGAAGAAAGAAAAAGAAACGCCGTCCTGCCGCATCTCCCGCATCCAACGTCCGGCTACCCCGGGAGAGGGGTCTAGATCGCAGATCGTGCTGATCAGTCAGAGCCAGCCCCTCAGAAGAAACAAAATAAGGTAGAGAAGAAAAAAAAAGCATACGTATGCCCAGTTTCGAATACGAGAATATAGTTCGACCCTGCATCGTGCACATTACTCAGGTCTCGGTCCTCTGCCATCACAATCTCTCGAGAAGATGGAGCAAAGACGGACAAGCCTTTCAACTGTGACCTAGGTGGCTTCATCTTCCTCTCACCACCACCGCAACGATCCGCGATTTTCTGCATCCCGCCTTGTCCTGCCGCGGATGAGATGGTAGCTGCATATATTGACGCGGCGGCATGTAGGCGCCGATAGATTGCATGCCTGGTGTGTTGAAATAAGGCAGTAGCAAGGTCTCCCGACGCTCCAAACGTGCGTATTTGCAACAAGCTCTATGCATTTTGATAAGCAGACCGGGCGGAAAGTGTTGGATGAATGGGTGGGCCAGAACAGTGGTACACCCAGGAAATAAACTTTCGATCTCACGCAACCCAGCGATTCCAGCCGCGGGCATTGCAGCAAAGCAAAGCAGTCATTCTCCGCCAAACAGGAAAACGGACTTTAGACATTCGTAGAAACGCCGGGAAGAAGGCTGAAGTGGGGTGAGGGGTTTGTACAAGGGTAGGGAAGATGAAAAGAATGGGCGGTGTGTCGTCACAGCACATGCTCTCTGCATCTTTTTTTCGGTGCCCGCGATTCTCGCAAAACCAAAACCGTGTCTATTAGACGAAGATGTAGCACGCCTTGCTGCAAGGAGAACAGGAAGCTCTTTGGGCTTTTCCCATTTTCCCACTTTTCTCTTCGACTCCGTCCCGTGATAGCATACTACAGGGGCCTTGCGTCATCAGGTGTATCATGACGAATGGTTGTCTGGGAACTAAAAGATTGGGAACCTTTTGGGGTAGCCAATACATTCATCTCGATTCGTTAATCCTTGCTCCTCCAACTCTCGCTGTCGCTACTTGTGCATGTTCCCTTCCGCGAAACGTTTCACGCATGGCTGGTAATACATGGAAATTATGTTTTTATAACTTGATTTGCTTCTCTGAGGCCGGTCTGCGCCCTCCGTAGCTGCCGAGAACATGGGATAGACGATGACGGCACTGGCTGCCGCATGCAACGATAAACAAGCATAATCGGTGATATGTCTGCATCGTTCTTCCATCTCCTCCGCGAGTCCAAATATTGGTTTACTTCCACAGCTTTGACAAACTCATCTGCTTGTCGTCGTGTTTGTTGAGGATCTTGGCCGTTGCCAAATCGAAGTCTTCTTGAGTAACGTGTACACGTCTCTCACGGAGAGCGTACATACCCGCCTCGGTGCACACACCCTTCAACTCGGCTCCAGAGCACCCGTTCATCTTCTCGGCAATCTTTGTCAGGTTGATACCACGAGTCAAGTTCATCGAGCGGGAGTGGATGCGCAGGATGTCAGCGCGGGCCTCAACGGTTGGCGGGGGGAACTCGATCTTGCGGTCAATACGGCCGGGGCGGAGCAGGGCAGGGTCCAGAATGTCGAGACGGTTGGTTGCCATGATGATCTTGATGTTCTTGGTCGGCTCAAAGCCGTCCAGCTGGTTGAGGAGCTCCAGCATAGTGCGCTGTACCTCCGAGTCACCGCCAGAAGAGCCCTCCACACGGCTGCTACCAATACTGTCGATTTCATCCATGAAGATGATCGACGGTGCGTGCTCACGTGCCATGACGAACAGCTCGCGCACCATGCGTGAGCCTTCACCAATGTACTTCTGCACCAGCTCGCTACCCGACACCCTGATAAACTTGCAGTCGGTGTGATGTGCCACCGCACGAGCAAGCAGCGTCTTTCCTGTTCCCGGAGGCCCGTACAACAAGACACCCTTCGGCTGCGCAATACCGAGCGATTCGAAGAGCTCCGGATGCTTCAGACCCAGCTCGATGACTTCCTTGATCTCCTTGATCTGTTGGTCCAGGCCACCAATCATGTCGTATGTGCTGTCCGGAACCTTCTCAACCATCATGAGCGAGACAAGCGGATCGACCGACGAAGGGAGCATCTTCTCCAGCTTGTAGGAATCGCTCAGGAGGGTGACACGTTTGCCGGCCGTCAGCTTGGATATGTCGACCTGGTCCGAAACATCGACGACTGGGAACAGGCGTCAGCAAGAGCAGAATATCAACTGCAGTTCCAGGGGCAGCTCACCGTATTTGCCCTCGGGATGCACCTTGACCAGGACCTTCTTCGTGCCCATGACCTTGACGACCTCGCCGACGTAGGAGCCGGGCTGCTGGAGCAGACCCAGCTCCTCGCGCAGTAACCGCACGCGGGAGTTGTAGTCGTTACGCTGTGCTTCTAGACGGCGGAGCTTGGCCTGGCCCTGGATGATCTCGAGCTTCATGCTCTCGATCTTGTTGTGGAAGAAGGTGTCGAGCGCCATGGCTGTGGCGGCCGGGGGGCGGCGTGCGTGTGGACGGAGTAACGGGGGCTGCCGGGATCGGGTGGACGGGGGCGGACGAGGCTCGATGGAGGACGCGAGATGCAGGCGCGATGGGCGGAGGCGGCGGACGGGCGGCGGTGGTGCAGGTGGAGACGGATGATGGCGATGGTGTTGAAGCTCCGACATGGAAGCTTGCGGCCACTCAGCGGCGTCGGCGTTCTCGGCGCCAGTCCGTCCGATCAGCGCGTGGATGCCGCCGCCTATCTCGCTTCCTCTGTGACGCCAGGCAGCTAAGGGTGGTAGCTCAGGCGTGCACCTGCCGCGAACTGGCCTCACGTGTGCTGCAAGTTTGCAATCAGAGCTCCGGCAGCGATCGCGCAACCCGCAATAATCGTAGCGCACCTAGCGCGGCGGGTGCAGCATGATAGACGGTCATCTGCCGGCCCCCATGTCCATGTCGCCCTCTGCCTCTGCCTCCGTCTATAATAGTAGCATGCAGCCAGCTTACCGCCTGTCCGCGCCCGCGCCCGCGATCTCCAGCACCAGCTCCCGCACGGCCCTCCTGCCTGACAACAAACAGGCCCATAGGCGGCTACCCGCCTCATTCCTCAGCGCCTGACGGTCTCATACCACCCGCCGAGCCTCAGAATGGCCGATGACCAGGGCCAAGCAAGGCAAGACCGGCCCTGCGCTGACGCCGCTGCTTCCTTTTCGGCTAACTCGGACGGGTGCGATGCTAGCAGGCCCAGCAGCGCGCGAGCCCCAGATCGCGATGGCCAGAGATCAAGAAGTGCCCAACCCCCGCCGCCAGGCGCCTCTGGTGCGTGACAACCAAAATTCCTCGAGAGCAAAAATGTACCACTCCGTCAAGGGCGCACACACTAACCGCCCCGCCTCTCCAGGCGCTCAAGCGTCGTCGAGCACCGCAAGACCTCCGGTAGACCCTTCGTCGCAGCCCCAGCAGCAACAGCAGCAACAGCAGCAGCAGCAACAAATACCACAATCGCAGGGCCTGAAACCACCCCAGCGTAAAGGCATGGGTCGTCGCACCACTTCCTCCACCCGCGTTCACCGCGGCCAGGAATTCTCCGTCGACGATGCAGAGGACGAGGTCGACGAGATGCTCCAACAACAGCAGCAGAAGCAGGCGAAAATGGCCTCGGGCTCGCTGCGCCGCGTACCCTCCACCTTGCGGCGCCGACCTGCTGCGCAGACTCCAGTTCTCGCCAAGGTCGACTCGACCGACGACGAAGACGCCGTGCCAGAGAGCAATTCTGGCGTGCGGACTCCTACGGATGTGCAGCCCGCCGGCTCTTCTGGCGACGACACCATTCGTGCCGACGAGGAAGAAGAGGAAGAAGCAGACTTGGACAATGGGGACGACGATGCAGATCTCAGTGATGCTGAGAGTTTCACCTTGAAAGACAGGCAGGAAGCTATCAACGAGACTCACCCCTTCGGTATCAGGATCTGGAAGCCCGCTCTTTACAAGAAGAACCGTTCGGTGCAGAAGACGGCAGAAGGGGACATCCACTCCACTCCCGGTGGTTTTGTCAGCCCATGGCTCGTTCTCTTCAACTTCCTCTGGACGCTGGTATTCGGCTGGTGGCTTGCGGCCATCGCGGCAGCTGGCGCGCTTATCTGCTTCCTGCTGGGTGTTGCTGATGGCTCCGTAGCCTACGGCCGGACGTTCTGGGGTCTAGCCAAGTATCTCTTCTATCCGTTCGGCAAATATGTCAAACTCATCCAAGAAGAGGCATATCTTGACGAGGATGAGGGAGAAGGCCGCAGCATCAGCGAATACGAGCAGTGGCAGAGCGGAGACATTGAAGAAGGCCGTCTGTTCTTTGGGCCTTCCTCGAATAGAGGCCTCGTCGGCCGACACCGCAACAGCATTGACTCCGCGGACGAGACTCAGAGTCTTCTAGGCCGCCCAAGCCGGGGAAGCAACGCAGATTCTGACCACGGCGCGGGAGCAAAGAGGAGACTCTTTGGTCGAGGAAAGTGGAGCGTTGGTCGTGTCGTCTTCTTTCTTGTTTTCTACGGTCTTCTGACGCCGGCTCTCTTCCTCGTTTCTGGTATATGCTGGCTGCTCGTCTTCACCATTCCTATGGGCAGAGTCACCTACCTCTTGTTCGATCATGTTCGCCGCCATCCTCTAGCCTTATCGTTCCACTCCGATATTGCCGATATCCGGCGCGCGGATGAGCCAGCCTCGTCTATTCTGCTATGCACGTACCGGGCAGTGGGCATCAAGTACTGGAAGTACACCGTGGATGGTACCAACATCTTCCTTATCAACCTCCTGGGCGTGGTGGCTTTCGTCATCTTCGATTACTTTGTCCTAGACGAGTGGCTGGGCCTCGATATTGCGTTGACAAACCAGTTCCTGGTCTTCACTCTGGCTCTCTTTTCGATTATTCCCCTGGCATACTTCATTGGCCAGGCCGTTGCATCTATCTCAGCTCAGTCGTCCATGGGAGTCGGTGCCACCATCAACGCGTTTTTCTCGACAGTGGTGGAAGTTTTCCTCTACTGCGTAGCACTGAAAGAGGGCAAGGCTCAGTTGGTGGAGGGTAGCATCATCGGTAGTATCTTCGCCGGTGTTTTGTTCCTTCCAGGTCTTTCTATGTGCTTCGGTGCCTTGAAGAGGAAAACTCAACGCTTCAACGTGAAGTCTGCTGGCGTGACTTCCACTATGCTTCTGTTCGCAGTCATCGGCGTCTTCGGACCCACACTGTTCTACCAAATTTATGGCAGTGTGAGTTTTACTGTCCTGCTATTCATACGATGTTACTGACTATTATTCAGCACGAACTCAACTGTCGCGATTGCAGCCATGGGAGGGTGAAGGGAGAAAACGAGCGTGATTGCCGTCGGTGCTACTTTGACCAATCTCCTGCCGTACATGACCGCTTCTATCTCCAAGCCGTCCGACCATTCGTATGGTTTGCCTCGGTGACGCTCTTCCTCTCCTATGCGATCGGTCTCCTGTTCACTCTCCGGACTCACGCAGCCGTAATCTGGAGCTCAGAGCTTGATGAGAAGAAGGTTGACAAGATGGACATGGCGGCTAGTCAACTCGCTACTTCTGGTCAGCTTCATTCACAGCACCCTAGCGGGATCTCCACGGCGGATCACGTCCCTTCATATGGCACTCTTGGCAAATCTGACGGGAACATCCGCGAGTCAGCCCTATACAAGCGCATCCTTGGCCAATCACTTAAGCAAGCAGGTCTTTCTCCCAGCGGTGACCACACGGATAGATTGAAGTCCTCGCATAGTACGGAGTCTCATACGCCGCACATTATCCCGCCTCAAGACGCGGACGACCACCATCAGGATGCCCGAAGCCAGCGTAGCATTAACCTTCACGGCATGACGGAAGAAGAGAACAACCAATTGGTCCGTCAGGTTGCCGAGATGGCAGCCACGGCCGCAGCTGTCGCTGCTCGTGACGCTACCACCAATAAGCACCCGCGCAAAGTCTCTCAAGTGAACCTTGCAGCATCAACTCACTCAGATCGTCCAAACCTTCAAAGGACTGGCACAGCCGGAGAGGAAATTGATGATGGTCATACTGCTACTGGTCATGGGGGTGGTCACGATGCCCCCAACTGGAGTCGCACGAAGTCAGCTGTCATTCTCCTAACGGCCACGGTCGCGTATGCTATCATTGCGGAGATCTTAGTCAACACAGTCGATGCAGTCTTGGAGAATGTGGACATTGACGAGAAGTTCCTTGGAATAACTTTGTTTGCGCTTGTCCCAAATACGACGGAATTCTTGGTATGCCTATCACCCCGCTCTCTCGGCTTTTTCTTGTGCTAACTTGGATGGTTACAGAATGCGATATCCTTCGCTATGAACGGAAACATCGCTCTTTCGATGGAGATTGGTTCCGCCTATGCGCTTCAGGTCTGCTTGCTTCAGATTCCAGCTCTGGTACTCTACAGTGCCATTGAAGGCCGCTTCATTGATCCGGACAACATTCTTGGTCACACTTTCAGTAAGTGTTCCGAATGTGCGAGTCTCAAGCTATGCTAACATATTCAACAGCTCTTATTTTCCCGCAGTGGGACATGGTGACGGTCATCCTGTGTGTCTTCCTGCTGTCGTATATGTATGGTGAGGGCAAGAGCAATTACTTCAAGGGCTCGATACTCATTTTGTCCTACCTGGTCGTCGTCGTCGGCTTCTTCTTTTCGGGATATACGGATGATGATACCATGGAGATTAATCGTTTCGATACTCTGGCTCTCGGTGGAAGCCCCCCTTTCTCGCAGACTTTCAAGACTGTTGGCAGGAGCAAGAGTGGAAGAGCCTTTTAGTTGAGCACAAGCTCGACAAACGGGATAGGCAAGCAATTACTAGATTGAAGACTGGCTGGGTATCAAAAAACTAGGGTGGGTGCATAATTGGTTTTTTTTTTTGCGTTTTCCTACGTTCTTCCGGATCTGGGGGCGGCTCGACTCCAGCGCTTGATGTTCAGCTGAGATGGCACATGGCTCTCGCGCTTGGCGGCCGTCTCGTTTAATCTCATCCGTACCCTTCAGGTTCCTTTCCGTTGTATTGTCCTTTTCTTGTTTATACAGATGGTCGTGAGGCCAAAGTATACAGGTGGCATAGCGGTGGCGTTATTCCTGTTATTGCTCTTCTGCCTCCTAAGTTCTTCCGCAGGAGTTGATTAGCCTTTTCGTTTTCTAAAAAGACAAAAAAAGAGACTTGAACCGAGACCAGAGCCAGTATCACGCGGATGATGAAATTCCGCGCACTACGAAACCTACCCAGCGAGCAATGATCGCCGTCTTATTACGTACCCCTTCGCGTGGGAAGTGGAAGAATTCGTCCGAATATAAATGTGTCGAGAAAGTGGTAATATTTACGTCCGGATGGATGCTTAGACTTCGCATGCATATGATTCTGTAACGTCGTAGAAGGCGATTTGGCAGTGTGTGGAATCTGGTCATCCGCGTGAGTATGTTCAGCTTCACTGAGAAGAGGCAGCCTCCGGTCAACGCAGGTGTGTGCCGGTGAAATACCTCCCTCTATCTTAGCGCCAATGCCCTCAGCAGGACCTTCTCACCTAAAAGCGCGCAGCATGGACTTTAATGACTGGAAGGTGGTAGGACTCAGTGAGAACGAGGAAGCTGTGCGGGACCAGGCAGAACCCGGAAAGAAGACAGCAGGAGAAGATGGACGAGTGTAAACAAGATCCGACTACGATGATTGGGTCATGGTGCGGCGACGGCAGACGCCGCGAAGGGGTCATACAAGCTCAGTCCGAGCGCAGCAGATAAAGATAGCCGAGAAAGCCGGGTCATGAAGCAGCGGGCCGGAAGTCTGGACAACGACATGGAAGGTTCGGCGCCAGCAAGAAGGGTTGAATCCTGAGAATGGCTCAAGCGAGGGTTTGGAAACGCTGAGTGCCTGAGAGAGAGCCAAGCTCGACAGCACGTGGATTGGAGAATTTCCAAGCTCGGCAATCTGGGCCCTACGGGGCTGATCTGTGGAGAGAAACGTGTACAGGGGATCCACATGGCGCGCCGGCGAGGCCGAGGACGCGTCAAAGCGCAAGAAGAGCTGAGAGGATGTTGCCGTGAGGCAGTGGGCCCAGCATGCGGAGAAGGGAAAAAGGTGTGGAGATGGAGCTGCATGTCCGTTTTGAAGGGCAGAAGCAGGCTGACGGGCTGCGAGCGGAATTCGGATACGCGCTGCACCATCAGCGCCGAGTCAAAGCCAAAAAGGGAGCGGGCTCGCTGTTTACGAGCAACCTCAGACGGGTAAGAGCCGCTGGCACCGGCTGATGCCGCCGGGATCCATGCATGGTCGTCGATTCGGGTGAGGCCGCCGGCCGCCTCTCGCGCTTCGGGCAATGCCAGCCCTCGACAGCGATGCCAGGCCTACCCTCTGCGGCCTGGACACCTCAGCTTCTGGCAATCTTCAGCATCACACGCGGCTGGCTAGCTGAACAGCTGCAGGACCCCCTGCCAGGCACCGACACGCCGGCTCGCTTGGCGGCCGTCTCCCATGCTGAGTGCTGCCAGCAAACTGCCGACCCCCACAGACATCACCTCTCCCAATCCTCACCGCGCACGCCACATAAACACCATTTCCAGCCACAGCCTACCGCTCTCCCGCTCCACTCCTCCCACTCGACGCCCTCTTGCGCCGGACACGGCGGTGAAGCGCCCTCTCCAGCCATGAACGCCTCTTTGTCCCTCGCTCCTCGGAGCTTGGGTGCTCGGCATGGCCGACATGGCAAGCACCTCCGACTGTGCTTCAGCTTGCGAGCGGCTGGAATCTATGCACCTTTCAACTCTTCTCCACCAGACCTCTCGTGTCTGCAATATTTAAGGCAATCGTTCCCACGATGGCTTTCACTTCTTCACCACAGCCACCGCACTCCTCCAGGCTTCTCACCCACTCCTCAGTCCTCTCACAAGTTGTTCCTTCATTTGAGCACCGCTCTTCAAGATGCGCGCTGCAGTCTTTCTTCCTCTCGCCATTGGCCTTGCTGCCGCCGGCCCTGTCCAGAAGAGACAGGATATGAACTTTGCCCAGATTGCTGCCGAACGCGCCGATGAGATTGCGGCCATTGATCCGGCTAACCTGGGCCCTATCGATCCTATTGTTGAGGCCACTACTGTGGCTGCCGCCACCTCTGCTTATGACGCAGCCTCCGCGATTGCGGCTGCCACGAGTGCTGTTGCCAGCGCTGTCGTTGAGAAGCGTTCTGCCGCGACCGACTGTCCCACAATCTACACTGGGTATGTGTCTCCCCTCATCACCCCCTCGGTGACCCAGAACTTACAGAGTCCAGTTATGGCCCAGTCGTTACCGCTAGCCCGAGCGTCTGGGTTTCTGATGCTGCCTTGACGGCGCCGGCCACCGCTGCTACCGTTGCTCCCTCGGGCTACGTTGCTGCCAACGGCTTCAACAATCTGCAGGGCTCTTTGCAGGAGATGGGCTATTTGACCGTGAAGACCCTCCAGTCATATAACCCCCAGAAGTGCGCCGACTACTGCGATGCTGAGGATCTCTGCATGGGCTTCGACATCTACTTTGAACGTGACCCTGCTACGGACACTGGTTGTGCCCCCAACAAGAACCCCGACAGCATCACTACCATTGGCTGCACCCTCTACGCCTACCACGTTGCTGCTTCGCTTGCCACCAACAAGGGCCAATGGCGTGACAACTTCCAGGTCGTCATCACTGGCTCCAACGGCTATAACAAGATCAGCTCCAAGATCTCCAACACTGTGAAGGCTATCGACGGCTTCAAGGCACCCCAGGACTTCGGCACCAAGGCCGTCAACGCCAAGCCGTACCACGGCTTCGACAGCTACATCACCTACAAGACTTACACCGATGCCTACGACCCGCGCCTCTGCGCCAAGGCCTGCAAGACCCAGACGGCCTACAACATCAAGTACCCCAACAGGGACGGCACCTACAAGGCTTGCAACTACTTTGTTGCTTACGTCCTGGCCAAGAACGATGAGCCCCAAGGTATCTTCTGCTCACTGTATGCTCTGCCCTGGAACAGTACCTGGGCCGTCAACGACGGCTACTACTACGGGAGCGACCACTACACTATCTACAACTCGCTTGCGTACACTGTTGATGGCGCTCTCGACTTCGGCCACAACACAGCTATTCAGGACTTTGTATACACTGACGCTTAAATGTCGAGCACAGGTTGGGGGGAGTTGGTAATGGGAAATGTATGAATGTGAGGGGAGGAATGAAGCAACGAATTGGTTACGACAGCTCTTTTGTACTCGGTAGAAAACGATAATGAAATGCAGACGTCTTCTCACTTTCGTTCTCTCTTTCTATCTTTCTTTTTACCCATGATATCTTTTATTTGCTTTAGTTAACGTTGACTGCTAATCCTGCTAGTGATAGAAGGTGCGAATGCGTGGTCTGGGTCGTGGCTGATGGGTGGCTGATGGCCTATCAACGCCGCGTCAGCTGGCTGCGTCGACCACAACGCGAGAGGCCGGAAAGTGGCTTTAAAGGAGTTAAAGGCTCTGCGACGTCGGAGCATGGAGAATTGGACATGGAGATGGGCGCGGGCGAGGTGCGGAAGATGGCATACCCTATCTATGTTAGTGTTTGGCGATTTTGGTGTGCCCCTGATACCACACGTCTTCCTGACCTCGAATTGCAGGAGAGATGTTACGGATACAGCACACTATATCGAGGATGTCCAATAGAGATTGGGTGTCAGGTACGCATACACGAAGTCGCTATTTTCACGAGATTGCGTGGTACTGAATGCCTGTGTGTGGAGCTACGATGTATGATAGTATAAGTTCACGCGCCCGTCCAGAGCTTCTCAACGTACTACAGATTCCGTATATTATTCCGCATAACTTTGCGTGCGTTTATATACATTCCGAGCACCTTCGAAACCACCCCATCCCGCTCTATTCCGCCGCCGCCGCCGCACCACCCTCCCTCCCCTCTCTTGCCAACGCCTCCCATTTCCTCTTCTCTTCCCCGTCCTCCAAGCTCTGCGCCACCAAATGCGCCGCCGTGACCGCATTCTTCGTATCCGCGGCGCCCGCCTCTCCCTTCGTCACCGCCTCCCGCAACACCCTCCAGTCGTCCTCATCCGTGGCGAACAGCGCCGCGACCTTGCGCGCGCCCTCGGGCGTCGACGCGAACAGCCCCAGCCCGAACCAGCCTTCGGCCGCCAGCGCCGCCACCTGATCCTGCCGCACCATCAGCAGCAGCGGACGCAGCACCTCGTCGTGGGCGAGCAGACTGCTCCACAGCTGCTCCTGCGTCGATTCCCCCTCTGCCGACTCGCGCAGCTTGCGCGCAATCGCGATGAGCAACCGGCCGACCTCGAATCCCGTCTTGGATTGCCTGGCAGCGGTGAGAAGTTTCGCGATGGTGGAGGTGTCGCGGGCCAGCGTCGCCGCGTTGGGGGCCGAGTGGTTGACGAGGCGGCGCAGGACAGCGGCGATCTCGAAGTCGAGCTCGGTCTCGCGGCGGTCGAGGAGGGGCGCGAGAGTTGTGATGGCGCCGGCGGAGGTGACGGGGCCGACATTGGACGGGGGCTGGGCAAGGTGCCGGAGGAAGCCGGCGGCGAGGTAGAGCAGGGTGCGGTCGGAGGCGGAGCGCAGGATGGAGAGAGTGGGGATGTGGTAGGCGTGGTCGTGGACGAAGCTGATATTCGTGGCGTCGGTGATGGCCGCGTTGCCCAGCGTGATGCAGGCGCAGGTTTGGAGGATGGGGTGCGGGGAGGAGAGCCAGGCGCCTTGGGTGAGGAGGAGCGGAGAGGTGGGAGGATAGAGGCGCGGGAAGTCGTCGTGGGCGGTGATGCTGGCGATGGCGTTCATGACAAGGCCGGTCGTGATGCGGAGGTCTTCTTGGAAGTCTTTGAGGTCTTCGGGGTCGAGGGCAGATTGGAGGAGGGGGAGTTCGTCGGCTTTTTGCTGGAGGAGACGCGTGATTTGCGAGAGGCCGTCTGAGCGCAGGACCTTGTGCTGTATGCTGCTGTCTTGGAGATAGACGGAGGCGGAGGAGATGAGGTTCTTGAAGTCTTCCCACTCGTCGCACGAGGGGATGTACTGCATGATTGCGTTCAGGCAGTCTTCGGACTCGGAGAGCACATCCTCTGAAAGGTTGTCGGATACCCAAGCGAGTAGTTCAATGACCTGAGAGACGTTGGGCGTCTCGGCGGATAGGTGGTGGCATAGCTGCCGGTCAAGCCGGAGACCAGCGGCCTCCTTCTGGGCAGGTTCTGCAATGGTGTTAGTTTGAACTTGCACGAAGCATTTTGATGCTGCATACCATAGCCTAGACAGGTGTTGTAGAGGACGCTAATGGCGACGGGCGTCAGTGCAGGAGCCTGCAGACAGCTTATTATCTTGTCCAGAAAAGGAAGTACAACTGCTCGAGAGTCGTCGCGGTCGGCAACGCCATTGCCGATTGCTCGCAGCAATTGCTTGGATGATGTTGCTGGAAGTGTGGCCGGGTCAAGCGACTCCAGGTAGTATTTTAACAGGCCGGATTTCTCAACGGGCTCACGCCACTTCTCTGGGCTGTATTAGAGAATGTGCGCATGGAGTGGCCGAAAGCAACGGCCGACGAAAACTCACGGTCGCGGCTTGCGTCGGCCAGCAATTCCAGCAGCTTGTCCCACGAGTCGGGCTGGTCGCCTCTGCGCAGCTCTTCGAGACGACCCGGTAAAGCCTCAAGCACTTCCGGAGTCGGCTCCTGATCCGGCGAACCAAAGAATGCTTTGGCGGCCTTGATGAGGGAAAGCGGGCTCGTTGCGGGCGGCCACTCCATTTTCAGCAGCTATCCGAGGAAATCTTCAGAGCGTGTAAGTAGCGTATCGACGTGAGTCCTTAGTCGAAGTCAGGATTGCATGCTGTTAGTGGAGTATTTGAAGATGCTTAGAGCAGCGTTCTGGGGCCTTCGATAGGAGACCGGGGGGGGATGCCCTTGCAGCCCTGGGATCGTCATCACGTGCGGAGGTACGGGGCCACCTTGACTCTCCCGCGCGGCCAGCGTTGCGCTGCGCTTGAGCTTCGACTCTCTGCAGTAACAGCCAGCCCAAGCCCACCCAGCCGCCTGAACACCTCCGCTCTTTAACCCTTTCGCTTCCAGTCCTCTCCTTGCGCCCCCTCTTCACCCCGCAACACTCTTCACCATGACGCGCGCTCAACAGACCATCTCCATTGGCCTCCTGCTCTCTTCAGTGCGCCACCACCCCTTCTCTCTGCAGCTCCAAGGCCGCACCCACTGACGCAATTGACAGCTTTACCTGGCCTTGTACCTTGGCCTTGTCCCTATCTCTGCAAAGATTCAGGATGAAATCATCCCTGTCGTACGTATTCCCGCTTCGGTCCCCCGCAACTCGGAATATACCTCCGCCTGCGTACAAATCTTAAACACGTTCCACGCTGGCTCGAGTTCAGTAGCTGACGTCCTGCTTCTCAATTCACTAGCTTCCTTTTTGGGCTCTAGTTTCCTTCGGCGCTTACCTCCTCTTCAAGCTGGGACTAGGTGTCTTCACCTTCAACGACGTACCGCAGGCACACAAGGAGTTGATGGCCGAGATTGAGCAGGCGAGGGCTGAGCTGAGGACCAAGGGCGTCGATGTCGACTGAGCGACTCGAGAAAGACAGAAGGGTGTGTAGGCTGGCGTTTCTGGGACAGGGAAGGAGTACACGAGCCTTCCAGGGGAGGAAGGCACGGCGTGTTGAACGGATCGAGGTCTATGATCTACCGTACTCTACAAAGGAAAAAAGAAAGAAAGAAAAACAGCTTCCCAAAAGCCTGTGCGGCTGGGTATACTTGATCTAAAAGGCGCACCAATACTCCTGGTCGAAACAAGAATATACAAATACCTGTTCAAGCGGGAACTCTGATCAAACACGGGCTTCGTCTTGAGCATGCTGCTCCTTCAATCGCTTCTCCGTCTTCATAAACTCCCTAATTCCCACAGGAATGTCCTTCCACAAGTCCTCCTGCCTAGGTTTCCCCTCCGGCGCGTCATCCAAGCCCCCCAAATCACCCAGATCGATACTCCAATTTGCCTCGCT
Source organism: Macrophomina phaseolina (assembly GCA_020875535.1). NCBI lineage: Eukaryota > Fungi > Ascomycota > Dothideomycetes > Botryosphaeriales > Botryosphaeriaceae > Macrophomina > Macrophomina phaseolina. Next base: position 3,837,615 of record JAEQDS010000069.1, on the reverse strand, counting down.
CCCACCACCATCGTCATCCATCGAGCTGGCCACATGTGTTGGTGTCCCCTCACTAGCCAACATCCTGCCGGTTCCCTGCCCCTTCAATCTCTTCTCCGTCTCCTGAGCCCTCAACCTCGCCTTCGCCTCGGCCGTCGCCTGCGCCCACTCCTCCAAATCCTCGCCATAGATATCCCATACGCAATTCACGCAGCCGGACATGCAACAATTGTCCGGCTCCTCAGGCTTCGGCGGCACCATCACCCCAGCAATCATCTTGGACTGCTGATCGCGTTTCTCCTTGCGTTCGGCGGGGCCGGCCAGCCGCGACCCGAACACCACGCGCGCCTTGGCCAGCGTCTCCTCCTTCTCCGTCTTGGGCAGCTCCTCCTGCGGCGGCGACTCGGGCGCCGTGCGCGTCGCGGTCGGCGTGCGGTGCAGCGGGTGCGAGAGCATGTCGGCGTAGAAGCCCTGCAGCGGCGCCGCCTGCTCGCCGGGCTTCGCGATATGGTACTTGATCCCGCGCCGTGGCGTCGTGGTGTAGCTCGCGAGGGAGCTGGGCTTGCGGGCGCGCGTGCTGGGGCGCAGTTGGCGCAAGCAGCTGGCGCATAGCCGAGGGCCGGGGGTCCGGGTGGCCATTGTTCTTCGAGGGCTGAGAAGGCGGTGCGGGGATATTGACGCCGTGGTCGGAGTAGATGTGTTGCTTAGAAGATGATGTTATAGGTGGCTGGGGAAAGCCGCAGTGAGGCGGAGGCCCATGGTGGTGTTGAAGTTGTTCGGTGGACGAGCAGGTGGCAGGTGAAAAAGAGCGATGAAGTCATCCCGGCTTTCGCCCAGGATTCGGCCTCGGACGTTTTCCGCCCGACAGCTGAAAAAGCCGCCCGCTTGTGACGCGTGCTCGTGCCGGCGCGACTCCCCCGGCTGGCTGCCGTCCGCCCTATCAAGACAGCATACGTCGCAGCGACAACAACGCGCGTTTTCGCGTCCCCACCGCCCAACATGTCCGAGCCCTCCCCCAAACGGCGCAGGACCTCTGCCGAACCTCTCCCTGAAGTCTCGGCAACAGGCGACTTCCGACCCAGAAATGCCCTCCGCCGAACACCTCCGCGCCGTGCGTCCTGGCTTTCGCCAACTAAAGCCAGCCTTGCCCGCTTCAATCCCGAGATCCTATCCAGGCGCACTTCAGCAGCCTCCGCAGCTGGTAGCTCAGCAGCACCAGAGAGCCCGTCCAATCGAGGCCAACTTGCGAGGGCGTCTGTCTTAGGAGAGACTCAGCAAAACCCAGATGCGGATCCTACCCTCCGGGATGAAGTTCCACGCAGACAGTCGATAGGTGGTCGTAGGCTACCCAGCATGGATGTTCTGCATGCGGCGGGGGCAGGTGTCGACCAGACAAATGCTGCAGCACCGGAGGGAGGAGAGCGCAGGCTGTCGCTCGGTGGCAGGATGCTGCCGAGTAGAGACGTGCTACGAGCTGCCGCGGCAGCTCAGCAGACTCAGGACAATACGCAACCCGAGAGGAATCCGTCGGCGGACGATGACTTGCCTACGCATCCTAAAGGGTCGCCCGCTGGAAAACCCGATCTGCCACCCCAGGAGGGTTTGTTTTCGTCACCGAGCAAGAGGCTGATGAAGAACAAATCTTTTGGACAGCGCCTGTCGTCACCGTTCAAGCCCAGAGAGTCGCAGTTGAGATCCGAGCCATCTGCCAGTGATACCGAGGCTGGCACAGCAGAATCGACCCAGAATCGGGAAGTGCACGTGCAGGGATCGCCTCGGATACCGGAGAAAGATGTGGCAGAACAGAGGCCGGTACTAGCTTTTCCAATGAAAGTGGAGGTGGACCCAAGACAGCGGCAAATGGAGCTCCTAAAGAAACAATTGCGCGAACTGCAAGAGGAAGTCAAACAATACGAGCGGGAGGTCGAACGCAGCCGCAGCGCCCCGAGAGATGAAGAAGAGGAAGACATTTCCTCCTTAATAACTCTCGTCAACAAGGCGAATCCCTTACCTCCTGTCAAGCAACCAGAAGCACCGCCTTTATCTTCTCTTCTATCAGCCTTCCTCCCCCTTGCAAAGCCTATCAACCTACCAACTCCCCCGCCAGATGAACCAGAGAAACCACTGCCATCCCATGAGCCAATTGAACTCGACGATCCATTGCCTTATTTGCAACTATTCACGTCGTTCAGCTACGACTCCAAGATGGGCGTGACTGGGGATGCCAGAGGCCAGGTCCATACCGTCAATATGCATTCGCCAGCCTCTCTATTGCACCTCGGTTTCCAAATGACTGCGGACTCCGCTACTCAGACCGTTTCGAAGCTGGAGGTCTTATCCCTCTCGCCATGGGCTTCTCATGAGTTGGGCGCCTACATCAAGCAGCGGGCTGCAGAGAACGATGTCAGTGCGGTATGCTGGGCAACCGAGTCATACTATGATCTCGCTGTAAAGCGTGCAAACTGTTGGGCGCGATGCTACAAAGGTTTCAGCCGTCTTCTGAATGATAGCACGGCGAGCAAGACAGCTGAAGCCAGCAGAAAAGCTAAGCATGGCAAGGGACCTCAACAGGCTGTGCCCAGCAGTTCGAATTTTGAGGAAGAGGCAGAAGAGGTTTCTGGAATAGGCCACGAACTTGCTGGGAAGGAGCAGGATGGGCATCCGGTGAGCAAGGCAGAGTTGATGCGTGGTCTTGGCCGAGAGAGCATTGTCTTCCGAAGTAAAGAGGTATTGTTTAAGGTGGCTTGGAGGATTCAGTTTGATTGGACTGGAGAGGCAGAGTCGGTGGTTAATGTGGGCGTGGCTTTGCCTGGTGTTTGTGAGTGCCCGGTGTTTAGACCTTTCATAACTGTGTGCTAATGCCGGATACAGGGAGAGAAGCTGATGATCGAGGTTCCTTTAAAAAGATCCCGGCGACCTTCGACAGACTTGTCGAAGAGATGGGTGTCTTTGAGGCTATCAAGACCATGGTGGGATTGCTGTTCACTTAAGGCAAACTGCATTCTGTCATTATCGTTTTGCTCGACTACAAGATACCCAATTTCTTCTCGAACTACGAAACTCCTCAATCTCATTAAACACTTTAGTATTACCTAACGTGACGATAAAACCTACCGGCAACAACATCAAATCAAAGTAACATCAAATAATTGCACGAGCAGATCTGGACTTGGTCGCGTGAGCGGACTTTGACCTCTCGCCGCTGGCACTGTCATCTGACTTGGTCATTCTCTGAGAATCGCCCTTCCGGTCGTTTGGAGATACCTTGTACTGGCCATCTCCCTTTTGTCTCTTATTCGCTCGGATCGGCGATCGATCATTAGTGAACTGAGGGTAGTCACCACGGTGGCTGGGACCATGGTGTTCGTGAGGACAGAAGTAGTCGTAGGGAGCAGAGACATGCGTTCGAGAATCATTAATGTGGCCATGCGTCCCAAAGCCAGTGAAACGACCACGGTCCGAAGGTTGACAATGAGTAGGAGGCCGCGCAGTCCCCTCGCTGTTGGAAAGGTGGCCATACGGTCCATCCCTCCCGGGCAGCCTGCGCCTCGTCGAGATGCGTCTCCCGGGCAGCGGGTAGGCGTCGTCGGTGCCGTCCCACTCGAGCTGCCCGGCCTCGCGATCCTTCATAATCTCACGCCACTGGTTGTAGCGCTCCCAGCTGTACTGGCGGGTCTGTGGCCATTCCTGCTCCTCGGCGAGCTTGCCCTCGAGGCTGGCTGGGACGTAGTTCCAGTGGCCGCCCTGCTCGTAGCCGCCCATCGAGTGCACCGTCAGATACGCCAGCTTCTCGTCCATGACGACCTCGCGGCCCTGCGCCTTGAGCAGATACTTGGCCTGGTACTGCTCCCCGAAGCGCGAGCGCGAGGCGTCAGTGATCTTTTTCTCGAGCATCTCAAGCAGCTGGATCTGCACGTCCCAGCGGGGCTCGCGCTGGTAGGGCTCCCAGAAGTGCTGCACGTCGTTGATGGCCTCGGCTTCGTACAGCAGGAAGTACTTGTCGGTCTCGGCCTCCGTGGCGACCGGGTTGCTGAAGAGGCTGCCGCGCCGCAGCCAGCAGACGCGGCATTGATAGCGGCGCCTCTTCTTGCCTCCGCCGCTGTTGCCGACTGGGTGGGCGCTCCAGATGAACTCGACCTTGCCCTTTTTGTGGAGCTCGGCGCAAGAGGCTGGCGAGTGGGTATTAGTGGATTTTGTTGGGCGATGGTCTCCGCAGCACGGGGAAATTACTTCTGATCTGCTTCATCAGACTGTTACGGAGGGACTTCTGCTGGGAGGAGAAGCCGACGAAAGAGCCCAGCACGTTCCCGCCGGCGTGCACGAGGTGAGAGAAACTGTCGGCAGATTCATTTAGCGAGTCCAAGCATCGCGGAATGTTGATATAAGAACACTTACCCCATGATGGCTTGCGCGGAACAGAAGCGTCCACCGAAATTTGAAGGATGGATGAAAGCTTCGTTTTTGAGGGCTGCTGAGATGTGTTCTGAGGCTGCGCCCTCTCGATACCTGAAGGTCTAGCGGTATCCCCAACCAAAAAAAAAAAAAAAAAAAAAAAAACCTTTACTGTGGTCCAGTCCCACATAAAGCTCTTTCCTGGAGCGGTTTCGGCCTTCCGGCTCATCAGGCGCATGCAGGCCCGGTGGTATCGACTTCTATTCTGGTCTCGGTTCTCAATTGGCTAAGATTTTGCTCCGAAGATCATCGTTATCAGGGCCTTCATTCGGCTTCAAGTTCCATATGTGGAGATAGAATACCGGTCCACTTCTTTTCAACGGCCCAGTAAGTCACCGCAAATTGATTTTATACGATCAGTATCTCATCCCAAGTGGTATACGCAGCTCGTATGCTCTCCAAGAGACCACAAGTCTTTGTCCTCGTGAAATCTTCAGTGTACATTGCTTTTGAATCCTTCGTCTGCTGTTGGCTGTAGCTCTGGCTCCAGCCTGGAGTATCTCGCGGTTCCATGGGTCGTTGTTCAGGCCCTTGCCCGTGTGACCTACTTTCCCCGCGGCTCACCCAAGCCGTACCCTAGCCTTGTCCTGGGCTTTTCCTTTCCGAGAATTTCTATCCCTAGACCAGAGTATCAAAAGGCGAGTTCCTCAGAGAACTTGAGTAAACATTCAAGTTGAGTGCCTCCACAAGCCAGTGTACCGACTCGCCAAAGTCCCTCTCCGCACCACGCGCGGTAGGTGAAACAACGCAGTGGGCGGTAAAGGCCTCAAGCTCAGCGCTACGAATTCCAGGATCTAGCATTATGTACTACGTAGCTCATACGGGGCTAAATAAATCGCCCAGGTGTGAGTGTTGCTTGGTTTTGGTAACATTTGAGCCCAGTTGACTGCTCCAACCCCCATGCCTGTTTGGTCCAGGAATGAATGGATTTGGCCCCTACGGATCTAACACAGTTTCATTACTCGCATATAGCATCCCTCGAGACTGTTCGCGCTACTGTATATCTCCCACATGACCACCACTACCATCCTTCCCAATCGTCCCTGGATTCGGGCGGAGCCAATTCATCCCCATCTTCCCGCTTCTTCTTCCCGCTTCTTCTTCTTCTTCTTCTTCTTCTTCTTCTTCTTCTTCTTCTTCTTCTTCTTCTTCTTCTTCTTCTCTGCACCCGCCAACCTGCTCATTACTAAATCTTTGTGTTCTTCGCCGAGCGCCTTGCCCATCTTTTCTCTCAACATTACGCAAGCGCAGCTCCAAGGTCCGCTCCTCGGCGGCGATCGGCATGAACTGCATCTCGTTGCTGTAATCGCTGTGCAGCCCGACAAGCGTGACGTGCTTGACAAATTCAGTGCCAAATTTCCACCGAGACCCACCATTGTGCCCCTTTGCCGTCAGAAGGTTCTCCCGGTATCCGGAATTTATGTTTCGTCTTTCGGTGCTGCCCTCGGGACTGCCTCGCGAGCGCGCTTCCCCGACCAAGACTGGGCAGACCGAGTACTAGCGCGCCCGAATGGCCTTAAGTTCGAGCTCGAGCAGCAGGTGGAACTTGCGCAGACATTTGTGCTTGTATGGATATTCGTCGGCGCCGGTGATGGCGACGTGGAAGCGGCCGCCTGTGGGGAAGAGGAAGTTCGCGCGGGCTCGTGGTTGTGTGTTAGCGCACTTTCAAGTCTGTGATGGGGGCCTGCAGATATTAATCACTGCATGTCTTGTGCCTGAGCTCTTCCACGCGGAATTTGTGGACGCTGTGGCCAGGAAGGATTAGTCGGAATCATGACTGAGTCGACAACGTGAACTTACCCCGCGATGAACTTCCGTACGCGGTCGCCCGCTGTAATGATTGCTTATTTGCTGCAGGATCAACTTTGGTTGTCAGCAAATGAGAAAACTTCTTTATGTGGACGCGACCATGTATTTGCCAATCTTCTGCCTGCTTGTGAGGCAGTACCGCGGATGTGCCTGGAGTTCAACCAAGGTCGCGCCACGCAACAGTTCAGCTGCCGCTTGCACATTGCCCGCTGAGGGATAAAATATTGTATGGCTACAAGGGAGACCACCGTTCCACTCTTGGCCATCTACTTTTTTACATCTCAGCTCCTGGCATGCCCTTCTCAAATCATGCAGGTGCACTCTTTCCAAGCGGACCGATTGGCAGGCCAATGTGCAATTTATTGCTGGGGATTTTGACGGCCCAGTACTTTGGATGATAGCGCAGGGTATATTGTTCTAACGGCCGTCCGTGAAGTTGCCAATTCTTCAACCATGGCTTATTTACCCAGACAAGTCCACCGTGGTTCGCCAAACCACTCTGAGGGCCGCACAGTCGAGCATGTTAAGCCTTAGAGGCTACCACCTACGGAGTGTATGGAGGTGGTTGATTACGCTTGAGCCTCAACGCCTGTTTCGTACGCTGCCAGAACCCTTGTCGCGCTTCCACCGTGACGTCCTCGCCGACATACTCTGCGAACTGCTCCATGGCAATCTTTTTGTAGTCTTGCCCGAACTTGGCCTCCATGGCCTTCGCGACTGCCTGCCTTAGGGTCTCCAGCATTGCCACTTCCTGCCGCAGACTCATTTTGCCATATACACCCTTCCCCGAGCCTATCCAGTTGCTTCTGACCCGGTACAGCGGAATGTGCTTGCATGGCCCAGTCACAGCCACCTCGGCCTGTATTTCTCGGAGTCCATAGACTGTTGCCATTCCAGTTTCTCGGTCTTTAATCCTCTTGAGCTGCCGGTAGCTAGGTTCGGGGGAGACCAGGACTTTAAAACGTCCTCGGAGATCAGGGCAAAGCATTTGCGCATAAGCTGTGCGGCCGGATTGTTGTTAGAGGAATTCGAGACGCGTTGCATGTTTTGACCGGTTGCTTGGATGATCTTACTTAAAATCTCATTTTCCATGGCTTTGCGCTGCGCGTATGATCGAGGCTCCGGGGTATTGATTTCAGTTTTGATAGATTCGTTCTTAAATGAGCCATGTGGGAGAACCTCCCGCATAACGTCCCTGAGCTGCGTGTACGGTTCAGCGGACATCCTTGAGGGAGCTGATTGAGCAGGGATCCAAGGGGAGGGTTGAGGAGGCTGCTCCTACGGAATTGCTCTGAAGTTCATGGGCTGGCCTCGGCCCTGAAGCTTTAAAGTCTCCTTCTGTCTCTATCCCAACAAAACTACTGATACGGTATAACTTTGATTGAGGGCCCAGAATACCTTGCGTAAGGTGGTAGTGTCTCCGTGACCACGTGAAGCCCTCGGCCCTTATCCCAACAATGGGGTTTCTTGGCCACCCTACTTGCCCCTTCCTTCGGATTGCATAGCCACGCCAGCTTTTTCAGACACTTCTCCACCACCAGGGTCCTAAAGTCAGGGCCAAATTAATCTACCATGTCTTGGACCACCGGCTCTCTGGGTTTCTCCACAGCTGCGAGTACAAGCACGCAGAGAAATGCACCATCGCTATCACCAGAGCATCCGTCAAAGTCCGCAAGAAGATCGTACAGAGCAACTTTCGCAGCACCTTTGGGCTCAAGAAATGCAAGTTGGACGGCAGCTTTATAATTGACGGGTGCAACAGATGCCTTCCAGCGTATCTGGGTGATTTTTGCGCCAGGTGTGATGAGGACGTTAAAATTTCTCGATCGAGGGACAGAGAAAACGTGCATAAACTGATAAATGGCCCGGCCTCGATTATCATGAGCTTGAATGCTTGGGGATGTATTTAAGCTTCGTGACTCCAGTGCTTCACGGCGTTTTTCCACGCTGCGATCCCATTGGTGTCATCATTGCACCGCTTTCAATATCATTAGAACATTACTATTTACAGTATCGTAGTGGAAAGAAAACGAGCTGAATGTTTTGGGCATGAGGAGACGAGCGCCTGTCATATACATGGTATATGTTCTCGTACCTCCATTACCTACGCCTTCTGCGTCACCGAGAACCCAAACTTCACCACCCTTGCCGCCAACACGCTCAACGAGCCCGCAATCGTCACGATGCCGCCAAACAGCCATAACGACGTGAACCCATGCTCACTCTGAATGGCGCCCCCAATTGGTGTGCCGACCAAGAGCCCAATCGCAATGACCGAAAATGCCTGGCCCATGCGGGTCCCGATCTTGCTCCGGTCAGGGCTCAGCATGACCAAGATAGGCGGAGGCAGGGACACGAAGGTCCCGCTAAAGAACCCGTACAGCACGCAGAACACGACGAGGCCGCCGAGGTTCTTCACGGCGATGAGGCACAGAATGAGGACGCCAGACAGCAGGGCGCAGGGGGTGATGGTGTTAAAGCGGCCGATGCGGTCGGCGAGCATGTTCGGAAAGATGCGGCCAAAAGTGCTGGAGGCGTTCATGATGGAGAGCATGTAGAAGGCGAGGTTCTCGGTTGTGATGCGGCGGTCAATGGCGTACAGCTGGATGTAGAAGAAGGGCGTGTAGAGGCCCATGAAGACGACCATGGCGCCGAGGATGAAGAGGAGGTAGGGAGGTTCCTTGAAGGCGGGCAGGTCGAGCATCTTGCGGCGAGCAGACGGCAGGACGCGCACGCGCATGCAGGCGTTGGGAATCAGGAGCGTGGCGAGGGCGATGAAGCCGATGATGCGGGCTGTCCAGGGGAAGCCGATGGGGCCGATCAGGCGGTGCAGGATGATGGGGTAGATGACGCCGCCAATGCTGCTACCGGCTGCGGCGATGCCGGTGGCTGTGGCGAGGCGCGTGGTGAAGTAGGTGGACAGGATGGCGACGCTGGGGACAAAGAGGCAGCCTGTGCCAATGCCGACGCATAGGGCTTGTGCCAGCAGTACCTGCCAGTACTTGTCGCAGAGGCTGAGCATCATCTGGCCGAAGACGACGAGAAAGGAGCCGGCAACGAGGAGGTGGCGGAAGTAGCCTGCATCGTAAATGGGACCTGTCAGGGCGCCGACGAGCATGAGCAGGTAGGCCTGGATGGAGCCGATCCATGAGATGGAGGAAGGACTGGAGTCTGCAAGGATGTCGCTCTCATAGTAGGTCTGATAGCTTCCGAAAGAATTGACGATCCCCCTGGTCGAAGGTTAGCGATTAGCTCAACGGCTGAGGCTTGTCATTGACTCGTCAGGCCCATCGCCAAACCCTAACCGAGGTAAATTGAACCCCAGCCTGGCAACCCGCCTGGAGGGCATACGCACCAGGAGTTGAAGAAGAGGAAGAAAGCGCCGAGGACCTGCAGCCAAGCCAGCAGACCTCCGTTCGGAACGGTCGCAATGCTGTTGACCGAGTGCTTCGATTTCCTCGACAGCGTCTTCTCCAGCGGCCCGTGTCCGTTCTCTCGCGCTTCAGCCTTATCAGCATCATTGCCTCCGGCTTCGAGCTCCGTCTCAGACAGCTCGGCGTGGGTCTGGTCCTTCTTCTCCGGGTCGGTGTCGGGCGCCGAAGGCGTGGACGAGAGCGTCGACTCGGCCGGCTCGATGTCGTCGCGCATCTTCAGGATCCCGACTCTTGCACGAAGCGGCGCACGCGCCTGGCAACGGAGCCAATCTCTGGAGAAATCGAACCGAACTGCTTGCGACGGCTGGGCACCAGGGATTATGATTGCGTCTGTGGCGTCTTCGATATGGGAAAGAAAGCGGGGTGGGATGCTCGCCGTCACGTTCACAGCAGGAAGCAGAGATGCGGCGAGCCTCAAGACGGACGAGAAGGCCGGACGAGAATGAGAAAGCAAGCAGACCAAGAGCCAGACGAGCTTTGAAATACGGGGGGAAGAAGAAGAAGAAGAAGAAGAAGAAGAAGAAAAAAAGTGCGGAATTGATTAGCCACAAGGAGGGCCGGAGCACGTCAAGAAACAGGACACGAAGAGGCCATGTCTCCTGCCCTTTAAAGATGCTCGCTCTCCGGCAGCGGCTGCTTTTCTGGCTGCTTGCGAGCGTCGGCGGATTATCCTTTGCCTCCCCGCGCCTGTCCCCCTCCTGTTACTCATCAAGGAGCGGCCGCCCTCTTTACCCTCTCGCGCGGTTGCAAGAGCGAGAGGCATTTGCCTCGCTGCACCAACTGCCGATTTGCCGGCCCGTCGTGCGAAGCCGCTGGACGACGAGCTCCAATTGGCTGCTCTCCGCTGCATTCTGCGTAGTCTACCGCACGGCCTCCGCCCATGTCCGCCTTAATTCCGCCCATCGGCGGCTTGGGCCGTTCTTGAGCTCAGCAGCCGGCGCTCGCGTAATCCACCAAATTCTTAAATCAACCGTTGTCACGCCATGTTGATGCCTCCGTATTACTCCACATGTGCCTTCTCACCGTTGCACGGCCGATGGCCGTTAGCAAAGCGCCCGCTTCTCCGACACTCAGGAACGCCGCTGACCCAGTCAGAGCCGCATGGCTTGCTCTCAACTCCGCATCCAACCTCGGCGTTCATGGCACTGCGACACAACTAGAGAGTGGCTATGTCCTGTTAGTCAATGCTGCTCCTATGATAGTAAAGGCCTATCCCTACGAAGGAATGAAGAATGTTGAGCCCGCGTCAGCCATTATCCAACTTCTGGAAGGGAAATCCGACCTGCCAACGTCGCCCAGGAAATAACTAGTGCTGTGGTATACAAGGTCATCACGTCGTTATCCTTTTTGCCCTGCTGCCGCCAGTTGCATAGTCCCAACCTTTTTTTTTTTTTTTTTGACCAGCTTTTGTCGCTGCCCTCCCTCCCCCACCACTTTTCTTTTTTTTTTTCTGCCCATGACTCTCGCCTCATACCCGCCAATCCCATGAGAGGAACCAGAATGCCTCCAGCCAGCAAGGAAATCCTCATTCAATCATTTTTTTTGCCCACCCACCCACCAATCCATTCAGGTCCTTCCGCCGTAGAAGGCCAAACAATAGTCCCTGCTAAGCTTTTCACCACCCGCCCCACTAGAAGAAAGTATAGACCTACCAAATTAAGAGTTCCATGACGAGATTCCAGAACTCCCAAGAACGCCCCCATCGCGCTATGCAAATGCCATTATGCCCGTTTTTCTCTTGTGTTTTCCCCTAAGCAACTGCACATCCACAGCCCAAAAAAAAGGAAATGAAATGAAATGAAATAGCATTAGAAACGAAATCCTTCCAGCAGCCTAGCACGTATGGTCAGGACTCTTGTCCGACGAAGCTGGGGTATCAATGTCTTGGCGGGAACGAGCAAGCCGGAATCCAGACGCATGCTGAGATGGCTCAACCCGTTCGCACCAAAGTAGGTTTTGCTTGACGCTTTCGTCCTTCTCCAGCTGCGCCCTGGGGTCCTTGAGCACCTTCCTCCGTCTAGCCTCGCGCTCCTCTACTATACTATGCATCAATTGGCCCACTCTGGTCTTGCCAAGGCGGCTGCAGAGCACAAAGTCCTCGAGCAAAGCTTTCAAGACAGGGAAGGGCAATGAGAGAAGGATGCTAGACAGGATACTGACGATGGCCTGCGAAGGGCCTGCAGCCTCCACTGGGACTTCTCCAAATCGGATCTGGCTCAAGCGGGGGTTCCGGCTAGTGGGCCTTGGCTCGTTCACCGATGGCAAGCGCACAATGTCGTGAAGCTGCGGTGCGCACGTGTCCAGTTCGAAATCCTCGGGGAAATTGTGCAGCAGGAAACCGTTGATGGTTTGCAGGAACTGCGTGCTAAAAGACCCATACGTTGGCGCCAAGTCAGTGTCGAATCTCGACGAAGCATCATCGCTGGAAGAGTCCTCAGCCGTGTCGTCCACACGCCAGCTAGAATCAAGACCACCGTCAACGGCAAATGCCAGCGCCGTCTCCACAGTATCCCACCGCAAAAGCTCCGTGGCTATGTCAAGGCCCCGGCTGACGATGCACCGGATTTCAAGCCAGAAGCCCGCCGCCGCATAGGCGAGAGCATCGCTCATGCGTCGGACCGGAGAGCCCTGTCTATCAGTATTGGCCGAACGGCCGGTGAAAGGTGGCATGCCATGGGTGAAGTTCCCCGGGCTCAGCATATCCTCACTGTACAAGTATTTCAATGCTTCGGCGAAAATAAGACCTTCGAGGAAGCGGTCTTCAGCTAGGACGTTAAGGACTCGCATGCCATTCTCCGTATGGCCAGGATGGGACCTTGCCATAAGCTCCGCAAACTTGCGGTTGCGCCCAAGAATAATGCCATGGACGGGCAAGTTGAGGATCATCGCACGGCCTCCACCAGGATAGAGCTTGAGCACATAGTCTGCATAGGCGCGACCACCGAACTGCGAGCGCATGTAGTCTCTCAGGCCGAACTCGATGCCGGGGGGTGGCTGAGCAGGCTGAAAGACTGGCACAGGAGTCTTGCGAGGAGCAACTCCGTTTTGCATGGAGGGAATGAAGCGCTTCTCCGGCAGGGCGTCTACCGGCACATCGTCCATAACAGGAAGCCTCGGCGAGGAAGCTTGGGAACCTGACCTTGAAAGCGTGTTGACACCGTTCACGTGCACGGGCGAGAAAGATTGTCCGTAAGCAGGACCTGGGTGGACCGGGGAGAAGCCGGGATTAGGCGCATTGGGGCTCGGTGTAGAGTGAGCCGGCCGCATGTGGGGAGGAATAGGCTGGTCAAACCTTTTCCAGCCGAAATTGGCTGAGCCGGCGGTCGGCATACCAGCTGGAGTTGGAGCAGGCATCATAGCCGTGTGGGGCTCCGAAAAATGATGAGCATGGCCGGGGAAAGGGTACGGCGGCGCTATCATATTTGCAGTCGGGTAGGGTCCTGGAGGCGGGGGGTATGGCAGGTTGCCGTTCGTAACGGGAGGTGCTGGCGAAACGCTTGAGGAGTCTGGGTAACCGCCGAAAACAATGCCGTTGGCACTCGGGCGGGAGTTGTGCATGACGGCAGGGTTTGAGGGAGGCTGCGAGCGGGTGAAGGTAGACGAGGTCGTCGAAGTGGGAGTAGAGCGATCGGTGGAGGGATAGAATGGCGGAGGAAGCTCGGATGGCGGGCGTTGCGAGCGAGAGGCGTGCAGTGCTGCATGATTGTGCGGCTCACGCGAAACGGCATGATCAGGCTCTTGCACCTGGTCCTGACCAGACTGTTTCTGCTGGAGGGTGGAACCAATGCCTTTGAAATTATCAGCATGGCTGTGAAAACCCAAGGCTAGGCCGCAAGGGCCATGCGTACCCTGCTCGACCGTTGGTGTTGAGTTCACGGCGACGGCTCCAGACGTCACCGGCGCAGCGCTATCCGGAGTTTGCAGCTCAGCGCTTGCTTCATTCTTGCTACCAGACTCTTCGCGAGCGTCGTTTCCGTTCTGGAACGCCAGCCGCTCGCGAACAGCGACAGCAGGCTCGGCTGCGGGCTCGGGGTGAGGAGGATCGGCGGGAGCAGTGATGCGCGGCGCATTTTCGCTGGAGGAATCGTGGACTGTCGGCGTCGCGTGCTCAGAAGACAGCGGTTTGTTGGGTCTCTGGGCGCGGGCGAAGGGCAAGGGAATGGCTGGGACGATGCGAGGGACAACGGGGGCGGGGGCCTGGCTCTTTGTGCGCGTCGAGCGGGCTGGGTCTGCGGTGGACGGAGGCATGGCGGAGCACAGCAGAGGGCTCGGTGAGAGCAAGCAGCAAACGCGGCGGTGGTCGGCGGTCGAAGCGCGGCAGCGCAGAGGGGGCAGCTACAGCGTCTCCAGGAGTAATTGCAAGACAGCGAGCAGGCCAATTATCCTGGAGCGCCAGCTGGGTCGCGAGCTCGTCGTGGTGGTGGTGGCGGAGGGCTTGCGGTGATGCGAGGTAAAATGTCGGGTCGGAGGATTGAAGGTTTCGCGCGCGGTGGGGGAAGCTGCACCGCACCGGCCAGCCAGCTTCGTCATCGCTCACCGCCAGCAACACAGCTCGTCTGTGCCACCTGACAGCACGCACCCTCCCGTCTGTTTCTCTCTCTCTCTCTCTCTCTCTCCAGCAAGACCTGTCAATCCCGGCCCGTGTGCGACCCAGTTGCGCGCTGCGCCACCACACCACCCGGTCCTGCTTGTGGCCGGTATTCATGCGACAGCATCCCCGACATGCTCACCACACCCTGCTCGACAGCCTTGACTAATCTCAGTAATACCTCGTGAGTCGACGACGCTGCCATTGCGGCCGTCGCGCTCAATCCAGACGCGCTGGAAGAATGCCAGCATGCACGACCGTACTGCTCGCCCGATTGTCATGCGAGTTGAAGCTGTCACCAGCGTGCAAATGACCAAAGTGGCCGATGGAGACGATTACGAGGTTGGGCCCAGAAGCATTTCTCCCTATGTGGATTTACAGATGCATTGTCGACACTGAAGTTCGGACGGACGCTTCTACTCCCCACGGCAAGAGCAGGCTGCAATCCTTCCGGCACAGACCTCATACTCCAGCTACCATGCAAAAGCCAGAAGACTCGGTCATTTCGCGCGGCAGGCGTGATTTACCTCGCGATTTCTCTGTGCATTGTGTTTGGACGCCAACGTGCAGTTGCCCGCAACATTACGGTCCCCAGTTCTTCATCCACCTACGTCTCCCCTACTCGCCGTGATCCTAATCCGTACCAAGCTCAACCAAGTCCGCTTGCCTATGATATCTCGAGCCTCTATTCTACCCAAGCCCGTCCCTTGAAGATTTCATTCTCTATCCAGGTATGCCGTCTCACTCCAGGAAGAGACAGAGACGGAGAGGTCACCCGTCCGGAACCCTATTCCCCGCCGAGAATCCGGACAGCGTCCAAAGCGCGAGACCTGCGAGCTCTGTTGAGACTGGAATAGTGAGCACCTACGAAGCCGTCGCCCAAGCCGACAACAACGATGGGCCACAAAACGCCGATCAGAGTCCCGTCACACACGCACTCCAGCCGAGCAAAAATGCAACACGCTCTCAAGAGGTTCGCTGCCCGCCAAGGTCTGTCTTCACGGCATCGAACAGTGAAGTCGAAAGCCAAGTATGCAATGCGGAAGCTCAAGACGCGCAGGAGCGTGATTTAAGCTTCGATCAAGAACAACCAAAGCGGATTCAACTTTAAGCCCAATTAATCCTGACCTTGCTGCCAAATCATGGCCCCAAACTCACTCAGACAGTGGGATAAGGACAGGTCCGTCGCCTCTGCCAGCTACTTTACCACAGCCTGGAGGACCTGGCGTGAGCATAAGCCCTCCTCATACAACCTCCCGGACTTCTGGCCGAAGAAGAGAACATATATTCAAAGTTTGAGTCTCTGCAATTCCCGTCGCTATCTCCTTATTGACTCATTAGCCTGTTTCAGTCAACCTCGTGCCGGACAACCCGGTGCCGGTCGACTTCGTCTCGGCCAGCAAACAGCAGTCTATGCCACACCATACACAACGCCTTCAAAGTTCTGGAGCCCACTGCCATGACCGAATTTTGGGCAAGCTCCCGTTCACCATAATATGCACCTTATGCAGACGAGGCATTTCTCCCGACCTCGAGGAGGGCCATCCTCTGTGATCCGCGGCCGTCGAAGGCGACGTGATCGCAGTTTTAGACCTGTGCCTCTGAAGATTGTATTGGATGTGCCTCCAAGGGCTTCTAGAGATTGCTACGGATATAACAAAACCCACGCGGTTTTGAGCCATTTTTCCACCAGGTATTCCAGCTCCAGGCCTAGGAGGCACTTTGTCACCAAATGACAGTCCCTTCATAGCCCATCTTGCTCCTGCTCAGCAGCATTCCTCCCGCACACCGCAGGCCCCATACCCACACACGCCGACTGAAGCCTATCCTCATCTTCCTCAGTGGCTGTTGCATGAAGCTCATGAGCTTACGACATGCACCCCAGAGACATCAGAGAGCCCCTTCAAAGACCCTTCCAAATTTATCCTCGATCGTGGCAGAAATGCAGAAGAGGAGCGGCAAGCCCGAAAGAAACAAAACCAGTACCTCTTAGGGCACAATAAAATTTCCGGTCTCAATCTCGGTAACGGCACCACAGAGGTCAGCAATGGGAGGCTTCTATCGAACAGGCTCCATTCAAAGATCTCTAGGGAGCACACAAGACTAGAAGCACGACAGAATGGTAACTGTGAGCTTATACAGAGGCCAAAGATCAGCTGTTTTGAACTGAGACCTTCAAAGTTTGGTGGATATTAAGGGTTTGGCAGGGAACTATCATCTGGACAGCCTGTTTTGACAGCTTTTCTGAACACTTCATGATTATTCCAGCTTCCCCGGGGGTTATTTCGTACATGACCACTAGGTATTTCTCCACCCACTTCATTGGCCTTGAACAATTGCGGAATGGATAGCATTCACGTCACAAGTAATTGAAGCAGTTGGCTGGGCGAACGGGGAAGATTCTCCGCACGCATGCGTTCGGAAGCCAATTTGACCTTTCCATGAGACTTGCATGACAGAATGAGGCTTATGCCTCATTCTGAAGGATTTATATGCGGAACAGGAATCATATTAGAGTAAAGCGATACATCTGTCTACCTTGAACATCCTCGCCATCCTTAAGTTGATTCAAATTATCAGCATGCCCCAGGCATCCTGATCCTTCCAAGATATCGTCAGCGATTCCAGATGCAATATCTACTTCGAAGTAGGCCGTCCGTCTAAAGTGGCCTTTAGTCTGCGCAACCGGTTCCAAAATTAAGCCCTCCACAGTTCCAGCAATCGGTGATCCGACAGGGAAGAACAAGGTACCCGCCGACAATCGGTACTCGGATGCATGGGCAGTCTTCTCGTCCCACTCATCAATAACAATTTTGCAACTCCACGACGAGCTGTCATCCGGCGGTTTGTAAAGACTCAACGGAGGGCCCAACACCTTCATCGCAACCTCTTCCCGACTTTGATATAACAGACCCCTTACTCGCAAACTGGCACTACGCAACTGCCCCGTCACCACGTCACCAAACCCCTCCACAAACGGCACCATCTCCGCCACATACGCCTTACACACCCCTTCCAACGACCCCGTATAATGATACACGCCCCTTGCCTCGACCTGGCAATCCAGACTCGCCCAACTCCAGCTCGGCGCCCTCCACAACCCCGGCCGGCGCACCACTACCCCCACCAGCAACGCATCCACATCCGTCCGCCACAACACCTCCTCCACAATTCTACTCCCCCACAGCCCTGCCACATACGCATCCCCCGTCGCCGCCATCATCGTCTCCGCCAGCGCCTGCACCGCAATAAGCTTATCCTCCGCGCGCGTCAGCGCCGTCGCCGAATACGCGTTGACCAGCTCACTCCAGCGGGCGTAAGCCTCCTCTTTCCTCCTCTGCCTTCCCTCTCCCTCCTCCCGTTCCCGCAAACACATCACAAAATCCGACGTCACGCGCGACGCCCGCGGGCCCAGCCCACCTTCCTCATCACCAACGCCCCCCGCAAACATCTCCTCCCGAAACGCGGCGTTGCACTGCCAGTACAACTGGCTGCGGCCGAAGTGCAGGATGCGCGGGGCGAGCGCGCGCTCCTGGAGCACCCAGCCGCGGGCGTTGAGTGGACCGGCTTCGACCTCGCGGTCCCAGAGGTCGGCAGCGGAGAGGTAGTACGGGCCGGGAGGGGCGTGGGCGGCGAGGTCTGGTTGGGTGTAGGGGGACCAGGTGATGGTGACGCGGAGGTGGCGGGTACGGGCGGGGTGGCGCCGGGAGGAGAGCCCGGCGGCGTCGGAGGTGGCGGACGTTGCGGCCTTGAGGGAGAGTGATTGTTAGTATAACGGGCGCGAGTGGCGATGGGGAGAGGTGAATGACGGACGATGTTGAGGGCGCCGTGGAGGTAGATGTTGCGCATTTGGGCGGATTCGTGCCGCCAGTCTTCGGGGCTGTCTTGGAGGATGCCTGCGTTTCCTGTCAGTTTCGGTACTGCCCGCTTGAACCCCGACGTCTGATTCCACTGCACATGCTCAAAATTGGGGCTATGCTCAGAGATGTTCACTGTAGTGTTTCCCAATACGGGAAAATGACCGGAGCATTTACCAGGCAATTCATCGATAGGAGATGAGTGCGGAGACGATGAATACTTCTGCATTACAGTACTTACATAGGGAATCAATCCAGAGGTAGCGTAAGTCCAATCTACGGGCAACGATCACTGCCTCCTCAAACGTCTTTGGTAGTGTCTTGAGGGGAATTCCCCTTGCAAAACCCTCGATATTGTCCTGGACAAGCTGCAACGTCTGCGAATGGCCCCAGCAGTGGCTGAGCGTCGCATAAGGCTCGTCGATGGGAATGGGTGGGACAATGACTCTGACATCTGGGTCCGCCAGTTCTCCGACATCGACGATTCTACTAGGGAAGAATCGGTGGCGGCCTTTGGAAGCCTCAGTGCACGCATTGCAATGCTCCTCTAGACACTCCTCATACCACTTCTTGGCTACTGATAGAGCCGAGTCAGAAAGGGTTGTGGGTGTTTGCACGTATGTAGACGCTGCATGCGCCGCCCCTGTTTGCCTGGTCAGAGATTCGTTGGCACAAGTGTACTTAGGCTCGAACCATACCTTCAGCTTTTTTCAATTTGAAAATTGCCTGCGAGTCCCGAGAAGTGGATGCGTGACCATATTCTGAGTATTTCCGTTCGATGAAAAGCAGCTCATCGTCGAGGAACAGCCATTCGATCCTGGAATGCTTCATGCGATCGTCATAGTCCGGAGATGCTGATTCGGGGAGGAAGCCATCCGAGGCGCTGATAAGAGAGCACATATGGCATCCTGCCGAGACCGAGGCCTGGAATGATTGCAAAGTGTAGTGATGGATTCGAATCTTTAGCGGTGAAACGGTTCTAGCGCTCTTGCCAGCGAAGACATCATTACAAGCGTTGCACAGCATTATTCGAAACCAAGACCGAGAAGAAAATTGATAGAGCGAGATGTACAGCAAATAAATGCGGCAGACGGTGCGGAAAGCTTAAAACATGCGCCGCAATGGCTGTGTACCGCGGGAGCGCCCCAGCCCCACAGCGCTTTTCTCCCGCAATGTTTCGCAAAGCCCGGCCAACTGCACACATCCGTGCATGAGGGATTGAGTCAGCTGACCGGGCGTGGATGTTGGATAGCATATGCACTGGCGATTGCTCCGACTGCGCGGAAACTCATGCTCGCTCGCGCAGCAGCAGTAACATCGTGACCAGCGTCCAGTGGAGCTTGTCGGGGGAATCAAGAGCCACACCCGGGTCCATATGATAGATGCGGCGACAGGCGCTTGAGCAGCAGGTGGTGGTGTGCCCGTCTGCAGCAGTGGAGATGGGCGGGGCTGGCGGACTGTGCGACGTGAGGTGACGGGCGCGAGTGCAGCTGGTGTTGATCGACGGAGCCAGCATGCGGCCCAAGCTCCCCGCCAGGAAAAACAGGGCGCCGGCATTGTTTACTTTCCGCCGTTGCCATCTAAACAAAAGACTCTCCAACTATCGCTGCAAGTGCGACCAAGCCAAGCAAGCATGTCGACGCCACTGTCGCCCTCCACCACTTTCTCCTTCAAGACCCCAACCACCGCTCGCCATCGCGCTGTCAGCAACCTCTCGCACATTTCGCCCAAATCGCCTCTGATCAAGATGGACGACAACACCGGCGTCGATTCTCCCAGCTCACCCTTCATATCTCTGGTCGATCAGGAGAACCTCCCACCCACGGCCACTCGCAGTGATAGCAAAGCCGGTGACTCCAAGCTCGTCGATGGCGACAGGTCAACACAATCCGCGCGCAAGGCATCCGTTGATATCCTCTCGCCCATCAAGACGTCGCGCATGAACAGCCGCTCCCCAAGCAAACGATCTTCTGCCGTAGAACAGCAAGTCGAAGTTGCCGAGCCCGCAGCACCCGCCGTGCCCATCGACGCCGAGCCTACTCTGCGCGACAATGAGGGGCTTACCGTGGCTATCGACACCATGGAGCAGGAGAAGATGAACGCAACTTTCAGCGACATTTCCTACTACCAGAACGCACACGAGTCCATTGAGGACCATGGCGACGGAAGCGATGCCGACAACACTTGCTTCAGCAATTTCTCCGAAATCCCAAACACAGACATGACTATGTTCGCAAAGCTTGGGAACAGGAGCCCCACCAAGCAGCTTTTCTCGAATGTAAGAATATTCTGCGAAATCACAACTCCAAAACCTGGAATGGTACGCTGACATCAACAAGGCCAAAACTCCTCGTAAGACTCCCGGAACCCCGGGCACAGCACGGAAGCGCGAGTACCACGGCTATGACCGGTCGCCATCCCCAACCCCGCGCCGCCACAAGAGCCCGTCTGTCATCGAGAGGGATGGCGACACCACAAACTTGCTCCTGGATTTCACCGAGCAGATCCAGAGCTTCTCCGCCGCGAGTCGCAAGTCTCCTTCGAAGCGCCACTCCCCCTCCAAGTCTGCTGGCGGTGAAGCAAGTCTGCGAAACTACCTCAGCAACCAGCGTTCGCCAGCTAAGAATGGCACTGAACCCTCCACGCCTCGCCGACAGAGCAACTTGCTCAATCTACTTGATTTTGAGCTGCCTCCCATGCCGACTCCCAGATCAGTTCCCACCATCACTGTCCGCGAAATGGAGCAGATGAAGTCGAACTATCAGTCGCAAATCTCGTCCCTCACCGCAACGCTGAGTGGACGCGCCGCAGAAGTGGAGAGCCTGAAGAAGGCTGTCGCAGATGCTGAGCGCCGCGTCGGAATGGCTCAGGAGACAGTGCGCGAGGAGAAGGCCGCCCGCGAACATGCCGAAAAGGAAAAGTCGGAGTGGGAGAGGCGTGGCGTGGAAGTGGAGGAAGTCCTCCGCAGCATTCGTGAGGAGGTCTACAGAAGCGACAAGGAGCGCGATGAGCTCCTCCGCAAACTCGAGGAGAGCGAGCGCCGGGCTGAGGAAGCAGAGGCACGCGCCGCAGAGCACGAGACGCGCGCTCTGGAAGCTGAGAGCAAGGTTGTCGATCAGAGCATCATGACGACCGCCGATAGTAGCGACAAGGGCCCGCGCTACACGGCCGAGGAGGTCCAGCGCCAGATCGATGACAAGGTCGCCACGCTCTGCCGCGAGCTGCACGTCGTCTACAAGAAGAAGCACGAGACCAAGGTCGCCGCTCTTAAGAAATCCTACGAATCTAAGTCGGAGAAGAAGCACGCCGAGCTCACCCGCAAGGTCGAGGAGCTTAGCAAGCAAATTGAAGACCTCCAGGCCCGCAAGGACGATGCTGCCACAAGCCTCACTGGAACCCTGCCGGAAGGCTTCGACCCTCAGGCTGCCGCCAACCGCGAAGCAGACCTCAGACGCCTCGAAGAACAGAAGTCGGAAATCGAGCAGCAGAATGCACGCCTTGCCGGCCTGGAAGGCCAAATCGAAGCCGTCCGCGCCGAGCGCGCGCAGCTACTCAACGAGCTCGAAACGGAACGCCGCGAGAAGGGCGAGCTCGTAGCCGCCGTCGACGAGATGCTCGCGCTGCAAGCCGAGGACGCTGCGACGCCGCGCCAGCAGGCTGTCGTCGAGGATTTCCGCCGTAGCGTTAGCGGTGCCAGGGAAGTTGTTGCTGCTGCTGGTACCGGCGCCCAGTCCGAGCTCCGTAGCAGTGGGATCGGCAAGCCGTCTGGTTTACGCGGTCCGGGATTCGGTTTTGGAGGTGAAAGTAGGATCGGGAGGGGCGTCGGTGCGTCGGGCTTGAATAGAAGCGGCGGGCCGCCGAAAAGCAGGATGATGTCGAGTATTGAGCGAATGGGCATGGCCGGGAGGGGTCATGAGTAAGGGCTGCGGTGTTTGGAATGTACAGGGGGTTTTGTTTGATACAAAACGCTTGGGTGGTGTCAAGGAGAACAATGACTTGTAATGTGAGGATGGGGAAAGTTCACCATTGGGTCAATGGAGTCAGGGCGGCGTTTTCTCCTGGAATGGAGTACGTTTTGTGGAACCTTTAGGATGGGGCTGGGAGTGTTGATGATCAGGTTCTGTTGTTATGGGTAAGTTTGGATCGGGTTTGGTTTTTGTAACGAAGTTCTCACGAATGTCGATACCACCTTTTTTTTGTTCTGCTACTCCTGTGCCAAAAAGAAAAAAAAAAAAAAAGTCACTGTCCCCTTTTGCTTACTCTCGATGAGCATATCCATGACCTCAAGCATCCAGACTTAAATGATCAGTAGCACTGAGGGTCTCATAGATACTTACTCCCGTGCATTTTGAATGAATCTTCTGGCAGATTGTAACCATTGAATGCTTCTTCTTTGTTGGTCTTTCCGCTTCAGCTCCTGCAGCCCGCCCCTTCACATCTATGGGTATCATTTTACTCACTGAGAAGTATCTCTTTCCCGGCCCTTCTTGCTCGTCTTAGTGCTGCAACCTCCGGATCACCAACTTCTTGATTCTCCACCGCCGCCTTTTACTCGGAATCATCTGCATCAACCATAGTCATTCTCCCCGACGACGAGGCAGCCGTCGCAGTGCTCGTGCGATTCCGATTCTGCGGCTTAGCAGCGCGCTCACCCACGAAATTCTGCTCCGTCCACTCGGCCTTGCAGACTGGACACTTCCTATCCGGAAGCGCGCGGAAGAACTGGCGCACGCAAGCGTCGTGCAGTCTGCAGCGACAATCTCTGTTGGAGCAGCGTTGGCCCTGATGCAAAATCGAGAGATATCAGCAACACGCTCGGCCAGATTCCCCGGTTTCTGCAACTGGAGTCAGATGCACCACTCACCACCGTCACAATCTCCCTACACGCCTCACACATCTTCACCCTCTCAACGCCCTCATCCCCGCTCTCGTCTGGGTTCGCCGGCTCGTTGTACGTCTCGATCAGCCAGCCGCGCAGCTCCATCAGCGCTCTGGGCGAGAGGCTCAGGTAGCCCCTGGCGCTCTTGTCGAACCACCCTTCCTCGACCAGGTCGTCCAACACCTTCTGCGCCTGCGCCATCGTCAGCGACGCCCCCGCCGACCCCTGTGTCTCGCCGTCGCCGTCGCCTCCTCCTACACCGGAATCCCGGTTGCGCGCCGGCGCTCTTTTGTGCAGTTGGAGGGCTTGCATGCCGGTTAGCGCCATGATCTCGGCGCGCCGCGTGTTGTACGTCTCGAACATGGCGTCGAGCAGGCGTTTGACGTAGGCGATTTCGTCTGGCGTGTGAGTTGTGGCGAGCTGCGTGAGGGCGTCGGAGGTCGTGTTGACGAGGGCCCAGACGAGGGGGGCGGGTTCGTGGTGGGTGTCTTGGTCGCTAGAGGAGGAAGGTAAGGTTGTCTGCGGGCGGGTGGAGCGGATTTCGAGGTCGAGTGGTGAGAGAGAGGCGTTGAGGACGGAGATGTAGGTTTGGAAGTCGGCTTCGGTTATGTCGGCCGCGGAGATGGGTCGGTTTTCTGGTTAGAGGGACATGGTTTAGTGACTGTGGAGGAGGTGAAATTGATTCATTTTTGAAAGATGGAGAGGGGACTGGTGCGTGTGGGGTGTGGTGCGTTTTACCGTCGCGAGCGGAGAGGATGGCAGCGAGGATCGGCTGGGCTTCCTCGAAGGTCATGACGGACCGGGCGAGGAAAGCTTGGAGGAACGCCCGGTGGCTGTTGTTGTATGCGGACTCGATGTCTGCCATGGCGCCTGGATTTGTGGGGAATTGCCTGCCGGGGCTCGTGGAGGTTACAAGAAAAGAGGTCGGAGGGCGTCGCGTCGCGGGAGACGGGGAGACGCGTCTCAGGTCCGTGCACGAACCCCCGAACTGCGTCATGCGTCAAAGTGGTGAAGGCAGCACTGTTTTGTCGTACTGTGCGTCGGGTGCCGCACGATAAGAGTACAGTAATAACGAACTCACGGAAAAACACACCAACGAATTGACAGGTACAGCAGAATAATAATATACAACATACACAAAAGTCCACGATCTCTAGAATGTCTACGCTTTTAGGTAACGCCCGTTAAATGTTACACACTGCCCTTTCCCTCCGTTCAATCTATGAGCTCGCACGGATTTCTACTGATACAAGCGAGTGCATGCCGTGGTCATGACTATCTAAAACGGTATATCTTTCAACGATTGACTGGAATGTCGCCAACTCCTTCAATCCAAAACGCCAAAGAGGTCGCTACGCGCCTAGCAATTTAATTGGCCCGCAGAAGTAATAAGTCAGAATGCGATGAGAAGCAAATTAGCCGGCAAGCGGGGCGACGCGGGCACCCATGCGCTGGACCGGGACATCATCGGGGATAGCCTGGAAGTCAATGGACGGCTCGACCGGCGAGATGCGGCTGGCCATGCTCTCGAGCACCGGCTCGGGGGTCGGCGAGCGACTGATAGACTGGGGGTTGGGGTTGGGGACGAGCAGCGGGACCTGGAAGGACGTCGGCTTGACGGCTTTGGGGCTGAGAGGGCTGTTGAGCTCCTCGCGGATGGTGCTGCGCTTCGCGGTGATGCGGGCCTCCGAGGGCAGCATCTGCTCGAAGCCGAGGCGGCGGGCGACCTTCTCGATCGACTTGAAGTAGCGGACTGTCTTGACCTTCAGCTCGAGCGTGGCGTCCTCGTCGACGACGAGCATGGGGTGCTGGTGCTGTTGCAGGGCGGACAGGGTCCACATGTGGTTGATGCCCTCTTCGACGCACTTTTGCAGAGCGAGCGCCTTGTGCGCGCCAGTGATGATGATGATGACCTCGCGGGCGTCCATAACGGTGCCGACGCCGACAGTCAGGGCCATCGCAGGGACTTGGGAGATGTCGTTGCCAAAGAAGCGAGAGTTCGCAAGGATGGTGTCGTACGCCAGCGTCTTGACTCGGGTGCGTGATGCCAGCGATGAGCCAGGCTCGTTGAAGGCGATGTGGCCATCTGCGCCAATGCCACCCAGGAACAGCTCAATGCCGCCGACAGCCTTGATCTTCTCCTCGTACGCGAGGCATTCAGCTTCCAAGTCAGGTGCGTTGCCGTTCAAGATGTTGATATTGGCCGGGTCCAGGTCGACGTGGGAGAAGAAGTGCTTGTACATGAAGCTGTGATACGATTCCGGGTGCTCGCGTGGGATGCCAACGTACTCGTCCTAGCAGGTGTCAGTGCTCGTGTCTGCCGCATCCGAATTGGGCTGGATGATTGGTCGGGACCGACACCAGTGTGCTCGCGCACCAAGCCGCCCCTTTGTTCCAGCGGGGCCATGAATGACTTGTCTTGAAGCGTGCAGCAGCTCGTGTCACGAATGGGCAAGACTGGCGTCCCTCATTGGCCCCGAGTGTATGGTGCGCTAGCATCTGCAAGCAATAGTGGTGTCTGTGCTTTCCTCCCGGGGGATACGAAGAAAACGGATATTTATAGACGTCGTGCGACGTGAGCGAGAAGGAAAAGTCGGGTCGTACCATGTTGAACGTGACGACGTTCCGGAACGAGACCTCGCCATTCTTGAACTTTTGCACCAGCAGCTTGTAGATGATCTCGGGGCTGCTGCCGGTTGGCAAGCCCAGGACGAAGGGCTTCTCGGGCGTAGGCTCGAAGGCATTGATCCGCTCTACGGTATACGGAAAGGCATCATGTCAAAACATTGTTTCTACGAAGATAGAGCAAACACGACTACGAGACGGGGCGTGCAGCGGGGTGCTGGTGGAGAGACCCGGACATACCGACAATGTAGTCTGCTATATACTTGGACGCAGCCTGGGGATCTTCACGGATAATGAGCCTCCTAATGGTGATTGGGTCAGCACTAGCCACGCAGCCTCACTGGAGCAAGCTTACATGATGATGGAGCGGTGCAGGGTGTATTAGGCGTCCGGATACGGT
Source organism: Macrophomina phaseolina (assembly GCA_020875535.1). Taxonomy (NCBI): domain Eukaryota; kingdom Fungi; phylum Ascomycota; class Dothideomycetes; order Botryosphaeriales; family Botryosphaeriaceae; genus Macrophomina; species Macrophomina phaseolina. Next base: position 3,811,592 of record JAEQDS010000069.1, on the reverse strand, counting down.
AGGGCGGATGGGATCAAAAATAGAATGGAGCGGCAGCTGGAGAGCAGTTCTCACTTGAGCCCGCCCGTTTCTGGGGCTCCACGAGGGTTTTTACATGGACTGGTAGCATCACCGTCGGCGGCGTAGCCACTGAGAGCCAGCGGCCTCATGGCCGTCATCGGCGAAAGTGTGCCGGATTGGCGGCGCTTCATTGGGCGGCTGGCCGGTGTTGTCGGGGTAGTCGGTGCATCATCATGGTGTTACCATACGACGCCGATGCTCGATTGGCGTGCGGCCTTCCGCCCCCATCGCCGGGCGCACACCCTCACTGCAAAGTCACGATGGCCGGCAGCGGCAGCGGCCGTGGTCCCCACTGGCACGCCGTCATACCACGCGGCGGGCGCAACGCAGACCGGGGGCGGTCGTGCGATGCCCTCCCCCGCCTGGCGATATCCGGGCGAGTCAGCGGGGTCGCAGCTGGAGATAGTCGCGGTGCCCGTCTGCGACAGTGTTATCTGGGCGTCGCGGGCTTCTTGGCTCGGTGTTGCGTCCAGCGCGCGAGGGCGCGGGTGGCTGGTGATCAAAGGGTTACATCTGGGAGGGGTTCGATGGCTTGCTCGACCGTTGCAGCTGCGGGCGTGGAGCGATTGGCGAGTGGCAGCGGCGAGCGATTGACTGTCTTGCGCCGGCTCTGCGGTGCAGCGGCCGAGGGCGCCCGCACTTCTGGGCAACCCCCCGGCCGGGGCTTGCTTCCTCCTCTGCCCCGTCCTCGAGCCCTGCGCCCTGAGCCTCCGCCAGCCGGCCTGTCCGATCAGCCCTCCGCGCGCATGCCGAGTCTCCGTATTTGTGTGCAGCAGCCGAGCAAGCGCGTCTTATCGCTGTCCAGCTGAGCCGCTCGTTGGCTGATCCGGCCGGCTGCTATCTCTCGCCCTCTGCTCCTTGCGCCGCCCAAGCGTCGTGCGGAGGAAGCTTGGTGGCCGCTAGCGCTCCGCCGGGGCACGACCACGCCACGGCCTGCCTGCAATATATAGAACACGCTCCTGCTCGTGTGCCCATGGCCTGGCCACGCCCTCCCTCGACCAAGTGACACCTCGTCCGACGCCGCCCCAGCGGTCCCTTTGCCTCCAGCTCTCGCCGCTGTCTCCACCGCGCCTCCCCTATCTGCGCCTGTCCCCACCCGGTCCCAGCGCAGCTCTCACCACCTGCCCACGCCCGCCATGGCCGACAAAGAAAAGTCCTCCAAGGCCGAGGAGCGCCCTGCTTCCGGGTCCCCTCCGCCCTACGTCGACGAAGGCGGCGTCGTCGATTCGCGCAAGACGTCATGGAAGTACCGCGAGGTCAACATCCTGGGACACAAGGTCTGGTACGCGTCGCCCGCCATCCAGCTGGGCATTGTGTCGTTTGTGTGCTTCATGTGCCCCGGCATGTTCAATGCGCTGTCCGGCATGGGTGGCGGTGGTCAGGTCGATACCGAGGCTGCCAACAAGGCGAACATTGCCCTGTACTCGACCTTCGCCGTCGTTGGCTTCTTCGCCGGCACCATTGCCAACGTCCTGGGCGTGAAATTTGCCCTCGGATTCGGTGGGCTGGGTTACGGCATCTATGTGGCCTCCTTCCTTAGCTTCTCGCACACCCAAAACTACGGCTTTACCGTCTTCGCGGGCGCATTCCTCGGTGTGTGCGCCGGTCTCCTGTGGTGCGCCCAGGGCGCCATCATGATGTCGTATCCGCCCGAGGCATCCAAGGGTCGCTACATTTCGTGGTTCTGGATGATTTTCAACCTGGGAGCCGTCATTGGAAGTCTGGTAAGCCAAATCCGCCCAGCCGGGTTACAAGTGTGGCATTGCCACGCGCTGAGCTTCGAGAAGCCTTTCAACGGTGTCCCGCGCTAACCAATTCCGGCCCCCGTTGCAGATTCCCCTGGGCCAGAATATCCACACCACGACCGCTAGCACCGTTAGCGACGGTACCTACATTGGCTTCCTTATCCTAACCCTCATCGGTGCTGGCCTTGCCTTCACTCTCGTCAGTGCGAAGAGCGTCGTCCGTGAGGATGGCTCGCACATCATTTTGATGAAGAACCCCAGCTGGAAGACCGAGCTCACTGGCCTGCTCGAGACTTTCGTCTCCGACCCCTACATCATCGCCCTCTTCCCCATGTTCTTCGCCTCCAATTGGTTTTACACCTACCATTTCAACGACGTCAACGCCGCCTACTTCAACACCCGCACTCGCGCCCTCAACAACACTCTGTACTACATCATGCAGATCGTTGCCGCTTTCATCTTCGGTTATGCTCTCGACCAGAAGAATTTCCGCCGCACCACCCGCGCCAAGGGTGTCTGGGTCGTCCTGATGGTCCTGACCATGGCTATCTGGGGCGGTGGCTACGCGTTCCAGAAGACCTACACCCGTGACCAAGCCTCGAGCTCCGGCTTCGTCGTCAAGGACTGGGCCCACAGCGGCTACATCGGCCCTATGTTCCTGTACATGTTCTACGGCTTCTATGACGCTGCATGGCAGACCTCGGTTTACTGGTAAGTCCAATCTTTCACGAAGTCCCTCCTCTTCCCCTGCAAAAAGAAAAGAAAAAAAAAAACAAATAAGCATCCCTTTCGCTAACCAGCCATGCGCCAACAGGCTCATGGGCGCCATGACTAACAACGGCCGCAAGCTTGCCAACTTCGCTGGCTTCTATAAGGGCATTCAGTCGGCCGGTGCTGCCATCATCTGGGCTCTCGACCTCAAGAAACTGCCTTTCATGAACCTGTTTGCCTCATGCTGGGCTCTGCTCGCCGGCAGTCTCGTCATCGCTCTCCCGGTCATTCTCATCAAGATCCAGGATCATGTTTCTCTTGAGGAGGATCTCAAGTTCACCGACGAGAGCTTGACCGACATCGCTCCCCAGGGCACGGCGGCCTATGAGAACGCGACGGCGACGACGACGACGACGACGACGGGGACGATGACTAAGAATTAAAGTTCTAAATGCAGATTTTTGTTTTGCACCCTTTCTTGTTCTTATTTGCTTATTTGCTAAGTCGAAAGGACGCTTTTTGTAATTTACTTTATGGAATGATGACGGATGGGATGGCTGATTGTGGTAAGGAAGGCGGTTACCGACACCATGATGAGGACGATTCCAAGCGCGTTGCTGCTGTTGCTATGAGCTGCATTTCTAGGGGTTTCAAGCGCATCACGGGCGTTTGCGGCCTTTTCTTTTCTCTATGGAGGATCGGGTCATTGATGAGACGTTGGGTATGAGAAACGATATCATGGTAGGGGTTGGATGGGACGAGATAGGTGGAACCTATGGAAGTCACTGGCTCTACAAGGATATTGAACGTCTCTCTTTTTCTTCGACGCCATTTTTCCAGACACTCCGAGGAAGTTCTTGTTTGGTTTTTTGACCACAGGTGAAATTGAGGGATTGTTTGCTTTTCCGCCCTTCGAAATTCCAGCGCGCACGAGGATGCACGCATCTGTGATCGCGCTACACAAGTATCCGCATCCCTTGCTTTCTTTTTCTCTTTTCGCTCTTACTCTACAAGAGAAGGTCCAGACGTGCGCCTTTCTATCCCCCCTCTTCACAGCTATTGTCATCACCACGCCCTCTTTTTTTTTTTTTTTTTTTTGTCCTCCCTCAACAAGCGGAGTTTCCCGCGGGAGGAAGCGACAATACATCCAGAGGCACCCGCGCCAAACAGCGCCGCCGGGTTTCAGACAAGACAGTTACATGCACACACGAGATACCGTTATCTCTGCATCCACCACCACCACCATCATCACATCCTCCCCCTTCCCGCTGCTGCCCGCCACGCTTATCGCCAATGGTTCCTACCAACGCCAGCACAGTCCAGTGGTACATGGCTAACGTCCACACGTGCGCTGATGCCGCCCCGTGTCTCTTTTAAGTCACATCAAAGACGAAAAGATAAGAAACAAAAGTAAGAATTTCCGTGTACGGTAGTCTGGGCACACGAAACCAAACGACAAACGCATGCCCGCGGAGCCTGCGTGGACAGGAAGGATCTGCCTGATCTTGGCACGTGTCCCGCTCATAACGGGAAAAGCCAGATCCAGAACGGCTTGGAAGGGCAGGGGCTAGGACATGGTTCGCAGATAGGCGGGTAGCATGTGGCATGGGGAGGGGCAAGCAACTTAAAATGCTGAGAGGCTGAGGGGCGTTTTCTATCGGTTGCAACGTCGCTTGTTAGGTAGCGAGGCAGTTATTTGATGGCGTGCTTACGTCAGGAAATACTCGTCTGAGGTTACGGTTTGTGGCTGCTGTTGCAACGGGCATGGAGATGGAGCTGTTGACGAGAGGCTTGTTTAATCAAGCCCGTACGTAACTGTGGGCATCTGCTACGCTGATGGTACGGGAAGGAAAAAATTTGGTGTGCCGCTCGTCGTCGGGAAGAAGCCGGAGAAGCGTGCCTGGCAGGGAGAGGATGCGGATTGGCAGGTCATGCGGACGAGTGAGAAATGTGTTGATCGGCGTACGAGGGAAGACACCCTGCCATCAGCACAGGGCGTCATTCGGACATACTTTGTGGGGAGGCGGGGGCGGAAGGGCAACGGACGGCAGCGACGACGACACTGATGGTGGAGATGTGTGTGGGGGGGAAGGAGTGTTCTGCGGCTCTTGCGAGTGCAACTGCTACGTTATGTGACTCGCTACGATATGTAGCATCGCCTTCCGTAATCGGAAGCATGCGGAAATTGGGGAGACGATGTGAAAGACTTGTCGGGAAATAAAATCCTGCTTGGCGGAATTTGGGGTGTTTGTAGGAGAGGAATAGGCTTCTGCTTACTAAATTTAATGGTTCTTACGTTACCATGGAACTTCCCGTCAAGGACCTTACACAAAACGACATGCTGAGGCACCTTTAATAATGTCACTCGCTCGTCATGTTGCTCAGAGGAAGCTGGGCCTGACCGTTGCCATAGCCGTCTCTGTGAACCGGGCAGCTGTGCATGGAGCAGAGAGAAAAAAAAAAGAGCAGTCTCATGCTGAGTAGAATGGCTGGTTCGGCTCAGCTTTCACAGTAAAGGGGCGGCGAACAGTCCGGCGCCAGGCCCAGCCCGCATACTGTGGAATCTGGCAGCGGAGTTTCCCAGCCTTTGTGTGGTGTTGGTGACCATCTGAGGTCGAACAAATAACGAGGCGGTGAGAGCGCATGAACTTGAACTACAGCCTGACGCATTCCTAGGCAACTCATCGCCCTTTGCTCCCTCTCCACTGGACTGTTAGCCTCATCACATGTGAGGGAGGTGGGGCGTCGATAGAATTAGGTGGTGCCGGTAACGCCGACGGCGACTCAAAGTCGAGGAAAATTTCGAAGCACGGCGTTTCTTGAGGTTCATGCTGGCTCTAAAGCATGCGACCAGTGTGTCATGGACGTAGGAGAACGGTGAAACGACCAAAAGGCTGACGAAAGAAACCCAACCACGTCGTGTTCGATGGTTGTAGAATGCCTCAGGTTCTGTGTGGGACAGGGCGCCCAATGGCCAATGGTAGTGCTTCTGAAACGGCGTCACAACGGCTGGGGCCTAACAAGCGCGGCAGGGCCGACAGAAGGTTTGTGGTTCCATGCTTCTGGAAGCACCAGCGGCATTTGCCCTGCAGCTAGAGCGCTTCAGTGTCTGTGAGGGGCCGCAGACTCGGTGGCAAAAGGCGGGCAGACGACGCGGCGCGTCGAGCCTTGAAGCAGCTGGCCCGTTGTCTTCAGCTGCGAGGGTCAATTGGGCAACAGTGCGCGTGGTGGTGCCCGGGCGGTTAGTTCCAAGAAGCGAGGACTTTGCGAGCAGCAAGTGCCCCGCACGACGTAAGCATGGCATGGCGGGTTGGGCACATCTCCAGGTTCTGTGAGATGGTTCCACGGCCGAGGCGTAATCAAGCCGGTGGAGGGTTTGCCGGTCACGCCAGGACGCGTTTTGGATTCTCCGGGCAGCAGCCGAGATCTGGGCCATATGTAACACAAAGCGGGAAGCAACGCGATCCGCCGGAGCAGAGCAACCGAGCAATTGTGGATCGTGTACGCGTTGTTGTGACTGCAATCGACTAAATTGCGATCTCCCGGGGATGGTGGTGCGATGGAGCCGGCGTGCCTGGGCTCAACGGGGAATTACTCGGCAGGGTTGCAGCTGTCGACACCAGGCAGAGCTTGTCCAGGAGTGCAACGCAAGCGGGTACAGCAGTTTCTCCGCAACGACGGATTGATAAGACGGGCCGCGGATACCAAGCTTTTTTGCAGCTGCAGGTCTTTGCTGCCCTTTCCGCTTTCACGCTGCAGGGCCGCGTCGGCGTTACAGCCAGCGGCAGCTGGTGGGCATCGATTCGCGCGCCGGAGCGTGACATCTGGCATCGGACCTCCCTCCGCGCCATCCTACGTTGACGCCGGACGGAGGAGAGCTGCTCATTTGGTGTCAAGGACGCGAGACTGACGAGAGCGGACGCCATGGCATGCCGGCGGGCGCTGAAGCGCGAGCTGCATGGGCCGGCGGGCAGGCATGCAGGTTGAGGCTGCAGACGCAAGCAGCGTGCAGGCGTAGCCGCTGGTCACACGCAACGATGGCTGGCGGGGCGCGTCGGCTCGCAGGGCAGCAGCGGGCGGGGCGGCGATGGTGATGGAGGAGGAGGAGGTTGTGGTGGTGGTGGTGGTGGTGGTGGTGATGATGAAACGGAGGTGATGCTTGGCGCGGCCGGCGGGCTTCGAGCCGCAGAGACTCACTCGCCCAGCGGGTCGCGCAGCAGTAGCGCCGGGAGGCGCACGTGGATCGCGGCTGGGGGGGGGGCAGCCTGCTTGTTTGGTGGGCGGGCGAGGCACGCAGTCCTCTGGCCATTGCCCGGACGGGGATGCTGATGCTCGCGGATTGGCCGGCGGGGCTGCCCTGTGGCCCAGCGCGCGGCCCTCGGCTCTCCGTTGCGGAATAGCCATGTTGCAACGTCTGGTAGCAACCATCCCATCCTCTCCAAACCGTCAGTCTGTCTTGCAAGAGAAGCTCAGCGCTCGCGCCGCCCCAGCAGCAGCTCCACCGGCAGCCACCCTTGCTTGGCCGCCGCGCCCCCGAGCCTCGAGAGATGACACCTTCCTCCCCTACCACCACTGTCTCCGTACAAGCGCCATGCATAAGCTCCGTTTGCGACATCGGTCACATCCTGCCAGTGCCTGAAATCTCTGAGATCTGTGTCCGTCCAACACGAGTGCTACGCGTCGCCCCAGCGACTACATAGCCGGCCGCCTAGCTCTGACGCACCAGAGCTGCGCCCTCGCCATCTCCATCTCCACCGCACCGCCACGCATCTGACTTCCATGTTTGACCTCTGGCACGCTCTCCTGGCCGCCGCTGAGAGGCTCATCATGCTTCCCTCGCTCATCCACACCGTCTGCAGCCCCGCCCACAAACACGGCCTCCACAATGTAGTCCGCGCCTGCGACCTGACCATGGACGACTTCCTGCGCGATGTCAAGCGCCAGTTCGAGGCTCCGCTGCAGCCAGACCGGCTGCTGCAAATGTCGGCCAAGCTGCAGGTCGAATTCGCCCGCAAGCTCGACAGCAGCGACATCTGCATGCTGCCCTCCTACAACCACACCCTGCCCACCGGCCACGAGCGCGGCACCTACCTGGCCCTGGACGTTGGCGGCTCGACCTTTCGCGTCGCCCTGGTCCAGCTGAGCGGCAAGGAGGCGGGCGATGGCTGCATGAGCATCGCCAAGATGCGCTGCTTCCCCATCAACGACTCGGTGCGCGCGCTGGAGGGCCACGCCTTCTTCGACTGGATGGCCGCGCGCATCGCAGAGACGCTCGACGAGCCGCACGTCCGAGCACAGCTGGGGCAAGACACGCTGCCAATGGGCTTGTCGTGGTCTTTCCCGGTGCAGTAAGCCCGTCCTCTGCCCTCGTGTCGCGCACACTACTGACTACGCTTCCTTAGGCAAACTTCAATCCGCTCCGGCATTCTTCTTGGCATGGGCAAGGGGTTCCGTGCAACTAATGGTGTGCATAGGAAGGATCTGGGCGGGTTGGTCATGCAGGCCTGTGCTAGAAAGGTACGCACGCGCCTGCCCCTCCGTCTCTCCGAAGCTAACCGGCCGGCCCAGGGTCTCAATGTGCGCATGGACGCCATTGTGAACGATTCGTCTGCAACCCTTCTGTCCCGCGCCTACCAGGACGACTCCACCAGGCTAGCTCTCATTCTGGGAACTGGGTTCAATGCCTCAGTCCACTTGCCCGTAACCGCCTTGTCCCGCCACAAGTTCGGCACCCGGCCCCAGGAGTGGCACGACCAGGCTGAGCGCGTCCTTGTCAACACCGAGCTCAGCATGTTCGGCAAGAACATCCTCACTCTCACCCGCTGGGACGAGTCTCTCAACAAGAACCACGAGAACCCCGACTTCCAACCCTACGAGCATCTGATCAGCGGCCGTTACCTCGGTGAAATTGTGCGTCTTATTCTTCTCGAGGCGATTCAGACTGCCGGCCTGTTTGGCGGCGAGGTCCCCGACCGTTTCATGGAACGCTACAGTTTCGACACAGGCGTCATGGCTGCCATCGAAGCGTGAGTTTGCTCATGTCCCTTCGTGCTTACTGCTTTCTGACTTTCTCCTAGCGACGACACCCCGACTTTGACCAAGGCGTGCACTGCCCTCCAGGCCAACCACCCCCTCTCCACGCCCCCCGCCTACACTGACCTCTACTATGTCCGCCAAATCTGTCAATTGGTTTCTCATCGTGCCGCCGCATACCTCGCAACTGGAATCCACGCCCTGTGGACATTACGCAACGAATCCGAGGGTCTTTCTGCTGCTGAGGCTGGCCACATCACCATCAGCTGCAACGGCTCTGTGATCGAGAAGTACCCGTCTTTCAGGGATCTGGCCCAGCAATACGTCGACGAGCTCACTGAACGTTCGGGTGCACCGTCCCGCGCCGTGGATCTCGAAATGGCCATTGAGTCCTCGATTTTTGGCGCTGCTGTCGCCGTGTGTTGCCTTGAGGATCACCACTCGTAATTGAGCCACCTGGATTCCGTCTGCGCCGACTCCACTTGGAACGTGGTTGAAATTTGCATCGACCCGGCATCTCGGTTGCCTCTTGAGACAGAGGCAGATCCCCAGAGCATTAGGGTCGGGGACACAAACGTTGCAGGCAAGACGTCATCGCGTTTGTTTGGCTGATTTGGTTTGGCGCGGGGAAAGCATCCGCAGACCGGGTCCATTGCGAAACCGTTCTGCAGGACCAGCCCTCGCCCCTCTTTTTGTCCCACCTTCGCGAAACGAAGGCGTAGGTCACACAGGGGAAGTTCCGACCCTCCGCCAGCCGGACGGACGCGGAAGCATTCAGAGAAGGCAGCAAGGGGATTCCGTACCAGCAGGAAGCGATGCGCATTCTCGTATTCCTGGGTGCAGGGCGACATTTCCGATCATCTTTAGCATTTTTCGGCTTCTCATTTTCGTCGCCCTTGTCGAGCGGGTCTTCGGCGGCCTGCATATATAGCCGGTTCGTGGCCTCTGTACATGCATGCTCGTCGAGTTCCCGCGCCACACCAATGGCGCGCTGCATCATCGGCAACAGCACGTTCGTACTTTTCGTGCTTTCTGGGCCCTTTCGCAGCCGTATTCGAACTGCAGGGTGGACAGACGACAGCCCTGGCAGTGAGGCTGCAGGTTTTTGCGTGTTCTGGTTTGATGTTTTGTTTGGTCTCGTCTCCGACGAGGTTGCATTGCGTGGGTGCATCGGGCGCATATTGGGATTCATTTCGCCATCTTGACCCGCGAAACGGCAGCACTGGGAAATCTCTCTTACATTCAATTCCTGGTCTGATTCTTCCGGCCGGTCGATATTCGGAGTTTTCCTTATCTGGATTTGGGCTTTTTGGATCTGGCAACGCGTCCCATATTCCTTATTCTCCTTTTCTATCCAATATCCCAAGAGGAATGGGACCCATTTTCAATTGGTTGTCATTGCATATCACCTACATTACATATAATGGTACAGGAACTAGTCAAGGGGCAAATACATCATATATACCCATCTCGATGAGATTAGTTTTATCAAATACTTTGGTTAGACATTTGCATCATGCCTAGAAAATCAATTGTCTTTCGTATTCCGCTCGAAATTTCTTCTGCTCACATGTCCACATGCTCGCAAATTGCGTTTATGTATTGCGCCTTTTCTTTCCTCCTATCTCAAACAGAACCCTGTATCCCGATTCCGAGTAATGGCACTCAACCAGCCAAGAAGCGCATCCGCAAGAAGGGGCAGGCGTTGTAGCGCGGCATATCCGACGCTCATACAAAAGGGAAAAGACCACGCCGCGCCGCATACTGGATCCTCCGGGAATAATGTGTGGGCTTTAAGCCACGGCTACACACACTAACCGGTGTGGGCGTGCAGGAAGGCGCCCAGAACGCATCACAGAACCGCGCCGCATCCCCCATCATACAGCTTGCCACTCATCCCCAGTATCTTTACGCAGTGGGCTATTATGGCGTTGCATCAACAGTTGCAGCCAACATGAGTGGGCGTATCACTTCCGCTCTTCTTGTTTTCACGTGATTCTTTACATTCGGCCCATCACGCCATGGTTTTGATCTGTGGGTTCGCCTTCTTCCTCGTAATGTGGATTGCAGGCTGCAACTTCTCGCATGAGGGGTTCGGACGGGGGAAAGAATGGGTTGCGGGTATTGAGGCAAGCGGTTTTTTTTGGGGCGGCGGGGCGGCGCTGGCTTGAGATCTACGGTAATGCACGGTGTGCTATTTCTTCGTACTTTTCTTTTCCTCTTTTTCCTTTCTCTCGCAGGAATCAAAAGACTACGTTCAAGTGACTCCGCGGCTGCGTGCTTTATGCACATCCCTGATCGACATTGAGAGTGATGCGTGTGCACTTACGCATCCCGAAGTCCGGTATCTCGTCAGGGAATCTTAGTAGTAATAAGCCCACTGATTCGCCGTGTTCGAGATTCATCATACACGAGACTAGATAAAGACGCCATAGCCCGACCTGGCCTGCTCCTGGCCTTAAATGTGTCGCCTGCGTTTCCAGTGGGCCAGCACCAAAAAATTGAATCCGCCAGTAGTCTACTTCGACTCGCCTCCGGAACCGACATATGGGAAATCGCAATCACGGCAGTATTCCTCAGAAATTTGAAAGCATCAGACCGGACGTCGCGCGCGTTCGCACGGTCCATCTCAGCACCACTCTGTCTATACCATCCCGAGTATGCAGACTTGAACTCAGCACCTTATACGCTTGTGAGGGAACCAGTACATGGATTGGCATCGGATATCCGATTTGACGTATTGGTCTCCCCATCCTGACTTCCCCGCCACTGGTCATATTGAAAAGGTTCCAAAGAGGTCAATCGACAGAGGTCCTTGCCACTCCCAATTGCAGCGTGACTTACGCTAGAGAACTCGGGCGCTTCATTGGCACCGAACGGGTAGATGCACATGCCGTGGCATTCCATATAAAAGCCAGCACGGGGATAACCACTTCACGATCACCTTACCATACGAGCCATGAAGGCAATACAAAGCGTATTTCTCTCCCAACAGGGGGAAAAAAAAATCATATTTCGATCGATCAAAACATAAAGTGGCGTGGAAAGTTAGTGGCAATGCCATCAGCCCAGCCGAGTACATTGATCCACGAAAGCGGAAAAAAGGTATCTTTGAGATCAGAACACGCATGCACACAGAATCTCGCCAACAAGATGAAGATTCCTCCAATCGACAGTGAGAACAAAAGAACGTAAAAACAGGTCGACATCCAGTATTTAGATACTCTTGCGGCGTTCATCTTTGGATATCGGCAGCGGATTATTCGCCCACATGACGGGAATACCTTTCTTTTCCTCCCAATACATTTCGATTCCATATTTTTCGCTCAGAACCACGGCTATATTCCCCCCAAACAAGCTTTCCCCACGAAAGAATGGCAATCTCAAAATGACGAGCAATATCTTTCACGCAGCGCGTGCGTATCACCATAACAAAAAAGGCCAACGATATGGCACGTCTGTAGAGCTGGGCCGGTCCACGAAATCGTGACGGTGCCTCGTCCGGGCCATTCCTCCTACCTCCACCAACTCTGTAAGCCGCATGCGACCCAATAGCCCACTCCGGCATATCATACCAAACCCCACAACGGCAGCGGGCATTCAATGGCCAAAAAAAACATCCCATCTCTTGTACATGCTCGGCTTCCCGCGGTGTGCGAAGTCAACTGGGTATCAGAAAAAGAAACACTAAAACATGAAGAAAATGATTTTGTTCGTCGTCGCTGAAAATTCGACGCACAACCCAAGGTCCTTCTCCCGAAACACCGCTGGTAGGAAAAGTAAAAGGGCAGCGGCTGTAACCTCCTCTTGCAAAGTCCCTCCATCTCATCCCTTGTATTCATTTCAACTCTTGATCGTACATGTACAGAATGCCGGTATTTCCCCCCCCCACTTTTTTAGGGCGAGGATTCCGAGAAATATCTTTTCGATCTGTTCCTGACAGCCATGGCTTTGGGATCCTGCGGCAGGTTTGTGTGATGCACAACGTGCGGTCTGTACACGGCGTCGACAGGCGGCATCCAGTCATCCAAACCAAGAGGGAAATATTCGTAAAGTAAATCGGCGCTTTCGTCTGGACTGCTGATCAAATTTATCGAGAACGATGGCGCACGCGCAGGGGGCTGTGTCAGTTTCGGCAATTTCTTGCTTGTTTCGGACGGTGATTCAGGTTTCTTGGACTCGTCTTCAGTTAAAGACAAAGTGATGGGCTGCGACAGAGCGGGCCGAGGCTGCGAGCTGTGGCGCGTTAGATCCGGACTGGATTGGGGATAGGCCGGGGCTGGAGGCATGCTGTAGGAGGCTGGCGCTGGCGGAACGGCTGTCATAGCTCCAGTCTGGCTTGTGGGTATCTTCCATTCGAAAAAGTCAGGTGACACTAGCGTGTCATTTGGATCAAACTGGAATGGCATTTGGGGTATTTCGACGGTTGTGGCGGCGGAATGCTCGCGCTTGTGGCCATGGGTGTTCTGACCGGAGTCAGTTCCTGTCGAAGTCCGTGTCGGCTGGGTTGGCGTGGTATGCGACTTTCGAGCGGCAGCGCTGTTTCCAATCGGAAAGTCCTTTCGCGACTGGAAGTTCCTGGGGCTTCTTCCTCGAACAATGATGGCACCCGACTGCACCTCACAAATTGAAACTCTCATGCCGTTTGCCAGAGTGGCCATGACCTTCAACCTAACCACGAAATGCTGCTGGAGTTCCTTCCGCCGCCCGTTGTTCGCCGTTGCGATTCTGAACTGCAGCCGCTTCCATGCAATCGGGAAGCTCACGTACTCAGAGTCTAGCTCCTGGCCATTGGAAAGATCAAGCGGAATCGAGGGGGGCTCCTTCTCAGTCTTGTCCTCGACAATCTGGGTGCTGCTTGCCGGGGTCTTCCACGGCACGGAAATGATCTTCACCGGGTTTCCCTCGACTGACTCGGTGGCGGATATGGTCAATTCCTGGGCCAGGACTGGAATCTGCTCGCCTTGCTCGGTCATGATGTATTGCATGGCGCGAGGCAGCGTGATTGTGCCGGTGATCTGGAAGAGGTTCCGGCGATAGCAGGTCAGCTCGGTGGGAGGCGGAGCGTTGTCGCCAGCCGAGGCCCATGGGGACTCGGCGAGGAAGAACATGCCGCGCAGCTGGGCGGACAGCGAGATGGATGTGCGGCGATAGGCGAAGTCGAGGATGGTGTAGGGGAAGCTGGGGGGCGAGAAGCTCAGCAGCTTGTTGTCGCGCTCGACCGAGTCGCCGTCGGGCAGGGCAGTATCGGGCAGGGTCTGCTGGTCGTAGGCGCTCAGGGCGTCGGAGAAGGGGTCTTCGAAATTGCTGCTGTAGCGCTTGAGCGGCGGCTGCTGGCCCGGGTGGAGAGGGTGGTGCTGGTAGGCGGCATCCTCGCTCCTGGGGGCGGTTAGCATGCTTGGGCGGGAGGGCAGTGGGCGGGCGGGCGCGCACCCAGCAAAGGTTTCCTGGTCGAAGTTGGAGTGGCCGTCGAGGTTATCCAGCGGCAGCAGCGGGCCGCTGAGGGCATCGGGCGCGGTGACGCTCGACAGCTGCATCGAGGGCGCCAAGTAATTCATGGTGATGGTGTCGAAGCCCTCCATGGCTGAGGTCGGCGGGCGCCGGGCGGGGAGGTGTGGGCGAGGTTGCTGGCTGCATGCGCTCGCTGGAGGGCGCGGGCGGAGGGTGCGTGAGGTCTGCGGGCGCGTATGGGGCAGATGCAGGCGTGCGGTCTTCGAGCAGCAGCTGGGGTTGTCGAGGGTGCGCGGGCAGGTGTTGGCTGGGGCGCGCGCTCGAGGACGCTGGCGAGAGGCTTGGGGCGAGGCTAGGAGCGGCACTAGTCGTACCGTGAAGCTGAGCTAAGATTGGCAGCCCTGGGCCGCCGAGTCCGCGCCCGCCTGAGTTGTGTGCGACTGACCTACTCCATCCGGTGCCTCTTGCATCGTGCCCGTCGACACCGCGCGCGCTGGCCTGCTGAGCGAGCCGCACCACCAGCCGGGAAGGCTGCGAGAGCGTCTGCCGTCGAGGCGGCGGTAGGGCTGGATCGCCGGCATCCATCCATCCCGCACGGCCTCCCCGAAACAGGCTGCGTCCACCAGCGGACCCCCACGCAGGTCCCCGCCACCCCCGGCTGGCGTGAACGTGGATCTGTGCCCGCACCACATTCCAGACACTCGCGAACTGTACTTGGTCTGTACCCTCGAATACAAAGGATTGCGCTACCCCGCCGCCGTGTATGTAGTCCGGGTATTCCAAAAACTCCAATTTGCCCGTCTTGCCCGCACCTGACCAGCCACTACGACGGTGGCACCATCGTCCAAGTGGCCGCATCGCAGCTGACTTCCTCGAAGTTATGCAGCACCGTGAACCCCATCGCCGATAGCCCGTCAAAGCTGCCGTCCCCGTCCATCTGCCTCGTGCGTTAGTGAGCCTGCATGACCCGTCTGCCAGGGGGGCCGCGCTTACGTAGTCCAAGATGCATGCATTGCACTGCTGCTGTTTGATTTGCCGTATCCCCAGCAGGATGAGCCCCTGCAGCAGTGTCGAGTACTCCCCCACCGCCGGCGATATGACCGGTGACGAGATCCCGCCCGTGAGCTCTCCCACGTCCTTCATCGCCGGCACAAACTCCGACAGCCGCGAGTGCATGTTGTACAGCACCACCGTTCCTACCAACGCCCCATCCTCCGGCCTCTTGGCGCGAATGATGCCGCATGCTGCAGGATCTGTGAGCGCGAGCTTGTACACCTCGGCTAGCCCTTGGCGGTTACTTGTCTTGATATGGTCGAGCACAGGGCCAGCGTACTCCCACCCGTAAACGAGGTCGAATTCCACTCCAGCACTGGCGAGGCTTTTGGCCATCCCCTCGGGCGGTGACCAAGTTGACAAATTCCGTGCGATCATGCTGCACACTGGCCGTGAAAGCGCTGTATTCCAGCCCATGTTGGCGAACCACGAACGGAGTCTCTTTCGTTCTGCGCCATGGCCTGTTGGGATACCCAAGAAAATGCTTGGTAGTCGGGAGCCGAGCTGGAAACGCTTGATGCCGTCGCGCTGGAGGAGTGTGCGAATCGCACGGTTGTGCAGCGAATGACCAATGGAGAGCTTGCGCCGGGACGGATCCACGAAGAGAGCGCCAATCACGCCTGTGCCCGTGGTCTTGAAGAAGTACGTCGAACAGAAGCCGTACAACGCGTGTGTACTGCTGTTGCGAACAACAAAGTGAGACTCGACGACTTCTGGGTGGTGCAGAAGGAACGAATTCGATGTGGCACTGGCGAGCTCTGAGCGCTGGCCAGGTGGCATTCCCTCAGTCACCGATTTGATAAGCACGTCGAGGGCGTTGGCGTCTCTTTCATCATTGAAAGTTTCCACGAGCCAATGTTGTTTGGACTGATGCAATTTCTGACTGTGGCTGATGGTACCGGGCAAGGCTCCGGCTGGGTTGTGCTCGCCGTAGAGCACTTTGACCAAAGAGGTGAGAGCGGTTTCGGTGAAGTCATAGGTACAAATGTAGGTCCCGATGGTCGAATCTAGAGCGAAGTCGTATGGTGAGCTTACAGCAACAACTATCAGTGGCTTCTCCCTTCTTTCTCCACCCGCTGTAAACTGCATGTTGCAAATCATTGAAACGTGCTTGGTAAAACCATGTTGATACAAGTTGCGATTAGCGTCTGCTGTAAGGATGATGACTGCGCTGGCGCGGTTGATGAGGTTCTCGTGCACTGGCCGAACGCCATTCGCTGTATAAGAGGTATGAAGAACGCGCCCGTTTCGCTGCCGTGCAAGAGAACGCCCGAGTTCACGAAAGACGCGCTCGCCGCTCATTACCGAGGCGCTCCGCTCCCATACTGCAGGTTCGGGCGAGCCTGCCGATACAGTCTCCGATAGTGCCACTGACGCAGCAGACGCCGGAAGGGGCTTGACAAGAGGGGTTAGGAGGAGCAGCTCTTCGTCTGGCTCAAGAATGTTGGACAGAGGCAAGAAGCGGCTCTTGTCGCGGACCACGGTGATGGAATGGTTGTAGGCTCTGGTGGAAAGTGCAGTGTGTGAAGGCTGGAGGGTCGAGAGAAGCTTGATGCCTGGTGGGTTCAAAGCCTTGTCCCAGCTTGTGCATTTCGCTTTCATCGCTAGGGTCCGGCGGAGAGACTCCCTGACTCTGTCCTTAGTGATCATAGAGTTTTCGATGCCAAGCTTAAGACCGCTAATGGCTTCCTGTTGCACAGAAAAGGAGCGGCAGAGGAGAACCAGGTCGCAGCCCGCATTGACAGCCATGACGGTTCCACCACCGACGCCGATGTTGTGGCTCAGGGCCTCCATTTCCAGGCACTCTGAGATCACGACGCCGTCAAAATGCAGGTCCGTCCTCAAGAGGCCGTCGACAACCTGGTCCGACAAGCAAGCGTGCATGACATTGAGGCCAGCGGAAGACATGGCGCATCCACCCACCATCATTGCATCTAGACCCTGGGAAATCGCGTTCCGAAATGGCACCAAAGCACTTAAGCTCAGCTGCTCGAGCGATTCTGTGATGATGGGAACGTCCAGAGCGGAGCCCAGAAACTCAAGGTTGCCGTAGGAAGGGAAATGCTTGCCCATGGTAGCGACTCCTGCTTCCTTGTAGCCTTTCACGAATGCCACCCCATAGGCGGAAACCTCTTGGGGATCGTCTCCGGTCGTTCTCACGCCCAAGGGCTGATTGCGAGCATTGGTCAAGACGTCCAAACACGGGCCCATGATCAAGTTGATACCGCAGGCGGCTACCTCCTGCGCAGTTGCTTTTGCGACCTCGAAAGCAAGCTCGGTGGAGCCGGTGGCGGCGATGCCCATGGCGCTGGGGTACTGACGAATGTAGATTTCGTCGAACAGGCTATTGACGCCGCCATTCTCCTGGTCGACGCCGATGAGCAAGGGCACGGGATGGCCGGCATCGTGAGCGCATTTCTGCAGCTCGTAGCATAGTCTTGTAGTTTCCTCGGCAGCTAGGCAAGCTCAGCGGGGGGCTCCATGGTTCGAGCGTGCTGTGCTTACATTTGAGGTTCTTGGCAGTGAGCAGGATGGAGCCGATGTGATGCTTTTCAATCAGCTCGCGGATCTGCGGGGTCAGCGAGGTTCCATCGAAGCCCATCATAAACAACTGGCCCTGCCATCAGTCTGTCAGCATCCAGGGGGCCGGGCAGCGGAGATGCAACGGTCCAGGGCATACCAGGGTCCTGCGAGTCAACGTCAGCCAGGGTCACATGTTGTCGCGAGGTCGCGATGGCGGAAGGGGCAGCGCACCAGTCCAGGTCGTCCCAAAAGGGATCGAGGTGGGCCTGTTTGGCGACCATGATGGCGCGCGGTCGGGCCGCTGCAGAGCGGAAGAGAGCAGGCGTGGGCGATGCTGGCGAATGACAGGCGGGGGCTTGTTCAGTTGCTGTGACGTGAAGTGGTATTGAGCATGTCTGCAACGTCCGGAGGCGGCGCGGTCGGATTAGGGCGTAGCGTCCTTGGCAGGCTGGCGGCAGCGTCTATGTTACACCTGCGCGGGAGCTGCAGGCCATCCCTTGCACTCGGGCAGATGAAACTGGCGCGCAGCAGCGGGCTTCAGCGAGGTGTGCAGTCGCGCGTCGCGGGCGGGCGGCGACGGGGTCGACGTTACATCGAGCGCGAGGGCCCAGCGATCCCCGGCCTGCGCTGGTGCTGGGCTGCCACAAGCGCCGCGCCGGGCCCTCGCCTCGGGCACTGGACGACGTTGCCTGGGCCCTCCGCTCACTCTCCACCACCACCACCACCCCGGCCTCCGCTGCCCGCCGCCACTCCGGCAACATTGCCGCACGCACCCCGGTCCAGACTTTGCTATCCGCTTGCTCGACCACGTTACGCTACGGACCACCCTGCGCTTTCCCGGCGCCGACATCGCCCTATCACGATAAGCCGGCGGCCCAGCTGCTGCTACAATGACGTCTCACTGGGGAGTTTGGTCCGTCACTGCGACGCTGCCTGCACCCTGCTCGTCCATATCATGGCTTTGGCTTCCTTGCCACCCGTTTTCATGTTCTTGTATTTTCTTCAGACAGTCCTTTCTGCCTCCTGCCTTCCGAGTACCACTTCGTTGTACCGCTCTGCATTGTCCGGGGCGGAAAATCCCATTGCCATTCTAATCTGCCCGCCACCCCGGTCAACATGCCGATAGCCACCTCCCCCGTCCGTCAGCCGAGCGGTATCACAAAGCTTACCAACTGTCGTATCGTCAAGGCCGACCAGCTCGTCTACGAGGACCTGTGGTTCAGCTCTGTGACCGGCAAGGTCCTGCACAGCCAAGAAATCTTCTACGAGCACCAACTCACTCCGGACCACATCATCGACCTGGGTGGCCGAATTGTCTCCCCCGGCTTCATTGACGTGCAGCTCAACGGCGGCTTCGGCTTCGACTTCTCCGTCGTGCCTGATGACGTCTCACAATATGCAAAGGGCGTTCTGCGGGTCAACAAGAGCCTCATCACCACCGGCGTAACCTCCTACCTCCCGACACTGACCAGCCAGAAGAGCGAGGTCTACCAGAAGGTCAGCCAACCCGCACTGCCAGTAGGCCTGAGCCAGTACGAATGCTGACATCCAGGCCGCCAGGCACTGCCCTACCTTGGCCCCTCCGGCCTCCGCAGAAATGCTCTCGACGGAGCCGAGTCGCTAGGTGCCCACTGCGAAGGCCCCTTCATGAACCCGACCAAGAACGGCATCCACAACCTCGCGGTTCTCCGCACCGCTCCGAACGGCATCGCGGATCTCGAGGACTGCTACGGCGCCGAGAACATGCAGCCCGACTACACGCCCATCCGCCTCATCACCCTGGCCCCGGAGCTTCCCGGCACGCTCTCCTGTATTCCCGAGCTGAAGGCCCGCGGCATCGACGTCTCCATCGGCCACTCGGAAGCCACTTTCGAAGAAGCAACCTCTGCCATGACCGCCGGTGCCACGATGATCACCCACCTCTTCAACGCCATGCGGCCTCTCCACCACCGCAACCCGGGCATCTTCGGCCTCCTGGGCACCGCCGCCCCCTCCGCCCAGAAGCCCTTTTTCGGCCTCATCGCCGACGGCATCCATCTGCACGCCACCACCGTCAAGATCGCCTGGCACGCCCATCCGGACGGCCTCGTCCTCGTCACCGACGCCATGGCCCTCGCCGGCCTCGCCGACGGCGTCTACGACTGGACCAACGGCTCCCGCATCGTCAAGCGCGGGCCCGTCTTGACCCAAGAAGAGACCGGCCGCATCGCCGGCAGTGCCGTCTCTCTCATTGAGTGCGTCAACAACTTCCTCAACTGGACCGGCGCAGATGTGCCTCTCGCCCTCAAGGCCGTCACCGAGACCCCAGCCCGCATGCTCGGCCTCCACGGCGTCAAGGGCTCGCTCCAGCCCGGCGCCGACGCAGACATCGTCGTCCTCGACGAGATGGTGGACGCAGATGGCGCGCGAAAGTTGCGTGTTGACCAGGTATGGAAGTTTGGCGAGCCGGTCTTCAACGCCGTTAAGGCCGTGCAGAAGTGAGAATCATCCTTAGGATCGATGATGACGAGTTCGGTGTCAAATGGCTCTATTCTGGCGTTAGATATTTGGCGTTCATGTCTGTACGGGAATTCTGTCTTTTCACTATAGCATCTACAGCCGTTAGAGAGTATTACCAACAGAGTAAAGATAGACACACAAGTTGAGAGATAACCGTGGACAATAAAAAAGAAAGAGAAGTGCGAATTATAGGTCGTAAGATACCCCATCTGTATGTAAATGCTAGACATTCCATAGACACTTTTGCTTTATCGTACGCTGCGTCTGTTGTCGTTGCCTGCAGGGGAAGGTTGTGTTATCGTCCCGGTCATGGGCGCCAGTATGGTTTGACTTGCTGACGATTTTCGATGTTGCCTCTGAAAAGTTTGAGTTAGCGTTGGCGCATGTAGGACAAGTAACCCGAGGCTAATGAGAAAGTCTCTACTTTAGTCAGTGCGACATCTTTACTTTAGAAGCCATTAGTCTCAATGCTCAGAGACTGATGGCAGGCGAGCATCTCGCATGAAGCAAACCATTCTGTATACATGTCACAATCAAAGATATCAAAATTTCTCGTCTACGCGAGTTTAAGTCCACCCGCAAGAGGGATATAATATTCATAAGGAGTGACTCATCGAAAAAGAAGCCAAAGAGCAAGGAAACAATACCACACGCGCAGCAGCCAAAGGAACTGTTATGTGGTATCATTAAGCAATTTGTGATAAATGGGATTATTTTCCCATATCATGACTTTCGTAAACCTGAGCAAGCAACCCCGCTCCTGCTTTGCTTTAGCATGAGCCCTCCGAACCACCGATCTGGCTGGCCTCGCAGCCATCTGGATAGAAGAAAGAAGCAACACTAACAAGGTCAGTATACTGATCCAAAAACAGCTCGAGTGCTCGTAGACTTACGCAATGATTACATAGGCAGCAATCAGTAGGGACCCCTCGAGATAATTACTGCGTCCATCCAGGATCAAGAAGTTGATGACGAAGGCCGTGACGAATAGTGAGACAGTCTCAAAGATATTGAAGTACAGAGACATCTCTTTGCCCATGATCCAGCCGAGGATGACGATGAAGGGGGTGACGAAAATGGCGATTTGGATGCTGCTACCGACTGCGACACCGATGGCGAGATCCATCTTATTCTTGGCGGCTACTGTAACAGCCGTGACGTGTTCTGCGGCGTTGCCGACGATGGGAAGAATAATCAGACCGATGAATGCTTGGCTGATGCCGGTTGTCTCCACCAGAGGTTCGATAGCGTCGCTCATGAAGTCTGCGCAGACAGCAACCAAGCCAGTGCTGATAAGCAGCATCATAACAGCGGATGTGCGGGACATCTCGGGCTTCTCGGCCGCTTCAGCTGTCTCATGTTCCGAGTTCGTATGACCAGGGTATGTGGCTAACGGGGGCATGGAGCCGTGTGCTGAATTTGTTGACAGCCTGCTATTCGGGTTCTTGTTGAGTCGGTCGGGGAGAGAAGCAGTACGACGAAGACCACGACCAGCGCCTACACCGGGTCCGGCCGTAGGAGGGGGGGTTACGAAGACGTTGTTAGATAGGAAACCTGGCATAGTGGGACGAATAGCAGGACGAGCAGAAAGCTGACGAAAGTTGAACGGACGCCTGCTAGAGTTTGGTGAACCCTGCTGACCGTGGCCATTGTCGCCATCTACAACCGGCTCCTCGGCGAAACCAACGCGACGTGGATCCTTCTCGGTCTCAGGCACCTTGGAAGGTCTCCGGCTACCATTCTTCTCATTCAGATCAACATTCGCCTCAGCATCAGCTGCATGCTTTCTACTCTTCTTCTTGCTCTTCTTACGAGTCCTTTCTGCTGGAGGAGACGTAGAGGACCCGGCTTCGAAATCGCGAACTCGTGATCCGTGATTACGAACAGCGAAGTCATCCGTATCAGCTTCGTCGCCACTAAGAATTGCGCCAAGAACGGAACCACGCCTGGACAAACCACCCTCCTGGGCGTTTGCTTGATTTTCGAAGTAAGCCCGGTGGTTCTCAACAGAGGGAGAGCTCATGACTGAGGGCGCCGATGGGATTGAAGGAGTCTCCTTAGTTGAGCTGGTGCTAGACTTGCGGCGCTTGCGGTGCCTGAAAGCTCGCTTGATTTTCTTGGCGGTCGTGTTCGAGCCAGATGAGCTGTCAGTGTCTGAGCTACTCGAGTCGCTCGAGGAATCCGAAGAGCTCGAAGAGTTGAGCATATCGGCTAGAACGCCGGGATGGGACTCCTCATCGATGATGTGCTGCGGCGTGCTCTCATAAAGGTACGCGTGTGACTTAAGCTGGAAAAGCAGGTAGAGCACGTATACAAGCAGCAAAATCACACTGGTGCCGCGACTGACTTGGAGAGTCTTTTCGTCGGCCGTGCTGTAACTTGAGAATGATGCATGGAAGGCCGTCTGTTTTTTTTTTTTTTTTTTTTTCATCAGCGAACGGGTTCTTGTTCAAGCCAGCCACAAGAGCTGATTGGCTTACTCACAGGCAATAGTAGACTCATGACAGCCAGACTGAGCAAACAGGCACTCATCTGGGTGACAGTGCTGTTGTAGACCTAGGACATGCATTAGCTTCCTGCAGGAATACGATCCTGGCGATCTAGCTTACCTGCTCTTGGAAGCGCAAGCCACCGAGGAGGAAGGCCATGCCAAGAATAAGAAGCAAGTTCGCAAGGATGGAGCCAAGCAACGAAGCTTGAACGACGCGGATCTCGTCCTTGGCAAGCAGAATGATGAACAAAATCAACTCCACAGCATTGCCAAAGGACACGTTGAGTAACGCGCCGAGAGTATCTCCAAGCCTCGCTGCGACGCTTTCGGTGGCGTGGCTTAAGAGACCGGCGAGCGGGATAATAGCTATTGCGTTCATGGAGAAGATGAGCTCCTCGGACATGCCGGCCGGCTTACTAGCAATGCCTATGGGAACGAAGACCAGCAGCACGTTGACCCAGCTATAGCAGATGGCATCCTTGGTGTGTTTGAAGAAACGGATGGTTCCGTTTTTCGCGCGAGTAGGAAGGGAAGGCTTCCCGGCGGAATCTAGGGTGGGAGACGACGCTCCATCAAGCTGGGTATTGTTGGGAGGCGGGGCAGGCGGAGGGGGCAACGCGGATGTATTGTCGGCGACATTGTTGTGGGTGGGCTGGCCACCAGGACTGGTGCGGTGGGCATAGTTGTGCTTGGGCTTCTCGGAAGTGGTTGAGGAAGTGGAGGGCTCAGTGCCATTGCTGGGCTGGTTGCTCAGCGGAAGAATAGACCGGCGAGCGTCTCTGGGAGGGCGGTTTGAGGCATGTGCTTTCGCCCAGGAGTTGATACGGTCTAGAAAGCGATTAGAGGGATCTCCCATCGAGGTGTGGTTCGCGAAGGGCGAAGAGTGTGTAGTGAGGAAGAAGCCAAGGGCAGGCCGGGGCTAATAAGCACGATAAGGCGGGCGGGACAAGCTGCCAGGAGCCTCCGGGCGAGCCGCTAAGCGACGGGCGAGGGCGTGGCCAAGAGGGCTTGCTCCACGTTGCCGCTGGGCGTGCTGGGATGCGGAAGACTTACGCATATCCGTGGGCTGGCCACTCAGAGGGCTGTGTAGGGCCGAGCTATTGCGCGCGTCAACCAGACTTGTGACGATGCGAGGAGGGCCGACAGTGGTAGCGGGAGCGAAGCAGGGCCGCGCCAGAAGGACTGTCGAACAGTGTCGCGAAGGAGAGGTATTGCCAGGCAATTTAGCCAGCGCCTTTGCCCTCGCAACTGCCGTTGCGCCGTTTGTCTGTCGCTGGCAACAGCCCCTTTGCTTCCAAGGCCTGGCCGCCCGCTGACGAACGCCAAGACCAGCCGCGCCACTGTGGCTGGTGGACGACCGCCAGGCAGCCAATCGGAAGCGCCTTGCACGCCCGCTGCTGCCGTTTCTGGCGCCAGACGCATCACGTGCGAGCGACGACGCAAATCCGGGCCAGCGTCCCCACCCATTCACCTTCGGCCAGCGTCCGAGCGCCGTCGTGGCAGGACGCTCGAATCAAGGCCGCGGTACCCTACGCGCAGCGAGCAACACCGGCGCGCGCACGTCAGGCCCAGCCATCGCCTTAGCCACGCTTTGCAAGCAACTGAGACTCCGCACCCTGCCGGCACTCAGAGATAACGAGCATCGTCTTGGCGCTCCCGGCGGATGCCTGCAGCCTGCAGCGCACAGTCCGCGACTGCAGCTGCAACACGGACTCCTTGCCTGACAGCCTCACTCCCGCGAACCCGCCGCTCGCTGCATGCCCGTGCCTCGCCCCCGCTTGGCAGACGAGCGAAAGTGCCTTGCGGGCGTGCTCTGACCACTGCGATGACTCTTCATATGCCTGGTGCCCGCCGTGTCAGGGC
Organism: Macrophomina phaseolina; assembly: GCA_020875535.1. Classification (NCBI taxonomy): domain Eukaryota; kingdom Fungi; phylum Ascomycota; class Dothideomycetes; order Botryosphaeriales; family Botryosphaeriaceae; genus Macrophomina; species Macrophomina phaseolina. Next base: position 3,787,163 of record JAEQDS010000069.1, on the reverse strand, counting down.
TTTGACGCCGCCTGTGTTTGAGGCCGTCGACCGGCTGGACTTTGGCTTTGTTTCTAGGAGGATCCATTGGAACGCGCGTGTGCCGGATTCCGAAGGACAACACGACGGATGTCGCTTCAGGGGCTAGGTCTTCGTGGAGCAAAGGCATTCTTCGCCCTCACCGCATGCTCCGCTTACGTCTATCACCATCAAGCGTAGCCGCAGTGGGCTCATACGTGGGCTGCCCACGAGCTCGTCATCCTGTCGCTACCCCTCCAAGCGGCTCGTTTCTATTCTCCCATTGCTCCTTGGCCTCATGATCGGCACCGATTATAGCTGTGCTTGCACCCCTTCAAGCTTTACCGGCACCGCACCATCATCCCGTCGCGACACCGCAAAGCTTGTCGGCCGAGGAGGAGCCTGAGTTGAGTCCCCACTGGACGGGGTGCGGAGCAGGCTGTCCGACTGAACATATGCCATGGCTCTCGACTCGTTGATACCAACATGTATTGGACGACGATCGACGCCCTCAGATAAGAAGCCACACTAGCGATTTTATGGTCATCCGCAGCATCCGAATCTGGCGCAGGCAATTACATTTCTTTGAAGGCAATCTTCGAGTAGTCACATGCCACTGACGTACGTTCGACACAGGCTCCGGGAGCAATGGTAAAACTTCCGTACTCCGCTAGTTGGGCGCAAAAGAAATCACCTTTCGACTGAACAAGCCACGGCGAGTAGGAAAAAGTCATTTGGATGCAAGATTCCTTCGGTCCCAATAGCATGTACGCGGCCAACTGTTTGAACTGTCTGTAAGTTGCTCAGTACATGATGACGAAACTGCTGTTGGCATGCTTCTGGGCTCGACTTCAAATTTGGCAGGGAGAAGGGCCCAGTCTTATCCCATCTACTGTGCTCTTGCCGCGGAAAAGATTCGGACTTCACACGTGGGCTTCAGCAATACCGACACTATGATCACCATCCCTCTTGCATCCAGAATTCTGCTCTCGGTTTCCATTCCTGCTGGCCAACATTGTAGCACTCCGGCGTGTCCATAAGAAAAAGAATTGTGGGTTCTTGTACGGACTCTGGGCTGTGCTCTAAGTGCGAGTACGATCACAATCGCTGCACACTTGAGTTTGTACGCGTGTCTCAACTCTGCACTCTAATGTACTGTGCATTTCCAAACAGTTTCACGAGGCAGTTGATGTTTATTTACGTGCACAAGTATCTGGCTCAGGCCGTTGGTATGGTGCTCGATCCTCTCGCTCTCGTCTCCCTTAACTAGCCTGGTTTCGTCTTTTGGGCGTCGAGGTGATCTGGTGATGTAACGAATTTGATAGGTATTCTTTTTACCAAGCTCGCATGAGGTTGTGAATTAGTGCAATTAAATAATATGATGGGCTGCTGGATAAAAGGCTGTAAGTGTTGGAGAATTATTGTTCAATATGTAAACCACGTTGTTGATAGTGGCCATCATAACGGCCGTGTGCTACTGAGTTACAGAGGTTCAGACGAAGCCAAAAGTGAGACGGCGAAAAAGACACATCTGGTCATCAAGAATTCGACGTGAATGTGATGTCTTGTATCAATTTAGCACGTAGAGGGTCGAAGGACGCTGTCGGCATTCTACGCGTCAGAAATAGACACCACGCCCCAGGGCTGTATTTAAGGCCGGTGGAATCGCACATTACTGGGCAGATAATGCAGTAAAGGCAACAGAATTTAAGCTCTACATGCCAATGAATTGCATTATCTTGGTTGCAGGAGAGGCTTGCAGCATTGATTTGCCACACGAGGACCTGAGGATGTGATTATAGATAGGACTAAGGAGGATACGACCCATAACACCAGCATACAAGGCCACCCTTCTCCTACCTCCCCGCAGCACTTGGTACACCGCATTCCTTCACCTCTAACTCCGCCGCAGGCCGTACCTGCTCCAACTCCGCTGACGGTACCTAGGGGTGCACCGCACCAGGCTCCATCCCTACCCTCAACGGCGACGGTCCACCTGACCCCCTACCCAATGCCATCTAACCACCACTGCCAGTATTACCATATCTCTTTCCCCCAAGCTCGTTCCCTCTCACACCAATGCTCCGATTCCTTCTCCTCTCCGCCCTCCAAAATTACCCTCGACATACCTGCCAAAGCCGTAATCACATCCCAACCCTTCCCTTCAAACTCTTACCGCCAGCGAACCATTTGAATTGGCCGTACGAGAAATTCAACAGCTCAGCGCGGCCATTGTCAGGGCAGAAGTCCTTGTACGGTTTGCGGCCGCACCACCGCGTCACCTGCGCCGTATTGGGTATGACTGGGAAAGTATGCGGCATCGCGTTCTGGGAGCATGGTGCAGAGGCATGAATTTAAAGCTGAACACGCCACTGCAGTGCGAATGGCAGTCGGCCGCGGGTAAGTCTTTTGATGTGCAAGCGCCGCGGTAAACCTGTTGTTGAGTGTCGACACGAAATTGCTTTTGATCGGGGAAATGGTAGTGCTCACCATTCTCTAGACAGAGCCATTGGACATGCAGGCGTCTTTGTCCTTGCAGTAGGTGCTTTCTTCGTTATCGTCGGGGCAGGCGAGCCAGCATGAGTCTGCTTCGCTTTGGTCGGGCCAGAAGCATTGCACGGACGCGAAGGAAGCGACGACAAAAAAAGTCGTAGGCTGGTGCAAACTACACATGTCGCATTAATGAAGTGAAACGAGAGTCAGTTGGAGGGAACTCGCAGGTTCGCCAGGAGAATTGCGTGTTTGATAACATTGGTTGGCCGACGCTGGGGTATAGCTGCAGATAAGCCCGGCAGGGAGGGGACGAGCATTTCGGCCTCAAAGCGCAGCCATATGAAACCAGAGCGTTTCGATGAAACAGTACTGATTAGCGCAAGAATTCACATTCCCAGCGAGGCAGTTCATGTCCATCTGCTCATTTGATGCCTACCGCTGAATGAAAGATCCCCCCGAAGAAGACCCAAAGCCCGTGATAACGCCACCAAACTCCCCATAGTGCCATTTCTTTCCCTTGAATCAGGTATCAAGAAAAGAATTCTCACACTCTAGTTCCTCAGAGCCCTGAGACGCTCGTTGAGCCCGTCTTCCATCTCCTCGGTGGGGCCAATCTTGGTCTTTGCCGGGGTCGCACCCTCGAGTTCCTGGTTCAGCTCGACGCCTGCCTTGTCGGCGGCCTGCGCCATCAAGCGGTCGACATCCTCCTGCGGTGTTCCCACGGCCGTGGCAGAGGAGGTCGCGTTCTCGTAGTAGCCGGTCGCGACGTCCAGATCCTCGAACTGCGTCTCGAATTTGTCCATGACTGCTGAAATCTGTGCAGCGAATGTTCCTATCAGACCAATCCTCGAAAAATCGCGGGGAAAAGTGAGCGCGCATTACCCTTTCGAGGTCCATGGTCTTCATGGCCGAGTCCATGCCCTTGACCACGTTCGCCATGCTGCCTGTCACTTGGCGCATCGTCACCGCCGTTTGTACCCTGCTGCTAACGGCATCGATGCGCGAAGCAAGGCGGAGCAGATTCAATTTTTCGTTTTGCTTCCTTATGGCGTTCTGTGCGTAGATTTTGGCAATATCGTTGTGGCCCTGCTTCATTGCCTGTGCGAAGTGCGCTCAGTCAGTCTTACGACGGGATATTTCGTTCCCAGCAAATCGGCAACGTACTTTCTCGAGTTTTGTCTTCTCGGTCTGCTCATCTTTGCCGGCCTTCGCGGCTTGACGGTTGAGCTGCTTCGCGGTGAACTGCGAGCCCAAGCACTGTTAGCGCGGGGCGAATGCGGGGGTCGGTGTAGCATGCCTTGAGGTTGAAAAGCGCTTTCTCGAGGCCAGACATGGTTGCGATCGATTGTAGACGAGCAGCGAGCGTTGTGAAAGTGGCTCTGCTTGGTGTGGATAGGATAGGAGTGGTGAGGGAGCCCTGCTGGCGGAGTTTGGTGCAGCTCTGCCTGATAGAGCGCTCTGGCGGCGCGGCGGTCTCGCTCGCTTCGGGGAACGTCATCAGCCGCCCTTGGCCGCGGCACTTAGGGCTGGCTCACCACCAAGCAATCGCATTGTACCCGACAAGCCACACATACTCGTATCCTTGGGAGCTGCTTTGTTTTCTTGAACAAATCGCTTTCGTAGCCATAATGAGATGCTGATACACATCATCTACCTGCTTTCCCAGTCCTTTCATGCTATTCCATCCATCCCGCTGCCTGCAACGCCAAAACGCCCTATCCGCAACGCCAGAAAAACCTCGTAGTCTTCTTATCCCTCATGCGGTCCCGAGTTGAACTTGTCCGTGGCTGACCTGAAGAGCTCCTGCTGCTGTCGGATCAGCTCCTCCTCGCTGAGGCCGCTCTGCTCGATCTTGCTCTGCTTCTTCTCGCGGTTCTAGAAATCTGGCGTTAGCGCGCCTTGCGTCGAGGGCGGCAAGGCTCGGGAACCCACCATCTGTTGCTTGCGTTGATCCGCCGCAACCTGCATGATGTCGTCCACGTAGTTGCTGAAGCCGAAATCCTCCAGTGCAGCCTTGACGTGCTCGCAGGCGATTGTCTTCTTTGCTTCCTTCTCGGCGATGTCGTTGGCTTCGGAGGAGATCATGGTGATGAACTCGACGCAGCACTCGATCAAGAGATCGCGCGTCTCCTTCGCGAACGTGACTCCGGGGTCATTGGCGAGAATCTCATTTATGATCTTCTGAACAGTGGCTTTACGCAGCTTTGGTCAGCGCGACTCGATAAATGAGGTTGGCGCGGGGTGCTCGGGCATCCCCTCCTTGGGCTTCGCGAAACGGTAAACGCGTGGGGCTGGGGGGAGGTGCGCGCGCGGATCGCGTGGGATCACGGAAGGAATCGCGTACCTTTCGGCAGTGAAAGCTCATCATTGCCTGTTCCCCACGTCAGCGTGTTGTGTCCAGGTCACTTTGCGCAGGCGCGCGCGGCGACAGCCTGCTTTGTTGCGACGCACCTCCAAACTCGCGGTCCGACATGGCTCGCTTGCACAGATAATCAGGCTGGAGTTGAAGGCGAAGGCTGTGAGGCGGGATGAGGATCACGGTCAAGTCTGCGCGTACAAAACATTGTCGCGGTCACCATTAGCATTCTTTAAATGTTGGAACAGCGCTGACGCTCCATTCTAGGTTCCGTCCGTGCACGTGAATCGGCCTCGGCGAAGCTATCTTTCCGAAGAGTTCTCAAAGAGCCTCGAAACTTTTTCTCGTTCGCTTCCCAATCAACAACTTCTTGAGCCGCAAAATTCTGCTGCACAAAACCGTCGCAGCACCTACAAGTATGGTAAGTCTTCCTTTTTCCTCACCCATACCCTTCTTTCCGAAGATGAACATTCGTGTCGCCCCTATCAGACCCAACTGTGGTGATTACCTGTCCTAGCCAAACGGACTATCTGAGAAAATCCATACCTAGTGTTTCATATCAACGGGAGTTGCAAACGGTCACTAACGTCCTGAAAGATAAATTAGACAGAGAGTGCAATGCAAACATCGAGAAAGCCGCTGGCGGCGTGAAGCGACCCCGCGCTGGGTTCCGGAACGGCCTGTTCTCGCGCAAATTGGCATGTCAGTCGGTGTAGTATCTGTTCAGCTGTGGTGCACATACACCGGTCGGCGGCTGCGCTGCACACTGGCATTGCGACTTATGCAGGGGCACAAAAGGCCACTGTCTCAGGCTCTGACTGGGGCATGTGAGTTTTGTCGGGGCGAATGCACGGAGGCTTTCCCACATTGCGGGACCCCAGAGCGGGCGAGTGTCAGGCCGCACCCGCATGATTCTCCAGTTGGGTCATCAAGCATGGCGCCACCCCGCTTGATCGTACGATCAACTGTACCACGGCCCGCATCATCTAACCCCTGCAGATAGCACTGCATATCGAGCATTAGAGAGCACGCTGCAGGTAGGTATCTTTTATCTTCCACATCAACCGTGTCGCCACACACCCCAAACGATGATCAAGAATCAATGAGTACTATCAAATTCGGAATTTTGTGACGATCACATCTTGACTGATGGCCTGTCTGAGTCTACCAGAGGTCGCCTTGCTCATATGGTGCGTACGGTTGTGACTGACCTATCTGTAACTGGAGTATTGTTAGGAGCTTATTTCAACGTCATTGTTAGTCATGGTACGTTGCGTAGCCTCCACTCTTTCCCTCATTTCCTGTGATGACAAAAGATCACATTCCATGCTAAGACAGAGGGTGTAAAAGCCCTATGTTGAAATTCGTGTCGAGCCTTTTCATCTTTCGCCTGAGAAAATATTCTTTCTATGACTCTATACACCTCATGCCGATCATTTTGGCTAATGCTTAGAACAGAAAGAACAAGACTCGGTGCTACCTGATCGGGCGATTTATGATTCTTGGAATGCCGAGAGCTCCTGGTCGTTCCAGCTACAGGATACTTGTTAGAATGGTACAACTTGAGCAGCGACTCATTGCACTTACTTCAGGAACTTTCCGTTCAGCTCCTTAGGAGCATCAAGGACCAGCCTGGCCATAACATTGCCGGGTTGGTCAGGACGTAGCAATTTACCGTTTGGCTTTAAGCCCAAGAACTTCTCCGCATCCTTCGGATCCATCTGTTTGTGATGAGTTGCTCTGATATTGTCTTGCATGGCCGTATCAACGGTGCCCGGACGAACCGAGACAGTCGTGACATCAGGTTCCTCGGCCGCCAGAGTCTCGGCCATGTGATTGAGCACAGCTTTGGAGGCGCCGTAGACGCCCCATGCTGCATATGAGTGAGCAGCAGCGCCAGATGACACGAGAATGATGCGCCCTTTAGAGGCGCGCAGAGCGGGCAGAGCAGCCTTGATCTGTACTATTGGTTAGATTGGGCAGCGTTGGCGGGCAAAACAAAAGGTATACCAAGGCAACGCCGGAGAAGACATTGACATCGAAGGCAGCTCTCCACTCTTCGGCATCTGTATCGCAGATCTTCTTTACCGGCTCGAGCACGCCGTGGTTCACAACGAGCCCGTCGAGGCGGTTCCAGGTGGCGGCAGCAAGATCGGCGGCCTTTTTGCCGATGGAGAAGTCGGAGAGGTCTCCTGACAGGAGCTGCACCTGTTCCGGATACTCTGCACGTAGCTGCTCGAGCGGCTCCTTGCTTCGGGCGACAACGACGAGCCTGCATTGGCGCTGCAGCAGGAAGTGGCTGATGGCGAGGCCGATGCCTGTTGGCGCGGGCCGAGATGCGTCAGTATACGCGAACGCGCGAGAAAGGAGGGAGCGGGCGGTGTACCCCGAGAGGCGCCGGTCACGATGATGACTTTCCCCGCGGCAGACATTGGGTGATTCGACGGAAATGCTTAGGCGGAGGTGAGGCGGCGGCGAGCTGGCAGACTATGCAGCGGGGCACGGGAGCACAAAAAAGAGATCCAGCCCGCCTCGGACGGCAGCGCACGGGGAAAAAAAAAAAAAAAAGAAAACGAAAGAGAGCCGTCCCGTCGGACCCGCTCTTTCGTTGCTGTTGATCGCCCGGCTCTAACACGGCACGGGGCAGGGCGCTGTAAGTGTGCGAGGGGTGCAGCACAATTTTGGGCGGGCGCGGACGTCATGGCCGATGTGGGGTTTGGCGCCTTTCACAACGCCCGCTGCTGGGACTGATCGTATGATATCTGCTTAATTGAAGCAGCCGCACCACGATGCCACGAGCCCTCTTACATAAACCCACGGCGGGCTGGCCGATGCCACGCCATTATTCCTCCTCCCCTCCGCAGATCCACGATCCATTCCTCCCCGCACAATGGCTACGCCTCCTCCGACGCAGACCGTCATCCTCGGCGCCGGCATCATCGGCCTCTCGACCGCCTTCTACCTCGCCAATGCTCCTGATGTCGATCCGCAGCAGATACACATCGTCGAGTCCGCCGCCGAGCTCTTCTGCTCTGCCTCGGGCCTCGCCGGAGGCTTCCTCGCCGCAGACTGTGCGCCGCAGCCCCCATTCTTTTTCCGGCGAATGCGCAAGAGCTGATGCTTAGCCAGGGTATGCGCCGTCCGTTGCGCCGCTGGGCGCGCTGTCCTTCCGCCTCCACAAGGAGCTCGCAGAGAAGTACCAGGGCCGGGAGACTTGGGGTTACTGCTTGAGCACCGGCACCTCCCTCGCCCAGGACCCAGACAACGACGAAGAGGCTGTGTTGGGCAGTGGAGAGGACTGGCTGCGCAATGGCACCAGTCGCGCTCATGCAGCTGGCGGCCAGGACCGCTTCCCCGAGGGCGAGGGTCCTGCGTGGTTGACGCTGAAGGCTGGTACCAGCCTTGAGGTGATCAGCCAGGACGAAAGCACTGCGCAGATGTGGGTTGGTCGCTGGCTAGTTGAACCAGTCCATTGCTAACAATGAGCAGAGACCCAAAGCGATTGTGCCAATTCCTCATGGATCAGTGCCGCGCCAAGGGTGTACAAGTCCACCATCCTGCAAAGGCGGTAGGCGTCTCACGAGACGAGAATGGGTTACTGAGCGCGGTACGCGTTGCCACTGAGACCGGCATGGAGGTTGAAAGTAAGTGATATCGACCCGCTCTTAAGCTTCACACGCAGAGTTACTAATCTCATACAGTTCCTTGCGCACGTCTTGTTGTTACCGCCGGAGCTTGGACTCCCAAGGTCTTTACCACGCTTTTCCCTCATGCCAACATTCGGATACCCATCTCTCCTCTTGCGGGCCATTCGCTACTTCTCCGCTCGCCCCGGTGGACTCCCCTACACGAGGCAAAGGGTTGCCATGCCATCTTCGCGACGGACACTTTGGGGTTCTCTCCCGAACTATTCAGTAGACTGAACGGAGAAATTTACATAGCCGGCCTCAACACCACCCAGATACCCTTACCGGAGCTCGCCTCAGACGTCAAGCCCAAAGGAGAGGCGATAAAGCAATTGAAAGATGTTGCGGCTGCGTTGTGTGGCGTGCCAGACCAGCAAAACGACCTGGAGATGCTGAGGGAAGGACTTGTAAGTGCATTTCCCTGTTATATATGGGAGCTGTCACTGACCTTGGCACAGTGCTTCCGTCCCGTAACCTCCAGCGGTAGACCAATCATTTCCCGAGTCCCTGACCAGAAACTTGGCATCCATACTCTAGGTGGTATTGAAGGCGGTGTGTTCATTGCTGCTGGTCACGGTGCATGGGGTAAGCTATTTGGCTGAGCGCATCCTGACAACTTGCTAACTGGGGTACAGGAATTTCTCAGTCCCTCGGTACCGGAAAGGTCATGTCAGAGCTCATGCGCTGCCAGCCTACTTCCGTCAACATCAAGGCATTGGCATTGCCCGTCTAACGTTCACAGACCCTTTGCCACATGCGCACAACCGTATACGACCGGACGCCAAATGAATTTACCACGGTTTCCGCGTGCATGTATGAGAGGAAACTTTGTGACATGTGGATCTCTCACCATCTCTTGCCTTGCATGCAAGCTTTTTGACGACCCGGATGGATATACAATTTTCGGCAATGATGTATTAAGTATGGCTTTTAAAATCGCTTCTTCACACTCCAGGAGGGTAGGAACTTGCATTTGCTCGAGGAATGACTGAATAAATAGACCGGACGGCGTTGAAAAAGAATTGAATCCCTCTTTATTTATTTTTTTCCTACATAAAACAATGCGATTCGGTTGATATTTTGACCGAAACTAGATCTGTCTACGCGCCAGTGGAGATTCTGTCAGTTACGAGCCTTTTTTTTTTTATTTGGGGTGTGGGTGGTTGGGGGCGGGCGCGGCGGCGGGCGCCTGATTTTAGTGGCAGCGTGTATTGGCTACATAGCATGCGAGTGCAGGGTCTATGTTAAAGTGTATGCATGCCGTGTAGGATTAAGGTTTATTTATCGAAAGCTTGACACTTCATCGACTAGAGCGAATGCTTCTGTTGGGATATAACTCAATCAATTCGCACTGAATAACAGTGCGGCGCCGTGCTTTTTTCAGTCCAACAGCTTCGTATGGATAATGGAATAACAGCACTCTATATTCCATCTAAGGTGACGATACTACTAAATCGAAATACCAATCCTAAGCGAATTCCGGTCTGAAAGAACGATATGCACTCTTATTCCTGTCCTCTGCACAACGTGCCAATCTAGTAGGTGAGTATGAATGGGAACTCTTAAGTCAATGGATACCAGCAGTCACTGTCCGAAACTGACGAGAAAGCCACGAACACCACACAAAATGTTGGCGAAGCCATCGTAGGTCATGTAGACGGAGCTGCGTCCGCTCCTCATGCATGAGACGAGATCATCCTTATTCTTTCATTTTGCAGGGGGTAGGGCGAATCTGAGGGACTTCCGCGAGGCTTCTGAATAAACCAACTTGAATCAGCCTCATACACTTCAGGTATACGCAGGCAAACTAAACGAGGGCGCGATCCTCCTCTTCCGTTTCACCATCGTCCTCTTCAGGCTCACTCTCTTCTCCCACCTCCGTGGACCACACCAGCCTGACGTCAGCCTTCGCAAAGACCGAGCACAGATGCTCCAAGTCCTCCTCCTCCGCCTGCGTGACCCTTCTTTCCAAGAACACCTCCACGCACCGCATTCTCTGCCGCTCCCCTCTAAGACACTGTTCACCCAGCTCGCTCAAGAAAGCCCCACAAAACCTCGGCGCGCCGTCCACCTTCAGCATCTCCACGCTTCCCGGCACGTCGCCCAAAAAACTCGCGGCCCCGGTCATACTGCTCGGGCGCCGCATCCACGGACATCCTATGGCCGACGCACAGAATCCCCGAGACCTCGAGCCTGCGCAGCCGCGAGAACTCGCCGGCCAGCGCGAAGCGAATCTGGCCGAGCTCGTTGCTGCCGTCATTATCGAAGCCAATCTCATGGTTCCAGTGCCACCACTCGCGCACATCGAGCACCAGGTGCTCGAAGGTGGCGGCGTGTGGGCCCAGCGCGGCGTAGAGTCCGTCCAGCGGGAAAGCGGCGCTGCTCTGGCCCATGCGGACGGCAAGGGACCTGAACGCGGCGGAGCGGCGGCAGAGCTGCAGCACGTCGTCGCGACAGTAATCGGTGTCGGCGAGCTCGAGGTGCTCGACGCTGGAGGGGACGGCGGGCGGAGCGGGCCACGGGCTCGGGTAGGGGGTCGCGGCCAAGGCCGAGGATGCGGATGCGGCGGAGTGCGGGAAATGCGAGGGCTTTGCTGATGAAGAAGCGCGGGAGGGTCAGGGCGGTGTTGTTGAGCGTGAGGCAGGTGAGGGTTGCCAAGGGGGCCACGGGTGCTCCGTCGAATTGTGTTTTGGACACGGCGGACGTCACGGCGTCCACGAGCCTGAACTCTAGATCCATTTCCAGGGCCTCCAGGTTGCGGCATAGCAGAAGGAGTAGCGCGGCCTCAGCGTCCTTCAGGCCGTCCACAAAGTGTCCTTCTTCGATGGGGTGCAATTGCTGGGCCGCAACGAGAACGTCCGCACACCCAGCGGGTAGATGAGTCTGGTCATTAGAGTAGAAGATACCGCTGATGTCGATATGCTTCACAACGGCGGCAAGACCCGAGCGACAAACGAGCGTGCAGAGAAGCTTCCGGAAGTCGTGTCGATTACGAAAGCCGCTGCAGTCCTGATAAATGCGAGGCTCGGCCAGCCGATGATATTGCTTGGACACCTTGCTAAGGCTGTTACGTGCAACGAAGTCGTCCGCCCGCTCTTTCCCCCTGGGTCTCTCAGGGAGTGTGGGTTCGCCAAGGAACGGGCCAAAGTAGCTAAATATGTCGTCGAGAAGTTCGTCCGGAAGGTCGTCCAGTCGCCTTGGACGCTGGTCCATTACTGGCACAGGATATTCTCCTCCGGAGCCAAAGTGGCGTGTTTTGGCTTGACGACTCGGCAGTTTGGACATCCCACGGCAAATCCTTTCTCATATATCGGCACGCCGGGAAATCTGTCGCCAATCACTGGCACAACATCTGTGACACCAAGCACTGATGTGTTGGTTACCACATGGTCAATCGCCTCGGATTAAGTGTATATTATTTAACGACTTTCCCTATAATCTACCGCTATTGACGACATTGTTTACTTATTTAGGCGACGCATGTAGGACTACTATACCCGTATATACGGCTTGCACACGAAACGGTATATTAGTATTATATTTCGCTATCTAATAGTATACGAGTTTAAGTTTATATACTAAAAATAGCTTAGTACTATAGAGTAATAGTATATCTATCGCTAACTTTTAACGTTAAATCGCCTAAACGATAATACTAATTAGTATTAACGCCTTATATAAGTAATAGAAGCCCTTTTAATATTTTTTATAACGCTCTTTTTTTGCTCTTTTAGTATCTTATTAACTTTTTAAACCCTTACTAATATAGCCGTACGGCTTTTAATAGATATTTCTACGTTAATCGTATTCTTTAAGTTTTTTATAGATATCTTTATAGATATCTTTACTATCTCTACTATAATTCTTATAACGGGCGTTAGTAATTTTTTACGGCTTAGTAAGGCTAGTTCGTGCGTAAAGCCTTATATTTTAAAAGCCGTAGTAATATTAATTAACGTAATACGATTAGTAATAATATTATAATTACGTATAGCGCTTTAAATAAGTAGCTCCGCTTTCTAGTATCTAATAAATTATTTTAAGTCGACGTACTTACGCTCTAATAATATAATTATATTTTACCTATAGTAGATAGGCTAGTACGACTAATATATAAATATATAAGGCGCGTTCTCGCTAGCGACTTTTAATAATATAACTTATTAATATATAATAGTAGATACTTATTATATAAGACTCTTAGTAGCTATTATAAATTATATAAAGGCTAAAAGGCCGCTTTACCCTCTATAAAGTAATATATTATTTTTATAGATAAGCTTAGTAATCTACTTAGTCGTTAGAGACTTTTTTTTAGATAATATTAGCTATAGCTTAGACGGCGAGCTACTAGGCGTACTTAAAGAGAATATTATAGAAAGTATATAATAGCTACTAAAAGTTAACTAGAACTATAAACGGCTAGAAAATATAGAAATTACTAATATACTAGCTAATAATAACTTATAGTAGAAATCTAACGCGTTTTTATATCTTTTTTATATACGCTTATTAATAAGGCTATCTACGCTAAGTCTAACTTACTAAGTTTTTCTAGCTTTATTTTTTTTACTTTTTTACGAAGCCTTACTCTTATTACTTAGTAAGAAATATACGCTTATTTTATTATACTATTTTTACTATACTATATCTTAGCTTACTACTATTATCTCGTCTTTATTACCTTATTTTTATTATCTTATTTTTATTACTTTATTTTATACTTCTCTTATTACTCTTATATATATTATATCTTTAATAATACGTAATAGCCCTTAAACGCTATAAGTAGTACTTAGTAGTATAGACTATAAGTACTAATAATATTTTTTATAACGTCTATATAGTATAGCATTATTTTAAGGCGTACTTAAAGTTATTATATTCTTAAGAGATATCTAGTATATAAGACGCTAGACTTATAAATAATTTTTACTAATATACGCGCCTATTTAATTTTAAAGATATAAACGATATTAAGTATACTATACGTAGCTATTAAGAAAGAGACTCTATAAACTACCTTATAAATTATCTTAAAAAAAGCGACGGTAATAATAATATTAATATAATAAAAGATAAGAAAGAGAAGAATAGATAACTATTACTATAATAAAAACTTTTATACTAATCTTAGTATAGATCTTACTATTAATATAAATCTTTATCTATTTCTTCGTTTTAGCTACTAAATAGAGAATATATTTTATACTAAATACGCTTTTCTTCGACGTATACTTTTTAAGAAGTACGATAAACGACTTTCTAGTATATATACTACGCGTAATTAATTACGATAATATATTAATATAAAGAAGAAGCGTATCTTATACTATATTAATAGCTATATAGTATATATAGGTAAGTACGCGCGCGTATTATTTTATATATACTACTAGAAGCCTCGTTAGAGGTAAGAGATAGTATTATTAGTATAGTAAATATTACGCTAAAAGTATATATACTTTTTTTTTATATAACGCCTACGCCTCTAATATAGCTAATAGAACCACGTACGTGTTTTAAAGAAGTATAAATAGAGTTTTAAGCCTCTTAGTAAGTCGCTCTATAACTATAAGTAAATAAGAGGGTTATAAGTAAGAAGTCTTTAAAAGAGTTATATTCTTAGATATAAATTCTTAGTAGTATAGAATTCGCCCCTTAGTAGCGTTATATACTAGGGGTCCGTATATAGCACGTAATAAGTACGTAAAATGCACGGTATAAGTATTCTAAGAGTATACTAGAGTCTATTATTCTAATACTACCCCTTCTTCTAGTAGGAATCGCCCCGATTTCTATTAGAAGATATTATACTAGTATCTTATTAAAAAACCTTTTAGTAAGGAAAAAGAGTGTATCCTATTACTATATAGAGCGTAGTATTATATATTAGCTATAGGCGTTATATAGCCATTACTACGAATAATATATAAAGAAACAATAACTAATAAATAATAAATAATAAGAAAAATAAGGAATTATACTACTAAGCGGTTATTAGCGGTGCTAGTAGTATATAATACGTACTAGTAACGTAGGTATTAGTACGTTAGTACGGTTTTTTCTTTATTATTAGATATTATCGCTATTAAGAATAATAGAAGGCGGCCTTAGCTAATAATACTAGCGAATATACTAATTAATAACTTACGAGTGCTAATAATACTTATAGAGTACGAGGTTGTTTTTTTGACGGCTTTAATAGGTATAATAACCCCTCGTATTTTTCTAGATTTTTATAGTTTAGATCTAGCTTTTCTTTTTTAACTAAAACGTTCTTAATTAATATTAAATCTTTTTTCTACTTCTTTCTTTTAAATAACTATTACTATATAGTTTTCTTTCGCTTTTATTTACTTAGATTACTTCTACGATAAGCTTCCGCGGACGTCTATTACGAGTAATATAGTAAAGCTTCTCTTTTATCTTTAGCCGTAGTCTAGTTTAGTATTAGTATACTATATACGTTACGTGCGCTACTAGGGCACGATGCGCTACCGTAAGAATAAGAAATAGATTAACTTTACGTCTACGAAGCTTCTTAGGGGGCTTTACTAAATATACTATAAGTATCTGTCGTATACTAAGTATAATTAGTATGCGAAGAGTAGTTATAAGTATACTTTAGTAAGCCTACTTTTTCCCTACTTTACTCGTACTTTTTATATACTTATATACTACTTTTACGTTTAGTACTAATAATAAAATTTATTCTAGATTTCTTCTTAGTTTCGCCGTGCCGCTAATCTACTATCGTTCTATTATAATAGCTTTAATAGCATTCCTAATAATAAAATACTAGAGTTTATAGAGAAGGATGTGCTTACGCTATATAAGTACACTAGTACGTTAGAAGAGGCGGTATCGGTATATAAAAAATAGAAGGCGAAGAAGATTATAGCTACTAGCGACCATAGTAACTAGTAGTATACGCGTAATATATCGCGCTTAGAGAATTAGTAGCGCTATTAGGCTAAATTAAATAGAATTAGCTTAATAAAGCTAACTAATAAAACGATAGATAAGAAGTTTAAGAATAAGTACTTTATAAAAATATTTAATACGGATAAGAGGTAGTTTTAGTATAGCTTAAATATAGAGTAGATACTTCCTTAGAGCTCTTTTTTATAAATTAAGTATTTCCTCTAATATTTATTCTTATTTTTTAATCTTAGGGGGTGCCTACGCCGTAGCTTACTTTTAATATACGTTTCGCCTACGTTTCGCTTGCGTTTTAGCTATACGTTCTAAGAAATAGAGTTTTCTTTAAGATAATTCTATAGAAGCTTTTTATAATTATCTAGTTTCTTTTTTTACTTCTACTTATTATACTTATAGGGCTAGCCGAGCTATTTAAGTAGATATTACTTTAGTAGTTCTATTTTATAGACTACTATAGCTTCGACTTTTTAGTATTTACTATCGTTGATTTCTTCGACTAGTAGCGATTAGAATCCTAGCCTTATCGTATAGGCTTCTAGTAGTATAACGTTAAAAACGTTATATAGCCGGGATATAGATTATAGTAGATCTAAATAGTAGATCTAGGGGCTAATCTTCTCTAGAATTCGAAATAGTCTTAGGTAGCGGTTATTAAGTTTCTTATAAGGCCGTTTAGTTTTAATATTTCTTACTAAGAGGAGGACTAGTTATCTAATATTAAAATATATTTTAGTTTAGTTCTAGTTATAGTATTTCGTTTAGAGCTTCTAGGAGTATTTAAGAAATTCCGCGGCTAATTTCTATACTTTTTATATACTTTCCGCGTGCTTTTAGGCTGCCTTGGCCGATTTAGTTAGGAGATTTCTATTAAGGTTATTCTAAACCCCGTTCTAGAAGTTAGGTTTAACCCCCGCATCTAGTTAAACTAGTACGAAGCCTATAGAGAAGTAGGTTTTTTAGTTATAGGCGTATAAAGTCTACTAAAGAAGCTTTACCTAGTCTAACTAGTTCTAGAAGATATAGTAGTATAAGTACGTCTTTAACTTCTAATTTTACCTCTTCGTCTAGCTATTTATCTACGGGTAAAAGAAGGTACTTAGCTTATACTTAATTTTAAGATTATAATATAATTCACTCTAGAACTAGCTCGTAAACGTTAAGCTTCTATTTAAGACTAGGCTATTAGGCGGCCTAAATTATATAAAGACGTCGTTTATAATAAGATCCGCGAGCGTTACCCTATTAATCGTTTTTCTAACCGGTAGATAACGTACATATTTAGTAAAACGGTTAACTAGTACGAGAACTATATTATATACTTAATCGTTTTATTTTACGAATTCTAGTAAGTTCGTAATAAAATTAAGAAAGTAGTACCTATAGAATTAGATAGCTATTAGTAGTAGCTATAATAATCTATATAGCTTATACTAGCGAGCCTTATTACGTTAGTAGATATCGTAGCTTTATATATACTCTCTAATATTCGCGGTAATATTTTTCTAGTAGTACTTTCTAGAAAGTACTTCTTAGATACGGTAGATACTATAGTAGCTACTACTTAGGTTATTATAATTTCTAAGTAGGATTTTCTCGCGTAGCGGGGTATATTTTAGCATGTATACCCGCTCTTTATAGCGTAGGAGTTCTTACTCGTTAACCGTATACTAATCGTATGCTAAAAGTACTCTTTTTATAAGCTATTCTTATACGTTTACGTAGAAGGCGTCCCTTCGTTGCTTAATATAAATAAAATTAACTAACGATTTAGAAGTAGCTTTAAACGCTATTTTAGTTATAGCGGCTACTATTACTATAGACTGAGGTATAAAGCTTTATACTAAGCTCGTACTAGCTTTCTTATAGTAAGTATATACCGAAGATTCTAGGCTCTTATAAGTAAACTCGTTATACTCCTTATAAGTAATGAAATAGACTAAGACGGTTTAGTAATTATTACCGCCGTTTATACGTAGGTTTTTCTTATACTCTTAGCCGGGGTTCTTAGTAGTACGTAGGGGTTCTTCTAACCCCTAAATCTAGAGTTTACGTTATAGTATAAATAATATAGTATTAAGATAGATACGCTTATTATTCTTCTTAAAGCTAAGGGCGTAGTCTAGGCGCCTTAAAAGAGCATTCGCTAGATTAGACTTACCCAGCTTATATTCGATATTAAAATCGAATTTAGCTAAGACTTCGGCGTACTAAGTCTATTAAGCCGTAAGGCTCTTAGTTATTATAAAATAATATAGATTATTATAATTAGATAATACCCGCACCGGCGTTTATACGTATACTAGATAAGATCTCTAATACTTAAAGTACTATATAATAGCGTAGAGTTTCTTATTATAGATATTGTACCGTATTTTAGCGCTAGTAAACTTATAGCTAAAATATATAACGAAATACTAGTAGCGCTAGTTATTCTCTCTATTTAGCAGTTAGAGGAGGATACCGCCGTAGATATAATCTAATACGTCGGTAATTAGTATAACTAGTAGATTCGGGTTATAGTACCGTAGTATAGAAGCCTACGTAAAGTATACTTTTAGTCTACTAAACGTCTACTTTACCTCTATAGGCTACTTCTAGGGCTTATACTATTTAGTTAGCTTCTTTTTCGGCGCCCGTTTAGTCTTTAGATTAGAATTCTAGGCCGCCTCTTTTAATAAGCTTATTAGTAGTTAAACTATCGTAGAGTAGTTCTATATAAAGCGCCTATAAAAGTTAGCGAAGCCTAGGAAAACCTAAATATTACGATAGCTTTACGGCTTTAGCTAGTTTTTAATAGCTTCGACTCTTACGGGGTCTATAATAATCCCCTAAAAGATAACGATAAAGCTTAGAAACTTAACGTACTTTATATAAAAGCTATATTTAGACGGTTTTATATAGAGATTCTAATTACGTAATCTTTAGAGAATACGTTTAACGTACTCGCCGTACTAAGATTTATCCGCTAAGTATATAAGTATATTATCTAAATATACTACGTAAATTATATCTACTAGGCCTCCTAGAGCTCGGTAGATATATGACTAGAAGGTTACGGGTATATTAGTTAAGCTAAATAGTATAACTAAATACTTATAATACCTATAACGCGTCTTAAATACTATTTTTTACTTATTACCTTTCTTTATGCGGATTCGGTAATAAGTATCGCGTAGGTCTAGTTTAGTAAAGATTTTTACAGTGCTTAGGCGGTCTAGTAGCTCGCCTACTAGTAGTATAAGATAGCTATTTTTAATCATAATCTTATTTAGGCCCCTATAATTTACGTATAATCGTATAGTGCCGTCTGCCTTAGAAGTAAAGAGAATAGGCGCGTTTATAGGCGACTTACTATATCTAATCTACCTCCGTTCTAAGGTCTTATTAATATATTTCCTAAGAATCCGTAGTTCGGATTAGAAAAGTCTATATAGGGGTATTAACAATAGCTTAGAACCTATAACGAGGTTAATAGTATAATTAAACTTAATATATTACGATAGCTTAGTAGCTTATTCGTCTAAAAAAACGTCTAAGTACTTTCTATAAGTATCTAGAATCTCGTCGCGGATCTTCTTAGTTACCTTAGCTAGTAGTGCGTTTACTAAACTGGCGAGTTTCTTATACGGTTCGTATACTTTTTTAATACGGGAGTATAGCCTTCGTAGATAGAAGAGAGTTTAGTTAGGTAGAAGTTCTTTTAAATTTTAATTATTTCCGCTCTACTTCTTATATACGTTTAGTATACTTTCCGTCTACGAAAAGACTATAAAAGAGTCGAATTTATTTCTTTAATTTTCTAGGCTACCCGTAGGCGAGAGCTAGTAGTTAAACGGCTAGAGAGAGTAAATAGGCTCTTCTAGTTCTAAGTTTTAGAATAATTTAGTAGCGCTTATTAGATATATACGCTTTAGCGAGTTTATACTCTAGTAAAACGTTTCTCTTTTAAAATCGATAACCGGCCCGGTAGCCCTAAGCTAGAGTATACTAAGTATAGTATCGTAGCCCGTAAACGAGCTACTCTAGTAAGGTTAGAATTTAATAGTATATATAACGCCCCCCGAGTCGTACATAGTAACCCCTATATAATAAGAGTCGTATAATATAATGGTAGTATTATTAAGAAGGCGGGTAAATGGCTTAATACTAGCTTATATATTTTATAAAATAAGTCGCTCTACGTATTTAAGAAATACGAGGTTTAGGTCGTAACTATAATCTATTAATACTCGAATTTTAGTAGAACCGAATAGGGTTTCTATTAAAGTAATAATTTTTATACGTTTTAAACTACCTCCCGTTTAAGGCCCTAACCGTAAGAAAGAGAGAAAAGCGATTAGAACTTTTCTTTTCTCGAGCCTTACTTATCTTTATAGTTCGTCTAGTTAGCGTAGCCTTTAGCCTACTTTTCGCCTACGTTTAGAGTGCTAGATCTATATAAATCGCCTACGTTCTTTAGAAGAGCTAATATTTTAGATTTTTAGTTCTCTTTAGCCTTCTTACTATTTCTAAAACCCTTATAGAAACCGTTGCGTTCTAGGTTAGAAGTAGTAAAAGGGCGCTTAGTCTTCTATAACTACTTATTCTCGCTCTTTTTATAGAGTTTTATTACCTCTAGCGTTTACTTAACGCGTTAGATTTTAGCTACTAAATTCTCTTCTACCTATATTCTAATAAGAAAGGACTGGCGCACGAGCTCCATACATATAGATAGTAGAAGCCGAGAGTAAATCTAGTTAATATAGTAATCTACGTCTTAAATTTAGTACGTAAATTTATCCTCGTACGTTTTTATTTAGGCGTAGAATTCTATAAACTTCTAGCCCTTCTTTATTACCGTAGTATAATAACTAACGGCGTTATTAAGGCGGTAAACGATAGAATTATAAATATAATTCTATACTAACGTCTTAAATTTTCGCTAGAGTAGTACTAGTTTCTTCTAGTTCGTTAAACGTCTTTAAACGTGCTAGAAGAGAATCTTATACTTAAATAGCTCTTTAGTAGTCTAGAGAGTTCTTCTAAGATAGTTCTTATTTACTCGGTATACGCTAAAACGTATCTTTACTATATTTATCTATAAGTCGTATAAGTCTTAAGTAAGGTCTTTAAGTTTCGGAAGTAAGTTTCTTATAAGAAGATTAAGTCGCTTTTCGCTATCATTTACTTTATTTTTCGTATGCGTTTCGCCTACGTTTAGCATAGGGACGGTAGGAAGTTCGCTATTAAGGGCCGCCTATAGCTATTATAGAACCTTAACGCGGTTAAGGCGCTCTAAAAGCTCGGCTTTTAGTATACCTTTCGTAGGTGCGCTACGTAGGCGTTATAGTTTATTAACTACTATAGGCGCTCCTAGCTTAGTAGCGCCGCCTATTAGATATTCGACGCCCTAGACGCTTCTATTAATAATTAGCGTTTAATAGTCTTTAGAAGTTAATAAACCTATTTCTATTCGTTCGCCTTAAGTATTCGAGCGGCTTTATTAGCCTCTTATATCTATTATTATAAAGTCGTTTCTTTTCGTTAGAATTATTAGAATTATTATATATAGCCCTTTAAGGCCAGCTGCTTTTCTAGAAGAAAATAGAAAGGATTTAATTATAAGTAAATAAGAAAGTTATAAGTAGAAAGCCTTTAGAAGAGTTATATTCTTAAATACGAATTCTTAGTAGTATAGAATTCGCCCCTTAGTAGCGTTATATACTAGGGGTCCGTATATAGCACGTAATAAGTACGTAGAACGCACGATATAAGTACCCTAAGGGTATACTAGGGCCTATTACCCTAATAATAACGTATTTAATAATAATTAATTTTATAAGTTAGCTATAGAAGGCTACTTTAGCTAAACTACTAATATTATACTATAACTTATACTTAATAGTATCTAATTAGTTAGTCTTTATATATATAAATACGTTTCTATTATTTTTTTTAATCTTAGCCTCCCTTCTTATAAGCGTATAAAGCGCGAGAATATTCTTTATTTAATACTTATACTTAGTCTAAAGCTATTAAAGAATATATATATATATTTCTATAGCTACTAGTAGATAAGATAAAGGCGCTAAATAAAAGCGTTAATAATATATAAAATACGTACGCTATATAATATTTTATACTATGCGTTTAGTCTCTATTTGTTATCGCCGACGGCCCTACGCGCGTTAATATTATAAGTATAAAGCGTTTAGGTAACGTAGTAAATTCTTATATAATATATACTATTAAAGCTACTTCTTTAGTAAGACTCTTAATCTAGGCCTTTATAATAACATTAGCTATATTTTTTATAAAACTAGTAGTATCTTCTTAAGCCTCGCGGCGTAGTATTTACTACGTATTTTATATAATAAGTAACTTTAAGCTACTAGTACGATATAATCTTCGCTTTTAGCTAGTAAGGTATTATTTTATAGATAATACGTTTAATTATACTAATAGTCTTATACGCCGTAGTATTTTTTTAGAGCTACTAATATTATACTTTTCTTATAGCTTTTTTATAAATATTATATACTATCTTCTACTAAATAATATAAGGCGCTTATAGAGCTTCTAGATAGATAAAAAAATATTATTTAATATAGTAATATAGCTCTAAAAAAAGTAGCTTAAATAGAATAAAAAGTCTCTTTCTTTTAGCTATAAGCTAACGGCGCTATAAAAAAAAGAAATTATAATAGTAGTATTAAAGAGCTATAGTAAATTATCTACTACTTTTAAATACGTACCCCGTAATTTAATTAAATACTAGCGAGGCTTTAAGATAGCTAAATAAATAGCGTTTTTATACTATTAGAGCCTACTAGCTATAGAGCCTTATCTATATAAAGAGATATTTCGTAATCTCGTTTAGTTACGTAAGCTATTTATAGTTACTATAATAAGAGAAATAAACGCGTATAAGGCTACTATAGTATCTTCTTATAAATTATATATATAAATATCGCTAATATTATATATACTTATAACTAAAGATACTCGCCCGAAACTTTATTAACTCTTACTAAGCCGTTTATTATAATAATAACTTATAACGCCTTACTATATACGGTATAAATATTTATAATACTCTTTATATTTAGTAATATATTATAGACTTTAGGCTAGCGTAGAACTTCTAGTAGATATCTATAGAAAACTATTATAGCGTTATTAAGCTAATAGAATAATTAAGTATTAAGAAGACTATTTTATTAGCTAATACTATACTTCTTCGCGAATATTTTAATATATTACTATTTACCTTATATAGTACGTTTCTACTTAAGAAGCGAGAGATAAGGCCGCCGTAGACGCTTATAAGCGTATTCTATATAGCGCTAAATAATATTACTAACTAGTAGGCGAGTTTTATACGTAATCTCTACGACTAGCTTATATAATAGCTTAATAAGAAAGTTTTATATATATACTATTATTACTAACTATCTATCTTTTAGATTAGCTCGAGAAGGTTATAGAGAGTAATAAAGAATAACTATAATAACGTATACGTATATTATATAATAGAAATAGTAATACGGTATTATAATAAGATTTACTACTTTATTAGATTACTAACGACTCTAGGCGCGTAGTAGATATTTATAAGTTAGTTTAATATTATAATTAACTCTACGCGTAGTAATATACGCTATATAGGCGCATAAGAGCGCTACACGTATATATTCGTTAAAATAATTATTACGCTAGTTAGCTTTATATACTAACGTTAGTATAGTTATTCTTAATAGCTAATTATTAGCGCGACGAATTATCTATAACTTAATACTATAGGGCCGTTTAATTAGATAAGTTATAGAAATAGCGCTATAAGTACCGCTAATAGACTTCTCTAGGTTCTTAGCTTTTTAGTAGTAATTAGTAAAGAAACGCCAGAAATAAAGAAAGAAAAGTAGTACTAGCTAACTTAATACTACGGCTAATTACTAAATTAGATATATTATATAGCGCTTATTCTTTATTATTCTCTACGTTTTAGCTAGTAGAAACCCGAGATACTTAAAGACTTATCTACTATTTTAGTATATATATTAATATATAATTTTCTTTATTTTAACGACCTTCGTTAATATATAATACGTCTATTATATACGGCTACTTATCGCATAAGCGACTAATCGTCAGAAATAGCATACATACGATAGTAACAATAGTTCACTCTATGTGTATATAATCGGGTGCGGCGAGTGACTATATGGTTGGTAAGCGAGCTGCTAGGCCGAACCACACACGCACCTACAAGGTGACTGCACAAACATAGGGGTCGCCCGAAGGCGATGAAGGGCGCTTGAACACCCGTCTCCATCAAGCCTAAGTCCCCCATCATGGAAGCTGTTCATCATATTCAACAGTCTTATCGCTCCTGAACATTAGGGAAGTGCAAGCCCGATCATCCAATTCAATTTCTTGGGACACTCTTCCATTGAAACAATTTTGAACTTTAGTGAACGCCTTTTGGTTTAGCGCTCGGCCTCTAAAGGAGAGAACTATAGGTTTTAGCTACATTCGGCTTCCGCGGGGCCTACCGAAAGGAGCGGAGCGAAGTAGCACGCTATTTCTGAATGAGCCGTCGACAGTTAATTGCTGGAAGCACAAAGGGCTTTCCTCCACGCTCTTAAATCCACAACGTGCTTTCACGATCGCAAAAGCCTCTGGCGTGGGAAGGCCGAGCGGGCGGTCGATCTCCGGGGGTTGGCCCTCGGACACCGAAGCTTAGCTGCGGACACCAAAGCGGGACACGCAAGCGCCACACCTTCGTCGCACTTGTACAGCAGCTTCATCTCTGCTCATTGCGTATTTCACGAGATCTCTTTGATAGGATCTATAGATCCTGGCGAGCTTGCTGTGTGGATCCTGTGCAGAGCTTCCGTCGTATGCACCTCACACCCCAGATCCCTTGACCAAAAGGTACGACACTTGGTAAGATGACTCGGTCCATAGCAAAGGCTCGTCCCAGGCCTCGGACCGAGCCCGAATACGCAACGGGGTAGATCGACAACACGAGAATGCCTGACAAACAGATAAAGAGACGTGTCAAGCCAGTAAGCATCCTTCATTACTTTTCCGGGACAGGTTCAGCGACGATTCCAAAGAATACTACGTTCACTAGAGGTAATATGAATCCAAGTCTCCAAGGCATACTAATAGAGAATACCTGTTTGATGTATGGGTGCGCAATATTCAACTGCTCGCTTCTCTTGACCATTCAGGGGAATTGCAAGTATACGCACCGCGGCCCGCTATGCGTGCATCTTTCACCCAATACGGATGGTTTGTCCGCCTGATGGCTCATTTAGTCCATTTTATTAAAGGGCTGCTACACGCAGCTGCTTCTTGGAGTCAAGACATCCGCGTAAGCAGAAACGCGCACGCGCAAGAATCGTCGCCCGGCAATTGACCTGCAAAGGTTTCGCCAATCAGCAAACACACGAAACGGTAAGGGGAAACAATTGTTTCCCCGCGCGCGTAGATTCGCCGGTATCTCTTTGAATGCACAGGGCGAACGCTGAAGCTTCGATTACTATAAAACTGGGGTCTGACTGTGTCGTCTCGTTCATCCTTAGCATCTCTCCTCGTTTCCCTTCGGCGGCCCATTCGTTTTGCAGTACACTCCTACTTCTTCGCCTCAATCTGCTTGCTAATCCGAACACCTGCCATCTCTGGTCAAACGTGATACAATGAGTTCCAAGTCCTTCCAAGTCTTCGCAAGTCTTGCGGCACTCCTGGTCCCAGCAGCCTCCACGTCCTGCAACACCACCGCACTCAACACCACGACCGGCCTCTACTATATCTCCGAATACGGCACGACCATCTCCGACGTTGCCAAGGCCACCAACCGCGGCATCTGCGACATCGGGCGGCACAACATGATGGCGGACGTCGAGATCCTGCCCAACGTCGGCCAGAGCATCTACATCCCACCGCAAGTGTGCGAGCCGGACAACGAGACGTGCTTGCTCCCACGCCTCACAAATGCCACGCGCACCTGCATCTACGGCGGACCGCGCCTGTACTACACCGTCAACGGCGATACGTACGACATCATCGCGCGCCGCCTCAACATCACGGCCGAGGCGCTCGTCGGGACGGGTCCGCAGGGCAACGCCACGACCACCACTGTCTTGGAGCCGGGCCAGTTCGTCAAAGTCCCCCAGTGCGATCCGAGTCAGTGCGTTATCCAGCCGTATTCGTTCACGTACGGCGTGTACAAGGATCTCGCGGAGAAGTATGGCACTACTGTAGGCCAGATCATGATGCTTAGCCCGACGTACAACTACAGCAACAGCGAGGTGGATGGGAGGTCGCCGCCTTCCATTGTTTTGCCGATCAATTGTACGGTGCTCTCAAGCAACCTCACGGTGTTGGACTGATTGGGTTTTTGCGGGTCGGTGGCGGAATCGTGCAGTATCAAGGGAAACTTGACGCTTCAGCAAGGGAGGTAAGAGGACACGGGGCGGGCAAGAAGTTGGAGACAGACAGAATCTACAGCTACGTGCCTATTTATAACTCAGCGGCTGAGCCAGTGATTTATTCTAAAACGGACGCAATAGCAATTCTCATCCGCTTTCCGAACAACCAGAGAGGCACCGTGAGCAGCGAAAAGATCCCCATCAGCATTCCAAAGATTCCAAATGGTTCCGCAAGGCCCCTGTCCGCATACCAGTCGCCGACAACCAAGGTCCAAGTAAATGCGAGAATGGCGCGCAGAGAGGTGACCATCACAAAGCAGTCACCCGCGGCATATGAGTACGCGTCGATGAGCTGCAAGACAAAACAGGGATGGTCAGCTCGATTCCGTAGAATTGATCCTGTCTTCCACTTACGTAGTTGAACCCAATCGACGGCACCTGCATGAGGCCAAACGACACCATGCCAAAGCCAACCTGCAGGCCAACCCACCCCTTCGCGCCCGCATTCGGCCCCGTGAACCCGAACACAAAGAAGCCGCACGTCGCGATGCACAGCGCTGGGAACATCAGGGGCAGCCTGTCCTCCGCCTCAGCGAAGCCCTGCCTCCGATGCTTGGCCTGGCGCTTGAGCCACGCGTCGGAGACGGCGTAGGTGTAGGCGGCACCGAGCACGGTGCCCACGAGCGCGCCGACGTTGATGAGGCCGACGTTGGAACCCCACAGGTATGGCGGCATGGCGAGGATCTGCGGCGATATGGTCGAGATGGTCACGACGCCGCCAACCAGGCCGCCGTAGTGCGACATGACCACCCACGTTCCGGGCAGCCGCAGCGTGCGCCAAGGCTGCAGGAAGCTGCGCACCACGCCGCCGGGCGGCTGGATGAAGCCGAGGGAGCGGATGAAGGTGTAGGGGCGGTGGTTGTGTTCAGGGGCCGCTGCCTGCACGTGCTCTTGGTGTGCGACGGAGTTCTTGGTCGCATCTTCCAGCAGCACCTCGTCCGCCGAAGGGCTCTCTCTGTCGTACAGCGTCTCGGGAACAAGGAACAGGTGGCCGAGAAAGGTGGCGCCGGTTAGGGCCAGGCTGACCCAGAAGGGGTATGCCCAGCCATGCTCGTAGGCAAGGTATCCGCCAGATACACCACCCACGAGCGAGCCGGCGCAGAGGAATATGGTGTAGACGGCCTACAAGAATCATAGCGGTCAGAATAGCCCCCAGGGCGACCTAAGGGGTGCTTTCTATTCTGGAGAATTTACCATGGCTCTGCCGCGCTCGTCCACGAAGAAGATCTCACCGATTAGTGCTGGAGACACCGTCTCTGCCGCACCGCCACCCATACCTTGGAACATGCGTGCAGCAAGTAGGGAGTCGAATGATGTGGCAAGGCCACACCACATGGTGCAAAGTGTACAGAGGAGCGTGGCTGCCAGTAGCACGGGTCGACGGCCTAGTGCGTTGGACAGAGGCACCCACAAAATGTTGGATAAGCCGAGGAAAAGGACGTTGGTCTGGCCACCAGGTTCTTATATTAGCTCTCCAGGAGTTGGACATGCGATCAGTGGAGCACATACTCCGACCAAGTATGGCAATTGTGAAAACGACCTGGGATCATGCGGAAATGCCTTTGGCCATAGCTGGAGCGCGGGAGCCATGACGGAGCTGTTGAAGTTCGAAACGAAGGCATACAGCGCGGAAACCAACAATAGGGCGACCTTGCGCCATAGCGCCCAGTTGAGTGGATCAGCCGGATCACTTGACGGCTTAGGAAAGCGGATGGTCTCTTCGGATTGTAGTTCTTCGACATCGGGGTTGATTTTCTCGTGGTTCTCTGGACGGCATTAAGTATTCTTCTGCACCAAGGGCGTGCAGAATGTAGTGGTTACCAATTAATGCAACCGTTCCTAGAGGCGCCGCCTGTTTGACTTCCTCTTTGGAGAGAGCGAATGCATACCTCCAGCCGGCCATCTCGATGTATTGGACAATGGCAGCGGGTCCGTTGAATGAAGGGCGAGGGAAACGAGAGACTCATTGGAGGAAAGGGCTCCACAAATAAACAGGCAGTAGTCGAGAAGAAAGATGCCGTGTTCTTGCCAGCACACCAATTATGTGCCTTCTCCTCCACGTGCCGGTGTTCTTGTCCGGGCGGTGCAAAATCTCGGGAGGTGGAGACTGCCGGGAGTCGGCTTGGGCGCTAAGCCGGGTACTTAATCTGCGGGGGTGATCTTGACCCCAGATCTTGGAAATCCCGAGCCTCCTGCCCAGGTGCCTAGGCGGACCGCAGCATGGAGTTTCGTTGTATGGGAGCCGCTTATTGGACGTGTGACCAAGATATACGAGATGCCCGAGCCGGGGCTCGGCTTGAGTTCTACTTAACCTACCCCACACGAACGGAAGCCAAGGCTACCTACTATCCCGCATGTTGCCCACTTGCCGTTCAGTCGCACTATCCCCGAGAGATGCAACACGGAAGGAGCCTCAAATGGCAGATTTTGTTGGCTCGTATCTGCCATCTGCGTTCAGCCTTATCATTATGCAACCGCAACACCGTTCTGCAGTTGAATCCTTCTCGTATATCTTAATTTTGACCATTGCGATGTAAGTGATGTCAAGAGGTCACTTTGCCCTCATTATAAAGGGGCAATCGTGATGGCAGTCTTCAAGCTTCCCTTGTTCCATTGCACAATGGGCCAAAGCAGCATTTCCATGCACATGGCTGAGCGACACACGTGGCGAAGAACGTTGATAGGAAAACAGCCCCCCACCCTACCCCAACCCCCCCTGCTCTGTCCACGGAAGATCCGAGCTCATAAGGTAATAGAACATCATGCCAAAGGCATGGTCATATCGAGCGGCTTCTTAGATGACTGGGCAGTGAAGATTAATTCTTCTAAACCCGAAGTATTTTTAATCCTTAACACACATAAACGGTTCGGCACCTCAAGAAACTCCCCCCTCCTGCTTTACAGCATAGGCATGTTCCGCGCCTCCGCCCACGAAGCGTACTCTAACTGAATAAAGTTATGAACCCATCGGATCGTGAGCAGTGTCCAAATCAGCCCCCAGATATAGGGCGCTACCCAGCCCACTGCGTACGCATAACTAACATCCAACGTCCACACCAACGAGGACGTCCCTAGTGCTGCGACAGTCCCTCCAAGGCTCCAGAACAGCGACAGCGTGCGCAGCATGTGACGAAACCTGTAGCTGCTGCGATACCGCGCGCCAAGCCTTTCCCTGTATGCCGCCATGCCACCTCCATCCGTCGCAACGATATCTTCCAGGATGGAGTAGATTCCGGGTCGGAACTGGGCGCCCTTGGGGCAGCTCGAGATCCGCACGGGCGATTTTCGCTGGAAAAGATGCAGGAGGTCGCGCATCAAGGCCTCGGCGGCGAAGACGAGCAGGACACTTGGGACCGGCATGGCGAGCAGGCGGATGATTGGCCTGGGATACGCATTGCCGACGACCAGCTCGACCACGGCGACAAGGATCGCGACGAGAAAGACCCAGTGCGTCCAGTCGAAATAGGCTCGCGGCGCGCCTTTGACCCTGCAGGCCGAATCCGCCTTCCAGAGTTGGTATCCGCGAATAAAGAATTCGAGGATTAGCGTGCCACCGGTCAAGGCGGTGGTGATGGCGAAGATGTTTGCGTTGGACAAGCGCGTCGAGAAGCGTAAAGAGTAGTACAGAGCCACTGGTATGAGGCAGCAGTCGATAAGGAGGGGCACCCAGAACCTGGCGATCTGTTTCTTGCGTGTGTGAAGACTGTAATAAAGCTTCGGTGGGCCGAAGGGATCCAAGGGTGCGTCATTCAATTCTCCCCTTTCGCAGTTCGTTGTCTGGGACATTTCTGATTGCAGAGCCCCGGACGGAGCAGCGGGGCCCTGCTCATCACGTCGTCAATCCTGCATGTTTTATAAGTGCTCCAGGTGGACGGGCGAATGCTCCCTGGTCAACGTCCTCGGATCGGAGCGACATGGGTATAAGGCACAGCCCTGCCCTGACCGCGGGTGAGGCATACACTTCCCCACACTGGCTACACAAGCTACGGAAATCCTTAAGCCTGAATCAGGCCAAACGGTAGCCATGAGACGGAAGATCTGCATAGTATCAGCCGCGGCCCGATCGTGGCCCCTCTCTATGCCACAAAGGCTAGACCAAATAGGTTACTATAGCGCGACGCCTAGATCCGCAGTTGACTGGTAGACTGAGACACACAAACACAAACCACCATTACGCGTGCTCCCCAGACAAGCCTATTGGTTAGGGACTGCTCGGATTGTCGGCAGAGGGCGGGACCAATAAGGCGGTCTTGCTGCTCCGAAAGAGACTTCAGGAAGACTGGAGTGTCCATGGAGCGCTATGAGCCGTAAATCTTCGGATAGGGACGGCGGATACTGCTCCTATATACGATGGGCAGCCGAATGGATGTGTCCTTGTGCCAAGTAGCCCGATCCAGGAGAATCCTGTTCAGGTCCGGTGACACTATCACAAGCAAGTGGACGGCACATCCACACGCAATGACTTTCAACTGTCACGGTTAGGTACACATCAACAAGTGAACTGCGTTTACCTTCGAACTCCTCCTGGCCTTGGTGCTGTCACAAGCTACCGCTGCATCATTCGTTGCAGGGATCGACCAGGGAAAACTGCCGCGGGCAGAGTTTCAGGCATTAGGTCGATGAAGACGACCGACCGCGCGAGCAATCGAGATACTTACGGGGTCGAGTACGCCAAGATCACACCAGGGAGATGGGGAATAATACCGTAGGCCACTGGCAGGCCAGGCTTTCCAGATGTGCCGAATTTGGCTGCCTGTAGATCTCTCCGGTGCTGGCTGACGCGCCGTTCTACACGTGTATCTGCGGACGACGGGCCGGCCAAGGTGCATACGCGTATTTAGAAGGCTTAGTTTTCTTTTTTTTTTTTTTTTTTTGGGTGGGGGGAAGGTGTCGAGATCCAGTGGAGCTAGCGTGGTTCGAGAAGTCGGACGCATGAACTCGGAGATGGCAATTCATACACATACGTATACGCAGTCCGCTTATCGGCGACTCGCGGATGCTATCCGAGGAAGCTGTCCAACGTCTGTGTAGGTGTGTGAAGTGCGATTACTGAGAGGGGGATAAATACTGTAGTTAAAGTTAATGTTTACTAAGAATTGCGTCCGCTGAAAGCAGAATGGACGGGAAGGACCTTTTCCATGGATGTCGAAGGGTCCGGCGCGGTGCTCCTGTGTCGGTGACTCGCGCCTCCGAAACGGGTCTGTTGGGAGGAGGGGGCTATGATGGTTGGTGGAATCGATACGGGACCGCGGTGATGCTTTCTCAGCGCCCGTGCGTACGAGGGGCCTTCATGAGGTTTAGCCAAGTTGAATCGCTCGTTTATTCCCTGTTTGGGCATCAGCCGCGCGAACCTGCACCCAACGACGCGCCCGGACCGATGCCAGACGAGATGAAGCCGATCGCAGTAAGCTGTACTTAAACATCATCCTCTTTCATTCTTTTGGCAGCCCCTCCATGAAAATTGTCTGCTTCATCGCTTTGGTCACCGGAAGCCTCAAGCTTCGGAACCAAGCAAATGGCGTCTACAGGCAGGGCCGGTCAATGAGACGTTTCGAACCCAATGTCTGGCTCGAGGAGCTCTGATTGGAGACTCGCGGAAGAGACCCCTTCCGACATCCACGGAGCCAACCTCGAATAGGAACGGGGTGTCGATACTTCCTTCCGAAGGCAAAACAGTTCAATATATCATAAGAGTTCGTATCCCGTATTCACGCCATCTATGAAGTCTAACCAGTCCGCAGAATTTCACCCTCATCTACCATTTACGAGACGAAGCCAAACGCCACCAAATCGCATTCAACCGCGATCGCTCCCCCTCGACTCCGGCACAAGACTAGACGTCGACTCGACCTTGGCAGACTGCCGCAACAAGCTCAGCCTGTCCTTCCTCGACAGGCCCGTCCCCATCTCAACATCTTCATGGTGATCATGATGATGATACGGACGATAGTTCTCGCCATCGACCTCGACATCGCCCTGGCCGTGCAGATGCATAAACCACAAAAACGTCCCGCAAAACAGCGCGCCGCCAACAATGTTGCCCAACAGCGCCGGCGCAACCCCCTTCCATGCATACAGCTCAATCGTCAGCCCCGGTGTCCCCAGCCATAGTCCAAGCGGCACGAAGAACATGTTCGCAGCAACGTGATCGAAGCCGAGCGAGACGAACGCAAACACGGGCCACCAGATGCCGACGACTTTCGAGGTAAGATCGCGGCCCTGCATGCCCAGATAGCAGGCAAGGCAAACAAGCCAGTTGCAGCCGACGGCGCGCAGGAAAATCTCGTGCCAGTAGGGTTTCACCTGCTTCTTGGTGGCGAAGAGGATAGCTTCCTCGCGGAAGGGGTCGGTCGAGAAGACGCCGCCAGGCCCGAAGATGACGCAGACCATAAAGAGCGCGCCGGCGAGGTTGCCAAGGAAGGAGATTAGCCAGTGCAGGAGCATGCGGAAGGGCGAGAGGCGCCCGTGGAGCGTGGCGACGGTGGTGTACTGTGTGCCATGGTGTCAGCGGGGGGGTGACAATCACCAGGGTCGGGTCACTACAACTCACCATGAAACTTCCGGTGCACAGGTCAGTGCCCGTCAGAACGATTAGGACGAGGCTGAGAAGCGTAAGCATGGCCTTCTGCTGTTGTTTAACGATTGACTCACCCATAAGGGAAGACAATGGCACCCAGAAGCCGAGCAACGCCAGGCGCGTTCTCCTGAAGCTATCGGAATAATCAGCACCTCCGACAGCTTCGCAGTAGAGATTCGCTTCTCACCCAGGGGGAAGTATTCGCAACCAAGCAGGAAGCCGCAGCAAATGATAAGAAACAACCGGCGCTAAAGGCTGACAGGAATATCTTTTCCGGACGCATATTGCCCTTCTTCACGCCTGCCCTCGAGACCATCTCAATGGCCTGGGCCGGCGAGTACGAATTGAAACTCATGTTGAACGAACTCTGATGCCAGAAGAAAAACGTTGAAAGGGTGAGTGAAAGAAAGACTCGAAGAGGGACGCTTTGATAGCGATGGGCAGCGCGCGGCTTTGATTCTTATTAAAATCGCTCAAGCGCGCGCAACCGGAGCATCAAACATCAACAAGACACCGCGAAACGCAGCGCCATCAATGCCCGGAAGTTAATGCCCCAAACGCACGCGCAATCGTAGGTTCTGCTTTGCGCAAATTGGTCCCGCCAAGAAGCCGAACTGCCCGATGGCTGCGTGCTGTCTCTTGGTATCTCCTCTTGGCGCGCTGGAGCCCAGCACTTCCTGACTCTTCACCAAGACCTGCGGCTATGAATCCACGTATATGATCACAGCCACCCGCGAAGCTTTTTCCCTCGAAGATTTCTCGGGGCCGCGTCGGAACGCCGCGTGTCCGGATAAGGAAATGGAGGTGCAAAGGGGCTGTTTTGCCCAAGGGACGCAATGGAAACGAGAAGCCGGTCGTCGAGGCTAGAGAGAGGGTTGCCTCGACTTTTATGGACTCGGAAACTGTCGGAAGGGACGAGCGCCGATTCTTCCCCCAGGTTTTCCTGGGGCCCCATATCTTCTCCGGAATCCGTTGACGCTGAGACGAAGGGCTGTGCCCACATGGCGCCTTGCATTTCCCTTAATCTTCGCGTCTCCAAACTTTGATAACTCCCCTTTTCAGCGATTGATTGCCCATAACCAATCAATGGAGTCGGTGATGTGAACATGTGAAATCTAGGCGGCCATGACCGAACGGCCTTGAAGCAAAGAAAAGATATGCACTGGCGATGACGTGGACCGCGAAAATGCTGTGACGGGTACCCAGAGAACCAAGAACGATGGCTCGCCAACCCGCAGCCTATCATGCCCCAAAAGGGAGAAAGGGATCGAACGTCCAATTCTCTTGGTCGAAAAGAAGTAGGAAGATGAGAAGAACACAGCCCGAAAAGAAATCGCCTTAACCTTGCTAATGCACGAAAACCAAAAGGAGCATACCTGAATCGTGACCACACGTCGATGAGCAGTCTCGAAATGTTCTCCGCACGATCGAGTGGCTCATTCGGCCGGAGCAGGCAGAGCCAAGACCTTAACAGCCCGTCGCAAACACCCAAAAAAAAAAAAAAAAAAAAAGAACCAAGGCGACTTACCAGCCTCAATTTGCGCAGATCTGAGCGACAATGCCTCCGAACCTAAGCGACAACACAGCTCTCCGCTCGTCCCTTTCTCGTTCAATGCAACAACAGAAATTCCGTCGGCACATGCTCAAGCATGACGTCCTCACCCTCGCCCTCGACCCCGATGCCTGTCTTCAGCGCATTCAGCGCGCCCGAGAGCCTCCTCAGATCGCTCACCTGCCTCAGCAGCGCCTGCTGGACGGGCGCGTTGCTCGCGGTCGGGAACTCGGTGCGGATCCAGTCCTCCAGACCCTCGAAGGCCTCGAGCCGCACTCGCACCGTGTGCCTGCTGCCCCGGAACCAGCGCTTGGTGAACAGCCGCTCGAGCGCGCGCGGGAACTTGTCGTCGAACTGGTACGTCCCGACAACGCTCGGCACGAGCACGATCGTCAGCGTAACGTCCGGCAGACCATGCGCGTCGAAGGCATCGAACAGCGCTGAAATGTGCTCCAGCGGGCGCAGCTCGACGACGGTAACGTCCCTCAGTAGAGCCCTCTGGGCGGGACTGCGGACGCGGGCGAGGAAGGAGTTGACGCGGTCGCACAGCGGCTTGGTGATGGCGTCGCGGGCCGGGTCGCTGGGGTGCTCTTCGCTGTACTCGGTGTCCCAGCGATGGAAGTACTTGCGGTAGTTGGGCCGCGCGATGCGCCGGCTTGCAAGGTTGTCGAAGATGATGGTGTTGTGCGCGAAGGCAAAGTCGACCGTCTCCGCGCGCGCCTGCCGACACGTGCGCCGCAGCGCCCAGAAGTCCGGCCAGCTGCTGCCCAGCAGCCGCGCCGTCCCGTACTCGTATCGCAGGCCGACCGGGTCCGTGAAGATGTGCGCGTAGACTTCATCTCGGAGTTCGCGTGGAAGCCAGAAGAACGGGGATGGTTGTGCGGCGGCGGCGGCGGTGGAGGTGTCGGATGGGTCCATGGCAGCAACAAATTTGCTGCGTCTCTCGGTATCACAACTCTCTTCGCATGCTTATGCTCTAGTCGTCTAAGGGGCGTCCTCCGTTAAAGAATAGGTCTATAATGTTAGATTGAGGTGGCGTCGACTGATGGAAATGTAGGTCTGGAGTCGGCCTATGCCTACACGGTAAAGTCTTAAGTCATCTGACAAGCAGCCGCATCCGGCATGGCGCTTGGAATGCGAGAATCTTCGGGTCTCAACCCTGGCGTTTGGCTCCGGTACGGAAGCAGCTCTTGGAATCTTATTCTAACGACAGATGACAGTGTAAGTATGCGCTGTTGCAGTGCAAGGCCGATGTTCTATTTACTTATGGCTTGTTCGGGGCTGATTACGTAACCACAAAAGCCGACCGGTACCCCTCTTTGGGCCGGTATTCGTGGCTCCGTCCATCATTGCGCGGGTCATAGTGATGATTCACGTCCCAATTTGCCTAGTGTTCCTATGGACTGCGAGCCGCTGCTGAACTCGACGCCGCTGTTCCAGCCGTAGGCGCTGAATGCGTGGGCCGGAATGTTCTGCTGGGCTTGGAGCCTCCTCGACGTCCTGTCCTCCGTGATTCCGATGGTGCGACCAGCACCCAGATCTGCGATGGTTCCTGTGTACCTGAAGCGTATAACCTCCTCCCTTTCTAGCGTGCTTCTCGTCCGGTAACGTCCAAACCGGGAATTCCATCCAGCCCACCAATCTCAGCAACGAATTTCTCGAAATCCACGCCCTGCCTCTCAAACAGCTCCTTCGCCTTCACCACCGCGCTCTGCTGACGTTCCGGCGTGAACCCTCCCGGCTGGCTGCTCTCATACTGGATGAGCTCAATCCACCGGAAGAACAAGTTCTCCTTGCCCATTGCCGTGAGCCGGTCCTTGAACGCCACAATCTTCTGCCTGCCCTCTGCCTCCGCACCTTCTCCGTCCAACCTGTGCACCTCCCAGACGCACCAACCAACCTCATCCCCGGGGTAGATCCAAACGCTCTTCTCAAACCTCTCCTCCTTCACCTCTCCCTTCTCCAGCAACCCATGCGCCAGGATCATCGCTTCAAAATCCAGATCCCAATTTGCATCCACCATCAAACTCCCCGTTTTCTCCCTGACATACCGCCTCTCAATCGCCGGCAGCACCTTCTGCCTAAACACCATACTATCTTCGCCTGCACCCTCTCCCTCCTCCCCCAGCACCTCCTTCGCGCCCCACCCCCTACTGACCCTGACCACCACCTCTCTCTCCCTAAACCCGACCCTCCACCTCCACGCACACGGATCCCCCCTCCCCGTCCCGTCCGCATCCACGAGCCCGAAAAACATTGCCGGCCACGACCCCACCACCACAAAAATCACATAATCGACCGCGAATAGGCCTGCCCTGCGCAGCGCCACCCCAGCCAACTCGCCCCACGTCGCGCTCTCCCTCTCCACGCTGTACTCGTTCTTGTTGCCCAGCGCCGCGAGGAGCAGCGCCCAGTACGTCGGCCACGCAGCCCAGGCCCGCCACGCGAGGAGGCA
Organism: Macrophomina phaseolina; assembly: GCA_020875535.1. Classification (NCBI taxonomy): domain Eukaryota; kingdom Fungi; phylum Ascomycota; class Dothideomycetes; order Botryosphaeriales; family Botryosphaeriaceae; genus Macrophomina; species Macrophomina phaseolina. The sequence continues at coordinate 3,750,624 of JAEQDS010000069.1, read as the reverse complement.
GACGATCGCGGTGTTGAGCACGACGGGTATCAGGAAGATGCGCTTCTTCCAGTCGACCGGGTGCGTGTCGATGTGTGTGATGTAGAGCTTGTCCGGGTCGAGCGTCGCGAGGAAGGCGGTGTTGTCGAGATCGGCAGCGCGAGAGAAGGGCGGAGGCGGGTCGACGACTGGCTTGGATCTCTTGTTCTTTGACGAGCTGGAGGAGAAGGAGGAGGAGGAGGAGGAAGGAGAAGAAGAGGCGTTGCCGACTCGTTTCGCGGTTTTGCGGGCCATTGGCGTGGCGTCGTGTGTGTGGGGGAGAGGGATTTGCTTTCGTTTCAATGGGCCCGGAAGAAGAGGAATCGGCAAACAAATGAAGGCAGGTGCAGTGTGAGGTGAAACTCCGGCGAGACCCGTTTTTGGTAGCGGTGGTGGACGTTTGTTGGTTGTGTAGGATCGGGGGAAGAGGGAAAGAACAGGACGCGTGGGAAAGTTGTCCCTGGATGACGGAGTTAAGGGGCTTTCTCCGATGACGCGGACCCACCCACCAGGATCTCCTCATGGATGCAGCTTCTTATAAAGGCGACCTCCTAGCATTGCCGATTTGATCATAGGTAGTTTGAGCGTGCATCAAAGCATCGACGTCATAATCTTCCTGGATGCTGCCATCCAAAGTGATTCTGTACTCCACTCACGTGAACCATCGTCCCGGATTCAAATGTGTTCGGGACCTATAATGGCACGCGATCACCTGCCGCTATTGACGACTAGCCACTGCTCCCTTATCTAAAATAGTCCAGGGTCTCCAAAGGCGCGGTATCACTAAGCAGAATACAACCATAACATCCTTGTTCAACAGCATGCAATTGCATCCAGATATCGCTCTACCGGATGAAGCGACTATCCTGAGCTTTGATCGGTTTGAAGCAACACAAACAAACAATCCAGTAAAACAACCCTTCCCGTCGAAAGTGAGTTCCCCTTAACCCCTCCTTTTGTGAATGAGAGAAAGCAGGTTCAACACCAAGGAAGAAGAGAAAAGAGCAGAATGAAGAAAACCCCGCAGAAAACAGCTCGAGAAAGGAAATCGAACCTTTTGAAGAGAGCCGAGTTGTAGATAATACAGAACCCTCCCACCCTAAGATTGTATGATCCATGCCGTGCGGGAAAAAAAACTTCATCATCTCAATACGCAACTTTCATGTCCATTCGGAAGGCAAGGAAAATGAGAAAACCGATGTGACAACCCGATCCCCCTTGAATAAGCAACCCAGTTGGTTCCAGTTATCCACACTTTGCGTGTCCATGAGCGATAAGCTTTTCCGAAACCGGGTGATCCTCGAACGCCATTTGTTTAATGACCATAGTTGCCGCCCCAACCGCCTCCACGCCCATAACTGCCGTAGCTGCCAAATCCTGCGCCATATCCTCCGTAACCACCTCCGTGGCTCTGTCCGGCTTGGTGCCCTCCAAGCCCACCCAATCCATATTGAGATCCCGGGTACCCACCAAAGCCCTGCTGGTGTGACTGTGGCGGCGGAAGAGCCGACTGACCTCCCTGACCAACCGAGTTGGTGGCCGAGCCGGGACGACCGGGCTGTCCAATCGAAGAGGGGCTTGGTCCGCTGCCAGCCTTCTCTCCAAACGGCTTCAGCGCATCGTCAGCGCCAGCCTGCGAACCTGATTGCTGCTGACCATAGGGCTGGTTCTGACCAGGGAAAACACCCTGGTTACGAGCAAATACATCAGGCATGCCGCCGAAGGCACCGCTGCTAGCAGTGTGCTGTTGAGTTTGCGAGGGCTGCGTCGAGCTGGCACGGTAGTCGCCAAGACCGCCGCCCAAAGTGCTGTCGCGTCCATGCATCGAAGATGCACCGAATCCACCAACGTTTGCCGGAGAAGAGCTGTGAGCATCGTAGGTAGTCTGAGGAGACATACCATAGGCGTGGTGGGGCTGTCCATACATGTTCTTGCCGAAAGGAGCGCCATAGCCTTGACCGCCATAGGCGCCGCCAAACTGGTTCATGTAGGCGTTGTAGTACGGGCTGTTGTAGTAAGGGTGGCTGCCGTAGGGGAAACCGCTGTGGCCAGTCTGCCCGTGGGGCTGATGCATGTGCTGAGACTGGGCTGCGGGGTGGTGCTGAGCAGCCATCGTAGGAGCCGGCGTGTTGTGGCCGCTGTTTTGAGCATCGCCATAACGGCTCTGGGTCTGGGAAGACATGTTAGGCACTAGTTGAGACATAGATGGCAAAGAAATATTGTGTAGCGAGTCTGGGAACGTGCTTTTCTGAACAGGCTTGTTGCTGGCCAGAAACCGGTCCCTGGGCCATTTACTAGTCTGATATTCCGATAATCCAGGAGGATCATGACTTGCAATGTTCCAGGGACGTCGAGCATGCGTGTTGTAGGGATGTGTTGGGGTAATATTGCCTACCTGTTGCGATTGGCTGGTGGGGAAAGCAGAATCACCGGCTGTAGGACCAAAACCGCTGCCGGTTCTCTGTTCCTGCGCACTGGCTTCCTGCTGTTGGTTTCCACCAGCTTGTTGTCCATATCCAGCGCCATAGTAGTTCTGGTATGCGGTTCTCTGCTGATCAGCAGTGTAATAGGAGGAGTAGTCGTTGGGAGCGGATGAGAAGCCTCCGAGGGAAGATTGAGCCTGAGGTTGTGGAATGTTTTGCGGCTGGGTCTGGCTTGGGAAACTGTCGAACTGGCTGGGTTGCGAGGCAGGGGCGCCAAACGGATCGTAAGGCTTCTGGGCTTGAGCGGTGGGCTCTGACTGCACGTTGGTTTGTCCATAGCGACCAAATTGGTTGTATGGTTGAGCGGCTTGACCCCCGATGGCAGGGGACTGCTGCTGGGGCTGCTGGTTCACTGGAGGGAGGCCGGGTGCCTGCTTTGGAGTCGGAACGTGCTCCTGGGGCTGCGATTCGCTTGGAACAGCGGGTTGACGTGAGGCAGGAGGAAGAGAGGTCCTGGGCTGCTGAGTAGGAGAATGCTGAGGAGGCTGCGTGCGCGTCTCTGCCTCTTCACGATCCTCGTCGACATCAAGTGCAGCATCCCCGTTCAAACCAAGGCTGCCAAACTGCACAGCCGCACGATCCACAGCATGGTTGCCGGGCATAACAACCGCCTCTTGTTGTTCCAAAACCTTCCTCTGGTAGCTCGAGCTTCTGCCCTGCGGGGCAGTGGCCTTCTGTGCCGTGGTAGCAAATCCTCCAACAGCGGGACGGGCCGCAGGGGTGCGCTGGGGTCCGGTCAAGGGCGTAGCAACACTAACTACGCTGCCGCTGGCGACAGTACTAGCTGCAGTGCCGGTAGGCGGAGGCTCTGCGACATCAGGCAAGGTCTCGACATTTTCTTTGGTGAGTTCGTCCTTAGACGGGGTGATCTGGGTGGAGGGGACTTCAGGTACTTCGGGCGTGACGACAGGAGGCTCAGCAGCTGGGGCGGGCTTCTCCTCAACGGGTGCTTCGTCGGTGACAGGTGGAATTGGTAGTTCTTCAGCCTGGACTGCTGATTCAACCTCTTTGGTGGGTTCGGGAACGGCAGCTGGTACAGGGGCGGCGGGTTCTGGAGGCGGGGCAGCGGCAGCGGGCTTGGGAGGCGCAGGAGCGGGCTTCGGCTTTGCAAACATCTGAGCCCATGTCTTCTTCGGGGGTTCCTGGGGGGCAGCAGGCTTCTTGGGGGCGTCAGCTGGGGCGGCCGGGTTAGAGTCGGCAGTGATGTCCTTCCATTGGCCATCTGCAGCGCCGTCGCCTGATTCCGCAGGCGCAGGCGTATCCCATGCATTGTTCGCGTCGGCCGTCGTCGCAGCGGTGTCCCAGGCAGAGGATTCGGTCGTGGGGACAGAAACGCCGGCACCAGAGCGCGAGCCGTTCGCCGCATGCGCTCCACCGCGACTGCCCCGGAAACCGCCTCTGCCACGCTCATTTCCACGTCCGCGACCACCACGGGAGCTCTCAAAGCGGCCCCTGCCGCGAGACGAGGTCGATGCCGCAGCTGGGTCGGTGCTGGCGGCCGAGGTGTCCTTCACCTTGGAGCGCGCGCGGTCGTTCTTCTTGGGGACTTCAGCAAACTGGGAGACCTGTCCTGTAGGCGTAGTCATGTTAACACGGCGCGCCAGAGCGCATGCAAGCGGGCCAAGGGGGACAACCTTCTAAGATCTTCTCGCTGGCCACGTTGAGGTCGCCATCGCTCTCGTGCAGAGCCAGCACCAGGTCGAGGTCGGTCCAGTCGGGGAAAGTCTCCTTGATGGTCGCCAATTGGGTGGCGTACTGCTGCTTCAGCTGGCCAAGCTCGCCCTCGTCGGCAGAAGCGTCGCTCTTGTGGTCGCCGTTGGTCTGCTTGGTGGATCTGGGGCCGCGGGAGCTGAAGCCACCGCGACCGCCGCGGGCAGAGCTCCTGCCGCGAGGAGCTGAAGGCCGTGATTGCACTTCAGACATTATGATGGAGGGGGTGTGGGGCCTTCAAGGCTGGGGGGTGGGTTGGACGTCGATGGAGGATCAGGGCCGCGAGGGCTGGTGTCGGTCGACGCGATGACGACGGGGCGGGTCAGAGCGTGTGCCTGTCGCGGCGGGGGTGAGGAGAGGTGCAGGCCGACGAGGCGAGCTGAGGGAGGGGAGGCAGTGCGAGGATCAAGTGTGGGCCGGGCAGCTCTGCAACTCGAGCATGGAGCGGGGGGGAGGGAGTTGGATAGTAGTTTGCGCAGGTGGACTCAGGTTTGAGAGAGAGCGCAGCAGCTTGGGCGCTGCGGCTGCCGTAACATACGCGCATTGTGTTACATGGGCCCACCTAGGCCCAGTTCGCATGCAAGCGCGCCCACACTGCGCACCTGGCCGCTAAAATTCAGTTCAAAACGCGCCCGTAACCAGCGTAGTCAGCGGCGCTGTGTAACGACGGCCGCAAGCGGCCAAACCTCGGTGCGCTATTGCATCCCGCTCCGTTCTTGTGCGCGCCTCTCTCGCCCTTCGTCCCGACCACGCCGTACACCTGACGCCCACCAATCGCCACCCGTCTTCCCCTGGCGACCCCAGCCCTCCACCAATCCCGTCTCTCGCTCGCCTGAGGGAAGCCACCTGCAGACATTTTCGCTCGCAACTGCTGACTTTACTCTACGAGCACCCGCGGCTGGCCCTCCGGTACGGTTACGTCAGAGCCAACTGCCTTGCCCACCTGCAGCTGTGACGGCCCGCTCGTCACCGTTCCAGACGATTTAGCCTCTTCCTCTTGGCGCACGGTTTCAATGACTGTTCAAAGCTCGTTACCGTCACCACGCCCCGCCATGGTCTCGAGGGAGTCTCCAGGCTGCCTTGCTGCATGCAACCACTTTCGCAATAACACCATACAAGGCCGATGCCCCCAGGATCGCGACGCCCAACGCAGGCATGCGTGAAGCTCTTACGTATTCGTGTGGACAGGACCTTCGGACAAGAAGATGGTGCTTCCTTCGCGTTCTCACCCAACTTTGCTGCCGTTGTTTTTGCAAGACTTTCGACATCGCCCCCATGTGCATTCTTCTCGCAATCGTTCTTGCACCGAATGACTATACATGCTGATTTGCAAGTCGCTTGCCAGGGAAGACTCGCACAATCTCATTGCTGTGTATCCTATCGGGCGCGACAACGGCACCTGAAATACCTGCTTTTGGAGAGAATCCATCTCGGACGTTCGATAGAGCCTCGTCTCGAAAACAACGCCAACTGCTGGCTAGCGTGGCACCATTAACCTTGCATGAGCGATCGTGAGTGCCGTGGTGAGGGCTTGAATGTGACCAAGCCACTTCACAGCCTGATTCCAGACACAAGCATAATAAGCCCACCAAATTCCGGCCTTCCATAGCAGGCGACAAATCTTTCTCACTTTGTTGTCAATGCTTGCTGCTGAAATGCCGAATCACCCCCCTCGACTGTACCGGTCTCTTGGGCCTCCGCAGATTCGCCTCGATGAACTCGAGCCTGGCGCTTGGGAAGGCCCCGCCGCCTGGTCGCTCCGCACTGATATCCTCCGAAACAAGCCCAGATACTCAGCACTATCCTAAGCCTGGGGCTCTCGGAAATTTGTAAGGGCTATCACCTTAAGCGGAATAGAGTGGAGGGTGAAAGCCTACCTCAGTATTACGACGCGTACGCCAGAGCATCCAACCTGTCATTTTGTGGATAGACGCGTTTTGCATCCACCACTCTGACGTCAAAGAGCCTCATGCGCGATTTTTTTGCTGGAGCAAAAAGTACCATTATCAAGCTTGGGGAGGTGGAAGATTATCGCATGAACGATGCACCGCCTCGTCAGCCTACAAAACAAGGACGCCCCGAGAGCGATGCTCCCAAAGGTCCTCGAACGCAGAATACTCACTTAACCTCTTTCTCATTCAGTCCTCAGGACTCTGGTTCCCTGAAAATTTTTCTCAAAACATTGTAAATTATGCGTTGCCGATGGTTCAACCGGATCATGACCGTCCAAGAAATAGTTGAACCTACGACACTCGCCGTCATATATGGATCATCGGCGGCCCCATGGGATTATTTGTGGCCGCAGCAGAGAATGTTTCTGTTTTCAACCAGCCTTCCTTCACATCAGTATTTCCGCCGGACAACTACCATGTGCTCTCCTTGCTTTCCCGAATGATCCTGGATACTGCCGAGATGAGAAGGTTTTGGAGAAACGGCGAGAGGATCGAGTTGCTACTATTACTCCGGCAATGTAGTGGACCTGGTGCTACCTACGACCGCGACAAAGTCCTCGCTCTCCTTTGGTTGACGAGGGACACATCAGGTATCGCACCAGACTGTTCCGCTGCTGTGTCCAAATAATTCAGAAAAATGATGCTTAGCATCGTCGATACATCGCAATTCCAATCAGTTATCTCCAGCGATATTGGTCGAAGGAATAGATTTGATCTCCCATCCTGGGTTCCGGATTGGTCCGCTCTTTATGACGACCTTGACCGCCGCAGATCCCTGCACAACAGAATCTACACACTTATGCGAGGGAGCAAGGTTCGCATCTTGATGGATGAGGAAGATGTTTGGACCGGTATCCTGAAACTTATCGGTAACTGCGTACTGGTAAACGCAGAGCATATATCAAAATCTTCGAAATCATTACAATCGACAGTCACTCAAACCTCCAGCCGCACATAGTGGAAGATCATTCGAAATGCTTCGCTGATCGGCATGATCAGCCGAGCCGAAATAAATTTCCAGACGCTATTGAGCACTTTAATCTCGTAAACCCTCGTAAGGCCCTCGTCTGAGACCCTGAGGCAGGTATTTTTCTGGCCCTAATGCTGGGTTTGGATAGGGTTTCTTACGTTGTTGCCGCTATATAGACTGCGGAAGGCTTGGTTACTATCATTTTGAATGGCATGAAGCTGTCCGACGACTACCAAGTTCCAAATAACCCTACTTTCCTGGAAGCAAATGATCCTGCTCACCTATAAACAATTAGTGCAGGCATCATCTACTAAAACACGCCAAAAAAAAAAAAAAAACATCGATGTACTAGAATGGTGTCAAAGAAAAACCACAAGACGATTAGCAAGTGGCTGTCAAGACCCCTTCGTCACAGAATAGTCGTCTTTTGGAGGCACGATGTAGAAACCTCAACAATTCCTCACGATGTATATGCCGAAACAACCCATCACGTAGCAACATACCGGCTGCGATTCTTAAAGACTGAAGGTGGACGTTACGTGCTTGGGCTACAAGATTAGAGCGTTGGATGTTGTTTCTATATACTCCCTTGCCTGCAGACACCGGTTTTCGTTGCTGAAGGTAGAATGCTTCTCGTCCGTATTCCAACAGATCCCGACATATGAGACGGAGTATGCTATCTGAATTCTTTGGTGATTGTTATCTGGAGGACGGGATGGATGGCTTGTCCATGGAGGTTTGGAATAATTTCTGGTCAATGGCTCCGGTAAGCTCGGGGAGAGCAATCAAGGCATTGGCACGTGTGGCTAAACTTCATGTCACTTTCGAGTTACGAAACCCTGAACTGCCCTGAGAAAGGAGAAGGACCGTCATTCATGAAGTAGCCCGCTTTACATGTCCTCAAGAAGATACTTTCGGTTCCAGTCATGAGATACCGCAACTGGAAGAGGCGGTGTACGTGCAAAAACTTGCTCCTGAATATCGTAGCCTGTATGAGAAGGCACGTCCCGCTTATTTTCATCACGAAGAAGCATCTGAATGGAGAGACCGCACCAAACAGGGGTATGACAGGTTGCTTGGCCCTGGATATCTTTTCCTTGCATAGCAACCGTGTCAACCATGGCCAAATCCGTGGTGTTTTAAGTGGTGTGCGATTGATAACATTCCGCGCACTGGGGATCCTACCTAGTGAGCGACGTCCACCGTATTTTAAGCTGCAGATCCCTTTCCGTGGGGGGTAGAAACATCCGCCCGGATATTGGTTCTAGAGAGAGTAGAAATGTTTACGTCCGGATAAATGATTTTACTCTCGAAATGTATTTCTCTATTGTTGTAGTGGGCAATTTGGCAGGAGGATTCGTAGTGCAGTGCGCATAATTATGTCTTCCGCGTGTGTGGCTGGATCGCTCATAATTTTGTCTCCCGTATACCATGGGATAGGGAATCCATATAATGGTCGGCTACCCATAGGGACCTGAAAGACTCACACCGACTTTAGCGCAGACACATTCATGCTAGGACATTTTTGAAACTGTCATGGGTGATCATTTGGAAGCTACCGCACACTCAGTATCTTCGAGATCGAGAATTCACGGTACCCCATTCGGCCACTGCACATTGCGCGACGCCCATTCTCTCACAAGTCATATCTCGACTTCAAGTTGCGCCACCAGTCCCTCAGCATCCAAGCATCAAACTCCGTGATGTGGTCCGCGCTATTAGCAAGCATAATAAAGTTGGTCACACCAGTGGGAACCCAGTCATAGAAATCTGTGCTCCTCGTTAGCATGCGTTGGAGACCTCTATTGAAAGCCACGCGTAAACTCACCGTCAAGTGCAAAGGTGTGGCCCAGTTCATGCAACACCGTCTCGATGTTATCCTTCTCCAGGCCAGCGACGAACTCCTGCTCACTCAGGCGCTGTCCCCAGTCCCCACCAGCACCCGCGCCAAACTCCATGGAATCGGTAATCCACAAGCTCTGGTCTGCAAAAAGAAGAAAAAGAAAAGAAGAGATCTCAGCAACCCAGTCTCCAAGGCAAAGACAAGCCCAGGACGTGAAGGACGGAAACTCACCATAATGTCTATCCACACCCGCCTTGCACCCACTATAATCGCCATCCTGATGAAAGAACCGCCCACACGCCTCATCACACTGCGGAATACCATCCGCATCCTTCCCCGTATAAACCTGCAAGCCGCTCGTATCCCCCTCCAAAACGCCCTTGTCCCTGACCGCCCACCCGACGACCTTGACCGGCACCTCGTCATACGGCCATCCATCAAACCCCTTCAACACATCCATCCACTTCTTGAACTGGCGCTGGATCGCCTTCTCAGCCAGGCTACGCGTCTCGGCTGACACCTTGGTGTCCGACTCCCACCGGACGCAGTAGTTGATGGAGCCATTGTTGGCGATGACCTGGTCGTAGCCGTAGTTGCGGAAGCCGAGCGCGTCGCTGTACGTCGAGATCTCGTGGTCCCAGACAGCCTTGAGCGGCGCGACGAGCTGCGCGGGCGGATCCCAGGTTGTCGCGGGTGCGGGGACCGGGTCGGCGGATTCGGATGCTGTCTGCCTTGTAGACAAGAGGTTGGAAGCGTGGACATTCTCGGTCGTTGCGAGGGGAGCCGCCTGCGCGCCGAGGGAGGCCGAGAGGAGGGAGAGGGCGAGGGAAGACTTCATAGCCGCTTGTGCTATGCCTGGAGAAAAGCAGAAAAAAAAAATTGAATGACTATTACTTGATAGCGAAAGAGAGATTGGTTCTTATGGAGAGAAGGCTATAGGAACCGCCGCCATGGTGTTACATTTATACGCAGCATTCTACGGGCCCACGAACCAGCATCACGACACACCGCTCTGAAACGTCCGCAAACCGCTCGACGGGAAATAAAAGTAGAGGATGATCAGTATAGCAGATCACGACACTGCCAAGTGCCTATACGAACCCCCCAAACAGTGTTTCGACGCTTGGCACTGTTAGTCCGCCCGGCTTGGCTGGAGGCTTTCTTTCTTGGCCCCGGAGCGGAAAGGCGTGGTTTCATATAGGAAGCCTTAAACGTGCTTTCAGGCCAATCGGCCAATCAGATTTCAGGCCAAGAATCGAACGTTACGTGTGAGTTGTGCGGTAGGTGATCTGACGGAGCGAATTGTTAGCAACATTGAACATCGGGACTAGTGGTAAAATCAGCACATGGTCGGGAACACTTGCCTCAAGCGGATATATTCGGGGTATTCGGAGATCTCTGGTGCGAATGAGGAGAGCCAGGCTATTACCTCGAGATGGAACCGTATCAGGTGTTTGCTGAAACGAAACGCTTACGATATTTCCATACCTCGGAATGACGTCTCGCCCGTTTATATTGCACGCCTTTGCGGCGGCTTCGGACAGCCGGTGTTTCGGTTATCAATCATAGATGGCTTCCGAGAGACGTACCTACTCTTTCGTCATTCAAAAAAGAAAAGGTCAAGATCTCAGTCTCCACACTGATCCACCCAGGGCAATGTACAGAATGAGGACACTCACCAACACAGCTGGAAGCAGGATGAGATGGGCTAGTGAACGGCGCGGAATATACGACATTTGCTTGCAATATATCGGAGATCTCCACAAGTGCTGAATGAAGAAGAATGACATATGAAGCGGCTCGTGGATGTGTTTACATCGATCAACGACACAGCCTACAGCGCCAGTTCAGGAGAAAAAGGCAGACAAACATAGTCCAATATTAAGAAACCCCGTACTTTAAATAAGGGTTGATGATCCATACTCCCCGCGACACAGCACACTAGAGGGGTAATTTATTCCAAAACAACAATTCGCGATGCTCCCGGCCAGAACCCTGCCCTACCTGCACCATCCCGTCAAAGGTGATTGCTGCCCGCCATACAATGCAAGAAGTGTGTCGAAACAAGATCGAGAGAAAGGTGTTTAAGAAGATGAAGCGAAGAAAAGGCAGTACCAGCCCACGGAGGCGTCTGATCAATGAGGGGCCATACCTTGTGAGAGGCGCTCCACCATGAGGTTCAGCAGGACGGGCGGGACTGATTCATCCGTTGCACGGATAGTCAGACGGTACATCTATTGCATATGAATTAGTGGCTTTATAAGGATCACGGAGTGACACAAGAAATTAGGCTTACGTGGGTTTCAAAGTTAGGCTCCAGCCGCATCAAGCATCCAAATCTACCATCGTGTGTGTGAAGGACAGTTGCACCAACTAAGTTTTTCTGATTGGGGTCAACGCCGTCAAGTACCCCCCACTTGAAGCCCTCGACGATCCGGCGCGTGAAGGTCATATTAGTGGTACGGCTCTTGCTGACCAGACCAAACACCTTCTGCGCCTCACGAGGGGCGCCACCAATCTGCTTCCAGCGCTTGAAGAAGTCATCGGCAGACAACTGTGCCCCCTCCATGTATTTGTGGAGTGTGACTGGCAGTTGCAGTGTGAGCCCCTGCAGTGAGCCGGAAAGGTAAGAAATGCGGATGGTAGGGGGATACGTGAAGACATTCTTGGCTTCAAACATAATCATCTGCTGGGTCTGGCCGTCCGGATGGATGGTGGTCTCAGGTAGTGATTTGATGTCGGTCTTCAGGAACTCTGCAGAACGGTTGTCTAGTGTTGTGGTGAAGGAGGTCATGACGGATTGGGATTTGTTGCTGAAATAGAGGATGATGCAGCCAAGCTCCCCACGGTATTCGGAGCGAAGACCGATCTGGATCTGGACGTCTTCATAGAGCACACCTTCGGGCCGGAGTAGGAGCCTGTTGTAGCCGACCTCCCAGTCCGGACTCAAGTGTGCAGCGCTGGCCAAGTTGGCTCCCTTTCCACTGTCCGGGTGCATATCGAGACCCAGAAGGTCCGTTGCGCCGTTGGATGAGCCGTTTGCGCCATTCGTCGTCGGTGCTGTAGGCGTGCCGTTGTTTGACAGAGCGTTGGTGAATGAGCGCTTGAGACCAGTGTTCTGAACGAGATTGAATTCCTTCGGATCGGTGTTTGCGTCTCTTCCCCCAACAACCCAGGTCCTCTTGTCGCTTGAGTTTGCGTGCTTTTGGTGGAGGCGAGAGAGAAGAGCAGACGCGCGTTCGGGGAACGGCGGCATTTCGTCACAAACGGTCCGTAATAATTCATCAGTTGGTAGTGTGGCCAGGGCCAGGTACTCGCATGCCCTCTGCTGAAGTTCGGAATCCAAGGTATGGCTGAAGTCTTGGAAGACCTGTAGGAGTTGTGGCTTGATCTCGGGGAACAGATTGACGAACTTGATGAAACAGGAGAGAATGAGAGCACGCGTGCTGGATGAACATCCCAGCATCTTCCCGCGCAGAGCGTAGAATTGCTCGATTGGGGAGCATCCCTTGTTGTCGGCAATCAAGTGCCCAAACTCGCCCAGTAAGTAGCCCCCAATTTTGATCAAAGTTTCATGACAGTGCTCGGCCTTGACGTATTGAAGGATGTTCTGTGCCGCGTATACCTGAAGCTCCTCATTGTTGGTGACAATCTGGATGACACGCTGCCATACCTCATCACTGACGTGATCACCCGCCATAGCAATTAGCCGTAGAGAAATGTCGACATACCACTGAACGTCAGTGGCGTACTTTTCCGTCAAAATAGCAATCTTCAGAACCATCTCCTCTCGGATCGCAAAATCGGCCGTCTGAAGGTATTTCAGAAGCTCGGACACGATCGGTGCTGCATTTGTGGAATCGCACATGCTGTACAGCAAATCCAGGCCCTGCCGGCGAACACTGATATCCCTATCGCGCAACGACCCAATGATTATGCTCTGATGCTTCTTGATGGGATCCAATGTCTCTGCCCTTGCTGCCAAGTGCGTCATAGCCTCCAAACCCAGATAACGGACGTTGGTCTCCCGAGACTGAATGAATTTCCCTAGTCTTGAGGAAATTTGCACCATCAGATCCTGCTCCGTGTCTAGGTGGATAACGAGGTTGATGGCCTCAAAAAGAACGGCGTTCTGGGCGTTGTTCTGCTGAACGTTCTTCGGCATCTCCATGGCAGAGTCCATGATGCGCTGCAGCGATTCACGGATCAGATTGCGGACATGAGTATCCTCGGACGGCGGGTAGTACTGGAGCAATCGCAGCAGCTTGACCTGAATCCACGGGCAGGGAACCTTGTAGTACAAGTAGTCGGCGGCGCACTCGTTGTCGACCACGATCTTCTTCAGACGATTGGCAGCCTTGATGTAGCTTCCACGGTATTGCTGGGGGTTATCCTGGAGCAGCGCCATTACCAGGGACGTGACCGAGAGCGCCACGCCCATATCCGGATCATCCATGAGTGCTATTATCCGCTCGGCCCATTCTTGCTGCACGATCCCAGGGAATTTCCGGTATAGACGCAGGAGCGTCAGGGCGGCCTTCTTTTTGACAAACGACTTTGAGGTTGGAGAAATAAGCAGCCGGTGCACGTCCGCGCTCAACGCCTCGCCCATCTCCTTGCCTCCGACATTAGCTATGGCATGCAGCGCAAGGCAGTTGAACAGCTCATTGTGATCCAGCAGATCCTTCCGTATGCTGTTGACCACCAGGTGCAGCAGCTCGTGCTCCTCGTGCAAGAACAGGGTGACGGCGAGGTAGCCGATCTGCTTCTCCGAATACTTGTTCGCGCTGATCAGATTGACAGCCTCCAGGTGGCCGAAGTCGACATTCCAGCCGAGGATGTAGATGTACAGCAGCTTGCAGACGTATTTTTTCTTTGAGTAGCCGTTGAGGCCACCGTCCTTGAATTTCTGGCGGATGTTGGCAAGCTCCTTGTTGATGCGCTTTTCCTCCAGCTCGCGTGCGCGGGCGTTGCGTAGGTCGGCGATGAACGACACCAGGCCGCGCATCGAGTTGGCCTGGCCGGAGCTCCCGCGGCTGAACAAGCCGCCGCCGCCGCCGGTGTTGGACGCCATGGTTGTGGTGGTGGGGTTGAGCCGGCTCTGGGTCGATTGGGACGAGTCGGCGAGAGCCAATTCGGGGCTCTGTGTGTCGCCTCGCAGGCGGCGGAGGTCGGGTGGGAAGTCAGCGGGATGGCAGCGGGTGCGATCCGGGGCGTCGTCCTCGCTCGCTTTCTCGAGACTCGCGGCAGCGTCTAGGGGGCGGCGGCGGAGGTATGCGGAGGTAAGGAGCGTGAGGGGCGGATGTCTTGGCCGGGTGGTGGCAGTGGCAGTGGCAGTGGGGCGCAGGCGCGTGCGCTCACAGTGGACGCGCAGAGCGGATGGGACGCGCGAGGACGAGAGGGCGGGGAATTATTTTCGTCAGGCTGGCGCAAGGAGGCTCTGTCGCGAGCATTCGTGTCTTGGTAAGTACCCTGGGAGCTTGCCGCCCTGCCGCCGGCCCTGGCGACTCGGAAGCCAGGTTGACCCGACGGGGCGATCATCATCATGGGCGAGTTTGAGTGGAGCCTGCCCAGCGATCCTCAGGCACTGCACTCCCTCCCTCCCCCATCCACCGCGTCACCGCCTCCTGCAAACGGCACTGCACCAGTGTGGGCCATTGATTGAATGCTGCATTGGTATCGCTGTTCCCCTAAATCCTAAAGTCCCCCGACCCGCTCGCCGCCTGCGTCCTCCGCCCTAGCCGCTGCCCGAACGCCTTGCAACTCCGAAGTCATGCTTAAACTCCCGGGTACCCGTCCGTGTGGATCACTGGGCAACATAAGAAATGGAGACTAGTCTACTTCTTGGTGGTGAAGTCAGTCTCGAGCTCGGAGTTGCCGAGTTCAGCACCAGCACAGGTGCACGAGTCTTATGGACGCTGTCAGCACGGACAACATAATAACAATGGTTTGATGGACATACTGCTCGACCTCTTGCCACAGGCGCACTTGTCGCCAGAGATGGTGTTCTCCTCACCGGCACGGTTGCAGGTGCAGGCACCGGCAGCACGCTGGCCTATGGACACGGAAATCAGCATTGAGTACGATCATGGCGGGGCACGCAACAGGAAAACAATATGGCTAGGGCTGAAAAGCGGGGTGCCGGGGGCGCTGTGGGATCTGCGGGGACAGCCTTTAAGACATACCGCAAGAGCAGGTAGCACCGGCGAGCTTGTTCTCAGTTGCCGCCTTCTCGCAGGTGCAGTGAAGAGCCTTCTGCTTGCCGCACGAGCAGGTGGCCTCCTTGGCGCAGACGCAGCTCTGGCCGTCACGCTTGCAGCAGGTGGAGGGAACGGTGCCAACCGGAGCAGACATGGTGGTTGTGACGTAGTTGGTGTCGCGAGGTCGAGGAGGGTTTTTGTTTTCGTGGGCTTGCGTCTTTGGAGATGGAAGACGTGGTTGTGTTGGATTGGGACTGGTTGATGAGAAATGTCAGGAGAGAAGCAGCAGAAGATGATTGCCTTTTTATGCTTCCTGAAGGGTGAGTATCTGATGCTGCCATCTGATATGGTAGGCACCGGGCCGGCCAATCACAGCTCCCTCGAAGTAAGCGGGGGGCGATGCGCCCCGTTCGATGGCAGCCGACATCACGACACTCCCGCTGCACGGGCACCTGCTGCGAGGCTTGTGGTGCATCCGGCCGAATCATTCGACATATCATTGGCTCGTCCATACCTCTTCTTCCCCCTTCTTGCGTAGCTCTCGTACGTTGATGACTCGTTTCGGGTCTTCGCCGAGATCCAGCCACCTAGCCTCCGCGTTTGTGTGGCAATTCTCGACTACCAGCTTGCTTCGCTGACAATGCGCGCCTGTCCATTGGCTCCTGGTCCTCGATGCCTGAGAGACCGACGAAAAATGCGTCGAAAGATCTCTGCAAATCTCGAATGCGGGTCATGCGGGTCCTCTGCACCGGCGAGATGGACCTATCTCCGAGCGGGACTATTGCCATGACCGAGCACAACTGCTCAATGGCCGCGTAAGGCGTTTGCAATGGGAGAGGCGAGAGAGCAATGCGAATTCTTACCCCGACTCCATTCTCCCTTGTCATTTCGTATGCTTGAACATTGACATTGACACTGGCATATCTGTTTTGGTACCACGCACAACGAAGTACGCATGATTTGCTATCGGCTACTAAGGCTAGACGAGCCTCATTAACAATTCAGTCGTCAATGGCATGAGCCTTTGATCTTCCATACCCCCAGATGAAATGCTGATTGGTATCGTGGTGTTTCCTTACCCCCGATCAGAACGCCATCAAATGCTTCTTGGTGCTACACATCGCCTCAAAGAATGATCGACTCGCCAAAAAGGGATTCTTCATTCGAGGAATGAAATCTGAGCCTTGCCTCAGCGGAAGACTAATCGAACCATCCGCTGTCCTCAAACTCTCCCTCCTGGTTCAAGCCAGCGAGACCGACTCCGCCCACGACCTCGTCCTCCTCAATCTCGCTTTCCTCGTCGTCATCCTCCTCGTCTTCATCCTCAATAACTGTAGCTTCCTGTTGTTGACGGCCGACCTGTTTTTGTTGGGTCGCTGGAGGCGTTACAAGTTCTTTGCCAATTTGAGCGCCAGTTGAGCCGTCCAATGGTTCTTCTTCGTACTCGACCGACATTTCGCTGGGTGTAGGGCTTCCGGAATTGCTGGGCCTGCTGCTGGAAGTTTGACTGGCTTCCGGCTCGTTCTTTCCCATTAGAGCGTTAAGCTTCTCGTAATTTATGTGCCTCGTAAAACCTTTACCACGCCGCTGTACCATCCTCTGCATGCCTTCTGCTGCACTGTGAATGGGAGAATCGCGCGTGTACTCGCTCAGGTCGCCAAGCTGTGGTTGCTTCTTACGCGGTTTCTTCTTCTTCGGGCCGCCATTGGCCTCTTCCAGCGCCTTCTTGAGCATCTTGGCTTGTTGTTCACGCAGCCAGTCGTGATTGTGGGTGACCCAAATCCGTTCCTTGATAGCGATCTCTTCTGGACTAAGTAGGCAGTTGGCGACTTCCGGGTCGTCGTCAAACTCGTGGTCTTCGACCGTCTCTGTCTCAGGCGCTTTTTGTTCTCCTCTCATTTGATTGGCGAGCGCTTTGGAACGAGCTTCGACGAGGGCAAAGTTAACATCCTCGACGTTGTTGACTTCCGGGTCATGTAGGATATTCTCTATCTCCTCTTCAATCTCCTGCTCGACTGCCAGATCCTCGTCTGCTACTCGCGGCGGGGGCGCTTTCTTCTTCTTAGGCCTCCCTGGCTTTCGTTTTTCAGGCGTCTCTTCCGCAGCCTCCAGCTCCTCGACAGCCATATTAGTAGCAGCGAGCAGGTTCGGATCGATTGGCATCGAGGCTGGAAGGGCGGGAATAAGGAACCCCTCGGCATCCCGACGAGGCTCCTGAGAAGAGCCGGGTGCAACAGACGTCTGGCGCGATCCAGGCAGTGAGAGATTGTTCTCCGTTTCAGCTTCTGCACTCACCAGTTTACGCCGCTTCGCCGCTCGCTCGCGTGCCTGATAGACCGACGGAGGCTCTCTTTCAGCAGGGAGCTCGTCGAAGTGCTCCCGGAACTCATTGACGGTGAGCTGTCCGCTTTGGGTTCTCCTGAATTCAACCAGACGCTTGGCAATGGTCATATCGGCAACCTTTACGACATAGACGACCTCGCGGACGGTTCGTCGAAAGTTGTTCATACGAGCCGCGAGGATGATACATGCACCGCAAACTCCAGCGGGCTGTCTGCCATCCACCATCCAATCCCGCTTCATCCTCTTGAGAATCTTGACAGCATCCTCTGCCACTCTCCTTCCACCAGCCTCTCCAAACTCCAGCTTATCGACGTACTTCTTGATAAGAGGCTCAGGCTCTAAGGCGGTGTAGACGTCCCTCTTCGAAGGGTCAGAGATGAACAGTTTGCCGAGGAGCTCCTTGTAGGTCTCTCCAAGCTTGAAGACGTTGAGCTAGTATGGGTCAGCGCACTGACAGCATGCCGGATGAATGAAGCGGGACTGACCTTAATTTTCTCAGCGAAATCTATGAGAAGATACTTGTTGCCCTGCCTCGTCCGGCATATGTAGTATAAGCAACAGGCGGCGATGACAATGGGACGGCGGCCGTGGGTGAAGCGCTCCCTGGCAGCCAATCGATAAATGTTCATGGCTCGGGATTCCAAGTTGTCGCCGGTCATACGCAAAGCACTCATGAGCCCTCTGACGGCATCTTGGCCGTTCGATTCGGCTGTGCTCCTGCCATCACCTCCACCTAAACCCAGGCGGCGGGCGGACGAACCCATGGTATTCGCATGCCGTTGTTCATCGCCGACATAGCCACCCTGCACAGTGGCCGCGCCAGACGAAGTCTCGCCAAAGGTGACTTCCGAGACGATGTGGGATTCGTTTATGACGTTACCGCAGCTTGTACAGACCATGACGCCGTCCATGTCTTCCGGAGTAGGGTTGGCGCAACAAGTCTGACGCTTCTGTTTAGGACGCGGTGGTAGGGCGCCAACTGGGCGCGTCTTGCCCGCATCTTTGAGGGAGGATAGGCGTTCGCGCGGAGGCCGCGGACGAGGCACGGCGCTCATGTTGGATGGAGGGCGGAGGGTCGCAGGACGCGTGATTGGCGTGGATGCAGTAAGGCCGGTTGTGGAGCGTAGAGGGAGAAAGTTTTCGTGAAGCGCGTAGTGGGTGGGCAAAAGCTGCAGTCAAGACCATGGAGCGCCATCTTGCTGGACAGAGCCTACAGCTGGCGGACGACGAGGCGGAGGAGCGAGATCATGCTGGGCAACTTTATGTCGGCGATAAGGTCGATAGGCTGGAGGGCAGGGGTTCTGGGCTGGGTGCAATGCCGAAAGCGCGAGGCAGAGGTGAAGTCGTCGTTGGAGCACTGAAGGCGGGGTTGGCTTTGTGGTGAAGCGCTGCGTTGGCGAAAACAGCAGCCGCCATCGGTTCGATTCGCGTGGTGGGCGGCATTCACTCGCCCACCTCCTTCACTTGACCTTGCGCCAGCCATCCTCGCCCTGACTTCCGCAAAGCCTGAAAGGCAACTGGCATCATCCCACGACTGACCCGGCCATGGCCCCATTTCAGTAATTTTTCCCACCACAGCTTGCCCTGTGCCGCAATTCTTGTGCAGACGTCCCGCTCGCCTGGCAATCTCGCCCGGCAACCTCGCTCACTCTGGTACCAGCCTGCGTCTCATGCAAAGCGAAACCGAGAGGTTACTTTGAGTGCCCCGCACGGCGACACAAGAGCGAACTAGCGTCTAAGTAGCATTCGGTCCCTCACTGACAGATTGGATCAGCACGGACTACGTCTCACAGCCTCCCACGCTCCCCAGCGCGCCCGCACATCTGGCAAGCGATCAACCCCTTGGCCATTCACCGGCGTTAATTCCACGCTCCTCGTGCGTGTGGAGACTCGGCCCAGGGCCTTCCCGAAGGCTAATGTAACAGCCACGTAAAACCTACCAATTAGCATGCAGCTAGTGCGAAGATGCAGTGTTGGGCTCATCAACTGTCTGAGCTCCGGATGAGCTCCTGCCCTAATGTAGCATGACCTGCCACGATCTGCAGGATGGCGCGCCCGCTCGTCGTGGTTCCAGTGTAAAACCATATCCCGCAGTTTCTTGACTATCTTCATACATATTTGCCAACTGCCCTTGCCCTTCCAACTTTTATCTTCCGCCGTCATCAACTACCTTGCTCACCGCGCCCCCTCTCTTTCCCTTGTCTCCTTCCTCCTGCTCGGTCGTTTTTGAGCAACCATGGAGAGCATCCACAACATCCCCACGTTTCTTCCTGAGAACCTTCAAGCCAAAATAGCTGGTTACAGAGACCTGGGCAATATACCGTTGCTTCCTGCCGCCGCATTAGGAGCCCTTCTCTTTTATCTCGTTCTACTTTCCGTCCAGCGTGAAAGACTCCAGGCGCCGCTTCTCGCTGGCCGTCTCACCCAAAAGGAGCGCGAAAAGAGGTTCCTTGAAGATGCAGTGACGCTTATGAAGGAAGGCTACGAGAAGTTCAAGGCCGGCCTTCCCATGTATCGTGTCACGACCGTCGATGGTGCCGAAACCGTCATCCTGAGCAGCAGATACACCGAGGAGATCAAAGCTTTACCTGATTCTCATCTCAGCTTCGCTAAGGCCGTCAGGGAAAGCATGGCTGGCAAATACTGTGATATTGCCAACCGGGAGAACCCGCTTGCTGTCCACGTAATCAAAGCCGATCTGACACCGAGTCTTCCGCGTCTAATGCCTGCTATTTCCGAGGAAATTGATCTCGCTCTCGAGAGAGTTCTGCCTTCTTGCGATGACTGGACCCCGGTCGTTGCATATTCAATGCTTCTGGACATTGTCGCCCAGGTGTCAGCTCGCGTTTTCGTCGGCGAGCCGCTGTGCCGCGACCCGCGCTGGCTGCAGCTATCCAAAGACTACACTCTCCTAGCTTTCAAAGCCTCCCGTGCTATCAAACAGTGGAAGCCATGGATGCGACCATTTGTCCACAGATTCCTTCCGGAGCTGCGCGAACTCTACCGAGTGCGTGCCGAGGCCATCCAGTTCATGACCCCGGTGTCCCAAGAACGACAAAAACTCGAGATCAAGCGCGACGACTTCACTGAATGGATGAAGCAGAAGTCAAGCCCCGGATTTGCCAAGGACTACGTGGATCAAGCATACACTCAGGTACAACTCGCCATGGCCGCCATCCATACTTCCACCATGAGTGCCACACATATGGTCTACGACCTTGTCGAGCATCCCGAACATGTCGACATGCTGCGTGAGGAGATCAAATCCGCCGTTGTCGAGACGGGCGGCTACCAGAAGGACACAATGGCCAAGATGAAGAAGCTCGACAGCTTCATGAAGGAGTCCCAGCGCTACAACCCACCTGGCCTAACGACCTTCATGCGCTCCTGCTTGCGTGACATCACGCTCTCCGACGGCACGTTCCTGCCCAAGGGCACCGTCATCCAGATCGACAGTGCTCAGCGCTACTTTGACCCCGAGATCTTCCCCAACCCGGACACCTTTGACCCGCTGCGCTTCTACCACCTCCGCGAGGCCGGCGACAAGAACTCGCACCAGTTCGCCACCTCCAACAGTGACTACCTGCACTGGGGCCAGGGCCGCCACGCCTGTCCCGGCCGCTTCTTTGCCAGCAACGAGGTCAAGACCATCATATCGAAGCTATTGCTGAAATACGACTTCAAGCCCGCCAACGCGGAGGCCGGACGGCCGAAGAACTTTGTTTTCGGGACTGCGGTATGCTCAACCTCTCTTTACTTTTGGCCTTTTTCACAGCATTTCAGAGCTAAACCACACCTTCGTTCATAGATCAACCCGAATCCCATGGCCCAGATCCTGGTCAGGCGGCGCAAGGAGTAAGAGACATTTGAGAAGGTTGGACACCATTTTCCCGCTATCTGCATTCTATGATCCCATAAAATATCCAGTTTACACACACAACATCCACTGCAATATACCAGGTTGATCGTCGAAAAGAGGCACTGGCTAAGTGAGAGCTGCTCTCAGAATAAATAACTCATCAGCTGCGTCTCTGAAAAAGTCTCTCCAAACCTGGCTGCGACGATGTGAGGCGTTTGATCAGGCACATATTCTCTATGGCCGCTATCAACACCGTGCGTATGTACCAGTGTCTGATTTTGCAGGACATCCAAAGCGAAGCCTCGTTGCCCGTCAGTGTAACACCAGTGTGCGCTCACCCAACAGATGCTATCATATTTTTGAGAGAAAAGAAGTCGTGAGGCCATCATGGGCGAAGTGATCGTTTTCCCTCGTTCATTATTTTTGCGAAAGAAGCCATTCGAGCCTTCTCCAATTCAAGAAAACGGCCAGGTTCACGAATCCTCTGGAGCGAGAACAGAAAAAAGCCGTGCATTCAGGCCACTCAGCGCACGAAACCAAAGCTTCTCTTCGCCCGTACGAACGTATAAGATCCCGACCCCACGATCCAAGTTAGATCTCGAGTTTGACTCAAAAGCTCGCTGATACCTAAGTATAAAGGCCACCACAAAGGATGCGCACAACACAGAACGCCCGCCGCAGCCATACCAGCTCCAATCCCATGGAAAATAAACACCGCCCATTGCCCATATCTAATGCAAGCTCCCATATCACACATACTCATTCCTCCTCCCCCTCCTCCCGCACAAACTCCTCCAACCTCATCCCCAATCGTCACGGCCCCGCAGCCGCCTCCGCCCCCGCCAAATCAATCGCGCCATCCGTACCAAACCCGTTGAGACCCGACTGTCCATCACTCGTATAAACATGGCTGAACACCTCCAGATTATCGTCGACCAGCCATTGCAAGTCCTCGCTCTCCGGTCTAAGCGTGCGGGCGAGGCCGTGGCCGGGTTTGGGGTAGTGGGCAGGCGGATCAGAATCGTAGCCATCGCCATACGGATCCTCTGCGTCGCCGACGCCCGAGTCCTCCTCGGGCCCGGGCGCGAGCATTGGGGAGTGATTATTATTGTTGTTATTGGTCAGCGCGGTTGCGGAGGGCGGGAGAGAAGATGCAGAGGTGGATACGGCCAGGGTGGAGGGCGGGGGTATCGAGGTTGTTTTTGCGGGGTTGATAGTCTGAGTTGGGGTGTGACTGGTGAGGAAGCTAGAGTTGTTGAGGCTAGGTTGGTCGGAGTGGTGGTGCTGACTTGCTTGCGCGATGATGCCGTCGGTTGTGGCGTTGTTCGTGGCGTCGGCGCCCACGGGTCTTGCTACAGCTCCTGTGGCGCCGATCAGATTGCGCACGTTTGGTGCGAAGACTGAGAGGTCTGGATGGATGTCTGTGGCGTGTAGTAATAGCTCTGTGAGTTTTGCTGCTGATAGTGTTGAGAAGTAGGTGCGTTTCTAGTGTGTTCGTTAGTATGGAGCTTGAAGTGGATGCGCTGGGCTGGCTGACTTCGTCTCTGCTTAGATCTCCGCCAGATATCAGAGTGTTCAAATTCGGTAGTGCTTCGTCTTGCTTCCTCTTTGAAGCAGCACAGCTACCACAGAACCATTCCTTCTCAGCGACCTGCACGACCTCCCGGTCGATTGGAGGATGATGGCAGTATTGGTGATAGCCTATGTTGCATCCATCGCAGAATACTATCATATTACTGACAGGGCTGTGACCTCGTTGGCACACCTTGCAAACGCTTGTTTCGGTAGGGCGGCGATGCGTGCGCTTCTTTCTCGGGGCAGTCGAGGGAGACGGGAGGACTGGAGTAAATTGAGCCGGCTTCGTGACATTGCGGCCAGACTTGGTCTTGGTAGGGAGCGGAGTGTAGGATGAAGAGATGTCGGAATCGTCCTGAGGGTAGTAGGACGGTTAGAAGCCGCCATGGCCCAACGGAACAGCAAGCTCACCTCACTGTCCGGCGTGTCTGCTGCCCTCTTTCTCTTGCCCGCTCTTGATCCGCCTCGGCCGCGCGCCCGACCATTTCCTCGTCCTCTTGTAGACGTTACGCTAGCGGCTGACGCTGGAGTTGCGCTGCTCTCCCCCGCACCGGCAGCGCTCTCCGGCCGCGGCGTGGATGAGCTCGCAGCAGCGGCTTTGGAAGCACCGCGGGCCGCCCTCTTGTTTGTAGACATAGGCGGGGGAGTGGGGATCTTGTCACTGGTCACCATGCTCCTCAAGACTTGCTCGCGCGCTGCCTCGTATCCTGGGGTGCCGACATGCGCCGCTGCGTTCGCGCTGACGCGCCGCAAGATCTCCTCAGTGGAAGCGGAGAAGCCCGACGGTATTCGCGATAGGCCGACGGGCGAGACGGAGGAGGTGGTCGCGGAGGCGACGGAGGCGGAGGCGGCAGGCTTCAGGGCGTGCAGCGTCGTGGTCGTGGTCGTGGTGGTGGTGGCGCTGGCGCTGGTTGCGGCGGGCCATGGACGCGCAGTGGAAGGCGCAGAGTCGCTGGCCTGGCCGTTACTCTGGTT
This sequence comes from Macrophomina phaseolina, assembly GCA_020875535.1. NCBI lineage: Eukaryota > Fungi > Ascomycota > Dothideomycetes > Botryosphaeriales > Botryosphaeriaceae > Macrophomina > Macrophomina phaseolina. The sequence goes on along the minus strand of JAEQDS010000069.1, from coordinate 3,726,696 downwards.
CGCCGGAGCATTGGTGGGCGCAGGGGCGCCGGGCGACTGTTCAAGCGACATTCGGGCCCGTGAGAAGAGTGCGACGGGTGTGGTAGGGCAACGGATGCATGCGAGCTGGCTGTCTGCCGCGGAGGCTTGGGTGCTTGCAGACGAGCTGCCTGTTGAGCCTAGCCAGCAGCACGGCCCTCGGGATCTCCGCCTAACCGTCATCTTTCCGCTCGCCGCTCCGCTTCCTTGCAGTTGGCACTACGAATGCCGCACGTCCGCTGTGCCTACTTGAGATCTGTCTTTCTAGTCTAGATGACCTGAACCAAGTCTTCTGCCTGGACATTCTGCGCCGAGGAGTTTCTGCATTGATGGCGTGCACTCACTGCTCCTCGAGTCTATCTAGGTACCCGGCCCGCGTCTGCCTGCCCTACCTAGGACTCTCGGCTGTCGGCTCCCCGATAAATGGCCTAGCTGGACAGTTTCTATTTTCTTTTTCGTTTCTTCTTCCTCAGGCCACTACCCCTTCGCTCCGTAGATTCGCGATCTCCGCTTCGCTCATCCCGACCATATTCTTCAAAACCTCATCTGTGTGTTGCCCTGGCGTCATAGTGTCAATTTCCACGACGTCTAGTTTTGACATCAACACTTACCAAGCGTTGGAGGAGGAGTGCGAATGCTGGGCTCAGAGAATGAATACTTGACTGGAGTATTGACCAGCTTGATTGGCCCGCACGTTGGGTGCTCCACCTCCGCAACCATGTTTCGCGCAAGGACTAGCAAGCGCTCAGTACATTTCCTTTCGCGAATGCTGGCGGGTGTGAGGATACATACCATGTTCGTGATTCAGAGTCCCTTGGATATCGTTGATCGCCGCATAGGGCATTCCGCAGCCCTCAAGAATCTCCAGCCATTCCTGCGTTGTTTTTTTCTTCGTCTCATTCTCAATCAGCTCTTCAAGCAAGTCTCTATTCTTCACCCTGAGCGCGTTGGTCACGAATCGCCCATCTTTTGCCCACTGTGCCTTCCCAATCCGCTCGACGAGAATCCCGTACAGCCGATCGTTTCCCCCACCCAGGAGGATGTCGCCGTCGGCGGTCTTGAACGCCTTGTATGGAACGATCGATGCTGCAGCATGTCAGAATCAAGGGCGAGTGGGACGAACGTTTGACCTACGATGTGCTGTGCCCCACCGTCCTGAGTCTTTCTTTCCGCTGATCAGAGCAGAGCTAGCAATGTTTGTCAGTGTCGCAACTTGGCAGTCGCTGAGCGCCACGTCAATATGTTGTCCTTTGCCCGTTCTGCCGCGTCCAATCAGGGCTGCCATAATAGAGTTCGAAGTATACAGCCCGGTAGTCAGATCCGTGACTGCTACACCAACTTTCACAGGTGGTCCATCTCTTGAGCCAGTAATGTGCATTAAACCCATCTCTCTGCAGGTCATAAGCTTTTGGGTCAAGCACATGGTATGGCATCGAAGACTTACGCTTCAACCATGACGTCATATCCAGCGCGGTCGCTGTAGGGTCCTGTCTGCCCGTAGCCGGTGATGCTTGCATAAATCAAGCTAGGGTTAATCTTGGACACGCTCTCATAGTCCATTCCGTACTTCTTGAGGCCACCGGGTAGATAATTCTCCACCAGAACATCGCAGTCCTTTGCCAATTTATGGAGGATTGCTACGCCTGCCGGATGGGCAAAGGAGAGACCAAGAGACTTCTTGTTTCGGTTTACCTCGAGTGCGACAAGTCAGTGTCTCGAGCTCATGCCCCAAAAGAAGTCAATCGTACTGAGAGGAAGTATGCTGATTCGCCGGGTCCTTGAGCCTCGTCGGAGATGTACTTGGCATACGGAGGACCCCATGCTCTTGTGTCGTCGCCTCGAATGGGATGCTCAATCTTGATCACTTCGGCCCTATAATGTCCAATGTTAGTAACAGCAGGCACGGAGCTGACAACCTCGGCAGAGGTGGCCCGTACTAGGTGCCTGTAGCCGGCCTACCCTAAATCGCCCAATATTTGTGTACAGTAAGGCTGTTGACTTGTGAGTCTCGTCGGCGCTTCAAAGGTGCAACGTGGAACTTACTCCAGCGAGGACTCTAGTCATATCCAGAACGCGGATTCCTGCCAAGGGAAGAGTTGCGGCTTCTGCTGCTCCAGCAGCTGTTGCCAGTGGCCTATATCGCTGGCCATTGCGCCTGATCAGACGGTCGGACTGGATGAAAGACCGGAAAATTGGAGCGCGGGCAATGAGTTTCGACATTGTTGCAGCTTTATGAGGCTCTCCACCTCCTCTGAACGATGGGCTTAAGAGTTGGAGTGAGACAGGGCAATCTTATCCCCGCGACAAGCCGACGGCCGGGCAGGGAAGGCGGAAGCGGTTGCATGAACCCCGCTATGGCTTTCCCGTCGCGGAGGGAGCTTGGGCCGAGGTTGCTGCGTCACACTACTGCGATCTTCGGCGACCCTGCCCTCATTTTCCAAGCCACAGAAAGCTCCCACAATGTTCACGGGCATCGTCGAGATAATTGGCAGTAAGTAGTACAGAACGCCGCGGCATTTCTCGTCTGACGGGCTTCGCTAAACTTGCTAGCCGTCTCCGCCTTGGAGAAGCAAGACGACACCGCCAGCGGTGGCGGCGGCACCTCTCTGACTATCAATGGCGCCGAGGAAATCCTGGTCGACGTTCACCTGGGTGACAGCATCAGCGTAAATGGTCAGCCCGGATGCTTCTCCCTTTCGCGATCTTACGTTGACGTTTCGCAGGCACCTGCCTGACGGTCACCGAATTCACGAAGTCGTCCTTCAAGGTTGGCGTCGCTCCCGAGACGCTCCGCAGAACCAACCTAGGCTCGCTCAACCAAGGTTCCAACGTCAATCTCGAGCGCGCCGTGTCTGCGTCGACCCGAATGGGAGGCCACTTTGTCCAGGGCCACGTCGATACCGTCGCAAAGATTCTCTCCGTCACTCCTGACGGCAACGCGAAGACTTTCCGATTTCAGCCACGCGACACGTCCATTCTGCGGTACATTGTGGAGAAGGGTTATGTCACAATCGACGGCGCGAGCTTGACTGTCACCAAGGTTCAAGATGGGCCGGAGGGCTGGTGGGAGGTCATGCTCATTGCCTACACCCAGGAGAAGGTCGTGACTGCGGCTAAGCAGCCCGGAGAGGAGGTCAATGTCGAGGTCGACCAGGTTGGCAAATACGTCGAAAAGAGTGTGGCCGGTTACTTTGAGGACAAGGCCAGCGGGGATATCGCCATTCTGGAGAAGATGGTGTCCAGGCTGGTGGACGAGCGGCTGAAGTCGATTGGCAAGTGATCCGAGACACACACCACGTGCGTCTACGGCGGTGACCAATCAACCACCTTATCCGCTCACATGTTGGTGTGCTTACGGTCGTTCTCGGGGCTGCACTGTACTCATGAAGGAGGACGCCCCGACAGTGATTGCACGAATACCTTGCGTTGGTGGCGCAGCCCGGCCTGGTGGGAGTGAGGCGGAGTGCAAGGCGAACGTGCACTCTCAGATGTAGGCATCCATCACGTATATAAAGCTGCTGGACGTCCTCAGAAGTCGTCTATCGCTGTCCTACGAACTGTACTGCTAGCAATGAGATCCCATGCCACTATTCGTCCGTTTGTAGGCCGAACCCTATCCGTAAACTCGCACAACTCGTCTCGTCTTATCAGCTCTCGCCAGCACACCCGCGGACAAGCATGCAGGCCTACGCCACTTTGCGATCGGAGCAGCCGTACGATTCCACGGCGCGGCGCTCTTCGCAGCAGTCGACACGCGCTTGACGGAGTCTCGACAAGCCGGACTGCAAGTCTTTAGGCAACACTGCAGCGGCGATCATCCCGATAACGCCAGCCGAAGATGTCGGCTTAGGAATGGACGGCCTAACCCTGCTCGCCAGCAGTGCCGCCAATGGCCACGGCCGGGCAGGACGCAAGAGATGCATTGTCATGCAGAGGGTTCTTACGTTGCTTGAGCGCGCCGATGGTCACGTTCGTGGGATCAGCGGCATGCGGGTAGGATGCACATGCGGTGGCATTCGATTGGCCTGCCCTGCCATTGACAGCTCATCAACGGCGGTAGAGCCTCAGAAGACGTGCTGCCGGCCGGCGCGCTGCTCACGCTCGTGTGCCGCAGCTCAATTGCCTCCCGGAATTCTCCCAGAGGCATGCTGAGCGAGGTCGCAATCCTCATGACGGAGCGGTGCACAAACGTTGTTTTAGCCTCCCCCGCTACACAGTCCCCGGCCCTCGCCCACCGCTCCCACCCGTCACGCCATGCGCAATGGACTGGTCGCTGCTTGACCTCTCCAAGGAGGCCGAGGACGTGGCGTCCGGCCTGCAGATCTTCGTCGATACCGTTCCCGGCTATGACCGCGATTTCCTAGCCCACATCAGCGCGCTGTTCGCAATCAGCGCCGAGCTGCGGCGTTTGGACGAGCTCATCAGCCAGCGATCACACCGCCGTGCCGCCGCAAAGGTCACCTACGAGCTCGACCTGCTGTGCAGTAGCATGGAGATGACGCTAGATGCCGTCAATTCTGATCTCTTCAGCGTGAGAGGCCAAGCAAGCCCACGTCGGGCCTACGAACATCTGTGCATGCACTTCGGACGAGAAGGACGATCGTTCAGCGGCCGCCTCGTGGCATACCAGGACCTCGCTGTAGGACTTTGTGACATAGTGCAAGGGTACGGCTGATCTTACTTACTCAATCGGTGGTCCCTTATACTTATCTGCAATCAGGGATGGCATGATCGAAGACCTAGACGAGGTAGCCGCTGTTGTCAAAGGCCTGAAAGCGCGACAGTTGACTCTCGACACCGACAAATACAGTAAGCCTTTACCGGACTTGACGAGTTGTTCTACTGTCAGCACGACTACTGCGCATAAGTTTCACGCATTGTTGCCTGCTGGCAAAACCTCGACAGGCAAACTTGGTCCAGCTCTCAACATGAGACTTACACATACATAGGATCCCCGCAAGCCCAGCCCAGAATACCCTCGATCAGACCTTCTCTTCGTCCCAATCCCCCTTACGTGCCTCAGTCTCCAAATACGAGCTCAGACGATTGGGATAGCGATGAGATGTTCGCATATCCCCCTACAGCACCTCAAGCGCCGTTGTCGCCAGCCTTTTCCAACTCCTCCTTTGAGACTTACTACTCAATTCCGACCTCTCCGAGCCTGGACTCCAATGCGTCATATAGCCCGATTCACTGGGCTAACAAAATTTTTGACGGAATGCATGCAATGACGCCTTTTCGTGGAAATCTGGGCCAGCCGTAAGACCTGCAGAGTCGGAGTTCCTGGCCATTGTACTGATGGAAGCGCAGAACGAGATGCCTCGGTCGAGACATTCCGGATGCTGTGAACAGGCTCTGTGCCGAGGGCTTCCTCAAAGTAGTCGAACAGTGAGTAACGTTCTTCTGCGAATGGCCGTGGTTCTAACTCCGGTAGACCGTTTGACGCAGCAGATGCCTTTGTGCGGCTGTATTGGAGGCCTTCCGACCATCGCGCGAGGATCCTCTTCCTTACGAAAGACCGCCTTGGACGACGCTACCGCCACTGTATCCCGCTTACCCTGCTGAACATTCGACGTGTTGGCACGTGCCTGCAACTTTCCAGAGGCAACCAGTATGACGGCCGCCTGGATCTGTGGGCGAATCTCCGATTTACTTTTTATGAGAGAATGGTCTTGTTCTTTTGTACCGCAGTGGCTTTGAAGCGCCAGGATGCCGTCGATAGCCCGCTCCAAGTTGAAGACTATTTCCAGAACGGTGAGGACACGGAATTCGCGGCAGAAATTGAGGATGATCGCTACCTGCACGCTTTCCGGGTGTTCAAGGATACGAATACCGGTGCCGTCCGCTTTGAAGCAACAGCGCGCCGAGGGCCGATGCAAAAGACGCCCATCTGGACAGCATTTGTGACGCAATACATCGGCCTCAAGGGGTGGATGCGACGCGTCGGGCCAAAGATCATTTCGCTCAGCGCATTGCATCCGTATGTTTTCTGCGACAACTACTTGCCGCCTAAAGGCAGAGATGGACATTTTGAGCTTCGATTCAAATTGAGGCAAGGTCAGTCAGTGTGCGGCTCAATAGTGCGCCGACTCTAACGATTTGGCAGACTGCGAGGACTTCCTAGCTATCTTTCCGACCATAAGCGCACCTTGAGCACCTGGGGCGTTGTCTATTACATGCGCTATGTCGTTTGACTGGCATACTTATGAATGACGACTCACGAATTCACGACGAAAATATACCCATTACCTGGCAGGGTGGGCTGGTTCGAGTTATGGCGGTCTCTTCCGACCATTCCAGTGTTGACGAGAGAAATGGATGGCAACAACAACACTCCTTATGTGACGACTCAACGAAGCTTACGGAAGTGGGGTTCAAGCCCCGGTTTTGTTCTTCAGGCAAGGCAGCTGCAGGTGATGTGCGCTGGTTATTTCAACTCACGTCGGCATTATTCTGGTAGTATTCTATCCAATGATATGTCTCGATCACTCTTTTGCACGCTGCACTGTTGAAGATGGCTCCTGTTTGTGGGAAGGGCGCGGACCGACGAGGCGGGGGACCGGGCGTCAACCCTAACCGCTACGACAGGTGGTCACAAAGCGTTGCACTTGCAAGTGGACATGTGCACGAATGATGGGAGGGGTTGTCTAGATGCAGGCGATATCCCCAGGCCTCGCGTGTGTGCCGGCTTTGGTGAATGCTTCATATTCTAATGGCCGAGGCATGTGCTGGGGACTGACTGGCTTGTGGTGGATGCGATCACTCCGCAAGACTGGACCCTTGAGGGCCCGGACAGGAGGCGCGGAAGCTCTGCGGAGGACTCTCGCCTGACCGGCCGAAATTGCGCCTTCTGGGCCACGACAGTGACGAAATCGTGAAAAGCGGCGCCGGAGACCTACCCGGCGCCAGCGCGAGGGCGATAAGCGCAGAAAAAAACCCAACTTGGGGACCGCGCCGGCCTCCGGACCGAAACCGCCGCGAAAGTTGTTCGCGACAAGAAAAGTTTCCCAAACGCCCTGCACATTGCTACCCACCAAACCCTCACAAACTACTTGCTACAGTCCTTCTTCACTCTCCAGCAATCATGGCCGACGACCGCATGGCCAACTTGGCCCATTCTGAGGCCCACTACTTCAACAGGTATGCTCTCTGTCTGGAGCCCAAAGCTTTGTGAGAGCCTGCCGCTGACACCGTATCCTACAGCTACAACCACCATGGTGAGTCGTCCAGAGCGCGAGCAGGTGCCCGAGCATACCGAGCTGACTTCCAGTTGAGGCATCCACGAGGAGATGCTGGTGAGTGCCCATGTCTCCCGCCCCCGCAGCACAGCGCCTTGCGACGCTCGAGAGCCTCGACTGACAGCGCCGCGCAGAAAGATGAGGTGCGCACACGGTCATACCGGGACTCGATTTACCAGAACGGCCACCTCTTCAAGGACAAGATCGTCCTGGACGTCGGATGCGGTACATCCATCCTTAGCATGTTTGCAGCCCTTCCCCGAAACCCTGGCCGCCCTGTACACTGGAAGATCCTAATGCGCAGGGGAACACTAGGTTCGCCGTGAGGGCTGGCGCAAAGCACGTCATTGGCGTCGACATGTCTACCATTATCGACAAGGCCAAGGAAATTGTCGAGGCCAATGGCATGTCTGACAAGATTACGCTGCTGCAGGGCAAGATGGAGGAGGTCGAGCTGCCCTTCCCCAAGGTCGACATCATCATCTCCGAGTGGATGGGCTACTTCCTGCTGTACGAGAGCATGCTTGACACCGTGCTCTACGCCAGGGACAGGTACCTGGCTCCTGGCGGTCTCATTTTCCCTGACAAGGCTACCATCTTTCTGGCCGGTATTGAGGACGGCGAGTACAAGGAAGAGAAGATTGGCTGTAGGTGCCGCGTGTCGCATACGTTGATGATGTGCTGATTTTCGGTTTAGTCTGGGACAACGTCTGGGGCTTCGACTACACGCCGCTCAAGAAGACTGCCATGACCGAGCCTCTTGTTGACACTGTCGATATGAAGGCCGTCGTCACGGACCCTTCTGCCGTGTTCAATATCGACCTCTACACTGTCAAGGCAGAAGACCTTGCGTTCAAGGTTCCCTTCAGCCTCAACGTCCGCCGCAGCGACTTCGTCCACGCTATTATTGCTTGGTTCGATATCGAGTTCAGCGCTTGCCACAAGCCGATCCGTTTCTCGACCGGCCCGCATACCAAGTACACGCACTGGAAGCAGACTGTCTTCTACATCGACGATGTCCTCACTGTAGAGGCGGGAGAAAAGATCGTTGGCACGCTGAGCAACAAGCCGAATGAGAAGAACAAGCGTGACCTGGACATTGAAATTACTTACAAACTCGAGACTGAGGATATGCACAGACAGTCGGAGGGAATTGGTAGCTACAAGATGTAAGCTCAGCCGGTGCTTTGACGAGGATTTGAAAATAGACTGACCGGTTGCAGGTGCTGATTGAGTTTCTTCGAACTCTGTGGTTGACGGTAAACTCCGCTCCGCCCGACGTGAGTACCGCGTCGCGCATCGAAGGACGGAGCAGCTTCAACAAGCTGGCAATGGCGGAAGAATAACGGCCTCTCTCATAGACTTAGATGCACGGCAAACCGGGAGAGTTCCTTCAAGAGCATTCGGCAACGGTGTTTCGTGGCATCTGGGCCGTCTCATCCGGTTGAGACGAGTGGTTCAGCAAAGGGTCGGCGCTGGTGGGGATATCAAAAGACAGACAGCTGGTTCCAGCGCAATATTTCGGTTGGCTTGGACATGAAAAGGCGGTCTCTTCCGGGACCAAGATGCATTCTTCAGGATATCTTCGAAAAAAATTCTCATTTTTCTTTCGCTCCCAAGGACCATCGGACGGGTACCTCGTCTAATTTGCTCCAGACTAATGTGCTATAGAGGCAAACCATGCGAAGCTAGCACCGTGTACTTAACTAGGAAGGCTGGTGCAGATCAACAAGTCTTTCTGTTCCCGAGGAAAGGCGCGGCTTGACGTCTTGGCGATCAAGGTGGTGAGTTGCCGCGGTCAAATCACACCAGCTGCGGACACAGGGCCTGCATCCGAAGTGCTCGCCGCGTGGAGAGGAGTCATTAGAGTTACTGGCCAAACTCTTTTTCAGCGAAGCGAGAACGCTGCCAATCGCACCTATGCTTGCGTCTCCTTTCTAATACGTCGCAAGAAATCCAAGTTTGGAACATTTTGAGACGTAGGACGAGCGACCGAGTCTGCGAGCAGAAATCTAAGCACCGCTCAGGGTGCCCCGGGCACGCACAAGCTAGCACGGGCGTGGAGGCAAAGAGGAGCATGCACACATCAGCGCATTTCCTTTGCGTCAAGATACGAAACACGCAACCCGACGTCAACGGCGGTTGTCACAGGTTGCTTCAGAAATGGGAACAGCTGTCAGTTTGCCACGTGCCCTTGGGGATAGCGCCAGCGCATGCCTAAGATAGGTCTCCCGCATGGGTGGACCAGGGGAGCGATCCGCTGCCGACGCGGCCGACGTTTCGAAGACGGGCCACTGACGAGGGAAGAGTGCGGGCGAACCACGCCGCGACCGAGCGCCCCCTGGAGACGGCGAAGGAAAGAGAAAGAAGGCCATCATACGGGGGCCGGCGGCGGATGAGGCTAGGCGAATCCGCTGGTGGCGGACCAACGAAGTCGCCCTGCATCTCGTCCTAGGGCATTGAGACCATCAGCTGATTTTGACGCACTGAGGATGGCGATGAGCTGGCCGGCGCAATTCGAGCCGCACGCCAACAGGATCTGCGTGCGGGCGATCGCTGATGGGGGGACGCGGATCTCCGGGAGAGTCTGCCCACCTGTGATGAACCGGATCTGCAACCCAATCTCATAGTTCCCTCGTCCTGGGTCCCCTACCACGCGACCGGGTGTGTCGCTAGTCGGCGCTGGCGAGCCATCACAAATTGCTCCGATCTCCCCACCCATTGGCTGCCGCCTGGTAGTGATGGCGCTATCATTGCTGGCGCAGCCCTGATGGCTACCCGCCCATCCCTGGAACGGGGCTGGATGCTCGAGCGCGGCAGCGACGCGCGCGCGCATGGTTCCTCCTGGCATTACCCTCTGATAGTGCGGCCGCAGAGCTTGGCCAGCCTTGCCATCCGAGTCCTTATCCCTCGTCTTGTTCCCAGTTCTCTGGAGGCCTGGTCCGTCAGACCCTCGACATCATGGCGAAACTTCATTCTATTGAGGACTCCTTCTTCATGCAAGATGTAATTACCCGCATTACGCCGCGAAGTCAGATCCACGAGTATGTTCGGTCCTGTTCAATCTAGTTGCGCGCCCAGCTCGCCGGTTAAGTTACTAACTCGTCGCGCAAAAAAGGCTATATACGGTGCGACCCTGTGTGATCGAAGAGGAGGACGAAGAGGAAGAGGGGGAGCAGGAGGAGGAAGAGGAGGAGGAGGGAGAAGATCATGTGGATGATTCTCCGTACGACACCGACGATGCGGCGCCCTCAGTGAACATACCCCGATATCGAGGTCAGCTCGTGGACCAATCCCGAAAACGAGCGTCCATGCCTCCCGCCATCACCAGTGCCAAAACGTCCATATACCGCACCGCAAACTCAATCATCTCGCAGCGCACCTCCATCAGCAACGATCAGGTTGGCATACAGTACCGCTCGCAGTTCGAGAGCGTGCCCACTGCAAAGGCTTGGGAGATGCATAGCAATCACTTCCAGCGGCGTCCAGTCTCGATCTTCTCGGTCTCCTCCGGACCCCGCCATTCGAAGACGCCGAGCATCATGCAGCCCCTTATATTCCAGAGACTTCCGCGCGAGGTGTTCGCCTGCGTTATGCAGCAGTTGGAGGTACTGCATTTTGGGAAGGGTGCGCAGAACTGCACGAGTTGTTATCTGCGGGATTTATACAACATTGCGCTCACGAGCCGGTCGTGGGACAAAGCTGCAAGGGCTAAGCTGTAAGACTCGAATTGGTGCGAGTGCTGGTGACCGGACGAGCTGACGGAGTCCTAGATATTCCAGTGTATGGCTGCCACCCCCGGACCACCCAGAGACCACGCTTTACTTGAAGAACAAGATACCAAGTCGCCTAAAACTCCTTCGGAAAACACTGCGAGAGAGAGGCGCGGTTGCGAAACTGGTGCGAGAGATCAAGGCGTCGGAAATGCAACAGATTTTCCTGCAAGCAAACTACAATGAAGGACAGGAGATTCTCAACGATTTGGCCTCCATCGTCATGGCCTGTCCGAACCTCGAGAGATTTATCGGGTTCCACACCATATACAACCACGAATTCGACCGCCTCAACCATGCCCTATCAACAAGACCGAACCTCAAAGAGCGAGCATGGATAGTGGGCAAGCCGATCAACCACGGAGCAGGAAAGCTAACTCAACAGCAAGCCTTCGAGCTTTATCCAGGCCCGACGGAGCTCTTCGTCCACCAACACGACGTCACTACCAAACTCACGACCCTCTTCCTCCACGGCAACGATTCCGGCGCCATGGACTTCCGCTCCTTCGTCGCCACCTTCCGCAAGTTGCCGAGCCTGCAGCACCTGCACGTCTCCAACTTCGCCGCCGCCGACTTCAACGACCGCACGCTGGCTGCACTGCCGCCATCGCTCAAATCCCTGCGCCTGGAGGCGCTCGACGGCGTCTCGGACCGCGGCCTGCTGCGGCTCGCGCGCTCGCCCGCCGTCGCCGCGTCCCTCGTATCCCTCGCCCTCATCCACCTTGAGATCGTCGACCTCGTCATCGTCATCGACTTCCTGCGCGCCTGCAAAGTTCTCAAGCGCTTCGCCATCGTCCAGGACGGCTCCCCCGGCGCGAGTCCGGATGTCCCGCTCTTCCGCCCCGTCTTCGCCTCCCCCTCCCTCCGCCAACTCCACTGGGACATTCTCATGCCCGGCCCCGCCACCGACGAGCTGGCTGTGAGCATCGCCGGCGGTGCTTTCCCGGCGCTGCAGCGCCTGCGCGCGCCGTGTGATTACGATGGCCGCTTGCAGGACCTGTGCCGCCCGCGCGGCTGCGTCGTCCTGCCGGAGGACGGGTACTGGGCTGGCGAGGATGACAACGGCGCCGGTGGCGGGAGGAGGAGCGACGTGCCTGCGCGGCACCGCCAGCACCGCGACTCAATGTCGCCGCATGAAGAGCGTGGCGCTGACGGGCCGGTCAGACATCCGCCCTCGCCCTCCTCCTACACCTCCTCTCCGATGGCGTACACACGCAACCTGGCGCAGGCGCGGCGCCGCGCGCAGGAGCGCATCGACGCCCGCGTCGCGGCGAACCGCTGCACCACAGCTTCATCGGCGCCGGGCTCGTCGGTGGGGTCGTCGTCCATGCGCAGTGTCAGCAGCGGCGGCGCGGGTATCGAGATCGTGGTCGAGGAAGATGGCGTTGTGATGGATCGGTTTACGTTCGAGCACATGGGCACGCACGGCAGCCCGGTCGAGTACGTGCTCGAGCCGGATGTCGAGGGGAGCGTGGATGCGGTTATCGGCGTTGCGGATCTGATGCTGGGGGGGCCGGCGAGGAGGTTGGGTGGCGTCGGGCCGAGGGGATATGGAGGGCCGGGGATTAGGGAGGCGTGTACGGGGGCGGTCGGGGCAAGGGTTGGGACCGGGAAGGGGTGGCATAGGGCGAGGAGCCGGGTGACGGTGTTGGATTTGATGGATTTTTTTTAGGGGGTGGGTTGAGTTGTGCCCGATTTTGTGCTCTAAGGAATGGGTGTTATGGTTCTTTTGTATATCATGCGGATATCCTGGAGGGTTGGCTGCATTTGGCTGGTGTTTTGTCTCCAAGGGTCGTCTTTTTTTTTTTTTTTTTGGTGCATCCGGCTGGAGAAAATACGCACTCGTAGTTGGTTGGCGTCTTTACATTATTTCGCACATTTGGGTTTTTAAAGCGTGTAAGCTCATCTTTTGTCAAGATGCTCTCGATGTAGCTTTTTTTTTCACCAGATTTCTCTGCAAGTTTCTGGAGACACATGATCCGATCGTCTGCCATCCTCATAGCAGCGACTCCCCAATCCGTTCCAGCCGAGCTGATTGTTGCAGTCGATCAATATCTAGAGGCGTTTCCATCGTTATGGCTCGACGTTGTGGTTACATGTAGATCGATCGCAGAAGACACCTCGTTGATATTGACATCCGTGCAACATTACTTCCTACAAGCAGCAATTTACCGCAATAGCTTTTGCAATGAGCTGTTCTGTAGCGTAGAGACCGAACCGATATAATTTGTCTTTTCCCACCAGGGCAGAAATGGCCATAGTGCGAGACAGCAAGAGTTATAGTCTTCTTCGCCGCAATGCAGACTGCGTACATTGCTCGATGATGTTATGGTAAGTGGAAAACATCTCTGACAATACGGAGCTGACATCAAATGAGATAGACTAAGCTTGCAGCAGCCCCCCCAACTAAAATAGTATTAGCAAATGAATCCGTGCTGCGGCCTATTAATGTAAGATCCTCAGGATCCCAGTTAACCAACTTGCCTGCCTTCGGCATCGACTGGAAATCAAACAGCGCGACTCACCTTACAATGGCTCATAGGACTGATGTTAGCAACCGAAGGGCTATTTACGGGCTTACGGACTATCCGAAGATGCACGAGGGGTTGAACGTAGAAGTTGAAGACATAAGTCGGACAATGCTGCAGCCCATGTATAAAACCACCGCGGGAGGATGAGCTGTCTCCGATAGAGCTGCCTCTGCTGTAGTCAAGCCTATGCTGATGGAGCATACGGATTCTGTTTTGTGTTTGATCACAAAGAAGGGGAAGGGGGATTTAGTTTATCCGCCTTCTCTTTGATTATTTTCTTTTTGTTCTTTCGTGAAATGGAGGTGGAAAGGACACAGTCAAATGTCTTCCCCGTCATTCAATGATATTAAGCAGATCAGCCTGCTTTGAGCGTGGCAAGGATGTAAAAGTAGGCTATGATCTTAATGCTTTCAGGACTGTTTAGAGAGAAGTATACAAATATCGTATCTTGATCAAGCTCTATACTCTATGATCCCATGTCTATTTACCAGCCGAACAAGAACCAGCGCCATCAAATGCTTCAATAACCCACGGCGCCAAACCGAGCCCATCAAGCAATGAACTCTAACCTCGCTATGAACCTTGCTCTACCTAAGCTTAGGCTGTCTCCCCCCTCTGCGGCGCCCACCCCTTCAACCACTCCCTGGCCTTTAACAAATCTCCTCCCTCCGCCTCCATCGCAGCCACACACCATTCCAACCCATAGCCGCCTTTCCCGCCAATATTTCCCTCCTCTGCAGCCAACATCTCCGCGAGATTCCGTCTCTTCTGGCTCGCCTCATCCGTACAAAACTGCATCTGCCTACTCGGCGCCTCTCCATCTTTTACCACCAACCCATCTAAGAGCGGCCGGATAAGTGGCAGCGCCTCCTTGGCCGACAAGCCTGGAGGGTCAATCCCCCTATTCCCCCTACCCGTCTTGCACATCTCATTGCGACACCATTCCTTCCCGCAGCCCGTTAACAGCTGGGCGAGGTACCTGCGCTCGACACGCCTGCGCAGAGCCTTGCCATCCGGATCGTACATACTGACATACAGAGGGCCGAAGCAGACACTACAAAGCCCGATATCATTCCCGGGGCCGGCGTGGCCGGCAGCGCGAGTGCCGCCGGCCTTTGTTGCGCCGTCAAGGGTGCGGCCGCAGTTGGCATTGCGGCAGAGGCGCGGGGCGGGGCGGCTCAGCTTCTCGAATTCGTGGTGCCTGAGGTGCGTGGCCATATCGCGGAGGCGGGTGATTTTATTGCAGAGATGGCACTCGGTGGTGCGGGCGCCATCGGCAAGCTCGTGCGGTGTGAGGTTTGAGAGGAGCGCTTCCGGATTTGGCGCGTCCGGGTCGCCTTCCTGCGGCACTTCGAGATGGCAGAATTGGCAAAGAATGTGCTTTCCGGGGCAGACAGTCGTCTTGTGGTGTGCAAGTTGAGAGAGAGAGGTGAAAGTGCGGTCGCAATGGTCGCAAATATGTGATGTGTGGAACATGGCATCATGCTTGGTGTGGCTAAGAGATGTGTTTCCATGGAAGGTGTCGTGTGGGCAATGCCAGTGATTCTGGAATGCTTCGGATCGTTTTTGAAACACCTGACCGCAGCCCTTTGGACAGACAATGTTGTTTCGGAGACAAAAGTTTTCGTGGAGGAATAGGCTTCCCCTCGGTACCCATTGTTGACAATTCTTGCATTGAACGTCATCAGGATTTAATGGCTGTGTGTCCAGTGACGGAGTGGCGGCTTGTTCGGATTTGGTACTGTCGTTGGGGTCAAATGGAGTAGCTCGAAGTTGGTACGTCTTTGGGGTTTTCTCGGCGGTAGTGGTATCGTCAGTGTATGCATGGACCGAGACCAATAAGGATTCTGCGTCTTCAAGCTCTACATTAGTAGGACGTAGCCTTATACGCTTCGGATATGTGCTCGAGACGTCCCCAAAGACATGTTCATCCGCTCGGGGTTTTGCTCTTTGACGAGGCCCGAATGGGCTCACGTAGAGGTCAATCTCCTCGTCATCGTCCACCCCGCTGAGCTCTATTTCAATTCCCTGGGCGCGTATCCACGATGGCAGTTCGTAGTCTACGTACTCGCCGTCTAGGACCTGGCCATGCTCCACCTTCAATAAATCCAGCTTTCCACCAGTCGAGCTTCCGCCTGCTGTCCCAGGAAGCCTCTGCGCTTTCGCCGCTATCCTCTTCAACGTCTCACGGGCTTGCTCTTCATTTAACGCTTCGATGTCCACTTCCAAATCTGTATCCACGACACATATGCCCTCCGCCTCGGGCTTGAAACCATCAATCAAAAACCGAAACTCCTCTTTCTTGCCCCCAGGGCCGCGTCCTCCGGGTATCACAAGGATCTCTCCATTCGTCAAGGTCGTGAAGTTCGTGCGCATATGCTGTTCCAAGAGCGATTTCCAGTCCGCTGGGTCGTAGCCAGCTTCTAGAGGGCGGAGCTTCACGAAAGTGCCTTTGGGGAGTTGCTTCGCGTGCACCGTAATCCTCGGCCTTGGTCTATCGTGTATCGCCGTCTCGGCGACTCCATTCGCCATCGTCGCATCCTCATCGCTGGTGTGGCCGCTTGAAGAATCGTCGCTGTCCGCGTCTTGGCCATCGAGGCCGAGAGATTCCCGGAGGAACTTGCTCAGTACAACCTCGCCGTCGTCCGCGGAGAACTCCCGGATGCCAGCATACACTGCCTTGCCATTGTCCGGGTTGACGAGGCGGAAGGTGAGAGGGTGTGGGAGCTGCTGGATGCGGTCCTGGTACTGCAGCTCGCGCGCTTGACGCTCGGCGGCAAACGTATGGGGGTTGAAGGGATCGAAGGTGGATGTGTGCGGTTGATTAGAAGAGGACTGCATCGAAACCAGGGGCGCGGCAGCTAGCAGCTGTTCGAGCGCGGAGGGCGGGAGTAGAAGCTTGTCGCCGGGAAGCTGGCGCGCTTTGGGCGATGCGGCAACGTCGAACTGGGCGGACCATTGCAGCGGCGCGGGGTCTGCGGAATCGGAGGCCATGTCGGATGCAAGAGGAAGGGAGGGACAGGTGAGCGGTCGTGGGAGCAAAGGGAGCAGAATGAAGGGAGAGAGGAAGGAGGGCGCAGGCGCGTGCGGTACCTTCTCGAAGCTGCACAGAATTGTAAGCAGCAGCGAGGCAGACGCGGACCGGGCTCGGTGACGCAGACGCCCCGCGACCTCCGACACGCCGATAAGATAGACGGAGCGGAGGAGGCTAGGCTGTTTGGGGCAAGAGCTGTGGCTTGAGCCCAGTCAGCCCGAATGACAGCATTGCTTGACATGACGGTTTCCCCGTCGAACGACCATGTCCCACGCGCTCTATGCAGCACCTGGCGCGCGCCGTCCCATATAATAGCTGCCTCTTTCCCCCGCCGTCCCTCGCAGCAGCCTCCTCCTTTCAACTGACCTCCACGCACGCCTCCGCCCTTCACCCAGCATCCACTCAATGGCTCCATCTGCGGATGCGACCACGCCTATCACGCTTCTTGACTTGTTGAGCAACTCGCTCCTCCTGCGCCAGACCACTCCCTACCTCCCACCTGCCTCCATCTTTGCCCTTGCGTGCGTGAGTACGGGCTTCCGGGGCCTCATCTACCATTCCCCCGACGCCCTCCGCTACCTCGACCTTTCAAGCGTCAAGTCCGCCGTCATCAAGGACAATGCGCCACTCGACCGCGGCGGCAACACATGGCGCGCAGAGCGCATGGACGAAGCGCTGACCGAGGACGACTTCTACTGCGGCCCTATTCTGGGAATATTTTCCAGGCTCTCCAAACTGCACCTCCTCGAGCACGTCTACACCTTGGTCCTCGACGGTCTCAGCGTGCCCGCCGACCTGGTGCGCGAGATAGTCGCCGAAGACCGCTTCAACGTGCGCATCCTGTCGATCCGCGAGGCCCTGCATCTCAACGAACGCAAGCTGCAGCAGGTCCTGCGCTACGCCGTCCGCCCCACCCGCCCCGCGGGTACGCCTCGTCTCAAGGCACTGTACGTCTTCGGCGCGAAAGACCCCGGTCCTGCGACGGAGCCGGCGCCAAAGAAGAAGCAGCGGAGTCCGCCGCGCACCCCGGCCGGCGTCATGTCGACTCTTGGCGCGCAGATCGGAGCGGAATGGAACCAGCGGTCCAGCGATGCCCTGTCGAGCGCTTTGGCGAGGTCCGAGCATCACAAATGGTATCAGCCTGCCGGACGCGTGCTACGCAAGCGGCCCTCCCCCGAGTGGGCGGAGACGCTCAGGGCCTGCGAGGGCATCATCTTCTTCGACGCCGTGCTATGCAGGGGGCCGCGCCATGACCTCGCCGACCCCTCATCCCAGAACGCCTACCTGCCTCCTGCAGTCGCCAACATCGCTTTGGGACCCTCCGGGTGTCAGAGCTGTCACTCCTGCCAAGAGGGCCCTGCAGTGTTTGGCCGCTCACCGGCACATCACTTGCCACTGTTGAGCCCACCCCCGCTCCACGCCTCCTCCATCCAGTCGGCCCAGAAACCGGCCGTGTCTCCAGGCCACCCCTACCCTAAGCTGATCGCCCGCTGCGAAGACTGCGTTCGTGGCCGTTGGTGTGAGCGCTGTAACAAGTGGTGGGACGAGAAGTGCTACGCTGGCAGCGCACATCCCAATGCCCACGCCAACGGCTCGACCCTCACCGCCATGCAGCAGACCGAGGCCCTCCAAGAAATGGCTGTTGAGGGCCAAACTCCCCGTGATATCAAGGTACATATGGGCCTCTGCACCGCACACTGCCTAGTCGAGGAAATGATGTCTGGGGCCGGGAGCGCTGGTATGTGGGGGTGACGAAGAAAAGAAAGATCGGATTTGGACATGAACACCGGTATCCACCCTACAAACTCCGGACATCCTTTTCCGGAAACCGGTCAGATCCCACAAGAAAGAAGGAGACCCAAGGAAACAGCGCGCTCTTCACCTCGGCCCCCGGCACTCATAGAGGTATGTCCGCGTAAAAGGCATTAGACCGGAGTAGCTGACACGATCCTGTGTTGACAGATCGGCGTGAAGCGCGAATGCTTTGGCTGCGGTCCAACTGTACGTGTTGCTGCCCACCATCACCCAGAAGCTCCACCACCACAACCACTGCACCATCCATCTGTCTCTTTCCTACCATGCGCTCTTCTTTCTTGCTGATTCTGACTGACCTGTGCTTGCCATCACACAGTGCGCTGACTGCAAGGCCCTGTTTATCCGCGCCTGCCGCACCTGCCGCAACGAGTACTGCATCATCGATAACGACGGCTCTTCTGCTATCGCTGTATGATCTTTTCCGTCCCACCGTTCCTGCTTTGGCTTCTTTTGCTTTGAGTCTCTGATCTGATTCGTTTCTTTTTTCTGCCGCCCTGCAGTGTGATTGGTGCAATTACAGCGGTCGACGGACGAGGGAGCTGTACTGAGAGACGTACACGCACCTCCACCTCCCCTATCGCAGGCATTATCCGGACCCCATCCCACACCACAGGAGCCAGAAACGGCAACTGGTCAAAAAACAAAAAGAAACAAAAAAGAAGAATACGGATGGCAAGCACTCTCAAGGTTTAGAGTGACGGCGCATAGCGTGGCTAGCGTGATTTCCTTTTTCTTTTACCCTCCTATAGGCCCTTTCTTTTTTCTTTTTTTTTATCTTGGGTATCAATTCGCTTGGGGTGCCATGGACTGGAATATTGGGCTTATCCCTACTCTTCGAGCATCTCTCATATCTCCCCTCTACACATATCTCCCTCAATATTTGGGGAGGCGTTCCCCCGCCCCCGCCCCCGCCCCTCTGTTGGGCGAAACGGCGGCGTGGAAACTCCGCATCTTCATCGTAGATACCCTACACTCTCATGACGAAAGAGAAATTTTGAATTGACTTGACTGTTTGGGCATGACTGAGAACGCTCGCCATGACGAGAAACACACTAGTTCACATACGTTGAGATTGCAAATATGGGCTTAAAAAAAGCCGCTCTCCGCCCCAATTATTTCTCAACTGTTTTAGTATTTATCTATTCGCCATCCCGTAGGTGGCATCTAACCAAAAACACATCCGCGCGATAACCTTGACGTCCCCTGCCTAACTCAAGGAAAAGAAGACTTGCAGTCTACGGCGGCTGCAGTGCACGCCGCAAGAAGAACCCATAACATCCTTTTGCTCATGAAGCCCATCGATCGTTTTGCGGATGTGAGCAAAAAGGTTACGTCGGAGTGACGCTAGTAGAAAACGAGAGAAAAAGCTGCAACCTAGCACGTCGGCGTTGACGTCCATAGCCGGCGGTAGTGTGTGTGATTTGGATATGACGCGCTGTGAAGGGAAAAACAAAAGCAGAGCAGATGAGGACAAAGGAGGATCATAACCTCACCCCTATGTCAATTTTGTCAGTCTGCTTGGGCTCACTAGAAAGTTGGCCGTGCAAATTAAAGAGTCTCAGATGGAAAAAAGAAAAGTTAGTTCGTTCTGATGATGAGGGAGGAAAGTCGACTTTATTTAGCCGTGCGGGGGTGTATCCAGTAAGAACTCCTTGCCCCCTGCCGAGACGCCATGCTATGCCGAAAATCGCAGAAGTTGTTTTTTGTTTCTTGGGAATTCTGTGATATGAATCCCAGGTATCGACCTTTTGGGGGGAAAAGCAGGTCGCTGGATTGCGTCGGTATGGAAAAGACTAAGGAGGAAAGAAAATGATCCGTTGCTCTCAAGCTATTATGTGTCGAAAGAATGAAACTTGGTTATGTACCGTTGGTGGCCATAAATCAACAACCGCGTCATCTCTGCCTCCATTGAAGAGGTAGAAATTTAGGCAGACGGCAGCTTCTCGAGCTTGAGACCTTTCTCCTTCACCCAGGCGGGATCAAGAAGCTTATCCTTCGCCGCGTAGAGATGCTTGTAAGCCGTACGAATGGTGCCGTCACTCACACCTGCGACAGGTGCAATCTCCTTTGGAGTCAAGGGTTGCTCGACCAAGTGGCTGATCATGTAGATGCAAGCAGCGACTGCGGAGAGGGGCGAGCGACCAGCCAAGGCGCCTTGCTTGACCATCTCCTCTGCCAGGCGCTGGGCCAACATCTGCACGCGGTTGTCCAAGCCGAGCTGGTTGCAGTAGCGAGCACACAGCTCGGGGGGCGAAGTGGCCTCCTTCGATTTGTAGGCATCGCCCGCCATAACCAAACCACCATTTCCGAGAATATTGCCCGACCGATTCTGCGCATTGAAGAACTTGTCCAAAGACTTGAAGATTCGGCCGATTTCCTTCTTGGAAACACCAGTCAACTCATGAAGCTCGCGGAAAGAGCGGCCTTGCTGGGCCTGTCGACATGCCAGGAACAAACACCCCGCAACTATGGACTCCAAGGCCTTGCCCTTGAAGCCCTTCGAGTCGTCCGTCATCTTGTACATGTGCTTCGCGGTGTCGCTGACCGTGTGAGGGAGAAGCCAACGATCGCACCATTGACCGATCAGCTTGTAGGCTTGCATGAGCGACTTGTTGCTCTTGTCGGTGCCGGACTTGTTCTGCGCACGGTTGAGCTCACGGCTCTTGGCTCCGTCAGTGTAAGAGATGTTCGTTGCCAACTGCGAGCCGTTAAGGAGAGGGTTAGCAGCGTCACCGACACGCGAAGGGTCGTCGCCATTCTGGTCGTCGTTCGAGAACGTTCTCCACTCAGATCGAGTGTCGACAACACGAGCTGAGAGCACCAGGCCGCAGGATCCGCAAACAGTATCGCCGCTGGAGAACTCTTCGATCAGATTCGGAGGCTGCTCCTTGCAATCGGGGCAAATCATGTGGATGTTGAAGTTGTCCACATACTCCTCCTCCTGCTTGGCGGAGCTGTGCATCATAGGCACTTCACCTGGGGAGAGGGCCATGGTGCTCAGTGAGGCAGGCTCTGGCGCGAAGAGGTGGAGAGCGAAGGCTTGCTTGTCCGAGAGGCCTATAGGGAGTGAAGGGCGCGCTGAGGCTCTGGGAATGTAATACAAGCAACCTCGCTGTGGCGGAGAAGAGACCGTGCCTGGGTCGTTCTACGGCGTTTGGCGCAGCGGCACGCAGGTAATCGTGTCAGCGGTGCCGGCGGACCACGGTAATCGCTAGGAGAGTGAACACTGGCTTCCTCCCAGCGACGGCAGCAACAACGTTCTACGGCGGACGACGAGTTGTGACAGGGTCGAGTCGGGTTGTGGTTGCGGTCCAGGACAAAGAACAGAAGAGGCGATAGGCGCGAAGCAACGGGCATGTCGGCGGCGGGAGCCTGAAGAGATGACTAAGCAACACGTGTTTCCGAGTTGATTTGCACACAGAACAAATTCGAAAGAACAGAATGCGACGATGGAGAAAAGTATTTGGCGCATGGTTTGAGCGCAAAAAGGTGTGCAGAGCTCTTGCTATCGTGTATGCTCCTCTATTGTGATAATAATAGCAGCGCTTCGCTGCGCGTTCACGCAGCAGCAATGTTGTGGAGGTGAGGCTACCATTTTCCCCCGGAGAAATGCCGGGCACCCGGACGCGCGAAGGAAGTTCAACTTCGACCCTCCGGCATCGCCTCGACGACGGAGCTCCATCACGAGAAGCAACACCACCCCCGCGTCATCATGCTTGCTCAGACAATCAGGGCTTCTGTGAGTTGTCCTGTCGCTGCCATTGCCGAGATTGATACTGACTGCGTTGCTCAGCGCCTCTCGGTCGGCCGTCTGGCCCAGCGCAATGCCGTCATGGCGCGCCGTACCTACCTCACGCCTACGGCTGTCCGCCAAGGTATACCGATCCCTCAATGGCGCCGTGCAGCTGCACATGGCTGACAATTGCGTCAATTCCAGCCGATCTTGTCCAGGACATGTACCTGCGCGAGCTGAAGAACTACAAGCCCACGCCCATCAAGCCCACCGATGCCGAGGGTCACGTCCAGAAGTTCTCCGTCCCACAGCCGCCGGCGTCGCCCGAAGAGAGCGACCTTGCTAGCGGATTGAAGGAGTACGAGGCTCAGCAGGTCGAGGTTGAGGGTCAGTCGGCTACCGGAGAGACCGCCGCTGTGGAGGAGGATTGGTTTGAGGAGGAGGAGGAGGAGGCGGCTGGCGCTGCCCACTAAGTGTCGGGATAATCGATTGTACAAAACACTCCGTCGGCCGTCTCGTAACGCAATTGAGGCAGTGATGCTCCGCCAGGAAGCTCTTCCAGCACTCGATTAGGTTATTAAATGGTCAATTTCCTTCGTCCATCTGAAAGTATCTCCAAAATCAAGACCCACGCGTAGGGACCTTCAAAGCGTACTCTCTGCTATCCACTTTGGCATCAATTGCAGCATCACAGCAACCGGCAGTACGCGGCCATTTACAGCAAACATGTAGAGTTGCGGGTTGAGGCGCCTTTAAAGGACAGTGCGCAACAGCTCCAACAATGATATCTCGGTTCTGGGCGCGCATGGAACAGATCGCTTCTGGAAAATAACAGGGGCAGTCGACAGCATCAGCAATATGCAAGATTGACGCCGAAACAGTGCAACGGTAAACGCAATACTACGTGTGGGAGCTTCAGCATACATCCAGATATTTCTCTAGTAGGAGTGACTAGGCACAGTTGTACGCGGTGGAAAGTTTCGACGTCTAACGGCAAATACCTCTTGCAGTACTCCTGATACTGACCTGTTACTTCGTGTCCGGGACTCAAGCAGCCAACGTCGCGAATTGTTGGCGTCGTGGTCGAGATGTGCGGCTTACTCCACCAACTTGCAATGCAGTCAGCGGCCAGTCGGAGCAATTTCCGTGGAATATTCCATTGGCCTGATCGAGGTTCTGCGTCGTTTAAGTTGGTGATCTTCATCCTCTTATATTGTACGCGGCTGCGAGGCGGATCACTGGGCAGCACGCTCGCGGCTAACGGCCATGCGCCACAGCGTCGACCCGGAGCACCGACACCAGGCTAGGTGGACACCAACGTGGCCGGCTGGAGCTTGGCTCATGGCAGCAGTGTGGTGACAACGGCCGTGCTCGCCTCTCGTATCGCGCGCCTCGGCGAGCCGCCCACGAGATTTTAATGGCAGGGCTGGGGGTGGGCGGTGCTGCACGGGAGCTCGTGGGCACTTCCGAGAGCGCCGAATGGGCGGCCGTCCTGAAATCAAAACTACGCAATCGCGCTGGAATGGCTGCCCGCTGTCCCAGGCGCGCAGGCGAACGGTGCGAGCGCAGAACTACTGCACACAACAATTTCTCGCCTTGGCCCTAGCCCCAAAGGAGCGCGCGGCAGCAACGGCGGGCGGCAGGCATTAGGGGAGAGGCAAGAGGAGGCCTTGTAGCCGACCAGCACGCAAATGCGGCGAATACGGCGTGAAGGCTGCGGAAAGCGTCGATCCTGGGCAAGGCAGCGCTCGGCGGGACCTTTTGCGGCGCCATGAGTGGCCAGTAGCACTTCTCAATTCTTATTTTTGGACGCCAGCCCGCAGCGGGCTTCAGATCTTAGGTGAACGCCCGCCGCCCGTGTCTGTGACGCAGGGAGGAGCTGCGAGGCCAATTTGCGCATCTGTTTCAACCAACCTCCAGCGAGCTACCCTATCGCGCCGTCAGCCAGCCTGCTTTCCCACCGCTCCCCTCCGCACAGTCGCTCCCAGTGCTGCTGCTGGCCCAAGGCACCCGCCTCCCGACCCTCGTTGCTCCCCACCACCGCTCGCTGCTCTCACACCGCGCCTACAGCCTCCTCCAGGACCGAGACCCACCAACGCGTGAGCCCACCCTAGCCCAGGTTCCTGCCAGGCAGCCAGCTCCTCACGGCTTGCGCAATCTGTTATTTCCCCTCTGAAGCTTCCCGCCTCCCAAACCCGCCAACCCTGAACGCGCGGCTGCTCCAGCTCACCACTGTCCAAGTCGTTGCAGACGATCCTCGAGCGCAACCCGCGGATCCCTGTTCGCCCGGCTGCGCCATTGCGCTCGATCTCGTCCATTCTCCTTCTGGCTCCCTCGGGCGGGGATCACCCTTCGTTATCAGCTCACCTGGTCTGTCGCCGGAGGATGGAGAGTTGGAGCTAGCTCTTGTCTCAGAATCCTACCCTGCGCACCGAGCCGCATTCCTGGCCGCCCATTCCATATCGATAACCACCGTTCCACAATGGCGGCTGCAAGCATGGCCACCGCCAGCAGTTCAACAAGCCCACTCATTGGGAGGGACCGGAGCATATCAGACGCTGCGGCTGCGCACAACGTTACCGTCGAAGACCCGCGACCGCCCGAAGCCGTGCACCTCCCCCGCTCGGCAAGCTACACCTACTTTCCCCCAGTCAAGGATCTCGAGTACGACGACTCGTCCGTCGTGGAGCTTAAGGGCAGGATTTCCGAGGCGGACTTGCGATCGTCGAGAGATGAGGATTCGCCTTACTCTTCCTCCGGAGGCTCGACCCCAGAAAACGAACCCGCTGACCCTCCCGACCCGAAGCCGACCCTGCCGGTAGATCCGCCGCCGCAACGCTCGAGGCTCTCCCGTTTTTTCTCTTCATCCCGCGAACCCTTGACTTTGGGCGGCCAGGCGAAGGAGGAGGCTAAGGACAAGAACAACACGCGCAAGGAGTTGCAGAAGGAGGCTCCGAAGCAGCTTCAGAAGCAGCCGCCGAAAGAGGCACAAAGAGGATCCCAGAAAAATCCTCGGGACAACAACTCTAAGCAACCCTCGAATCAACCCACAGCTGAGACGCAGAAACAGACCCCGAAACAGATACCTAAGGACACAACGAAAGAGGCGTCGCAGGAGGCATCGAAGGAAGCCGTCAAGCAGGCATCTTCGGAGAAGCCGAAAGCTGCCGCGAAAGAGGGTTCCCGAGAATTTTTGAAAGGATCACCGCCGAAACCACAGACTGAAAGGGATCAGGAGAGGGAAAACGAAAAGGAGAAGACTGACAAGGCTGAGGCCGATCAGCAGGCCGTGCCTCCGAAGCGGTCGCTTACTCATCTTCGACGCAAGTCCTGGGTGTCGTCCAGTGCGAAGGAGTCGTCATCTGGCAAAACCTCAGGAGAAGATGTGGTGAACGGCACTCGCTCGTCTCCCGAGAAGCGCCGGAGCATCATCAACTCATCCCGGCGCAAATCTATCCTCCGCAAGGACTCCGATCCTCCACCCATCGAGGAGGAGCGCGCAGAGCGCCCACCTGCTGCATCGCGCAGGAAGTCATTCATTCGGAAGGAAAGAGAGAGCTCCCCCGCATCCGAGGACCGGCGCAGTAATCGTGTGTCCCGAAGGATGTCCATTTTGAGAAAAGACTCAGACCGGAAAGAAGCAGAATCACCACCTGCTGAAGATTCGAACAAGTCACCTAAGAAAGGCAGCGTTCTTACGAAAAGGCCTAGAAAGCCTTCGGACGCATACATCAAGCCTGTGAAGGCTGAAGAGCTTCCGCCTGTTCCGGCCGTCCCTGAAATGCCAAAATCGCCGAATCTGCCCAGGTCCCCGTCAATGCCCACTTCCCCGCAACTTGGCCAATCGTTCTCGACAGATCGATTACCGATGCTGGTAAGGTCTCCGCCTTCTCAGGAATCCATCATCCCTCCTGTCCCGCGAACTGTCAATCAGGAAAAGCTGAAGACATTTTCTTTGGAGACACCCAAGAAGAAGGACGAACTGTGGGGCCAATTTAGGAGTTTAGATGGCGACTGTCAGAAGTAAGTGATGTCAAAGGTATATTCTCGTCTACTTGTGCAATTAACTTCAGGTTAGATTTTCGTCAAAGTCAATTGCGCTTAAAGCCAATGTTGTGCGCCAAAACCTACTTCCGTTTTTGCGTACCTATGCGTCGCACCCCTCCAACACCAGAATCAGGCCAGAAGACCTGGATCGCCGTACCAACATCTTGAACAGATGGTGGACTGGATTACTTGAGATGATCAATGGTAAAAACAACCAATCGATCTCGGGGTCTGATAGGCCACATATCCTCCAGGCGATCGTAGGTATCATGGAAAGACCGGAGTGGCGTGCACACCCCTCGCCATACGCCCCCTTGATGGAAAGGAGCTCGCTTCCTAGGTCACATTCATCGACGTCTATTGCCTCTGCAGAGTCTGACTTCCTGTCTGAATCCGTGCACCACAATGTGCGGAACACTTTCATCCAGAATCTGACGGCACAGATGGGATTCGTCGTCGAAAAGATGTCCTTGCGGAACGCCCCGGCCAGTTTGGTCAATTTCTGCGGAAAAACATGCGCTTATGCGTTCTTTTTCTGCCCTGGCATGGCTGATATCTTGGTCCGGCTGTGGTCGCCTTCTTTGGACGCCATGAGGCGTGTTATGGCTGAATGCAAGATGTCGGACAGATCAAAGCTGGACCAGATGTCTAAGAACATCCTTCCCAACTTCCCGCAGAATCTGCACTCGCTAGGATTCACCAACCTACACAAGACTTTTCGTGAGCTCCGCAAGCCAGCGCCATTCCCTCTAGGCACTGCAAATTTGCCCTGGTACGGGTCTTGGGTGAAGAGGTGGTCAGGAACTGAGAGCGACCTCTTCTATGTCTTCACCAAATGCTACCATATCCTTGTCACGGATTTTCTCCCGGCAGAAACGACAAAAGCTGAAAGGCTTTGCGTGCCAGGATTGGTAATGGTTCATGCGCAAATTCTCGCCAACATGGATGAGACGCTCCATCGGCACACGGCACTGCAAGCCCAGAAAGAGGCAGAAGACCATACGGCCTCCCCCATTACTTTTGACGACGTGCTAGCCGATGGGCCGGATGCCGCGGCCTCAGCACTCCCACTTCCGCCGGCAAATGCTGTACGACTAATGGCAGAGAACCGGTTAATCATGCTCCTGCGAGACTTCCTGTCGACGGGGAGTACTCATTTGACTACAGCACCTCACATTTTTGCAGAATCTTTCAGTTCTCTCTTACAAGCATCTGCTCGTAGGGTCTCAATTTTCGATCATAACGCGTCTTATACCCTTTGCGATTTTCTGGAAGAAGCTCTTTTGATTTTGCTGCGTTATGAGCGCGCTGCTGACAAGCTGGTTCTGGACTGGACTTTTTGGATTTTGGTGTACAAACGCATGACGGAGAGCCATAACACCACGACAGAGATTCGTCTTCTGTCATTTTTATACAGCATCTGGGGTACCGTTGTCGAGGATGAGAAGCGGAAGACGGAGCTCTGTTTAAACTTTCTTCTCGAACCGGATTTCTTTGAGAGTAGGTTCAACCATTGGTGTCCAATGCTCAGGGCCTACTACATGAGGCTGCTCTGCTGGCGCATTGCGAGGTTTGATGGGGAAGCCACGGATGGTGAACTGTAAGTGATGAACGTAGGTCATTTGGTGATTCTGAGTATACTGACTGGTGCAAGGCAAATCCTGAAAAGGGTCGAGGAAAGATTGCAGTCAGTGTGGTCTCATTACCTGTATCTCCAGGAAATGGCACAGACTCGCAACGAGCCGCTTCCCTCGACAACGCCTTGCAACCCGGCACCTGGACGTCGACTTCTAATAATTAGGCACGATGCACCACTATCCCCGGCGAACGGCCCTTTCCTATCATTTGATGGCATAGTCTCGAGTGCTTCGAAGAATCAGTCCACAGCATATGGGAATCATTCGTCACTCGAGAATCAGTTGGGTGACACCAACATCCGGCCAACTTCTGCCATGTCAATTGCGTCCGACAACTCTGATGCAGGCGATGAAGACAGCGGCAAAAAACGCTTTAGTCTACTGCGCAACCTTCTGAGTGTGTCCAAGCCTCGTTCGAAGTCTCGTAGCCCCGACCCGCCGACGTCCCGCGAAGGAAGTTCAAATACACCCAACACCAGCACCGATGCTGCCCAAGACTCGGCTGCGAAGAAGCACAACACGCCGGAGATTCCAGCTCACCGTAGTTACTGCTTCCGTTTTTCTTTGGAATGGGTGCATGATAAACGGTTCGCGAACCCAGGCCCAATGCGTCTCTTGCCACCGCGTCTTCCACCAGCCGCCCACAACTTCCTGCATGCGCAGCGTGACGAGGCTGAGACAGCCAACCCGAAGCCGATTATGAGCACCAAGCCTGAAGGAGCAGCTGTGACGTCGAGCAAATACTCTGGGCGTGCTCTCGGCGAATGGGCGATTGTGGTAGGCGAGTGTCAGAGCTTCTTCCAACGTAGGAAAGACGAAGGCGTGCCCAGCAACAAGCTGGTGGAGACGCCTACGCTGGGCGTCGAAGTCTTCCGTCGGCCAGGCTAAGGGTGATGATCATCGTGCCCTTCGGTCAGCAGGAGAGAGCTTCTTTAAGCCAGTGCCCCAGACGCCGCGAGTCCAAAAGCAAGAAAAGAAAGAAAATGCCTTGCATGAAACCTGCATTTGCATCAGCGTTAAGACGGTCAGGCATTGTTACTGCCCATCGAAAGGGCCTTGGGTCACAATTCTTCTGTCATAATTTCGACCTTTCCTCTTTATTAATAGCGTTCCCCTTTCCGTGGCCAGGACAGAGCCATGCACATTTTACACAGCATCACATGGGCGGGGCCTTGTGCTTCTTTTCTTTTCTTCTTCACTCCAATGCTTAATCCCTGGTAAACGGAATGTGCATCTGTCTCACCTTAGGCTGTCCCTTCCTTTTTTTTTTTTCCCCGCCCCCTCTCTTTCTCTACTCTTGGGGATCTTTTTAGTCATGGGGAGGGAAGTGTGGCGTTTCCTGTGTGTATGATTTTTTCTTTTCTGGCACTCATTTCTCGGGGGCGCTGAGTCCCGTCTTCTTTTGGTGCGTATTATGAGAAGGCGGGAAGGCATTATGGGCTCATTAGCAAAGCGAGAGAGCAATACAATTTTGGGACCTTCTTTTTTTGGGGGATGGATACGTTAACGAGATTGATGATGTGAAGCAAAGTCGGCTTCGAAAGTTTAATACATGTCTCTGCTAAAGGGGAAGCCAAGTGCCCGTCCAGGACATGAACGACATCAGATTCCTTGACGATGGTGGTATCCGGATGCATTCTTTTTGCGCTCTCATTCGCAGTCGCTTCTCGTCGCCGCGACAGCTGTTGGCACAGATGCCATGGCCTGCTGGTTCCCTCACTGCCTTTTCCTACGGAACGTGCGGCGCGGGACAGAAAGTGATGTGAACGAGCTCGGCACCCGGTGTTCTCGAAGGTGCGGGCTGCTTCTCTCGGGGGCGCACACGCACGCGCGCGACAGTCGTACGTAGTAGGCACGAGCAGAAGCAGGCATTTGCCTTCTTCCTCTCCCCCCCCCCCCATCCGAAGGTGCGGTCATCAGTCGGCATGTCAGATTCCCGACTGCGAGCGAGCGCTCGGCGGCGCGTGCTTGGAGCTGAGAAGGATGTACTTAGTCGGCCAGACATGCACGCAAGGTGGGTTGGCAACAACATTTTCCAGCGTGCGGCAAGCGGGGCGCGAAAATGTTGCGTTGCAGGACGCCTGCGCTTCGAAGCAGTGTCACTCTCGATCCTGCCGCTGGTCCGTGAGCTGAAAAGAAGACGGTGAGCGGGACGGGGTGGTTCAATTTTCGTGGCACAGAAGGGAGGGGGAGGGGGCGGCAGTGCTCGTGCGGCGTGCTCGTGCATCACGACTTGGCCGGCTTTCATGACGAATTCTTGGGGGCGGCGCTGCCGGTTGCTGCGGCTCGATAAATAACTCACCGTAGTCTGTCTGATGGGCTTCGCGTTGAGGCGGGCGCGTGGCTGTTTGGGCGAAAGGTCAGTGCAGAGTTTCGCGAGGACGAGCAGGTTGCACGCGAAGCTTATTAGAGAAGCTTGTTCAACGGTCAGGAGAGGCAATGAGCGTGGTGGTGACGTTATGAGCGAGACCATTTTTAGCAGCGCTGGAATTGGCGAGAACGAGGCGCGAGCAGGAGACGGGAGCGCGTGCCGCGTGGATTTGCAACTTGCAGCGCAGTGATTTGCGGCGGAGGTGCAGATGGCTTGCATTTGGGCTGGCGAGGATTCCGGACAATGGATGGAGAGCCGTAGGGCAGAGGCAGGGATCCAAGCGAGCCGAAGGCGCCGCTGACGCCGATCCGCTCCACCCCCCCTTGCCCTTTCCTGGTCAAGCTTTCCGCACCGCCGCTCTCCAGGCTGCTCTCCGCTTCTCCCACGGCATGCGGGCCCGCCACGCCTCCGCCTTCTCGGCCCGGGCGGCGGGAGGGCGTGGCAGGGACCTGGATGAGCGGCTGGCGTGACGGCCTGAACGGCGCCAGCAGTCACCACCCGCTCCAGCCCTTCTGCCAGTCCTCCGCCTGGCTCGCTCGAAGCGCAAATGCCGTGGGGCTCTGATTCAGCCGTGGCTGGGTGCATCAGATGGAGCCCGGCTCACGCTGCACGTCTGGTCGCCCAGCCAGCACCATCCCGGCCGCCCAGCATCCCCGGCGCTGCTGAGCCTCGCCCCAACGGAACATCTTTCTTTTCCCGTTGCAGCTGGCGGCCGCTCGGGCATCCCGCCGCCGCTCGGCACCTGCTGTGGTGAGAGCCCAGCGCTCGCTATTTGCTCCCGTCGCCGTCTCGCGCATTCAGCTGAGCCTTGCTGCTGCCGTAAGATAGGCTCCGTCTTCCGCTTCTCTCGGCTCGCTCGGTTCGCCCTTGCTTTGGTTTCGTTCTCGCGGACGGAGCCTTGGACACAAGCTTCTGACGTGCTGTTCTGCACCCCGCGATGCACCGCCGCCACAAACACGCTTGCCCGTCCTGAGCCACGATCCTGGTGCAACGTCCCGCCAAACAATGAACCGCAGGGCATGCCCCACTGCTTTCCTTTAATTTACAACGTGCATGCCGGCTACGGGAAAACCGCCCCAGACTCCCCCGCCTGCTTCCGGTGCCACCCTCGGGATGGCGCTTTTAGTGGCCCCGGGGGCGAAGCGAAGGCCGGGAGCCAGAACGCTGATCATCAATATTGCGGCTCTGTCTTCCTTCCACCCCGCATACCTCCCCATGGCTGTCGGCAAAAGCCCGCCGCTACTGCGCCTTGGGTCTTACTCAAACGAGTGAGCCTGCAGCAGATGTATTTCCCGTTACCGCAGTGATCGTCGCGCTCTGCCCTGCAGTCGCCCAGGCTCCCAAGGGTGCTATCGTCGCCAGCAGATGGTGCAGCGGCGTGCCTGGTCCACCCTCGTTTGTGACGCTCAGTCGGACCCGATTGAGTTCTCGCCCACACCGCCGCCTGCATCTTGCAGATACCTGTCTTCCGGCTTCCTCCTGGCGCTCGGTGTCCGGCCGCCCGAGATCACACTACCTCAATAGCTCCGGCCAACACGGCCGAGGCGTACTTTGGATATGCGGGTCAGCTAAGAAAGCACGGTGGGTCGGCGATTTCTGCCGCCGACTCGCGTGTGCTGTTTACCTCTTGCGCCTTCGTGCCGATGCGGCGCTGATCACATCCTGCGCATTACTGAGAGATATATAAAGATGAGTACCCTGTTCCTTGAGACATGGTTCTTCTTATTGCACCGTCTTTCCGCAGCCGCCTGCTCAGCAGATCTTATCCCTCCAGAGCCAGAGCATCTTTAACTGACCAGCTTGCCTTCGTCCCATCGTTTGCATTTTTTTACACTTGACCAGTCAAGGCCCCTCTTCCTTCTTTGAGACCGCTACACCCACCCCTTCGTACTGTCAAAATGTTATTCTCAAAGTCTTCCATCTTTCTCCTCTCCACTGCGGCCAGTGTGCAAGCACTCAGCCTCTCCGATGTCTCCTCTGCCGCCTCGGTCCTGAAGCGTGAAGCTTCCGGCTTGGGGAACAACCTTCTATCTCTCGTTCACCGTCGGGACTCTTGCCCTGATGTTTGGCAGAAAGTCGCATCCGAGCTGAAGGGCTGGTTCTTGGATGGTTCCGTGTGCAGTGACGACGCACGCGCTGCCATCCGCCTCTCTTTCCACGACTGCTTTTCCGGCGGCTGCGATGGGTCCATCATCCTTGCCCACGAGTACACCCGCTCCGACAACGCTGGCTTAGCAGACTTTGCTATGAAGCTAGCGCCTCTCGCGGACCAGTACGAGGTCGGAACAGCTGACCTGATCCAATTCGCTGGCGGTAAGCCTTATCTATCCACCTTAAAACAAAAAAAAAAAAAAAAAAGGAAAAAAAGACTATCTCTAACACCTACCTCGACCAGCCCTCGCCACGGCCACCTGTCCCCTCGGCCCCCGCATAGCCGTCAAAGTCGGCCGCCAGGACTCGTCAACGCCCTCGGCAGAGGGACAGCTCCCCTCGTCGCGATCCTCGGCCTCCGTCCTGATCGACCAGTTCGCGGCGAAGGGGTTCTCTGAGATAGACCTCGTCGCCCTCGTCGGTGCCCACAGCACTGCCAAGCAGTTCTTCGATCAGCCCGACAAGGCCGGCCAAAGCCTCGACTCCACACCCGGCACTTGGGACACCAACTTTTACCGCCAGACCACGCTCAGCACTGCGCCCGTTACCCTCGAGAGCGATAAGAACCTCGCCACGGATCTGAGGACCGCGGTGCAGTGGACGGCGTTTAATGCCCAGGGCGTGTGGGCCGCGGCGTATGTGAGCGCGTAAGTAGTGCATCATATGTTTCTTCTCTGCTCTCAGATTGTTGAGAACTAATGGTCAATGTAGGATGAACAAGATGACCGTTTTGGGCAATGATGTCAGCAGCTTGACGGATTGCACGAGTGTTATCAGTGCGGCAACGAGCAAGCGCGACATCAAGGCCGCACCTATTGCGGATAGGATTTGAGCTACGCAAGCAGTTCTGGGTGAGCGAGGTCGTAGTGCGGTGACTGGAGTTCTTTTTTTTTTTTCTTAATTGGTAATGTCTGCTCTTGTTTGATACCTGCCAGTATTCGCGATTTATTCATCGGGAAGAGTTTAGAGAAGGGGGCAATAAGATTAGTCCATAAAGAGCCCATAGCACTATTCGATATTTGTGTTTATGCTTTTCCTAATCTTTTCAAAGTCACCCTTCTGTGCTGTGGAGAAGTCGGTTTACAGGTTGCCGCCATTGTCGGATCACAAAATGTACGTTGAAAATCCGGGAGCAATGCATCCAACAGCTCAGTCTCAGATGGTATCAGTTCTACTCTCGATGCTTGAATGTAGTCATGTTTCTCCTTGCGTCGAATATCTATATCAAGCTCCCACGCAAGAGTTGCGGCACCAAGCCCCCATCCTGCGAAGAGTCAGAAAAGGTTGTCCCATGCTTACCTTAATGATCCTGCCCCCCCACAGAAAAGCCTGTTCTACCACAACGGCGAACAAGATCCACGACAGCGATGCTGACACCATGGCCACCTCCGTCTTTCTACTTCCCCTTCTAGGCACATGGGGCCAAATCCACAGAATAGAAGATGATCCGTCTCACACTCTGCACAAGTGAGTCTTCTACGTTTCCAAGCTTCATTCTCAGACATTCGAAATCTCTCGCCCTTTTTTTACCCTCTGTCAGCTGGGACCAGGCTCGAGCGCAACGTCTATTCGCCACGCCCAGTAGTCTCCGCCACTAATCTGTACCGAGTGCTGGCCTCACGCACGCACATATGCAGATAAGCAAAAGCCACAGCACCGTACACGAACGCCACCGTCCGCCGGGCACACCCTGTCCGTAAGGCTTAGTGCGAGGCAAAAGTCCGATTAAGCATGCAACACCCCCTGGCACCGGCCGTTAAGCATGTATGTATGTACGTGCCCGAGACCAGACCTCCGGTAGTACCATGGCTGCGAGCTTATGCACGTGTAGCCTGCATGCATACACATGTACATTTTTTTTTGTCATTGCTGCTGCTGCTGCTGATGATGATGATGATGATGATGATGATGATGGCTCATAGGGATGCCAGATTGGGTACAAGTACGTTGGCGTGCATGTCCCGGAAAACGGGTCGATGACCTCAGCATCTATTTATGCTTTTGAGGGGGGCTGGGATCTTCTTCCCCTCGTCGGGTCGAATTGCCCGCTGGGCGCTGAGGTGAGAGAAGTGTGCGCTGCTGGTTGCTGGTGGTTCGTCAGTGCTGGCCGGCCGCTCTTCCCTCTTGTACATGTTCGTCACTTCCCGTCCTCGGACCCCATCCCCCATCACCCGGTCTATTTTTTGCGTGCGGCGGGATCGGAACCGAGAGTAAGGGAGGCCCAGGGCCGTGTCTCAGGTATTTGTGCATCAGTTGGTGCGGTTTTTGTGTGTGTGTGTGTGTGTGTGTGTGTGTGTGGGGTTGGGGTTGGGGGGGGGAGGCCCTCACCTGACCATCCTGTCCCTCCCTTCTTCCCGTGATCTCGCTACTGCTGCTGCGGCGATCCGACGTGGTGCAGCAGGGAAGTCGTTAGGGTCTGAGGCTGGCTTGTTGTTTCTCGCGTGAGCCTCTCCACGTCCGCGTCAGGTGTGTACGTATGTACATATGCAGCCGCTGCCCATCATGGCTCCTCGGGATCACGCATCTCTCGATCCACCACTCCCTCCATACCGGACATTTTTTTTTTATCTCCTGCCCCTCGGCCGAAGCGCCACCACCGCAAGGCTGGGGAGGAAAGGCGTGATCCCGAGGCTCACATGATGCGTCCATACGAACGGATGACTTTAGCCAAGTACCCCTTATGCAGACGTTGCGCATGCACGAAGGTATGTATGTACGTACAGCGCATGACAAGCCGCATGCACAGGCCTGAAGGTTCCGAACTTCGCCGTAGGGCTGCAGTGAGCGGCGCCTCATGTACTTGAAGAAGAAAACGATGAGAGAGATCCATGTGAGAAGAAGAGCTGGGCACCATGCATGCTTCCGGGGATGTCAGTGGGGGGCCGGGGCCGGGGCCGGGCCGGGGCGTTGTGGCTGCTGATGAGGCGGTGCAGGACGTCGGGTGGAGTTGCTTGATGGCTTTATTTAGCCTTTTCTTTGAATAACTTCCAAAGATAGAGTTGAATGGAGAGGGAAGTTATTGGTTTTTTGTGGAGGGGACTTTTTAGAACGTATTTTTCTGACGTTCTGGCTTGCGGCCGGTAGAACGAACATTACTTTCATACGCTGTACATGTGCTTGTTGCACCTACATACATATACTGGGACCTGTCCCAAAAAAGCTTAAATATCCAATCTGGCTAATGATTCACCGATGTGCTATGGCAGGCTAATTATTCGTACACAATAAGAACATATCTTCTAATTGAAGAAGCACTAGTCTATCATCAGTATATATATGTATATATATATATATATATATATATACATCGTCGGATCATCAAAACAGCTTACCATTGCATGGTCGATTTTATATGACGCGACAGTGGGAAGCTGGAGTGGAACTGGTTCAGCGAATATCGTAATGGGGCTCTGTTACTATTGCGGACAATCTCAAATAACATGAGAAAGGCCGGGACGTGAATTCATGGCCGCAGGTACTTCATTACAACAGCTGCAGAAGACGTTGAAATTGCATTAAAATGTCATTTCATTCATTTGTGTCGTCGTAAGGAAAGATTCGAGTCTAACAGAAATTCTCAACCCGTATGATAATTACTTGTATGGAGGGATGGTATGTTTCAACGAGGTTCCCCGCGCGGT
This sequence comes from Macrophomina phaseolina, assembly GCA_020875535.1. Lineage (NCBI taxonomy): Eukaryota > Fungi > Ascomycota > Dothideomycetes > Botryosphaeriales > Botryosphaeriaceae > Macrophomina > Macrophomina phaseolina. The sequence continues at coordinate 3,690,707 of JAEQDS010000069.1, read as the reverse complement.
CATCAGCAAACCGCGTGGCCACGGAACGATGGGTATCAAGACCACTCCATCTTTATTTCTTGCTCGTAGTCTCTTCGGCGTGCTTGGCGAGAGGGTGGGTGGGGTTGGACGAGAGGCCGGACTTGTGGTCCTCGGAGGCCTGCTTCGAACCCTGGTCGGGGCCGGCGCCAAGGTCGTTGGGGGCGGCCTGAGCACCCTTCTGCTGGATGTCGCTCTGGCGCTCGGGCTCAGGAGACTGGCGGCCGGCGTTGGGGGCAGACATGTTGGCTTTGGTGTGGTTGAGGTCTGTTTGCGGTCTCGTCAGTCAGGTGCTTGCGTGAGTGCGCATGAGATGGAGGCTGAGGCGGCTGAGATGTGGGCAACTCCGGGGGTGGTCAGAAGATATATGCGTGTCTTAGAGTGACACCGATGGGAGGACGCGTACAGTTTGAGGGTTGTGGAAGATTGCTGCAGTGTTACTGTTAGCTGCTGAGATCCTTTGATTGCAGCTGACCAAAACAGCGGTGCAGCGCCATGACAGGCTCCTAACGAGAAGATAGACTCACCTCTGAGACTGACACTGTGAGTTGAATGAGGAGGCGCGAGAGGATGTTGTGTTGCTGTTAGGAGAGGAGAGCGCTGCCCCTCTTGAGCCTTTATGATGCACCTCTGCCCCACGCTGACGTCATGTGTGCATCGCACCAACAACGTCGTCACTGTAGGACCGCCGCTCCACCTGCAACCGCCGAGACGAGTGACGAAACGCCGCTTGACGCAATCTTGGCGCTCCCCAAGGGCTGAGCAAGCACGCTGACCTAGCAACATCCGCGATCTGTCTTGTCGCAGAACGGGCCCGGCCCAACTACTCTGCTTGGTGGACTGCATCAAAGCCTGAATTGGCCCAGTGGTCCGTCCGGGCTGGGTTTATCCGTATCTATCTACTGCCTAAAACATGTGGGAATAATGCCTGTATCGCTGTCCGCTCGATATCATACACGTGCACGCCAGTTGCTCAGTTGCAGGGCCAGTGCGCCGAAACCCAGTCTGTCAGAATGCTGGTAAAACTCCTTCCTTCCATCCACGGCTGCGTGTCAGTCTCATTATACTCCTGCCCAGTGTAGCGTAGCGCCACGAGGATCCATGGCTGCACAAATTCGTTGAAGACCAGGTCAACCTCTTCCGGCTCTTCGTCCTTGGAGTCGAAGCCAAGCTCCGCTTGAATGCAGTTCGGGACCTCGTAGAACTGGATTGCTGAGTGCACCGTGTCGTCGCCGTCATCGCCTGCATCATCCACCGTAGTATAGCCCGGAATGAGATCTAACGGCTTGTCATCATCGCTGAGAGGCGCTTGTACTCCGCCAGCAGCGTCCTTGAATTGAGACTTCATGCTTTGAGTGGAAGCCATGTTCAGACGATCGCTCTGCTGCTCGGGAGGAGCAAGCACAGAGGCATCCAGAGCGCCCTCAGAGAACGCCTCGACCACCTGGCCTTCCTTGTTCAGAAGCTGGAGGACCTTCTTCGCATCGGCATAGGGCACGTCCTTAACGTACCTGAAGCCACTAGTGAATGGTGACACGAGGAAAGTGCTATCTTTGGTGAAAGGGCCCTTGAATATGTCGAACCGCATGGCCCCGGTATTAGTGATAGCCAAAGCCTTCTTGTTGTTGGCAATGCGAGATGTGTTACTGAGCTGCTCTGGTAGAACGTGCTCTTGCAGCCAAGTGAAGATGCTCTCATTCGACGGGTATTGAGCGCGGTTGACCCATAGGTTCTGCGGCGCGCAGCCGTGCCTCTGGTCAAGCCCCAACTCCTTCCGGGCCTTGGCAATCATGTCGGTGACACTTTTTCCTTCAGGCGTCGGAAAATCAGTTTCGTTCTTGCCGCTGTGGTGATGAAGCGAGAAGAGGTTGTTGTCGATGTATCGGCGGCCGAATTTTAAATCAGCCGTCTCAGGAGCAAGGGTCTTTGTTTTCCCGGTGTGCAGACCGTCGATAGAGAGGAAGCCGATCGTCTCCATGTATCGGCCACTTGCAATAGCCACACAGTGGGAGTCGAATTTCCTGAAATCTCGAACGTGCGCATGCCCACCGAAGAATTGGATAGGGATGTCCCATTGCACGGAACGGATGGCCTTGAAAATGTGTTGGTATTCTGGCGTGCGGAGGGCCACGTGACCGATGACCAGAATAAGGTCAATGTCCTTGTCGCGGATAGCGTCCTGGAACCACTTCTCTTTCACAGTATCCTCCACCTTCTTGACGACGGTGTTGTTGGCATTTCCCGCGAAGTTGAAGAGGAAACCGAAAGAAAGAATGCGGATGCTCTGGTTCTTGGTGGTAAACTTGTTGAAGCGCGGAGCAAGCGGCTCAAGCTCTCCTGTTTCCGGGTTGATGATGTCCAAGTTAGAGGCAAGATAACTGCCGTTGAAGTTCGGGACTGTGTAATGGAACTCGTTCTCTGAGGAGTTTTGCTTGTATAGTTCGTGGTTGCCTGAGCAGATGGCGTCTATCTGCTGGTGCTTGAAGACGTCGAACGTATATTTCCCCTTGGGCTCGGATGCGTCGTAGAGGCCATTGCCCTCGACTCTGTCGCCAGTATCAATGAGAAGAAGATCTACTCCGTCTGCATCCGCACGGGCGTGCATATGCTTGGCAAACGAGACATAGTCACCCCAGTCGGCCGAGTACGATGACCTGCATCAAAAACGTCAGTAAAAGAGTGCTGGGAGGCGATCTGATAATATTACTCTTGCAAGTGTCCGCCAAGCCAACCATGAGTGTCGGTAGTGTGGAGGAAGTTAAGTTGCGCCCAAGGCAGCTCCCGAAGAGGTGCCGCTTTGGGGGATGGAGCTGACGGCTGAGCCGCGTAAGTGCCCGCCGTCAAAATAAGAGGCAGAATAGACCGTGGAATCATGATGAGGATGTTGTAGACTATTCTCTGATGACAGAGAGGATGACGGAGTGCGGAGGTGACTGGCACCCTGATGGTTTGAGCTTGAGGTCACAGGTGCACGTGCTGCCACTTTGAGACTAGCGTCGGGGCAGCGGCGAAACAATGATCCTCTTTCGCTTCAAGCCGTCCACAGAACTTTCCGCAATTCGAGACTCCGACAGCGACGACGACAACCGGCTAACCCAGTGCCTGATCAACAACCGTCAAAATGGTGCGTTGCCATACATCGATTCCGCCTCCGCAATGCGCACCATACGCATTCTCGTGCAAATTCCGCCCCGCGACACCAGACCGCTAACACTTTCCGTGGATAGGCCATCAAGCACAACCAGCAGATCCCTCACAACCGTAAGAAACTTCATCCGCTCCTCCTAAATGCCCTTGTCACTCACAATTGCCCACAGACTTCCGCAAGGACTGGCAGCGCTATGTCCGCGTGCACTTCGATCAGGTAATTCCCCTCTCAGCCCGCTGAGAGCAGAGGCGCCGATCGAACGGACTTTACTCTAATACCCCGTCGAATAGGCCGGCAAGAAGAAGAGCAGGCGCAACGCCCGCCAGGCTAAGGCCGCTACCGTCGCTCCTCGCCCGGTCGACAAGCTGAGGCCCGTCGTCCGTTGCCCTACCAACAAGTACAACCGCCGTGTTCGTGCTGGTCGTGGCTTCTCCCTGGCTGAGCTCAAGGTACGGACTTGAAATATTACCCGAAGAAGTTGCGAATGCTGACCGGAAACAAGGCTGCTGGTATTCCCCGCAAGCTTGCGCCCACCATCGGTATCTCCGTCGACCCCCGCCGCCAGAACCTCTCCGAGGAGTCCCTGAAGGCCAACGTCGAGCGCCTCCAGGAGTACAGGAAGCGCCTCATCGTCTTCCCCCGCCGTACTGGCACCAAGTCCGCCAAGAAGGGTGACGCCTCTGCTGAGGAGGTCAAGGCTGTCAAGTCTGGCGAGAACGTCAAGTCGGTCGCCACCACCTTCCCCATCACCCAGGCCGCCGGTGTCCAGGAGGGCGCTCTCTCCGACTTCCCCGCTACCGAGAACGCTTTCCGCACTCTCCGTATCGCCCGCTCCGACGCCCGCCTCGTTGGTGTCCGCGAGAAGCGTGCCAAGGCTGCCGCCGAGGCCGCCGCTGAGAAGGCCAAATAGATGGGTTAAAAAAGTGCTGGGTCGGTGTTCGTTGCTTGTACCTCAAAGAGGAACTGGACGAGCATCATGCCTAATTTACGGTATCAAAATTAAGGAATGGGAATGCTTGGCTTTTAAGATACCCAACAAGAGGATCACCTGTGTTTTTCAAGTGAAAATGAGCCCAAGTTGTGATTGAGCTTTTTAAGCAATTTTTCGAAAGCTCCTTACGCTCGATTACCAAAGTTTGTTTACACACCAGGAATCTTCCCACGCAGCGCAGCTTCGAATCCGCCCCCAGACTTCGAACACAGTTTGCCTTTTATCATTACTTCCGTTTCTCCGGATCTCCAGATCTGATCGAAATTGTGAATGATTGATTCCCAATTTGCCCATGTCCTTCGCAGACCGGCAGGAAATGTATATCCTCCGCAGTGGGACAAATGCCCGCGTACACCGCCCCGGACTGGAGACCCATAAAGGTCTATGCCAATTGCTCGGCGTAAGCACTGAAACTGCCTACCAATCGGGAGGCCGTCCGTATCCACCTGCCGTGTTTTCCGCCCCCAACGCCCCCTCAGTCCACTGCCCGGAGTACAGAAGAGTACTGGGGCCGGCAGTTAGCGCGAAGCCGGTTTCTTTTTGTGCAACAGTACCGCTTTCAGCCTGTTATATCGCGAGCAGTACAGTCAAATCCCCTGCTTTCCGGGATTTTGCAATCTCTGCGCTAATCGTCGGCCCCGGCGCCCCTCTGTAGATATACAGAAGGAAGACAAGCGAATAATGACCCGCAAAATGCTCAGGCCCCGCTCCCGGTAGAACGTTGCACCTATTGTTGTGCACAGCGTCCAACCGGGATTTCCACAGCGTTAACTCGTCCAGGCTGGGACTAAACCACAAGCAGCTTCGCGCCGAATCCTTCCAGGTGCGGAGGGCAGCTGCAGGCCATCTCTTGACAGGGTATTTATTAATCTACTACCCGTCCCTGCATCTTGCATTTCCCGTCTGCGTGTTCTGGCGGCTTTATCCGCCCGCTTTTTGGACCCCCGTTATTCTTGAATCGTTCGCGGCGGCTCGGACGCGGCAAGCTGGCATCCTAAATGCCGAGAAGGACATATATCTATGATGGAGCCCACTCTAGGTTTGCCTAGATAGGCCATTCATCTTCTCTCCCTCTCGGCGCAGTCATTTCATCGACAATGCCCCCCTTTCTTTCCTGGACGTCGGCACTGTCGATATCAGTGCTATCCTCCTCGCTCCTCCTCACACCTCAACCCACTTTGGCCTCAATTCTCCCTCGTCAATCCAATGTGGCGAGCTATGACTTCGTAAACATCCCCTCTCTCCCAACATCCGACCAGTAACCACACACTAACAACGCACCCAGATCATAGTCGGCGGCGGCACCGCGGGCCTCGCCCTCTCCGCGCGCCTCTCCGCCGCCCTCCCTACGTCCAGCATCCTCATCCTCGAAGCGGGGCCCTCCGCACTCGACGCTGACGGTATCAACATCGCTGGCAAGCGCGGCACGACCATCGGTGGCGCCTACGACTGGAACCTGACCAGCACGGTGCAGGCGCTCGGCGGCAACCGGCGCTGGACGCAGACGCGTGGCCGCGTGCTGGGCGGCAGCTCCGCGCTCAACCTCATGTGCTGGAACCGCGCCACTGTTGCCGAGTACGACGTCTGGGGCGGCCCCGAGTTCGGCGACGGCGAGGAGTGGGCTTGGGAGGGCATGTACCAGGCCATGCTGGCGGTCGAGAACTTCACACGCCCAACGAGCGAGCAGGAGGTGCTGGAGGGGAACGAGGTTTATGGTGAGGACGGCGTGGCGTATGGTGGGCCGCTGCAGACAGTTGTTAATGCGAAGGTGCCGGCGCAGCAGCGTGCGTTCCATCCGGCAATGCGGTCATTGGGGATTCAGGACAACTTTGAGAGTTTGAACGGGACGGTGTTGGGAACAATGCGGCAGCCGAGCAGTGTGAGGGCGCGTGACTATACACGCAGCTACAGCGCTGCATACTTGGCGGTTGCGGGGCCGAACTTGAAGGTCGAGACGGACGCGACGGTTGTGAAGGTCAACTTTTCTGAAGAGAAAGATTCTGACGGCAATCTGATCGCTACTGGCGTGACGCTGGCAAACGGGACAACCATCAGCGCTGCGAAAGAGGTTATTCTCAGCGCGGGCTCTCTTCTCACTCCTCCCCTTCTCGAAGCCTCAGGCATCGGCAACTCCAGCATCCTTTCCTCTGCCGGCATCGAAACCCTAGTCGACCTACCCGGCGTCGGCGAGAACCTCCAGGACCACATGCGCATCCAGACATCCTATCAGCTCAAATCCAACTATACCTCCTTTGACAAACTCCGCTACAATGCCACCTACGCCGCCGAGCAGCTCGCCCTGTGGAAATCCGGCATCCGCGGCGGCGCCTATGACTACACTGGCTCGAGCTACGCCTACATGACCTGGGCGCAGACCTTCGGCGCCAACAGCAGCACCACATCCTCGCTCCTCTCGCTCGCCTCAGCGGCGACCGACCCCTCCGACCCCATCGACGCCGCCAAACTCGCCCTCCTCGCCGATCCCACCGTCCCGAACTTCGAAATCATTTTCTCCGACGGCTTCACCGGCGCGCGGGGCTACCCTTCCGCCAACTCGTCGCTCTACGGCCACGGCTTCTTCACCCTCATCGGCGCCCTCCAGCACACCTTCTCGCGCGGCAGCGTCCACGTCAACGCATCTGCTCAGCTCCCCGCGCTCGCCCCTGTCATCGACCCCCGCTACTTCGCCAAGCGCTACGACAAGGCCGCCCTCGTCGCCATGGCCCGCCACCTGCGCGCCGTCGCGCACACCCCTCCCATCGCCGCGCTTTGGCAGGCCGAGTACGAGCCCGGCGTAGAGCTGGTGCCGGAAGGTGCGAGCGACGAGGAGTGGGAGGCGTATGTGGACGTCGCCGCGGCCACTGTGTATCACCCGATGGGCACGGCGGCCATGATGAGGCGCGAGTTGGGCGGCGTGGTGGATCCGCGGTTGAGGGTGTATGGGACGGCGAATGTGAGAGTCGTGGATGCGAGCGTGATGCCAACGCAGCTGAGCGCGCATATTCAGACGGCCGTGTATGGGATTGCGGAGAGGGCGGCGAGGGAGATTGCGGGGCAATGGGCGGATGAGTGAGGGTGGGATGGCCTGAGAAGATGCGGTCTTGCGCTGTATTTCGTTATATGCGTTGTGTGTGATTCGATCATATGAATTGGCATGAGAGGTTGCGACTACAAAAGTACCAACACCAGCCGCCTCGGGAAAGCGGCTCCAAAACAGGAGACGAAAGAGCGCAACTTTTTCGACCGAGACACCAGCACATCGCCGGGGACAGGAGGCTGGGGAACCGGCGATGCTGTACATAAAGAACAGACTCGAGGAGGGATAGCCTTTATTGCTACAGGAGACATGTGTTTGCCACCACCTGCGAGTTTTTCGACTCCGGTGTACCTCGAATCCCCATTCTCACGTACGGACTGCCTCATGTGGAATATTCGCTGCCCAAACCGGGGTTCCTGAACACTGCTCTATAGAGACCAGTGAGCAACCATTGTTGGGATGAGGCGAGGATGTAGGGAAGTCTCCTTGGCGAATATGTGCATCGTAACTTCTACCGGAATTTTCGTCTTTGTCACCAGCCTACCACTCATGGGTGGGGAAATTACACAGCTTTCCCCAAATTACCTGCCAGGAGGTGCTGCAACTGGAACCCGCAGCAAATGCTCTAAGCCTATGCGGTCATACCAAGACGATGACTTGAACAGCCCACGGAGTAAATACCTCAATGTCTCAATTCAAACTGCGCATTGACGTTTACCCTCATAGAGTCTTTAATTTCTAATAGCCGAAACAGCGGATATTCAAACCGCGACCATCGCCATGGAAAGCAGCAAGGAGGCCTTAATTGTTACAGTAAAAAAGAACATATTTGTTCGTTGGTATCTCACTCCACTGGATTAACTCCCTTACCCTATGGCCGCAACGTCGAATCCTTCGCAATACTCGAACTCCTGACCGGCGCAGCGGATGTCTCGTTCTCTGTCCTTCCTTGTACCTCCCCCGGCCCCTCCCTCCGCGTTATTTCTTGGTCGTCGCCCTCAACGAACGAGAACCTCCCCGACGCCTCGTCACCGGCATGCTGCTCCGGGGCCTCGAGCTCCGTGATCCCGTCCAAGTTCTGTCTCGGCTCGAACCTCTCACCCCTGGTCATGATTCCGTACGAAGCCTCTTCCACAGTCGGACTGTATCCGTTCGCCATGGCCATAGCAACGCTTTCCCGAATATGCGGGGCGGCACTATCAGCAGATTGCGGCCGCCCATCAGAGGACGGTGATATGGGAGACACCATATACTCCGGCTCCCGGCTGGTCGGCTCATGGAGCCCCGCTTTCTCAGGCGGGTATTGTCGGCTGGAGACTTGCGTCGGCGAAGCATCCAGCTCTGAGATGATCGTCCGCGAATCGAGCTCACTGATGACCGTCCTGGAGTCGTACGGCACCGTCGAAGCAGCGGTAGACCCCTCAACCTCCTCATACTGCGGCAAATCCTCATCAGCAGCCCCGTGCTCTCCACGATAGTCCTGGGGAATACCACTCGACGTGAAGTCTGGATGAGCTGGCACGCCCTGTCCCCCCATCCCCGCCGCATTCCACGGCCGCTGGACCTCGAAGCTCCTCCTGGCTGCAGGCGCACCGGCCCCCTGCCGGCCACCGACCGACCGCTGACTCCCATGTCGGTGCCTGAATTCGCTCCATGCGCCATGTAGACTCCCGTGCGTCTCCAGCGTGCGTTGCTTACCCTTCCCCTTGAGCTCATACCCCGGTGTCCTTGCCACCAGCTTCTTCCAAGCCGCCACGATCCGCGCGACCGCCTCAGGCGACACCGTAGCCAGCTCCTCCAGCCCCTGTGCCATACGCGCGGCGACAAGGTAATTTTTTTCCGACTTACCTGAGTGCTTCGACAGCTCCATGTAGATGCCCTTGAAGCTATATCCCGGCAGCCCGAAGACTGCGGCGCCCGGTTTGATCAAAACGCCCAAGCTGCCCCATACAAGGCCCTTCGCGAGGCCGATTGGGCCCTCGTGGATGGCGCCCTTGATCGGCTGGGTGATGAGTCCCGTGAAACCGTCGTAGAACCCGAGGCCAAGCTCCTTGCCCGCTTCTTTCAGACCGGATGCGATGCCCGTCACTTTCTTGTTCTTGCGGACGGTGGGGTCGCCGTAGAGCTTGGGAGCGTTGTGGAAGCCCTTAGCGATTGAGAGCGTCAGGTCCATGGGCGCCTTCACGCCCGCAGACAGGATGCGCGAGCGCTTCGACGAGGTGCTGTGGATGGACGCACCATCCCCACCGCTTCTGGACGAAGAAGACGTGAAGCTGCGCTGCACAGACGGCGAAGCAGTCATCGACCGCTGCGGCCCAAACTCCGTCTCCAGCCGGTGTCTCGCGACGTCTCCCGCGCTCACAGCACGCATATCCTCGACCGACGACCTCCTGGAGCCAGGTGTCGATGCCGGGCGCAGCGTCGAAGTTGGCGTGCGCGAGCCATTGCTGCTGCCGGCGCCGCCAGCCGCATGCTCCTTCTTCAACGCGCTTGGGATATCCGCAATGCCCGCGCCCAAACTCCTCAACGTCCCCAAAAGCACGCCCGCGCCGCCCGACACCGGATCCCAGGGCCCCTCGTCGGTATCGTACTCGCACGGGCGGTACAGCTCCAGGTCCGCGAAGTCAAGCAATTCCTCAGCGCCCAGCACGGCGGCCGCCAGCGCGCTCAGCCTTCTGCGCGCCTTCGCGTGCCACCACACAGCCGCGCGCGGCGGATACACGGCGCAGCGCTTATTGTACACCTTCAATCCCCTGTGGAAGCTGCGTGCCGCGCGCTCCGGGCCATTCTCCGACGCGAGCTTGACGCCGAGTTCAGCGGCACGCTCGCGCGTCTGCGACAGTAGTGCAGTGCCGATGGCGCATGACAGCTTCTCCGGCGTGAGTTGCTTATGCGGGATTGGGTCGGGCCCGGCGCCGGCCCGCGCGACGATGCTGCCCCAGAAGAACTGGTCCCCGAAGAAAGGGACGACTATGGTGGGCTTGCCAGCGGCGAGGCCGGCGGCGAGCGTGCCCGCGCCGCCGTGGTGGACGACGGCCGAGACCTGCGGGAAGAGCCAGTCGTGCGGGCAGTCGGCGAGGAAGAAGATGGTATTGTCGGGTGGCGTTGAGAGTGCACTGCCGCCCAGGTTGCCCCAGCCGCGCGAGATGAGGGCGCGTTGGCCAGAGCGTCGGACGGCTTCGAGAACGGTTTGTGTGAGGGCGGAGGGGTCATCGACGACGATGGAGCCGAAACCGATATAGAGCGGAGGCGGGCCGGCGGCGAGGAACTGGGCGAGGTCGGAGGGGGGCGTGTAGGCCGAGGTATCGGTGGGGAGGAAGAAGAAGCCTGACACGTCGATCGTGCTGGGCCAGTCCCGCGGCTTGGGGAGAAGCGAGGGCGACCAACAGTATGTTACTGGGACCTTGAGACGGTGGATCAATCCAGCGGCGGAACCAAGACCCAGTGGTGCAAGGAAGAGTTCAGATTCGCGGAAGCGGTTGATAACGTCGCCGAGGCCTTGCCACATGAGCATGTCCACGAGAGCGTAAGAAACGAAGTTGCGGAGATGGAGATCAGTGTCGGTGGAGGTTATCTTAGAGAGCGGGTGCGGGAAGGCCTGAGTGGGGGACCATGGCATTGTGAACATGATGTGTAGCGGAATTCCTAGCTTCTCCGCAATGTGGATGTGCGCAAAACTGGGCGGATTGGCGATGATAGCATCCGCCACAAAGGGGGATGGTGGTTGACTTGAACTTGACATCGTGCTGGCCACTTCAATTTCGGATCCGCTGTCCATATGTGCTGGTTTGTCCCCTGGATCTACACAAGATCTCCAACAGCCGTGGAGAATCTGCTCTATGTCTTTTCTCCGCCGGTTCACATCGCCCTCACGGAAGGATTTGAGGTCTGGAACCAATCCTGGATTCTTGACCATGAACTCCATCAGTTGTGCTGGTGAGCCACCGATGTCGAAAAATTCCAGTCCATTTGATGTAACAAATGTCTTGAAATTCCCATGTGTTGCGAGCCGGACGCGATGACCGTATCTTTCGCGCAATAGCTTGCCGAGAGCGATGAATGGTTGGACATCGCCGCGACTTCCCACCACCTGAATGACGACATTCATCTGCGGTGGATTTGATGCAGAGTACTCGCCTCTTGTCGAGGAAGTATCACTGGCTGCCGATGTTGCAGGTGTTTGGTTCTGGTCTTCAAGTGTTTCTAGCGCCGGTATCAATAGCCTCGACAGCCGGTTTGAGCGATCCAGAATTTGCATGTCGATGCGTCCATCCTCGGTAGCTGCTGCGCCGCCTTGGACACCGTTGTCATTGAAGCCGACATTGTTCCCAAAATTCAGGCTGCTGTATGAGGGAGGCGCTGGGTTGTTCAATAGACAATCGTCCTCCGGTGATTGGGATGAGGCGGGAACGTAGCGGAAGCGTTCCTCGGACTCACTTCGGAGCCGCTTGTCGTCCATGGCTCCCGATGTCTTGTCCTCAAGGACGGTCGATGGTATCAGGTCAGGAATCTGCGCGAGGAATGTGCCTGCGGAACTTCCGGAGGGGCTCAGTATTTAATATCTGCAGCAGATAAGGCTGAAAGCCACCGGAAGTTCCCACATGTTGAAGAAGACAAGATCTACAAAGAGATTCCGCTAAGCCTTCGCCAAAGTTAAATCGGATCTTTACGCAGGTCGCTGGCCCTCGAAGCGCTTGGGGCTTGTTTACGTGTCAGACCCGACTACGAGAACGACAATGCGAACTAACGTGGTAGATGAATCCGAGAGGAATCCGAGCTCGTCCAAAGTGGTTCCTTTCCTGCGATGCGGAAGTCCCTTTCGAAATTTGATCAGTGGAAACGGGCGACACATATCAATTCCAATCGTAAAGACCTTGGATACGGTGTTTGGAAGGTATCGGCCGAGCTTGAGTTGGTGCTGAATCATATGGTTGCTGTCGCTCAAGGGGGCTTGTGTCCAAAGCACTAAACCCCGCCAGGGATCAACAATCCGAATACGAGAATGGTGTCGTCTCGCGTACATCGATACACGTTCCCTTTCCGCACAGGTTCAGGATGGTCGGCTCCCATAAGCATTCTAGTAATCAATATCCTGCTCAGCCCAAATTATCAAGATCCACACAAGCGCTAATGCAGACATTAGGAAGCCAATTAAATGATTACGACCCTCTATAATGATTGCCGCCACGCATTTCATCCTGTCCGTTACTCCTGCCGCAGTCACCTCAGTCGAGGTAGCCGTTCATATGCATATATCCAAGAGGATTTATGACTTACATAAACCATTGAATGCCTCAATCACATATGCGTACACCTATCATGCTTAAAACTTGGGGCTCATATTTGCGCGCGGCAGTGATGGACTGTAGTGTTTCCGGATGTTCCGGAGGTGTCCACTGAGAAAAAGCGCAACAGCGCTTGCTAAGCCGAACATCCTGTCGAAAAATCTCTGTCTACATCGTAAAAATAATAGAGATCAATGAGAAGCCACTGGATTTCTCTTATTTTACCCCCAAAAACGCTTGAAGCTCACAGTAGTGACGGAAGCTCAGTGAGCTACTCGACGCAGCACCTGGAGGAGATGGGAAGAAAGAATAATGAGGTGGTGGTTGTTAGTACGTTAAGCGAGCAACGAGTCCGTAATGCATTGGTGGTTGGAGAACCCCAAAAAAATACTCCCGGTGGCCGCCATGCTCTGTGAAGCCTTACGCGCCATATAGAATGGAAGAAATCGTGCTCCCCCCCACCCCCTCTTTCCATCCTCCTCCCCCTTCACGGCTGTGGCATAGAATTCATTTGTGGCATGCGTTATCAGTAGCTCCTAGCGTCCGAATCCACAGACCTGGGTCGGTATAGGCCCGATGGACTGCCGCTAAAAGCACTGTCGCGCCTCTTGGAGCGCTGAAGCTGGCTAGGATCATTGTCTTCTTCTGAACTGTCGTCGTTAAGGATCTCGTAGAGATTTGTCGGCTTTTGTGGCTTGACTCGGCGCTGAGAAGTTGATCGGACTCCCTTGCACAAATTGGGGTGAACGCGTTGTGGCAAGGGCTCCGCGCACACATCCGGAACAAAGTTAATCTTGAGAAGCCTATAAGGCATTCTGGACATCATGCACGTCCGTGCAAATCCGCAGTTCTGTATGGAGTTCGTATGGATGATCATGTCATTTCCCTCGACCTTGATCTGGAGAATGACCAGATTGTGGATATGTTCCATATCCTCTCGGATGACCTGCTCGGTGAGGATGCGTACTGCATTGCACAGACGCAGAATACGTGTAGCGCCGTTGTTGATGATCTTATTGTAGGTAGCTCGGTTAGGGTAAAATTGTCGATTGGCCCAATCAACATTTACCTAAACAACGTTGTAATCATTAATGACTTAGAATTCGGCTCCGAGATCAGCGACCTACGCGCTTGTTACTAATATAGATATCGTGGTTTCTGACGTGGTTCCGGAAAGCTTCAGCATCAGCAGCGCGGAAATAAGAGATGCATGCGGTGCGGTCGTTTCGGCGGCAGATGTCAAGAAGCATGCCACCTTTGACATGCTCAAGGACATCAAGGAGTGAAGTGTCTGGTGACAGACCAGAGACCTCCAGCGTGCGTTGCTCCTTAAGCGGTGGATGCTTCGTCCCGGAAAGGGCTCCACTTTTGTCACCAGCTTTGTCGTCAGGTGGCTCAGTTTGGCCAGACATGCGGAACGGCACTGCTCCTGAACTGTCGAACGATGCGAACCCTCCCAAATGGGCTGGCTTAGATATCTTTGCTACAGAGGAGATGACGCAGTCATGTGAGATGGAAGATGGTTGCGAGTTCACATCAGCCACCGACGGCTGACCACTGGCTCCACAAGCCTCAAGACCGGCGCCAAGACCACGCTCATGGCTGCTCTGATCTGTCGAGACGTGGGAGGGGTGGTTTTTGAAGCTGTAAGAAGTGTTTAAATGCGCGGCTGTGCCACGCGGCTGGATGTACATGGCGAGGGTTTCGGGTAGAACCCCGTCTTCAAGCAAGTTCTTCCGGAGGTCGACTAAGCCGGATCAGTGGCAATCACGCCACAACTGATCAGACAACTCACGGTATTCTGTAAGGCAACGCGTCTATGGTGGCCAAAGTCAGTACCAATTTTAAGACACTGGACAGGTCATCCGGACGAGTATGACGCCAATGCCTTCTTGGGGTAAAGACTAGTGTTCTCACCAAGAATTCATACTCGAATGGAGAGATTTGCAGGAAGGATAGATCCACAGCATCGTACACAGGAGCCTCGCAGCAAACTAGCGTCAGATTCGGCCAGGCGCACAAACGTCAACGCGATGAACGTACGGATTGGGCACTACACTTGCGTTAGCATGCAATATCGGTGAAAAGTGTGGGCGCTGACACTCACCACATGAACAGAAGGCGAAAGTATTGTTGATCGATGCTGATTCTATCGCCGAAAGCAGTCGCGTTGGCTACTGGTGTAGCCATGATGAGGTGCCAGGACGGAAGCAGAACGAGGTTGTGTGATAGGAAACTGAGGTAGCCTTCTGCAAAGGGAAGCAAGCTATGGCCGCAAGGCTAGTCCGTATCGGGGCTGGAGGATCGCCAGGATCTGAGCTTGGCAGCAGCCATGCGGTATGACGCGCGCAGGTCGCGCATTCCCAAATTTTCGGGGCTCGACAGTGACAACACCGCAAAACCCGCCCGTTGATGGATCGCAACCATGGGCCGCCTTCTCCTCTGCCACCTCAGCCGCAGCTAGCAGAGACTATCCCGGCCAGCACAGGCGATGGCGGGGATTCGCTCATGTCCCAGCTCACCGGGAATCCCTACTTCACCGCTGTCAGTCTTGTGGATGCATATGCCAGGGCGCGTGGCTGACAGCTTATCTACAGGGCTTCGGTCTTGCAGGCCTCGCTACGTTTGGTCGCATAGCCCAGCAGGGGATCAAGCGTGGTGCAGTGCTCCTCCGGCGCCGCTTGCTCGTCGAGCTGGAGGTCACCAAGAATGACGATGCCTATCCGTGGTTGCTCCAGTGGATGTACCACCGCGGCCATGCTCTGGGTTCCGAGGCTGCTGCTGAGGCTATCCGGTATGTGGTTATAGCTGCTGCTGGGTCAGGATTTGAGTTCTGAAGTACTGCCCAGGCACACAGAGAGCCGCGGTTTGCTCGATTCGATCGCACAACGAATTACTCCTCGTATGCACCACCTTCAGCTCAACACGACAACCTACAAGCGTTCCGATGGCGCGCAGGTGACTGATTTCTATCTTCGGCCTGGACATGGGAAACACATAATCCGGTACAAGAATGCTTGGATGATGGTTAGCCGAGAGCGCCAGGGTACATACCTGGACGCCCAGGGCGAGCCTTTCGAGACCCTCACGCTCACGACCCTGCAAGCGCACAAGCATGTGTTTGAGCAACTTTTTGCTGAAGCTCATGACATGGCCCAGCAGAATCAGGAGGGCAAGATCATTGTTCTTGTCCCGGATGCCTTTGACTGGAAACAGTTCGGACAACCGAAACGGAAGAGGCCGCTCGAGTCGGTGGTGCTTGAGGAAGGGGTCAAGGAACGCTTGATCGAGGACCTGCAGGAGTTCATCCACAAGCGCAATTGGTACTTTGATCGGGGAATTCCGTACCGGAGGGGCTACCTGCTGTACGGGCCGCCGGGAACGGGGAAAAGCTCGGTTATTGAGGCAATTGCGGGTCACCTCAATTTCAACATCGCCATGCTGAATCTGAGCCAGCGGGGCATGACTGATGACCGGCTGCAGCTCATGCTCACCAAAGTGCCGCCACGGACGCTGGTGCTCCTGGAGGATGCAGACGCTGCCTGGGTGAATCGCAAGCAAGCCAACGAAGAAGGATATTCCGGGGCATCAGTCACGTTTTCTGGCTTGCTGAACGCAATGGATGGCGTGGCCAGCGCGGAGGAGCGCATACTTTTCCTGACGACTAACCATGTGGAGCGGCTAGACGAGGCGCTGATACGGCCGGGTCGGGTGGATGTCACGGTGCGGATAGGAGAGGCAACAGAATGGCAGATCCAACAGCTCCTGGAGCGCTTCTATGGCGAAGCGGATCCCGACGGCGCGGGCCGGCAGAGGTTTCTGGCAAAGGCGCGTAAGCTCGGCCTTGTTGGGGTGTTGAGCCCTGCCGAGCTCCAAGGGCTGTTCCTCTACAACAAGGAGGATCTGGATGGCGCTATTGCGAGTTTGGATGAGCTCGCATCGATGCACGCGCATTTGGCCCGGAAGATGAGCCCCTCTGAGTGAGATGGGCCGGGGTTGGACGGTACCCATATGTACAAATGTACTCTCTCTGTAAATGTATGCGAAAAATGCTCGAATGACGCTGCTACGCTTGCGGCAGAGAGGCCTGGGAGCCGCCGAAACAACACCACTGGCGGGAGGCGCGGGAAGTCAGTCTCAGGACAAGGGCGACAGGTCCGACGCGGCGATACGACAAAAGGCCGAGGCGAAGCCTGGCTGCAAGGGACGGGCCCTGCTCGCGCGGATGTGTGACAGGCCGGTGACGGCAGCAAGTCATGCGCGCATGCGGAGAGCAGGGTGGGTTAGCAAACAGAAATTTGCAGAGCGAAGCGACTCACCGCCGCGCGTGCCGCTGTGAAGACCAGGGCATGCCCCCACGTTGAGTCACGTTCCGCATTTCGCCGCTTTATCGCACGGCGGATCTAGCCTTGTTATCTGATGGAAAGACCTCATCAAGCACCATGCGTCCCAGAAGCCTGGCACGCAGCTGTCCGTCACGCAGTTAAGGCTCTTTAGTGACGCGCCGGTCGCACGCAGCCCGCCGAGCGCGCGGAAAAGGCGCCGGCCTGTCTTTCCACGTCAGGTGCCTGTTGTCCACGTCTATACGACCACGCCTCATCCGCGGCGCCCAAGCTAGATGGCCAGTCCAAGCCGCAATCCCGGCGCACAAAAAAAGCAACCCGTGAATGCAGCCACCTCCTCGATGCTGTCTGCCCTCCGCCCCGCGCCGTACCACCTCCCTCTCACTCTTCGCCCCGCCGCCCTCCCTTCTGCACTCGCGTCTCGGGCTCCAGCACCGCCCCAGACGCGCCCGACCACGCTATGTCCAAGGTCCCGCTGCTGATGCGCTCGTCGCCCGCCCAGGGCACCGGCTCCTACGGCGCCCTGCCCGTCAACATGCTGAGCACGAGCAACGAGAGCTCCGCCGACGAAGACACACACGACCTCGACCACGCCTTGCGCACCGGCAAGCGGAAAGCACCCTCGAACCTGCGCGCCGCCGACGCCGCTGAGGACGAGGAAGCCGAGTCCAGCAAGGCCGCTCGCAGTCGCACTGCCTCGACCGGACGCCTATTAGACAACAAGGGGACCAAGCGCAGTCGCAGGAAAAGTCTGCCCAATTTTGGCCTGCCGGATGAGCATACCACTGCCGTCGAGGCGTGGGTGGGCAGTCTGGACGGGGAGATGGAGTCTGGCCTCGAGGCGAGATTCAATCCCAAGGCTGGCATACCAGCTGCTGTGCCTGTCGAGGACGAGACAACCTCCGACTCTGCTCAGTCCGATTGCTCGGAAGCTATTGAAATCGACGGCTCCCAGGATGCGAGCTCCGACGCTGGGGACGGAGTCCAGGACAAGGCCGCTGAGGAAAGCCCTCCCGACGACTCTCCCTACCCTCAGGTGCGGGCTGCGGTGCGGCCTTCCGACGACACATCCCTATCCATTAATACCCCGCGCATGTGGACTCTGTCCATGCTTTTCTCCATCCTCGGCTCTTCCACGAACCTGTTCTTCTCCCTAAGATACCCTAGTGTTAGCATTACACCCGTGATCGCCCTGCTTCTCGTCCATCCTCTCGGCTTACTTTGGGATCAACTATTCAAACGGCCCGACGACCCGGCCGAAGTCTTCACGAATGGGTCAATTCACCACAGGGCCGCAGACTCGCACGAGTACGGCTCGAATGGCGCAACCAGTCTACAATCTAATGGCGACGGGAATGCGGTGCATGCCAAAAAGAGGCGCGGTTGGGCGCGCTCCCTCCGGCTCTGGCTGGCCCAAGGCAGGTGGAACGAAAAAGAGCATTGCTGTGTTTACATCAGCAGCAATGTCTCCTTTGGCTTTGCCTTTGCTACAGACGTATGCTCCTCCCGCGTATTTTTGACGCTCCACTACTGAACCATCGCCAGGTCATTGTCGAACAATCAATGTTCTACCACCAGAAGCTCACCATTACCTACCAAATCCTTCTCACTATTTCTACCCAGGTTCTCGGGTATGCCCTGGCAGGACTTACCCGGCGCTTCTTGGTCCGACCTAGTGGAATGATTTGGCCTGGAACTCTCATTTCGACGTCCATGTTCTCCACCTTGCACAAGCAAGACAACGCACCCGCGAACGGATGGCATGTCTCGCGCATGCGCTTTTTCCTCTACGTATTCCTGGGTTCCGCAGCATTTTACTTCCTGCCAGGCCTCCTTTTCCCTGCTCTGAGCTACTTCAGCGTCATCACGTGGTTCGCGCCAAAGAATGTCGTCGTTGCCAACCTGGTAAGAATCATAAGCTCGTCAAGTGCGCGGACGTGCTACTAACCAATGTTCAGTTTGGTGTTGCTTCAGGTCTCGGTCTGTTTCCCATGACATTCGATTGGTCGCAAATTGCTTATATCGGATCACCTCTGGTCGTTCCGTTTTGGGCTGCACTGAATATCGTTGGTGGACTGGTCGTGGTAATGTGGATCACGGCACCCATCATGTGTAAGTATGCGATGTTCCTGTTTGATAGTCTGCCTGCTAAGTCGATGCGACAGACTACTTGAACGTCATGTACTCATCGTACATGCCCATTCTCTCTGCTGCTGTCTTTGACAATACCGGCCGACCTTACGATGTGAGCAAGATTCTCACTGACAACTTCCTCTTCGACGAGAAGGCATATGAGAACTACAGCCGTGTCTTCTTGCCCATTACCTATGTCCTGAGCTATGCATTGCAATTCGCCGCGCTCACCGCTCTGCTCTCGCATACGGCATGCTGGCACGGGAAGGACATTCTGAGGCAATGGAAGGCATCTTGGAAGGAGATCAAGGGCCAGAAGGACCAACCGGGCTACGAGCAGGTTCCACAAGAAGAGCGCCCTCTCCGCCATAAGAAGTCAACTAGGAGCATGACTGCTTCCATGCCCGACTTGGACAACATGATGGGCGCGGAAGATGTTCATAATCGTCTGATGAGACGGTACAAGGATGCCCCGATGAGTTGGTATCTCTTGACTGGAGTCATCATGACCGCCATTGGGATTTTCGTGGTCGAGTAGTAAGTTTCAGCCCCTACCTTGGAAACGATATTCTAACCGGACAACAGCTACCCTATTCACCTACCGTGGTACGGTCTTCTGCTCGCATTGGGCATTTGTACCGTTCTCTTCATCCCTATCGGCATTGTGATGGCAATCACCAATCAGCAAAGCAGCTTGTACCTCATTTGTCAGCTTATCTGCGGAGTAGTCTTCCCCGGGCGACCTGTTGCTAATATGGTGTTTGTAACCTATGGATACATCACCTCCACTCAAGGCTTGAAGTTCTCGTCAGATCTCAAACTCGGTCACTATATGAAGATCCCCCCACGACTTTTGTTCATGCTTCAGCTCGCGGCCACGATTGTCTCGAGTCTTACGCAGATCGGCGTATTGAACTGGATGCTCGCGAACATTCCCGGAGTCTGCACGCCTGAGGCCATAAACGGATTTAATTGTCCTATCGCCCGGGTCCATTTTAACGGAAGCATCTTGTGGGGTGTAGTCGGGCCGGCAAGGTTTTTCGGACCCGGAGCTTTGTATCGGCCGCTTATTTGGGCCTTCCTCCTTGGCGCCATAGCTCCCATAGGTGTATGGATCCTCGGCCGAAGGTCGAAGCACAGCGTCTGGCGGAAGGTTAATCTCCCAGTCCTCTTCGGCAGTCTCAGCTGGATTCCGCCAGCAACTGGCCTCAACTTCTCTGTGTGGGCAGTTGTTTGCTGGTTGTTCAATGACTTCATCCGGACCCGCAAGAGCGCTTGGTGGAAGAAGTACAACATGACTCTGTCAGCAGCGCTTGACTCGGGTGTTGCGGTAGGGGTTGTGGTCGTGTTCTTCGGAGTCATTTATCCGGGCTTCAACAAGGGATTCAGCTGGTGGGGTACCGAAATCTTCAAGCAGGTGAGTTTAACCTTTAATCAATCTATCTTGCAGCAAGCTAATGCACGCGTCCACATAGGGTTGCGACTGGAAGGCATGCCCATACCGGACGGTCGAACCGGGACAACACTTTGGTCCGGACGCATGGTGATGATGACGGATATGAAAACAAGAACGAAAGACAAAAACACGGCCGCCAGAGAATAACGACAATCCGAGGAACGCAGGATGGAAGCGGTCCACGGATGCATTAATGATACCCTTCACCTTTGACGATTAAGCATTTTCCTACCTAGACGTATTGATAGCATGTTTGTGGATTTCCGATTTTGGAATATTGCAGTCCGGAACTGTCCTTGATTGAGTTTTGAAGTTTGGATTTCGTGGCACAGATCTTTGTCACTTTTTGGTTGCATCTGATTTGCCTGCATAGAACGCGTGGTCAGTTCTGTTGACTCGTTTTTGAGTTCGCCGCGAGTTTGGGGCGAGCATAGCGTGCATGGGTTAAGGCAGATGGTTTTCGAAGCATGGCACATTTAGTGGTCTTATACGCATCCGAGGGAGAGATAGGCATCAACGGGCGGGTACGGAATTGCGTTGGATTTATCATACATGGGCGGGTGAGAGGGCTTGGTTCCGCCCGGCCACGTACTGCAGCACAGCAAGAATAGCATATTAGACAAGAGCTTCTGGATTTGTACATACGACGGGCACGAAACACACTAACGACAGTGTATGGAAGGCGAGCCGCAGCCCCTATGCAATCGGAGCGTCATGCATGCAGACTGTGCGCGTCTCCCCGGCTCGCGGAAGGGCAGGGAGCTCAAGCTCAGAGCGCACGTGATCGGTGGAAGTGACCACACTTCAGCACCTTCGGGGCCAGCGAGAGCTTAGCTAGGCCGCCCTCTCTCCGCAACGTCACCCCGAAACCACGACGGAATACCACGATCCACACGCGCGCCTCGAGCCAGAAAATCCGTGCCGCATCCTGACCGACCGCTTCTTCCACTCTACCTCCCTTCGCTTCCCCGGATTTAGTCCTTTCGACTTGCGCAATCGCCTCTTGCAATCGCCTTTTGTCGCCCGCACTCTCTTCGCCGCGGCACGCAACCCTCCCCCCGTCGACCCCCCGGGCAGGCCAAAATAAAAATAAAAAAGGAACAACCGCAAAAAAAAAAAAGGGAAGAGGAAATAACTATGGCCAACTATTACGGCGCCTCACCGCAACCCGTCGGCGGCGGCGCCGCGGCGCAGAACCTCAACTTCTACCAGTCGTCGTACTCCGCGCAGCCCGTCTCGGGCCACACAACGCCCTTCCAGGCCTTCACCGGCGGCGCCGCCTCCAACGCCTACGCTGGCGCTGGATTCGGCGGTGCGGGCGCCATGGGCGGGCCGAGTGGGTTCGGCGGCGCGGTGCCGGGCGTGAGTGGGCGGATGGGCGAGCAGGGCGGGCTGCGGACGGGGTGGCTGGCGGCATTTGGAACAGAGGGGTATGAGGGCGAGCCGCCGCTGTTGGAGGAGTTGGGGGTGAATTTTGGGCACATTAAGACGAAGGTAAGTGTGCGGTGGATTTGGGGGAGGGCAAGAAAGGGTACACGTGGGGGAAGTTCTGGAGAGCGCGTTGGCTGACAACGTGTGTGCGCGATGGACAGACTCTCACGGTGCTGAACCCGCTGGCCAGGATAGATCAGCATATCATGGACGACTCGGACCTGGCGGGCCCGATCCTGTTCTTCCTGCTGTTCGGCACATTCTTGCTCTTCGTAAGTACTCGAGGAAGTGTGCTCGACGGAGCTGTTTTGCTGAAGGGATGGAACAGTCTGGCAAGGTACACTTCGGCTACATCTACGGTCTCGCGCTGCTCGGCAGCACCTCCCTCCATATGATCCTCTCCCTCATGTCGCCGCCCGTTGATCCGGCTACCGCGAGCTCCTCCGGCCATCCCTCGCACCCCACAACGTCATCGCATTTCTCCTCGACGCTAACTTTCCCGCGCTCGGCTTCGGTTCTGGGATACTGCCTGCTGCCTCTGGTGCTGACTTCGCTGATTGGCATCGTCGTGCCAATGGATGGTTTGTTTGGGTATATCTTGACGACAGCGGCGATTATGTGGTGCACGTACAGCAGCAGCGCCATGTTCTGTGCGGTCGGTCGCATGAGCGGTATGCGCGGCCTCGTAGCATACCCTCTTGGGCTGTTCTATGTTGGCTTTGGCATCATGGCGATCTTCAGCAGCAGGGGAACTGGAAGCTTGGCGGCTAAGACAGCGGCTGCGTAAGGAGCTGGCATGTGTCTTCGGAGGGCATCAAGGACGCTTTCAAGATGGCTTGAAGCCAGCTTCATGGGTGGTTAATTAGCCGTCCGTGGCGAAGGACGCGAATGCCTTGCATGATGGGCAGTTCCATGTACGATGGGAGTCGTGAGCATTGCTGGGAATGGAAATGAAATAGCAAGGCGTCTCTGGGCGGATAGAGTAAAGCACGGAATGGCCAGGCTTTGACATATGTAGTTTAATTGGTAAACACCTTTCAATGTCCACGATTACCAGCTGTTTCCCGCGCAAATGGTATCGCGGCGCGGCACACGGGGCCGCGCCCTGATTCGGCAGCGGACCGCACCCTGCCGAATGACGCACGAGTTGTAGACTGACAAGCTCCTGCGGGCCCCTCCATCCCCGCGCCTGTACGTCCCCTGCAATTTGTCGCGCAGCTTTGGCCGCGACGGCAGGAGAGGAACTGAGCTCAAGTGGTAGAGCGCAAGCGCTGTGCCGAGCCATTGCTTTCTGTTTACGACGCGCGTTCTGCCCTCTGCGCGCTTCCCTTCTTCCACACTCCGTCTTCCTACCAACATCCGCTTCTTCGGCAAACAACGCATCTTCTCCCGCCAGTTAGCTCCGTACAATCTCTTCTTAACCGGCAGCATAACTCTCTTCTGAGCACCGCAGCTCGTTTGCCCACATTTATTCCCTTTACACGCGCCTTCGCAAAGCTACATTCTGTACCACATCGCTACAGGTTGCGCAGCTGAGGCGCTGGCCAAGATGGTTCAGACAACTACCAATTCCTCGAGTGACGCTGGAGACGTCTCTCTGAGGAAGTGGATCTGCTGGGTATATGCTCCACGCCGTCTTCCTCCCTACCCGAGCATCTTCGTCTTTCTTCACACCAACCCCCACCACCGTTCGCGCCACCAGCACCTCCCGCGCCCTGTCTTATTTGCCCCCCTCCACATCCCAATTTTCTGCTAAAGCACCAAGCTCCATTTCGTATTGCCCGATTCTCTTCCTTCAACCGCCCTTTCTGCTGGCCGCAATCTGACCTGACACGCACCAGGACGGTGAGGCCCCAACCGAGCCCACCTCGACCCTGGTCCTCACCAGCCCCTCCAATACCTTCATCGACATCCGCCTCCTCCTTCCAACCCCGCACACGCCCGCTGCGGAGCGCCCGCTCCCCAACACCGGCGGGCCGCTCGACCGCCTCGACTGGGCCTTCGCCGGCGTCTCCGAGTCGCTGCCGCCCATCGAGCTGCCGCACGCCCAACAGCATGCCTCCAGCTTCGCGCCGCTCGCGCCCATCGACGTCGCGGCCTTGCGGACCGACGGGGAGGGGGTGGCCAGCGTGCCGAGGAAGAGGTGGAGGCACGTGATTGATAGTCGGTGTAAGTATGGCGAGGTGCCTGGGGCGGATGAAGGAGAGATGTATCCGGTACAGCGGGGAAGCAAGGGTGCTGGGGAGGAGTGTTTGGAGATGGGGCGGATGGAGAGGTGGAAGGGGAGTGGCGTCGTTTGGGGGTATCAGGAGTTGTGGGTGTCGTTGGAGGCGAAGGTGCGTTTTTTTTTTTTTTTTTCCCCTTCTCCTTCTCTTCTGCTTTCCTCTCTTGGGTTATTCTGATGGTTTTTGCGCTGATTCGGTGTTTCCTCTCATTTTTCTAGCCGGTCGTTGGGGATAGCTTACGTCGTGGCGTGGTGTTGTCGCTCGATATGCCGGAGCATAAGGCGCGTGGCTCGGTCATTCGCGTGGGCCAGTTCGTCCAGGGTTTGTTAATGATTGACGATGAGGTTACGGTCGAACGGTGGGAGTTCTGCCTCGGTCCGCAGAATAGGACAGTCCCTGAGTGGCGCCGCATTGCAAAGTTGGGTTCGAGGTTCTTGCCATGCGCGTGGACGTTTGAGGATGGTCAGGCGTCGGTGGCGGCGAGGCCGGTTGGGAGCGAGTTGGTCCATGGGGAGATGTGCTGGAAGCTGCAAGAGAGATTTGAGTGGTGAATTGACAGTGAAGATGTTGAGGGAAGAGTTGGATATTTGTGCAGACCGTTGGAGTACGCAGACATTTGGGCCAGGAACCACCAAGGAGCAGTCTTTGGAAACGGGACGATTGCCAAGAAGGAAACGACCTAGGGAGACACATAAGGCGTCATGCTACAGGCACCTGAAAGAGCTGTTACTTGATTTCAGACAACCTCGCTGGAGGCGGCGTGCTCATTCAGATGTACAAGGTGGAGTGATCAGCAGATTACAAACCGATCCACTCTGGTATCAATAACCCTGGATCTTCCCCTCTTGTTGCCGACCATACTTTGGCATTGGAAAATGCGCTCATCATGGCTACTGTACTCCTGGTACTAATACTGATGAGACTGCTTACGGTATGTTCCTTAACCGATATGAGAATAATCCAAGGCTGCATCTATTCATATCTCCTCTCCTCCAGGTGCTCCCGGCAAGTCGGGCCATTTATCTGCTTTCCTTCCATACTCTCGCCACATCCAGGTGTTCCAAGTTGGCGGCATTTGTCGAACGTCAGACGCCGTTCCAATTCCTTGCTGCTGCATCATGCTCGTTCAGGTCCACGCCTCGGCGATCATATGGCTGAATTTGTGCTTCGCTACCTGCCCTTGCTGGGAAACAATGGCCCAGCCGCTCTTGATGTGTCCGGCGACGATGGCAACCAGGTAACATAACTACGAGCTCAGTGGACAGCTTGTTGCGAAGTCAGGACATCCGCCCGGGTCTACCTGCTGAATCAAGACCTCTTCAGGGCTATGATGCCTGCTATTGCGAAAGTGGTAGGGTTCAGGTAAATTCTATGAATTGATCATCGAATAGCGGCGGGAACGGTACGTGGGAGAAAGACATCATTGCGTGGTCCAATCCTTCGAGCTCATTCCACGCAGTTGGGTCGGGATCGAGAGAGCTTGCCTCGGGGATACTCGCTTGCAAGGCAGGGTCAACGCTGTCAGAGGCCTGGTGGTCCTTCCCTGTTTCTGCTCTCGCGTAGCTGTTTAACCTCCTGAGACACGAGGCGAATTGGGAGAACGCATGTGCGTCATCGACACTGGCTTCTTCCAGTGCGGTTGCGACTTTTTCCAATAGGGCAAATAAGCCATCAATGGCGTGCAATGGCAGATATTGAACTCGGAGGAGGAGCGTCGAGGCGTTAGCAATGTCGGTCATGATGTTCAGAGGAGCATGCCGCAGTGAACCTTCCTGATGCAATTCCAATATAAGTTCAAGGGTGAGCTTGCTCTCGCACACCATCTTATCAATAATTTCGAGATCCGCACGGCTCCTCTCGGACTGCATGCACTCTTGCAGACTCGTCATCGTCGCGTCATTTGTATGGTCGGAGCTGTGCGCCCTGCGTGTCGAAATCCGGCACCGGCGCAAAAATGCTTGGAGAGCAACGCTATAGAGCCATGCTTGTGATGAATGGGCTATTATGTCGATGTATTTTGCAAAATCAGATGGTTTTGCAATGCTCTCAAACCGCATCCTCCAAGATGCTAGGAGGCCAGAAAAGTCATCGATGATTGGTGGGTAACGCACTACGGAGATGATGGCGGCCGTTTCTTCCATGGATGGATACATCGTGGTATCAATGAGCCGCACAAGCCGGTACAATTCAGACCAGCTGGCCAATAAATCTTCGAAGGAGCTACATGCTGTCGATAAGGAAGGGCGGGTCGGGTGCGTGAGGACACATTTCCGACCCAAAGGGACAGCCTTCCCAAAGACAAGCGACGCGAGCAAATCACGGACATGCACGCGGCGCGCTGCGTCAGAATCGTCCCGGTCTCGCGGTTCGTTCTGCTTACATCGCGTGACTGTTTCATGCAAGCCAATCTCGTCAGCTAGATTGATTGCGGGACCGAGGAGTCTCCAGGAGGTCAGGTTTTGTGACTTGAACAATTCATAGGCCCTTCGTGTTTCGGAATCTATTCCACTTTTCGACGCGGCCGAGTTAAGGCTGATGGTCTGAAGTGGATATCCACTGGGCATCTCGCTTGGACATGGGACCACGTCAAGAAGCCGCGGGTGCCATTCGACCAAGATCATGATGCTCTCGATGACCCCAAGTACGGTGGAGTTGCAATTACGCGGGCGATTGGAGGACCAAAGGAAACTTTGAATGTCGGACTGGACGTGCCGATACATGATGCCGTGCATGTCAACTGCTCTTGAAGAGGACGCGGGTGCAAGATACCAGGTGTATCTGGCGGCGACCATCAAGACTGTGGCACAGAGTAAGGTCTCCTTCGCAAGAAGCTCGCCCCAGTGCAAGGGCGAGCTGTATTTATGATCGACAATTGGAAAGAGAGGATGAAGCCGGTGGAAAAAGTAGCGGATGAGATGATCTGCTTCTAGTGGAGAGAGGTCGCCGTCGCGACACAGAGAAAACACCATCCAGATGGACGGATCATATGTGGGCTCCGTTACCACGCCAGGCCCTGTATGCGCGTCATGCTCGTGGGCGTCTGGGGATTCATCAAGTATACCGAGACTTTCGTTGTCGGAAAGGCTAACGGGTGGGTGCTCTCTCTCGGCCGCAGTTGCAATTCCGCTCTCTCGAAGCCGGTGGGAGGAGGAAGCACATGGCCTCCCCGCTCGCGCCCTTATCTGTCGCGCCGGTCCAAAGACGCAGTCGAGTCGAGCCCGGAGGCATCTGGTGCATGGCGGGCGAGGGTTTTCTGGATCGCCAAGGTGGCATTTGGTTTTTTGCTTCTTGCACTCAAGGCATGCCTGGTAATTCCGGCGTGCCGGCCTTCTTCGTGCTCCAAACCGCTGTGATTCGGTAAACTCAGGCATGTGCGGAGGTGACTTTTTTCAGAGATGGGCGAGGTTGAACAAGTAGCGTGGCGGTAGAAAGGGGCGGCACCCGAAAATCCCGGCAACGCCAACGCTCTTCCGGAGTTGGCCGGAGTTGGCCGCTAGTGACAGGAACAGGCTCCGGCGCATTTTGTGCTCGTTGTAGGCGACGCAAGCATGGTAGTGGCGACAACAGTGGACTACATGGCCTCCTCAGAGATGCCGTTACCGATACGAGCCGGAATGGTCCGGGACTACTGTCGAATCCTTTTACTCCGCAATCGTCGCTTCGGCACCGGCTTTGCCGGAGTTATGCGCTGGACTCTAATTGCCTTTGAACAGTTTCTCAGCAACAAAAACCATGGGAAGTAAGCACCGAAGATAGCAGAGCTGTGCTCAGTCCTACGAACCGGCCCTGCTTCGAACATGAGACAAACAAAAGTGAAGTGGAGCGGAGGTGGCTACGGCGGCACCAATCCGCGACGCCTGAATAACGTGTAAGGTCTTATCTTATTCGCCATTAACGAGGCTGACCAGGCGCAAGGTACGCCAAGGACCCGCACTGGGGAGGTCCTCAATGGTATAGCCCAGAAAATCGGCTAGCGAAAGAGTAAGCACTTATACACCTTGTTTCTGCCGCTGCACTGACGAATCTTAGGTATCCTAAGTTCACTCAGTGGGGAGATCCGGTCTGGGGGACAGCAGAAAGGGGCATTGCATATTACCGGCTTTCTCACAACCGGCAGCGGCCGATGGCAGGGGCTTTTCATAGTGCAATAGTCAACACATGGAGGCGGTCCAAGGCTCAGATTCTTTTCTGGGCTCCGCCATTACTTGCTGCCTGTCTTCTGATGCGTTGGGCAAATGAGAAGTATGGACCCGTAAAGCACTGCCAACACTATGACTGCTGACGCCTTCCGTAGGAACACATGGTTGAACTCGAAAGAAGGTAGAGCTCTCACTCGTCAAGATGAAGAGTAGATCTCCGAGCCCTACGACAATGAGTATCTCAACGGCGTGTTACTCGTTCGGTTGCCTCATTCAGGGGCTGAAGAGCGGGAAGTTGACTTTGAGGGTAGTATACTATCAAACTACCAAAGACATGTGCGTCTCCGCGACCCGCGGCCAGCTAATAGCGATTATGCGCAAAAACGAGATGCACACTTTTAGCATGAACTGCACAGTGTTGACTCTGTCCTCGGCTTCTACATACGTTGCCGTGTAAATCCGGCCTTTCGCTTGATTTACCGCTACATGGGCGAATCCGGCCGCTCAGCTGTGTAGAATGACGGGTATGCAAGTGGAAGGATGGATATCAAGAAGAGGAAATGGGAAAGTCTAACTGAAAAGGGAAGGTCGACGCGCGGACACGGCAGCTGAAAATGGCCGACTGTTTTGGCCAGCTTCAGGCCGTCACGCCTTTGCTGGGCATCCGGGCGAGTCATGCGATGCGGTTCCCTCTGGCCGTTTTCGCCGCCTGTCCGCAGTCGCTCTCCGCGCTGCCGCCGACACAGCTCGCTTCCGATCGTGTTCGATTTCTGGCGGAGAGCGCCAGCAGCACTGGCCATCAGCGTGCTTGGGTCAGACCTCACCGCAACCAGAGATCAGCGCGGGAGCCTTCTCGCCGGGGACACCGCGTTGGGCGGCCTCGAGTCAAAAGGCCACCCCGCCGCTGTGCCCGTTCCGCCTGCTTCCCACCGCCCCATGGCCCGACCATGGCCCTTCCCTACACCAGCCTCGACTACAACGAGACCTTCCGCTACTGCAAGAAGACGCATTACTGCAAGACCGACAACCCCTATGACGTCGACATTGCCGGCATTGGCGTGAGTCCGCCCGACTCCGGCCCGCTTCGTTGCCGTGCTGCTCACCCCTCCTCGCCCTTAGGTTCTTGTTTCCTTCATCGCCACGGCCGCATTCACGCTTCTGAGCATCGTCGTCGGCTATCTCTGCGAGTGGCTGCCCGGCACCGACACCAACCACGTCGACCAGGTCGTGATCCTGACGGTCACCACCTGTGTCAAGTTCTGCTTCAGGCCCAGTCTCACTAGGCTGAGGAAATTCCGAGACCGCCTGTCCACGCCCTCAATCCGCAAGAGCCACTATCCCGACGAGCTGGCCAAGAAATGGTCCGCCGCCCTGGAGCGCTTCATCCTTGCGCTGAGCGACCAGCAGCTGGTCACCGGCATCGCGATCATGGCCACCATCTACATGAAAGCATGTGACATCTCCATCTATTCCTTCCAGATGGCTGCCGCACTGGCCTGGTTCTCCTCCACAACCCATCTGGCCACGCTCGTCATCCTGACCTCTTATTTCGACAGCCATCGCGTAGCGCGCAATTTCCGCGCCTTCATGATGGTCTCCATGATGATCATGCTGGCCGTTGCGCAGATCATCAGTAACTCCGAGAGCGTGCAACACTCGGCCACCGACGGCTATTTCGGATGCGCTTTGAAGAAATCATTCAAGCTTTCGCCCGCAAATGGGTACGAGGCGTTCAACCTGACCTTGATTATTGCCTGGCTCATCACATCATACTCGAGCCGCATGATCTCACTGTACTCGCCGCGCCGCGGTTCGACCAAGAGCTGGCCGACCCGCCAGGTCGCCCGCTTCTTCCGCCTGGAACTCGTCGAACCGACAGAGGAAGACGACTCGTTGGCAAAATTACACCAGGTCGTCCAGGACGTCGATGACCACCTCCGACACGGCCCACTGAGGCGGTGGACGCTTCTGCGCCGCATGTGCACCGCGTACACCTACTTCTTCTCTCTGGCTGGAGCCATTGAGCGTGCCTTTACCAACTCCTTTTTGTGGCATCTCATCTGGTTGTTCTTTGGCGCTACCTTTGGTATCGGTCAGGTCATCTCCATCCGGAAGGACTACACCGTACCTTACCGCGCTGACCAGGAGACTGACACGCTGAATAAATGGGGCTTTGGGCAGATTCTCCCCCTCGTACTTCTCTCGCTGCCTGTCCTGACTGGCTTAGAAGCGTACTTCGGTAGGCATGTGCTTCACAGTCATGCCGGACCTCAAGCTGACGCATGACACAGAAGCAAAGGATGAGATTGAACGCCATCCGCTCAACCAGGGCTCCTTATCTCCTACCTCCGACAAGGAGGATGACGTGTTTGAGATGACAGCCCTAGCATCATCCACCGAAGATTTTGCTGTATGTGCCAACTTGCATGCCATTCAAACAACCCCGCCTTCTGATGGTTGAGCAGGCTCCATTGACTCACCGTGCCACGGACACCTCAATCGCGCCAGCTGGCAGCGTCTACGACCTGCCCCTAGCACGAGTCATTTTGGTCTTTTACATCGTCCTCTGGCTCGGCCTCTCCCAGCTGGTCGCCGTCAGCGCCGCAACCAACTTCTCAGACTTGGGCTTGCTGATCCCGCTTGTACTCGTCTTGGCAGGCCTCTATATCTGGAGCGTTGTTATTTTCGAGATCGTGGATATCGTTAATGCTTTCAGGAGAAAGAGGGCACAGAGGGAAGGGCCCTAAGCCACCGCCTGCCCCTCCTGCTCCACAGCCTAAATCAATCCTATCAAATGCGGAAGATCCGGGCCTTCCGCATCTGCTGGTACGATGCGCTGCATGCGGAGTGTCTCGCTGGCCCATTACTCGACCCTGACGTAGATGGCCTGGTCTCGCTACTTCGCGAGTCAAGCGATCACACTGGCGGCGGGTCCCATTGTCCTGTCATCGCAGCGGAGAAAGCACTGTATGCTAATGCTGGCTGCTTGCTGGACCAGGGGTCTGGTGTCTGGGTCTTGTGGGCCCGGCCCGGTCCGCGAGCGAGCTGAGCGGGGTACAGCGTTTTCGAGGTCGAAGGCCGATGTCTGCTCAATGCGTTAAAAAAAAAAAAAAAAAAAAGAAGAAGAGAGCTATTAAATGCTGCCTTTTCACCCAGACATAAAGTGGTACCCGACCGTCGGCTTCAGTCAGGTCGGGATGCGCCGCGCTTCCCGCGGCGACCTCTTCGGCCCCGGTGTTCGACTTGGCGGAAATCCAGGGGTCGCCCACTGTACTGAAACCAGAATCGAGATGAGGCAATTGTTATTTGCCTACATGTACAGACTCGAAGATCGCCGAACCACTCACACATGGCTTGGTCCAAGTCTTCTGTCTGGGAAAATTGGCAACTGATTGTCCCATTCTGTGTCACACGGGTGGTAAATGTGAGTGTGGCTCTTATCAACCCCTTAAAATATTCAGTGGCTCATAGTGCATTTCTGTAGCACTATCCATTACCCGGATAGGCGACTTATACTGTCCAGAAGCGTTTTCAGTGCGTGCACACTACATAACAGCTCTTCTATGCCACCCTACACATGAGTCTGAGACGAGTGTTGATTGCGCATGATCTATTGATAACTACTCGCTGATTACCTCCCATGACAAGATTGGAAACAGTCTCTTGCAGATGCACTCAATGTAAACCTTTCAAAGCACACGAACTGCTTGCCAGCCCCCCGAGCTGGGGCCGGAGCCGGACTTGCTGCCACTTCCGTGGTTCGAGCCCACCCCCCCTTTATCTGCTTCCCGATCCCCAGCCGTCCTTCTGACTGTCAAGCATGGGCGGCTGATCACCCTCGCAGAACTGCTTAATCCGTAGGGTGTAGTCGTTCTGCGCCTGGCAAGTCAAGTTATCGCCTTCCTGTCCCGGGTTGCCTGGGTCGCCGGTCTCGCTGCAGGGAGTGACGAGGTTGCCGCTGGCAATGGCGTAGTACCTGATGTTGGGATTGACGCAGACACTCGGCTCGCAGCTGGCGGTCACAGTCGTCAGCAGTCAAATCATTTTTGTGATGCAGTCGTAAGCGCTTACCCCTGGACGTGCAGCCAAAAGACGGTCATGGTGACGATCTGCACCCCGCCCTTCCAGCTCTTCTCGTCCGTGTCGTAGCTGGACTTGACGGTGGCGCCCAGGTCCGCCCTGTCGCAGTTCATCCACTGCTCGTCCGTCTCTTCAGACAGGGTGCCGCGGCATGAGGAGATGGCGCCTGTGTTTTCGTTCTGCAGCGAGAAACTGATCGCGTAGCTTTCCGCGTTACCGGACACCAGCAGGCTGCGGACGATGATGGGTTGCAGCGCAGAAGGTTGCGGCGTGCTCTCGGAGCGTTGGCACTGGTTGTTGTTGTTGGTGTTCCGCGTGAAGAGGTTGTTGTTCAGGATGGAGTCTCGGACGGCTAGAGGGCCGGCGAGGGCGGCAGAGGAGAATAGGATAGCTGAAAGGAAGCGCATGGTGAGGAACCGGAATCGTACAGAAAGCTGATGTGTTTGTCCGGTTGGTAGATGCGGGGGTAATGATGCTGATGACTGCGTTCAACAAGTCAACTTGAAGATGGAATATATATTCTGGACATCTAATCTTCTTGCCTTTCCGCAGTTCTTTATTTAGTAACGCTAAGAATAGACGTATGAGAGCATGCGCCGTTACTATCGTGAAGTCAAAGTAGACGGCCTTTTCCGCTGATGGATGCACAGCTTCTTGAGCCTCCAGCATCAAGGCTGAAGGGCGAGTCGTAAAGGGAGTGCCGAGACGGAGTGCCGTACCCTTGAAATGTGGATGGCGTGAATTTTAATAAGGTTGTACTTTCCGTAAAAAGCCTATTCCCTCACAGCCTACCTATCATATATCTCATTTGCCGAAAATTTCATATAATAGAAGTAATTAATAGTTCCTCATCGAGCTAGTCGTACGCACGACTCAGCCATGAATGCAGGTAATCCTGCCGTTTGAAGCTTGCCCTGAGGGCTCTTGCAGAAAAGCTGGGCTTGGGGAAGCGAATGACTTTCTGGGTACAGCTATTTTCGCTCTTGACTTCGAGATACCTCCGCATCATCCGAAAGCATGCTCTTCAGCCCGTGATTTAGCCCACCTCATAGTGAAGATGAAGTGTCGATCATAAGGGCTGTGCTTACTTGATCTCATTGACTCCGGCAGCGGTGAATTCGTACCCGCTGCCCGCTTGGTGTCACAGAACTACCTGCAAGAACATTAATAGACACTCAATATTGTGTTGCGGGATTACTGTTCCCACAATAAACTGCGCAATGTCAGGCTCCAAGTGCGGAGGAATAGACACTTTGCTTCAGTTGATTTGAGGTAGTTTTTTTTTTTTTTTTTTTTTTTTTTTTTAGGATGCCGAGGTTGCTTCTGGGCGGATCTTTGTTACCCCACATGAGAACTTGTCTAACTATGAATCCCTTTTGCTGGCCCAAATGGAATAAGCTGAGAAGGGTCCAAGGTTGAAGCGGTGCATCAATGCTGGAGGCTTGGGTGCGTATTGTGATAGCGCAGGCCTGCAATGTAACCTTGTTGTGATCTGATCCAGCTTACTCATGCAAGCATCGTGCTCAGCGTAGCTAATCAGGAAGCGGTAACTGTATGGGTTGCCGCCTGCTCATCGGACAAGCATGTCACCGTTCGGCAAGGCTTGGAAGAGTCCGCTACGAAGTGACTGTGCAACACTCGGCCGTAGGCCAACTAGACGTTCGACAGCCTCCATTGGCTGCCTGATACCCACTAAATCAGTTGTTTGCTCGGTCCAGCTTGTTTGTGGCGGAAGAGCTTAGGCCCCTTCCTGAGCCGATGTTCATGTTTCCCATACAGTGGAGAGCCCAAACAGGCAAAAAGGAAAGAAGAAAAAGGCATCATCTTGGCAATTTGCTACAACTGCTTTCCTTCCTTCTTCTCCCTATATGAAGACCCTCGCCCCTCAACCAAACTACCTTCTTTCCTTTGTTCCTCTCTCTCTCTCTCTCTTTTTTTTTTTTTTTTTTTTGATTAAGAGAAGTGACTGTATTTTTTAATTTATATCTTTTTAGTTAATCGCTATAATCTGCCTACAGGGGAACACCAGGGTTAGATTTTATTTTTGGGGGGAACTGATAGCCGGCCGCTGGGCTCCGCTCATGCCGTTGACCAGTCTCACCAGTATCGCACTGGTTCTGGCTAACGCAAGCCAACCGGGAAGTTTCTCTGTTGATATGCCATTAATTTTTCGGTAGGACATTTTCATTGAGTTAGGTCCGCCATAAGCAAGCACTCGAAGAAGAACCGCTCCGACCGCCTGCCCATAATCCGCCATTCTTGTCCACCTCAATAACCGCGCAACCAGCCCCCTCCACTCCGCACTCCTATAATTACTATGCTGCATCCTGCTCTGCCTCAAGTGCGTCCCCAAATATGCCATCTACCTCTGTGCGAAGAACCCCTCCAATCCCCTACCTCCCGCACTACCCTTAGTTCTCCAAATCCACGAATGAGCCGCATGTCCTTCCCGCCAGCAACATGCGGAAGCCCATCATTGTTGAAATGCACGAACAACTACTCAATCACGGCACGCTCAGCGCCAGCCTGTCGGCCAATCGGCGCCATGCACCCCGAGGCATTGTGGAATTGTCAGGGGCAAGAGTGGGGAGGCCAGAGGGTTCAGGCAGTGCCGCATGCGGCACGCGGTGATTTGTTTGGGGCGCACAAGGACGTTTGGTAGGCTGGGGAGGAGGGGCCTTGGTTGCCGGTAGGTGGTCGTCATGGTGGTGGTGGCGATGTTGGCGGTGACGGCAGGTGGTGTTGGGATGTGGATGGGATACTTAGGCGTAAGCTGGGAGTCACTAGGAGCAACTGTGGGGGCCGGGGCTGGGTTGCTTCACCGCTTCTTGTGCAACTTGTAGGATGCGAGTTTGTCCTGTCATACGAGATTTATCGAAGCTATGTCTGCCAGATTTTTGATAGTCGCCTCCTCTCCTCGTTCGCCATGCCCATCGAGCGATTTCTAGCGGGAAGGCGCACTTTCGGGGCCTTATCTATTTAGCTGTTCTCGGCAAGTCCCTTAAGCCAGGGATGATGTAAGAGTTGTGCCGCCGTGGCGCGGTCCTCGGGTAGCCAAGTGAGTGTTTGGTGGATGAAGTCCAAGAAGATTTCCCTATAAGGCTCATCAATCAAGGTTTCGGCCTCATCGAATGATGTGCGTGGCAGTCTTGGACCACGCCATTCGCCTGCATCAGAAGGAGATATGAGAGTCAGCCTGGTACAAAGGGCAAATTAAGGCGTCTAGCGCACCCGTTTCTTTGTCGAACAAAGCCTGTATTGCAGGGCTGCTGCGCTTGATAAGTTCTGGAGGCGGATCTCCCAGGTAAGAGATGATTTCGGCGAGGTGCCAACGCGGTGAGTAGTCACCCGTGTATCGTGCGTAAAACAGGTTCTGGAAGTGGACAAGATCCCAAGCCTAACAGTCTCAGCGTGAAGGAAGCGGAGTAGAGCAGGATCCATTTACCAGGCAACCCAGATTCCATATGTCAACCGCATGAGACCATTCGGCTCCCATGATGATTTCAGGCGCACGGTACGGTTCTGGTTGAACCAGCTCGTGGGGATACGGCGGGCCAATTCGTGCTTCTCCATAGTTGGACAGAATTCGACCGATTATATGGTCCCTGAACTCAAACCAATCCAGCGCTTGGGAAACGAAGACCATTCTCCCATCAGGGCCGACCACTTTGCTGTGTGGAGGCTCACCCAAGAAGGTACTAAATACTTCTTCACCACCTGCTTTACTCGCAGCGAAGATGATATTGCCGGCCGTGATATCTTTGGAATATGGTAAGTCGCTGACGTCATTAAAGGAAAGTAAATGGGCATTCCGCTTACTGCAGTGCGTGATGTGTGCTTCGTTGTGGAGAAAATCCAGAGCTTCCGTCACGGAGCAAAGCGTAATCCCCGCGAACCACTCCAGAGTAGGCAGTCTGACATATCCAGACCGACGATTGTGGTATAAAGTGTCTTCCAATGTCATCACGACCGCCTTCTGTGGGCGGCACAGGTGCTGCGATCCGTCATTGCCGATAATCTCGAATGGTTCGTGCTCCGCCCTGATCCATGCTGGGCCTCTCTTTTTCGTGAACTTCATCTTCTCCTTTATTCGGCGGTAGGCGCAGTCTTCTCTCACTGCTGGATGAGATTCATCTGTAGCAGGCTTGATTCCGGTGCTTATTTTCAAGTCAATATACGGCTCAGAGACACTGAAGTTCTCTTCCAGCCTGCTTATGTTCAGCATGGAGAAGATATATTCCGTAGCCTTTTCCAGCACTTACTTTAGGTCCCTACAAAGCCATGTCGTCGAACTCGCATCGTATGCGACTTTCGTGATGACCTTCCAGCGGTCTTGGAAGACTTCTCCAAGCCGGACCGGGTAGTAGTTCTCAGCTCGGTAGCCAGGGAGCGTCTCTTCCTCCCATTTTTCAGCGGGGTCAGGCGCAAAGCGGGCTTGGAGTTGGTGATGGCTGCGGGAAGTAAGGCACGACAGGAATGGGTGCGTAACTGCTGATCCACGGGGAAGTGGCTTCCGAGCCATGGCCACAAAAGGGTAGGCGGATTTCAGGCGATGGCAGAGTCCGCGTACCATTGTGTAGAAGGCAAACGAAAATCAGATTAAGTAGATGAGGAGCATAATATCCAAACACCGCAGTGGTGCTGCTGTGGAAATAAATACAGCTGCAGATGAAAGCTTTTTCTTAGGAAAAACATGGTTCGTTGGCAGGGCTCAGGGACTCGGTACCAAAAAGTGGCGATTACATGCACCCGGAGCTGAAGTAGTCGTCCGCACGCAAGTGTTCCCGCACACTTGCGTGCGGACGACTACTTCAGCTCCGGATGAGAGCGCTAGGCAGCGCCATGGCAGGAGTGTTGGTCAGTGATACGGCAAGGGCAGCAGAGCGTCCCGTCGTAGCTGCTGGTGGCAGGAGCAGTAGATAGTCTACATACAGATGGCTTAAGCAAGAGCAACTTGTGGGCTGTGAGTACTTACCTTCATGCGGCCTATAGATTGACTTAACAACGAACAAACGTATCGACAATGTTCTCCCGCGCCCTGGCCCGCCCGACCGCTCCCCGCCGCCATGCCACCGCCGCCGCCGCTCTCCGTCCCGCCCGCCTGCTCGGCCCCAGCGTGTTTGCTGTCCAGCAGCCACCGGTCGCCTTCCGGCGA
Organism: Macrophomina phaseolina; assembly: GCA_020875535.1. Classification (NCBI taxonomy): domain Eukaryota; kingdom Fungi; phylum Ascomycota; class Dothideomycetes; order Botryosphaeriales; family Botryosphaeriaceae; genus Macrophomina; species Macrophomina phaseolina. The sequence goes on along the minus strand of JAEQDS010000069.1, from coordinate 3,653,266 downwards.
CTACTTGCTGTCTGGTCGGCAGACAGTCAGGTGGATGCTGTGGATGGGCCGATGCGCCGGCACCTGGACGATATGCGGCGGAAGCTTGGGGTGGCGGTTTGACCGCATATAACGAGGGCTTGCATCTAGCATGAGGCTTACTATTGACTAGTACCCGGACATCAAAGAGCTTCGGCTGGACAGGTATGGAAAGCGGTAAGTGAAGGCGTGACTGTAGACTAATAGTTGAGTAGGGGTCTCGCGTTACACCAGTCCAGCAAGGACAAGTCCGAGACGCAGAAGGTTATCGGCGTATCGGCCTACCTGGCTGATGGCAGAAAGAAGGGTGTTGTTCACGTGCGGGAGGACGGCACGTGGGAGGGCTCCTGGGAGCCTTCCTACAAGGCGCGGAAGAGAGAGGAGCGGAAGAAAGGGGGCAAGTAAGAGTAAGTGAACCCCCGTCAGTCAGGAGTTGAAGCATTCATCCGGACCGAAGTGTTAAGGTCCGGCCGGCTACTTCAACTCATTGTGCAGTTGGTGGAAGGACACCGCGAATGCGCACCCAAACGCCAAGGCCGTCGTCGGGACAACGCATGTTTACCGCAGCTTAAACACTTCCTTCCCAGCCACAACCACTGATACCATCACATAGTAACTGCAGCCATGACAAAGTCCGCGCTCTTCGAAGTTTATCTCCGCCTACGCCCTTCACCATGCGGCGAACGCTTTCTCGACGTCGAGAAAGCAGACAGTCAATTCGCCGACCACATCACCATCAAACCCCCGGAGAACGACCGGCGAAAGAAGGCCGTGGAGAGATTCGCGTTCACCAGCGTCTTTGAGGAACATGCCGGCCAGCTCGAAGTGTTCGAAGGCACAGGCATGCTCCCTCTCATCGAGGGCGTGCTTGGTGCTGAGGGCAGGGAAGGCCGCGACGGCCTTCTGGCCACCCTCGGCGTGACGGGCTCTGGAAAGGTATGCCCGCGTCGTCCGCCACATTGTACGTACAAGTAAAGCTAACGGAAACTAGAGTCACACCATATTGGGCTCCAAGAGCGAGCGCGGTATGACGCAGATGGCCCTCGACCTACTTTTCTCCAATATCGGCGACTTGCTCGTTGACCCGGCCACCTCGTCCTCCACCTTCCCTTCCATCGCTGCCGCCGACGTGTCGGAAGCGCAGATGTTTCCCGCTTCTCTTTACCTGGATACTCTCTACGGAGACAACACGGCGAACTCCCGGTCACAGACGCCGTCGCGCTCGCAAACACCAGGATTGGTACGCTCACCAATAACTAGTCCCCCTCGCCCCACACCTCTATGCACGTATCCCAGTCTTGTACAAAAGCCCAGCCAGCTTGGCAATGAAATCCGTCCCATCTTCTCTCCAGTCATCATTTCTCTCAATCCAGAACGCCAACTCGGGAATCACTCGCGCCACATGTAGTGCAACTGCTAAGACAGTCTCTTCAAACATAAAGGACGGCAACAGCTCCTTCCTCGGCACCGCCAGCAAGCCGCGGCACCAAATGCCACGCGTATCGACCATGCCGAGCAACCCGCACATGGACGGCCTAGTCATCGACGTCGATCAGACCGCTGAATACGCCATTGTCGTCTCCATGTTCGAAGTGTACAACGACCGCATCTTCGATCTTCTTACCGGCGCCTCTCAGAACTCAAAGCTGATGAACGGAGGACGGCGTCGTGCTCTTCTCTTCAAGCCCACCGAACACTCCCCGGACAGGAAGCAAGTGGCAGGACTTAAGAAGATCATTTGCGGGAGTCTCGACGAGGCGCTGCTGGTGTTGGAGACTGGCCTCCTGGAGCGGAAGGTCAACAGCACCGGTAGCAACGCCGTCAGCTCTCGTAGCCACGGTTTCTTTTGTGTCGAGGTGAAGAAGAGACACAGGGCCACCAGGGGCCCATGGAGCAGCAGCACCCTGACCATCTGCGATCTTGCCGGTAACTATCGCCTTGCCAAATCTAAAACCATGTCCGATTTCAGAAGTAGTATGACTGACTCGAACCGCCAGGCTCTGAGCGTGCGCGCAACGCCAAAACTGCTGGCGAGACGCTCGCCGAAGCAGGCAAGATCAACGAGTCGCTCATGTATCTGGGCCAATGCATGCAGATGCAATCCGACCTGAGCCACAACGACGGCACCAACAAGCGCAGCGTTGTCCCCTTTCGCCAATGCAAGCTGACCGAGCTCCTCTTCTCCAACTCCTTCCCCTCGAACAACAGCACCCACACCGCGCCTCAACACCGCAGCCCCCAGAAGGCCATCATGATCGTCACCGCCGACCCGCTCGGCGACTACAACGCAACCTCGCAAATCCTCCGCTACTCGGCACTCGCGCGCGAAGTCACCGTCCCGCGCGTCCCTTCGCTCACGCACACGATCCAAATGGGCGCCAGCCACGCTGCTCCTCGCCCCGGCACCGCGCAGAGCACCGCCACCGCCAGCGGCCGCATGACGCCCTCGGCCGCCGCCGCCCTCGAGGAGCAGCTCGACAACACGCTCGAAGAAGTCGCGCGCCTGACGGACAAGCTCGACGTCCTCCACCTGCAGCTGCGCGACGAGCGCGCCCGCCGCATCGCCGCCGAGAACAGCTGGCGCGCCGCTGAGGAGAACATGCTCGACGTCGAGGCCGCGCTCAGAGAGGAGCTGTACGCCGAGTACGAGGCCCGGCTCGAGGCGCTGCAGCGAAGGTACAAGGCCAGTTGGGACGAGGAGGCAGATCGCAAGGACGCGCATTGGGATCGCAAGGTGGAGATCTTGACCAAGAGCATCGAGGTGCTGGAAGAAGAAGATGATGATGATGATGTGGAGGCTGGCGGCGCAAAGCGGCACGCGCCCGGTGCCGAGAGAGTCGCGGAGTTGGAGGATGAGAATGCGAGGCTGAGGAGGCAGGTCGAGTTGCTCCAGCGCGAACAGCAGATGCGCAGTCCGTCGAAGAGCAGCAGTCGCGCGACGAGTGGTGCGGTCTCGACCCTGACGCCGAAGGCGAGCTTACCGCTCAGGATCCCGAGCAGGGGGAATGTGCTGCCAGGCCCCAGGAAGCAGCGCGTGTTGGGGAAGAAGAGGTGGGAGGTTGAGAACGATCCGTTTGATAGTGATTGAGCGGCCTTGTTGTCATCGTCATTGTCACGATGGGACATGGTGTCTTTTGAGAATGGGCGGCATTGGAACGGGGAATGGGCATTGGATAGGGCGGCATGAAGGATGATACCCCAAGCACTTGTTTTTTTTTTTTTTTTTTGGTATTTTCTCTCAACGCCGAAAATATGGCGTTGCAAAAGCGGGAAGGATGGAAAGGGGGGAGCTGTCTCATGTCCAGATGAGTTAGTAGATTTGGCATTTCTAGCATACACACACTTCTGGGTTGGCATCGGGTTATGCCTTGGGAGTTTTTGAGGTAATGGTTGATAACCGGTGGCTACGATGATGAAGCCCTGATGCTTTCTCCTCTTCATTTTGCTCCACTCAAGTGATGCATACTTCAGCTGCGCAAAAAGATCAATGGTCCGAACTAATATCACTCATGGGAACAGGTACATGCGCATGTAGAGTCGAAATATTTCTCTGGATATTCATGTTGGAAGAGAATTGTCAACATTCACGTCCGGCTAAATGCTTCGACCCCCGGCAAGTGACAAGATAGACAGATAGCTGATATTACCAACGAAGCGCGCAGGGGAATTTTTGATACCCTTTCTCCCTCTCTCGCTACAAGAGGAGTATGCATTATGAACGGCCGTCAAAAAGTAATAAAGAGTAAATCCGCTCATGTCGGTACATCTGCGGAGTATCAAACAGGGGGCTCCCCTTCATTCGTACAAGAAAACGCCTTGGGAAAAGGTGAGGAAAGAAAAGTAAACATGGCCACGCGATGTGTTGTATATCCAACTTTTCGCGAAACTAAAAAGAAAACTCCTGCATGACAAATCCGGCCGTCGCTGTTTTGCTGTGCTGTGCTGTGCGTTTTGAGTGGAGCCGCAGACTGCTTCTCGGCTCTCCAGTTGTTTCTTTGCTTGACTGTGCCAAGCGGATTCGGAGGCGGGTTTCCCGCACCCATATCGTGCACAAGGGGCTTCGAGTATTGGGTTCCACGGCGAGAAAGAAACATGAAGAGAAACGCCAATGTGTGCGTGAGCGCGACGTGCGTGCGGGTCCTCCCTTTATCCTCAAGTCCGCACACCATCTGACCCCTTCCAACCCCTCCCCCAGATGCCAGACACCACTATAAAGCCACCAGGGTCTAGCCTGGTAAGCTATTCAGTATTCAGAAGGAAACAAAGGAAACAATGGGCGGCTCCGCGGTGGGATGGACCTAAGCGCTTGAGCGGCGCTTGTCCAGCGCCAACCAAAGCACCAACTCCGCCGACACTGGACACGAGCGGAGTGCGATTAGCCTCGACTCTAGTCGAGGGATGTGCCGCATCACCATGAAACCTCAGTTATCAGACGGATTACGAGTGGACCGGAAGAAGTTCCTCTCAGTGACACGCCCTTATTCATCCAGCGCCATTGGCACGTCGTCGCTGCATCAGCGCTATTTGCTTCCCAAGCAACTGTACTTGCTTCTGCAACAGGTTCAGCTCATCGCCATCATCATCGTTGCCGCCGCCAGTTCTGTTGTTTGGAGCATTGGCCCGCACCATGCCTGAGCCGGAGCAGTTTGGACAAGGACGCTGCTCAACCATAGCTGGTGAGACGGGGAGCGCAGAAGCCCTGCCTGTCGTGCTCGATGCAGTCGAGGCGGACGGGCCGGGTCCAGCGCTTCCGCCGAGATTGCCAAAGCCATTGGCATTGGTTGATGTATTGTAGGAGGTGTAATCCGTGGCCGACAGCGATGTGGTGGCGGGCATTGTCTGGCGACGCTGCGATGTGCGCGGTGGACTCGCAGGCCCAATGACGCGCACACCACTCTCAAAAACGAAGGGCCGCTCGTTCTGGTTCTGCGAAGGAGCAGATGGCATTGGGTCACCGTTCACATTCATGTCGTGCCCATTCAGATCGAATCCGAGAGTGTGTTGTTGTTGTTGCTGTTGTTGCTGCTGCTGCTGCTGCTGTTGTTGTTGCTGCTGCTGCTGCTGTTGCTGCTGCTGGTGAGCGACCATGTTTTGCTGCTGCTGCACAGCCTGCATTTGCACGCCTTGTTGCTGCTGTGCCTGCTGCTCCCGCACCATGCGATCGGCACGTCTCGACTCTTCCATCGCGACCTGAATGTCGCGCTGGCGGTCGTTCATATCATTGTTGTTGGGACCGCCGCCAGGCTGCTTGTGGCTGGGACGGCGGGGCATGGCCTCGCCGCGAGCCTCGAGCAGACTTTGCTTCGACTTGGCAGCCAAACGCTCGGTGATCTCCTCGCCAAAGCGTTCACGAATCAGGTCGACAATGGCGCGCGGCTCAGTGTCGATGGTGACGTGGAAGCCGGCGCGCTGGATGACGTCCTTTACCCAGCGCTGCGTGTGTTGCACGCCGCGCTTCGCGTATTTAGGCTTGCCGTCGGCATCCTCGTAGATGTCGCGACTGCAGGTGTGGTTGGCGACGACCGACGACACGGTCAACACGCCCGTGTCCTTGTTGATTGTAGCGCGTAGTTTCCACGGACAGCCCTGCATGAAGTGGCGGCACTGGTAGATGGCACGCGTCTGATCTTTCTTGTGTATTCGCGTCAGGAACTTGTCGCGTAGGGCCCAGCTGTTGACGGCGAAGCGCAGGGCCTCGAAGTCGGCGTAGGTGCTGCCCTCGCGGGGCGTGGGAATGTCGAGGTCGGGGGGAGCATTGGTGTGCTGATGCTGCTGCTGCTGCTGTTGCTGCTGCTGGTGGGACTGGCGGCGGTGGTGGTCCTGCTCGTCGTTGTCGGACTGCTGGGGTTGATGGTGCTGGGGCTGGGGCGGCGGCGCGTGCGGATGGTGCGCGGGCTGGGTCTGCAGCTGGTGCAGAGGATGGGCCGGGTGGGTTGGAGGAGGGTGAGGCTGCGGAGGAGGGTAGTGTGCGGCGGCGGGCATCATGGTGGGCTGGTATGGATGTGCGGCGGGCATCGAGACTCCTGCTTGCATAGGCGGTGCCTGCGTGGAAACGAAAGGCTCGCTGCCGTACGGAGGCGGCGCATGCTGGTTCGCTCGACGCCGCGGGGTGGACCGTTTGGGGTGGTGCCCGGGGTTCAGGCGGACCTGCTGGCTGCGATCAGAGCTCGTCTTGTTGTGGTCGGCGAGCGCTTGGGAGACATACTTTGTTCGGCATCGCAGTGCTGCTGGTTATTGTTGTGGTGTAAAGTCCCGAGGCGGCTGCCCCTTGTAGCCTGTCGGGCGGCGTGGACAGCGCCGAGAGCCCCAGTAAGAATCACGCGCGACTCGGCCAACGGAACACAACTACTGCGCTGCTCCCCGCCCACGGCCTGGCCCAGCGTGCTTCACTCGCGCTCGGCCTCGGACGACGACGCCGGTGCTGTTGCTCAGCTGGCCATCCGCTCGCACGCGCACGCCCAGCGGGCGACCAGGCGGTACCTTGTGCAGTAACCTTATTACTATTCCCGCCCTCGGCCGGACCGTTTTCTGTCACCTCCCGGGCTGTGCGTAGCGCTGCCGAAGAAGCTGCGTCAAGCCCGCCCAATGGCACGCGGCTGTGGTGTTACGGAGCGCGGCTGCATTGTGATGGGATGGCCGACTTGCCCTATCCAGTCGGGGCAACACGCCCAGCCCAGTACCCTCGCCCGCTTGTCTGCTTCCTGGGCAGGCCACTGCACATGAGCCTCAACCTGCGTGCTGGCGTCTGGATGCCCGTTTGAAAGGGGCCGCCACCCGGCCTGCCGGCCCCTCAGGCCCCTCTTACTCGTGCGGCTCAAGTCTGGCCGCCGCCTTGCGTCATAGTAGTGGCAGCGCGGCGTGCAGACTCCGGGGCGCCTGGGTGGGGAACTGTACCCTTTAGACTGGCTTTTCGCTGCCCTTCCACATCAGACTAGCCTGAGACTGGCCGTCCTCTGCTGCCTTTCTCGGTGCGGGAGACTTGTCGGGTTTGTGTGTAGACGAGCGATGCTGCTGCTGGGCTTTGTGTTCCGCGCCTGCTGTTGGGCCAGGGCAACTGGAGGCCCCCACGCAGCGTAGATCTGAAGTCTTACGGGCCGCAGCAATTATGCCCTGTCATACGAAGAGTGACCGTGACTGCGTCTCAGTGAAGCAAGCCATCATCAAAATTTCCATTGGCACGGTGATGCCCGAATGACGAGCCGCTGGACGGTGATGGCAACTCGCCTTAGGTGTTGGGACTTGCGGGTAATGAGATGTTCTCACCCCATTCATTTGGTATACGAGATTGGGAATGGCCGTTGTTTCTCCCCGCCTGCTATCTCCGCTGGCCTTTCTTCAGGCTGCAGTCTGCGATTCCGTGTCAGTCCATCGCTCCTTTCAAGTTGTGGCCCGTGACTCGTGCACTTCGCAGATCCGCAATCGCGTCTCTCCGCTTCTGAGGCGTCGATCAAACGCATGAATTTGGAAAAGCGGACCAACCTCCGACGTACAACAACTTTGGTTGGGACGATTTAATATCACGAGAGTGAAGCGAATGGGCTAGCCAACCGCCTGGATGGCTCGTAATCAGCTCGGAGTGTGCGTTGGTCTCAGCTTCTGTAAGCATGTGCTAAGTTAATTAATGTATTCCTGAGCGCACAATATCTTGAGAGGGTGGAGAGCTGACTACCGCACCCGTAGCTTATGCAGATCTTGATGACAACTCAAGATATTGATGGCCTGTTGATGTTTCATGTTCCACACGACCAGGATCGTGTCGCCACTCCTGTTGAGTTCTTCTGTGTACGGCTCAGCCAGAATTATATCGATTATCATTGGCCTCGTATCAAGGGACTCTTCATTACTTGTGCAAAAATCTTTTAACGCTCGCCAGCGGAGTCTTGTTCTTCTTGTGCGAGAATAAAGCTCGTAGCGCATCCAGCAGAGATCATTTTCGCATTACCTTTGATGGATATTTCGTTCCATCTGTTGATGACATTGCCAGATGCGTCGGTCGGCTTTCCACAGTTTCCGTGCTCGCCCCAGCCCCACGCTATAATTTTGTTCTCCTTCGTCTTCGCAAGAACATGCTCGCTTCCTGCAGATATGAAGTCCACAGGAGGAAGATCCTTCGGGGGCATTTGGCCATGGTCGTTTCGTCCCCATGCGACGAGGGAGCCAGACTTCAGAAGGACGTAGATGCTGCTCCAGCCAGAACCAATATCAAGGTAGTCAGCAATCTTCTCGGGCGCGCCTGACTTCACTGAGAATTTGTCTGAGCCAAGCACCAGGTGCGCACCCTCACTCGGATGACCAGCGATAAAAGTGAACTCGCGTCCACATGTAACACGCAGGGCATGGAACGGTATACCCTCAATTTTCCTAGGTGACCATACGGTAGCTGCAGGCTCCCCCAGCTGCCCCTTGCGTCCATTTCCCCAGCCGTATACTTCTCCGTTATCAAGAACAGCTACAGTGTGGCTCATACACGCGGCTATGTCAACCACACGGGTGCCTGGTGGAGGAAACTTGGCAATTCTTTGAGGCCATTGAGATTCTTTGATCTTCTCTCCCTGGCCCAGCTCTCCGTGATTACCTGTACCGCAACTCAATACTCGATCATCAGACACCAGTATAGTTGCTTCCCATGTAGCGGCGCAAAGTCTGATGAACGGTGGCGTAGGCAGTCTTGGAATGACGCTATCGGTGAACGATGTAATTGATGTGGACAGATTCTGCCATGGGATGCGCCCGTTTGCATTATCTCCAGCGGCGAATATTTCGCAGTCAGAAGTTAGTATGACAGTGTGGTTGCCGCCAGAAGCCATCCAAGCAGGTTGCTGGTCCCGAAAGCGCTGTGTGTCTGCAACGGGTTGTGGCTCTGACACGTCATCAGTGTGTGCGAGGCCCAACTGTCCAGAGCCATTGGAGCCGAAGGCGTAGAGAGTGGTAGGCGGCGAGCGCTGCGGCCGTTCGTGGGGCATAAGCCACATTCTGTGCGCAATACGGAGAGACGTTGATCAGGAAACGAGAAGCGATGCCACAACAGCGAGAGTCGACGCGAGGTGCGGGCGCTGTAAGGGCTGGGCGGGCAATGCAGTAGTGGTGTTGCGGAGGCGGCAAGATAAGATAAGATCGGCTCCGGTAATCTCCGCGCACAATCCGTTTAGCGAAAACCGTCGCAAATTCAGTGCGCGCCGTGCCCGACTGGACTTCGAAGCGACAGCGGACGACAACGACACACCCCCACGACACCACCCGGCACCACCCATCCCGCCGTCCTTTCAGCAACCATGTCTGCCCCTCAGAGCGTCCAGTGCTTCGGCAAGAAGAAGACCGCCACTGCGGTCGCCCACTGCAAGGCCGGCAAAGGCCTCGTCAAGGTCAACGGCCAGCCGCTCTCCCTCGTCGAGCCTTCCATCCTCCGCTTCAAGGTCTACGAGCCTCTCCTGATCCTCGGCCTCGACAAGTTCGGTGCGTCTTCACACGCCCTCGAATTCGAAAGCGCGAAAGACTGATAGCCAATGCAGCCAACGTCGACATCCGTGTCCGCGTCACCGGTGGTGGTCACACTTCCCAGGTCTACGCCATCCGCCAGGCTATTGCCAAGTCGATCGTACGTTGCATCGTCCGGGTAGAAGATCTGGCGCATCGGATCACTAACTGCAGAAACAGATTGCCTACTACCAGAAGTACGTCGATGAGCACTCCAAGAACCAGCTCAAGCAGGCCCTCGTTCAGTACGACCGTACCCTCCTTGTTGCCGACAACAGGAGGTGCGAGCCCAAGAAGTTCGGCGGTCCCGGCGCTCGTGCGAGATACCAGAAGTCCTACCGTTAAACGACGAATGCACGAGGGGGAAGATGGAGTGTTGGTGGCTGTACTGGTGCTGGGGCACTACATCCTCGGATTTCTGGGTTTTGCGGGCGATCATTCAGTAAAAAGGAAATGACATTGATTGCAAGCACATGGTTCTGTGCAAAAATGGAGTACTGTGGTATCATGCATCGGTTTCTGCGCGTCCGAAAAGACACCGCCTGGGTCATGATGGAATTCGTGCAAGAAATGGACATTACCATGGCTACTGCGCCAGGAAGGTATCTGAAGGAGAATGAGGTTCCCAAATCTACCCGTATGCAGCTCAGAATATCGAGAAATGCAAACGGTCAGATTTGGTAACTTGTGGCAGCCGAAGAGCCAAGCCTGACTGCGCATCTAATGCTCTTGCCTCGATGGCTAGAGCGCATGTGAATCTGTCCTGATGAAGCCTTCCCTACTCATGCTTTTAGGCTTCCTTATCTAGCTTCCTCCATCAAATCTCCAACCTGACCGTGGCGTCGACCGCTGCTGCGCAAAGCTCTATCTAATTTCTACAATCCCAAAGTTTCCTTCATTTATCAGCTAAGCTGTGCCACTTCAACCCCGGGCTTTCGCGACATCCAGGATTGCTTGAAGCGCTTACCTTTCGATCGCCCATTCGTCCATCAGCTTCACATTATCACTTCTAGATGCAAACCGGAAACACAGAAGCCAAGAATGCCCGCTATCGCCTTGTTGAGAGGGACGGCCTGCTATGGCCGGCGGTGATATGTGAGCAAGATATGGTTCCAGCCGGAAAACGGAGGATCTACCCTCCAGGCTACTATCGGGCAGTTCTGATCCTCGGCGTCTACGAGATGTAAGCCTAACTACAGCCCATGGCAAAGCTTTTCAAGAAATTTCTATGCCGAACCTTGAGAGTACTGACTTCACCTCTTCACCTTTCAGCAACTGGGTCCTCGAAAGTGAACTTTTCCTGTTCGACCCTTCCGCCAGTGAAAGCATCCCTGAAACCCCAGAGACGCGACAACTTCACGAGGCATACGACTCTGTTCTCGGTTTCACGAACGCGGATGGCCAGCTTTCTTTGCCTGACCTTGGATACTGGAAGACTGAGCTCGTCGCCCGCGATCTTCAGAACATCGACACGTCTTCCAGCAGTGACACCGATAACGGGGTGATGTTGCCAACTCCACCCCGCAGCGAGAAGGTCGCGCTGTCTTCAGCAAATGACTTGAAGAGGCCATGGGCAAAGTTCAAACTAGAGAAACAGTTTGGTGAAGAGTTCGGTTACGGGCGGAAGAGGGCGAGATCCGACAAGAAGAGCAGAACCTGTTGGTTACCTGGCGAGAACGATGATGCGGCCGACGACCAACCTCCTGCAGGCTATTTCGAGAAGATAAAAACCGAGAAGGAGAATGCTGAGCTGGAGAGGGAGGGCACTGATGATGACGACAGCGACGGAATTGCGGACCTGGATGTGTCCAATGATGACAATAGCGAGGGCGACGGCGATGATGAAGGAGGTGACGCCGAGGACAGCTCTGAGAATGAGGTAGCGCGCAAATCCCGCCGCAGCCCAGTCCGGCATCCTCAGCCACGTCTCAAGACGGAGCCGCAGCCATGCGAGTCCAGGATGCCTAGGCAAGGTTCAGCTCAGCCGACACTCATCTTGAAGTCCACCAGTCCTAACTCATCCCGTGGAAAGATGGCACGGGACAGCAACAGTAGCAAGGTTGCGCAGTTGTGCAGGGGACTGAACACAGCCAGGGCGGAGTCCATGTGGGATCAGGCTGAAATAGCAGCTAATCAACTAGTCAGCCTTACCCAGTGGTCAGATGCGGACACATTTCTGATTGCTAAGGTAGCCTTCAGGGTTGCTCCCCGTTCGGGCGTCGAAGACAGCTTTGAATTGTGGCTGCAGGCAGCGGTGGCAGAGCAATTCTATTTGAAGTACGAATATTTCAGGCAGAACCTCAACGGCATGATCACGAGGCTCTTTACGGACCATGAGGACCTAGCAGAGATGGTGTACGAACGCAAACTGCGGGCTCTCAGGGATAAGCGGATCGAGGTGATCGAGATCAGTGATGACGAAGATAAGAGCGAAGAGAAGAAGGGAGAGGAAGAGGAAGAGGCGGAGGAAGAGAGGAAGCCGGAGATCATTGATCTCGACGATGACGACAGCTCCTCACCCCGACACTCATGGACCAACAAAGATACCAAGTCCGAGCCCGCAAGCCAATGATGTAGAATGCATGATAAGAGGTCACCAGGGAGGCGGTTGCATCTCCATCTACCACTTACTTAGTCCTTGGAGTCCCCCATGATCATCCCCATGGTATTCACTACGTTATGCGCACCTACCTCACACAAAGCAGCAGATGCTTTTGCGCGTTTCAGGGACGACATATTACGGTCCTTTTCATGCAATTTGGACATCCGAACATATGCTTTCTCACATTTAAATGAAAATTTGAAAGTCAACAAAGGTCTGGATATTCAATACAGGTGGTTCGGAACGTGAACGTAGGTTTACCGGGGTTGTAAGGCAAAGATTTCCCTTTTCAGAAGTGGCGGGCAGGCAGGATAGACACCGCGAGACCCCGAGACAGCGAACGGTTAATGCACGTCCGCTGAGAGAACTTCAGCTTCCCAGACCTGTGCTCCCCGCGACGTTCGCTGATCAAGATGTTGCTCATAGCTTTAACTCAATCGTCACTGCGGGCGACGCTAGCATGTGTAGTATTCTATTTAACGAGGTGGACAGGGTGCGATAACTCTGACATGGATGCATCTCATTGGCCCCGCCGAGGGGGGTATGATAACTCACGACGTTCGAAGTTAAGTGGATGCCAAGAACGATTTGGAGAGACCTACTGAGACATCGCACCCTCCTTCGACTGAAACAAGCCCACTTCGCCAAGTATCTAGGGCAAAGCATGGGCCAAGGTCATCCAAACTGCCTTTGGTACATACTTTTGACGTCCTTCGAGCGTGGGCACCTCACGTTGCACGATGCGGGCATAAGCAGCCGGCCGCGGAGCTCCACCCCCGCTTCCTCCAATCAACCATCGTCGAGATAGTATTATCCTACCGTTACATGGCTTCACACGCCATCTCGCAGAACCCCGACGGCTTCGACGCAATGCGACCACAGCGTCCTGTTTCGTGCTACTTATCAACAGACAGCCCCTCCAGCTCCTCCAGCTCTGTGCGCTCGCGCCTGCCTACCCGTGATCTTCCACCGCTGCTAGAGGGTACCTAACTAACTACCTCGATACCCCGTCTCAACCTCCGCCCCACCCTCCATCCACAAAACACACTGCACAGCACGCCCAAAGATGCACAACCCACTCACGGGCACCGGCCCCTCCGGCACCGAGCCCGTCCCCCTCGCCGCAGCCGCAGCCGCAGCCGCAGCCAAACCCAATCCCACCACCGCCTCGCTCCCCCTCCGCCCCAGGCGCCTCCTCGCCGACTCGCCCTCGCCCCCGCGCATCATCATCATCGGCGCCGGCTCGCGCGGCCACGCCTACGCGTCCGCCATCACGACGCACACGGCCGCGATCATCGCCGCCGTCGCCGAGCCGGTCGCGTTCAAGCGGGACGAGTTCGTCGCCACTTACATTGCGCCGTTCCAGGAGCAAGGACGGCAACAAGCGCACCCGCACGCCTTCAGCGACTGGCGCGAGTACGTGGCGTGGGAGACGGAGCGAAGGCGGCGCGGAGGCGAGGAGGGCATCGACGCGGCGTTCGTGTGCGTGCTGGATGAGCAGCATCGCGAGGTGGTCGAGGGGCTCGCGCCGCTGGGGCTGGCCGTCATGTGCGAGAAGCCGCTGGCGACCACGCTGGGGGATTGCGTGGGGATCTACGGGGCCATGCTTACGAGGGGTGCGCCGCGAGGGGTGTTTGGGATTGGGCATGTTCTGCGGTATTCGCCGCATAATATGCTGTTGAGGCAGTTGGTGCGGGAGGAGGGGGTGGTCGGAGAGGTGTTGAGTGTGGAGCATACGGAGCCGGTGGGGTGGTGGCACTTCTCGCATAGCTATGTGCGGTGGGTTTCCTTGGTCTCTTGTTCTGCTGGATCGAGGCGGGTTTGCTGACTTGCGCATGTAATTAGGGGAAATTGGAGGAGGGAGTCTACGACGGCGCCGTCGCTACTGACGAAGTCGTGCCATGATGTCGACTTTTTGCTGTGGATGCTCAGCGAGCCGGCGAGGGAGGGCGAGAGGGCACATACGCCGGCTTTCCTGAGCTCCACGGGCAAGCTGAACTTCTACCGGAAGGCGAGGAAGCCGGCGGCTGCTGGCACGGCGACGAACTGTTTGTCATGCCCCATTGAGGAGGATTGCATGTTCAGCGCCAAAAAGATCTACGGAGAGCGGCAGCTGAGGAAAGGCAACGCAAAGTGGCCGGTCAAGATTGTGAACCCCGAAATAGAGGACTGCCTCAGCACTATGGGGCTGGACGCAGCCGAGAAGATGCTGATGAAGGACCTCTCGGAGGACTGGACATCCGAGACGCCAGAGGAAGAGGTCCGTAAGCGACCCTGGTTTGGGCGGTGCGTGTGGGAGGCCGACAATGACGTCTGCGACGATCAATGCGTGACAATTACTTGGGAAGACGATGCTGCCTCAGGTAGTCTCGCCAAAACTGCGCAGTTTCACATGGTTGCGTTCACGGAGAAGCAATGCGAGCGCCGCGGGCGCATATACGGCACGAAGGGCGAGATTGAGTATGACAGCGTCACGATCAAAGTGTTTGACTTTGCGACCGACCGCACCGAGACGTTCTACCCCGAGCAGCGCGGGGGCGGTCATGGGGGTGGTGACGACGGGCTGGCAACACAGTTTGTACAGGCTGTCGGCGCTGTCAAAGACGGAAGGATGAGCGTGGAAGAGGCGCAGAAAAAGTTCATCGGATGCACGCTTGAGGAAGTGATCCAGAGTCACGCGATGGTCTTCGCGGCCGAAGAGGCAAGAAAGCAGCGGGCAGTGGTGGAGTGGCCCGCTTGGTGGCAGAGGAATGTGGAGGAGCGGCTGCAGGCCAAGTGAGGCATGATGAGCTGATGCCAGCGCATGGCCTGGTCGGGAGGATTCGGGGTCCAGGGAATGCTCCGCAGGCGCCCGGGTGGTCGGAAGCTCCATCGACGTGGTGGCAGTGCCGTCATGGCCTGCGATGGAAGGCCGGCACGTGCCTGGGTAGGGTAGCATCCCGTCACGCTCATCTCCACGCGCTCCCGATGGCGGCCTTTTTCTTTGGCACGACGCAAAACCTCTGCTCGCAGCACAGACGCAGGCACTTGTGAATGAAGGAGATCAATGCTGCTACGCGCGTCGAATTACGCAGCCCACAGCGCGTCTTGGGATTGCGGGAGCGGTAGATCAGCCGCTGCACAGGCGGCAGCAGCTGGGCGCTTCGATGCTCTCTCTCGTGGATCAGACGACGATCGGGTGCAACGCTGGGGCTTTGCTCTCAGATCACGGAGGAGGCTGAGCAGCCGCAAGTGGAGCTGAGCCGTGGCCGGGACGTTTTGTTTCCTTCTCGAAGACTGAGGCTTTGCGAAGCAAGCGCTGGGCAGGCGCTTAGGGATATTGCTCGAACGGGCGTTGCGGCTCTGTGTATTTTTGCCGGCCAATCAGCGGACGGCAGGCGAGCGCCTATTCGCACGCCCAACGTTACTCTGCGCGTTGCGCAGGCCAGGCGTGCCGGGCGGGCAGGCACTCGAACGCACGCAGGTCGCCGTTGCGCGCAGAACCAGGCGGCCCGCGGCGCTACGCAGGAGCTCGCGACGCTCGGGGCCGCGACAAGTGCCGGCAGAGGAGCGGTCAACGGTGGCCACAGAGGCGGGCGTGTTCTCGAAGGCGGCCGGCACGGAGCGAAGGCCTTCGTGCCTGCTCGCCCGCCGGCTCGACCTCGGACGGGGGGAGAATTTTCGCACCTCAGGACTCAACGTGGCCGGCCAGCGCTCACCGCTCGCAGGTGTGAGTCACCCGTGCAGGAGCAGCTGCAGCTTCGAAACGAACTTTCGCTGTGGGCCAGTGAGTTGGCGATGCGGTCTGACTCTTCGAGGCATCGGCGCCCGGGGCGCTGCCCGCCGCGCCCAATCACCGCCGCGACACGCGCTTTTCTTCTCGCGCGCCAGCTGCAGCTAAACTCGACCTCCCCAGCCTTGCCGTGCCCCGCCGGCGCCTCGCCCGTCCCAAAGCAGCGCCCGCGCTGCAAATAGGCCCCGTTGCGGCCGTCGCATTGTCCCAAATTACCCTCAGCGCGCTGTCTCGCCTGCCGCCTGCCGCCGCAGCGCCTCGCCCGGCAGCGCTGCCCTCCGGCGCCCACACGCAGCACCTCAACCCCAATCAGGCTGCGCGACGCCGCTTTGGGCCGCCAGTCCAGCGGCCCGCGCGAGCATAATGCCCATAATAGCTCCTGTCTCGGGTGCGAATGGCGCATAAGCCTCCCCATAGGATGCAATGTTTCACGCCCCGCTGGGTGGACGCACTCACACACGGACCTGATACTCGCTGCACATGGCTTCGGGGCCCTAAATCGGGCCCATCCGTCGATCAAGGTGTTTCAAGTTGTTTGCCGCTAGTCCCACTTTCCCCGGCTCTGCAAGATTCTTTGGATGTCATGGCTTCACAGCCTTGGGAATAAGTACCAGCGGCTCTGCCGCATCCCATCGCCCCTCCTCTCCAGTCATCCATTCTTCACAAACCATCATATCCGCGCACTGTTCGAGCGAGACCCACGAGTCTCTTTTGTGTGTCTCTTTCTTTCCTTTCACTGTTTGTCTTGGACACGGTGCTGGAGCTGGCCTCCGCAGTCTAATCGCCCCCGTTAATCACCTCTTGTTTATTTTCTAAACAGTTGCGTAAGTTGCCCTGTCTTGTCGAGCCGGCCGTGGCCATTCGCTTACGCTCTGCAGTCCGGCAGCAACTCTCCAAAATCATGTACTCCAGGCAACACACTCCCCCTTCGTCCTACGGCTCCTTTTGCCAGGACGCTCAGACCTCCTTCGAGGCGCCTTACTTGACCCCCGACGCTTCTCCGGAGTGCGGTGTGCCCGTCGCCGCCACCCCGGCAAGGAGTCCAATCCGTCAACATGGCCCTCTCCTGTTGCCCAAGATCCGGTCCCAGGACCAGACCACCGAGCCCTCGACCAGCGGCCCCGTCAGACACCGCCGGACGGCGTCTGCTGCCAGCGGCATCTCCAACTACAGCCCCTACGCCCGCCCTTCCTCTGTCGGTCGTCGGTCGGCTAGCCCTCTCAGCAACGCCTCGGTGGGCTCCCCCGGCTCTATGCTGTCGGCCTACGACGCTGGTTTCGGTTCTGGTCTGAACTCGCCGATCAACCTCTCCCGCCGTCCCTCGGTGGCCACTCACTCTCGGTCCCACTCGGCCTCCGGCGTGCGGTCCCACTCTCGCTCTAGCTCCGCTACCAGCATTGACGAGACCGTCATTAACCGCTTCGGCTACCCTACCTACCGCAACCTTCCGAGCTACGTCACCCAGGCCTCGGCCGCTCAGACCGCTTCGTTCAACCTGGCTACTGCCATGCCCATGAACACCTTCCCCATCCAGCCCACCCAGTCGTTTGAGGAGCAGGTCCCTACCGTTGCCCCTGCTGTCCAGCACCCATTGGCGGCGGAGCTCCAGTACGATGCCTTCAGCCAGCCTGCCGCCACCACCACCCTCCTGGACTACCTGACCAGCTCCAATCCCTCCCCTGCTCTCGTTCAGCGTGTCACCACCGGGGCTCGCAACCTGACTGGCACTCACTATTGGTGGGACATCCGCAACCTCCGCAGCTGGGATGACTTCAACATGGAGACCATCAGCTCCATCCCGGGCTTGATGCCTCTCCTCCAGATCCCCGTCGATGCCATGTCCCTGCCCACTCCCCCCAAGGGTAACATGATGCCTGAGAGCGAGTCTGCTCTTCACGACATCATCCGCGACTACTACGGCACTAAGGTCAGCGCCGCTCTCAACGTCGCCCAGGGCAACACCCACATGTCTCTTCGCTCCCGCAAGGGTCTTCCCACCAACCAGACTCCTGTCGACTTCGTGTCCAACTACCAGACCGACTACGAGAAGACCATCTACGGTGACCAGCGTGGCCGTGTCGTCGGCATTGTCAAGTCGTATGACCAGTGGAACACTGGCATGCGCTCCGAGGCACCCAACAAGCAGGTCTACTACCTCGCCGGCCTTGCGCACCTGCACCGCGTTATGCGCGAGCACGGCTGCCGCTATGGCTTCATCATGACTGAGATCGAGATGCTCTGCGTCCGCTGCGGCGGTGACCCCTCCGCTCCTGGCCAGACCATGGACACTGCGACCGTCAGCGCCGACGCTGGGTCCGGTGTCCCGCTCTTCGGTTACCTCGAGCTCAGCGCGCCCATCCGCATCTCGACTCATGGTATGCGCGTCGACGAGGCGACCGGCGAGGTGATTCCTCAGATGACTGCCGGTCTGGCTCTCTGGTACCTCCACATGCTCGCCAAGGAGAACCCGCTCCCAGGTATTCATGGCAGCTGGCGCATGGAGGTCGGTGGCCCTGCTGCGCTCACCCGCCAGCACTGCCTCGAGAAGGACGCTTGGATCCCCAAGCCCAACCTCAGCGAAAAGCGCGAGGCCAAGCGCCTGCGCGGCTGGGTCTTCCCCGACGAGCCGCTCAACAGGAAGGAGCTTGGCAAGAGCAAGCGCTCAAGGTCGAGCAGGTAAAGGAAGGGAATGATGAGAGATGACAAGCTCACGCGGAAACTCGATCCAAGCTGGCTTGGCGAGTAACGGATTTTCTAACTTCTTTGTTTATGATGGTTTGTGATGATGATGATCAATGAGAAGGATGGAACGAAACAGTAGCATATGGGCACTGGTGTTTTTGATTGGCATTTTCCTGGCGTTTTATCCCTAAAGATTTCTGGCAAGCGCTTTTTTTCTGGTCGCCTCTGCACGCAACACACACATAAAGATTAACTACTAAGAAATATTCAAATATATAAAGCCCAGCGGGTATCGAAAAATTGCTTCTCTCGCCTTCTACTTGTCTCTCGTGCTGTGGGTCAACATTTTCTGACGATTCAGGGTCGTGGTGTTGTGCTAGTGTTAGAGGCTGCCGCGGCATCGTTGTCTGTTTTGGCGTCATCATCCTCGGCAACTTGGTGACCTCTCAATCCTTACTCCGCTTTCTCGCCTTAAATCCATGCTATCCCCGCCGTAGCTGTACGTCCGACATACTTTCCCCTTCACGTCTTTCTTTTGCAGTTGAGGGCTTAACAGCCTTCAGAAGCTTGTCTCTGCCATTTATTAGCCAGGAGCAAATCAAAAGCTGATCATTGAGCGCGCGGTCCTCTCCATAGCAACCATGTCGTCCACCAGCCGCCTCAACCAGATCGCCGGCCACCTGAACTACCCCCAGGGCCTACTGGCCGGGCAGGTCGCCATCATCACCGGCTCCGGCCAAGGCATTGGCGCCGAAGCGGCAAAGCTGTTTGCCAAAGAGGGCGCCAAGGTCGTGGTCTCGGACATCGATGCCAGTACGCATTTACACCTCTTCAACCATCTCACGTGCAGCAATTCGAGGCTGACAACATGACAGAGAAAGCGCAGGAGGTGGCCCAGCATATTAACGACAACGGCGGCAGCGCCGTGGCGGTCCCTGGCGATATGCTGGACGACAAGTACATCGACGAGCTGGTCAAGCAGGCCGCCGCGTTCGGCGAGGGCAAGATCCACATCATCGTCAACAACGCGGGCTACACGTGGGACGGCGTCATCCATAAAGTCCGTCAATTTCTCTCCGTCCCTCTCTCTCTCTCCCTCTCTCTCTCTCTCTCCTCTCTCTCCCCTCTCCTCTCCCCTCTCTCTCTCTTCTCTCTTTTTTTTTTTACACGCATCCACAACTCTCCCAATATAATCCGTTTTATCTGTTTCTTCCCCGCTGAATCTCTCTTGCTCTGACGCTTCCATCCCAGACAACCGACAAACAGTGGAACACCATTCTCGCCCTCCACAACACCGCCCCTTTTAAACTCATCCGCGCGGCCGCACCCTACTTCCGCGTCAAGGACGGCGCGCCCCGCAACATCATCAACATCTCCTCCACCTCCGGCCTGCACGGCAACGCCGGCCAGGCCAACTACGCCCTCGCCAAGGCCGGCGTCGTCGGCTTGACCAAGACCATCGCGAAAGAGTGGGGGCCCGCCTTCGGCGTGCGCGCCAACACCGTCGCCTTCGGCCATATCGCGACGAGGCTGACGGCGGCCAAGGAAGATGGCGCGTTCGTCACGACGCCCGATGGCGAGAGGGTCGCGCTGGGCATTCCCAGGAAGCAGGGCGCCGGGAGGGCGGAGGGCGGGTATCCAGACATTCCGCTGGGCCGGCCCGGGAGCGCGACCGAGGCCGCGAGTGCGGTGTTGGCCGTGGCGAGTCCGTTGTTCGGGTATGTGAGTGGGCAGACGATTTCGGTGACCGGGGGGAGGAATATTTAGGCGCTGGTGTGATTGGGGGTTTGGGGGTTTGTTTGGGGGTGGGGGGTGGTATAGCTGCTACCAAGAGGATATCCCAAGGTCAAGTTACTGTCGGAAAGCGTATTGTCCTTGAGATTGAGATTTGAATATGTGAGCTGGCTGAACTGGCACGTGTTGGAATTTTTTTTTTGGTGCCGTCATATTCCTGAGAAGGCGGTGGACACAACATGATAAGACTAAAATACTCCTGGGCTGAGCGGCATAGTCTGTGATGGGAACAAAGTGGAGGATGGGGATATCCACGACTGGGAGATGCCTCTCCTTCTTAGCTTATCTTAACTCAATTCCGGAACATGATTGGCAAATGCACCTTAGTCAATGCCATGGCAGGAAAGGCAGCGCACCAGGACAGTGTCTACCTGCTAACTATTGACCTACTTAAAAGTATTTCAATGGCCCACAAGTGAAAGTTGAGGGAACTGTGATTCCACAGTAGATGCATCCTAATCAATTGATTCTGTGTACATAGTACCTACCCCTCAACGGTTGACACAGGCACGTCCGATAAATTGCATAATGATAAAGTGATGTCATTCCATACGCGTCTCGTGCTACCTATCTGCGTCATCCGAGAAGGCATAGGGTGAGAAAGTGGGGGAAAAAAGAAATTCAGGCTTGCTGGTATCCATCATGCTCATAGCAAAAGCCGTATCAAAAAAAAAAAAAAAAAACACACACACACACACACAAAACCACTACTCAGAACGCTTTCCTTCCACCTCACCAACTCCCTTTTTTGGGGTATCATAATATGCCCATCCCTCATTTGAAAAACTCCTTTACGAAGTGGCAGCAGGCTTCTCGGAGGCAGCAGCAGTCTCAGTGCTCTTAGCACAGCCGGCGCAAGCGCACTTGCCAGGCTCGCAGGGGCACTTCTCGGAAGTAGCGCCGCAGTTGCACTTGGTCTTCTCGGTGCCAGGGATGACCTCCATCTCCGCCTCCTCAGCAGAGGGGGTCTTGGTGGTGCCCGAAGCCTCACCGGGCTGCTGCTGGGCCTGCTGCTGCTTCTTCAAGTCCGCGAGGTGGCGAGCCTCGTTGTGGACGTCGATGACCTGCTTGTTGCCCTGCTCGTAGAATTTGCGCAGTTTCTGGCCGGTCGGGGTGCCGAGGGCCTTGTCGAAGTAAGAGGTCAGGCCGCGCCAGCCAGCGCCAGCCTTCTGCGAGATAGCGTACTTGCTGTCGACAGCCTGCGCCTTCTCCGTCGCCTTGTACTTCTCGTCGAACGACTTGAGAGCGGTGGTGAAGCGGTTCGACACGCCGTGCTGCTTGTCGAGGGCGAGGGCGCGCTCGATGGCGTTGTCGCTGATGACGTAGCCGTGTGCGAGGTACTCGGCGATGATGCGGCCGCGTGGCTTGTGCTCTTGCGGGATGTCCTCCTCCTTGGTGCCCTCGTGCTCAGGTGACTCGCCGCCGGCCAGGTCGTCGAAGCTTTTGGCGCTGGTGACCTTGACTTGTGCAGGACCGAGCTGAGTGTTGTCGAGAAGGAGCGCCGTCTTGGCGGCCGTTTCCTTCTCGAAGGTAACAGTGGCAGACTGGTGGCCGTCGGCGGTCGGGGTCACGGAGAGCGACTGGATCTTGCCGCTGTGGGAAGGAAGACGTTAGCAAGCCTGCAACGCGAAACAGAAGCGCGGAGCTTTGAGAACGTACCAGAAGCTAAAGAAGTCGCGGACCTCCTTCTCGGTGGTCTGAGAGGCAATGTTCTCAACGTGAACGGAAGCCATTGTTGCGGTAGTGGGTATGGAGCTGCAAGTTGTATGATCGTTGGTGCTGATCTTGGATATCGAAAGTCGGGGTGCAGGTTGCGGTGGAGGGCGAAAGATGTTGACGTAGGCAGGCTTATGTAGTGGAGAAAGGGCAGAGAGTGGTGAGGGGCAGGCGCACAGGCGCCAGCGAATCATCCAGACGCCGCGTTGACGTCGCCGCCCGTTGCGTCATGAGTGGCTGTGCAAAAGTGGCAATCCTTGGTGGCCGTTGCGAGATTGTGACCGACGCAGAGATTGCGGCAACGAATATCCCGAAACCCGGCTCGCATGTGATTCAGCCTGCCAGCAGGGGAACGCGAGAAATGAGGATTCCAGCCTGTCGCGTTCTCGCTTTCGTGTCTGCCTGTTTGCGACGCGCAAAGCGGCGCCACAACGACGCACTTCAAGCCGGCATATGTCATTGTTGGGTAAGGCTGTGCGAAAAAGAAACGTCGCTTCTCCCGTATTCTTCACTAACCTGTGTTGGCACTGGCTATGGCGGTCATTTGCTTTTTCGTTGAATGTGGCTGAACACGCGGAAGGCAGGAGGAATCTCCAAGGTCCGTCGCTTCCCTACATAAAACCCCAAGCAGCTCTCACCTCTCAACAACAACACCACCCGCGTGAAGGCCAACAACCATTTCATGCGCGAGTGCTGGTAGGTAGCATACTAAGGTGGATGATGAAAGATGCTCAAGACATCCTACCTCTGTTCGCCCAGGACAGAGGCGATTGGCTCGTTTTGGAAGGCATTGGGCCGCGTGAAAGCGACGTAGAAAGCCGAAGCACCTGTCGTAATATGAAGGCAATGGACTCGAGATGTCTATCTTGAGCGTTCGCTTTGATTTTAACAGTCTTTTACGCTGGCTGCTGTGACCCTTTTCAGAACGACTTGGAAGTGGCTAATCAATGCTCAGAAAGCCAAATTAAAAAAGCTGGGCGTCACACAGAGGAGGTTGCAACTGTTGATCAATACCTGGCAACAAGCGGACATCCATGTTGATGAGTGTTTGGACTAAAGTCTGTTTTCTACAGTCCACGTTTCGGACATGATCTCGATCTGATGAGATCAAGGTCCAATCTTCATCAGCTTCGATGAACATTCGCGAATTCCGAATCCAAGACAGAATAAGACGCCGAGTGTAAGAACTGCAACCGTAAAAGGCTGAGATGACGAGCGACGGGCGGCGTATGGCCAATCGACCCGTCGCAGGTCGGTTGAGGTTTTGAGAAAGTTTGGAAGCCCTATCCGTCATGTGGCGTGACAGTGAGGCGCACGTAATGGCATGAGCATGCTCAATCGTACAAGACAGTAAACAGGAATGCAGAAATGCGGTAGCAGGGCCCTTGATCGCCCGATGTACCCAGGTACCGCCGCAGCCCTCGCTGGCAAATGGGCGGCTGCCGGATGCGGAATATCTGATAGAGTTTCGGGTGGAGCACCGCGGCCGTGGGCCACTCTGCGCTTCCCCGGATGGCGTGCTGTCGCGTGCCTCTATGATCGAATGGATCTTCGTTTCAAGAGGTGTCGCAAAAGGAAGCGGAGTTTACAGTTGAGGCTAAAGCAGTAGGGCGAGCGAATAACGGGGAGGCCATCGCCGGAAGCTACTGCTTAGTTCAACGCTAAGGAAGCGGACTCACGGATACGAAAGCAATTTACCAGACATCCGTCCGCTTTGGCCCTGCAACCGCACCCCGCCCGGACTTCCTTTTCTTCTACTTACCCGTTGTGGATGTATCTAAGAGCAGGCGTCGAGCAATTCAGCGGTGAGGGTGCGTGCGACCGAGGGTGCGAGTTTGCACACCACCACCAGGGCCGGACCACGGCCTGGTCATTCCGAGGGCTGATTTTTCTCCGCAAGATCGACGATGTCATGCGGTCAAGGTCGAGGCTGACGGCACCGTGTGCGAGGCATAAACAACGCACCACGCGCCGCGTGGGTGGGAAGACAGCTCAATTTCCGGAGGTGCCCATCGACTGGGCTGACTACGACCGCCTAGTCTGCAGCACTACCGAGCAAAGGCCGCAGGCAACCGACGCGCATCTCTGGCGGGAGGGGGGAGAGACACTCGGAGATCAGCCGAGAACGGCTGGAGAGCGCCTGCGGCTCTTCTGGCCCAAAAGCGGAGGGCGCGGCAAAATTTGACGGCGGCACGGCAGGGTTGCAGGTTGCACATGGCAAAAGGGCTGGTGAAGTGGGACGGATTGCAGCCACCCGCCCGTCCTCATGCAGCGCCCGGGTCGATTTGCCGCATGAGCGCGATTGTCGCTGCTGGCCGGCTGCAGGGTCAGCACACGTTGCAGAGCAATCCGTGTCAGGCAGCCCACCAGGGAGGAGGCAGGCAAAAAAGCGTCGCAGCCGGTGGAGATGGCGGCGGCCTGGCTCTTCTGGCGGGCGGAGCGCAGGCCGCTCCTCCCACGGCGACAGCACGCGGGGCTGCCGTCAACACAGCCTGACGTGTCGCCAAAACGGCGAGCCCAGCACGCCTGCGCGCGCTACGATGGCGGGGTTTTGTTGTCAGTCGAGGCGTGTCGTCGAGTTTGGCCAGGCGGCGTGGTGCACGGGCAGCCCATCCATGCAGGTGTCGCCCCAGCCGACATCGGATTGTCCTATCAGCCGACGCGTAGCGGTGAATGCTCGTCGGCGCTAACGGGATGCGACCTGGCACTGCCGCGGGATGCTCGACGCTGGCAGATCGCTGGCATGGGCCGCCATCTGGGCGTCGTCGCGCGTGGAGCCCGCTCCAAGCTCGCCCCTCGTCCCTCCGCTCTGCCCTCGCCCAGCCGCGCGAGCAGGAGCCGTTGCGGAGCAGGCGGCGGTGCCCAGCAGCTGGCCGGCCTTGAGCCAGCTAGCCCGGGCTCGGAGATCGGGAGGGCGTGCGGGCGATCTGCTGACCCCGGATTCGTGAACGTTCTCTGCAGCGGCGGGGGCGCTGGGTATCTTGCCTGGACGCGGTAGAGCGCCGGCGGCCGGGACTTTTCTCGCCCACATGCGCCTGGAGGGGTCCGATATGGCGGCTCCTTTCTGCACAGGCCATGGGCGGGGACGGTGCGCGGATCTCGGGCGGGCGCACACTGCGAAGGATAAATCGCCCTCTCGTGCCCTCCGTTTTCGTCCTGCGCTCTGCATCCTCTCACTCTTGCCTGCCATCGCGCAATAGTTAGAGTTGCTGCTCGTTTCACTAACCGCGCTCCCGAGGCCAAGCGTCAGACAGTGCGAGGCTCGCAAGCAGCATAAATCCTGCCCAGAGCCACACACCACCTTGCGCGTTGGCACAACCGTAAGATCAAGGCTGTATTGAAGAGAAATGTTTCTTACCCGGCAGAGAAGATACCCCCGCGACCCCAGCAAGTTCCCGACGAGCCAGCTCTTCGTGCTCGGTACGTCTCCTCCGCTCGCTGCCTGTCGTCCCCGCCTGCGCTGACTGCCCGTTAGCTCTCGTCCGAGTTGCTGAGCCGATTGCTCTCACCTCCATCTTCCCCTACGCTTGGAAGCTCGTCCTCCACTATGGCTGCACCGACGAGAGCAATGCCGCCTTCTACTCCGGCATCCTCATCTCAGCCTTCGCCCTCGCCGAGGCCCTCACCGGCATGTACTGGGGAGGTCTGAGCGACCGTATCGGCCGGAAGCCAGTCCTGTTGCTGGGCTGCGCCGGGACCCTCCTCTCCCTCCTCGTCGTCGGCTTCGCCACCAACTTTTGGATCGCCCTCGTCGGAAGAGCCCTCGGCGGGTTCCTCAACGGCAACATCGGCGTCATCCAGACCATGGTTGGTGAGCTCGTCCACAAGCCTGAGCACGAGCGTAAGTCCTCCCAAATACCCCAAGGTCCTTGCCTGTATGCTGACGGTTCTCAAGCCCGCGCATATGCCGTCATGCCATTCGTTTGGTCGGTGGGAACGATCGTTGGCCGTAAGTGATGCCTCGCGCCTGCGTCGCGGACTCGTTTTGCTGACAGAAATTAGCCTCCATTGGTGGGTACTTTGCGGAGCCCTCGAAAAACTACCCCGCTCTTTTCCCCGAAGGCTCTCTCTTCGACAGATTCCCCTATCTCCTCCCAAACTTGATCTGTGCTTTGATGCTGTTCTGCTCCATCATTGCTGGATATCTGTGCTTGGAGGAGACTCACCCTGACATGCAGCCTTGGAGCACTGCCGAGGATTTGCAAGACACGCAAGCAGTGACTCCCCTCATGCCTGCTGCTGGCGCCACGGCCCACGCTGCCGCCAACCTGACTACCGAGTCTTACGGTACCTTCGATAATGTTGATGTTCAGCGCGAAGAGACCTGGAACGTCAGAGCAGACGGCAGCGATGCCCCTCAGAAGAGTGCTGCTTCCCATTCCGTCTTTTCCAAGAACATCATGATGCTCATCATTGCCCTTGGCCTCTTTACCTATCACAGCATGACATACGACGTCTTGCTTCCCATCTTCCTCCAAGATCATCGTGCCCACGACATCTCTGCTCTGAGCATTCCTCTCGCCGGTGGCCTCGGCATGACGATTCAGCAAGTCGGCTTCATCCTCAGCATCAACGGTATCATCGCCTTGGTCATTCAAGCCGTGGTGTTCCCTTTGATGGCCGCCTGGATGGGCGTATGGCGCCTCTTCATCCTCGTCACCATCGGTCATCCCCTCGCCTATTTCATCGTGCCGTACCTGGTCGTTCTCCCCAGCGACTGGCTTTACCCGGCCATTTATGCCTGCCTTACCATCCGCAACTTTTTCTCCATCGTCGCATACCCCCTTCTCCTCATCCTCATCAAGGAAGCCTCTCCTTCGCCAAACATGCTTGGCAAGATCAACGGTCTTGCTGCCAGCACGGGTGCTGCTTGCCGTACCATCGCATCTCCAGTCGCTGGTCTTTTGTATGGCGCCGGCGCCCACTCGAGTTTTACTGCCCTGCCTTGGTGGGTCAGCGCACTGGTGGCGCTGATCGGCTCTGCCCAGATCCCCTTCATCAAGCGCGAGAACAAGCGTGAGACGCACGTCAAGCCGGTGGCGAGATGCAGGTTCATGCCCGCTGAGGACGAGGACTGGAAGCAGGAGATCGTCCACATTACTGTTGAAGACAATGTTTAGACGGGGGGCGACAACGTTCTGGACAAGGTATTTACGAAGGAGAATCTGAAGTGTTCGGATTATGAAAAAGTAAAAAAAAAAGAGGGGGGGATGTTGAATGGACGAATAAACGGTCTCTTAATGACGCTCTACGGCTATCATGGTTGCCCGGTCTTCATGTTCATGGTTGCGTCACTGTTGTTACTAGAAGAGAAAGGCGTTCTAGAGTGTTTGGGAGTTTCATTAAGCGCGGCGTTTTTGGTTGTTTTTTGGCACCGGAGCGGGGGATACCTCGATTTCGGAACGAGAAGAAGCTTCGTTCCCCAGGCTTTCAGCGTTCCAGCGTCGCGAGCGGTTTTTGGGACCTTGATTGAGAGTGACTATCGTAGGTTGATTTACTTGTCTGTTGGGTTTGTGTTCAAGGTGTTGGTCTTCGTCGCGGTTGTTGCTTTTGGATGCGAGATTGCGGTTGTTTCGGTTTTGCCATTTTTGTCATTGCTGTCCTCGCTGCTCTTTCTTGAGCTTCAAATTGTCCATAGTTTCGGGCCTGGCGGCTGGCGTGCATAATCAACACTGGAACGGTAGTACGAAATTGCAAAACAAATTACACGAACGGACAGGTATCCATCACTAGCACGCGCAGCGCGCAAAGAGCCCTCGCCAAATTGCCGGGGGGCTCGGTCGTTCATATACCGAGCGCCTCGAGATGAGGCTTTATCACGTGAAATTGCCTCACTGTGGGCCAGGATGGTGGATGACGAGCATGACCGCAGATATGGATGGTCGCGTGGCCCACTGCTGCTTCTTTTTCCTGTTCATGTCGACTTGTTTGATGAGGCGTTCGGCTGCTGTCGCACAACATATGTCGCGCAGATCGGCAAAGAGACGTGGTCAAGGCGCGGTGGCGGGGAGTTTTGCGAGTAGGCGCGTCCACCGCCTTTCGTGATAGGCAGCAATGCGCAGGAGAAAGCGGGGGGATGCAGGTGAGACTTCTGTTATTCTCGAGCGCCCGGCCATGCCTCAGCCTCCTGCATATACCCGCTGCATGCTTACTCTTCTCCTTAGACTCTACTCCTGCCATCGACAACTCTCCTGCCGATCACCTCTCCGGAACCCCATCCACCGTCCGTCCAAACACACCGCGCCCTCCTCTTTCCCTCCCCCACAACGTCCGTACCGCGTACTCGCTCCTCTCTTCCTTGAGAAGGATTCCAAAGAGGATCGCAACCGAAACAGGCATCCAATAGCCGCTAGGAGGCGACTCGCCAAGGCTATAATTCCTCTCGCGCGCTCGTTCGGCCGTAGGCAGCATGTTTCCGATCAGCACTGCTAACCAACCACATCACCTTTGTCTGACCTTTGCTCTCAACGGCCGAAAGCATGCTATGTTCGAAGTTGTTTCCTGCGGTGTGTCCTTTTCCCTTTTCCTTTTTTTTTTTTTTTGGCTTGGAGACTTGTGGTGACGGCGGAGTGCCTGGCTTCGTATTCGTGCGCCGGTGCAGAACTGCGTTGCTGGGTTCTGTTTAGCACACGGCCGCAGGAGAGAAAAGTAAGTAATGCGGGGGCGGTTTCTGTTGCTTATTGGAACATCTCCCTGAGTCACGCAGAACACCGCAACAGTGCGACTAGGGAGTCCTGCTCGCCATACCTATGTACAAACGGACACTCGTGATGTTCTAAACGTCCTCGCCGTCGGCGCAACCCTCGAAACGAAAACCACAAATGTGCTTGCGCTTTGAGCAACGCCCACATCCCATCCACTTACCGCTTTAGGCACGGACACTACTGGGGACGTAAAGACATAACGTCCACACATAGCCTATAGTGCGCCCACTGCCTCCTCGTCCGCACATCACCCACCCATGCCCCCCTTGTTCCCCCCACGGCCGTAAAGGGGGGATAAAAAGGACCCTGCACCAGCACGTTCGAACTGCACAGGGTGATCTCGCTTCGCCTTCCCGCCGGCCGCTCCTCCGCACCCTTTTGGACACGGCCGTAGGCATCGTAGACGTTCGACGTTGGTCGATTTCTGTGCGAGTGCATGGCTCTCCACCCCCTCCCCCTCTCCCCGGCCCCGGCTCCGCACGTACATACTATATTCTTCACGGCCGGAAGGACTCAGACGTTTGAAGTTCCGGAGGTATGCGCGGGTGAGCGATGTTTGGTTATTCGAACGTCACCGCCGCCTTGCCTCTGCATCTCACTGTGCGGCCGTACGGTCATCCGGCGTTTGAGATTGGCGAGTGCATGACTCTCTCGGCGACGACGATGCGTTCGCGGCCGGAAGGATGGAGACGTCTGCCGTTGGCGAGCGTGCTGCTGACGTTTTAGGCTTCGCCCATGACTTATGCATCCCTCTACTACAGCGGCCGAAACTGGACACACGTTCGAAGTTGAAGATTTGGCTTCGATGACTGCGGCCGTTGCTCGAGAGCCACCGCTGTTCCTGGCCCCGTCACTAAACAGCCGGCAGCTCGCAGGCTTTTGAAGTTCGCGTACTTTGGCGAGTCTATCTTGGCATGAGCTGTGCGCTTCACGGCCGAGAGGGCGTAAGACGTTCGAGGTTGGACATCAGCCGCCTCCACACTCATGGAAAGCTCCTGCATACAGCCTTCTACCAACACGGCCGTACCCACAACGGCGTTTGAAGTTGATGATCTTTTCTCGCGCTTCCCTGCACCGCATGCAGCGGACGTAACGATTCCAAACGGCCGCAAGAAAACCAGGCGTTCGAACTTGGACGCCAGGCTTCCCCGCCGCGCGTACGTTTCCACGTAGCACCTCTCGCCAAAACACGGCCGCATCCGCAACGGCGTCTGGAGTTGCGGCTGTCCGGCCCCGCATTGTTCAACGTGCGACGGAAGTAAGAGATCCCCATCAACGGCCGGAAGGAGCCAGACGTTCGAAGTTGCGGAGAATCTGCCTGAGACGTGCTGCTCGAATGGTAAGTCTGCATGCATACACGACACGGCGACTCGGAGCGACCACTCCGGCCTGGATGCAGTTGGGTATTTTCGGACTCCTCTGTCCGGATCGGTGCTTCGACTGGCGCTGCTGCCCATGTGTTTGCGAGGACATCTGTCTGTCTGAGAGGCTGCGGAGGCCGGCACGCTGTACCTCTAATTTCTGCAGCGTGTCTACCAAATCGCCAGTCGACCTTTTACTCGTTACCCACCAGGCAACGTGGGAAATGTTGCATCGGAATGCCAGCTAGCTGCAGTAGCAAGCACACACAGCCACAGATAGCTCCCTCCCCCGCCCTCTTTTATATATATATATAAAAGGAAAAGGAAAAAAGACCGGATACAGAATTCGTCAATCCAAAACACACCTACGTGCTGAACAACATGGATCATCCAATACGATACGCTTCACCCAAACAGTAAACCAACCAAATCTTTGCTCCCATTTCAATATTTTTTTTTTTTCATTCTAGCTTACTATATACAACCTTCTTCCCCTGTCGTACCGCACCACCTCTTTCTTATGCTAGGTCGACCTCAACCACCAACCACCCACTGCTCAAAATATGGAAAACTTCCGCCCCAGAACCAACGACGCCTGTGCTCAAGGAGGTGAAAAAGAAGAGATATAGAACAGGCGGACGGGGTCCGTCCAAGTAGGCTCCCATATGATAAAAGTCCGCCTCTTACTCATTGCTGGCCCATCGAGTAGAGGCTGTCCGCTCGTCCCTACTTTTATGTTCTCAATCGTACAGCACTCTGTCCTTCGCCGGCTATTCATTGTCCGTGGTCAGGCACTGTCCCCCTTCTCAAAGAGCAGACCACCCTGTGACTTCCTCACCACAATACCGCGGATATTCTAACCCTACCATCCGACTAACCTCAACGCCTCCCCCGCCCCCTACTCCGACTCCGACTCCTCTCACTATAACTGCTATAACTGCTATAACTCGGACTCCTCCTCCTGCGGCCCGCACCACCACTACCACCACTGCCTACCCCACCCCCTCCCCTCGGCGGACTATCCCTATAGCCGCCACCGCCACCACCACCTCCACCACCTCCACCCCTAGGCCCGGCTCTCCTTGGCGGCGGCGTCCTCGACAGCGACCGCGACGAATACGACCGACTGCGACTCCTCCGGGGACTCCGGCTCCTCGAGTAGCTTCTGGGACGGTACGAGAAATCGCCACCACGCCCACCACCCCTACCACCGTGTCCGCCATAGCCACGCGGCGGGAGAGGGCTGCGGCCGCGGCGACCGGGCGGCGGGGAGCGGTAGCGGCCGCCCGAGGGGCCGCCTCCGTATGGGCCACCGGGTGGAGGGCCTCTGCCATAGGGGCCAGCACCACCGGGCGGGGGAGCGCGGGGCGGGGGCCCGTCGAAGCGGTCGTTGTAGGAAGAAAATGAAGGGAGGGGCCGGCGGGCGGGCGGCGGTGAGCGGCCGGGCGAGAAGCGACGGCGCGGGACGACGATGGAGACGGTGAGCACAGCACCATCGAGCTGGGCTTCGTGCATGTGCGCGATGGCGGCTTCGGCGGCCGAGGCGTCCGAGTACATGATGTAGGCTGTGCCGCGGTTGGTCATGACTGTTGAAGGAGGAGTCAGTAAGGCTGGAGAGGGAGAAAGACATGGTAGGTTTCATGGGGGCTCGGTGCTTACATTGGCGGTTAATGGGCATGTCGAGGTCTTGTATGCGGCCATAAGTACCGAATATTTCGCGGAGGTGGTCCTCGTTGACGTTCTTTGTGAGCTTCTCGACGACGATCTGAAAGCGCGTTAGAGTAAAAGATCGTGGTACTGAGTCAATCTGACGCAAAAAGGGCGACAAACCTTTGAGCTGCGCGGCGGCGACCTGTCACGACTCTCGGGGCTGTCGCGACTCAGGCTCCGGCTGTAGCTGCGGCGGCTGTAGCGTCTGGCACCACGATCGGGCGTCGGGCTCCTCGAGATACTGCGGCTGTAGCTGCGGTCGCGCCCATTGCGCCGGCTGAGACGGTCGCTGCGCGGAGAAGGGGTGCGGCTGGGGGTGCGAGAGCGAGAGCGCGAGCGCGAAGCTG
The DNA here is from genome assembly GCA_020875535.1 of Macrophomina phaseolina. Lineage (NCBI taxonomy): Eukaryota > Fungi > Ascomycota > Dothideomycetes > Botryosphaeriales > Botryosphaeriaceae > Macrophomina > Macrophomina phaseolina. The sequence continues at coordinate 3,621,086 of JAEQDS010000069.1, read as the reverse complement.
AACGCGGTGTGACGGAGCGACGCGGCGAGCCGGACTGGGCTGGGGACCGGGAACGCGTGCGCGAGCGACCGCGAGAGCGGCTGCGCGCCTCGGATGGTGAGCGCGACGGCATTGCGCGCGCGATTGAAGGCGTGCGGGAAGCGAGGATGTGGGAGGAAGAGGCTGTGGTGATGGGGAGCTTATGAAATGGAGCTCGAAGCTTTGGAGCGGCCGGAGTCCCAATGTTCAACAGCGGCAGCGGAGAGCGGCGTGCCCGCCCGGTCTTGGCGTCTGTCGGCGGCCGGAAGAACGTCGCGTGCCGAATTTTCCGGATGCGGCTAGCGTGCGGACAACGGCATCCCCCCGCATCACCGCATCCCTAGTCAACTGGTGCCCCAGGATTCTTGGGGGTTAAGAGACTGCAGTGATCCAAAGCTCATCCAGTAGAGGGAGCAATAAATGCCACCACTGGCTAGTAAGACACTATTATACCTTTGGCACTATTGCTTGATGTTAGCCAATCATACTGTCGCATATCCCTGTTTTTTTTTTAAATAGTAATCGAGCTCTTCTTACGCTTGAGTCGAGCTGTAATCAACGAGAAGATTCTGAGAGGGTTTTCTAGACAGATGGAACATAGGGACTCATTTATCCCTCAAGTCCCCTAAGGAGCTGGTATCTGTGCCTATCGATGAATTTTTCCTGTTCACAGACAAAACCCAAGCTGGTTACTACATTAAACCACAAAACTTTACTATATAGTCACAAATCTTGAAGGTCTAGTACCATAGACGAAAAAGAAGTTTAATAGGGTTCTGTGGCTTCTATCGCTTCTATGGCTCAGTTGGTAGAGCGCGGCACTAGTATCTGATCATTATCAGTCATGCCGAGGTCCTGAGTTCAAATCTCAGTGGAAGCAATTCCTTTTGCACTTTACTGTGTTAAGTCGTCTGTTTTGCTATTTCAAGTACTGGAAGTAGGTAGCAGTCGGGCTAGAGGGTGTGCACTGCTAGACACGTGTTTTGATGTACTATAAGTACTCTATGTGAATGAGCAAGCATTTACGTGAAGAAGCAGTCATTGTGTAAACCGGACAGCGGGCCGACTATACTTCACTGACTTAATGATATTGAACACTGCAGCTGCTCTTATCAGAAAGGAGCTGTGAGAAAGTGGGAACGGAGGACGCCTAAGGAGCATCTCAGACGAATCCAAGACAGTGCCGGCTACACGCGTGATATACCTCGCCGCTTTTCTGAAATGGCCGGTCAGAATGACCATTCCGAGGGTCAACTGACGATTACTCACTCTCTTGATCTACAGCGAAGATGTTTCGAAATTCCGGTCAAGATGGAGATCATAGATAGAATGCATGAATCCGAAGGAAAATAGCTCATGCCCAGCCGCTTCCGCGCCGAGCGTATCCTGGAGATGCGGCTGGCGAGAGAGACAAGGATCACGGCTGCGGGAGCGCGCCAACTTCTTGCGTGCATATGGCTATCCCTGAAGAAGAAAGCCGCTCAGTCGGTTATCAGAATCGCCCTTCAGGGTCTTTCTGGGCAATTCTGGGCCCTTTGAACCAGCGGGAGAAACCGGGCAGTTGGACGGTAGTCCCCAACATGAAATTGAATTAACCGCCCGGCACGCCCGGACTATCTGTACGCGGTAAATAAAATGCTGGTGAATACATGACCGACAGCTCATTGGGGCTCGCCACGAAATGGTGGCGCTCTCAACGGCGATTTCTTGGCAATACAAACATGTCCAAGTCATTCCTACTCCAGACATATTCGAGTCGTGGCGTCCTACCGTACCCCGTATCAGCATTCTGCCAGCGCGGAGACTGAGAAGTCTGAGCCAATCGATTTGCCAATGGTCGGGGCTCTACGGCGGAGGATTTGCCGGGGGTAAGTATGAGAAAAAAATGTTCAGACAGATCATGTGGGAAGTCAAGCCAGCCAGGTGCGGGCCGCAGCATTGGAAATCCTGTATGCCATTGGACGAAGGAGAGCAGATCAGGGACAGCTCCGACGATGCAACCGCAGCGGGAGAAATTTTTTATGTTGTTGTGTAGAACAATCTACTACGCCCAGATGTTTTGAAGTGACCACCGAAACAGACAAGACAGGAGGCAAATCTCAGCTCTGACAGTTGAAGCGTCGGATTTTGTCGGATTCGTTTCCGACTTTTGCTGTCCGCTCCACTCTTCTCCAAGGCGTCGACAAGCTTCCAAGAACCGCAACGTCGTCAGGTCGCCACAAAAAAACCGTCGAGTAAACCGTCCCGGTGGTGGCATCAGGATGAAGTATTGACTAAGAAGTTAGCAGGGCATGGCAATGATCGGCTAGCTGTCCTTTCCCCGTGGGCGGAACCCCGCGCTCTCTCTCTCTCTCTCTCTCTCTCTCCACGGCCCACTCTCCACGCCGCATGGCCCTCTCGCGTGGCCTCTTCTCACGGCAGTTTCCTATCGGGCCAGGGCAAGAACCGTCTGGAAGCCAGTATCCGACACGCTTGGCATCTCTCGCGCCTGCAGTCCGCATTATTTTCGCTTCTGGCCCATGGCAGCCACCAAAAAACGCCACACAAACACGATTCGCAACAGCCGCACACAGGCACGCTCAGGCGCTCATGCGGTCTAAGCCAATGCCAGCACCGCTCAAAGCTGCTTAGCCCGCGCCTGCTTCGAGTAGCTCAGCGGCAAGGACAGCGGTTTTTTGACTTTTTTTCAGCTCTAACCAGGCTTGGTCGTACGATGCTGCACATCCTCGCCCTGCCTCGCCGCCGCCAAGGTCCCGTGCCGCTCTTGGGATCTCCGCGGCCCCTGCTACGACGCGAAAAGAGGCCGGGCTGCTCGCCGGCTGCCTGAGGTCAATACGGACGATATCGCGGCCGAAGGATGCGACCATGATGGCTGCCAAGATTCCGACAGCGGGACAGCAGGCGGCGGAGTGAGGAAGGGAGGCGGCCTGCAAGGCGGTGCGGAGAGGGTGGCATCGCGCTTACTGCCTCATGCAGCTGCTCCCCACGGGGACGGTGGGCCAGAGCGAGGGCACAGTGGGTTTCGCGGCTGCAGTCGAATCAAGCTGGACAAGCCTCCTCAGCACTCGCCCTATTGCGCCTGGCAAGCCGTTCCCACTTCTTCCCACTCTTGGCCCTTGGCCCGGCGAGCTGTCAGACCACTCGAGCAAGTCATGGCGGCATACCCATTCCGGCCACTTCGTCCGCTCCATCGCTGTCAGCAGGCCTGCTCCGCCAAGTGCGGTGGCGCTCCGCTGCTGCTTGGCGGAGCAGCCATCTGACGTTGCCCAGCTCCTTGCCGCGTGTAAGCATCGCGGCCTCTCCGCCATCAGCAGCCTCGAAGCGCGTGTCAAACTGTAGCCGTTGAATTGCTGTCTCCTCTGTGTCTGGCTGTCCTCGTCCGCTCCACAGCGGAGCCTTGGCATCAAGTGGGCCTTCGCTCTTCGGGCCCGCTACCTGGCCACCGGCCGGATTAATGTGCGCGTGCAGGGAAGTTGCCGTCTAATGCGCGGCACAGTAAATCTGGGGTAGCCAGTTCCGGGGCCGTGGGGTAAATTTCCGACTAACGAGCACCTGGTGGTCTCTTTTCCTCGACCAGGCGGTGCGAGCAGGCCCCGACCAAGCCGCTCGCTCGTCCCAACATGTCTTTGTGCGATGCTGACACGGGTGGTTTCGCCGCACGACGCCATTCCGCATACCAAGCACTCTTGTTCGAGCGAAGGCGGGTTGTGCGTCGCTCGGCCGCAGAGAGGAGGAACCTTAACCATGCTCGGCCCATGCAAGGACATGACAAGCAGTTCTTGGGTGCTTCGAGCACTCGGGTTATATCGGACCTGACGCGCCCCACTGCGCCGCCGACCACTGGCCGTCACCGGTTCGCCAGACAGTCTCATCGGGCTGCCTCCCAAATCTGCCGACGATGCTCGGGGCGGTTGCGCCTTGCTGCAGCTTTGACCCCTACTCCGTTCCGCTTGGCGGAGGCTGCTCATGGGCAGCGCGCCATCTTGGCCTCTCTTGGCCGCGGCACCATTATGACCGCATGCAGGCCACACTGATGCTACCCCAGCCGTGCGAGCTGTCCACGAGGAGCCCCGCGTTGCATAGATTGCTGTTGTATACGCTGCATTGCTATATAATAAGACCCGCCTGAAACCCCCATGGCCTTCCACTCCAGCGGTAGTCTTTCCCCCCTCCTCTGTGCACCCGGCGGCTATTTTTCTTCTCGCGTTCTTCCCTTGCCCTTGAAGCCCGCCGCACAATCGCACACCCATCATGCCTGCCGACGGAGAGCCAGCGGAGCCCATGTCCAGAGGTATCTGGTTCACGGCGAAGCAAGCCTGGGGTGACCTGTTCATCTGGAAGCAGCGTGTTGTTGTGATCAACGAGTATGGCGAGGAGCGCACAGAGTGGCAGTCGCCTGCCCCGCTGCAGAACCCGTTCACGCTGTTCGCTCAACTGAGTCTGAAGGACTGGATTTTCTTCCTGGTCGGCCTGGCGGCATGGACTGCGGATGCCTTTGACTTCCACGCGCTATCTATCCAAACGGTCAAGCTGTCTAAATACTACGACCAGTCCAAGACCAACATCACCACCGCCATTACCCTCACTCTTCTCCTCCGTTCCATCGGCGCCGCTGCCTTCGGTCTGGCTGGTGACAAGTTCGGCCGCAAGTGGCCCATGGTCCTGAACATGATCATCCTCGGCGTCCTGCAGATCGCCACCATCTACAGCACCACCTTCCAGCAGTTCCTCGCCGTCCGCAGCTTGTTCGGTCTCTTCATGGGCGGTGTGTACGGCAACGCCATCGCCATGGCCCTCGAGAACTGCCCGTAAGCCATTACCCCGTCACCGCCCAGTAACGTAACAGTCCAACGACTAACACTGCCCTCTCCCAGCACCAACGCTCGCGGCCTCATGTCCGGCATCCTCCAACAAGGCTACTCGCTCGGCTACGTCTTCGCGGCCTGTGCCAATCTCGGCGTCGGCGGCTCGACCGACAGCTGGAAGACGGTCTTCTGGATCGCGGCTGGCATCTCCATTGCGGTCGGCATCATCCGCATCTTCTTCCCGGAATCGCAACAATTCATCGAAGCCAAGAAGGCGGGCAAGAAGGCCAAAGCGCCGGGCGCCTTCTGGCAAGAGACCAAGGTCATGCTGGCGCAGGAGTGGAAGATGTGCATCTACTGCATCATCCTGATGACGTGGTTCAACTACTACAGCCACACGTCGCAGGACAGCTACACGACCTTCATGCTGACCCAGAAGGAGCTCGACAACAGCGGCGCGTCGCGCGCCTCCATCCTCATGAAGGTCGGCGCCTGCGTTGGTGGCACCATCATCGGCTACCTCTCTCAATTCGTCGGCCGCCGCCGCGCCATCATCGCCGCCTCGCTCGTCTCCGCCTGCATGATCCCCGCCTGGATCTTGCCCGAGGGCGAGCGTTCCCTCTCCGCGACGGGCTTCTTCATGCAGTTCTTCGTCCAGGGTGCCTGGGGCGTTATTCCCATCCACCTGAACGAGCTCTCGCCCCCGGCCTTCCGTTCATCCTTCCCTGGTAAGCAGCTCAAAAGAGGGGGGGGGAAAAAAAAGAGAAAAAAAGAGAGAAAGGATGCTAACAGTTCCCCAAAACAGGCATCACCTACCAACTTGGCAACATGATCTCCTCGCCCTCGGCCCAAATCGTCAACGCCATCGCCGAGAAGACGCTCGTCACCTCCGCACACGGCGACCGCGTCCCGGCCTACGGCCCCGTCATGGGCGTCGCCACGGCCATCATCGCCGTCGGCATCGCCGTGACGACCGCCTTCGGCCCGGAGAAGCGCGGCCGCCACTTCGAAGCCGCGAAGGCGGCCGGCGCCGTCGACGAGCCCGTCAAGGACGTCGAGCAAGGGTTCGGGAGCGTCAGCGAGAAGGGTGGCGCGGGCCCCGACGCGGAGAAGACGCAGGCGGAGAGGATTGAGGTGGCGGACCAGGGCAAATGAGTGTGAGTGGCATGCGATGGCGACCTGTCAGGCGGCAGATTAGGGGGGTGGAAGGGGAGAATCAGAGAAAAGAAAAGAAATGGTGGAGGCAGGGGATCATGAACTATTTTTAATTGTCGATACCACGCGGATGAATGACCCATGATACGTTAAGAAAGACATCATCCTCAGCTTCAATGCCCGTGAATGAATAAAGGAGGAGAGTAAAAAGCGTTTTCGCTGCGCTTCAATGGGCCGTTGCTCGGAATTTTTCGGTAGGCTTTGTGCTATCGAGCCGGTGAGATGACATTGGAAGCCACAGTACGTGGCAACAGGCATATATAGCCGAATTGAACAGGCTATAAGGAGTGGAAGCAGTTATCTAGATGCAAATTTCATTTGTTTTGGAAGAAATTTCCGTCCGGGCGACTGCTTCAACTCAGCACCGCACTAGTTTAGTCTAAGAAAGACATCTTTGATTCCCATCATGAAGCAAGACCCCATGCGCTAGCTGCAGGGCGAGTGAAGCGTCAGTCATGGTAAGAGCACAGAGTATAATCCATTATACCCTCGGTAATATTCGGGTTGCGCTCGTGTCGGTCCAGAAACATTCAATGGTCCAGTCACACTAAGACGCCGCTTGTTGAAGTGCTTGCTTCAGGTCCATGGATGGAGGCCCACAACCCCTGGCATGCGCGTTTCCCGGATATTCCAGGTCTTTTATTTTTCCAAACCCAAGATAAGGGAGAAGTATAACGTTTAGTGTTCAGCGGCCCCGAAACTTTATAGTGTGCAAGATGTTGCATTCATCCTTGCGCTACTGCCTGTCTACCGCGGACGAGTTATTCAGTACACACGTTTTCCATGCGGAGCTGAAGCATTCGCACTGGGCGCGCGTCCTCAAATACCTTGCAGGCTTCCATCCGACCAAATGTAGCTACTGCCTCTCGTCCCTCCACACGCAGGAAGAATTGTAGGGGCAAGTTTCAAACAATCACCCTCCATTTCTCTGTACCACAACATCATCCACTCCCCCGGCGCACCCCTTGCACCCTTTCTCACCAATGACCAGCATCTGAACCCTTTCAGAACGAGCTTCCATGTCTGCGCAACAGCGCCACTCCCCGTCAGCACCACACAAGTCCGCCTGCCAACCCACAAAAAATGCACACCCTCAACACCACACATACACCCAGATGCAAACCCCATCTTCCAACCAGCGCAATGGCAAAAGAGAATGCTCCCACTGAGATTTGAACTCAGGACCTCGGCATAGCTGGCGAAGGTGACCAGATACTAGTGCCGCGCTCTACCAACTGAGCCATAGGAGCGACTTTTACAAGGATTAGGGGAATTCCATACTCCTTGTTGTTGGAATCATGTTCATAGACTTCAGGTTATAAATTGTAAAAATAGGCGCTTCAGATGGACTAGTAAAAATTTCGTAGTGGTTGCTAGGCGGGAACACGAGGGCTGGGAAAAGGGGCGGACTGATTTTCTCGGTAAAGCGTGGAGGCATGTCGGCAGCTTACCTGTTGCAGTAAAGCGAGCGGTCTGGACCGAGCCGCTCGGATGGAGGCCTGTCGTGCCTGCATGGTGCTGGACAGCTGTACGCGTGTTTCTGTGGATGAGGAACGTACCTTGAAAACATTGAGAAACCACGATAGAAGTAGAAACAGACGGCGATGGATGAGGAACTGGATGGCAAAAAAATTGTCATGGGAATGTATTCATTCGTACCTGCCCACTCGGTTGCGCCAGTATAAAGATGTACAAACATGAGATATCGCTAACCAATGTTCTGCCTTTCAGTAGTCGCAGACTGTTCGTCAGATGCAGAGTCGCTTTTGCAATTTCATCCCCACTCACCCGGCCGTTGGACAATTTCATGCGCTCTCATGGAAAGACCTTCTTCACCGATCAACGGTGATCAGCCAACCATTGTCCAGAATCTTGCCGGTGTCATCAGCTCCGCCCCAAACCACGACACTCGCGCCGTCGACTTCTGTGCCTGGTGCGGCACCGAAGCCGATGCGCGTGTCCATACCCTTGGTCCCAGTCAGACTTGCAGGTCTTTCAGGAACCACGTCGCCATCGTCATTGAGATACTGGTATTGCACCTCGGCCCAATGCGCGTCCTTTGTATCTAACTTGACCGTGTTCTGGGAGGAAGTCTTCGCAGGGGTGGCAGCGATGGTGGTGGGAAGTTGGAACGCCCAAACATCGTCAAGGTAGGACAGGCCCTCTTCCTGGACGTCGGGCTTCAAGCCGCCGACAAGCAGTAAGTAGTGGCCGGACTTGCCGGCCGTAACCTCGACAAGAGCGGCGCCAGAGCGATTGGCAGGCCCCGCACCCTCCTCGTGCTGGATCGTTTCCCACTCGCCAGAGAGGGTTCTGGCAGGAGGGCCGCCAGATTCAGCGAACCTCCAAAGGCCGCTGACGTCGAAATGAGACACGCCGGTGGGGATGGGCTCGGTGTTGTTGACACCGCCGAAGAGGTAGAGCCGTGAACCGACGCACGCAAGAGCAGCGGCTAGCCGGGCTGGACCAGGCGGAGCTGCCAGCTTGTTCCAGATCCTCGATCGAATATCAAATGTCCAAAGGTCGTGAAGCAGCTCGCCATCTGCACCCTTGCCGCCGGAGATGAAAATGGTGCCCCAGGTACCGGGCTCCGGGGGCTCGGGGACGATCTGCGAGGGGTCCGGAGGCTGCTGAGGCAGAATGCCCTGGTCAGTCTTGGGCTCCTTGGGGGCAGGCTCCTCGCTCGCAGCGGCGGCCTGGAATGATCTGGAGGGGGGTGCAGGGGCTTCGGGGTTGGCAGGATCAAGCGGGGTCCAGTTGCTTCGCGAGGTCGAGAAGACCCAGACTCTGCCGCCCTCGTCGGCGCCACCCTCGATGTCGCCTCCGAAGATGAATATGTCGTCGCCGACAACGACAGCAGTGTGGCCCTTCCTGGCGGCCGGGACACCGCTGCCTTCGTTGGCAGCTTTGGGGGTGATGGTGTAATAGTCGGCCTCGGAGACGCCAGACGAGGGCAGGATGACGACGTGCATGTCATTGTCGGCGAACTGGCCCTCGGCAGTCTCGCCTCCGAAGATGTAGGCGCGGCCCTTGACGACGGATATCGAATGCGAGGTACGGGGCAGCGGAGCTCCGGAGACCTGGGCGAAGGTAGCCTTGACGGGGCGCTGGCCGGGCTGGGCCATGCCTTTGGCGAAGCCGACGGCGCCGGACAAGTAGCCCTTGCCGGAGCTGAGGACGCCTCCAAGAGTGGGTGGCATGTTGGGATGATGAGCGGTAATTGGAGAGTGGTGAGGGGGGGAAGTGTTGGTGTTTGGGAATGGGTCAGCTCAGGCAGGCAGCTCCGGCTTACTATGAGCTCACGCCATGACGTAGTGGCGGTGGCAGAGTGCCGCCTGCTCCGACTGCACAAGCCTCAGCGCGCCCTGCCCAAAAATAGCACCGACACCTGGAGCCCCTCAGCGGGGAATCAAACGCCTCTTCAAACACAGTCTCGCCCTTGCGCCCTCTCCATTGCTGCCGTCACTGCCGCTTGAGCATGCCGATCGCTCCATCCGAGCCCAAGGCCAGGGCAAACGCCCGCGCGAATAACGGCGTCAGGTGCAAGGGGCGTTGATCTTGCGTCTTCGGGCATTTACTGCAGCCCTCGGAATTTAGTGGCCTTAATCGTAGCCATCACCCACAATAAGCATTACCACCACACCACCCCCCCGGGCGGGGTTAGAACGCTTCCCAGCCAAACGCGTTAGCTACCATCTCTATCACTGCGATTCGAGAATGCTCCCAAAGCGACTCCTGATTGTCTGTTGCATCCATCCTCGACTGCGAAAAGCCATACTTGTACCATTTCCATCTATACCGAACCCATCAAAACTCCCTCACTACAACTACACCATTTCCTCAAAATCAACTACCCGCCCCAGGCACCCTCCCTAACCTGGCGGCGCCGCAGCCACATTCGAAGCAGCGCCCCTCGTCTTCCTCGCCCCCCTGCCAGTTTTCTTCTCCTCAACCACCTCTTCCTTCTCCTTCTCCTTCTCCTTCTCCTCCTTCTCCTTCTCCTTCTCTCTCTCCTCTCTCTCCTCCCTCTCCTTTTCCTCCCTTTCCTTCTTCCTTTTCCGCTCTGCCTCCGCCTCCTCTGCCGCCTGCTTCGCCGCCCTCGCACCTTCCGCCAGGTCCTCATCCGACTCATCAATCTCGCTCAGCTCCGACTCATCGTCCGCCGAATCCTGTATGCTAGCCGGCGCAGTCGAAGCCGCAGTCGCAGTCGCTGGCGCAATGGCTGCGATGACGGCGGTGGTGGCAGGCAGTGGAGCAGTAGATTTCCTGTCCTCCGGCGAAGAGGGTTGTTCGGGCTGCTGTTCGGCCAGCCCTGGCTCTTCAGGCTTCTCGTCCTGTGCAGTAGCATTGGGCGCGATCCCTACGTCCTCTTCCTCCTCTTCTTTAGCGGTGATGAGCGTCTCGTTGTCGTTGTCATCATCGCCGCCCTCATCATCCGCCGGCGCCTCGTCCGCTGTCATGCCCTCATCTGCCGTGACCATCGTCTCATCGCCCGCATCTGCCTCCGGGTCTTCCTGGCCAGGAACATCGTGATCTTGCTCCTGCTCCTGCTCCTGTTCGCCTTCCGGCTCTTCGTCGTTCTCGCCCTCCACCTCTCCCTCACCATCAATCTCTCCTTCTGCTTCCGCCTCTACCTCCACATCATCCCCATCTCCCTCGGCGCCTTCGTCTCCCTCCCCTTCCCCTTCGCCTTCCACATCCGCCTCCATACCAGCATCAACACCGTCCATGCCATCAATTTCCATCGTATCATCCTTCTCGCCCCCATCAACTCCCTCAATCCCACTCGCCTCCTCACCGGTCGGCACGTCCACCACAACTTTCACCTTATCCTCCGGTGCAGCGCCCGCAGAAGCCCCTCCCACACCCGCCACTCCCTCAACTACGCTCGGTCTCGCTGGACTCGCTCTGATTGGCATACTCGTCGCAGCAGGCGTGCTCGGGGTCGCGGCGACCGGTCTGGTAACCGCCGCGTCCGCCCTGCGCATGAGTTCGCGTCTGCCCACACCCTTGGCCCGAGGCTTGGGTGGCGCAGCAGCGGTAGCGGGTTGCTCAGGGGCAGTCGGGCCACCGGCGGGCGTTGTGGTGCCGGTGGTAGGGGCTGTGCTGTTTGGAGCGCCGGCGGGCTTGTTGCCAATAGACAGGACGCCGAAAGCGCCGGCGGGCGGGGTCGGTTCGTTGGCGCCTGCGCCATCGAGATTCATGATGTTCTGCATGGACATCATGTTCGTGCGGTCATATGTGGGTGCTGGCTGTGGTGGAGGAGCTGCAGGTGCGGTGAGTGGTGGAGCTGGAGGTTGAGCTGCTGGAGGAGCTGGGGGCTCAGGGTCAGGCTGGAGGGTAGGGACGATCTGTTGGTAGAGAAGGGCGTAGGTATCGCCAATGAGGTCGTCTATAAGAGTGGCTTTCATGAGGTTGTTATTCAGACGACGGAGCTCCATTGCTTCACGCAGGACTTCCAGGACGTTGGACTTGGTCTCGGGATCGTGACACCAGGCTTCGAGGCGGGTGGCAGCCGAAGTCCATTCTTCGTGATTGATAGATTTGAAGACCGCATCTTCGTGACCTTCTGGGACTTGACCGGCGCGTCTCAACATTTTCAAGTAGGTCAGGCAGAGATGCTGCCATAGCTTGGTGTGCTCGAAGAATTCGTGATTCCTTCGCCTCACCCTCTTTGCCAGCGCCTCCATGCCAGCTCTATCACCCGTCTCGAAGAGTAGCTGAATGAAGAACAGAGTATAACGCGTAGTGTACACGAAGTGGCGGCCTAGCCGCTCATACTCTGGCTTCCAGACCTGAAGCTGCATTGTCTTGGTGAAGATTTGTTGTGAAAACTCGCCTTTAGCCGATAGCGCAGCGACGTACACATCTGCAGGTGAAGGTTCTCCGTAGTGTATGCGTGCGGCTCTGGCCGTCATGCGGTGATGCCAATTCGACTTGTCGGCGGACCGAAGAGCCTTCAGAACCTTGAGTATGTAGTCATCCCAGTCATCTTGATGTTCCGAATCCTCTGGTGAGAAGACAGGGACCTGTCGTGCGTAATGTGTGGCCTGAAGCTTTTCGCTTGCATCTCGAGGCTCGAGCTCTCGCCGCTGCACGAGCTTGTAAAGAATGGCCAATATCTTGTAGTGAGGCTCAAGAATTGGGTCTCCACGGCTACCTTTCTTTCCAGGAAGCTCCTCAATGGCCCTAGTAAAGGCAGTTACAACCTCTTCAACGCTTGGTCGGTTCTTGGGCTGAATCGTGCCTTCTGGAGTGGTATGCATTTTCCAGAGGCACTTGCCAAGCATGTAGTGAGAGAGCCAATTGTCCGGTTTCCGGGCGATAGCGCGTTTAAAAAGTCCACTGGCGAATTTCCACGCCATAACAGGTGTCATGGGAGCAAATGGAACAGACCTCATCACCTGATTGGTGCTGTAGAATCTTTCCTCAGTGTCCTTCAGTGTGAATGCTTGCATCGAAAGCGGGTCCCGGGAAGAAGAATATATCCTCATACCAAAATCGGCGTAGAGTTGTGCTATCTTGTTGGCGGTATCTTCTGATGCGTCGGCGTTTCTAATAGCTGTTGCGACAGCCATAGTGTAACAGTGAATGGCAGCCCTCTGATGTTGTACAAGCTCTGGATCCCCCTTGTTGACCTTCTCGGCGGACCATGCCACCATTTCATCAATTTGATAGTCGTAAGCTTGCGCTTGCGAATACCAAGTCTCCCACCGCTCGGCATCATATTCCAGATCCTGACCGAAGAAAGCTGAGGCGATGTTGATATCTTCTGTTGGTACCGGTGCTTGTCGCTTTTGATTCTGGGATCTGAACCTATTCAACGCAATGCTACCCATAAGGAAGAACCATCCTCGGGACGCAATACGTGCATTCTTCATAGGAATTGGCTTGGTGGATAATCCCCCAACACCATTGACACATCTGTACAGATCCAGTGGGTTGACCGGGGACTTGATGAAGGAATTATACTTCATCTTGTTCAGCAGGAGATCCTCAGCCCCAGCTGGTTTTGCGCGTGCCAAATAACCGTGGACGACGTCAATTGTTGATCCAAGTTGAGTCTTGTGCAGATCCTTGAGGTTAACCTTGCGTGCCTGGTACATCACGAAATCTAGAATCTTCATAGCCGTCTTCTGGTCCATCGGATCGTGATCACTTGGGTACTCGGTCAGGTCATCGGCGTTGGTGAAAAAGAACAAGCCATACAGATCATAGAGCACCTGGCATATCACCGTATCCCGCGTCTCAATATCAGGTATCTCATCGCTCTTGAACCATTTCAATACTTCGTCTTTCATCAGTCGAAGGAGTGCCTTATTCGATGCAGAGCAGAAACCACGGATGCCGAAGGCATAGTGCACGTGGCGGAGATATTCGAATTTGTCCTCGGTTGGCTTCGGAAACAACTCGTTGTCCTGTGCCATGGCATCACAGAGAAGACGGAATTGTAGCAGCCAGCCGCGTACCATGGTGTCGTGAAGCTTGCCCATGAATGCGGTGAACGCAGAATTGAATCGACCTTCAAAGGTTGGTTGAGGAATTTGGCCTACGCGGATTAGGTCTTCGAAGACTGTGACCGTGTTCAAAAGCCAGAGAAGCTCGCTAATTGTATTCATGGAAGAGCGCATATGAGCATCATCAATGCATTCGAAGACGTTCTCGAGTGATGCAAGCTTAAGAATCCTCTCAAATATATCGTCAATGATCTTGATGGTCTTCAAAAGCTCGCTAGACCTTTGCTCAAAGCCAGCTTCGCTATATGATTTGCTTTTGATGTCCTTGACGAGGATCTCGATGCTGCGGAGATAACATGACATGACCTTTGGCGGGTAATCTATCGCCTCGTATGCCTGCCGCAGACGCTGCCATAATGAAAGGCGTAAGGAGACGTTGGCGCTCGAGACGAATCTTGTCATCGCCTGCAATGGTGATGGCCGAATATCCTGATTTTTCTCGCTCGAAGAGCCGTTCGCTGTTCCATCTGGTGTCAGAGCAACCTCGGAGTCTTGGCTGTCCGCAATTTCTATCCTGTTGATGGGACGAGGGTCTTCCTGGTTGGAGGCTTCTAAGATCGGTTCGAGACTTTCGATGACAGAGACTGGGTCATGCTCGTCGTGCTGGAATACTTTCATGAAACAATCTTTCATGTTGATCTTGGTTAACTCTCGTTCCGCAGCCTCGACAGAGAGCTCTGGCATGATGGCATTGTTGGGGACGTGAATAGCAGGACTCGGCAGAAGATCTGCTATCGTCTTGAGCTCCTCGATGCAGGAGACGACAAAGTCTTGAGGCACTTCCTCAGAGACGCTCAAATGAAAGGTTGATGCCCAGAGGTGTCTGAAGTCTATTTCATCGATAATTGTCTTTCGGTCGACATATGACCGATATGCCATGGCATCCCGAGACAGACAGCACCATCTCTCAAGCCTTTCTCTTTGGAGTACTTGGGTGGACACATCAACGCTGCTGGTGGGATGTTTGATGAGAGAGTAGACATCAAGGTGAAGCTCAAAGATCGTCTGGATCATCTCAATGAGCGAGTTCTCTTCGTTGCTCAGGAATATCTTTTTGTCAGCAGAGTGGTCCCGCAGAATCCTTGCATCGAGTGAGGATAGTCCTTTCGTCAAGCGCTCATGCAGAAAGTCATCCGCGTTAACCATCGCTTGCACAACGACCCTCTTGAGGTCATCAGACCATTGATGGCGCATGTAGCTGGAGCGTGAGTCGTCACTATCAGGAAATGCCCCCGGTCTGAGCATGCTTTGCAGCCACGACCAGACAAGCTCCTTGATTGGCAAGCCTTCAGTATCAGAAACCGGCTGCCATCTTGAAAGATTCTCGCAATCAAGAACGGCTCGGTCTGAATCTTGAGCGTTCGGGGACTTCGTGTAACCCAAGAAAGCATTGAGTCCAGCTTCGCGCGATGCATTGGCTAATACGTCGATGGTGTCCGGGCCTGTGATTATGTGTACCGCTTGTGGAATCAGCTGCTGGAGAATCGTATAGAGATCTTGCGCGGGGGTCTTGAAGCCTGATTCTTCCATTTCCGAGGAATCTGATCGCTTGTTCCGCAACATGTCTCTCAGAACCTTCGGGGATCGCAGGCCTTTGACATCCAATTTTGCAAGCATATCTCCCACAATCTCATAGAGCCAATCATCAGCTTCATGAAACTGTTTCAATTCATCCTCGACTTGTTGCTGGGCGGCATCTGCGGCAGAGACAATGCCACTCAGATTCCCATCCCCAATGGATTCGCGAGCCCTTATCCGTTTGCTTCTTCCTCTGCCTCCCTCAGCAGTATCTGGAAGGCCTGCAGATTCTGTGGATCTTTTACGTGAGGGCGCGGTTGGACGATCCGAAGGTTCTGCAGAGTTTCCCTCTCCGTTCTTTGTGCTCTCGTTGACTGCCTTACTGTCACTGGTTTCTTTCATCTCCGTATCTTCGCCGTTTTGTGCAGCTGCCTTTGCATCCTTTCCTTCTCTGGTCCTTTGTATTTCAGAATCCCCTTGGGCATGCGCTGCTGTTGTTTCGACAGAGGTGGCGTCTACTGGACCACGCTGAGGGTCGACGATCTCGGTGGGCAGCCCAGGAAGATTAAGAGTGATAAGTAGTCCAGGACCAAGATCGACAAGCCGTTGCTGTTCCTGGAGGTATTGATTCAGGATCACATCTCCAACGTGTGCCCAGTCAGGCTTGACGGGAGTCAAGACCAAGCGTGGCGTAGGACGACTGAACGCCTCCGCCAAAGTCTCGCGCTTTTTCACATCGGCAGGTAATGGTGCATACGAGAATGGAGCCAACCGCTTTTTCAAGGCAGCCGATAGCTTCCGTTTTCTCAAATCCGAAAGTGGAGCCTGGAGTAATGACAAGTTATCCTGTAGCTTTTCCACGAGCTCTCGCAACTGTTGGCCCGCGAAGCCTTCCTCGAGACCAGGTATACGCAAGATGCTGTCCAAGCCTTCGTCATCGCCGTCCAGAACGGCCTCGAGACAGAACCTCGTTATCCTACTGCTACCAGTGAGCGCTGCCACAGACGCTGTGCGCGTCCACAGGTCCAGATCGCTGTCGTCCTTGTCCAGAGCCTCGGCAAAGTAGCGTAATGGCACGTCGACGGCAGTGGCAGACGCAGCGGCATCCAGAGCAAGAAGTGTATCCTGACGTTCTCGGAGACTGTGTTGCACGACTTCTAGCATGAACTGACCATGATTTTTATAGGACAGGTGCAGTATCTGCGGAAGCGTGTTCGGCGCGCTATCAGCCGTGCCTGGGAGTTGAGTGGGCCCAGCCTCATAATCGTCCTGAAATATGAAGTCGTAGTCGGGGTCGCCATTGAGCTCGCTGCGACGGTACTCGGAGAGCGACTCGGGGTATTTGAATATATCCGACTCGAAGAGGGCTTTGTAGGCCTGTATAGCTGCCGGATAGGACTTGGGTCCCTCGGAATGGTATTTGAGCGCAGTTTGGTATAATTTCAAAGCTTCTTCGATTTGTATTTCCTTGGTATCATCGACCTCCTCATCCGACTCGACATCAGACTCAATGTTGATCGCTTTGAATAGAGACTTAGATAAGTGTTAATTCGAGCTGTGCACAAGCTATGCGTAGGACTTGCCATGGTGGAGAAATGGGCACAGCCTGATTATGCGTGTGATCGAGAGCTTCGAGCTTGCGTGAGCTTGCGCGAAATCGCGCGAAATGCGACGACTGCGGGCGCGCGGTGAAGCAAGGTCCCTTGAGATGCGACTAGGCCATGGGGGAATGGCGGAGAAGGGCGCCTGGAGGATTGCTGAGCGTGGCAGTCAGGGCAGCGGCGTGAGCGATCGTCTTGCGCGATGGTGAAGAGTCGCGGGCACCTGCGACGCCGCGGCGGACAACGCGGTGATGCGGCGCGAGAGCTGCAGCATAACCCCTGCACGGCCGGCCACGACTAATGGGCAGGGGCGGCCCCGGTCCTGCTGCTGCTGCTGCTGCTTGCTGGCTGAAACGTCAACGACCCGGCCGCCGGAGCTCAGACGCCGACGTTACTAGGAACTCTCGACGATCATCATCACCTCCCCCAGGCCCATCTACCGCCTGAACTGCGCCCCGCAGTCTTCCAGCCCGTTGCAACCATCCGCAATATAATTGATGCTGCTGCGCTAGAACACCATTCCTCTCCACCCACCGGACGCCCACCATGGTGCCTCAGCCAGCTGTCCCGGAGTAGGTCGTCCCGCATTTATTTTTGTCTTGCATCTCTCCCCCTACGGAGCTCGTGCACAGCAACTGCGAATTCCACGCCCACCGTACCCTTTTAGAGTCCAATTACTATCATACCTGCGCTAGCTCCTCGCGCTTCCACGCGCTCGCCATGACCGACTTGCTGACGTGTCTTCTCTCTGTCCAGGATCTTCGAGGACGAAATTCAGACGGTTGTTGATGCCCGCACAGAAACCCTACAGTCGCTGCGGGAACTAGGCCCTCCGGATCTCGTTCATCTGGTCAAGCAACCGAAGGGTACTACGAATAAGGTGGGTAGGGTCATGGCACACACACAGTCTTGAGGAGGTCTGCTTGGAGCTTACCTTATTGAGAATCTGGCTAGATCGGTGTGTACCATCATGTAACCGGAGTCGACGCATCCTCATCCGCCAGTCTGGCCGCCTACATCAACACCCTTACCTACAATCCGAATGACAAGACGAACAAAGTCGTGTCTGGTCTATACTGGTAAGATTGAGACGCGTAAATGCGGCATGGAATGCATGGTCCTGGCTAACGTGTCTAGCTGTTACAATGCCTTCTCAAGACTGGACATGCGTGTTCAGGTAGCGATACCCGGAACTGTCGAGAGCTACTGCATTGACGAGCGCGGGGAGAAGCGAGTCGCTTCGGATGAACTGTGGCTTGAGACTTACCTCTGCAGCGTCTTACGCGCTTACTCCTACGCAGACGACGGTTCGGGCGATACAATCAAGAAGATAGTTGGCGTGCGGAGGTTCAATCCCATCACTACCACAGAGTCCGAGCACAAATTCCTGGACGCGGCCGAACGTCTATTCTTCAATGGCTGGCAACTTGGCTCCGACCCTGAAATTCAAGTTCCCAACCTTGTCTCCAATCATCTTACCACAGGACTCTTGAACTACATCCATACCACCGGCCGCTACGCATCAGGAATCAATCTCTTTGAAAAGCTCCGCACACGCGATCCTGAAATTGCGTCGTTACTCTCCCGCGTATACATCTCCGCCGATGAAGAAGTGAAAGCGGTGCGCTTGCTCCACGACGCTATCCAGGAACTTCCCATGGATTATTCTCTTCTCGACTGCCAGGCCGAGTTTCTGAACCGGAAAGGGCACCCCGAATTGGCGTTGGAAATAGCGAAGAGAAGTGTCATCTCAGCCCCAAGCGAGTTTGGCACCTGGGCAAGATTAGCAGAGATCTACGTTAGCCTGGAACAGTGGGATATGGCTCTCTTAACGCTCAATTCTTGTCCCATGTTTACTTACCAGGACAAGGACGCACCCCGCATGCCGGAGCCGCTCCGTGTTGCCCTCCCCGTGATGCCGGAAAGCGTTTGCGATGAGATTGATGACACTGCGGGTGTCTCGGATGCGGACATGGTGCATCCAACGCTGCGCAAGCTGCATGCGGCTGGCTTCAAGGGCACTTTTTTGAAGGCTTACATGCTTCTGACCAAGATCACAAAGAAGATTGGTTGGGATCAGCTGCTCAGGATACGAAGCCAAGTTTTCGTCATGGAGGAGGAATACAGGCATGAAAAGCAACATGTTTCCCAACAACCGTCGAGCCGTAACGCCAGCACGAGCGCTATCCGGTCGCCAAGCCCACAGACAAATGGCCATGGTGAAGTCGAGGCTGTTAGCGAGAATGGCGAATCTTCCAAGGCGGAAGAAGAGACGAACAATGAGACCGTCGATGCGGGTGAGTCTCTAGAGCGACCAGCGACTACTGTTGCTTCGGAGGAGGTCAAAGCTGGGAGCGATGAGCCGGACCCTTCACACCAAGCGTACACTCAATTCCAGAACAAACGCCTCTGTGAACGCTGGCTGGACAACCTCTTCATGGTTTTGTATGAGGATCTGCGGGTGTACACAATTTGGCGCACGGAGATGGCCCAGTATCGGCAGCAGCAACTGGTCTACAAGAAGACGGCTGAGGAATGGGAGATCCTTGGAGAGCTTGCGGAACGGTTGCACCATTTCGATGAGGGTATTGAGGCATACCAGGCATGTCTTGGTCTTCGCTTTTCTCCAAAGGCGATGCGCGGCTGCCTCAAGTTGTACGAGCAGACGGGAGACGTAAGAGCTATGCTTGGCGCCCTCATCCGACTGGTGTGTTGGCAGTATAGGTGGTATTCAGAGGTAAGCTCAAGGCAATGTCCTGACACGGGTTCAAGGCTAACGGTATGAATAGTTCTCTCCTCCTCTGCTCTTTACCATTCGCAGGCTCATCGAAGAGGAGGGCACTCTGAAGGTTCGCAGCATAATCCAGGGCACGAGCCTTCCGCAACATGTTCTGGAGCTTACCCACCAATACACGGCCCTAGTGGCCTCCTTCCGTAACCCTGGGTCTGAGTAATGCTCTTCTACGGCGCGACTTTCCGTTAGGGGCTAATGATCATGCTATGATGGGATGGATGGGGCGGCCGAATTTCTGGCATATTGTTGCGCGTCTGGGTATTATGGGGATTGGACGAATACAGGACAAGAAGATACCTTTGCATTATGGACTCGCAGTCATCATACGTGTTCTATCTTCCTAACTGCGCAAACGAGCTGGCTGATTCAACAGCTACTGTTAGACTTGTAATTCGAAAATGAAGAATTAGCTGTGCCAGCCTTAACCACACGTCCTGCTGCCCCTTGCGTCTTCTGACGGGATTAGATCAGTTAACTCCCTGTCCATTTACGCCCGATTGAGGGGTTCAACTGCCCATGAGCGTGGCGCGACGTCGGGTTCGTGAGCTGATGCGCGCAGACCGCACGCGCCATCCGGGGAAGCTTTGCCGAGCGAGCTCCGGCCCGCAGCTGTGAACACCAAGGTGGCTTCATCAATCCGCACCTGCCTGTGTTGAATGCAACACTCACGCAAGCGGGCCTTTTTTTTTTTTTTTCTCGAGCCTGCGCGACGCTCGAGAGCAGAAACGACCACGACTGCATAAGCTGCACACGCCCACGACGCCAACCGCCACTTCCCCAATCC
The DNA here is from genome assembly GCA_020875535.1 of Macrophomina phaseolina. Classification (NCBI taxonomy): domain Eukaryota; kingdom Fungi; phylum Ascomycota; class Dothideomycetes; order Botryosphaeriales; family Botryosphaeriaceae; genus Macrophomina; species Macrophomina phaseolina. Next base: position 3,600,834 of record JAEQDS010000069.1, on the reverse strand, counting down.
GCCTCGCAAAATACACTGGCCTCTTCCCTTCTCGACTCCTCGCAAACACACTACGCGGAAAGGAAACACGCGCCCACCCACCACCCCACCATGGACTCCCTCCTAGGCCCGCTCGCCGGTATGCAGCCGCGGCAGATCGCGCTGCAGATCCTCAACTTCGCGCTGGTGCTCAGCACGGCGTTCATGCTGTGGAAGGGCCTGTCGGTTGTGACGGACTCGCAGTCGCCCATCGTCGTGGTGCTGTCGGGCTCGATGGAGCCGGCCTTCAACCGCGGCGACCTGCTTTTCCTATGGAACCGCGCCAAGGAGACCAAGATTGGCGAGGTCGTTGTGTACAATGTGCGCGGCAAGGACATTCCCATCGTGCACCGCGTCGTCAGGCGGTTTGGTGGAGGGTGAGTTTGCTTGGCCCCGATCCGCTTGCTGTGATATCCTGGGCATGGGTGGGTGGGGGTTGTGTTGGAATTGGCTGCTGACTATTGGTCCTGGTAGGAACAACCCTCTCTACCTCCTCACGAAGGGCGACAACAACGTCGCCGACGACACGGAGCTGTACGCGCGCGGTCAGTCGTTCTTGAACAGGTCGACCGACGTCATTGGTAGCGTCGTCGGCTATATCCCGTTCGTGGGCTACGTCACGATTCTTCTGAGCGAATATCCCTGGCTGAAGACGGTTATGTTGGGCTTGATGGGTCTCACGGTCGTGCTGCAGAGGGAGTAGGGTTTTCACAAGGGAGAAAGCGTTACTTGAATTTGGCTTCCGTGGCGTGCTGAAGCAGTCAGCGGGATAGCTTCGTCACTGGAATAAATTCACACTTGCGTTCAGCGTTTGCTTCAACGGACCATGGACCTGTGGGGGCTGGAGGCCGTTTTGACGCTAGCTGCCGCTGCTAACACATCTATAAATGACTCGTCGGAGTGCCGGTGGTGGTAGACGACATGGTCTAGCACTGTGTCGGCTATACCACTGGTGTTGATGACACCGCACGTGCCCGTGAGAAGGGTTCAAGTTCAGGTCTGGATATTATATTGGCGCACGATCAAGGTGTTGTGAAAGAGACAAAAAGGAAAGCAGGAATGAGACCAAAAAGAAAGATATACCGTAACTGCGGAAGGCAAGATTCGAACTGTTCAGACGTTCCCATCAGTGGTGTGGGCTCTGGATCCGTGGACCAGATTGACTCACCTCGCGGTCTCTGCTTTGGGAAAGCAGCGCCTTAACCTCTGCATGGTAGGGAAGCAGCGTTAGCAATGGCATTGACTATGGGAATTGTGAGCGCGCTTACCTAGGCCACTTCCGCCGAATTGATGAAAGTGAGCTCGTTTATGGGATTGATGTATTTGGGGCGGATTCGGAAGTGACTGGTCGTCTATGATTTGTGGGAGTATGTGATCGATTTGCATAGTAAGCGCTGTGCCGCTGCAGGGGACGGATGTGCAGGGAGGGCATGCGGTATGTTCTGAAAGAAGATAAGTGAGTTTTCATAGAAATGGCATAGTGATTCCTCGGTGTAAGCTGGGCATGTGTGTGATCAAAAGAAGGATCCTTTTCATCATCGCAGAGCTTTGGAAATTTATCAAGATATCTTATAACAGTATGAGCCTCTAGAAGCCTGGATCTGTTGTAAAGCTGACCGTAGTTCACAAGGGACGAAGTGCTTACGTAGGCAGTCAAAGCATCCATCCGTGTGTAATGATATTAAGATACGGTGACAAGAGCTTAAAGATGGTGAACTCAGTCCTTCCTAAGATATCTGAATTCTTTTGATTTTGCAAGAACAGGTGTTCCGCGCGTCGATGACAGAGTGCAATGCCCCGCTATATTGATCATGGATGCGTAGGAACAAGTTAGGCTATATCTATCTACACCGTTTGTGACCCTGTCGACTACCTCATATCCCGAACATGCCTTGTTACACAGCCGATCACTTACGGCCAAAAACATCACTGCTTCCTTTGTTCAAGCAGGATTTGGTATCCCATTAAAAACCCAACGCCATTCATCCGTATCCAGCAGTCGTCCAAAACAAAATCACCAACCTTCGATCCGGAAATCGAACCTTCTATCCCCCTTGCCCTTCTCGACCGGCTTCCCCTCGCCATCATACAGCGTTCTCTCAACGTAAGTCACGTTCCCCTCTCGATCCACAAGCACGACCGTCTGCTTCTGCGTGCCATAAATCCCGCTCGTCGCGTTCACCGTCTCCAACCCCGTAGCCGCAGCCACAGCATCCGCCGGCTTTGACTTCATCTCGGCGTCGTGCCCGATGCCCGGGATAAAGATGCTATTGCGCAGCTGGCGTAAATACACCTCCCACTCCTCGCCGTTGCGCTGGCGCGGCATGGTGTCCTTGCTCAGGACACCGAACAGGCGCGCCAACAACTCGTCCTTGGTCTCGGCTGCGGCGGTGCTGGCGTCAATGGCCTCGCGCGTGCTGGATTCGCCCTGCACGATCTTCGGCCACGAGCGGTCGCCGTAGTGCGAATTGCTGAGGGCGTGCGTCTCGCCCGGCGTGCTGCCGAGCCAGATCAGGCCCTGGACGTCGGGCGTGCGGTTCGAGATGACGGCGAGGCCTCTGTGGGCGGCGTCGCCGTTTGCCTCGTGCGGGCTGCTCTCGTCGGCGTGCTGCTTCTTGATGACGTCCTGCAGGCGGCCGTACAGCAGGCTGAAGCCGCCCACGTGCGTGGTGGCGTGCTCGGCGACGAGGCGCTGGGCGAAGTCGGCGGGGCTCTCGTCGGCGTCCGGGGGCGTCTTGAGCCAGGCGATGGGGATGGCGCCGCGGCTGCGCTCGTCCTGGATGACGGCGGCGGCGCCCTCCTCGCGGAAGTTGGTCAGCACGGCAATGCGCCCCTGGCGCGTGATGCCCAGCCAGGTGCCGTGGACGGGCCGGTGCAGGTCGTAGCCACCCAAGACGTGCGAGTGCGGCTCTGCCCACCACTGTGCCGGTGCAGTGGGGCGGTGGAGATATTCCTGGGGTAGACGTAAGAGTCAGTCGACGCGGGGGGCGGTGGGGGACGACGATCTCACATCTCGGTTGTTGAGGAGAATGAAGGGATATTGCGGGTGGGCGGTGGTGATGATTGCGATACACATTATGTGCCACGGTTATGCGGCGAATGAAGTATGTGGATGATGATGAAGATGCAATGCAAAAGCGCTTGCCTGATGCAGAAGGTTTGCGAGAAGCAGTATATTCAACTGATAAATATGCGGGGAAAAGCACGCGAGAAGAAAGACAGCAAGTCTACGCAGCTGGGGTATGGTGATGTGGACCGACGCTCATGCGAGAGGTGGTGGTAGAGCCTGGCGCTGTGACGTGGAGGTCGGGCAATCCAGGGAGCTCATCAGTCTGCACAGTACTCCGCAAGAGAGGCACTCAGCAAGCCACCCAGCCCTACGGCTTGGCCCTGGCACTCTGTCGGGCCTCGCCGCATCTTGACAGCCGTCGTCCTCTGCCTGGCAGGCCACAGCATCCGACAGCCCAGCTTGTGCAGCGCAGCTGCCGCATCAGAGCCCAGGCGCTCACCCGCCCACCGGCATGCGGGCAGACGCTCAGGCGGCAGCCTGCATGAGACAGACAGCCCAACCCGTGCCGAACACAGCGCTTTGCGTCGGCTGGATCTGAGGGTCAAAGAATACGGCGCCACCGGCGCACACGGCCAGCCTTGTGACGGGGTAACGTGACGGCCACACCTCTCAGGCCGCCGAGCTCCGGGAGTGGTGCCTGGGATGGGATGGATGGCCAGTCTTGCTGGAGCCTGCTCGCGAAAATAGCACGCGATTCGAGCTCTGGCACAGGGCTCGGGCTTCCTGGCGCGGTTAGCCGGCTGCGTGCGCCCCTCCCGCGCCGACAGGGCCGATAGAGGCGGAGCTTGGGGAGCTCACCGCGGCGGCGCATTGCGGGGCGCGACTCAACCACCGTGCTCCGCCGCCGCCGCTGCTCTCTTTCACCTCCGACCACCTGTGCGTTCTCTCTTTTCCACTCCCTTGCCCCCAAACACCGCTCTCTGCGGCACCACCGCCGCCATGTTCTTCGGCATTTTCAACATCGTCCCCAACCTGCTCACGTACGTTGCTTCCATTTGCTCCTCCTGCCCTGCCACGGCCACAGCTTCCGCGCCCCGGGCTACGCCCTCGGAAGCCGGCACAGAGCTCGCTCTCCACCCCCCGCGCACACAGCAGTTTCTGTTCTCTACCGCACATCTGGCTGACAGCTTCTCGCAGGACGGGGCTCACCACCCTCTTCCCCATCTTCGCCTCGTATAAGGCGCTTCGCACTGGCGACCCGCAGCAGCTGACGCCATGGCTGATGTTCTGGGTGTGCTTTACCATTGCCCAGACGGCCGAATACTGGTTTTCGTGGGCTATTGACTGGTTCCCCTTCTATGCCTGGATCCGCTTCGGCGCCTATCTATACCTGGTCCAGGGGGCCCCATATCTGTACCAGACGCACGTGCACCCCTTCCTGTCGCAGCACGAGCACGAGATCGAGCGCTTCATTAGCGACGCTCACGAGAATGGCAAGCGCATCGGCCTGCAATACCTCAACCAGGCCATCGAGTTCGTCAAGGTCAATGTGCTGGGCATGCAGCCGCGGGAGCCCACCCCGCCCCCGAGCCGCGCCGGTCAGGGCGCCACTTACGCTCAGAATCTGCTGTCGCGCTTCAACCTCCCGTCAGCTACCCAGGGGCTCGCTGCTCCAGCCGGCGATCTCTACGGGCTGGTCTCGGGCGCGCTGCAGGGTGCTTCCCAGTGGCAGAGGCAGGGAAGCTCGCGCGACGATGCCGCCGCCGCCCTATCCGCCAGCGGTGCGCTCATCCCCGACGAGATCGCGCGTGGTCGCCCTGAGGAACGCGCGAGCTATATCGCTTCGCAGCGTGATCGCCTGCAGACGCTGATCAACGCCTTCGACCGCGAGGCCGCAAATACCAACACTTCGAGAGATCCCTCTAGGGAGCGCAGTGGTGGAGGTCTGACGAAGAGCAAGAGTGAGCTGGAGTTTGACCGCGTGGAATACGACGAGGCTATTGAGGGAAGCACCGGCGCATCGCCTCGCATGGGCGGTCGCAGGACGACGAGCGGTGGATGGATGCCATGGCAGTGGGGTGGCGCGCCGCAGGAGAGGGGGAGGCTCTCGCCGCAGCCGCCGTCGCGGTCACGCACGCCTTCGCGTGATGCCTCGCGCGAGGATAGGGGGAGGTCGACGGCCAACGACCTGGCGTACTAGAGAGAAAGAAGAGAATACGTCATCGGGTCGTCGATGCTTAGACAATCTCACATCAAGGGATCTTGGGCGTTTAGGTTCTTGCTCGCTTTCTTCTTGCTGGAAAGCCATCGATCATGCTAGACATGTATGCATGCACACGCTAGAGTGGTGGCTGTCTCATCTTTCCCCGGAGCAAAACTCCGAGCGTAAGAACAAAATTCACAGGTCTCCCGGCCGGCTGTAGCTATCCACAATAAAAGCCACAGATCAGATGGAATAGTGGGATATGCAGGTGAAGTGAGGTGGCCGTTCTGCGTGGGCGCTCGGCGGATTAGTGGCCGTGTTGACCCCGTCGGACATCGGCGCAGGGTACAGGGAATTGAAGCAAACATTCAGGACTTACTTTTTAGCGCCCTTCAATGACGCTTATGTTCCGACGACTGCTTCAGCTCCTCCCTCGGAATTTCTCTGGTGCTGGTGAGAGGACTGCACTCTCTCTTTGGTCAGCAGGGAGTGACTGTAACAAGGGACGGCAAGGTACACAACGCATTAGATAAGCTACAGCAATACCAAAGGATCACCGTGTTGCGATGGGCGTGAGGTGGAAAGGTAAAAGCAGCCCTGCTGGGCTTGAAGGTCTAGCCACGTCGGAGCTTGGATTAGGTGAACTCGCATCAACACCCGAGTCTGTACTTTCAAACTGATCTTCACTGCCATTCTCTCTGTCGCTAATAAGCTCGCTCCACACTGTCCAGCCCCAAAACGCGTCCGGTAGAGTCTCTGTAGCTAGCGGAAGAGCTTGCAGAAGATTCGAGAAAGTGAAATGAGGGCCTGTCGGGGTGTTTGTGGGTGTATAAGGCCAGGAGGCGATGAGTCTCCCGCCGTCTTGCCTGACGAAGCTGGATTAGTGTACTGGCTTTAAGTGCGGCGAAGATACTACCACGTCGACATCAGCTATTGAACGGCTTCGAGTAGTGGACGGGATTCGGAACACAGCACCAAAACTCGGCGACCTCGCTCGATAATCCCTGAAGTCAGTTCTAAGCTGGCCTTGGCAGAGTGCTTCCGTGTGCTCACAGGGTCAGAAAGTCTTGCCCTTTCCTTTGGTTTTCCTTTTCATTGCTACAAGTATCTGCTAGCTTTCACTCACCCGCATCATGCTTAAACAGTTAGCGTAGCTGACCTCCATATCCGACCCTTTCACCTCTCATTCATCCACGAAAACAGATGATAACCGGCGTGAAGAATAGAAGGATGTCCATTGCATGCACGTTGAATCGTCACTCACTAATTCACCTCATCTGACCGTGAGGCCGGCGTCAGATATCGCGTGAAGAATAAGGCATTCCAGCTACAACGTGAAGGGCGGAGATTCTTTTTTTTTTTTTCCTGTTCCTTTCTCTCTACGGAAAGAGCAATTCACGCCCTACACTGCTTTCATTTGTGTATCCATAGCTGTCTATATCTTACAAAACGAGAATCGAGGCGACTCTGCATGTCCTCCCCTTAACTAATCGTCTGCTTTATCCAAGACAGCACCCACTTCTGCTCCGCCTCATATCCCTATTCCACCGGAGCGAAGATTCGAACGCCACAGCAGCCCCTCCTCCCGGGTTCCGCGGCATACTCAACCCGCAAACTTGCTCTCCTTCCACGGATACGGAATTTCATCATCCTTCCTGATCGTAATCTGCTTCTTCTTCTTCGTAACCACATGCTCGACCCACACTTTCTTCGCGTACTTCCGGTTGAATTCCCTAATAAACCGTGGGTCCCAAAGTTCACTCGCAACCCCTAAGTCCTTACAACACCGCATCAATGCATTGCTCTTACACCCCTCCGTCGCCGTCGGGATGCCCTCATGATCAAAATACTGCTGCTCGCCCCTCGCAATACTGACCAGCCTGCCCCCTGCCACAAGTCCATACTCCCTGGTCACCGTCTTCCCCGTCACGATCGTCTCGCCCCGCGGCGCCAAGCCCCAGCCACCCGGGCCAAACGCGCGGTTCAGGATGCGCCGATACTTGATCTCCGGCAGGTAGATGATGCCATCGGGCTTGATCTCGATATCTTCCGGGTTGATGGGCTCCAGCAGCGCCGCCGCCGCCGCGTCGCTGAAGCGTTCCGACGACAGCCCGTGGAAGCTGCGCGACCAGTCGCGCGAGCTGTCTGTCGGGTCGAGGTCGAGCGGGTTGTCCTGCAGGCCTTCTTCGAGGTCGCGCGTGGGTGCTATGGTGGCGGTGTTGTTGCTGTCGGTGGAGGAGGAGGGTATGGCGGAAGTTGGAGGAGCGGTGGCGGCGACGGCATTGCGGACGGTCGTTGGGGGTGTTTGTGATGCGGAACTGGCGCTGGATGGGGCAGAGCGGCGGACGGTGGTGCCCGACGCGGTGTTGCTGCGGGCGGCAGTCGTCGTGGTGCTTGCGCTGCGGACGGTGCGTCGCGGCGCGGCGCTCGACGAAGTGCTGGTGGCGTACGTATATCGGCTGGTCTGCGGTGCGAGGAGGCGCGGGGCATTGAGGCAGCGGCGCAGGCAAGCCCCTGCGCGCTGGGCGGGTAATGCACTCATTGGGAGCGGAGGAGAGTGGTGCAGGTGTTGCAGCTCCAAAGGTGTGGCGGTATCGAAGAGGCTTGTTTTCCCCAGCTCACGCGCACGCGAGAAGTCGCGAAAATGGTCGGGGTTTCCTCGTCGCTCGGCCCGATTGCGGTGTCTCTCGTAGCGATTGTTCCAGCTATCAGTTCCTTATCGGCACTCTGATGTCGTCATATCAAAAGAGCTCCTTCAGGCCCACCGGGAACCACCTTGTGAGCAACCCCAACATTTCCTGGCGCGATTGGCACGCAGATCTTTCCGAAACCTTGCAACGAGGAACCTTTGCACAGATCGAAGGGGAATAAAGCATCACTGGCGGCCTAGTTCTCATATGACCATAATATGTTCATCTCAGGACGATCTATCTTCTAGAGTCCCTATACTACTGAAAATAAAGAAAATTTTGGTTGATGGTAGTCATTCCCGAAAAAAATCTGCCCCTGCTTCCCGCGTGAAAGGGCTACGCCAATGCCACAAGTGGATGCTCAAAAGGCGCCTAAGCCTTCGCGTAGCCAGCAACAGACTCGTCGATAAGCTTCCTATAGCGTTGCTGGTTCTCGAGCTGCTCGAGGAAGACAGCGTACTTGGTCGCCAACAGCTTCTTCTCGCCCTCATCTTTGGTCGGCTTGATGACCTTACCGGGCTTGCTGTAACGGTCCATGATGTTCCACAGAGGAGTAGTCTTCCCCTCCTTGTCAGCAGAAGCCGCCTTAGCACCGAGCATGGCCGCACCGTGGACGACAGCGGCGTGGACATAGCGGGGAATTAAGACAGGCATGTTGCAAGCAGCGGCAATCAGGTGCATCAGGATCTCGTTTTGGCACTGCGAGCCTGACATGAAGATGGTCGAGATTTGGTGGCCGGCTTCGTTCATTGCCGTGACAATCTGGTGAGTTTGCAGAGCGATGAACTCCATGGTTCCAAGGTACGTCAACGCCAGAGAGTCCAGCGACTTGTCGCTGCTCAGGCCAATGATGGATCCCTTCATGTTGGGATCGGCGATGGGGGAACGGTTGCCAAAGAGGTCGCCGTAGAAGAAGAAGTGCCTTCCGAGGTAGCTGATAAACGGCGCCTTCTCCTTCTCAGCCATCTCGCGGAGATGCTCGTTGAGGTAATCGTAGATGTTGGTATTGAAGGTCTCTGCCACCGACATGGCCTCGTTGAATGCAGGGTGAGTCTCAATCATGTGCTTGAGAAGCTCACCAGTAGCACTCTGTCCACCCTCAGCCATCCAGTAGTCGGGCAGGAGAACATCACGGTATGGTCCCCAGACACCAGGCACGAAGACAGGGTTAGGGGACATGGCCAAGTGGCAAGTGGAGGTACCAGCGACAGCAGCCAGACGAGTGAAGGCCTGAGAGACGTCGTTCTTGGGCGCATCGGCGTTGAGCTCATCGTCGCTCAGTTTGACTTTGGCACCGACGGTACCAATCCAGCCAGCGTAGGCGTCAATAACACCACTGCCGACGGCGATACCAGCGGGAAGACCCATGTCCATAGCTGCTCTCTCGCTCAACACACCGACAAGCTCACCAGCGGCAAAATATTCTCCGTTCTGCGAGTAGAGTTAGCTTGAGGCTGAACAATAATCGGAGGGTGAAGGCTAACCACCCCGTTTACACCACCCATGCGCTTGAAGTTATCTTCGCACAGTTCCTCCAGACCAATCTCCTTCAAGAAATCGTCCTGCCAGCCCTTAACGCTGCCATCTACACCAACGGGCACGAAGCCCTGCTTGCAGACAACACTGCAGAAGCTGCGAGCCTCGTTGCCCGTGGCCATGTGAGTCAGGGCGTCAGTCAAGTCGTAGAACTTGCACTTGTCGAAAAGCTCCTTAGGCATGTTGTTCTTGAGCCAAAGGACCTTGGGGATTTCCATCTCGATGGACATCTTGCCACCAACATAGCGGAGGAGGTTGTGGTTGGTGTTGTTAATCTTGACTGTCTCGTCGACTGGACGGTGGTCCAGCCACAAAATGACGTTGCGGTCGTTGCCGTCGCGGTTGTCGAAGTTGGGGCCAGTGACGCACACCGGCTCGTCCGTCTCCGCGTTGAAGACGGAGAGCGAGCAGGTGGCATCGAAGCCGATGCCGCGAACGGTGGTGGCATCGATATTATGCTGATCTAAAGCGCGACGAATGGAGGAGCAAATGCACCTCCAAATGTCGGTGGTGGATTGTTCCTGGCTCAGTGCGTCAATAGCTGTTGAGTTGAAGCAGGTACACGTAACATCTCACGTAATATCCGGTCTGGGGCTGCCAGAGGCCAATGTTCTCGGACGCAAGACCAACAATGTCGCCCTGGTCGTTCATGATACAGGCACGGGCACTGCCGGTGCCGACATCGACGCCGATGTAGTGGTCGACATGCGGGTGGAGCTCGTTGCGCGGGTCAGTCGACATCTGACGCGACTGCTTCCGCGAGGGCGGAGCTCTGTAGGGAAGAGAAGACATGGTGGGCAGCAATTGGAGCCAGGCTCACGATCGGAGTGCAGTGTGCTGAGCGCGGGGGGCCGAGAAGCTTGCTCGGGCACGGTAGCTGAGCAGAGCCCAACGCGGGGTAGTTGTGCTAGAGTAGAGGCGGAGGGACGCTTGAAGAGAGCTGGTGGACACAATTGAGAGCGCTGAGAGAGATGTAAGAGGAGCAGAGGAGGAGAATGTCGCGGGGCAGGGGCGGGAAAAGCTGTTGAGATGCGGGCTCCTAGCTCTTTCAAATCTCACGATCGTCGAGAAGCTGCGCGAATGACTTCATATCCTGGCCCGCCCAAGGGTCCTCCACACTCGAATTGTGGAGCTCGCGCCCCGGCCGGGTTGCGATTTTCCTAGCCAGCTCCTGACCGGCTTTCACGCCAGCCATTGCCATTGGCCGCGGGCTCGCGATGCCGCAGACTCCTACGCATCCGAGGGGCACCGACGGACCACGTTGACGTTGCACGACTCAAAGCTTTGCAGCCGCCATCAGCCATCCCGCGCCTCAGGGCTTGGACGTCGTCAATCCTGCTCCATATTCCCACCGCCCGGCCCTGCCTTCTCGGCGGACTTACCCCCGAGACGAGGGTGGCGGCCCGTCCATTGTTCCGTCGGCCCAGGGCGCTTCCGCCAACGCCAGAGCTCCGTCGACCAGTTCACCACCCTGCGGAGCTATCGACGGCTGCACAACACCCGCAGCTTGACCGCCGCCGCTCCTCCGCTCTAGCGCTTTTCTGTTCCGGCCAATCGCCCATTATGGCCTTGATACAGCATCTTCTCGCCGTCCTTGCGCTCTTGCTCACCGCCGCCCTCGCCGATAAAACCATCAACATCCACGCATGGCCTCTCGGCGCTAGTGCACCTCAACACCTTGCACAAGTCAGCTACGAGACGACCACCTCGAACGCCTCTGTGGTATCCTGGAAGCCTCCGGCCTTCTCCACGCCTGACGCGCTCGTCCGAGTCGGCTTACAGAAGCCTGATTGGACTGGAATCCTGACCTCAGGCGCCGCCCTCGGCTCGGACTACAAGAAGACGCTGATTCTGCATGCGGATGCACAGGGCGCAGTCTACAGCGTCGGGTTTGGCGCAGAGCCTCGGGAAGAGACGACGAGGAACACCGCCGAGAACGATGATGTAGTGGAGGTTAGAGTCGAAAAGGCGCAGCCGGGACCTGCGCCAGTATTGAACAAGCCGGTGGTGTTGGATGAGAGCGGAAAGCTCGCAGGACAGGGCGAGCCGGAGAAGACGTTTCTGCAGAAGTGAGTATTTCCGTTGATCTTGTGCGGTGGAGTGGTCGGTCGTTGCTAATATGCAATTGTAACAGGTATTGGTGGGCTATTGCTCTATTCGTTGTACTTCAGCTCTTCGCTGGCGGAAAAGAGTAAATAAAATTGTGGAGGCAAATAGAAATGCGACTGACTTCATAGACGAACATAAAAAGTTCAGGTACTGAGTGTGAATTGGACTCGGATGATGACACTTGCTTGATTGGCTCGAAAAACTCCGGTGTTAGGGGATCATCACCGCCAGTTTGAATGATTTATGTGTAAACAAATTTTGCGCTGGCACTGAATGGATAACAACAAAAGGGCAACAAGGCCGCAGGGCAAGAGGGTACCGCGCGGGTGCGAATCATAAGCTCGACGCAGGAACCGTTACAGGATTACACCAAGCGCGACTCGAAGCCATTGCGGGTTATAGAAATCTAAAGCGAACCATTCGGATTTAACGCCTTCAAGGTTTCGGTGGCACCGTATACACCCGGAGACTGCCCCCTGTACTGATCGACTGCGGAAGAAGGGCCGGCAGGCTCGAATGTAATAATTGATGAAGCTTTAACTTCATGAAAGGATACTCACTTTTGACAATGGATATCCTACATTGCTGCTGCTCACTGTTTATTTTTCTCAAGAGTATCTCAACTCTTATTTTTAGTCACTCGAAGCCACCCAGATAACATGCTGTCGCACCCGCACACGTACCCGCACCCTATACCTTTATTAAAAAAGCTCGGTAACAACCGATTGTTACCGTGTCTATGCTCCCTGCACGTCCGTCACTGTAATCACATAAAAGGATAGCCAGGTAACTCGATCTGGGTGGGTATCTTCATTCTGCGATCTGACATTCGTAATCGAGCAACCCGCGTGGGTGACGTTAGACCTCTTAGCCTTTCTTTCCAGGTGAAAAAGATCAAGCCAGCACAAAACGCCCATTATGCCTGCGTCCCTTCGCTATCAACACCTAAACCACGATCTTCGACAAGGGAAGAAACTTGTGCCTAAGGAAAATGCAACGCTGTACCTACGCAAAAGACAAAACCATCCTACCCAAAAAATCGTGAGAAGAGGAAGAGAGGAAACTGAATCAGAAAGTAAGGAGAGAAGGGAAATGGAAGACGGTCGAAAAGCGGTGAAGTACTGGAACCCTGCTTCCGCCAAGAAAAAGACAATAATGTGACCAAGGAAGAACCCGTATCGTATCGAGCGTAGGCCGTCTAGGTAAATAAAAGGTCCGTTCCACGCGCTTTCCATCCATCTCAAATAACTAGGGTTAAGACCCGTCTCGTTGAATGATCCGCGTCCGCGTCCGTTCGTCAGAGAAAGAAACTGTCGATCTTGTTGTCGAGCGGACGCTCAGCAACATTTACCGCTCTTCTTTTCGACTCGCTCGATCTCAGCGTTCCACTCCTCGCCGCCAGGAGTCTGCATAGGTCCGCCAATACCGGGTGATGGCGTCGGGAAGCCCAACCAGCTCCTACGCTTGTCCCCGATACCGACTCTGAAGCTGCCGTTCGCACTTCCAGATGAGTAGTCGAAGTACCCTCCCTGCGGACCGCCGTTTATTGCAGGAGTAACACCTCCGGAACTGAGCCAATCCTGCTCCATAGCTTTGTTGCGCTGCTCGACCAGCTTGCGGGTGATGACTCGGAAGACCTCCTCGACACCCTCGCCGTCCTTGGCACTGATCTCGTGGCAGCAGTCCCAACCAACGTCCTGACCCCAGAATCCGCTGCTTCGATTGCTCTGAGGACTCGCCATTCCGCTTTCATCTTTCCCGCCAGTTACCCCGGCAACGCCCCAGAGGCTCTTTGGTACCAACGAGGTTGGCTTGTCCTGTTGCGTCTGCTGCGGGAACAGGTTCTCGGCAACGTACGCTATGCATCGTTCAAAAGGGACTTTCCGCGCGGAAGGATCTTCGGCCACCCGGTCGACCTTGGTGCCAACGACGTGCAGGATAATATCGTCGCCCAGGTTGTTCTTCAGCTCGATGAGCCAGCGGCCCATCTCTTCGAAAGACTTCGGGTCGGTGATGTCGTAGCAAAGGACAGCTGCATTAGCGCCTACGTATCATGCCGTCAGCATTGCGTTCGTCTGCATCCGCACTTCTCCGCCTTTCCTGTGTTCTTCCATGGCGCGTAAGCGAGCAGGAAACAAGCATTTTCCATACCGCTTCCTGCCGCACGCGCATTGCCGTATATGCAGACCATCGGGTGGCCCCCTTTGGCGGACGACTTTCGCAGGTGTATATGTGTCTGTGTGGCGCAAGATGCAGGGTCTGCGACTTACCCCGGTAGTACAGCTTGGAGATGCTGCGATATCTCTCCTGGCCTGCAGTATCCCATATTTGGAGGCGCACAACCGTGGAGGTGTCGATGTCGACGACCTTTTTGGTCAAGAAGGAGGCGCCTACGGTGGAAGTGGTATTGGCGAAGGCGTTCTTCACGTATCGGTGGACGAGGCTGGTTTTGCCGACTCCCTAGCTCGGGTTAGCATGTCTGCGAGGAAGCCAGTCTGCGGAAGGGAGATGAAAGATACCTGGGAGCCAAGCACTACGACCTTCGCCTCGACGTCTGAACCGGCCATTTTTGGGAGGGTTCACGGCGCCTCGGAAGAGCTCGTCGTGTAGGGAGGGAATGGAGGGTGTTTTGGCAGGCGCGGTAGGGAGATTTGCAAGAGCAGATAGTCGGAGGTCCGTGTGCTATCGTCCAAGGATTTGGGCTGGATGGTAATGCGGTTGACGGTACTGCTGCGGCGCTGGGCTGACGTTCGAAACGCGCGACGGTTAGGATCGGCGCTGTGCGATTCCCGGGGTGTTTGGAGAAGCCTGTCGCGACGCAGCCATGAGAGAGCGGCGGGGCGGTAAGAAAGGTACTTTGATGGAGTTCGCGACTTCGGGCAAGACGCGAGGTACGGGGGGTGGTACTGGCAGCGACTGGAGTGGTGGTGAGCAACGATGACGAGAGGCGCGGCTGTGCGATCGCCTGGATTGGCAGCATGACAATCATAGAGGGTGGATCACCGTCCGCGTGCCGTGCACGCTGCGGGCTGTAGCGCCGCTCGCCGCTCGCCGCTCGGGGCCTTGGCCGCCCCCGGCAGTCGTGGGCCTGCAGGCACAGGTGCTCTTGTTCTGGCTCCGGCCCGGCTGCCATGCTGCCTGAGGCCACAGCAGAGCAGCCGGGCGGCAGCTACAACGAGCAGCGGGCCCAGGCTACTTAGCACCCCAATTTCGCGCGAGCAGGCCCGAGGTCGGCATGACGCATTACTCGAAGCAGCGACGAGCGCCGGCGTGCTGAGCGAAGGCGGCAGCGCACCCAATCCGTGCTTAGGAAGCGCCGCCCCGTCATTCGCTGGCCTGCCCGCTGGCCAGTCTACCCCACAATCACTCGGTATTCCTTTAGGCCGACGCCCAGGGCTCGAGCCGCTGCGATAGCCGCGTCGGAAAGCTCAGGGAACGCCGGGCTAGATTGCACCAAAACTGCAATATCTTCCACTTGTACTTGTAATATATTTGCCCGCACCGCCGCCCTCCACCTGCTGCTTTTCCCCCAGTGTTCAGTCCGCCCTTCGATACCGCCCTAGTCCCCCGCGAGACACCGCACCGCCGCCATGAACCGCAACAGCAACGATACCCAGCCGGTGAAGCTCAGTGGCGAGGATGTCGCCAAGCACAATTCCAAGGACAGCTGTTGGGTCATCGTCCACGGCCGCGCGTACGATGTTACCGAATTCCTGCCAGAGCACCCTGGTGGTTCCAAGATCATCCTCAAGTACGCCGGCAAAGATGCCACCGAGGAGTACGAGCCAATCCACCCTCCCGACACCCTCGACAAGTACCTCGACAAGTCGAAGCATCTGGGCGAGGTGGATATGAACACGGTGCAGCAGGAGGAGAAGGCAGAAGACCCGGATGAGAAAGCGCGTCAGGAGAGGCTCGCGAGGATGCCCATCCTCGAGCAGTGCTACAATTTGATGGACTTCGAGGCAGTGGCGAGAAATGTCATGAAGAAGACTGCATGGGCATACTACTCCAGTGGCGCAGATGACGAGATTGTAAGAACGCCTGTTAAACGGTGGCCTGGGGTCAATTGAAAGTTGAGCGATGGCTGCGAGACTAGACTGTGACTCACCTTACGTGGTGACACCGCCTAGTCTGTCCAGTACTCACTTCGTTGGCCCGGTGCGCACAGCAAAGTGGGGTAGACAATGGCTGATCTCCTTCATAGACGATGCGCGAAAACCACTCGGCCTTCCATAAGATCTGGTTCAGGCCAAGAGTGCTCGTCGACGTGGAGAAGGTCGACTTCTCGACAACAATGCTCGGCACCAAGGTTGATATTCCTTTCTACGTCACTGCCACCGCACTTGGAAAGCTCGGGCATCCCGAGGGCGAGGTGGTTCTCACAAGGGGCGCGAAGAAACACAACGTCATTCAGATGATTCCTACTCTTGCATCCTGCTCATTCGACGAAATTGTGGATGCAGCAGAGGATGGTCAAGTGCAGTGGTTGCAGCTCTACGTAAGTTTTCCTCAGTAAAGACTGCTCAGGACGTCACTCATCTGATCTGTAGGTCAATAAAAATCGCGATATCACCAAACGCATAGTGGAGCATGCTGAGAAGCGTGGTTGCAAAGGTCTCTTCATCACTGTTGATGCGCCGCAGCTGGGCCGCCGCGAGAAGGACATGCGGAGCAAGTTTGACGACGTCGGTTCCAACGTCCAGAGCAACTCCGGAGACAGTGTGGACCGGTCTCAGGGAGCTGCCCGCGCTATTTCATCGTTCATCGATCCTTCGCTCAGCTGGAAGGACATTCCTTGGTTCCAATCTATCACGAAGATGCCCATCATCCTGAAGGGTGTGCAGTGCGTCGAAGACGTGCTCAAGGCTGTCGAGGCCGGCGTGCAGGGTGTCGTGTTGTCCAACCACGGTGGTCGCCAACTCGACTTTGCCCGCTCCGGTGTCGAGGTCCTCGCGGAAGTTATGCCTATCCTGCGCCAGAGGGGCTGGGAGAACAAGATCGAGGTTTACATTGACGGTGGCGTCCGCCGCGCAACCGACATCATCAAGGCGCTCTGCCTAGGTGCTAAGGGCGTTGGTATCGGTCGTCCGTTCTTGTACGCCATGTCCGCTTACGGTCTTGCTGGTGTGGACCGCGCAATGCAGCTGTTGAAGGATGAAATGGAGATGAACATGCGCCTTATTGGGTGCTCGAGTGTTGACCAGCTCAACCCCAGCTTGTTGGATACTAGAGGCTTGAGTATGCACAGCGCAATTGTGCCTTCGGACACCTTGAGCTTGAACGTGTACGACCCGTTGATTGGGCCTAAGGAGAAGGCGAAGTTGTAGAGTGTTCATATTTGTAAGAGGGAGATTTTCTGACCTACGCACGCTTCTTGTTTCCTAATTTTCATGGATTGCCTTCAGGATTTTCCGAACGGTGTTCGGTGCCGTAACCGGTGTGGTAGAGATGCGCACAAGAGTATAGGATTGGCTGCAGGAGGTACAGCTTTGAAGCTTCGTAGACGGAAATTCGTTCAGAACAGGTATTTACTGTCCTTGGCTCTTGAAAGTACCTAAGAATTTAGCGTTCCTCTGACTCAAGAACAAGTGCGCAGAGTGATGTCCAGAGGAAAGAGACCTCGATAATAGAACCAACGGTGATAATGATACTATCCGACTATCTCCGGAATCCAATAGCCGAAACTTCCATTAACCAATGGTGTTGAGGAAGAGGACCCCCCGAAGACATATAAATCACACTTCTTCTGCCCGCTGGCTTATCAAGAGCATCAAAATATATAGTACGACCTCCAATTCCGAAGGCTTCGGTGAAAGGCCATGGCCGCTGCAGACTTGTTCGATTTCCAGAACATCTTCTCTCTCGATGGGAAAGTCGCAGTTATAACAGGCAGCTCCCAAGGCCTTGGCCTCGCAGCCGCATCCGGAATGCTGCAGGCCGGCGCTTCAAAAGTCTACATCATCTCGCGCACGGCGAAAGCCTGCGAAGAAGCCTGCGAAATGCTCAACCAACTTCCGAATAAACGACCCGGTGCCCGAGCCACCTCAACCCCAGTGGATTGCTCCACCGTCCAGGGAATCGAGCATCTCGTCGCCGCCGTCGGCCAGACCACCGACCACATCGACATCCTGCTAGCCAACGCCGGCGGCACGCAGGGCGCATCAATCGAACAGACGGACGAGGAGAGCTTCTCGAAGTTGCTGGACCTCAACCTATAGAGCGTCTTCTTCCTCCTCCAGAAGTGAGTCCAGCTGCTCCTGTGCTCTTTCACCACGAGACGACCGTTCGCTAACCGCTCTCCCGCATTCCCCAGATTCCTTCCCCTTCTTACCGCTCGCGCCTCTCTTCGCTCCCCTTCCCGCATCATCGTCACCGCCTCCGTCGGCGGCATCGCCCTCTCCAATATCGGCGACCAGGCTACCAACGCTTATGCGGCCGCGAAGGCGGGCGCCATCCCCCTCGTCAAGCACCTCGCCGTCGGTCTTGGGCCCCGGCACGTCCTGTCGAACTGCATCGCGCCCGGATTTTTCGTGACGGAGGGGTCGGCGCCTTTTATCTATGCTAATGGGGGTGAGGAGGCGCTGGCAAGGACGTGTCCAAATGGGAGGCTGGGTCGCGGCGAGGATTTTGCGGCTGCGGCGGTGGTCTTGGCGGGGAGGAGCGCGGCGCATGTGAATGGGCATTGTTTGGTGGTTGATGGGGGTGGGGTCGCTGGGCGGATCGGTGCCTAGGAGCTCCGTGCAGGGAAAGGGAGTGTTGTACGTGGAATGTTGCTCAAACTGGTGGTTGGGGCTGGTGATACTTTCAGAGAGTTCAGATGGATGCTCAGGTGTACTTTGATGAAGCCAAGCTTCTCAGATCAGTAACTCTAAGACTGGCTTAAGCCAATTCCTCAATCAAAAAGATCCGGAGTCGCCCCGGTAGTCGGGTCATAGGTATAATGCAATGTAGCTTGCCCGGTCTGCGAACAGCAGAGCATAGTGTCGGTGCCACACCGGACCAATCAGCTGTTGATTATTACGACATTACGAAAGGAAATCTGCGGCAACGTCATGGACATCATTCCGAAGTAGAACCATCTTCTCGGAGGCAGCAATATATCCAGGCTGCGTCTGGATGAACGCCACCACCAATCGATGATTAGTAGATGGATGAACCCGGGCAAGAGTGGTTGCCGCTATGCATGCGTGCTTTACGGAAGGACAGCGGCCTTGATTAAAGTTTCCGCCGGAAGCGAGTCGGGGCCGCGGAGAGCCCAGGGACCATAGCGTCTTCCGTGCCATCATCGTGGCCCCTGCTCCGCAACTTTCTTTCCTCATTATCACTGCTTGCTCTTCAAACGCACACGACCTCAGATTCTGCTCTCTTACATACTCTACGCCGTTTTAGTTCTCCACAAATTACTCATAATGGGTTGGTTTTGGGCAGACCCCGAACCAGCGGCGCCCGTCGCCCCGCATCCTCTTCCTCGATCCTCTGACGCTTCTCCACCTGTGAGTGCACCATCCGAGACCGATTTTGAGAACTCTCTTCTGATGCCCTACAGCCTGGCTGCCCCATGCACCAGAAAGGCGCCGCGCCTCCCGCGCCACCGAAACCTGTTTCCGCCGGCGCATGTCCCTATGTCCCACCGGAGAAGACAGACGCCTCCACCCCCGACGCCGCTGCGGCGCCCAAGTCAGGCCTCCTCGAGAGGCTCAATCCGCTCAACTTCATGCCCTCGAACCTCTCGCAGGAGCGCGCCTCGCACCAGACGGTCGACTTGCCCACGGACCGCGAGGCGTCGTCGATCCCGCGCGGCGACGGCGGCGGCAACTGGGAGTACCCCAGCCCGCAGCAGATGTACAACGCGATGCTGCGCAAGGGCTACACGGACACGCCGCAGGATGCGGTCGAGAGCATGGTCGCGGTGCACAACTTCCTGAACGAGGGCGCGTGGGCTGAGATTCTTGAGTGGGAGCGCCGCTTCGCCCGGGGCATCGCACACGGCTGGCGCGAGAGCGCGCGCGGCGAGGAGGGCAGCCAGGCGGGCGAATTGCTCGAGCGTTGGCCTGATAGGGAGGTGCAGCCGCCCCGGTTGACTCGGTTCATGGGCAGGCCTGGCGACTTGACGCCGAAGGCCCGGATGATGCAGTTCTTGGGGCAGGTGTGGCCGAGTGCGTTCAGCGCGGAGCCGCCGTTTGATAGGCATGACTGGTTCGTGCAAAGAAATCTGCCAAACGGACAGAGTGTGGAGAGGAGGTATGTCATCGACTACTACGAGGGCGAGCCGGAACACGGTATGCCCGTCTTCTTCCTCGACGTCAGGCCGGCCATCGACACACCGGGCCAGGCGGCAGAGAGGGCCATTCGCTGGGGACGCGATGTTTGGTATAGGGCGGTTGGTAGCGGCATCAGAGAGCAGCTTCAGGCTCAGAAGGCTGCTGCGGAGGCCTCGAGAAGGTAGATTTTGGGACAGTCATGATGAAGGCGTTTTTGTCGTTTAGGTGTAAAGGTCTGGGTTGAGGATTTCTCATAGCATTGCGGTTTTAGTGCATCTCTTCTTCTCTACTCTCTTGTCTTATCATTGGCTCCTTTTCTGTTGATGGAATGCCTTATGATTTCTATTGTACATGCTCCTTGCTTCACCAGCTGTCTTGCCCAGACTCGTTCTGATCGTAAAGTTATCAGTTTACCTTCCCGTTATTGCGACTGCATATGTGTACAGGGCTTGCTCCCGCTAGCTGCTAGGTTGATTTGGCCCGTCGGCTTGACCAGATTGTCGGGCGCCATGTCCCTTCCTGGGTGCAATCCGGCAACGGGCAGGCCAGGTCTATCTTAGAATAAAACTGCGAGCATTCTATCCGGCGACATCCCTTTGAGTATCATAAAAGCGGTATTGCTGTACGTCTGTCGCCGTGGCTATCAAACACCACGGGGCGCGACTCATGTCCAATCTTCGAATGTCAGTTTCCGCGCTTTGAGAGCGCTAATCAACGCTCAAATAGCAACCTGCTTTCTCCCAGAAAATAGCTTCAACAGCGTCATATGCGGGGGAGTTAAAGACATGCAGTATGGATGTCACGTAACGTCCAAAGTCTTCTCACCTTAAGGTCGAGAAGCAGCCGGTGAACATCGATCTTGCAATAGTCGAAGAGAACTATTGTCGCTCATTAGCTGAGACAGAATACAGCCAGAGCCCAGGCGACGCGAGTTCGAATATCGCACCACGGAGCAGAACGACAAGGGCAGATGCAGACCACTTGCAATCTTTTTGCGCATCCCGGCTCGGTCGTTGACGGATTACGACTACATGCAAGGCATTGAATCCCTTATCTCGGCGCGCTTTACTTGCTCGTGCCTAGCTCCCTGCAGACCGCTTCTACCTGTGGAAGAAGAGGCCCATCAGGTTGACGAGTCGGAGGTTGTTGTGGAGGCCTGACTTTGCGGGCATTTTGAGAAAAGCACCGTCATTGGATAAGTCAGTCATTACGCCCGAGGCTTATGTGGTAATCGGGGCGCCATTACACAGGATCGTGTAAGCACCCGCAACTGTCCATGCTATCGTCTGCGGATTGTTCAAGAAGCAGTGCTTGGATTTGACAAGCTTTTGCGGCTGCTGCGGCTCACAAAAAGACTCGTTCACGAACGTACGGTTTTGTCACAAATCACTCACCTTTCCACTCTTTGGTCGGACACAATTGCCCAGAGAAATTCCTCAGTGACGGCTGGTGCAGTACGTGATTTAGAAAGAGCTCAATGTGCACTGCTTTCGCAACTGAAGCAGTTCGTTTCACGGGCATGTAAGCACTTACTGTCGCCCTGAAATACTCGACGAAAAGGTGCGAGCGGCGTACGAACCACGCATTGGGCGATGTTGTGCTCAGCACGCAAGTGGTGCAGCGGATGGCATCAAGCAAAGCGGCGACGCTGATTGGCTGCTGGGTGAGCGCAGCAGGGATGACGCAACTCCATTCGACACGTCTCCCGAGCTTGACTTCGGCATACGCGTTACAGCCGATACCAGCGACCATCGCTGCCCTCTCCGCAAACCGCTCCCGCCGCTACACCAGCCCCAGAGCGCCATTCGCATGTGCGCTTGCCCCACACGCACCGCTTTGTTGCCCTCTCAGGCCGCCGGGCTGCCTGCCCAACCTGCCCGTCACGACCCGCCGTTCGGCTAGCGAGCACTGCGAGCCCACGATGGCGGACCACAGCAGGTCCCCGTCGCCCCCAGCAGACAGAGGATCAGGCGTTGCATCCGGTGGTGGATCCAGATCTGACGCCTCTGCTCTGCAAGAAACCATGTCGTTTATAAGGGCCTCCCTGGCCCGCCGCGTTGACACCTTCTCGCGCGCCTGGCCGTCTGCTGCTTCCTCCATCTTCTCCGTCAAGGACGAGCCGTCCGATTTCGAGCCGCTCTTGGCCCAAGATGGTATTTTCCTCTTCTTCGCAGCCTCGCCACTATGACCAAGCCTCTCCTTTCCCTGACCCCGACCCAAACAATCCCTACGAGAAGAAGCCGGTAACAGACGACTCTTTTCAAGACCAGAGCCCGTCGCTCAGCGAGAATGGCGAGATCGACTGGACCGCCGAGGAGGAGAAGCTGCTGGTGAAGAAGTACGTGCGACCACCCTCCCCCATCTGCCATGATCGCCGTGGTTGTTGCCCGATTTGAATGTTGTCTTGCTTAGTTAACGCGCTTTGCACAGGCTTGATATGGTCGTGATGCCGCTACTGGTGCTCGGCTTTTATGCTCTTCAACTGGACCGTGGAAACATGTACGTGCCTTTTGTGTCGCAATTATACACCACGGGTATTGATGACCTTAAAGCGGAAATGCCTTGACCGATTACTTCTTGGAAGACGTCGGTATCACACAGTTCCAGTACAATATCGGCCAGCAGCTGCTGTCTGCCGGTATCGTGATACTCGAGGTACTTCCACCGCGCAGCCTGGAAGCGAAACGAATCAGAACTAAAGTATGCCTTAGATCCCGAGCAACCTCATCTTGTACCGGATCGGCCCGCAGAAATGGATCAGCGGCCAGATTTTTGCATGGTAAGTTGGGGCAAACTTCCAATCATCACCTGCTTTTCTCGTGTTCTGGCGCTGACGTGATGACAAGGGGTCTTGTCGCGACCTTCCAAGCCTTCCAGAAGGGTGTCTCCGCATTCCTGATCACCCGAATCCTCCTCGGCTTGTGCGAGGCCGGGTTTATCCCGGCCGGTCTGTACACAATTTCCATGTTCTACAAGAGGGCCGAGACGAGCAAACGTTTCTCGATTTTCTTTCTGGGGAACCTGACTGCTGTCGCAAGCAGCGGTCTAATTGGCTATGGCATGTGAGTGACCGAGTCACTGTTGTACCACACTAAAGGAACAATTGCTAATGGCTCCCAGTCTCCATATGAGAGGTGTTGCGAACCTCGCCGGCTGGCAATGGCTCTTCATAGTGCGTCGCATTCTCCACATCTGCAATGCTTGAGCTAATCATCCATAGATTGAGGGGATGTTTACTTGCGTGGTCGGAATTCTCTTCGCCACCATGTTTCCCAAAGGTCTTGTCGAACCGAAGAGCATTTTTGGTCTCCGCTACTTCACGGACCGTGAAGCCGACATCCTGCGCCGCCGCATCATTGTAGATGACCCACGCAAGCTCCAGAAGAAGAAGTGGATAGACGTGAAGGAACTTCGCTATGCTGTGAGCTCCCTTGGTCACACAATGATCACGCACAACACTAACCAGCCATCCCTCAGCTATCAAACTGGAGAGTCTACGCCCACCTCCTCCTAACTCTCACAGCCATCGCGCCCAACAACACGCTCAACTCGTACGCACCTACG
Source organism: Macrophomina phaseolina (assembly GCA_020875535.1). Classification (NCBI taxonomy): domain Eukaryota; kingdom Fungi; phylum Ascomycota; class Dothideomycetes; order Botryosphaeriales; family Botryosphaeriaceae; genus Macrophomina; species Macrophomina phaseolina. The sequence continues at coordinate 3,577,440 of JAEQDS010000069.1, read as the reverse complement.
CTCGTCAGCTCCTTCGGCTACGGCCGGCTCGTCTCCAACGCGCTCGTCTCGGTCGGCGGCTGGATCTCGCTCTTCCTCAACGTCGGGTGGGGCCTGATGGCGGATCATTTCGGGTATCGCGGCCCGCTGGTGCTACTGGGTGTGCTCATATGGTGGGCCGTCACCATCGCCAACCGCGCGCTCGTGCACAGCGACGACATGCACGCCCGCTACGCCGCCCTCACCCTCGCCCTATCCTTCTCCATGACCTACCACGCCGTCAATGGATCCTGGCTCGCCCTCAACGCCCGCTCTGCCGGCGAGCGCAGCATCACCATGGCCCTGTTCATCATGAGCGCTAACGCGGCGGGTATCATTGGTGGTCAGCTCTTCCAGGCTAGCGATAAGCCGCTATATCAGACGGGCTGGACGGCTATTGTTGGCCTGACGAGTACGGGATTGGTATTTGCGGTGCTGGCGAATCTGCAATATTGGTGGTTGAACAGGGGAATTGCGCGGAGGGAGAGGCAGTCAGCTATGGCAGGCGAGGGGATTGGACCGCTGGAGACGGGAGGCGTGCAGAGGTATCACCAGTAGATGTATATAGACTAGACTGCGTTGGAGCAATCCGCCAGGGAATACGTCTGTCGACGCTTTACCGCGAGGCGGGTTAATCTCGCACTTTTGGTGAAGAGTAGACGATAGGCGGTGTAGATAAGGCGTAAGGGGGTTTGTTTTCAATGATACATACCATGCCGTGAACTTTGATCACGTGGGGCAGTGACGCTTAATATAGCTGGAGTGAGAGATGTGTGCTGGGTTCTCGCCTTCTGGAGGTAAGATTTTCCAGCTCCTATTTTCGTGTCATACTTCTAGTCCGACGGCCTATCAGGTCTTCGGCAATATTATGAAAAAAGTGGCTACAGACCTTTCTCTTTCTCCGAACGAACAGAAATTTGCAGTGGGAAAAATCTGAACAAGGATATTCGTAGAATGTACTGGAAAGTCCGTGGACTCTTTTTCCTGGCTGAGCGTTCTCAGACTCCTTGCCTCTGCCAAGTTATCCAAGCCCGATAGCTTTCCGGGTGACCATCGCTAGAAGGCGGATAGGGTCTAGGAGGTGTCAACTCGAAATTGAAACATTAATTGGCCATTCACCAAAAAAATCGGCCTTCGGCTGAGTGGTCGCCAAATCTCGGTGCTCCTTATTCTTTCGGATAGAAGGCGCAGGGCAAAAAAGTATATAGCAGCGCGCCTTCTCCCGATCCAGATGTAGATATCGCCGAGGCACCAGATGGCAGATTTGCAATATAATCGCGTTCTACGAACTAAGACAGAATTATGAGCACGCGCCAATGAAGCTTTCTGGCAGGAACTCTGCACTCCAGCAAACAGATCAACTGAGCCACAGGCAGACGAAGCGAGGAAACCCCTCGGCGCCCACCCCAGGACCGAGGAAGGAGGGGGGCCGCAGCCCGGAGCCATAGACTGCAATGGTCTACCGGTCAGTCCCCGTCTGCTTTCCTTGGTGCGGCCCGTCGAAATAGTGGTGGCATGGTTGGCAGAGCCATCTGAAATCAAATCGATGCTTCTCGGCAACTGACGAAGGACCTTGGACGCTCGTCAAGAAGACTCTCCTTATTGAGAGATGTTATTGGGGCCGATGTGCTCTCGTGTTCGAGGCACGCTTAAGGCATATTTCCTTACGGTATGCGTCTTGGTGATCCTTTTATTCTCTCTGTTTTCAGGCAGAAGAGATTCTCAAGCACGGAGCAGTTCAAGGGCTTATACAGCGACTGCACGAACACAGCCCATCGACAAGGCCGAGAGAAGGTGGAACTCATGCGTGACAAGCAAAAGCAAAAATATTTCCTGAACATCATTTCATATCCCCAGGGTACTCGGGCTTCCCCTTACAAAGATCTCTCATCGCCAATCATGCTGAAAAGCACGATAACAAGATCGGAAACCTCCCCTACCGCGCGGTCTTTCCCTTTCCAAAATCGCCTTCTGCTGTCGTTTACACCGTAACCACTGCACTGTCGTTTGCTTTTTGGTAGCCTCCCGTAACCAGGTAATTAACTCCTACCCATGCCATTGACTGCAAAAAATGAGTCTAAGCGAATGACACTACTTCGCGAGTGCCAGAAAATGAACTTCGAACAAAACCCGGCGTCTCCCTGTTCTGCCACTTCCCAGACGCCCATACCGCCGGGATCTTCCATTCGTAACGGAATTGTGTCAAGGAAGCCCAAGAAAGCGTTCGACTCTTTCGAATACGAACGCACCGATCTTGCAAGAACGGCTCTGGAAGTCTAGTAGGTCCTGGCGAGGTTGCGGAGGTACCAGTCTACGAGCCTGCGGCCAACCTTGGCCTCAGAGACGTGGATGAGGTCCTAGAGAAAGACACGTTAATACCTCAATCGAGTAATTCTGGACGTCAAACATCACTTACACCCTCCATAGCGTAGTCAAGATCGCTGCTGTTCACGACATCACCGTCCAGCAGACCGCCCTCACTCCACCTGACTTGTCTGCTCCTCTGCTTGTTGACAAGCAGCCAGCAGCGGAGCTTCTCAGGTTCCACATCGAGGAAGCCGGCCAGCTTCTTGAGATCCATTGTGGTGTAGAGTTTCAGATAGCTCTTGACGGTGGGCGACCACATGTTGTTCTTGACTTCCTCCATGAAGATGCGGCAGTGGTGGTCAATGGGGTCGATGTTAACCTCGGGGTTGTCGAAATCGGGGGCGGTGGGGGAGATAAACTTGGGGCAAGCCTGGCGGAAGAGCTCCTCGAAGAGGGGCAGGGTCTCGGGGCCACCGCGCTGGAGGCGGGTGAACTGCTCGCCGTACTTCTCGCGGAGAGCGGTGTGGATGGTGTCGTCCAGCCTGGTGGGGTGGAAGGCAACGCAGATGGCGATCAGGGCGTACATCTGGTCGTTCTTCTTGGTGATAGAGTCGTATTGGGCGTTCTTCTGGAAGTTCTTCGTCCTCGACACGTAGACCAGGATGTGGCTGAACATGCGGATGGCGTCGGCGTAACGGCGCATCATCATGTAGGAGAAGCCCACATAGTAGTAGGTGGTGAAGTGGGCGGCCATGACACGGGCAAACATGGCCTTCTTGTTAAGCTCGATATCGTCGAGGGTCTTGAGGGCCAGGCTGAAGTCACCGAGGAGGCAGTGAACACGGAGCAGGCCGATGATGGAGAAATAGCCGAGCATCTTGTACAGCGGGCGGTTGCCGTACTCGCCGGCGTATTGAGCGGGGTCCTCACCACGCTTCATGGCGGCCAGCTGCTCGCTGATCTGCGAGCGCTGGATCAGCGAGTACAGGACGTTCAGGACGCTGTAGCAGCCCCAGGTATTGGGGTTCTCGCGAAGCAGCTGGATCTCCTCCCCATTGTCACCCTTCAGCGCGACCTTTTGCCTGTAGCTGCAGAAGCTGTTGAATTGGTAGATGAACTCGTCGATGACATCCCAGGCCCAGTAGTACTGGATACTTATCAGCACAACTGCACTCACACGGTATGCGCACTCTCGGGCATGCTCACGTTGGGAACCTCGAGGTCGACGGGGCCGTCGGAGTTGAGGATGAAGTGGAAGAGACTGCAGTAGTTGTCGTAGCTGGCGAACTTTGTCTCAAGCGTAGCCTGGAACTCGAGAGGAGTGGCAGCGGCAGCCAGTTGGGCGTGGATGTCCTGGCCACCGAGCGACGAGGTGCGGTCGAGAGCGTCCATGCCATCGTCGTACTGGACCTGCTCCTTGTAGTCGTTGGCAAGGGCCTCCTCCTCGACATCCGAGTCATCGGCGTGGTCGCGCACGGGCGGCTCGCCGTGCTGCTGGGGCGGAACGGCTTGGCGCAAGCTCATCTTGGGCAAGGGAGTGGCGCGGAGGGAGGTGGGCGGGTGGACGGGGTGCGTGGGGTGGAGCGTGTCGGAGGGTCGCGCGTCGTGAAGACGGAATTTGGTGTTTCGCTTTGGTGTGCGAGGGCCCGATTGCCGCCCGCAGCCCTTATCGATAAGCCGCGGCCGCCCCAAAGAGCAAGGCGGGGGATCCATTGAGCGAGCTCGCACCCACTCCTCACTCTGCATCTGCGCTTGTCCTCTCTTGATCCAGGCGATCTCATATCATGGCTCCCACAATCAAGGTCGCCGTGATCCAGCTTCACCCAAAGGTCAGTCCCCGCCGCCACACCACCTGGTCAGCACTCACCCGGACCCACAGCCCCTCCAAATAGAACACAACTTCAACAAAGCCGCAAACTTCATCAAGTCCGCTGCGTTGCAAGGAGCCGAGCTTGCTGTGCTGCCCGAATACCATTTGACCAATTGGGTCCCCAAGGATCCTGGCTTTCTCCCTTTATGCGAGCAGTGGGAAACCTACCTGAAAAAGTATCAAGCTCTCGCTAAGGAGCATCGCATCTGCATCGTTCCCGGCACCATCGTCGAGAGACACCGTGATGCCGAGAAAGAGGAAGACAAGCTACTCAATGTTGCCTATTTTATCAATCAGGATGGTGACATCATAGGCAAATACGTCAAGAAGAACTTGTGGTGCGCCGGACCCATCTTCAACGCAACAGATTGATGCTCACCATTGACAGGGGTCCCGAGCGGGAGCATCTCACCTCCTCTGGCCGTGACGTCCACGAGGTTTTTGACACTCCGATTGGACGCGTCGGTATCCTCGTCTGCTGGGATCTTGCCTTCCCGGAAGCCTTCCGCGAACTCATCGCACAGGGTGCCCAAATTATCGTCATCCCTTCTTTCTGTCAGTTTCCCTTTAGTGCCCACGCAGCTCTTAGTCAATGCCTTGAACCAAAGACAAGCTAGCATTGGAATACATCTGACAAGCTCCAGGGACGCTCGCCGACTGCTCACCCAAAGGACTCGGCTACAACCCCTCATCCGAATCCCTTTTCCTCGACAGCATGCTTACCGCCCGCGCCTTCGAGAACACTTGCGGTAAGAATGACTCCGCACTCAACCCACCTGAATCAGTATAATAACATTCCACTCTTACAGCCGTCATTTTTGCCAACGCGGGCGGCCCGCCCGGCAAAGGCTACGCCGGCGTCTCGCAGGTGACTGTCCCCTACGTCGGCCCAGTCACTCGCTTGGGCAGCTGCGCGGAGGGCATGAGCGTCGTCGACCTCGACCTCAGCATCCTCGAGGATGCCGAGGAGAACTACCAGGTGCGCGCCGATCTGGCGAGGCACGACTGGCACTACGACTACCGGCACGATGCGAAGGGCAAGCTCTGAAGGGATGAAGAACAGCAACACAGTGCAAGCAGGAATTTGTTTTGGTTCATGAAAAATATGGGATTCCCTCTGTCCCACACAAAAGCAATAAAAGGTGATAGGATCTCCTCCCCACCGCTGATGATAAAAGTTTTAACGAACGCCTCTCTGTGCAAAAGATGCCCGAGTAATTACAAGAAGCCTGTATACGTATGTATAGTTCCCAACATTAGGGTATACCAAATATCGACAATAATATCTTTCTCCTTTTTGACCAAACCCCCAAGAACGCCAGATATTAAGAAGAAACTACACTCTACTGGTCCAAGAACAGGTTCCAGGCATCGGGGAACTTCGGTTGCGCCCACGGCAGCACCTTGCTGCACTCAGTCAAGTTATTGATGTTGTTGACGCCGAGCAGGCTGAGGCGGGTATAGGCGGTGGCGTAATCCTCATTCCAGTGGTTCTGGCCCTTGACGGGGTCGGCGAAGGCGGCCCACTCATCACTCATACGCGGGTCCTTGGCCAGCACAACGTCGCTGGCGAAGCGGAAGACCTTCTTGGGAACTTGGTCGGAGGTGGTTTGGTTGTAGAAGCGGGTGTCCCAGACGCCGGGGGTGCTGTCCTGGGGGGCGCCGGCGCGGGTGGTGTCGACGAAGAACTGCTGTGAGGTGGTGTGGGCGCCGAGCAGGGCGGCGAGCTCGTGCGGCGTGATGGTCTTGTCCTGGAAGAGCGCGATCAGCTTGTCGGCCGAATCGTTGACGCCCGGCAGCAGGCTGACGTCGTTGGCCGTTTTGCTGTCCTTGCGCCCGACGAAGAAGCGGATGCGCGGCCCCAGCGGGCACGTCACCACGGCGTGGATGGCCGCGAACTGGATCAGATCCGCCATGCCCACCCCGTACCGCTTCTGCCACGTGATCATCTTGCCGATGATGTCCTGCAGCCCGTTGTTCTCGGCCTTGTTGATCTCCGTGCCCGACAGCGCGATCGAGCCGTCCGCGCCGCCGCCGTTGCTGCTCTTGGACCAAGTCCCCGCGTCGTGGAAGCCGAGCCGAATGGCGGCACGCGCGTTCTTGTTGCAGCGGCCCGTGATGCCCTTGAAATTGAGGGTCAGTTCGGCGGCGATGTAGGCCCAGATGCAGCAGGCGTCCCTCTTGCAGGCGTTGGTGCCGATAAGAGGGGGGATGTAGCCAGCCTGCTTGGTCTCGGCCGACTCGGTCCCCATCAGGATGTTGTATATGCTTTGGCCCACAGGGGTGGTTGGGCCGGTGGTGGCGAGATCGCCAATCATCTCGGGATTTGAGTCACCATCATTATTGGTGTTTTGACGGGCCTTGATCTCCGAGACGACATTTGCCATGCCAGGGTAGGCAAGGGCGGGCTGGAGTAGAGAAGTGAGAGCAACGCTCGAGATGACTGCGGAGAACTTCATGGCGTCGGATTGGTTTGAAACAGAAACAGTTGTCGAATGAAAGGCTGGGACAAATTTCCCAGAGTAGCGATTGTAACTCAAAGAGGAGGTTGAGAATGAATGTTGGCGTTGGATTCTCCTGAAGCGAACAGGCGAAGGGCAAGATATAGAAGGCATCTTACTCTAGCAGCCACGCGACGACCCTCACAGCCGTTCTCACCGTCCCTGGGGGCATTGTGGAGGCTCCCGCAAGCCATGGGATCATCCAACGAGTAAGCGGCTTGCCTGTGGAGACAGCGAGGTCTCGCCAGGGTTGGCAGCTTGGCTCCATCCCGTCTAGAGCGGCACCTGGGCGCAGCGAGGTAACCAGAATCCAGGTCAAGGTCTGCGCTCTAAAAGTAGATCATCGACTCCTCGAGCTGACTTGCATGGACGGCGCGGACGCCAAGCGAGCGAAGTAGTCTCTTGAAGCCATCCCTTCGCCTGTGGTCGACGCATCGGGCTAGTGACCTCGTACTGTCGCGCCATGGGGCGATGTGGCCATCTCCGAAGCACGCGTCCATTGTCTTCAGCCCTGCAGCGGCCCTGGGAATCTGGGGGGATCCGATGGGGTGGTAAGGCAGTCGAGGCGCATCGAGACCCCTGTTGGGTCAGCATCAGCCGGGCCAAGCTAAACTCAGCCGCACTTGCCGACTGGTCACGCAACAAGTGGGCGCCCGCCCATTCTCCTGACCGGCATATTGGTGAGTGCCCTAGAAAAGGGACTCTTCCAGAAGGGAAATTCTGCTGAGAAGCTAGTGCAGGAAGGATGGCCAGTCCGAGCCGGTGCCCAAAAGTAGCCGACTGCTAAAAATTACCTGTGCATCTACCGCGGCCCTCACGTGCTGAGGCTGCTCAAAGTTTTCTGCGCTATCGAATGCGCCAATGGGAGTGTGGACATTGTCAATGGTCGACACTCGAATCCTCAGAACCTTGGGCTTTTGCCACTCATGAAACGATATTACACCTGGTGATACGGTGGCGACCCTGCTGTGCGCTCGCAGTGAACATGTTCCCGGAGGGGCTTGCTTGATGGAGCTGAGGATACCGTGAAAGGTCGACAGAGATGGAAGAAGTGTTGAAACCGCGAGCTTGCGAAAGTGTTTCAGTGGAGAGCGAGGAGCATGTGGAAAGTTGATTGGTGTGCTGGAATGGCTTGAAGCTAGCCTAAACAAGGCTAGAGGCCTTGTGAATTGGCTCGTTTCACCGCCAACTTCAGCTTCCACCATCCATCAACTACAACTGCAAGTCTCTCAGCAGCGTGGTCTGGAGAATTGTGGTGACTAACGCTTTGAAACACCCTAATGAAAGCTCCTCGTATGCATCGCACACTATTTTCAAGCTGCCCGGCAGAAATGCCGCCACTACACGGAAACACCGAGGTTTGCCTACCGTTCAATGATGGCCTACGGAGGGCTGGACCGGTCATCTGGGCGTGAGACCAATATGGCCCTCAGAGCAGCTGATAGATGATTAACTGCTTCCATGTGCAAAATGTATCATTGAGTGGTCACCACAAGGGCTAAACGAGGTATTATTGCTTCGCTCTTACATGCTAACTTACTGTTCTTTTTCCGGTCATACTTATCTGATATAATCTAGCGCCGAATGAACAAAGAGAACGTGGAAACAAATCCACCTAGAAGATCTCCCTGAACAAAAGTTACAGCCAATATCGACTACTTCATGGTGAACAAAGGTAGCCACAGTTTTGTGTATCGAGATGGTTGAACCTCTGACCACAGCCATGGACGAGGACCAAGCTAAAGAGCAAGGGGGAATACAATCACTCCTCAAGCTCTTCGTGGCATATTATGTCGGTAGCATCTTTCAAGTCGCGGTAGAGATTTTGGATACCAAGACTGTGCTTTGGGGATTGACGCCGCTTATGTTGCTTGCAAAATAACTTGCCTTGGACTGACCCTGAGTGTAGTGGTACGGTTCAAAGCCCATTCTGCTTGAAAATGGACGGCTCGCAGGCTACCCCTGTTCTGAAGTCATATTATATCATTGTCCAACCGCTGAGGGGTTGGGCGGCGCATATATGGAGCGCTTCTTCATGGATGCGGCACGCCCCGAGAGGTGGACGGAGTGGTGGATGGCGAGGCAGATTAGAGAGAATTCGTCAAGATGAATGAGCTGTGCGAGCTACTGACCATGGAAGAAGGCCATAATCGGGACGCAGCGCGCAGCGAGATGGTAAGGTACAGTATGTGGGTGGAAGCTTACAACAGGCCAATTGCGTACCTGTAAATTATTGGATCAGAGACAGAATGTCTCGCTATTCGGGTTGAGGCAGAATGCTTGTGCGACTATACAGAGCTTCGGTTCGTCCGTTGGCCACTATCATGTGCACCGCTCTCTCACCTCAAAGCTCAATCTCCGGCTGCCTCGAACGGTATCTCAGCTTCACCGTCGGATCAGGCATCATGAGATCCACCTGCAGCACCGTCTCCGGTCTGTTCTTGCCCTCCTCAAACGCCCAGTCACACTTCATGATGGCGTGAACCACCGCAATTTTTAATTCATTGCTCGCGAAAAACCTGCCCGGGCACGCATGTTCGCCATGCCCAAATTCATGCATATCTGGCGTCGTCGTGACGTACTGGAACTTGGTCTCGTTGCCGGGCTGTTGGCGCATGCGGTACCAGCGCCTGCCGTCGTAGACGTCTGGATCGGGCCCGTACAGACGCTCGTCGCGCAGGACGACCGGAGGCAGGACGAAGTGGGAGCCCTTGGGCAAGACGGTGCCGTCGGAGAGGGTAACGCTCTCCATGACCTTGCGGCGCATCGAGTAGGCGTCGGGCGGGTTGAGGCGCTGCGACTCCTTCAGCACCGAGTCCATGAGCCGCAGGTGGTTGAGGCTGGTCTTCTGCCACCCCTGCGTGCCTATCACGCTCACGATCTCCTGTCGCAGCTCGTCGATCAGATCTGGGTGCGCGACGAGGTCGAAGAGTGTGTTGGTGAAGGCCATAGACGTCGTGTGGATGGCGGCAAGCGTGAGGGCGAGCTGCGCCCATACCGGGTTGTAGCCGGTAATTTTCTTCTGCGCGGCCATGCTCGCGACCCACTGGAGTGAGTTTGACTCGACGTTTTCCGGGCCCAAGCCTTCCTGGCGGGCGAGCTCTTCTTCGATGATTTTTTGTGGCTTTCGTCTCGAGTTGGTCGAGCACCTTGATCTCTGGGACGAGGCCGAGCCTATACATGAATGGCTGGAGGAAGCGAGGGTATTTGCGGAGGGCTTGGATGGCGGTGAAAAGGGTGACTGTGTAGTCGCCCGACACTCGGATCCAGTCAGGGTCGCGGCAGAGCTTCTCGCCAAGGAAGACGCGGGCGGAGAGGCGGGAGACGACGTCAACGGCGATGGGGTAGAAGGGTTCTGTGGTGATCCAGTCTGATTTGTGTTGCAAGAGTCAGAAAAAGGAAGTGAGGGGGTGGTTGGGAAGCAACTGAGTTGCTTACCTTTGCTGGGCGGGTAGTATTTATCCAATGTCAGCGCCGTCTCCACCGAAAGAGCTTCGGTCACCTTGGCTTTGTGTCCGGTCAGTAATGTGGATCCAAGTATGGCGCTGTTAGTACCCACAAAGCGACTGTGTCAGCTCGGTCCGGATTACATCAGTGACAAGATTGCCCTTCATGGGATGGTAGGATGGCCAAAAGCTGCGGTATTCGGCAAGATTTTCCTGTTTTGGGACCTTGTCAGACGTTGATGCACGTACAGGGGGGGAAGTGGAATAGAATTACATTTCTGAGAATTTCGATGAAGCTCAGCTTCTTGTTGTTGCGGATCTCGTCAACGAATTTTGTGGGAAGCAAGATCTTTGGGCCTCCGTCTGTCCAGATTTGGCAGACCCCATTGACCTGTTTAAGCGCTGTTCCGATCATTTTGACCGCGTTGTTGCGGAATGCCTTCCGTGCCTCCTCGACGCCGCCCTCTGCCAATACAAGAGGTATGCCCGGATAGGGTCTCTCTGCATTGAGGTAATAATAGGTACCGAAAGCAAGGATGATGGCCACCGCAGTGCCCAAGATCTGCTGAATGGACATAGGTGTTGCTAACCCCTGGAAGAACGTGTGGTGTTTGGTCTCCATGATCAAGGTTTCAAGAACAATAATTTGCTTGCGTCACACAATGAGGAATGAGGTGAGGATCTGACTGAAACACAGATGCCCTCGCAAGACGCGAATTTATAGAGCAAAATAAACAGCTTCAGTGACCCTTTCTTCACCAGCTTGGAGTCATGTATTGCAATATTTGAAACAACGGCAACGGGTCGAACAATCACCGAACCAATCGCTAAGGCAGGGGTACGACTGGTGCGATATTGTGTTGAAGATACATGTGGATCAGGCAGGTTACATGGCCATGAGGTGCCCCGTGACGCTATGGTGGATATCCGGCTATAACAAAGACCGAGTATCCGCTGCGTCTCAATAACCAGAACTCGAGCGGCCAAGCCGCATCGCCTCATCGAGATACACCCGCCAGGGACTGGTACACGCCATGACTGCAAAAAGCACTTTCACACCTAGATTAGTTTCATGACAAAGATATAAAAACTCCTCATTGCTCAGATGAAGAGTCTCTTCACCCCGAGAACACCCCGGTATGCGAAGTTCTCGATTAAGATGCAAATTTGAGGATAGGGTGGGACAGATCAGCAGGATTTTCTTGCAAGCTTAGCTCTACATATACGCATATCGGACAGAATAAGGATGGCCTAGTTCACTCGATTGCCAGGGTTTCGCTTCTGGTGAGTGACTGATAATTGACCTTAGCGAGCGTGACGCTTCATTGGCGCCTTCGTCCCGCTCTTAGAACATTGTCAGGTATGCTGATTGCGTGGCCCGACAGGGCAGATTTGCCGACTATGGAGGCGGCCACACGGAGCACCGGGATTGGGAAAGCCGGTTCCCGCCTCCTGTGGGTTAAGTGGGCGGCTGCTGGAATGCCGGGTGCCCGGGGAGAACATAGGGGCCGATCTGATTATCAGCGTGTCCGATTCGCATGCTCGCCAAGCTCGGACGCGCATAGAGAGGAGGTTCTGTCATACTCATCGATACGGCTTAGTATATCGACACTCAATGCAGAACTGACTGTGGAAAGACCAAGAGAAGGCGCTCTGTAAAGGTGTGGCCGTGGAACACCACGGGAGAGAGCTGAAAATCGGGATACATGCAATCATAACCGTGCTGGCTTCCCCTAAGCCGAATTCTCGAATGCAAAAAGCTGGGGAGAAGAAAGTTAAATCGTCACTACCACTGTTGTAGTTCTTTCCTTGCTGTTCCTCATCCGTAGGGAGAGTACGTTAGGTACACTTCGAATGCAACTGGGTCGCTTTTTGAGTAAAAGAATGAAGATCGTGTCCGGCCAGACGGTAAATTGTAGACTTATAATAGTAGGGCTGGTAGGTTTTGCGCGATTGAAGCAGTCCAGTTGACGAGCGGAGAATACTAATGCACTAAACCCAAACACGCATGGGCAATTGAATCTCAACCAATCAAGTGCCAGAGAACCACATACAATACTGGAAGCGGAAATGAACTGCTGTACGATAACGGAAGAAATGTCATTCTGGAGATGCCGAGCGCGCCGAGGACGCCTTAGGCAATATCAGTGCTCCAGGTCACGCCGCCTCCTCATTGCGGTTTACCCCGCATAATGAACACAACACAGAGTGGAAGTCCATCGCTTCCTCGCACCGTCTTGACAATATGCTCTTGTTTTTGCGGTCAATGTTTGACTATCACATTAAGACCCCTAGAATAATATTCCCAGCAGCTGTCCTTGTCTACTTTTTGGCCTCTTCGATGTCTTCTTTCACTTTCGCATCTTTCTTCGGCGGTCGAACGCCGAAAATGGTCGTCCCCACCCTAACCTCATCGCTTCCCATGGCAATGGCGCCTTCGAAATCCGAGCTCATGCCCATACTCAGTTCCAGGTCATCTGCAGCCAGCCCAAGTTCCTGGGCCACCTTATCCCGCGTCTCACGCAGCACGACAAAGTCCTCGTTCTCCGTCTCTGGGGTCGTCGCCTGCGAGCGGGCAATGGCGCCAATGGTCATCAGGCCGGAAAGCTTGAGGTGAGGGCACTGCTCGCGCACATGGCGACACAGCGCGGCAGCGTCCTTGGGCTCAACTCCACTCTTGGACTCCTCGCCCGAGGTGTTGACCTGGACCTGGATGCGCAACGGCTCGCTCACTTCCTCCTCCTTGCCCTCCTGCTTCTTCTTCTCGACCAGCGCCTTGCGGCCCTTCTCCAGCTGATCGGCCTTCTTGGCCGAGTCGACGCTCGAGACGCAGAACAGATTTGGGATCTGCTCAGCCAGCGGCTTGCACTTGTTGGTCTGCAGAGCGCCGATGAAGTGCCATCGAATGCTGCGGGGCAGGATGGCAGCCTTCTCCTGCAGCTCCTGGAAGTAGTTCTCGCCGAAGTGGCGCTGGGTGTGGGGAGCGGGAGCGGTGTGCAGGGCGAGCACGTCGGTGGCAGGCTTCAGCTTCGAGACGGCAATGAGGCGGACCTGGGGGGTGAAGCAGCAGATGTCAGCTTACGGCTCCTGCCGCCGGTTTCCTGGCTGGCGGCAAAAAATGGGCGGAGGTGTCTCGGGCGGGGGACGCACATTCCTGCCGGTCTTATTGGCGGCCTTGATCCTGTCGGCGACATGGGCGATGTTCTCGACGAGCTCCCTTGCCCGCTGGGGATTGACCTTCATGTCGTCGTCGGCCATGGTGCACGGCGGGAGAGAAGAGGCAGGGCGGGCGGCCGCAAGTGACGTGAGCGCGGCCTCGCGCGAGTCATGCACTCAGGCTTGCCGAAGGGCGGCGGCACCTGGGGCGGGCTCTCCCGCACTCTGCACCTCTGCTGCGCCTGCGACACTTCACTGCCAGACCGACAGGCCATCCCAAGCTTGCGCTCCCTCTCGTGCCGCGCTCTCCACCAGCTCCCTCTCGCCCTGTCTGTGCATGCCCCCCCACGCCCGCGGCCATCACTTACTCGATGCGAGCAGGTGCATGCAACTTCAAACGTCTGCGAGCATCTTCAGTTGCACGGCATACCCCGACCTCGCCGTCCCCATTTAGTCTCTTTGCAGCCATAGTCCACCACCACCCGACGATCTAGCGCGGAAGATCCCTCGAGCAGAGCCTGCCACCGCTCCTCCGCACCCATATCTGGCAAATTCTGCGGCACCGCTTTTCGATAGCACCGCGACAGCATGGCCGGTGCCCCTGTCCGCGGCACCCTCCCGCGCTAGCTGGCAAGAGTGCCGTGTCCCCCTTTGGCCGCCCGCTCGTCAGCGGCTCTTCTTCCACCGCCTGGCTTGGCACTTGTCCCGCCCTCTTGGCCCCCCTGCTTTACTCCTGCCGCTGTCGCGTCTCAGCATCTGCCGGTAACTGACTTCATGGCTTGCCGTCTGGAGCAGACCGCTCCTGACTTCTGCGCAGCACTACCCGTGCCGCCGCCGGCATGAAAGCGTGGACCGCTTGCTCGCTTTGTAGGAAGATCCCGCGCCCCATGCAGCCGAGATCCACGCATGCCAGCTCGAGCGGTCGCGTTGTGGCTGCCTCTCCAAACGTCTGAAGTTGAGTAACAGGCAGACTCACCGGCGCTGCCGCTGACTAGCCGCATGAAGCACTTTGCCTGCAATCCCCCTCGGCCGCACTTGCTCCAGGCAGCGCCAGGCTTTTTATTTTTTTTTTTCCCTTTCCTTTCAATTTTAGCGCGCCAGATCATGAATCTCATAACTCGAAATGGTCGAGGAAATCACTGTATTCTGCTTCGCCTCATTTCCGGGGGCATTCGCCCCCCACAATATTCCTTGCGCTCACAGAGCGTGTATCACACTTCCCCTCTTTCTCGGCGAGAAAAATACTATGTAACTGCAACCCCAACAATAAGAATTAACGGTGTGCATAAAAAAAAAGGCGGGGCAAAAAGGAGGAAGCCGCCTTCTACAACCGGTAGTCGTAATCATGAAGCGCGAAATGGCAGGAAGATGATTCCCACGCGCGCAACACACTTTCCAACCCAGATCATCACTCGCCCCCCGATCTTCAACCGCACAGCCCCTTCTCAGCCATCAGCCTTCGCATCCACGCCCCCTGCATGCCTCCACCGAACTTCTCCGAGCAGACAGCCCGCCCTTCAGCCGAGGCGGCGTGACGCCTCGACGCTCCCCCGTCGAGCAATCTACTGCCAAACGTTGAGGGAGCGACGAACAGCCGCGCGCTTCGCCGCCTCCGACACGCCCTGCGCACCAGCGGTCCCATTGGCGGCGGCCTCCGCCGCAGCAGCAGCATCGCCCGTGCCCTGAGCCGCAGCCGCGTCGGCCGCGGGGGTAGCGCCAGCCTGCTCCGCAGCAGCCTGGTCCGCGGCAGCCTGCTGCTGCTCCGCAGCCGCCTGGTCGGCCTCGGCCTGCGCCTGGTCGTTGCCCTGCTCGCCGTCCTGAGCCTGGCCGGCCGCGGCCGCGGCGCACGCGTTCATGGCGGCGTTCTGGCCCTCGCTCATCTGCTCCGCCATCTGGTCGCCGGCAGACTTGGCGTCGCCGCCATCGGCGATGGCCTGCGCCTGCACGGCCTTGATCTTGGCGTCCTGGGCCGCGAGCGCGAGCTCTTGAGCCTTCTTCGCCGTGTCAAGGGCCGCGGCGTCAAGCTTGGCGGCTTTGGCGAGCTGGAGTTGGGCGATCTGGAGCGCCTCTGTTTGGGACGCGCGTGTCAGTGTTGGGGGTTGGAGCGGTGGAGAGGGAAGATTGGAGATGGGGAGGGGGGCGAAGGGAGAGAAGAAAACTTACGCTCCTGTTTCTTCTGCTCGTCGTTCTTGTCGTCAATGCCGAGGATGACGATGATGGCGTTGTTATCATCGTCGTTCCGGTTGCGGCCACGGCCGCGGCCACGGCCTCCGCGGCCATTGTCATCACCGTCCCGCTTGAAAGCCTCGCCGACGGAGCGGGTAGCCCACTTGGCGTTGCTTATGATGTTGTCGATCATGTTGGTGTTGGCAGCTGTGGAGCTCATCAGTCACTGCAGTCTCGGGAAGCGGCGATCATGCTTAGGGGTGTGATGGTGTTCCATATCAAGCTGGGTTATACGCGGAGTAATGGTGCTGTATCGAGAAACTACTTACGGCCAGGCTTGACAGGCGAAGCCGCTGCCAGAGCGACGACGGAGAGAGCGGCAACGGAGGAGTACTTCATTTTTGCTGGAATTTGAAGGAAGGGCTTCACGATTAGATCGAAAGGAAGGTCGTGAAGTTAATTCTTTGCGCGTCGAGCGTATAAAGGTTGGGAAAAGAGAACGGCAAGCGTGCACAGCACGTGGCGAATTTTAAGTGATAAGCTTAAAAAAGAGCGTAAATTAAGGTGGGTGAGGGCTGGAAGGCTGAAAGCTGGGTGAGGGAATCCAAACTGAGAGGCGCTGGCTCTCGGGAGTTTTATACACCAAGACGTCCATGAGCGCAGATGCAAGCTCCTTGACTTGCCACTCAGTTCGAAGCGCCAAGGTGTGGAAGCCTGAGTCGGGGGGTGTGTGATTTGGGTTGGGCTGCTGGGGCAGGGTTTGATGGCCACGCGGGAAGCGTCGATGCAGCTTGCAAAGAATAATTCGTCATGGTTATGGGTAGATTGCTCGAATCAAGCTCTTACAAGCTTATCGCGGCGGTAGCTGCGCAGAGGAAAATTCAAAGGGTCAGGAATTCATGGGGGCCAGTCCCAGCCCTGTGCCGGATGGTGAATTCCCCGGACAAGGTGGTGTGCGCCACTTGAGCGAATTGCATGACTGACAGTGCAGCCTGAGGCGTCTCCTGGCAATCAAGCCATGCTGATTCGTCGAGAATTGTGGCGTCATGAGGTGACGGCTGCTAATCGTGTATGATACTCAAGATGTGCCGGGTAGGGGTGCAAAGGTGGAAGCGGAGATGCTTGGCAGCGGGAGTGACAAAGAGTCGCAGCGGAGATCCATAACGGCGATCATCGGCGCTTCGGCGCCACAGCGAATGGGATTATTCGGGAATTTGAAAATGGTTGATTTGGCGAGTCACAGGCGCGCATGAGGCGTGGTGGTGAGCTGCTGCGGCGTTGCTGGTTTCAGAAGTCGGAGAGCCGCAACAGCCATTGTGGGAAAATTGCTGCACCAGCCCCCGCCTGAAGTGACAATATTCCTCCGAAAACAGGCATCGACAGGTCCAAGGCGCCATTTAGGCTCGCAGCCACAAGTATTACTTCGCTCAAACCGCGTATATGCGATGACCATGATCTACCGCACAGTCCTTCTCATTTAACTCATCCTGCGGAACATCAGCTATCCGTTTGCTTGTGAGCACCAGTCCATGAAAGCATGTGTGATGCTGTCTCCGTGTGTCAGTTTCTAACAGCGTCACTTGCTGATTTCCGACTTGACCAGGCGAAGAGTTGTGAAGATAAGAGATCAGTATCTGTCAGCGCAATATGTGTAGCAGATCCGCTTGAGGCCAAGCCTTACGAACCAGCCCTCCCGCACATAAGGCATCCAAACTTGCTTCGACCTCTCTTACAATATTGGACTGAACGCCTCGGACTTCACACCAGTCCAGGAATCCGGCCATTTCGGTCCTTCAGCGGCCTCCCAACCCGTAGCCAACATGGCAACAGCAAGCAACAGCCCACCGCTGGCCGGGAAATACGGTGTTGGGACCCTTGTTCCCCCAATTGGCATCCCTACATCGTCAAATGCGAAATTTTCGTCCAAGAGCCAACGTACCGCCATTTCCGGATCACCGGTCCTCAAGGCAGTCATGGCCAGGAGCGGAAAATCCCAGCCGTAGCTGAACGAAAAGTTCCACGTCTGATATACACGCTCCACCGTCGCATTAAAGATGGCAAAGTCGATGTTTGAGGGTGGTGGAAGGACTCCATTGATAGCAAGGAGGCCTTGGTGATCTGATGTCAGGTCTGGGTCCGTCCACATGTCAGAAATGCCTTCATAGGTCACATAGGTTCCATTTTCGATCGGGAGAGGTGCAAGACGCTCTGCAAGAGTCATCCAATGTGAAGGCACAGGCTTGCCTTGCCGCTTTTGCCATTTGGCAGCAATGGAAAGGCCGAACTCCCAGTACGCCAATTCAAATGTTGGATTGACTGTGGCATTCGGATTGGTATTTTCAGAAACCGGATACATCGGGGGACCTAGGTCATAAACGCCAGTCGTATCGTTGTGGAAGGCGTACGAGCTCATCCATTCGGCGGTTGCATGGAGTACATCGTCCCATTTGGCTAATGTCGCGTTGCCTGGATTGCGACGGTATTCGATTTCGGCAAAGTAGAAGGGGTGTACTTGCTGCCAAATCAGGAGCGAGTTGATTTCTCCAGGTGCGGAACGGCCGGACGGGTCACTCATTTTACCCCAGCGAGCACCGGTATATCCTTGCAGCTCAGCCCGCTGCAGAGATGTCGGCAGAAAGCGCTCGTACACGCCGATACTTCGATCCAACAGGTCCTGCTTCCCCCAGAACTCCCAGTGGGCAAGGTGCCAGAAAACCATCTCCATGTGGAATTTTCCATACCAGCCATTGTTGGTGAGCCCGGATTCCTGTGGCGGATCTCTCCCTGCCTCATTCACTGCCAGTAGATACTGCGATAGGATGGTGCGTCTCTGGATTTCAGTGGCGTTCGGGTTAGGCACGGTGGTCAGATCTAGGAATGCGCCGCTCTCCCAATATTGGTTCCACCACTGGGCTGATGCATCCACGACAGATTTTAAGCTATTGTTACAATTATGGCTTTCTGGTGTAAACGTGGCAGTGAATTTCAGAGAATCACCCTGTGTGCCCAGGAAGTAGCGGTGTGTATTGACAGCGGGTCCAGAAACAGTGGTATGATTACCATCCCAGCGTATGCTCGTGAAATACGTGGTGGCGTCAATCTCGTGTTTAATCTCCGCGAACCCGAAACTCTGGCGGAGAGAAGTTGTGTGATTCGTGGTGGCATTGAAGAGGCCGACGAAATTCTCGAACTTGTTCTTATCCGTCGAGTACGGAAAGTCGAAGAAGACAGAAAGAGAGCCGGTGCTGAGCAGGGACGAATGTACTTCGACCCCGAGCGTGTCCGAAAACGGATCCGCCACGGTATGGACGGATACTACATGTCCGCGGAGAGAGAATGTCGAGGCCAAGGTGCCGCTGAACAAGTCCAGATTCTGTAGAGGGCTGGTGATGTCGGAGTCGGCGATCGAGTTCCCGTCTAGAGCGAATCCGATCCGGGCCAGGTTGACTCGGTGAGGATTGGCAATCATCCACTGCGAGATTGCCGCTTGTGCGGGATTCGGCTGGGCGTAGTTGACTAGACGGCCGTGTGTCCACCAATCGAGACCGGTGAAGTCTTCTGGGGAAGTCTGTCCAGCAATCGTCGGCAGAGAAGAATTGTGCCAACACCAAGAGGATAGGATATTCCACGGAAGCACCGTCTGAAGGCCAGTGATGTCGGCCCCGAAGGCGAAATCCCCGTTGCCGACCTGCATGGGAGTATCATAGGAGGAGGCCGAGCCGTTGCGGGTTGGATTGAACCTGCGGACGACGTCACTTCGGTTGATAGGAGTAGCTACGGCCATTGAGGCCGCCGCCAGAAGTGACCATACTCGGGCGACGTGCATGGAGACGAGTGAATCCGACACGGAGCCTTGGTCAAGCCATCTCGAAAAGACGCACCCCGGATTTTAAAGATGTTTTGCAGCCTCCACCCCTAGCGGGGCCTGGCGAATGCGCATGAGTCTGGATGAATGCACGATGGAGCGTTCCCCGCGCCCCGCACTGATCGACATTGGCGGTGGCCATTTTTCCCGGAGGATTGACAGCGGTTCCTGAGCACAGGGCAGGCGTGCTGACAAGTGGAGCGCAGACTTCGGGAGAGCGAAGGCCGTCATCGACGTCTCGCGAGACGGTCGTCCGAGCTGAAGGACGAGTTGGGACACGAGAACAGCGGCAGCGGGAGAAGGCCTGGCCGAGCCAATGCAGCAGCAGACGCTGCCGATCCGATCCGGTGCGCTCGCGTGGGGTTTCAAGCGACGAAGCGAGCGTGCGCGCCATCACGGTGGGTCCATTGAGGCCTGTTCCTGGGACATGAAATTGCGTCTGGAGCCCATTGCGGTCTGCTGACTGGCACTGGATGGGTGATGCGTTGCGGCTCCTTGTGGGCATGCAGCTCTCGCAGCGGGAGCGGGCGGTCAGAAGAAGATGCGGCGCGGGAGGGCTGGGATTGACGGGCAGGGCGAGGCAGACATTGGGAAGCTCGAGGCAGCGGCCGTGCACCCGTCCGTCGTCATAGCCTTCCCGTCGCCTGCTCCGGCTCGTCGTTTCAGTGCCTTGTCAGCAGCAGCACCACCACCACCAGCTCACTTCACCTCGCCCACAGCCTGCCATTCCCAGTCGCCAGACATCCCATACTCCTGCTCCATCGCCAGCGCCCGGCCATTGCGCTCCCGACACCCCCCCATATCCACGGCAAGACCGGCGTCGCCCAGCCTCACGTCCAAGCGCACCGCCCTCCTCGCCGACGTCAACCCTCCACCATCTCATCCCATGCCCTAAAAATAACCCCAGGCCAACTTCAGCGCAACCCCAGCCTCACGCCCACCGACCGCTTCCTCCCTCCCACCCCATCCGGCGGCCTCCCTCCGCGCCCGCCCGTCCTACCAACCAACCAAAACAGACCACCCCAACCCAACCACAATGTCCGGCGTCGGCATCTTCTTCCTTGTCCTCTTCCTCCTCCTCCTCATCGGCGGCGGCGCCTGGATCGCCTACACCCGCATCCGCGCCCAGCGCCTCGGCCTCCCCCCACCATCCCTCAACCCTTTCGCGCGCGGCTCGCGCTCCAGCGTCGGCGCCTCGGGCTCCGCCGCGCTGCCCTCGCCCGCGCCCGGCGGCATCGTCGGCTGGGTCAACGACAAGATCGCCTCGCTCAAGCACGGCCGCAACAAGAACACGCGCTACGCCGCCGGCGCCTACGAGGAATCCGGCGCCACCTCCACGCGCGGCGCCGCCCGCGCCCGCGGCACCCTCGACCCGGACGAGGCCTGGGACGCGCGCGTCGGCAACGAGGCCGACTACGGCTACGGCTACGAGGAGGAGCAGGAGCTCGGCTTGCGCGAGCCCACCCCCTACGGCGGCTCCGCCGGCATGTACGCCGCGCCGCCGCACAGTGCCGGGCTCAGCGCCGCAGCCGGCTCCGAGCGGGGCAGGAGCAGGACGAGGGAGCTGGATGAGCGGTACGACGAGGAGATGGGCAGGACTGGCGGCGCCGCCACGCGCGAGAATCCGTTTGGCGACGATGCGGAGCGCAGCAACTTGCGCGGCGTCAGCCCCAGGCCTGTGGATTCCCATGAGAGGGGCAATGGCGCCAACAGCCCGACGGACTCGCGGAGAAGCATATTCAGGGAGGACGTCTAGGTGAAGATGGGTGGCCGGCGGAGTTGTCAAAAAGCTGTTAAGGCGGATGTTTTCTTGTCTTTCGCGGTATCACTGCTCGAAGTCCATATTCGGAGGGCGATTGGAGACGTTGAGCGAGACAGGGCTAGGGGCTTTGACGAAGAGTCGACATTGATGAGGAACGCGGCACGGGTTTCCTTTTATTTTATTTTTTTTCCCCCCTCTATTCTCATACGCATGGAGTTTTCCAACATCTCGAGTGCCTTCGTGTAGATCGATTGGCATATCTTGCCTAATGGAGGGTCCTCCTCCACTGTTTAGCTCCCTGTTCCAAATAACACTACTACCGTGAATGCCGAATGATACCCCGCTAGGCTACAAGCTCGTTACTGTTCCAAAAGTCGTTGTGCACGTAAAGCCACCGCGATCCGCACATTACCCTTCTTGACCGTTCCGTGCCAAGGAGCACATGCCACGCTTGGTTCTCCAAGAGGTCATACCAGCCCGCGAGCTTTGGCCACACTCCCGCCATCCCGCACCGGGTCGATCCCTACTCCAACCTTCAGATATCGTCGGCCAGGCGATTCAGAGCCGCGAACCTGTTCTTCAACATCCGCTCCTGCGGATCCACCTTCTCCTCCCCCGCCGACTGGCCCTGCTTCGCCTTCTTGCGCTTCCTGTTCTTCCTCTTCTCGTAAGCCGCATGGTACTCCTCCTTTGGATCCGGCGCCAGACCGGGGAAGGTCTCGATGGCGGCAATCAAATAGCTCTCCGGGATGGCGTCTACGTCGTCGGCTGAGACGGGGTCGAAGAACTTTGTTGCCGAGGGTAGGCCGTCCAGGCGTTCGTACAGGCCCGCAACCGCCTTCTGAATGTCCGCATCCGCGTGGACGTCCGCCCGGTACACAGCGTCCACAGGGAATGACAGGAATATGCTTAGGAATTGGCGGAGCATGCGTAGCGAGTACCAGACGCCTTGCAGCTGCGCGGCGCGATGGATGTGGGGCCAGTTGAGCTGTCCTTGACGACCGCGGTATAAGTTCAGGACCTGGCTCTTCGAGGCCGGGCATTCCTCATTCTGAATGAGCTTGTCGCATAGGTACATTGCGCCATAGAGTTTCCAAAAGTGCAACGGGGCGGTGAGGTGCAGGTCGCCAGAATTGACCATGAAAGCGGTGATATGAGCGCTCAATTCGTCGCACGCGGCTATTATTTCTTGTTTCTTGTAATTTAAACGAGGAACAGCGCATGGCGCGATTCGTTGGCCCCGGCGCTCCCATTCTTCAATTGAGACCAGGGAAGGCATAGGAAGGGAGAGAATGCAGTAGCCGAGGTATCGCAGATCTACGGATGGACGCCATGCCGAAGCCCGTGTCGGATCCTCAATGAGGAAAGGAAGGAATATGGAGCAATCCTCACTTTCGATCTTCATTGGTTGAATGTTGGTATTAAACTTGTGCGTAACGATAGCCGAGCACACTTGGTTGACAAATTCAGAGACTCTTGGATCCATGGTCCTTAGCTGTTCGTCTTTTAGGTATCGCAAGTAAGCTCCTGCCTCTTGCTTCATTTCATGCGACTGGGGTCTTATCACTGTTTGGAAAGCAGATTCTCCTAATTCCTCCGGAACCAGAGCACGAAGCACATCAGAACTCTGTTGCTTGGTCAGCCCCAATTCTCCGCGCAGAAGGCAACACCGGTACCTTAAATACAGAGCAGTTGATGCGGTACTGGTTGAACAGCAGTTGGTTGGAGCCGGATATGCCATGAAGTGGAGTGTACTCCTCCAACCACAGCTTGTAGTCTGGGGATGACAGATCCAAAGCCTTAGCAGCTTGAATGAGTTCATTCAGCTTCTGATGAGGGTCCTTTGTAAGTGAAAATGCGAAAGGTGCCAAAAGCCTCAGTCCCAGCCGGCCCGCAATACGTTTCGGGTGATACTCGATACCTTTGAGCACCGTCCGTCGAGGAAACGTTGCTAAGCTAACATCCTGGAAGCGCAATACAGAACCGCTGGGTCCGAGGTCAAACACCAGCAAGTCTGTGTCGGAGCTGAGAAGCCAGCATTCCTTCTTGTGACTTACACGGTTGACAACATCAGCGCAGAAAATATCTGCTTCGCCGGGGATTACGAAGGTACGGTCGGAAAAGGCGCTCTTGCATAGATGGTCAATGACTGCTGGGACGAGGAAAGGCGTAGCTGGTAGCGCGAGCAGTTTTTCGGGCACTGAAGTGGGTCCATGGAAGGCGTTTGTTTCAATCTTGGAGCGGACACATCGAACTTCGTCAGGATGCAGAGTCTTGAAGGCCTGGAGCTGAACACAGGACGAGTGGAGGCGTTGCAGACGGGTAGCGCGCTTAGTCGCAGGAAGTCCGCCATCAAAGAAGATTGCTACTCTGCCATTTAGTCAATGAGATCCGATCAGGTGGTGATCAAGGGTAATATTACACGTGGATATTGTGTGCCTCAAGGGTTGTGAGAAAATCAGCGGCAATAGCAGCTATCTCGCCGTGGGATGGCACAGCCTCCAGAGCATTGCGGGCATGGTATCTTCCGGCGACGGCACGATGGTATGCGTGGTAGGCCAGGCTTGGACCATCAACGACGAGATACTTTTTTGCAAAATCCCCAGTGGGTGAGCTGCTGGTGTTGCTCTGCCAAGATGTTCCAAGTTCGACAGGACTTCCGAAGTCTTGCATGTGATGAAGGAGCCGGTGGATCCCCATGGCTGCCGTTGGGTGTGTGAATTTCGCACAACGAAGAAGGCGGATGAAGAAGAGCTGTGAGTCGTCATGCTGTCGTGCCGGTCACCGGTAATTCTTCGGAGTCGGCTGCATTGAGTGCGCTAGTCCAAAATAAGGATCCAGAATTGTCCGTTCAAGTGCTGGGGATTTCTCCTTGATGTCGGAGGCTAGCTATATCATTGATAAACAACATTCGAGATCTTCCGAAGTTCCCTTCGGTACTTGCGCCTCTATGCTGTTTACTGTTGTTACTCGCCACCATAGGGACTCTGGCATTTGGTATACCACAGTTGAGAAACTTCTCACTTTCGCACACCAAGCTATCTTCGCAAGAGTAACTCAGGTTAGAGCGGTCGCAAGTAACGAGCTCGATACTCTCGTCAGTAACAGTCCCTTTCGTTCACTAATGCCTTCAATCCTCGCTCGATCCAGAACTTTACTCCTTTCATCTTTCCTATCCTGAATCGCTCGCGGATTCCCGGAAGCGTTTTTCGAGCTCGAGTCGACTTTTTAGCCACTAAAAGCTCAATTTAGCCATATTGCGCGTTGGCAAGGCCAACAAAGGCTCATGATGCACATTTGAGCATGAAAACTTAAAAATGAGTCGAACACATAGAGTGCGTTTTTCGCCCATTTCAGCAAAGGCCGCACAGGAATCAGAAAATGCTCAAGCCAATGATCACTACGAACTATCGAAACCAAAGTGAGCTGCAGACCTCCATTCTATCCCACGAACCGACGCAGAATTCGAAGCTGGATCGAAAGGTCGATGCAGTGCCTTATTGACAGGTCTGGGTTTCTTGAAGCTTGCCACTGTGATCGAGTAAGCTACGAGTATACGGTACGAATGAACATTTCTAGTGACGGCCTGGGTGAAAGTGTGCTTCTCTGGGTCAATTGAAGGGCTCTTCCAGACGGGTCACGGAGCACTGGAAGAAAGACAGGCTTTGAGCTATATTTTCTTTCTTTCTTTTTCGCGTATTAATAGTTAACGAACGGTAGGCAGCCGTGGATTACAATTATATACAATGCCAAGTGTCGTTCAGCTGTAGAACAGCATTAATCATCTCTTTTGAAAGCCCACCCGCGAGAGCAAAGCACATCTAGGTGGCCGAAATCTACTCAACGCCATTCGATCAACCATTCAAAGGTCCCGACTCTCGATACAACAATCCACCAAGTCCATTTAATGATGGCATTACACATTTGGTGTGCCGTTTGCCGCGGTAGCGGCTCGCATAGGTGGCAACAGAGCAGACCGAAACTACCCATTTACTGGGCCTTCTTAGCCTTAGCGAGCCTGCGCTCGCGCCTCCGCTTGGCAGCCTCCGGACCAGACTCGGTGTCGAGAACGTAGTCCCACCAGCGGAAGCTGCTGGCATAGTTGCCAATGAAACGCTCGTGGTGGGTGTCATGGTGGTCGGCACCGGCCCAGAAGGGCAGGAAGTGGTGGAGACTCCAAGGGAACTCGTAACCGCTGTGGGCATCGATGGCCTGGAACAGGCGGGCGACGATCCACACGTACATGGTCAGGATATGGAGATCCTTGGTGATGGCGCAGTAAAGGATGGGAGAGCCCACGGTACCGAGACCGAGGACAAGCACCTCAATTGGCGACGCATACTCAGCGGCCAGGCCGAAGGGAGCCGAGTAGTGGTGGTGGATCTTGTGGATGTTCTTGTAAAGGAAGGGGAAAACGTGCATGGCACGGTGGGTCCAGTAGTGCCACGAATCCTCGAGGACGAAGAAAATGGCAATCTGATAGGCCATCTTGAGCGGGGACGGGAACGGTACGCTAGTTTCGAGGCCGAAGTATTGAGCCATGGGGTGGAACAGCCAGATCTGGGGCAGCTCGACGGTGAAGTGGCTCAGCAGCACCAGGGCGGCGCACTGCCACTGCTCCTTGGCGGTGGGAATTTTGGCCTGGTGCCGCGTCAGCCAGAAAGGTCACCAGATTCAAACGGCGGCAGGGGCACTCACAGCCTGAATCTTGTACTTGTTGAAGAAAGGGATGCAGTCGATGATGATCCACGGCAGAGAGCGACCAAAGTAGACGACCTCGTGCATGACGAAAGACATGATGCCGGTGGCCAGGACATCGTTGTTCATGTAGGTGTACCAGGCAAGCCAGAGGCGCTCGAAGTAATTGAGGGAGACATTGTACTGCGAAACCTCGTCGAAAGTTTGCCAGTAGGTGTCGGCGGGCGCCGGGCTGGCAAAGGCAGCTGTCGTTGAGTTCCTGGCGGCGGAATTAGCGAGGGGGCGCGCGGCTGGCACAGGTTTGTTGAGCACTCACATTGTGGCTGCAGTGCTGAACTCAGCGAGCAGGAAAGGAACGACGGGGCGGTCTTAAGGGGCCAGAAGTGGGAGAGGGTTGGCCTCGGCGCTTCAGGTGGTGATCGGGAGGTGCAGAGCGGCGACGCGAGTTTTGAGAGCTCCAGAGAAAGATGGCTCCACACGGGAATGTCTCTTCCGGCCGGCCTTGGTCCTTGGTCCCTGAGCTCAGATTGCGCTAGACTCGACGCGGGCATGGCTAGCCCACTTTCTGCGCGCGCTGGGACCGTTGCTTGGCATGTTTGCACGCTTGACCGGGCGCGGGTGCAAACACACCCCCAACGGTACTCGCTCAAGCCGCCATGGCGACAGTATCGCCAGACAAGCACCTGTGGATGCCCAGCCGTCGTGGCCGCCCGGGGCGCAGTCAGCCCATCATCATACAATTTCCACGCCCCCTCCCGGCCGCGCGAGAAGGCCAAATTTCCCCGGCAGGCGCAGGGTTGGTCCCCGGCTTTTGCAGCCAATCACCGCCGCCGCCTTCGCGGTGAGCCCTGCGCTAGCTGCGTGGACGATCTGTTCGAGAAAACCGCTGCACTTCGCCGCACACCGCCTGGTCTTGGAGGCGACTTTTCGCCAGACGCGCAGGCCTACGTGTGCGTTTCCACCGCAGCTCCAGAAAGCCCCCAGTGTCCTGCTGGCACATTTGCCACCGCACCGGCTCCTGCGTCAGGATCTCCCTCCTGCAGCCGCCTTCCGTGGCCCGCGCTGTCCTGATTGGCGCTCCGATAACGCGCGACTTGGCTTCCTGTTCCTATCTGGGCTCCGCTAAACCTCGCTACGACTGCTGCTCTGCTGTCCGAAGGTGTTGACTGATCCCACACTTGCCTCCACCGTCGCTCACTTTTCGAGTGTGGTCCCGAGCAATTGTAACAAGCTTCTCCGATGCCCGCCACCGCATTGCCGGGCTGGCAGGTTCCGATGAGGCATGAGGTAACAAGCTCCGCAGATCCACATTCAACGCCACGCAGTCCTGACACCGGAAAAGGCTGTTGCGTGTGTCTACGATTTGGCCCTGAGTTGTTGATCGTGATATTCTGTCCCACCGTGTTTTCTCATGTCAACTGCCGAGCACATTCCCGTTGCCGAACTCTATTGGCCAGCTCCAGGAGTCTAAGCGAGTAAAAATAGACCAGGACTCACATCATTTGTGTAAGGTTCATGGCAAAGTTACGGCAACTTGACTCATGGCCACGCTTCACGGCTTGATAAACTGTTCAGGAGGCCGACTTCTAGGAAGACCTACCGTTCACAGCTCCAGAGATGGTAGCTGTGGCAACTGCTGGAACCGGTGTAGCGCTTCTGTAACTAACGCGCCTATTAAGAAGACGTTAGCACAGCATACATACGTCCAGTTGGATGGTCGCGAGTCTACACGGAGGTCATCTACCGCTCAATATGCTCTTAGGAATGGTATTGCATTCCACCAAAACTGCAACCTACATCTTGGTCTAACGGGTAGGCCCACAGAAGTAAAAAGCATAGCAACATACATCTGCCTGTCTTCTCTCACCGATAACAGCAAGCGCAAGTATACACAAGGGATACAAGGACCAATCTTAGGCTATAGGAATCCGGAAATTGTGACTGGATATCTGCTTCAAATCCCCGCGGTAAGTGCATGTTGCAACATTGGCGGCAACGAGCTTGCTTGCTCTATGCTACCTTTCAGATGTCGACACGCTCAGATGTCAAGTATCTTCGCATGCCTGATCTCAAACCCACTCACGAAATCTCTGATTATTCCGTAATCTTGAAAAGCTTCCGTCTCTCCGAACTTTTCATGCTGCGCAACTTCGTCCCACCCGGAGAACAAAATCCATTCTTCTTTGTCAGGCGCCTCTTTTTCCAGTCTCCATCCGCCTGAGGCCTTCCGAGGAGCAGTGAAACCTTCCAGGTTGTGCTTCACAGCGTTGAAGGTCTGCGAAAAGCCGGTACGTTTGTCAGGCGCGATATAGTGTCGGCCGATTGCAAGGATTGGAGCATTGAGTGGCAAATGTGACTTCTCCACATCCAGATGGAACATCCACTCAACATCGATTTGATCTTTGAGGAGCTCAAGCAGTTCCTGATTCGCAGGCGAAGGGATCCACTCTTGGAAGTGGTACTTAGCTGACGGCCAGGATCCGAGGATATAGAAGAAGGTGGGGTCTTCAACCTGGACAAAGTAATGGAACGGCTGTTGAGTAAAGTCTTCCATGGCTTTCTTGGCCTTTTGGAGGTTCGCGCGCAACGTGGAGGCGCGGAAGGATGCACCAGGTCTGAGCCGGAGTAGTGCGAGCTCGGTGACGGCCATTTCTGACCTTGGTTTGCTTGTCTTGGATGCCATGCCAAGTCCTGCTCGCAGGACTGAATGAGGGACAATGAAATATGCAATGCGATTGTCGCGGCTGCTTCACATTGTGACCTTTTCAGGGTTTATGTAGCCGGTCAGTCTGGAGAAGCAGGCAGTAGTGATGATGCGGCATTTTTCGGGCTGAGAGAACGACAAGAGCCGAGCATGACGGGAGCGGTGTTAGGCGTAATCAGCACAACGTCTGCACGCGTGGTCGGCGCGGATGGACTTATTCGGGGTCGTGCAGCAGTGAGACGGAGTGTGCTGGTGCAGGTGGCTGCCTTGTGCATGGCAGCGCATCCTGGAAGCTGGCGGCACAGAACGCGGCGACCGGGGTCACTGCCTGTAGTTGATCGACGTGCTTGGCGTGCAGCCCTCTCTGCCGCCGCGTGTGTAAACGACCACAACTCATTCTCTTCCCCAGAGACTCCACCCGCCGGCTGCGAGCAAACCACGCAGTCCTTCTGAGCCTGCGCCGAGGCACCACTGCCCCCCCTCGCGAGCTTGCCCATCCGCCGCAGCAGCCCGCCCGCCGCGGCCAAGGCATCCGAGCGCCAGCTTCAGCACCGGGCATTTAATCGATCGATCAGAAGCACACCGTGCCCGCGCTGCTTCGAGATTTTGCGACGTGCTCACCCAGCCCACTTCTCCCGCCAGCTGCTCCGCACACGAACAGCGCCCGCCCGCCACGCCTACCACGCGCCGCGCCCGCGCCCGCCTGCCACCGCTCTTTGTGTAGAGCCCCGCCTGCGTCTCAAAGGAACCTTACAAGATGCCCTGCTTCCAGGGTCTGGCCGTCAGCATTCATACGCCTGACGGCCCGCTCCCCGAGTACTCGATCCAGAAGAACTCTCGCGCACACCGCATCACCTCGTATATTCCCGTCCCGCCCGCCAAGATCCCGCCTGGCGCCAGCAAGCCCGAGCAGTCAACCTTCGCTATCTCAATCACTCTCCTCACACCCGGCCTCAACGTGCCTTACTCGACTCCGAAGCCCACCCCCGAAGACCCTTATCCGCGCCCCAAAGTCGTCGGCGGCTTGCCCGGCTACGGCAATGAGCGGGGCAAGTACGGCCCCGTAATCGGACCCTACATTCCACTGACGTCGTCGCCCAACGAAACCATTGCCGCATACATATACTTTGACGGGCGTGCCAAAGAGGAGGTAGCCACCCTGCTCAGGCGAGGTGAGGAGACATGGGTCAACTCACGCTGGGTGAGCGTGCCGGATTCTGAGGGCGGCGGTCTGGCCGAACGTGAGTTCCTTTTCCGCGAGGTCGGTCTGGAGCGCTGGCTCAACGGTCTCGATCTTGAAGGCAAGGACAAGGATGTGGCTGCCAGAATAGAACGGCGGAGGCAGCGCCTGGAGAAGAAGAGACGGAAGAAGAGGGAGCAGAAGGGTTCCGACGATGATGACGATGACATGGAAACAGACAAAAAAAAGGCTGCCAACAGGAACGGCGTTCTGCGCTATGGTGAAGACAAGACGGTGGAGCCTCTATCTGGAGATGAGGGATTGTTTACGTCAGATTCTGATTCGGAGGATGAGCCGCCCATGCCCGAAGCCGCCGGCCAGATCAAGGTTGCGCTCTTCAGGGTTTTGGCCTCCGGAGAAATCAAGAGAGGAGAATACTCGCCTCAATTCGACGCACATGACGACGATGATGCCGCAGGAGCCAACGGCGACCCTGGGAATGGGGATGCAGATGTCGATCATACGACGAGTTTCGCGAAGCCGAAGACATTGGATCCGAAGTCAATCAGCACGCAGACGGTCACTGGTATTGATCCTCCAGACAAGCCGTACGCAGTCTTCACATTCCTCTATCGCGGCGAAAGTAAGTTAGATGTGAGACCTAAAGCACAGAACAACGCTGACGCTGCCCAGAACAATTACGCAAGATGGGCATTCTACAAGCTCCTGGCGCTGTGCCGAAGACGCCAGCAACGACGAAACGGAAAACTGGCCTTGATTTCTCTGCCCTCAAACCCCTAACAACGACGGGCACTCGGAACTTCGCCGGATACCGTGATCCCAACGCTTCGCCAACGAAGAAAACCAAGGGAGGAAAGGCCAAGGACTTGGACGACATGGACAGCGACGCTGATGACGACGATGAAGTCGGCGCTGCTAACGACGACGACATCGAAATCAAGACCGAAGGTAAAAGCATGCTGTCCCCTGAGGATGTAGCCCGGCAAGGAGAACTAGCTGAGGGCGTTCGCAAAATCAAGGCGAGTCTCCCCCTGAACTTTTAAAATGTAAAATGAAAATACTAACTACCAACAGCTCAAGCGTGCCCACTCTGCCGACCCCGTCCACGATGTTTCGCCAACGAAGTCGCCCCCGGCCCTGGACTATCCAGCCAACGCCGCTCTCTCCCCAGGCAGTGAAGTTCCCACCAGCGCAGCCGCCGCACTCGCCGCCAAAGAAGTTGCCCCTGAAGCTGCTGTGGTCGGATCGCCGTTCAAGAAACAGCGCGCCAGCTTGCCTGGTTTCGACGAAGGCACGCGCACGAACCTGGGATCCGCGCTCGCGAACGCCTCCGGTTCGGCGATCAGCAATGCACCGCTTCTCCAACCGCGCAGTATGAGCGACAGTAATGCGTCGGGTCAGACAGCTGGCGCGGCAATAAGCGCGGTCGGCGGCCCCAGCTCCCTCATCAAGCAAGAGGAGAGCACGATGGAAGAAGACGAGGAATTGTGACAAGTGAATGTACAGCGAATGCTAGGTTGAGGTCAGGCCGGAATCAACATCCCGGCCCCTCCCCTTTTTTTCTTTTATTTTCCCCATTCGTAACCTCCAGCTCGGACGGCACTGCGGTGCCGTAATTGGTGTGCATGCGTGCGTGGCTGGACGAATGGATGGACAGATGGATGATTGAACGGATGGAAATCTTTTCGTGTTTTAGATGCAGAAAGTTGGAGTAAAGCATGTGTGGTGATGTTCGATTGCGCGGGCTACATTTTGAGGAAGGTGGTGGGGGAAGTAGTGGTGGTTGCTACAGGTGCTTCTGGATGTCTCCGAAGGGAATTCTTTTGCATTTTCAGGGAAGGTGAAGCAGGGGAGTTGTTTGCCGGTGCCCTCGCTACCAGGCATCGGGAGGATGATATAAACCCGGAAAGCTGGATAGGATATGATTTCGATCATGATGAAAAGAGAAACGGTCACATACACACGCACACACACACTACGTCGAGAATTGCAGTAGCGCCATCAGCAGTACGTCGGTAGACACACTCACGTTTGCGTTTTCCGTTGATGATGAAATGAGAGCGGGTTGCAAGAGAAGAACCGTTTTGAAGCAGCCTGTTTGGTGGGATCTGGGTGAATTGTGGTTTCAACGTGTGCGTTTGCTGCTGAGCTGAGTGTGTTTCGTCTTCTTTTCCGGCTTCCCTTCTTGGCACTCGTGCTGACGTAGTTGAGGACTCTGCTGTGAGGCACAGCCATTGCGCTCTCTAGAGGAGAAGCGATTAAAGAGCAATGGGTTTGGTTGGGGAAGTCTCTGGGGCTGCTGATCTTTGCTAGACTGAACTACAGACGCAGATCCTTCAGCTTGCATTTTGCGCCAAGGAGGTATTGTGGCGTAGTAGAGATCTCGGGGTACTGGTCGTCTGTGGCGGCGAGTTCTCCTTTCTTCAAGCTTCGGAAGCATTGAGGTGGCTGTAGCTTTTCGTTTGAAGCGAATAAAGCTAATAGACCAGAGTTGGGGCGACTGCCTGCGAAACTCTGCCGCTGCTGGTAGGGTCGATGGGTTGTCCAGTTTCACCGGGCGATCGGAGATAACCGGAGGAGCTGGCGATAAGCCTGGGCGGCGACTGAGTTTGGGAGCATATTTCCGAGTCTGACCTCGTGCGGTGAGAAGCTGAGTTACTGGTTGAAGGTTTCGTATTCGTATTCGTGCATCTGAGCTTCTGTGCCTCGCGGGTCACTTCAAGTCGCCAATGCTGCTAGCTAGTAATTCGTCTGGCGCTGACTCATTGCAAAGTGTGCTGAGGCAGCATTGTTGATGCAGGTGTGGTCGAAATAAAGACGAGCGGGCCAAGAACGACGATGCGGCCCGTGCGCGGGCACAAGCTTCCCTTTTGGGGAAAAAGAAAGCAGAAGAAGAAATCCAGATCGAGCAAAATGCAAGCTGGCTTGGGGTGAGCAATTGAGTGGCGGCATGTTACGGTAGTCTGCGCTGCCTCGTTACGCGTTATTAGCATTGCGAATCAACGGAAGTGCTGCAAGATTTAACGAGCACCAGAAGAAATTAGTCCAGCGCGCCCAATGACCAACAGCCACTACATCCGAGATGGCTCGACTTTAGCCAGAATCCCAGAGTGCATTGTGAAACCCCAGGACCACTTTCTGCAGGTGCCGAAATGCTATCACACCAACTACGATTCTTCCGGAAAGCGAGTGAGGGGAGGATGCTTGCTCGTCGGGCTTGAGGGCGTTTGAGGGGCTGTATGAGCGTGTTGGAGCAGGGTCTGTGGCCAACATCACAAATCGTTGATGCTGGTGTGGGCGGTTGTGACTCTGATTTATGAATGTGGCGTGGTAGAATGTGGAAAGGGTTGGTGTTTGCTGGCTCTGGTATGGCGCTTGGTGCAACGGGCTGAAACAAACCCGCAAGCTACTGAGGTCATTTTTGGCGGGCGGGCGTCGCGTCGGCGCGTCATGCTGCGATGAATGCACCGCGCAGGGTCCCGTCCAGTCCTGCGCCTGGACATCCCTCGTCGCTCTCCCCGCACCGCCTGCCATCTCACAACCATATCCGCGGCCTTGCCAAACACCTCCAGCAAACTTCCACCCCTGGTTAAATCCGCCAGCGATGGCCCCCGATCTGAACTCGGTCCCTCCGTCGCCGCGCCTGCCGCAGGCCACCACCAGCCCAGGCCCCGCGACCGCACCATCGAACGGCAGTGGCAGCAGCCACCACCAGCACCACCAGCACCACCAGAACCCGCCTGCTTCTGCATCCCACCCCTCATCGCGCCGCGCGTCCCAGCTGTCTCCCATGAACCCACCACCCCTCCCGCTCGGCGCCGCCGCCGCCAACGGCTCTGTTCCCCCGACCTCGCAGCCCCAGCAGCCCGCATACCAGCCCTTCCCGCCGCTGAGCCCACACCTGCCCGGCACCGCTCCGCGCGGAAGCGTGGACGAGGCCGGCGTACCCATGCGCCACCCGCGCCCGCTGACGGCTGCCGAGCTGCACCACGAGCTCGAGCTGGAGCAAGAGGCCGTGGTGCGTACATCCCGCCCTTGCCCCCTCTCCAAGTTTCGAGACATTTCTCCCGCACGTCCCTCCTTCCCACAGCTGACTCTTGCTCGCGCGCACACGCAGGTCAACCGCCTCACCCGCGAACTTAGCGCCCTGCGCGCCCACTCGGCCTCGGTCGCCAGCTCCGTCTCGTCGACCAGCACGTCCGCGCACCCGCCCAGCACCTTCCTCTTCGAAGCCACCGACCCCTCGGCCGTCCACGCCGGCGCCATGACGGGCCCCACCCACCCCACGGCCTCGCGCCGTCACCGCAGCTCCAGCAGCGTCAGTCGCGCGTCGAACCAGCAGCCGCAGTCGCACCGCTGGTCCATGTCGAGCAACCAGAACCAGCAGACGCAGCCGCAGGGCGGCGGTCTTGATGGCGCGGGCAGCGGTGTTGTTAGTGGGAGCAGCAGCACATATGCGGCTGGGGTGGGCATGGCGCGTAGCCCGAGTCTGGGCGTCGGGACAAGTGCAGCGGCGAGGTTTGAGGAGGCGGCGTTGCATAGGCAGGAGCTGGAAGAGGCGAAGAGGGAGAATGAGCTGTTGCGGAAGCGCATTAGGGAGTTGGAAATGGAGTTGAGGGGAAGGAGGTCGAGCGCTGCGACAGCGTCGCCGCGGGAGACGAGTGAGAGTAGGGGTGCGCACGGGGAAGAAGCTACTGCGTCATGAGGTGTCGAGGCCGCGCTGAGGGGTGTTGAGGGAGGGAATTCATTTGTGGCGTCTCGGTGCTGGGAAGGGAACTTCACATGGTTTTGATTCTCGAAGGATTCGGTAATTCGGTAAAGTCGGGACTGGTATTCGGTATTCATTTCGCACGGCGTTGGGCAAGCTTGAGCCTTGCGGGCTGGGTAATCATGTAATGCACGCCAGAATAGCTTGGAGTCAGGGAGTTGGCTGAGTGGTATCCCATTCCTCGTTTTTGGAGCCTTCCGACAATATGTGTAGCGGCTGCGATGCAGAAATGCCTTTGATACTATCGCTTTTTGCATGTGAGGACTTGGGAGTAATCTGATGCAAGTTAGAGCCGAAAATTATTGTGGCGTCAAATTCAGCTACGCACCCGCAGCTGAAGCAGGCACCGGGACTTACACGTTTGGAAATGTGCCGGATAAGTCTTCGTCAAAGCAGGTAGTTTGGGTTGCAATGAGTGAAAGATAACTGAGCTGATATTCAGGACTGCGGACACGAAGAGAGGAAGCAATCTGCACTATAGGTAAGAGAAAGCAGTATGTGCCCCAAAGCAAACATTCTGTTAGAGTACTGGCGACTCGCGATCCTCCATCGCGGAGTCAGAGTCCTCCATCGTGGACTACTCGAAACTGTCAACCAGAGCATGCAGGTTCTCCATTTGAAAAGGGATGATTCGGATCTTGGATGATTTTCCCGGTTGCAATATCCCTAAGTTCCTTCTCTTCACCGTCGAGGAGGTATTGTTTCAGGTGCTGATTGAGTTTCGGTTCGCCGGTTGGCGAGCATTCCAGGCATGGCTCGTCAGCAATTTTAAGTTCCGATGTCATTTGACCGGAATCTTGGATTTGCAGAAGAGAACTATAGAAAATGAGGAATGAAGGTGATTTTTTTTTTTTTTTTTGGCGTCTTTTCGAGTCCACACGGTCGAGAACGCTTGAGTTGTCGGTCGAAACTGAACACATAATCTCTCCGCATCCTCAACAATATTTCGGCCAAAGGCTTATCCATAGATACTACACCACGTAGCTCTGCATCATATGCCAACATGAGCCTACAGGTGTTTGGGTCATCAGGACTAAACAGCATCTAATGAAGTGCCTAATGCCACACAGAGAGTCCTTGCCAGAGCTGGTTTGGATCTGCGCCTGATTCAAGCAGTTTCTCAATGTGAGCAAATGAGTTGGTTGTAAGCAGGGAGCCTGCAAAAGGTTGTATTCTCAGGTGCGAATCCTTGGTGCAGTAGGATTCGCCTGTGATGGCGTTATATACCGGGGCTAGTGAGTAGCACCTGATAAGCACGTGGGACGCACGTGAACAGCACCCGAAGAGCATGCCAGGGCCTATTGTCCTGACACTCAATGACCTTCAGTATGTTAGGCGGGTCAAAGAGAATCAACACTATATTCAGTGGTCTTGCCCGTGGGCCAATGCCTGTTTTTGTGACAGATTTTCCGAAATATCTCAATTCAGGTATCCCAGACCCCAATCCTGACCGAGGCGACCAGCCAGCCATTCGTCAAGATAATAAGCATTGCCAAACATCTCTTTCTCTGATTCTCCAAGGTAAAGGCGAATTAAGTCGATGAAGTGATATAATTCATCAATAATCATGAAGCGTACCTGCTGGGCGTTCTGAGCATAGAGCTCGTCCAGTAGTCGAATGTTGTAGAGCATATCATGTAGGATGTCATCGGTAGCCTGTAGAAAACCGTAAGGGTGGAAGTGAGCAGAGAACAATCTCATCGCACTTCTCCAACATCTCGTAAAAGGCACTCTTCCTCTGCTGGTACTAGGTTCTGCAGCTCCTTACTTTTTAAAAGGTCTTTAAGAATTCCTGCACAGTCTCGTGGATGAATCTGCAAGCTGGAAACTCGTTTATTTCGTAGACTTCGGTCAGACCAGCACAACAGCTGTTCAAGCGACCTTCGAACCGGTTGTTACGCCGGGCCAGCTCGTCCTCTGGTAAAAGTAGAGGGTAAAGCTTTCGCATGGATGGAGCCAAGCCTTTTCTGGTCCCGTCTAGATGCTCCGCTATCTTGATAGCCAGAGTATGGGATGGTGACTCTACACTCCCGAGTAACGAGATATGAGAGAGCATCCGGAGGCCCTCTGCTACGTCTTCTGGAGCAACATGATCCAGAAGCATGAGCGCATATAAGCCATTGGGACCACCCAGTTCGTCCGGAAGAGCTCCTAAGCCCTCTTCGATAGAAACAAGACTTGCTCGGTTGCGGAGCCTTTGCATGACCCTTTCAACAACGAGTCATACCCACAGAAAAACGCCATTGGCTTTTTCTTGGATAGTTTCGGTGATCTTTTCCTTCGCATTCGCGTCTTCGAGAAGCTCCAGCTGCATACTGTGTTGCGAAAGTTCGCCTTCAATAAAAACCCGCATGTTCGGACGACTGCTTTGAATACTCAGGGATTTTGTCTGGCTCAAGGGTGAATTCTGCTGCCCTCTGCTGTGAAGCAGCGCTGACGGCTAGCCGCAAAGGCGTAAGCTTCCAGAGTGACGGTAATAGGGGAATTTCGAGCGCAGGGAGTAGTATAGATGCTGCTCTCCTGTATGCTCAGTCATTCCAAGTGAGACGAGGTGAAAGAAAAAACCGCGTCAAAAGGTCTTCATATTCTCCAGCCACGCAATTGCACCAATCAATACCACGAGACGAGACCACTAAGGCACTGAAAATCAGAACGAAAAAAAAAAAATACAAGTCGGGATCTCCTGTCCGCACACATACGCCATAAGCCATGCCACGATGCACTGCTCGTCTTTTTATTTCTGCCGGAATCCACCTGTCGCAACGAACAAGCAGCCGTGAGAACCCCGTGATCCCAAAAAGTCCCAAAGTGTCATATTCTACAACCGATAGAAAAAGGAGCCGGTGAAAGAAAAAGACAGGAGCATTCCATGAGAAGCAGATATAAGAGAAAGACCTTAATACGGAACTCATGTATTAAACAAGAAGTATCTTTCCCACGAGTGCTGGGTTGCACTGAAAGGTCCTGGCGGCAGAAAGTCGCCATACAGTGATGGAGGGTATGTCTAATCCGCGTACATAGCCTCAATAAGATAGATGACGCCGAAAATCAGAAACGCGATGGCGCCGCCGAGAGTAACTGCCAGTTTGTTAGAGCGACCGGGTCGGTGGATGGAGGACACGAGAACTTACCAACGCGCATGCTGACCTTTCCAGCGATAGCTCTACCACCGATAACAGCCGCGCTAGTACAAATTCCGTGGCCAACGACCGCACCGGCAGTGACCCACCAGTAGTCCTGACCAGCAGCCATGGCGATGGTGGCGATCTGGCTCCTATCGCCCCACTCGCCGAGGAAAGTCATAACAAAAGTCTGGACCCAGGCCGGGCTGAGAAGGAGAGAGAAAAGATTGTTGAGGCCACTTAGGATGTTTGACAGAGATGCGCCGCTAGTAGGAGAAGGAGACCGGGCCGGGGAGGAAGAAGGGCTACGGTGAGTGGGCAGGCGGCTGTTCGACCTCGAGCGACGACCGCGGGTACCAGCCTCTAGAGCATAGGGAGAGATGGAAGAACGGCGCCTCTTGATGCTGTGCTCTTTCTCTTCCAATTCGGCTTCAACCTCCTTCATCTCTTCGCCGACACCCTCGTCAGGGCTCATGGCAAGACCCTCACGGAGCAGCTTGACACCGAAAACGAAGAACAGAATAGCGGCGGCGAAGCTGGTCAGCTTCTTGGGGAGAAGCGTGGGGACAGCGTGGCCCAAGACGGCAGATAAAACGGTCATGGCGATCAAAGCGGCGAAGGCGGCAGAGAAGACGACGAGACGAGGGTGGCGCATGGCCATGAGGGCTGCCACAAGGAAAGTCTTGTCGCCAATTTCGGAGAAGATGATCATCATGAAGGAGAGCACGAAGGAATGGAACGGCTGAATGATGCCCTCGTCGTCTTCATCATCGGTAACAGTGGTAGAGGTCTTGGAAGAGGAAGACTTGGAGGGAGAATCATAGGAATCTTTGGGCATACTTGGGATGACGGGTCTAGCGGGGCTGCTATCGCCGTGTGGCGTATCCGGGAGGTCTGTGGGTTTCTGGGGTAGCACGTAGTTAGCACACAACTCAGGACCCTGTGCAAGGGTCGTCGGGGCCACCAACCGCCAAACCAACAGCGCCCTTCGCCTTGTCAGAGGTGGAGGTTACCAGGTCGTCGTCGTCGCTTGCATCGGCAGAGTCCACCCCCATGCGTTCTTGCTCGTCGCTGGACAAGGGGCGCTCCTCGTCCGGGGACATGGGGATTTTCCCAAGCTTCTCGCCTTTCTCTTTCTCCAGCGCCTTATGCTCCTTGGTCCTCTGGGTGACACCGCCCTCGGTGCCTGTCGTACCCTTCTTCGGCACAGTGCGATCGGGATCATCCATGACGCCAATGTCCTTTTCAGACGCGATTTTCTTCTGGTCTGCTATGACGGTGTCGGAAAGCGATTCGTGGGCGCTGTCGGAAGCCTTCGAGGGCTTCTCCATGGGCGTGTTCTCCAGGACGAAAGGACCAGCGTGAGGCTTGCCATCGAGCCCGTCAACCGGGGCGTCCTTGGTGCCGATGTCGAGCTTATTCGTAGCCGCGGCGACAGCTTTCTGCGAGTCGCGCACTTTCTGGACGCCATTCCCGTCCACATCAACGACGACGGCGGAGGCGAGCACCGGGAGGAGCAGCAGGGCAGCTATCTCCTGTTTCCTCAGAATCATGGCGTCCGGAGAGAGGAGGCGGCTCGGAGGGAAGGGCGGTCAAAAGGGGGAGCTGAGAAGAGCGGCTCGTCGCTGACGTAGGGCTGCACGCAGCTTGGCGACGAAGAGCGCGGTGGTAGAGGGTTGCAAGCAGGCGAAGGAGCGGATGTCGGCGGCCGGAAGGGACAGGTAGCGCGACGGAGAAACGGGAGGTCAGCAAGCGGAGGGCGGGGCTTGTTGATGGTGGTGCATCTGTTCGGTTGGGGGAGAGACTAGGTGGCTTTGGCGTAGAGCAGGAGAAAGTCGCCCTTGGGTGAGGCGGTGCAGGGGCTACGTAAGTTTGAAAGCAGGCTGCGCAAGGGGCCGGACGCTGCAAAACAAGCCGCTTGACCAGTTCGGTGCAGCGCGCGACTTGCGCTCTCTGCAATTGGGCCGAGAGGGTCGAGCAGACTGATTGATTTAAGGTGCGCGAGCTCTGCGCGCTTGCGCCTCCAGACCCGAGCCCGCGACGCGAGCAATCCAGGCGTCAAATCTCCCGCGCGACGGTTGCACGATCGCCGCGGCGAGACGGCGCTGATCTCCGCAAGGATTTCTGCTTTCATCGCGCCAGGGCCTGGGGCAGAAAGTCAGAGAGCATCGACAACGAACCTTCTGCTTCAGTGCTTATCCAAACTGCCCATTGCGCCTTCCACCAACTCTGTTTCGCGCCTTCCGAACAAGCCCACCTCGCCACCACCCTCTGCCATCTTCCTCTCGCCCCCAATTTGCCCCGTCTTCGTTACCGTGCGGGTCGCTGTCCTGCCGCCGACTGTTCTTCGTTAGTCGAGCACCGCCGCTCGCATCCATGGCGCAACACCAGCGCGTGCGATCGCGTACCCCGCAACAAGCTGACGCTCCACGGTACCGCACAAACCGCACCACGCGCAGCCAGAGCCGCGACATCGAGCAAACCCGCGACACAAGCGTCGAGAGCACTCACAGTGCCCGCGGCACTTACGCCTATGGCTCCCGGGACTCCAGGAGAACGGCAGGGAGAAGTCGGTGATTTGGTGTTGTTTTGAAACTCAGTGCTAATCCCCACCTCCAGACCTTTCAACCGTTCCAGAAGATGCCGACGTGACGTATCCAGATCTCCCGGGACAGGATGCGGAGGAAAGCCATAGTGCCCGTGAGGTAACTCCACCTCTGTTTTCCCCCAGTGAAGAATACACCACTCACCAAGCCCCCGACGCTTAGTCCGTCATCTCTGGTACCACCGCAATTTCCACGGCCCAGACCGTTCATGATCCCGCCGACTTGGACGCCGAGTTGATGCTCGACGCTCTTGACGAGCTGTGCACAGATGCCGGCAAAATCTTGGACATCGTTGCCCCAAACACTGCATCTGCCGAACGCCTCGCTTCTCTTGTTTCCGAAGTCACCAATCCTGCCTCGCGAACTAGCATCGTTCTTGAGAAGCGTGAAAAGCGCTTCAGGGACGCGCGCCAATATTTTGGTGACGCCGAATTCATCAATAGAGACACCGTCCTCGCATCGTTCGCTGGTGGCCCAACCCCCTACATCTCTGCTAATCTTTTTCGCCGCCCGGATGCCATTATCTACAAAGCAAATATAGCGACCTTTGCAATCCAGATTGCCGCTATTACCCATGGACAACTTCGCGCATACGACATCCTCCTGTCTTTGGATAACACCTTCCCTCGAAACTTCTTGGCATCACTTGACGAGGAACGAGTGGACCTTGGCCACGGAAGCAGTGCTCTTGTGAAGCAGACGCTCGAGGTTGCCTTGGATATACGCACCCAATTTGCCATTTCTCTACTGACCAAAGATCAAGGCGAGACGGGCTTCGACCCGGACGCCACAATCCAATCAGTATTCTTTGCCATGTCAGACGGAGAGAATGGTATGCCTGAGAAGGCTCCTCTACGCGGGTGGGAGATTGAGGGCTTTGGTATGGGCGATGAAGATTTACCCAAACTGATCAGGCAAACCATTGCTCAAAGGATCGCTGATGTCAGAGAATGCTTTCAAGGTGAAGAAGAAGCTCTGGAGCATGGCGACTATGTCGATTTAGCAAAGCTCAACGCCAAATTCCCCTGGTCCGATTTTGTAACGCGTACTCTGAGCTGGATCCGTCTCCGCAACATCGAACTCGACAACGAGATCACCTCGTTGGGTGGTGTTTCTGAAATCGTGTCATCTTTGACGGAGTACCACAGGACAGGCGAACCTGAGCCACTTGACACCCGGGGGCGGTCAACTTCCCAGAACCAAGGAACGACCACCATGGACGCAAACGTTGAAAGCCAGACAATTCCTAAGACTGCACCATCGGTTGCCAATCTTGTAGGACGATACATGGCTCGTTTGTCGGGCCAGCTGACCAATGTTGCAAATGAGCCTGTGGACGAACCAGACGAAAGTGACGAGGCTAACGGCGCAGCCACCGGAATCGTCGACGACTACCAACCGCCCGTTCTTGGGGATGATGATGACGATGACGACTCAAGAACATTCGTGAACGCGCCAACAGAGCGCAGCACTATGCAAGGTGACCTCGAGATTTTACAGCAGCGAGAGAAGCAGAACAAAGAGAACATGCGAAGATCTCCTACCAATTCAACCCTACCACGCAGGTCTGTCTTTGACAGACAACCTGGAGCGACGCGCGTCCCTTTCGATGATCCAGACATTCTTCCTACCGGAGATACTGCCTCGTCGAGCAAGAGTCGGGACAAAAGGCGGCGCGCCGACAGCGAATCGGACGAAGATGAGGAATTCGAAACACGCATCGCGCAGGACAGGCGAAAGGCGCCTGTGCGGAAGCAGTCGCGCTATACTGCTCCATCTATGACACCACCCTCAGCTCGGGGACGAAGCCAAACGACCCGTCCATCCGCCCGCAATAAGGAGGCTACACCGGATCTAAGTGACGAGGAAGAAAGTAGCGCATCTCACGCCCAACAGTTGAAGACAGTGAGCCAACAAGCCAGGGCGTCGAGTTACACTGCTGGGGCATCTGCTGCTAGGGGGCGTCAACCGTGGAACGACGAAGAAGTAAACACCTTTTTGGAGCTCGTACAGAAGTATGCATGGGAGACGCAACCCTGGAAAGCTATCAAAGAAGCGGATGCAGCAGGAGACAACGTGCTCTTTCACAGGACTAACGTAGATCTCAAAGATAAGGCCATGAATACCATATTTCTTTACAAGAAGTAAGCACGGACAAGACGTACCGCTCCTGATATTCGTCCTCTAACAATACCACAGATCTGGCCATGCGTTGCCACCCGGGCTTGAGGTTTTCAAATTGCCCAAACACCTTCAAGCGAAGCTCGATAGATGGCGCGGAACTTCTCCCTAGAATGGAGCACTGCATCTCACGGATGCTTCTTTCTCCTTTCTTGTGATTCCTCTCTTATTTTCCCTCTGTAAACTCTTGGATGTCCAAACGCGCCACAGTAGGATCGGTGCAGCATGCTCAGATTACAAATTACATCCGGCTCTCATTCTAGGCGGAATAACTCCGTTTCCAAGTCTAGATCCTACAAATTTTGGGCACAAAGAACAGACTCGTTAGCCTTCTTTGCTTCGTAGCTTCTTAGGTTTGCCTTTTTTTTTTTTTGGCGAGTGGAGAAGGATTGGAAACGAGTCCAAACTGAAAACCCAAATCCTGGAATTTGAAATTTGTCGAGGCTGCCGTCAGTGGCTAAATACCTATCAAGGACGGCACCGCTCTCTTCCGGACTAGGAGTCACCAACTCAACAGCATCG
This sequence comes from Macrophomina phaseolina, assembly GCA_020875535.1. Classification (NCBI taxonomy): domain Eukaryota; kingdom Fungi; phylum Ascomycota; class Dothideomycetes; order Botryosphaeriales; family Botryosphaeriaceae; genus Macrophomina; species Macrophomina phaseolina. The sequence continues at coordinate 3,534,547 of JAEQDS010000069.1, read as the reverse complement.
TCATCATCATCATCATCATCACCGTCACTCCAGCTTTCCTGGCGTTGGTCGAGCGCCGTTACAGCCTCTACTTTCCGCAACGACGCGGCCTCGCAAGCCTCCAAGGCGGCGAGTAGCGCGCTCTGCATCCGAGCCCGTACTCGCTCCAGCTTATCTCGGTCTGCTTCCGCGCCAAGCTCCTGCAGCGCCTCGATGCACGCCAGCACTCACTCGAGAAACGCGTAGCCCTTGAAGAAAACCCACGTTGTCCCCACCGCCACTGCTCTTATGCTCGACGCCGTGGCGCAAAATGGCTGTGAAATGCACCAGACGGGACTGCAGGACAGTGCGGATAGAGGTGCCTGATTCCCTCTCTCCGTCGGTGACGAGAGATAGGAGGGCGGCGGATGTTTGGCTGTTAGAGGCGGGCAGCATCTGGAGCAAGATGGCCATGGCAGCCTGAAAGGGTATGATACGGAAGAAGCCGTTGGCGTGGACGAGAGCTAAGGGTGCAGGTTCGGTTGTGTCGTGAGCTGGAGGGAAATAAAGCGTGGGTGCGGCGAGCGAAGATGGTGTGGCGAGTATTAAGGTAGAGACAGTTTGCTGAAGACGATGGGGCAGTCGGCGGGCTTCCAGCCGGAGCGGAAGTGCGCCAGGTTACCGGCGCAGATGCCGCCGTGGTCGACTTCGATCTTGATGTCCGTCTCCTCAAAGGGCTTAGGCTCTTAGGAAGCCCACTTCATGTTTCCCGAGACTGACGACTTGTTCTGCCCTGTCAGTTCCGTTATGCGGATTGCCAGGCTATGTTGATCTGGTAAGTGAAAGTGGATTGAGGTACCGTTCTAGGAAATACTAAAAGTATAGTGAGCATCTGCTGAATTATTTAGATATAACTGGGGCTTTAAGCGCCCCTCTTGGGACTATTTAAAATATCAGAAGTCCAGCAACCGGACGCCATGTCAGATGTTGAATAGTTGTTAGCCAATATAAACTTACCTGGAGTTGTTCCTCAGCCGAAATCATAGCTATACACTTCGGTCTCACCGGAAAAGCCAGTGCTCGTTTTCCTCTTGAAGATAATAGTCTTCGGAAGTAGCCTGAGATCATTATGGAATTTGTCGAATGCGTTGGTTTGAATTTATGTGGGACTGCGTCAAGGGTTGGGTCGGGTTCGTCTCTGGAATGAGCCTAAAACCATGGTCCTATAGAGCTAGTGTTGGAACGAACTATCCTTGAGCTGCTTCAAAGATTATAAACGATCTTGCTAACAGAGAACACTGAAGCAGGAGACAAGTTGAGAGAGGCACGCGATAACTGTCGTATTTGAAGGAGCTTTGATTTCGATGAGTCGGCACTGTAAACCTTCTTTCTGGCATACCACAGACCAGGTCGTTCAATTGCTGAACAGCCAGTTGCTTAGAGACACCAGGACGCATGATTTTACCTCCTCACCTATCCTAAACCTCTCATCCAATTCCCGCATTTACATTTTGCCTCCCTCTTGCTTCTTCTTCCTAGGACGTACAGAACAAAATACTAACCAACCACATCCTTTTCCAACAATAACTGAGAGATCCACCTCTTAACAGAGGTAGCTCACAACATCCGTTGTGGTCTAGGGGCTAGGATTTGCCGCTCTCAGTCCTCACAGAGAGTTCATCTCGCTTGGAAACCAAGTGCCGGCAAGGCCCGGGTTCGATTCCCGGCGACGGAAACGTTCTTTTGCCATTCTCCCGTTACACAACTTCCATATGCGATCATGTTGTGGTGGCGGGAAATTTTTTTGGTGTTGCGGCGGTGCCGGGTTTGGGGGGCGGACCGAGCTTGGGGTGGGAGCAGACCGGGTGGTGAAGCGAGAAAATATTCGTGGCCGGTCGGATGGGAAAATGAACGGTCGGCGGCGGTTCTCGTCTGCGCTCGGTCGCACTTTGTGGGCGCCAGGATACGCCGGAGGAACCCTGGGGCTGATTTGTGGAGGCCCCGCTGTGGGACATGGTGGTTGGTGCTTTCGGTGACTTGACTGTCGTGCGGAGTACGATGTCCATGTCCGATTATCGCAATGACTGTGGGCCAATGGGAAGTATCGTGAACGTAAGAACTTCTCGGTTTTCGCAATGTCCGGTTACCGCCATGGAATCCATTTCTCTACTCAAGTCCTGATTCCTTCGGTGCGCGAGTACCCAGGTCGTTCCCAAAAGAGTTACAACCAGGATGTACAATTATGCGTGGGAAGCTGAAGCGTTCATCCGGACGTAATAATCTAGAAAATCTGATGATACTTACGTCCATAAGAATGCTTCGACTCCCCACAAGCACGCATGTTTGCACGGCTGCCTGTTGCAGATATCTGGAATCAACCACGTAAGGAAATATTGGGCCAAAGAAAGTAGCCCCCTTTAATGCCCAAATGTTGGAAATAGGTCCAAGGGTCTCTATTTTGCCTCCCCTGCTCTTGCTTGGCTCCATTATCATGATGCATTGATATGCTAATGTCGTAAATGTTCCCTCATAGCTTGAAATCCGCAGCTTGTCTTTCCCAACCCATCTCGCTTGGCTCTAATGCCGATACTTTATCCACAAGCTCCAGCTTCCGCTCGCGTGACCTTTCAGTGCAGAGCTCAAAAATGGTGCTCAAATTGAAAGTCAAAGCGTGAAAAGCATAAGCCGAGTTCTCCCCATGGTCAATCAGATCCTCCAACACCATCCGGGCATCCGAGATCCGACCGACGTAAAGCAGGCACACAGCGCGGTTTTGAGCGATCATGGGATCTGTGGGATTTGATGCGGCAAGAGTATCCCAAACCGCCAACGCTGTAGGGTAATCCGCTTCAGCCATAGCGACCAGAGCATTCAGTGGGTCCGCAGGAGCCGGCGCATCAGCATTGGTGGGTGGTGCAGGAGACGGCGAGGTTGCAACGCAGCGCTTGGCAGCATCGATGTCGCCAACCTTGATCCAAGCCAATGCCTCCATGGTCTTAAGCCGGGTGGATTCGGGTGTCAGCGATGCTGAATCTGCCTTCTCTTCTGCTTTGACTGCCTCCTGAGACCCCGAATCCGCGCGTACGAGTCCTGCCAGGTGCCTTGCAGCACCTTCGCACTCTCCCATCTCTATCAACGCATTTGCGACTCTGATGGCAAGTTCCCTCAGCCGATCCTTCCACATCTGTTTTGTCGCGGCATCCTGCGTCTTAATGGCCTCTATTCTTGCCTCGCGAGCCAGCTCGTAATAGCCCATAACGCCCCGTCGCCAGTCTCCATAGCCGAGGCCCATGAGGCGTACGGCGAGAACGCGCAGTTCCCAAGGCACTATATGGGCTCCGGTGAGCGGGTTGCGGTAGAAAGCGCTAGTCAAGTCACCTAGTAGCTTCGCCTCTGCAGCGGCCAGCGCGTGTTGATTGAGAAGAGTGAGACATGCCAGACGCACATAGAGTAGTGAGAATATAGTTGGATGATCTGTAGGCGAAGTGTTCTTTACTAGGGCGGTTGCGGCGGAGACGGCAGCAAGACGATAGTGTCCGCCATCGAGCAGGGCGCGAAGCGGAGTAGAGGGCGCAGGTTGATGCGAGGCCGAAAGAAAGGGTTGTGGAATGGTATGGGGAGGAAGCGGGTGGAAGTTGTTCGGGTGAAGGAGGAAGCCAAAATCCTTCTCTGGCGACTCGAGGGCGGAGCCAGGCGTGGAGGTTGTGGGCGATAGGACCTGCGGGGGGCGGGTGGGCGTGATAGGCTGTGGATGGTGCTGCTGCTGCTGTTGCAAATGTGGATGCGTGAAGGGATTGGGCGACAGGGGCGCTTGAGGGACCTTGGGAGAGGCAGAGGACGCAGATAGAGGACTGATGGGGCATCAGCAGATATGGGGAGAGACGGGCGACATGGGGTGACGCACTCATCAAAGTCGGCGTCCAGCGGCCCTTTGGTGGAGCGGCGGGTAATGGCTACTGCAGCGTGTTAGCTACAGATAGGGCGGCACTAGGCGCAGAGGCGTACTGCGACGGCGCTCATCGCTGGAGGCCATGCGGCCATGGCCTTTGGCGCGAGGAGGTGCTTGCATGGCGGACAGGAGGGTAGGTTCAAGAACAAGTTGTGGAGCTCTGACGGTGCTAGCGGTGTCGTTTCCTGCGGACTTAGGCGTTAGGGGTGCCAAGGCCGGGGGCGGGCGTGATGCAGCTTCCAAGATGCTTCATTGGTCCGATTTCGGACCAGAGGCGTGGTCGGCCCCCTCCTCGGCAAGGTGGAAATTGTCGAACGAAACCACTCACACTATTCCTGACTCACCAGCAAGCATTCCTCTCCTCCATAAGATACCCGCCGCGCCCTCGCCATTCTCAATTCTGCGACCTGGCCATTGACACCTCCCCGCTCCTCCTCCGCGACTGACGCCCCACGGGCTCGCCACTCGTCATAATGCTTAAAGCACGCCAATCGCGTGGCGCTCTTAAGAGCTTCAATACCGCCGCCCGTCGTTTCTCCTCGACCCCCGCCCCTCAGGCCGTGTCGCCTTACCGCAAAGCCGCTGTCCAGCAGGTTGCTCAAAAACCTGTCGTGAAGAACGCCATCAAGCGTACTCAGAGCACTGCCGCCGCCCAGCAGACCGGCAGGCCCGTTCCCTCGCCAGCTTTCAATCACCGCGATGACTCCCAGCCGCAGGTGGCTTCGCGCTATGCCCCGCAGATGGATCATTCGTTTGTGGGCATGAAGGGAGGCGAGATCTTCCACGAAATGATGTTGCGCCAGGGCGTCAAACACATCTGTAAGTGGCGCCAAAATGAAAAAAAAAAAAAAAAAAAACCAACGTGTTCCTGAGTTTGTTTTTTCACCGCCAACGAATATACTAATACCATGACTCAGTCGGATATCCCGGAGGCGCTATTCTCCCTGTTTTCGATGCCATTTACAACTCGCCGCACTTCGACTTCGTCCTCCCGAGACATGAGCAGGGTGCTGGCCACATGGCCGAGGGTTACGCTAGGGCTTCTGGCAAGCCCGGTGTAGTTCTTGTGACCTCCGGCCCTGGTGCCACCAACGTCGTTACACCTATGCAGGATGCCTTGATGGACGGTACTCCCATGGTTGTTTTCTGTGGTCAGGTTGTTACTTCTGCTATCGGTTCGGATGCATTCCAGGAGGCCGACATGCTTGGAATTTCGAGGGCGTGCACCAAGTGGAATGTGATGGTCAAGAACATCGCCGAGCTACCCCGTCGCATTAACGAGGCTTTCGAGATTGCAACCAGCGGTCGCCCTGGCCCTGTCCTGGTCGACCTCCCCAAGGACATCACCGCTGGTGTCCTGAACAGGCCCATTCCGGTTGTCAGCAGCCTTCCGACTCACCCTAGTGCTGCCAGCTTGGCAGCGCGTGAGTTGAGCCGGGCTCAGCTTGAGGGCACCATCAAGCGTTCCGCCAACCTGATCAACATGGCTAAGAAGCCCGTTATCTATGCCGGTCAGGGTATTGTTGCGACTGCAGAAGGTCCCGCGCTTCTGAAGGAGCTTGCAGACAAGGCCAATATTCCTGTCACCACGACTCTCCAGGGTCTTGGCGGTTTCAACGAATTCGACCCTAAGTCTCTTCACATGCTTGGTATGCACGGTTCCGCGTATGCCAATATGGCTATGCAGGAGGCCGACTTGATCATTGCTCTCGGCGCTCGTTTTGATGACCGTATTACCGGTCACGTCGCTCGCTTTGCGCCTGCCGCTCACGCTGCCGCTGCTGAGGGCCGTGGTGGTATCATTCACTTCGAGATCATGCCCAAGAACATCAATAAGGTCGTCCAGGCCACTGAGGCTGTCGAAGGCGATGTTGCGACGAACCTGGCTGCTTTGATCCCGCAAGTGAACGCCGTGGCCGAGCGTCCTGAGTGGTTCGAGCAGATCAATGATTGGAAGCAGCGCTTCCCGTGGTCCTATGAGAAAGAGGGTGCCAACGGCATGATCAAGCCTCAGACCGTCATCGACAAGCTTAGCAAACTCACTGAGAGCATCCGTGACAAGACTGTTATCACCACCGGTGTTGGTCAGCACCAGATGTGGGCGGCCCAACACTTCCGCTGGACGCATCCGCGTACTATGATCACCTCTGGTGGTGCTGGTACCATGGGTTATGGTCTTCCTGCCGCGATTGGCGCCAAGGTCGCTCGTCCTGAGGCCCTTGTCGTCGACATCGATGGTGATGCCTCTTTCAGCATGACTCTTACTGAGCTGAGCACTGCTGCTGAGTTCAACATTGGTGTCAAGGTCATCATCTTGAACAACGAGGAGCAGGGTATGGTCACTCAATGGCAATCTCTCTTCTTTAAGGACCGCTTTGCGCACACCCACCAGAAGAATGCCAACTTCGTTAAACTCGGAGAGGCTATGGGTGTACAGGCTCAGCGTGCCAGCAAGCCTGCTGAGCTTGAAGAGAAGTTGAGCTGGCTCCTCAACACCGACGGTCCCGCGCTTCTCGAGGTTGTTGTTGACCAGAAGGTGCCTGTCCTCCCCATGGTCCCGGCTGGTAGCGCTCTCCATGAGTTCTTGGTGTACGACGAGGGTATGTTTAATATTTCATCAATTCCTACAGCCGTGCATTTTGCTAATATCTATTGTAGCCAAGGAGAAAGCTCGCCGTGAGCAGACCCGCCAGCGTTCTGGCAGGTAAATATCCCACTATATGACGAGCGCAAGAGGAAGCCAGGTTCGAAATATATTTTCTTTTACGGTTGAGTCGTCTCGTTGGGCTCATGGGCACGAACGAACAAGAGGACAAAATTTTGGAACAACAAAAAGCGGCATTGAGACCCCGGTGGGACTTGTGATCTCATTTGTTTTACTACTATTTACGCATTCATGCTTGCTCTTCCGTTCACCTCGCAAGCTCGCGTATGATTGGCGTTCGATTGGGGTTTTGGGTCTTTGATGGGGCTTTCTTGAGACTGCCACGGGCACACACCCACTTTATTACTATTTCCCGGAAATGTTTGAAAAGCATAAAAGTTGATTACTTTCTGGTCCTGAGTTTTACCCTTTTTGTCGTTAATGCCCTTCTCTTTGGATTTCTTTATATACCGTCGCGGTAGCGAGCGGAGGGATGGACAAGTCATACGGACCGCGGGATGCTTGTCATGGGCAGTTGTCCTGGGCGATGAAGTTTATCCGTCAATCTTGCATGGAATTTTTTGGAGGAAACTTCCCCGCGCAGAAAAATCTGCTTGGACAGCATATAAAGTGTGCGCCGATCATTTTCTCTGGCTATCGACAACCCGGCTTCTGACTTTTGCGGTCCGTGAAGGTGGGAACGAGCCGCTCAGAAAACTGCCTCTACCGGCATGAAGTGACGTATACAACACCATCGATCCTTCCTGTGGCTCATAATCAATTTCTCGACATCATGAACCCCACTAGTAGCCACCCTCCCTTGATCTACTTTCTATCGGGTCATTCCATCGAGACACTGATGAGGGTGATGTTTGTGACGCCAGCTGCAGCGGATGCCGAGTTTGGGTACTGGAAGCGGACACGGCGAAACAGTGAGCCGGGGGTTTCTGGTCAGTCATAAGACTGCGTACGAGATTTGACAATAAGAAGGATGACCTCGCCAGCGGGCGAGGACTGAGATCACATAGTTCGCTCCTGACAGCGATGAGTGTGTACAGGTATGGCCACGGCAGCTTCGTGCTTGTGTTCTTTCTCCAGATCACAGGATGATTGAGTTTCTGAACACTCTAAAATGCAAGAAGTACCCTTGGGGAGTCAAAGGAGTCATTTAGCCGCCAATTTCAGTAGTATTCTCAGACATTTACCTGCAAAGAACTGCTGCGATTGCATTTCAGTGGTAGTCGTTATTACGGTTTTTGAAGCAGATCGGCATTTCCATTCAATTAGCGCGGCAAGCAAGATCTTGGACAATTCTGATTCAGCGAGAACGTCTTTCCTTTCATGTGTTCTCTGCCATTACAAGTCAGGGGCGAGCGTCTCCAAAAACCAAGAAGAACACACAGAAGATAAGGAGGTGATAATGCTGCTATCATGCTTATCCGATCTCTCAATAGCTATCGGTCTACGAGTAGCACAACTTCTTTATCGTTTCCAAGGCGCGGCTTTGCGAACAAAAGCATGACCACTTTTCAGATAGCGAAAAAGATGACAAAGACAAGTTACTAGAGTAAAGAAGGAAAAAAACCTATTCGATCACTATCTCCCATGGTATAAAGCGAAATAAAAGAGAAAACATTGGGTTCCCCTTTCGACCCTTGCAAACACCGAATATCAGAATGAATGATCTGAAGGGGCTCGCTGATGGCACTTGCAAACGATCATGGAGAAAGGCAACGAAGATCCCACAGCAAACGCAATTGTGCATTTAGAAGTTAGTCTGCTGGCCAATGGACTCGAGAGTGCTGGCTTTCCCGCCGTAAACCTCGGGAACATTGGCGCCGAGCTCGCCGGCGAGCTGGTTGCCATAGGAGAGGACGGTGAACTTCTGGATGGTCTCCTTGGGCAGAATGAGCTTGAAGGCCTGGAACATCCAACCCATAACAACGGGGACGTTGACAAAGAACTTGCGGCTCAATGTCTCTGGGTAGACCTTGGAGAAAAGCTCGATGGTGCGCTTGGTAGCAGCTTTGACGTTGGGATCCTGGCGGATGAAGGACACGCTCAGGTAGTCGTGAACCTGGATACCCTGGTACGGGTCAGGACCTTTGCCGTAGTCGGGGATGGGCTGAGTAGCATTGGCGAGGTTGAGCTTCCTGATGCCCATCTCCATAAGCGCGACGCGCCAGCGCAGGAACCTGTAGGCGGAGGTAAGTTAGCAGCATCTTCACCAAGAGAGGAGATAGGCTTATCTCCTGACGGACAAAGCCACGGTAGATCTATTCTGCAGTGGGGGGCTTCGCGGTCGGCAGTGACATGCTCGCGACAAAGGAAGACTCCGCGTCGACTCGCGTCTTCCGGCCCACGACGACTTTCTCACTACAACGGAGCTTAAGAGTGCAGTATGTAGAGTCGCTTCGTGGAGGATAATGTGACTTACGCTTCAACATCACCAAAAGTGGCTTTTTTATCCTTCACGGCACCGTAAATGTTGAAGGTTATCACATCCTTCTTGTTCACGCTCCCTGGGACGCCTTCGACCTCGATCACGTAGCCGAGGCCACCGTAGCGCTCCTTGTCGAATTTATCATCCAATGCGGAGAGAGGCTTGAAAGAGCCACGCCACTTGAGCGTCTCAGAAAGCTGGTTCTTGGCCTTATCGACATCATTGGCATTGGCGCGCAGGAACTTCTGAAGAATGAGCTTGGTGTGGAACGGTCCGGCAGGGTCTAGGCTGATGCCGTAGACCTCATTGTGACCATCCGCAGCCTTGATCAGATCGGGAAGGGCTTTCAGGAGCTTGTTGATGGGATGGTCCTCGGCGATGTCGGGCCAAACGGCGGCACCAGTGGCAGCAGTGTCAACGGGCTTCACAGTATCATCTTTGGCCGGAACTTCGGGCTTGGTATTATCCTCGTCTCTCTTCTCGGGCTCCAGAGCCTTGACCGGCTCCTTACTCATAGCGGCGGCATCACCATTCTGGGTAGCGGCGGGAATAGCATTCGCAGAGGGGCCATCGGTGGTGGCAGGAGCAGCAGCAGGCTTCTCGCTTTCCGTATTTTCGGTGGTCGCGGGCTCAGCGGAGGCGGTGGGCTGTCCAGCAGCTGACGCCGCGCTCGCGTCGTTGGTAGCGGAGGTGAGGGCAGACTCCGGCTTCGCGTCAGGCGCCGTGTCATTGGTGATCTTCGGCTCCTCGTTCTGAGTTGCCATGACCAAAGTGAAGATGGTGTTGTGATCGAAGCGGGGCGATACGAGTGGATGCAGAGAAGAAGCTCGGGAAGGAGTGACGGATAAAGGAGCTCGGGAGTGGTTGGAGTTTGGAGCTTGGATGAGGTGAGTCGCAGATGAAGCTTAAATGAAAGACGCGATTCGAAACTCTCCCGGCGCACGGACTTCCTGACTCATAAACCCGGCCGCCGCAAAATGGGGCCGCGCACGCTGTCGTCCCTCACCGTGTTTGCAAGACCTCGACTACATACGACTCAAGTCGCGGCAGCTTGTTCCGTTGGCCGTGTTCCTCCACGACCCTTTTGAAGCTGTTTCGCCCGCCGTAATTCCACTGCCTTTATGTCTTCGAGCGCGCATTCCGCAGCCTGAGCCCCCAAAACCGCATACCTGCAGCCATGCTTTCATCCAATCTCCGAACATAGCGATCTAACTCCGCCAGTGTATTGCTCCCTCAAATGGGATCTTCCATAGCTGCAATGTGTCCACAAGAAAGGAGGCTGTGTGGCAGTTGCCAGACCAAGCTCCGTCCTAATCTGGACCGATCGGCGCCCCGTCCTTCGAGCGTGGCTTCCGCGATGCGGTTTTGGGGTGTTGTGCATTTATTCGCAGAGACAACAAGCTTATATATCCGGATGGATCTCGAACGATAAACGGCGCCCACCTGCTGATCCACAGCCCTTCCCGGCCTCCTTTTTCTCGTAGACTCGCATATAATACCTATAATACGGGCGATTGGCTGTGAGACGCCTTCGCCGAGCAATGGAAGAAGCTATTATGCACGAGACACCTGATGTTTTGTCTGATAGGACTTCGTTACCCCTCTATGGCGATCGGATATGGACAAAACCTCCCTGTCCGGAACGGTTCATTTCGAAAGAGACCCATGACTCCGGCAAAATTCGATCGCGACGGGTCACCCCCGTGATTTTTCTCGCTCTCTCCTATCATCCCGCTGTGCGATCTGGTCGTCCTGAATATCTTCGTCCATATCCTCTTCACTCTCCTTCTGCTTGGCCTCTTCATCAGCACGACGAGCTGGATTAAGGTCAGGGTCCCTCACGTCCACACCCCTTTTGATCTTTTCCATCCTCATCTGCCTTGAAACAAAAGCATCGATCTTTCTCTTTCTGGCCTGTAGCTCAGCGATGCGCTCTTTTGGCACTTCAGCCTTGTTGATTAGACGATCGTAACAAGCTTTGAGCCCCCAGAGAAACTCGATAGCAGCATTTCTGTCGAGAGCCTCCGAGTCTCCGTGCCCATCTATCTTACTGCGGCCGAGTCTCTCCTTGACGTTGATAAATTGAGGACCTAATTTGTCAAGTCCATCAAGAGCCTTCTCGGGGTCGGACAAATTGACCAACAAATTTGCATACATGACCAAGGTGCGCGGATCCGGGTCACGGAGATGGTTGGCCATCAGGTCCAGAACAGTGTTGGCATTGGCAAAAGCGTTAGGATTGTGCTTGTTCCTGACGCAAGCGCTCATTGCTATTCTGAAGGTTTTGGTCTTGAGCTTCAGACCGGCATTTTCGAACTCGGTCGTCAAGACATCGACAGCCGACGTAGATGCGCGTGCCTGACGCAACATGCGCATGTACATGTGGATACTGCCATCATCTGGTACGACTCCCCAGCTATCGGGAGCGGTGAGGAGGTTCCAGTAGCCATCGGCTGCCGTCTTGTGTGTCAGTTTCAGACATGCCTCCAGTATGAGCGAAAGTGTGTGATTGCCCGGCTTCGCGTAAGCCACGCTCCGACGACCACCTCCGACTGTCTTCTCGAGCTTGACAGGATCGAATTCGCCGCCACGGCGCATATCATCATTGCGGTCGACGGGCTTGAAATCCTCAATTCGCATTTTCAGCGGCGTGTCCGGGAGGCGCAAGTCCGGTTTGGGAAAGGTGCCCAAAAGTGGCACAAGACGTGGAATATCCATGGTCTGCTCGAAAAGCGAAAAAATGTCATCCCAATCTCGAGGGCGTTGTCCGATCAAGAGAAGGTGGCCCATCGCGCAAGCCAACTCTTCGTCGACGATGATGTTTCCAGCACGCCACTTGCTCACAACATCTTCCCAAATCCTTCTACCGTCAATGATAGCCGCTTCCCGTTTGTGTGCAATCTCCGCTGCCGACATGCCCTTAGGCGTCATAAGCGCCTCCTGCCTCATGCCTTGCAGGATGATGGTATACGTGAGTGCGTCGGCAGCTCCCGGTCCGTTCTCCGGCAATTTGGACGCGACAGCCCATAGCGCATTCATGTCGTTGGCTCTCGCACAGACCCTCAGAGTTGCATTCACGTGCATCGTCGAGGGCGGAATTCGGGAGTTCGGTGCAGACATGGAATGGTAGACGGCGAGGGCGTGCCCAATGCTGGTGTTAATGTGCGCGTTGTTTCCAAGGCCTCGCAAGACGATCATGTAGGTGTACGAATCAGGTTTCTGCGCCCTTTTCTTCATCTGGACGTGAAACAGCATGTCAGTGGATTACACACACATAATCCGGACTCTTCATACCTCGTTGTAGAGCTTTAGCGCTTGCTTAACAGAGCCCTTTGCCATATAGTGATCTATCAAGTGGTTCCAACTGACCACGCACTGCATGGACTTGCTTGCGAAGCGCACCAGATCGATGGTCTTTGCCTCGTCGCCACCCTTTGCCAGCTTCTGCCTAACACTCTCCGCGAGTTGTAATGGGTCTTCTCCGAACCACACCATCTCCTTCTTTAGCTGTCGTTTCGTCCTGGGTGAGAGGGCATCCTTCCCCGGCTTTCTCAGGCCCTCTCTAACACTTTCATTGATTTGCCGTCGCAAGTCCGACTTGACGTATGGATCTGTTCTCGGACGGCTAAAGGCACCGCTGCGATAGTATTCTTTCCTGTCCTCATGTTCGGATGCTTGCGGTACACGGTTCTTCGTCTCTTGCTCTGATACCTCATCAGACGCACCCCGAGTCCGTTCAACCCCAGTCACATAGTTATGTCGACGTTCCAACGCAAGAACAAGAGCTCGGCTCGGCGGTCGCTGAAGATGGGCGCGGCGGGCGAGGACATTCGACGGCGTAAGCGGCGCGCGATGGGTAACGGCGCGCAGGCAGTGCCAGAGACAGGCAGGGCAGCTCAGCAACTGCATCGGAGGAGGCGAACAATTGGACGAGGGGGACGAGAGGGGTGTCGCGTCTCAGCAACATTCTATCACGAAGCCTCGGCAAGCCTTCCAAAACGTTTTTTTGGGCGATGAGCGTCACGTGCATGCGCGCCAGCAGGCGTCGCGCGCGGGAGATGCGCCGTTGCTCCGTAAATCCGCTGCTCGGTCGTCTTCTTCCGACACGCCAACAACACACCTCGCCGTTTGGAGAAAAAGCGGCCCATCTGCAGGCGACGCACTGCCACCCTCCGCCAGGCACCGTCTTCGCCATGAGGCCAGCGTCTCCATCTAGGCGCCTTCCCTCGAACCGTTAGAGGGGCTGCTTACCAACACGCGGCCATTAGGACCCGGAGCGGCGGGAATTATGACAAGCAGCAGCAGGCAGACGGCGGCCCCCCATGGGCGGGCCGGCGCCCAGCTGCAAAGAGCAGTCATGAGCGAGGCTTGGAGGTGGTTTGGCGGCGCTGGCTTGCCGTAGCGGCAGATCACTCGAGGCATGGCTGGTAGGATTGCCGCAAGGAACCAGGGAGCATGCGCAGGATCTGACAGGCGATCATCCGCCCGGTCCTAATCCCAGCTAGCTGTGTGCTCCGCGCGCCGTTCTCGCGGCTCTCGCTAGCTCGCTGGCAGCTGGTAAGGCTGAGGGTGAGGATAGCGGCAGCGGGCGCGGCCGCGCCCTAGCGCGCACGTTTGCCCGCGCCAGCAATCCTGCGAGCTGCTGGGGTGCAGGTAACAGACCCCGGGCGCTCTAAGACGACGGCGCCGGTGCCGGTGCTTGTGCTTGTGCTGGTGGTTTTCACGCCGGCCAAGTGCTGGTGCGGCCGGGAAGGAAGCGGGAGCGGAACACCGTGACGGGCCCTGGCAACCTTCTTCACGACGGTGCTGCCGTAGTGTATAGCTTGAATCATGACGGGCCAGGGACATGCCAAATAGCTATATTAGCAGCCAGAAGCTACCGCAGCGCTGGCGTCGCTCTGCACTACTGCTAGCATGCTGCGGCTCCGCTCCATGTCCATGTCCCTGCCGGCCCCAGACCACGAGAAGGTGCGGGCCGCTCCCCCAAGCAAGAGCATCGCAGGCGCCGGAGCACGCACGCGCGCAAGCAAGACATCTCTCCGCCGCCGGCCCCCGCGAACCTACCTAGCCTCCGTCCCTAAGCTCCATCTGCGACTCATTGACCTACCTTGCCCGCACTAGCACTAGGAGATTATTCACCCGGCACGACTCGGGCGCTATGCTGCTGCTACCGACGTTGCTGCACGTTGGGGTCACTGCCGCATCAACTTCACCCCGGCCAAGCGCGAGTCGGCACTCCGCTCATCTAAGTGAGAGACAGCACTACTGCGGTGTAACGAGGACGTCAACGGCAGCCTGCCCAGTCACTCGCATGACACATTAGCCTTTTGCCTGGCGCAACCGTCGCCCGCAGGCCAGAGGCTTGCACCATGCGAGCAACCAAGCATGCCAGACACACTCGCACACGCATCAAATCCGTAGCCCGGCCTCTGACAAGGTTGCTACCCGCCTCGCTACCCGCTTTTGAAAATCGATGTGCAGCTAAGACGGCGGGAGCAAGCGTCAGCCGGGAAGCCTGTTGTCTCGAATTGCTGCCCCTACTAGAGCCCGCTGGCCCACGTCTCGTCTGCCGGGGTGAGGGAGCCCGCAAGCGCGGATGTGTGTGGGTGCAGAGTGGGTGGCGGGGCTGTCAGGGAGCCAAGCGCAGAAAGGTTAAGAGAGCATGCCTGCCCATTCAACACCCAAAACCGACGACCATTGCACAGACAAACAATCCATCTTTCTGTTCTTCCCTCCCCCAACCCCACCCGATGCCAACACATTTTGCGACAGGAATGATGGATTTCCCCACTCCACACAATGCCGCTCCGCCCCTCCCAGCCACCGCCGTCGCCCCGCATGCCACCGCCTGCTGCTTGTGCGGCACGAGGTTGGTGAAGTGCAATGTCGCGTGATATCCCCCCCACCCATCGGCAGCCCCCGTTTTCGCGTTGCATTGCTACGAACAGACACCGACTCGCTCGGTCGCCAGTCAGGGAGCGCCGCGGAGAATTGGGCAAAGAGAAGCGATGGAACGCGAACGAAGGGAGAAAGAGAAGAGACAGAGCGCTTTCGCGCTCGTGTAACGCGACAAACGTCTTGTGTTGAGTGGGCCGGACGTGGTGGCATGGCGCTCACACACACATAAGTCGTGGGACGCACAACACACACATGAACACACATGCGCGCACACACCACGTCTTACGTCGGCTCGCTGCTCATTGCTGGCATGGCGTGAGTGGTGAGCGAGAACGGGCAGAAAAACGCCACAAAAAAAAAAAAAAAACGAGTCCACGTGAGAAGGCCAAAAAGAATCAGCAGTCACACCGACCGTTTTTCTTCTTCCGCTCGAGTCGGTCACTCGGGTTCTACGACAGGAGTTCGTCGGACCAATATCAGCCTCAGCTATACAAAGCCAGCCCATCTTCTTTTTTTTTCCCTCGCCAATCCGAGCAATCGGACATCATGCTCGGTGCGTTCTCAATGCGGCGGTCACCTCCGTCCAACGTCCGTCCTCACTGGCGGGTCTCCATTCTGCGGTGGACGCGAAATGCGGTGATGTAAACAAGCAGAAAAGCATGACTTTGTGTCAGTCTGCTGCACGCCTGTTCGCCTGTTGGTTTGGCCCTGTGGGATGCCTGTCTGTCTCTTCTGCCAGCCCGCCCGCACATCCGCCGCCCTCGGGCCAGGCATCCCACCTTCCAAACCCCGCGGCGGCACCCGACGGTGCCCGTCGGTCTTGTCTACAGGTGGTGCCCTTCTCGCGAAAACGAGTCGAGATGATGACCGCGCACGCGTATCCATTGGGCATGCCCGTCTGATCGGCGCGAGAGTAATCCGAGCCAAAAAAAAAAAAAAAATGTGGAGTAAAGAGAGAGCAACAAGTCGCCCGGAAACGCACGGGACGAGAGGGAAAGCAAGCCCCTCCCACTCTCTCCAACTCACATCATCAGCCGCTCATCAGCGTCATGTCCATCAAATCAATTAATTGCCTCCACACCAATATATTCAAACGAAGAAGGTGCAAAATTTTTCTTCGTTTGCTCTTGGTATCGTATGTGTGTGGCCGCCACTCATCCATCAGCCATCGGCTCCCCCTCGTTTCTGGAGGTAGGTCATGTGTGCACAGGGCCGAATCGCGCATCGAGATGTGGAGGGGCGGGAGAGAGGCGGCGGCGGCGGCGGCGGCGGCGGCGGCGAAGAACGGAAATACACGGGGCAAACAATAATACCGCGTGAAGTCAGAAAGAGAGCCGAATATTGGAATTTGGCCGGACGTCCGCGAATGATGACTCCTCCAGCCCTGCCAATAATTCCTTCCCTTCACTGCTCTTACACATGACGACTGCAAGATCTTGGCTCTCCTCCCCAATTTTAGGCTTGCTATGTGTGCCCACTTTAAACCTTCCCCTCACTCGTCGTCCATCATCAGGCGCGCATAGCCGCGGGCAAATCTGCTCTCTTTCTCCAAGTATCACGTATGTACGACTTAAGAGGCGTGCCTGCCATTAATCAGGATGTCGAACCGGGAAATAGGATGAGCGAGAGGAGAAAAAGGCCGATAGATCATCGATCGGGCAATTTTGGTTACACCACCAGAACGGTACGGAAATTGTTTGGACAGATAAACCAGAGGAAAACAAAAGAAACAGCATCTTCTTTCTTCTCTCCCTGTTGCCGTCAATGACTGCCACACAGGCATTGTAATGAGTAGGGCACAACTTTGCTGTGTCCACATACGCACGCGTACCCGTTCCGCACACCTCCCATTTGACGTAAGGCAGGGTGCCGGGTGCAGGGCGCCGTGGCAGGGATGTGCAAGAGCATGGATGAGTGCGCACGGAGGGCGGGAGTGAGCGAGGGGAGAGGAAGAGAGCAACAGAGGGGAAGAAAGAAAAACGGGCGGATCGGCAGTGCCGCCGGCCGCATGCATCGTGCAGGCCAGGCGGAGACGACGCGCTCTGCAGTGCGCAGACGGCCGCCGACCGCGCAGCCACCACAACTTCCTTGCCCGCCCCGGCACATCTACCCAGAAGTGCCACATAAGCAAGAGGAAAAGATGTGGGAGAATGACAACGTGAGAGCGCAAGCATGGCGCGTGCCAGTGGTGAGCTGGGAATCGAGCAATTCCTGCATCAGCCGGACATGGCATCGGCGGCTTCGGTTTCCACTCAACTCATCCCATTTACTCCGTTCCCGGAAGTGCCGTGTAGCGATGCAGGCGCCCCGTACCCACACGCGACCGTCGTAATGCTTTGCTTGCCCGCGCAACCCGGTTATGTGATACATCGCATTTTTCCTGATCCTCCATCTCGGAGACTGTTGCGACAACGTCGCGACATTGAAACCTGAGGTCTTGAGAAATGCGGAGACACGCCATGCGCCACTTCTTTTATGGTTACACAGAACAGAATTTGTTGTGAGAGGGGACTGCTGCTGCACAAGGTCCGCAAAATAAAAAAAAAAAAAAAAACTACGAACTTACATGCCCTTCGGTTTCCCGTTCTCGTGCTCCATGCCACCCGGGAGCCAATTGGAAAAAGGAGTACGCCCGCGAGAAGGAAGTAGCAAGATGATATCTGAATGAATCGCGCGCGCGCACACACATACACAAGAGCGACAGGACGGGCTATTGCTACAGCCGAGCTGGCATCTTCCAGGGACTTGCATTGTCTTTTGCCTCCAGCATATCCTTCCCATACCCTCGCTTACTTCCTGCATTAACCCCATGACCGAACAAAGAGTAGCGACGAATTGTTTCAGATGCGCCGGGCTCGAATGCATGTCTCTAGAAGCTCCTGAATCGATAATTGATGCAGCCGAAACTTTTGAGGGAACTCGCGCAATGGCCGCCGTCCCACATGACCGTGATAACGGAGTGCGATGTGAGCCTCTGCCGCCGCTGTCATCGCCTGACTCCTAGAAGAGCATGTCCCAGGGGGGCAACACCGTTTTCTTTTCGTTGGCACCAGCGCCATGGCGCAACAGGTCTTCCCAAGAAAATGATAGGCCGGTCGTGAACAAAGAGTTGTGGCGCGACCATCATGTCGTGATTATCGTATCCTTTGCTTTGTGACCGCAAACACCCCCCGAAAGAATTTGAGCCGCCGTAAATGCATTGTCGAAGAAAAAAAACCTGAACGCAATCAAAATGCAACCATGCTGATGTCGTGACAGAAAACCGGACTATGAGGAGATCGGGACGTATGGGAGGCATCGAAAGGTTGAAAATGAGGAGTGCTCATGTGTCTATTGCTGAAAGTTGGATCCGTTATCCGCGGCTAGAGGCGAGTCAGCGCTGGTGGTCTGCCATTCATGGGCGAGAGAGGCATACGTTGTTGATACATGTTCTGGCCTTGCGCGTAGGGCGACTGAGGGTAGCTGCTACTCGCATTAGACGCACTGCTTGGGTACATCTGTGGGTTGGCGGCGGCATACTGGGCCATCTCTCCAATTGCGCTTGGGCTCTGCGTGCCATACTGCGCCGGCGCTTGGCCACTGGCGGCAGGGGCGTAACCGATGGGAGGCAGTTGAGGCCCGCCCATCTGGACAGGTTGTCCCATAGCACGAGGCTGACCGTAGATCGGCGTTTCAGGGTTGCTGTTGGTGTTGTCGTTGTTTTGAGCCTGACGCTGCTGCTCAGCCTGGCGCTGACGTTCCTCGTCGGCCTTGCGCTGAGCCTCTTCCTCCTTCTTCTTCGCCTTCCACTCTTTACGGATCTCTTTAAACTCTGTTGCGAGTAATGTCAGCTGGCGTTATGTTTAAACACTAGTGTATGCCACGGTGCGTTTGGTGTTGAAGCTAGACAGGGCATGGGTAGTCTTGTACTAGCTTCCGGCCACCAAGTCCTCGACCCCGACCGAGCGGGAACCGCCAAAATAGTTCGCAACACCAAACGCGCCCCGAACATGAACCTGGGGTCGATCGCGCGCTACACGGACCATCGCGACTAGTGAGGGAAAAACAACAACCACGACGTACCTTCTGGCGTGCGCTTTTGACCGTGCGATTGCATCGTGACGTGCGCGTTGAGATGGTTAAGCGTTCCGTACGCTTTTTCGCAGCCGTTCCAACCACACTTATACATGCGCTCGATTTCCTCGTAACGCCTGCGAGGCCGCTTATGTTGCTGCGCGCCGGGGATGGGGACGAAGGAGTAAACTGTTGAAAGCGGGTGGCCACCCTGCAACATTGACGCGTGAGTATGAAGCCCTACGTAGGCGACACCAGGTTGCGACGCGTAGCTTACCGTTGGCGGGCGCTGCACCGGCGAGACCATTGAAGGTGCCGGAGGACCAGAGGACACGGGCGCATGGCCGTACATGCCGGGGTAGTGAGAGCCCCACTGATCAGGACGCCCGTAGACAGGCGTCGCTGGGTGGCCGCCGTAGTGCGGCATCTCGTGCTGCGGCGGGTAGGGAGAATATTGGCCGTGAGGAGGGTAGGTGGGGGAGGCAGCCGCGGCTATCGAAGGATCTATAGGTACTTCGGGGTCAGACTTGTTGCTTTGCGCATTGTTGTTGGCATTGCCATCAGGCAAAGGCATGGACGGACTTGTTGCTTGCGCCATATTCCCAGCTTGCGGGGCCTGACCAGCTGGTGGATAATGTCCTCGCTGAACGTATTCCGGAAAGGAGCCTGAGCGTGCGGAAGACGGATTGATGCCGTACTCGGAGGTGGGAGTCGCAGAGGAAGAGAAGTTGGCAGAACGAGGATCGGAGCCCGGAGGGTATTGCGCAGCAGATGCTTGATCTGCGGAAGAACCTTCAGACTGAGGTTCTGCGGAGGAGAATGGGTAGGGCGAATTCAAACCTGACTGCGAGTAGTCGTTTTGTCTACCGTCCATAGACTGCGCGTGTCCGTTGAGGTGCAGGGCAAGCTTTTGACTTGGCGACAGAGGGCTCTCAGGTGCTGGGTGAGGAGAAGGATAGCTCGAGGACATGTCACGCTTAATTGGCAAGCGTTCGCGGATGATTCGCCGCCGGTGGTATTGACCAGCAGGAGGTGGAAAGACCGTGCGGGACCGAGGCTGGGATCCAAACAGCTGACTAGAATGGCCGTGGGCGGTGGATGTCGACAAGCACGATAGCGTGCGACTTAGACGCGGGTGATGCGCAAGCCGGTCTCTTTCAAGTCAAGCTAGAGAGGAGAAAGTTGGGCGCTCTCGGCAGATTCGCTCCGGTAGCCCACCAGGACCAAGATTGCGCACGGAGCCCGCTGCTGGGTGGTGCGGGCGCTTGATCGGTAGGCTGGCTGATGCTGGCACTGGCGCGGTGCTGACCGTGGGTGCTCGCGCTCGTAGCGTAGTAGCGTGCGCCGTCGAAGGTGCAAGTGCGACGTGCAGGCAGTGGCACGGATGCCGGGAGCTGGCGCGCTGGAGAATATCAAACAAGATGGAGGTAGCTGAGGCCGGCTAGCGGCAGGTAGGGGTTGGTGTTTGGGCACGGTGGGAGCGTGGCGTGTGCCCTGTGAAGATTGCGGCGCCAATTGCAGGTCTAGCCTTAGCTTAAGCTGTGAGGTAATGACGCCGAGTCGCTGGAGATCCCCTTCCCAGCCGTGTTGACGGAAGGATTCGTTCTGAGCTTTGGGACGGACGGACGGCGGGCTAGGCTGTGCTTGGGAGCCGGGCGAGAGAAAAGTGGAAAGGCGCGAGGACCTCGGTACCCAGGCAGGTTAAGAGCGGCCGTAGCGCTACCACGTATGAAACCACGGTGAGAGCCCTGGACGCGGGCGGCCCAGACTGCCCAGTGAGAGCGACCGGACCGACGCTGCCTTAGTCGGCCCTTCCACGGGTCAGCGAGGTAAATAGAGTTCGCGTCGACCAGACTTTGCGCAATCTAGTCCGCGGGCCCTTCCCAGCGCGCTGACTGATGAGCAAATGCCGCGGCTGCGAGTGCCTGACCGTGTGCAGATCCTGTGCGCATGCGCCGACGCTCCCGGGGGTGGTGCTGGTCGGGCGTGTCGGGGTCGGGGGGCGCGTTCTGGCGCTCTTCCGCCGCCGCACGTCGATGGCCGCCGTCGCCGCTGTGCCTGGGCGGGCTAACTGTGGTCCGGACGGTGTGCGGGCGCGATGGGCGCGGTCACCGCTCCGCGTTGAGCTGGGCTGCTGGTTCGAGGGCGGTCGCTGCGGGTGCTGCTGCCGGCGGAGGACGACGCGCGCAGCTCCAACGGCGGGCAGTATGGGCGCGCGTCACACGTGTTGCACGCACACGGTGATCTGGTATGACGGCAGCGGAGGGGATAGCGCGCAGCGGTGCGAGATTCGCGATGGGCTAGCGACGGAGTCGGGATGGTGGCAAAAGTGGCCTGGCTGAGGTGGAGGTTGGTGTGCGTCGAATCAAGCACACCTGCGGGCTAGCGCGAGACGAGCACGCGGATATTGGGGTTGCGCGCCAAGCCGACACCGGCCTAGCAAAAGGCTTGTCTGCGTCTGCGTCAGGGCGCGGACGGCGTGACGGCTGCTGCCAGCGAGCGAGCGAGGGCGCGAGAGGTGCTGATTGAGGCTGAGCCGCCGGCGAGCGCAGAGGGCGCCGAGGTGCGCATGCGAAAGCAGGCTCAGGCCGCCTGCCCAGCGGGGGTCGGGGGGCCCCTGCCGCAATATTGATCGCTCGAGGGCAGCTTCTCCACAGATGATGCCCGGCCTGCAAATATTGTATCGAATGCCCGCCGCAGTGGAGCGCGCATTCTGGGCGTGTTGCTGGGCGGCGGCGGCGCTCCTTGACGCACTCCTCTCCGCAGAGCAGCAGCAGCAGCAGCAGCGCAACAGCGCAGCAGCAGATTCCGGCGCCGCATGAGGCTGCTCACCGACTCGCGCGTGCCCGCCACGGTGGAAGCAGCGGCATCCCCGCGGCGCGCTGGCCACCTGCTCTGTCTCATCGTCACCCCCAAGCCCTGCGTGTTTCTTCTCACTGCCACAGCTCCAGCTCTCCACCCACCCACCCAGTAACCCACCGACCGCGCGCACAGGCGGATGACGACGGCGATCATAGCTCGCGTATCAAGTGTCGACCTTATTAGCAACCACGCCCCCTTCGCTGCATTTGTAATTTGCCAACCACGTTACATCTGCGCGCTCTCTCCACCGCGATACGAGTCCCGCGAGCGGCAATGATGCGCGCGGCTTGGGAGGGGCGGGCGGACTGGCAGCATCTGAGCTTTGCGGGTCAGCGACTCGCAGGGCGCGGAGGCGACTCCTCGGGGGCGTCTATGCCACTGCCACAGGCTGGGCGCTGGCAGCGCTGCAAAAGCGCGCATCGCAAGAGAGTGCGCCTCATCAGCATCAACAGGCGCTCTAGCGTGGAGCGGGGATAGCTCCGTCCACAGGCTGGCCCTGCTGCTGCTGCTCGCAGGCGGGCACCATGCGCTGTTGGGTGTAGCCGAGTGGAATGCGCGCTGTGATTACGATCTGCTATCTCCGTATGGGGTTTCTGCCAGCCGTACCGCATCGCATCCCGACGACCGGCCCTGCTAATTGCCTAGAACCCGCCACGTTCCCGCCGCCGCGGCCGCCGCTGCTGCTGCTGCTGCTGTGAAAGAATGCCCGAAACGAGCGGGTCGAGGAGTCATTTTGCGGCATCAAGAGAAATGAGACGTTGCTGCAGCCGGCGAGCATCCCTTGGCCCGTTTGCATGGCGGATCAGACCCGGTTCATCGGCGCCGGCCGCATGCGAGGTTGGCCTGTCTCGAGAGCGCGCGCGGCCATCTCTGCGCCTGCGACGACTACGGTCTTCGAGAAGCGCTCTGGACCGCCGCGGCGCTCCCGATGCCGTCTTGCCGTCGCCATCAATCGTCCGTAGTTGCCGGTCAGCGTCGCCCCGCGGGTTGCCGTAGCTCTGCATGTCGCCCGCGGGGTCCCTGGGCTTCACAGAAAACAATCTGGCCGCCGCCGCCGCCGTCGCCGCCGTCCATGCCCGCTTCTGAAAGACGTCACAGCGCGCATGCGCTTGCCTCTTTGGTGGCGTTTGGCGAGGCTCCGAACTCCGCTGCCAAAACACCGCTGCCAAGGCTCAGGTATTCTCTGGCTCAAGGAGGGTGACAAATGTGGCCCTGTCACGGACATTCCTCCTGAGGCTGTTGTTGCTCCCGTCAGTCAGTTGCTACCGGCCCCGTCTTCCGATCTCACGCCTCGTCTGCAAATTTACCTCAACCATGGCTGCGATCCGGATGGGGAGAGGCCCAGACTCGGGCCCTGCACAGCCTCGTACCCCTGACTCGATGAGCGGTGTTCCCATTTCCCCAGCCCAGACGTGACGCAGTTTTAGCCCGCGGGATTTGTGGTGCCCGTTTGCACGCCGATCGTCCACCGGAGCTGCCATTGGGCGATCTGCACTCGCAGTCATTGGGTTCCGTCGTTCCATCTCGAGTGCATTTCTCCAAAGCTTCGCCTGCGGATCTACTTCGCGATCCATGGATGCTTCGAATCTTCAGGCCCATTGCCCCTCGGATGAGGTTCATGGATCTTCCATCAGCGTGCAGCAATAATGCGCAGAGGCTGACACACGTCTCGCGCCTGGCCGCTTCCTTCTCGAAAGGACGTATCGAAACGGAACATGTCTGGACTCCCCTTCAAAGCAAGAGAAACGGGAAACGAGGCTCTGCGCATCAGGTCATGGAAAGTTCAGCGCGCGGATCGCCCCATGCCCCTGCATGGCTCTCTTGCAACGCGTCTTGTGCCGAGCGCGCTTTCATGCCATGCGAGCTCACACACAGACCGTCGACGATGCTCCAGCAGCGGCCAGGTTGCGCTGGCCTGCCTCGGCTTGTCCCAGCATCACCTGTGCTGGTGGAAAGCCAAAGGCCTTCGCGCTTCCCCACACAATATTGGGAGTGCGCGCACAGCGCTGTGCGGTGATATTGAAATAAGGCCCATGACTAAGATCCTTAGCCCGTCTCCCGACCTCGCGTCGCTCTGCGGATCCCTTCAGTAGGTCGCCCTGTCTGCAGAGGCCCCGGTCGCGCTCGTGGCCGCCGTGGCGCTCATACTGGCGCTGCTCCGGGCGGTGCTGAAACTCCAATGCTCCCTGAGCCCAGTGCACGCGCTCATGCGGCTGGCTAGTTGGAGGAGCTGCAGCATCCCTGATCCCTCGATGCTCCCATTCACGCGCGCAGAACCCCTCCCGGGCAGAAAATCCAGGATTCTCTATCCAGGGCCCTTGCGAGACCAGGGTGCGTGGGGTGGCCGGGGTGGTGAATCGTCGACCGCGAATCATCCCGTTCTGTGCTGGCCTCGCGCCGCCGCCCATCTGTCACTCGGCTGCTCGGCTGTCACCGCCTTCTGCCACATCAACGACACGCGCAAACGCACACGCAAACACCTCTGGGCGGTGTCCAGGCCCTCTAGGCGCTGGAGGGCGACGAATTCGTTGTCAGGCTCGGCGCTGGCGTCACCACGACTCGCCGCGGCCGCGGTAACAAGGGTCTTGCTGGCCGCGAATCTGATCAGGATGGCGATAGCGCTGGAGATCCCAGTGCCTTTTCCCAAGGCCGCCTGCTATCACTGCACCCTCCACAGATGGCAATCATTATTGCTGCATGAAAACCTGGCTGATCACGATCCTCCCATGAGCACCCCCCTTTTTTTTCCCCTCCTCCCTCGGCGAAATTCACCAGCCACGAGTGTGCGAGACGATCCGAATGCTGGACGAGAGTAAGGCCGAGGAGGGCGAGGCAGGATTCGATTGGCAGGCGCAAGCATTCATGTGGCCGTGGCGAATGAAGCGTGACGCGTAGAGGGGCGGAGATGCAGAGAATTGGACGGCCGCCACCCGGAGCTGTGTGCGGTGCAGCAGACCGGTCAGGACGTCGACGGCTCACCGTGCATTCTCGTTTTACCGGACCACACTGCGAGGGCGAGGGGACTTGCGATGAGGAAGGAAAAAAAAAAAAAATGACCTGTCGTCTGCAGCGGGAACCACCATGCAGCAGCAGACAGGTACAGGAGGCAGACGCGGAACAAGGCGCCGCATGCCCTACCGCCGCCCTGACGCCTGAGGGCTGAGGATCGTTCGACGGGGTTGGCCCTTCTCTGTGTGGCCCGTTTACCGCAGCGCCGGAACAAGCTCCTGGGCTTCAAGGCGGAAATCTACAATATACCCCATGCTAGATAGGCAGGTCGGGGGTTGAGGCGGGAGCTTGTGGTGGGCGCGGGAGCAGACGAGCGGACAGCGGCGGCAGGGCGCGCAGGCGCGCTGCAGCTTGACCGGCAGCGCATCGCAGCAGGCTGAGAGCAAGGGGAGCGAGGCGAGAGCAGCGAGATGCGCGCGCTGACTCGGGAGCCCGGGGTCGTGCTGCGGCTGTTTCCCTAGTAGGCATTCGAAATAGAGGCCGGCTTGCTCGAATGCGGCCGTCCCGCTACAATGCGCTAATCGGCCCCCACTGCACACGCCCCATGAGCCACCAAATCGCAACAACGACCATGATGAGAGACGAGAGCATGCCACTCACGCGACGCAGATTCGGGTGGGATCAGGCAACATCGCTAATGATCGCTCACCCTCGACCACTGCCAGCCGCCGTTCGCTTATCTTCTCCCATTCCACGCCGTCCAGCCGCGCGAGCAATAATAGCGCCCACCGGCCAACCAGCACCCCGGTCGGGTCAAATGTACAGCTGCTGTCTGTCCAGTATTACATCCCTGTGCGCTGGCTGCCTCTCCCACGCCTGCCCGTCCGTCTGTGGGTGCCTCAGCGTCTGCAGCGCCGCGCACCTAGATCTCCGCGGGCCCGTCATCATGTGCAAGAGACAGAGTTTGTGCGACAATCAGCGAAACCGCCTGCCGTGCATGCACTGCTGCCCTCTGGCCCAGCGCTGCCGTTTGATGCTGTCTGCAGCCCGCGTCTCAGCCCGGCCAGCCCACCGCGTGTGCGCACCTCATGCAAGCATCGCTTTTTCCATCTGCTTTTACCCTTTTTTCCCAGCAACCCTGATGCCTGCTGGCCTGCCTCCTCCCTCCGACCGCTTCCATTTCCCTGCGACAAACCCGCGCGCCCACAACTGCCTGCGCCTCCTCTTACTCATACAAACACCGTGCAACCGTGCGCCTGCAGTACCAATAAACCAGCATCCCTGGAACCTGCAAGCAAGCAAGGCCAACGGCCAGTCTACCTGCAATCCATGTCATGCATGCAGGAGAGCGTGCGTGATGGAGTCTCCAGCGTTCTGGATTCCCCTCAGCTCATCGCCGCAAGCTGGGCGCTGCATGCTAGACCTGCCTGATGCGGTTGGTCATGATGCTCTTTGCACGTTAGTGCCTCCCGCAACCCCGTGTCCACTCGCTGCGGAGGCTAGAGTAGACAGATGGTAACGACGAGCGGACGCCAGAGGAGAGGAAGGACAGCAGCCAGCCGTCTTTTGTGAGCAATCTGCGTCAATACTTCCCTGCCAGGTCCTTTCAGTGCCTCTTTTCTTTTTGCTTCCATGAACCTTCAATGAATTGGATGCCACTGTTACAGTCCAGATCATGCTTCTCCAACATGTTCACTCTACGCAGTGCGCTCACTATCGTCATCTCCCTCACCCAGGCTTCCGATCAACCAATTCGGCTATGGGCAGATATCCCGTGGGAGTTATGGCATAATGATGATGATGAGCAGCACGAGAAGAAGGAGCAACACCAACAGCAGCGGGACGACGACCCACGTCACTAGCTCGCATCCAATTGTCCATCAACAGATCCAGTAACAATAATGACGCGCAGCTTTCCAAGTCTTCGACTTCACGCTACGGTCCGATAGATCGATGTGGGTGCCTTACAGTCTTGCCAGCTGTCCCTGCTGTCCGTCCCTGGGCAACCCTTGGTACCGCTCGTCCTACTGCTCTCGCTGTCGGAGCCCCTCCTCCATTGGAAGCATGCTACGCATTCTTACCCAAACCTTTTTTTCCTTTCTGTCGTGGCCACCTGATCCCTGAGTCCGTCGATCAGAGCCTATCCGCCTCGCTTGCATCATCTCCGCACGCACTCATCACAACTCTGTCTCTGCTCCCAGCCACGGCCGTATCTCGTCACAATCCCGCGAAAGCCTATCATTGCCTACAATCGCAAAGCTCGAGAAAGCATGAAGATCACCGCTCCCACGTGTCCTCCGCTCGGGACAACCATCAGCATCCGAGGAAGCAACAGAGACGATCACTGACAAGGCTCGGCATTATCACGATCTGGTTTTCTCCGAAGCGTCGGCGACCACAGACAAGACAGGTAGACTGACGGACACGCGCGCACGCCACGCACAGATGATATTACGCCCCTTTCCCCGTCCGTTCGTCCCCTCTTCCTTCTAGTTCTCAGCTGAACCTGAAGCACGCACGTACACCCGATCGTAAAACCTCGCATCCGTGGACGAAATGGGGCGAGGACGCGAGGTATGTGGGTGGTGCGGTTCTGCGATCCCTGGCCCATCCACACCAACAATGCCCCACGGATGATCCCGTCCACATAGGGCGTGCGCTCGAGCAGTGATCAAAATGAAAAATATAGAAAAGGAAAAACTCGATTTGCGGCGGGCGCTACTCGGAGGCGCCGGGCGCCCGTGACGGTGTACCGCCGCGGTGGGAAGAACTCACACCGGAAAGATTGCCCGCCCCCGCCCAGAGAGATACAGCAAATCACTGCTCTCCATCTCTCTTCCATAACTCTTTCTCTCCACCTCCCTCATACCACTATCTCGCCTTTTCTTTTCTCGTTCGTGTGGTGATGGTGCGTTACAGACATCGCCAGGAGGCGACAAGATATCGCCACTAGCACAGCCTTTCCGTCGGTGTTAGAGAAAACGAAAGAGCGACAACAGCTGAGATGGAACGAACTGAGGCTGAGGAAGGCGGATGCGGCCGCGTCGGCGATTGTCGCGAGTGTGGAGCGTAGCGCTTCTCACATTACTCTCGCACGTGCATAGGGAGCCCCACGCTTGGGTTTCTTCCTTTCCCTTTCTTTTCCCCCCCTTCACTTTCACCATGCCTGCTGCTGCTTACTGTGCTGCTGCCCAGTCCCCACAGCCAGTGCGCAGCTGCTCAGTCAGAAACTGTGCGATCCACCCTGCCCCTTCCCAGCTGACCGGGTGCGGCGAACGAACGAAAAGTCCAAGCACACCCAGCGGCTGGAGACGGCTAACTAGGCGGTGGGGGTGAGAGAGGGTCGTCCGTGTGCATGTCCGTGTGTGGGTTCTTCGCGGCGAGCGACGGGTAGGCGGTGACGCTTTTTCGCCGCACAGACAAGAGAGAAGAGCCAAGCAAGGAACTGAATGACAGCGAAGATGAGCGAATGGCGGGGCGCAGTGCGTTCGAAGCGCGTGCGTCAAGGCCAACCGTGCGTTCCAGTTTTCCTTTTTTTTTTGGTTCTTGCGGCTTCAGCCAGACGAGCTTGCCTGGCACTGGCCACCAACAAGAAGCGTACCCATTTTTATTTGCCCTTCCACAGAGAATGACACACGGACCAAAGGAAAGGTGCAAGGCGTCCGGGCAGTGAACAACAGGCGACAGGCGGGGCAGCGGAGTCATCAGAGACGAGGAGGCTCAGTGAAACTGGGACAAGAGGACCCAGATAGCAAATCATCTCGATGAGAGGGGCGAAAGCGCACATGCGGCTCTTCTCTTCTTCCACACCTGCACCATGATTGCCCATCGTCTCGGAGTCCCACATACTACGAGACGAGAACGAGGGTGAGCGAGGAAGGAGGGGCAACAAGGGCACACACACGAAGGCAAGCCGGGGCCACCGTCAATCATCGCAGTGACCTGCGTGTTAGGGTTATGCCAGCAGCCCGCCGGACATTATACACGTCCCTCTACATCCGCGCCCTCGGTGCTGTTCGCACGACTAGCTTGTGACGATGACGATAGACATATACCGCCGCGATTCATTCACACATACTTAATTATAAACGTCAGCAAGGCAGAAACACCGAGTAGTGATGTGACAATCTTGCCTCACTCGCTCTGTCTCTCTCTCCTGGGCAGTGCCGAGGGCAAATCGCGGATAGGCAGGCCGTCATGCATTTCACTTCTGCCCCTCCACATCTTCAGGTCACATCGCTCCATACCTAGCACAGAACCAGTAATCGCCGAGAGGACGGCGAGGAACATCAAGGTAGTTTCATGACGACCTAGCAAGAAGGATGCCAACCCACCCACATCCACCTTCCGTCCATAATCCCGCACGCAATATGAAAAAAGCAGAGTGATCCGCACAAGCACATCATAAACTGGAAACAAGGCCAAGATGGTGGGGGTGTCCAATAAACCCCGGGTCTCATCATAACACGACCCATCAATGATCTCTAATCTCAGCCTCACGGCCACAGCTGCGTCTAATTAGGTGAGGCGGTAAGCTCCAATCAAAGGGGGGGGGGGGAAGGGGGAAAAGAAGGAAAGAAAGAAAGAAAGGAAGCAAAGAGACCATCAAATCAAAAGACGAGCAGACAGGAGGAAGGGAAAAAAGCTCTGACAGCAAAGCGAACCCATCACTCCTGCAAAAGCACAATCATCCATCACTCGCACACCGTAGTTCTTCCCGCTCCCCTCGCTCGCTCGCCTGTCCGCCCCGTAGCGAGCATCTGAATCGGGAAAGGAGGCAGATCGCTCCTGACGATACGGCTATATACAGCACGACTCGTTGCAAGGCAGACAGACAAACGGCGCACGCACGCACGCACGAACCATTTGAACGCACAAACAACCACCCCATCCACCCCGCCGGTCAATCAATCACCCCTAGCTCAGCTGAAGTCGCTCGCTCGTCTAATTTACAGCAAAGTACGTACGGACGAACGGACAAACGGACGTACGGACGGACGGACGGTAGGGCCACGAGGTTGATCCGTACTGCTGCTGCTATTCACTGCAGCAAAGTCGAAAGACAGGGCGGACGATGCAACAGGAAAGGAAAGGAATCGAAACATAGGAACTAGCCGACCAAACCGATGATGAAGCCCCGGAGGAAAACAAAATTTGAACAAAGGCGAAAAGCGGCAGCAGCGCCATTTGAAGGGCTTAATTGTTGGTCTTCCAGGTCAGGATATTGAAATCGTCGATTTCCCGCCCCGGTGCGGGATAATTGTTAGCCAATCATACGTATTAATTGTCTCCCTGACCAAGCCTCACCCGCCCTCCTCACCCCGGAGAACGGAGATGAAGCACGGTACTTAGAACAAATGCCGACGGCAGTGGCTTGAGTCAATTGCGACCTGACTCTGCGAAATGATGCACGGGCTCCCTCATCACGGCTTTCTTCTTTGCATGTGAATGGGCATACATAGTAGCTTCTTGATTCGTCTAGCTACTGAAAAGCTAAGGAAAAAAAGAAAAAAAAAGAAAAAAGGACTTCTATCCGCACTCGCAGCAAATACGATCTCTGCCAGATCGTTATTTCTGTCGCGATGAAAATACAACCGTGAAAGAAAAGTAATAAGCTGCAGCCTATTCGTCAACTATCCATTCTTTGCTTAACCAGACCATGCTGGAATTGGGAC
The DNA here is from genome assembly GCA_020875535.1 of Macrophomina phaseolina. Taxonomy (NCBI): domain Eukaryota; kingdom Fungi; phylum Ascomycota; class Dothideomycetes; order Botryosphaeriales; family Botryosphaeriaceae; genus Macrophomina; species Macrophomina phaseolina. The sequence goes on along the minus strand of JAEQDS010000069.1, from coordinate 3,504,116 downwards.
GGTGAGTCCCACGTATGGTCGATGAACCCAATCCTGAATGACGGCCGCCAATGACGAAAGGCAAGACGACCTTCTATGCTGTAAAACACCTATCCGAAAACGCCGTATATCTTTTGGTTCCATGATCATCCGAGGCACGTCGGCCTTGAGCTTGGAGCACGTCAGTATTTATTACACGTCAAAAGCCTACTTGGCTGCGCAATGGGTTGCTGGTGCGTAGACGGACGGAGTAGCAGCGCGGTGCTCGCAGGTAGTGGTTTGTCAAGTCATTCGATTCACCACCTGCTGTTGCGGCCGAGGGGCTGTGCGTTACCGCCAGAGTAACCTGTCAAGGCAAAACTTTTTGTTATTATCTTATATTCTTCTAAAATTTCCCACGGCTCGTTCATCGGCGGAAGAACTTACCACCACCACCACGACCATGGCCACCGCGTCCACGACCACCCCAACCGCGTCCACCGCCACCACCACCGCTGTAGCGAGCCATCTCGTGAAGACGAGGGTCGATCTGCTGCTTGGACTCAGTGAGAACCTGAACGAGATCACGAGATTGCTTGGCATCTGTTGCGGACTGGTTAGCTATTACTCGGAAGAGACATGGGATTCGACTGAACCTACTTTCAGTGGTGAAGAACGTGATGGCAGTACCCTTGGCACCAGCACGACCAGTACGACCGATACGGTGCACATAGTCCTCTGAGTTGTTCGGGTAGTCATAGTTGATCACGTGAGTGATGTTCCGAACGTCTTTTACATGCATTAGTTAGCTTGAACCTTGAGGTAAGTCTTGAAGCAAGCGATCTTTGGTGTCGATCGCGTGAAGCTGCAGTATGTTGCATGCACTACTCTCTGTGCGCAAGGAAGGTCATGGCATCCTTGGTGCGCCAGCAAGGCTGTTATAGTTCTCATCTCATGGTTAGGAAACCTTGGAAATGTGGCTTGAGCAAGTCAAGAAGCCTATCCGACTCTGCACCCAGTCGGTACGAAGAGAAGCGGAAGTGAGTGAAGCAAGCTTCGCCCAGTAAACCAAGGTTCCCAAAGGGAGAACCGAGAAAAAGAAAGAGCCCTGGACGTCATGAATGCAAACGAAGGCGCACGAGAGAATAGAGAGCAGAGCATCACACAGATCACGCAACAGAGCATAGGACAAAGGGGGAGAGGGGTGTGCAGGAGCAATCGCAACCATACCGATACCACGCGAAGCCACATCGGTGGCAACCATGATGGGGCTCTTGCCCGTCTTGAACTCGTTCAGGACCCAGTCACGTTCGTTCTGCTGCTTATCACCGTGAATGGCTGCGAATGGTGTTAGTTTTCATTCATTCCAGTGGGGACAGATACGAAGGAACTTACAAAGCGCCGGCCAGCCGTCCTGGCGGAGGAACCTGGTAATGTCATCGGCGACACGCTTGGTACCTGTGAAGATGAGGACCTTGTTGTTCTTATCATCCATGATGCGCTCAAGATGTTTGGACATCTTGTCACGCTTCTCAAACTCTGAAACGACCTCGACGATTTGAGTAATGCGGTGGTTGGCAGAAAGATCCATGGAACCAATGTTGACTTGGATGAAGTCGCTTTGATAGTCAGCAGCAAGCTGGCGGACCTCCTTGGGCCATGTAGCAGACCACATGCAAGTCTGACGGTCCGGACGAATTTGGCCAATGATCTTCCTGATCTGAGGCTCGAAACCCATGTCAAGCATACGGTCGGCCTCGTCAAGAACCAGGTAGGTAACACGCCTCAAGTTAGTCTTGCCAGACTCAAGCATATCAATCAGACGACCAGGAGTAGCAATGCAGACCTCGACACCGCGAGCGAGATCACGAATCTGACCACCCTTGGGAACACCGCCGTATACGCAGGTGTTCCTGATACGGGAAGACTTGCCGAACTTGCTGATCTCGGCCTGGATCTGGACAGCAAGCTCACGGGTAGGTGCGAGAATCAGGACAATGGGACCGTCGCCGGGTGCGAGAAGAGGCTGAGCGTTGATGTGGACGATGGCGGGAAGGCAGTAGGTGAGAGTCTTTCCGGAACCAGTCTCGGCGATACCGACAACGTCGCGTCCAGAAAGAGCCATAGGCCAGCCTTGAGCCTGGATGGCGGTGGGCTTCTCGAAACCCTGGGCCTTGACTTCGTTCATAACGTAGCTAGGGAAGCCAGCTTCATCGAAGGTGGTGACGGGCTTGGGAACATCGCGACCCTGGACGGCGATCTGGTGTGCCTTGCGGTACTCGTCGACTTCCTGAGCGGTGCGGGCAGCGACGTCGGGATGCTCCTTGTAGAAAGACTTCTCGAACTTGGGCAGAGCGCTGATATCCCAGTTTTGCTGCTTCAGGCCAGCACCGAGGTTGGACATCCTGTCACCACCAGCGCCACCACCGTAGCCGCCGCCATAGCCACCGCCACCGCTATAGCCGTTACTTCCACCGTAGCCGCCACCGTTGGAGTAGCCGTTGCTGCCGCCATATCTGTGAGGTGAGTGTTAGCAGAAGTTTTGGACGCGTGTAAAATGTGGAAAGACGTCTGACGCACTCACGCGTCATGGACACCGGGCGCATCGCAAGGAACGCCGCAGCCCATCGCGCAAGGCGTCAGACAGAGTGAGAGATGTAGGAGAGTGAGGATGGTGAATGGGAGTGGACGTAGGCGACACTGCCAATATCTAGACCTTAGGGTCGGCCATACCCGCTGGAATAGTGACTGGAGTGATGGCTGTTCGAGCCGTAACGCGAGGACTCGTACCCGTTGCTGTAGCCGCCGCCGCCGCCGCCGCCGCCGCCGCCGCGGGAGCCACCGTAACCACCACCGTAGCCGCCGCCGTAGGACATGGTGTCGCTGGATCAGTAGGGACCGGCTGTGCTGATAAAGGGATCGAGGGCTGCGCGCGAGGACTCCGAGTCGCGTGAAAGAGTAGTAGCGCCGGAGGGGATGCAGCTGATCGCAGCGCGATGTGGGTGAGGAAAGAGAGAGGATGTGGAAGAAGAAAGTTGCGCGAGGCAGATGAGGAAGGGTGAGAGGATGTTTTTTGTTGGCAAGCGGCAGGAGCCCTGGATGGGAGGCGAAGGCAACGCAGAAAACTTCGGGCCGGAAAAATTGCCTAGGCCCCCGCGCTAGCGACGTGATTGGCTGCACACAGCCCTACACCGTCAAACGCCGCGGCGGTCAGCTCGGCGGCTTGCGCGCCCCATGTCAAAGGGTCCAGAGCCTGTCCAAGCCCGCTGTCGTCCGCGGTATGAACTGCGTTCTGCTACCTATACTACACCATTCCGGCGCCGCGCTTGACTGTCGAGCCCGGCACCTCCGCCCGCATCGCGCCCGCGCCACGTCTCGCAGATCGGCCGCTCACCCGCCCGCCCTTCCTACAGCGCCCAAACGCATTGTCCCAGCTACAAAGAGCCCATGTCCCAGAAGCCCGTCTCCATCTGCGGCCAAGCATGTCAGCACGGCGGCCTCAAACAAAGGAAATGAGCACAAGCAAGGGATAGACGTACCTTCGTCGCATGGATGAAAATTTGCACCAGCTGCTCTATCCTGCTGGGCGACTGCAATACCGCGTGCTTTTCGATGATTTCCAACCCGGCCTTGACCGCGTCAGTGTAATCCTCCGCCACGTACTGCTCCACCCAATTCCAGTATGCATTGTCTTCCCGCTTGGTCTTTGGGTCATCGTACAGCCTCCTCGCGATGTGGCCGTATCCAATCAAACACGGCATAAGCGCTATCTGCAGACCATACCAGTCCTCTGACTGCCCGATGTCAAGCACATACCGGGTGTATGCAGTACAGGCTGTTGACAGACTCAGCACCATCTTTTAGTAATCACTTGGCGAACGACTTACCCGGGTGCTCCTTATGGCTTTCTATCTCCGCTCTCGTTAATCCAAAGCTCTCGCAGTACTTGATATGCAGGCCCATCTCTTCCTGAATGTGCTGCACAATCCTAGCCGACTTATTGATGTCATCCAGGTTCTTTGCCTTGTAGGCCGCAAGCGCATTGGCTCTGGAGAATTGAATCTGCTCGGAATCAGCAACTGTTTTGCACAATCGACGATGCGGCACAAACCAGGAAGAGATAGTCTTGGATGAGGTAGTTCTTGAACTTTCCGATAGGTAGCGTTCCATCCGCCAACTGTTGCACGAAGAGATGATGCGTATGTTCCCGCCACGGCCCCTTGACATCTTCCCGGTCAAGGACGTATTCCAGAAAGCGGCCACTACCACCCGATCAGCAAAAATACAGTACTCCGAGATGACTCAAATTGAACTCACGGCGCGAAAGGCAGTGTGTATGTCGAATGGAAATGGTTTATAGGGCCGCTGCCCTTTCCCAGATCCGTGCTCGTGCGAATCCCTGCCTCGATGTAGTAATTGGCCGTCTTCACAGCCTGCACCATGTCGAAGCCGGAAGCCAACCTTGACGCGATAGCGGCTGTTTGTTGTCAGCGCAAAGTTTTAAGAGTATTCGTGAGGCGGTAGGAGTATCCTCACAAGCAAGCGAGCAGCCTGTCCCATGCGTGTTACGCGACTTCTGATACCCTGTCTCGAAGATATGGACCTCCTCTTCACCCACCAAGACGTTCAGGACAATATGCCTGTCTGCCTCTTCCGTTGGCACTACCCGGTCCTTCGTCAAGGGAACATGGCCGCCTTTCAACAGTACGTACTTCGGGCCCAGAGCCTTGACTGCTCTGGCCATTGCCACAATGTCATCGAGGCTATTAGGCTCATCGGCGGTCTTGCCCGCACGCTTCAATATGAGCTGCGCTTCCGGCAGATTTGGTGTAAGCAGGGTCGTCACGGGCAGCAGCCGCGCAATCAGTGTCTCGACGGCGTCCTCAGGAAGAAGCTGAGCACCGCTGGTAGAGACCATGACCTGTGCGGGCCAACGGCGAATGAGAATACAATTTCAATGAACCAATGGCGATAGACGAAGGGAAAACAAGACGCACCGGGTCGACGATTGAAACAGGGACACTATGTTCTTTCAAAGCATTGGCGACGACTTCGATCGTCGAGGCCGATGCCAACATGCCTGAGTGCAACAAGAGATGTCAAAAAACACTACTCTTGAAGCATAGAGTTGATAGACTTGATGCAAGTGAAATGCGATCGACAGCTGATCATACCTGTTTTGACGACATCAACGCCGATGTCCTCAATGCAGGCGTCAATCTGCTTGCGGACAAAAGAGGAAGGCGTGTGGTGGATGTCATAGACGCCTTGTGTGTTTTGCGCCGTCAATGCCGTCGTCGCCGTCATGGCATAGCAGCTGTGTGCCGCAATCACTTTCTGGTCGGCCTCGAGGCCACTGAGCAGCAAAGAGTCAGAGCAGCAGCCACGGTGGCGCCGCGGAGAAAAAGTCATTTCGGGCAATAGATTCCAAGGGTGATCGGTACATACGCTCCGCCAGAGCTGTCCGAGCCAGCTACAACGAGAATCCGCTTGCCGTCCATGGCCCCGACAACTTGTTGTTCTGAGCCGCGTGATGTTGGGAAAAGTTTGCTCTCCAATAACTGAAGGAAGACGCGACCCCGCCGCTATCGCTGCGGGTAGAAGCGAGACGAGGACGTCATCACCATCTTGGAGCACGACGACTGCCAACCACCCTAATTGCTATTGTGACAACTTCCTTATCCAATTTTTTTATTACTAATACTACCGCTTCACAATGAAGCCCGAGCCGCATCTTTCTCCCATCTTACAATTCCGACGCCATGTCCCGGAACCCGTTCCGTTACATTTACCAACCTGCTGATCATCACAGTAAGAGAATGGAGAAACTAAAAAAAACCAGATGCTGTGCACCGCGAGTCGTTCGCACAAAAAGCTTCGACCACCGAGCATGAGAATCAATCCGAGTCCGATTCATCCATTTCATACTCGTTCGGATCTGTAGCGCGTTAGCCGACTCAAGCCATCGCAGCCGCAACCATGGCCGTTGCTATGATGTTGCTCATATCAATACCTCTGAACGGAACGTAATCCAGCTTACCACCTGCTTTGGTAGCGAAGTTCTGGTTGATGAGCAACACCTCATCATCCGAGAGCCTGGTGTCTTGCGCGGCAGAGCTCACCATGACCTCGATGCCTCGATTTCCTGGACCCAGTCGGTCGACGAAATCCATAAGTCCCTCGAACGTGAATGTGCTAATCGAGGCGATGTCGAGCCGGCGAAGCTCTTTGAGGTTTGCGAGCTCGGGAAGCACCGCATCGCTGACCTGGAGACCTGTGAAATAGAGCTCATCGAGATGTGGCAAGTTCCTTGCAAGAGTTATGATGTGCTCGTCATTGAAGAAATCAGATACCCCGAGTAATTTGACGTGCTTCAGCTGATGCAGTTGAGCCAATGAATCCACAATGATGTCTATATCATCTCTGGTCATCGCTTCAGAATCTGCTGCAAGATGGAGCCACTGGAGGCTGGTATGGCTTGCGAGGGCTCGATGGAAATCGGCAGCGTTGTGCGCTACATACGAGTCAATGTTCAGGTGAGATATGTTGATTTCCTCTTGATAGAGCATAGGTGCGACCAGTTTGTAGGCGGCAAGGAATCTCGTAAATATCAGAGTGCGCAGCTGTTTGCATTGGCTCAGCCACTCCCTAACTTCGAGGAAAACGTCATGCTGAGTAGCCTCCAGATCAATTGGCTCTTCGAGATTGATATGCTCAAGCTCCAGGGTTTCAAGGGCGGTACAGTTCTTCAGCAAGCCAAGGTGCGGCAATGCGGAAGTCTTCAAGGCCATCTTAAGATACTTGAGAGACTCGCCATGGGAATTGAGCGACAGCAGCCCCCCCTCTCCGATGTCGGTATGGCTGATGGCCTCAAAAAACCTAAGTTGTGGAGTCGGAAGACCGGCGAGAAATGAAGCTAGCTGCGCATCTGCTGCATCACCAGTCCTACATGGGCGTTAGTAGTCTTTGCTACTTGAGTGGCCTTTGCTACCGTACCAGGTATAGAAGCTGAGGGCGTTAAACTTCGGACAATGCTCGATGATGGCATCCTGGGCTTTGGGGTCGCCGAGGGCGGTGCCCTCCCATAGCTGGAGCGAGTTGAGTCGCGGCAGTCTAGGCGTCCATTTGACAATTGCGCTTGGCTTGACTGTTGAGTTGCATCAGCGGGCCAGTCAGTAAATAATTGATGAAGACATACCATTTCCAGTGATCTGTTCAATAGATGGGGTCTGTTGCGTTACAGCTATGGGGAGTCAGAACCAAGGCATCATATAGTACTCGAAGGGCACCCACCATCGCCGATGGCATCCACAATGGCGTCAATGTCGAATTGCCGTGGGCGTTTTTTCCCCGTTATCTTAGAGGCCGGAGGCTGAAACATGATTTTAAATCCGGACATTGGGCCAGAAAAGAAGGATCTGAAGCGTGGCCAGTAAGTCCAACATGACAAGAGCATTGGAGTAGAAAAGCCACGGATACATCACCGCCAAGGCTACTAGGAAGTGGTGAACAGCGGGCGACTGACTTTGAGACATCACCTTGCCTGAATTTGTCATCGTCAAGCAGATAACTCAGGTCGCGCAAGTCGAGAATCCTGACATAGCGGCAGTAGGGAAATGCGGTTGCTCCGAGGCTGGATGCGATGATGGAACGCCACATGATCGACCATTTCTGGACCAGAAGCAGCACGTGAGCGGGCGGACTGTCGCTGTCTCCTCCTCCACCAATGACAGGAGAGGCATTGTGGTGCCTGGGGAGAGTCAGGACGGGCAGGTCGAAAACTCGGGATTGTAATGGAGATGTACCGGTAAAGGGTAGTCAAGGCTGGCACGGCGAAGCGCTTTCCGGTAAGGGCACACTGGAAAAGAGTATCGAAGTCCTTGGCTTCGGCCAACCTGTCGCACAGGACGTACAAGACATCTTCAGGCACGTCTAGCGGCATTTCGGTGTGGGCCGCGAGCTTGCTGGGGAAGGGACAAAAACGAAGCGGCCAGGAGATGGTGGTGAAGTGCTGTGTTTAGGGCTGGCTGGGCGGAGGAGCTCGGCCGGGCGAGATGACGTCCACGCGCGCCGCCGCGTCTTCCTCTGCAGGTGCACGACCCGCGACGCAGCTGCCTACCTCAACCACCACCCTCGCTCGCCCTCTTGCGCCGCCCCCACCCACACTTCCCGCGCGATGGTCGCGCTGAACTTCACCCTGCACCCACAGGCCCTTGCCTCCCTGCATGACGCGCTGGTCTGCCTTGGCAAATTCAGCGAGTCTGTCTCCATCGAGGCCCGCCGCGAAAGGGTATGTGCATGCCTTATTTGTCAGGCAGGAGCGAAGCGATAATCTTTCCTTCTCCAGCTCTCTCTCACTGCCCTCAACTCGTCCAAATCCGCCTACGCTTCCTTCGTGCTGGACGCCTCCAAGTTCTTTTCTGACTACAGATTTGCATCGGATGCCGATGGCCGCTTCACCTGCCGCATCTACAATAAGGTCCGCCGTCCTCCTGAAGCATCCATCGGCAGACCAGATTGACAATGCCACAGGCGCTTCTGTCCGTCTTCAAGGGCCGCATTCTGGACCCCAAGGGCAAAGACACCACTGTCGATAGATGTGAAGTGACCTTGCAAGACAATCTCGACGAAGCAGAATGCCGGCTCATAATCAAGATGCTCTCCAACCAAGGCACGAGCGAGAACCGATGTCAGCATGCGCGGGCTTGCTAACCCGCCAATCAGGAGTCACCAAGACATACAAATTGACCTATGAGTCCGTCGAAGTAATGCACGCCCTTTTTGACAAGCGTTCTGCCAACAATCGATGGACAATCTATGCATCCACGCTCAAGGAGGCTATAGAGTACTTTGGACCCAAGACGGAACAGCTAGATATCTATGCCGACGATGGTCGTGTCACTTACACGAGCTTCACTGAGAAGATCTCCAACGGCAAAGGTCCCCAACCCAGAGAAAGCCGCAGCCTGAGCTCGATACTCACATTCTTTCAGAAATACTCAAGCAACCGCTGCAGACTGCCGTCTCCCTGAGCGCTGCCGACTTTGAGCATTTTGATGCGGCTGAGCAGATGCACATTATCATCAGCGTCAAGGATTTCAAAGCCATAGTCACGCACGCCGACCACCTCCGCGCCTCCATCCACGCCTACTATTCGCAGCCTACTCGGCCTCTGCAATTCAGCTACAGCAATGTAGACGTTGGCATTCTCTGCGAGTTTACTCTCATGACCATTGGTGATCCACAGGGTCATGTAGAGAGCGGCAGAAGCACACCACGTGTCGTCACCTCTCGTTCCAACACTGCCTCTAGAGCGCAGTCAGTGACTGCACAATCCACTACTTCTGCCACCGGCAAACCACGTAACTCCGCGATGCTGCCTCCAGCCGCCCCTATTTCACGTCCAGCCACTCGGGCACGCAGAGCACCGCCGGGCTCGGCGACCAAACCTTCGCAACAGGAGAGACACGCTCAAGACGACGGAGAGTCCTTATTCGTACCACAAGACAACGCCGATGATGACGCGCGTTGGGATCCTGCTGGGTACGGTGACGGCGATGAAGAGGAGACGCTGGGATGGGACGCAAGCGCGGACCATAACGCGTTTACCTCGACCTTCAGAGACAGTGCTGCGACAACGACAGGAACAATAACTAGGGGGGCATTGCTCGATGATGCCGCCGACAGCCTAGGGCCGACACAGAGGCTTTCGCAAATCCGCGGGCTGTGGTGATGGGTAGATATTGTCCGCATAGGTCAATAGCTATAGACCACAATAGTAAAGCGTGAGCCGTGTTTTCTCTCGCATACATGAATCCTCTACTCCGCCGTCCATCACCCTACTCTTTCCTCTCCAACGACACGCAAAATATATAACTTTCTACACAAAGCATTAAAGCTCTCCCTAGCATATCTCGAAAATCCACAATCATCATGTAAGTTCTCACCCAGCCCTCTTCATGCGAATAGAATAACCATCTACCAGCCACCATGAAGTCCCTCGACAAGCTCGTGCTCGGTCTCGCCCTGGGAATCGGCGCCGTCGTCCTGTACGTAACGTGGTACCTCGTCAGCCGCCTCCACATGGCTGGCAACGTGGTGGCAGTCGAGGCGGCCGCGGCGGAGGCGGAGGCGCAGGCGCAGGAAAGCGACATGGAGTTGCCCAGGCTGGAGGAGGTGTCCAGCAGGGGAGAGTGAGGGGAAGAACTTGGGTGAGCGGGTGGTTTTGGGTAGAAATTGCGCAAAATTGGAGAATGGAGACTGAGGAGTGGGTGTGCGGGTAACAAGGAATTGAGAATCTGTTTGTGCATATATATGTGATTAGTAGTGCTTCGGTTTTGTGTGGTGTAGCAAGTTGGTTCTCGGTGGTTTGTACGCATGCTCTGTTTGGCGGTCTCGAGGTTAGATATTTGTATTTTGCTTTCCGGCCATTCTCGCTCACAGCTTCCTCTGCAGTCATCGCAACAATGGCAAGATGCTCGAAATATTTCAAAGTCTGTTTCTCACCAGAATGAACTGGCACGAACATTATTCTCTCCTGCGCTCGTATCTCCACTTTTATCGACTGTAGGAAGTGTTTGAATGTACGTTTGCATAGAAGGATGTGAACGGGACTTTGAGAAGCGTGTTCTTATCCTCGGCCCGCCGCACAGTGAAGGAACGGATGCACATGTGCAGCTGCGTCGACAGAGCACAGAAGGAGAGGCAAATGGGCATGAGCATAAGCACGTGTGCCTCTACCCAGCTCATTCGCATCCGAACATCTTTGAGATTATGAGCCTCCCAATAAAAGTATCTACTTGAAACACCGCAATTTCGTAGAGCAGTGGCAGTTCGTGTACCCTACAGTAGCGCTCTGGCATCTACTCCTCGGGGAGGTGTGCTCAGAGATCACCCGGAGAAGAGTGCATGAAACGGTTTGAGATCGGTTTGGAAAGGCTCGAAGAAGTTTTGCGAAGAGGAACACTGCAAAGAATCAGCAGCCGTGCCTATTAATATTCCCAATATTCAGATGATAGCAAGGATCTCATTACTATTAAACAATGCTGCTCATACCAACCATGCCGTTATTTGGTAAGAGGTCTGGATTGGAAATTAAGAAACTCGCCATTGAAGCTAAGCAGGACACAAAGTGATTTGTTGGTGTAAAAACAGTGGTAGGCCTCAGCCAACCCTTGCCAAACACGAGCTTCAGGCACGGTGGACTCGTATAGAAGCTAATTTGAAGCCACATAATAAAGAGAAAGGCTTGGGCTTGATTGTACACGTGCATTATGTGGCCGGAAGATAGGAAGAGATAGCACGCTGAGGTTATTGTAGCGGACTGGTCACGCATTAATTCCTCTTCTCAATCGCTGGTGAAATGGCACGTGGGTCACCGGCAAAAACGTCAGGGTTATCACCTGCTAAAGCGGGGAAGACTTATATCCCTTTGAACTTTCAGGCTCCCTGCTTATGGGATTAGCTCTATATACTAATAATGCGGAAATAGATAGAGCCTTCACTTGGGAAATCTTTGGCCTTTTCCGCTAGTTATCTCCTTTTCCCCGTTCCTTAGGAGTGACACGTATCTGCAACATCTGCCACTTAATAGGTGACCTTCATCAATTAGGGTAATCGATGGATCTTGTCATTATATTTTGCCTGTGAACCGCAGCATGACTATGTAAAGATGTGGATGGGCTCCGTAAAATTTGCAGATCCGGGTTTCATTGTGACTATAAGGTAACACGAACGTGCCGTATGGTGTTAGCTGGCGCAAAACAAGAATCCGACCAGAAATAAACAATCAGGCTTTTAGACCGCCAGCTCGGGCCTGTCTCTGTGCAAAATCATAGAGTAGCTGGAAGGGAGCCATGAAAGATTTACTTTCAAGCCAATCACTGCCATTTCGGGGAGCAGCCGCCGTTGAAATCTCCGACCTCATGCACGATCACGGCGATTGATTGGGGCCTGACTCGGTAAAAACCACATCCCAACCTTCCTATGTGAAAGAACCTATTTACTCTAGTATCTATAGCTCACCTATGGGCCAAGGATGCAGATGGGAAAAGCAAATAAGGCAATGTTTTTATTGTTTCTCTATAACGAGATGGAACTCTGCTCGCTGAGCAAATTATTACTCCTGCATATCAGTTCGGGAGACTGAAACTCGCCATCAGACCCAAAAATTTACGAAATCATGCGGTAGTAGTGAAATCGTTTAGTAGCATCACATCTCAGCAATGTCCACATAGGCATCAAGACAGCCCCATGACCTTGGTACGGTAGGAAATGCTGAGCTGTCTCCGCAAGAGAGAAAAGCCCACGAATAGAAGTTATTTCCTTGTCGGACTGACTCATGCTGTGAGACTTTCAACATGAGGAATATTGTGGAGGGCCTTGAGTTGCTGATTGCTTATGCTTCCTATTTCTTTTCAGTGAGTCTGCTGTGCGTGATACCTTGAAAGCTGCACCCCATGACCAGCAAGGAAGCAGCTGAGCATGACCCGGTTTCCCTCACAGGTAGGGGGTCCAAAACTTCCGTCTTCCACCCTTAAGGGATTCGATTCACCTTTGATATACCAAGTTTATGAATGTGAAGGAGGAAAATAAAGTCTATCAGGCTGCTCGGGCTTTAGATTGTCCTTGAACTATCTGTAATCGGAGTCTGGGAGATGGCTTGTGCCTCACGGAGATGGGTAGCTTCGCAAGAAACTGCGACATCATAACTTGAAACAATACTGCGCTTCTTCATCACCAAGTTGTTGATATTGGACAATGCTTATAAGATGGATGTGGGAATTGCGCTCGTGTCTTCCTCTCTGCGCTGAGAAACACTCTGCACTATTCACAATCGAACCGCACCGTGGCCCCGCAATGTCGAATATGGTGCCGTGGATGACATGAAATAGGTTGCGAGAGTTGTCACTCCCGGAAATCTAAAGCCAAACGTGAACACGACGTATTGGAGCTCCCAGTACAACATCCTCATGAAAGGTAGTTTGTTGTGTTAAATAAAGGGAGCGGAACCGAGACAGCTTGCAGAGGTCAGTGGATTATTATTTTGCTCTCACTGCTCATTCGTATTTGCTTTGCATTCATATTTTCGTGCCCAAAAACATCAATTTGCGAATTTCATCAGCCAAACAATCTTTACCATTCTCTCCCCAACCCAGGTATCATGTCCTTAACCTGTGCCGAGCTCTTTTCTGATTCCACTACCCAAGTCATTAAACCGTCCTCATTAAGCATAATATCATAATAACACAGAGGATCATCAATCTAAACCAAAGTGAAGTGACCAGCGCCAACCAGCCATCCGGGTATCACAAAACCGCCCCTGAGACCTCTTCATCCACCCGTGCTCCTCTTCTTCAATTCTCCTTCCCCTTCCCCTTCGCATCATCCTCTTCCTTCTTCAACCCCTCATCTACACCCTCTGGCAGTGGCACGGCCTTCGGGTCCGGCAGATCCAACACCGATGGCAGATCCACAACCCTGGGATCGCCTGACACCGGCTCGTGGATTGTGATAGCCGGCTCCGTGCCATCAGCTCCACCAGTCCGGCTCGAAGACATCGAATCCGACGGTCCAGCACCGGCGCCATCTTCGCCCGGCGGCTTCGTCCCAGGAACAAGCACGACTCTCGGGGTACTGGTGCCGTCACCGAGGTCGGACGTGGAGTCGCGCATGCTGTTCTCACGCTCGAGCCGGACCTCCCGGCCGCGCTTGTGGCAGTACCAGAAGACGAAGAGCAGAACTGGGTGATAGCGTGTCAGGACAACATAGTCAGATGACGAAGAAACAAGGAGGGCGTGGCTTACTGAAAACTGCCAAGCTCATCAAGACATTCGTCCCCGTCACGACAGCCGGGAAGCGCAGCTTCAAGAAATTCAGAATCGCCCGTAGCATCGCCGCGATGGCGCCCTGCTCCGACACCAGCTTCTTGAGCGGCGGATACTTCTTCGCGTACTTCGCTCCCGACTTGGCATACTTCCCATACTTGCTGCTGCTGCCACTGGCCTTCGCGTTCGCCTCTGCGTGAAGATGCGCATCCGGCTTCTCCGACGCGACGGCCAGCACCTCGGGGGCCAGCGCGGCCGTCATCTTGGCGGGCAGCTGCTTGATGAGCGTCTGCAAGAAGGGCGGCAGCGAGCCGTACATCTTGTCGAGTTGCTTCTCCGAGTTGGTGAGCAGCGACTCGAGGTCGTTGTAGGCGTGCGGCGCGCCGTTGACCAGGTCTTTCAAGACTTGCTTGAACTTCTCGAGCAGCTCCTGCGACTCCTTGCTGAAGCTGAAGACCCGGTTGTTGACAGCGGCGAGATTGAGCTGGTCGAGAACTTCGGCCAGGTCGTTCTCTTCCTTGGCGGCTTCGGCTTCGGCGGGCGTGGGGTCGGTGGTGGTGGTTGTGGTGTTCTTGAGGCTGCCGTCGGCGTTGAGTTCGACGCCTTCGCCTTTCTTAACGGCGGCGGCAGCGGAGGCGAGTGTGTCGGCGCTTTTGGCGTCGGCTTTTGACTGGCGCATGCTCTGAGAGTGGCGATTAGGCTGGTGTTTGCTGTTGTGGAGACTATTGAACGGGGAACTCACCTTGGCGCGCTTGGGGATATCCGGCACCCACGACCAGTAGCCCTTCTTCTTCTTGCCGTCTTCGACCGGTGGTGACTGCGGCAGAGGAATCCTGTCCGCGCCGTCCATCAGAGCTACCTGCGCATCCTTGCCTCTCGTCTGGGTTTGTAGCGAGGGACCATTCTCGAGGACGGGGAGGCTGGCGGCGGTAACGGGCTTGGGCCGTTCAGGCAGCGGAGGAGGAGTGCCTTCGGAGGTGATGCGCTCGAGGAAGGCCTCTTCTTCGTCGTTCAGGATGGGCGACTTGGGCTCGGAGGCGCCCTGGGCTTCGGCAGCCTGCTTCGCGGCGCGCTCCTCGACTTTCTTGTCGCGATTGCTCTTGAACTTCTTGTAGGTGAAATATTCCAGCATGGTTGCGAAACCAGCGAATCGATGCGGTTCGATTAGTATATTCGTGTAGTCTTCTTTGAGAGAGCGGTAGGTGGAGGCGAGAGGTCGGCGGTTGCGGTGGTTTGACGTAGGGAGTGCGGCAGGCAGGTGAAACCTGAGCTGTGCTGCCAGGCTTCGCGACGCATAAAGCAGCGGCGTGTGATGGGCCGCCTATCAGACTGGCTGTCGGGAGCCATGACGAGTGCGCGCATGCTTGGGCTGGGGCTGGTGTGGCGCAAGCTGCGCGATCTCAGCTCGGTCGAGACTCCGCATCCTTGTCCTTGCCCCCCCGCTTGCGTCATCCTGAGTGCACCGCCCGCCTCAACAACAACATATGGGAAAAATTCAAACGACGTCTGGGGTGAAGGTCGAATAAAGGATTTAGTGAAGAGCGTGATCGCTGGCACACTCTTGATAAAGTTCCGCGCACTGAGAAACCTACCCAGCGATCAATCCTCGCCGTATCATAACCTGCCCTTTCCCTTCGGAGTAGAAGCACCCGTCGAGATACGAATGTCTAAAGAACATGGTGACATTGAGGCCGGATAAATGCTTCTAATACCCACGCGTATCTCTATGGTGTGGTAGTAGGTGATTGGCAGGGGAACCCATATCTAGCTGAACAGCGCTCTGCACCACATACGTATCTAGAGCATCGCCGCTAACAAGGCTCATTGAACGCACTTGCCCGTACCATTGAGCAAGGTTGAAGCAGGAATTTCGGCGGATTGTTTGAAAGGAGGGACTTCTTGGCATTTGATATCTTGTGTGGTTCCAGATCCTATACTAAGCCATTTAATGCATTGCACTTTCGCCCGTACCTTTGAAGTGTACGGATTCTGCCAAAGCTGGCGGAAAGTGGGAACATGGTACCACGAAATCGGACGATGCGTTTTGAGATATCTTTTAGGAATAGGTAGGTTTGTAGCATACACTGATGCACATATTTTATGTTTGAATGATATCGATGAGCGGGGTGATGCTCCATCAATGCCTGCCGCTGGTCAATCTTCAATTTTTTTCACAGGCAACTGTGATACCTACGTTCAATGCCCCATCAAGGCACACGCGAGGTATTTCAAGGCTCCTCCTATGTAGCTGTCCATCATACTTCCTGCACGGTCTATTTTCGTCTGGACTCTGAATCCTCATATGTAAAGCATTCTCTGCTCAAAGCCTCTCCTTTACGGAACCTTCTCACCATCCGCAAAAGTTCTGTCCACACTGGGCCACCCACACACGGATTGGATCTCGCTTCACAGGCAGATTATCTCCAGATGTCTTCGAGCAGGGTGAGCCCTTCTCACGCGAGGTGAGGCTCCCGCTCACTCATTGTCTGACAGATGAACGTCGTGGATCGTGACGTGGGCGGCATGCCCAATGCGATTGCTGGAACAAGCGAAGCTCGCATGCCAGGCAGCTCACCGAATCCACTTGCCAATAACCTTGATCAGACCCACCTTCTCGCCAGCATTGCCAGTGAACCAGACATGCCATTTACCTTCCTCGACGCTCCACCGAACCAAGAAGGGGACGGCATTGACGGCGAATTTGAGCATGAGGATGACGGGTTTCCATCATTCCTGACCTCGAGCATGAGCGACAGCAACATCGCTGCCAATGCGACATACCAGCCAAACAAACCAGATAAGCTTGGCAACCCTAGTCCTGCAGACCCTGCCATCAGTATGGATGCATGTCTAAATATGGAAATGGACACCGCCAATGATACTCTCACAAACACTTCTCAAGCATCAGTCGACCACGGCAGCAATGCTCAAAGCAACATTCAAGCTGCGACGAAGAGTGCTCTGGAAGAGAGAAGACCCGCAAGGCCCCCCGAGAAGTTAAGGACAGGAAAGAAGCGCACCCATGAGTTGATCGAGCCGACAGGCGGGTCTGACGACTCCAGCGAGTCTCTCTCTGACTCGGACTCGTCCAGGGAGTGCGAAAGCAGCGATGACGCCGACGATCATCTCGATGCATACGGGGCAAGTACCACCGCCTTCAACCCAGATTGCCTCCTCCTTCCCCCCCCCACTGACATATCCTCCCCGCCGCAGCCCGAAAGCCCCGCCCGCACGACCAAAACTCAGGCTCGCAGCAGCAGCAGCACCACCGTCAGGAAGCCCCGCGTCACCTCCACCAACTCCCCCTCGACGGCCGCCGTCCCCTCCGTCCCGGCCAAACGGCCTCGCGTCTTCGCCAAACACGGCCGCCGCCTCAGCACGACCCTCGACGCGACCGACGCGCTCATCTTCTCGCTCAAATCCAGCAACCACAGCGACAAGGCCGTCGCGGAGCGCCTCCGCGCCGCCAAGCTCGCGGCCTACGACCCCAAGACCATCTCGACGCGCTACCGCCGCCTGCGCGAGGCCCGCATGCAGCAGACCGACGAGCTGCTGCGCCGCGGCCGCCGGCACTGGACGCACGCTGAAGACGCGGCGCTGCTGGGCGCGTACGTCGAGGCGCTGCAGCGGCAGGACGAGGAGGTAAGGAAGGCCAAGAAGCGGCTGTATAAGACGACGGCGTTTCTGCTCGCGGAGAGGGTGCCTGGCGCGTTTTTTGGCGCCGAGGCATGTGAGGAGCGGTACATGGATTTGATGACGGGGAGGGCGGTGACGGAGAGGGACAGGGGGGATCCGGAGGTACGGAGGAGAGAGGCTGGCAGGAGGTTGGAAAAGGGGTGGGAGGTCGAGGTGAGGAGGTTGCTAGAGGAAGAGTGGGCGTGGGAGGATGAGCTGTTGAAGAAGCTGGCGGAGCAGGAGAGGGAGAGGAGGAAGGGGTTGAGGGCCGAGAGGGGTGGGCCGGTGAGGAAGGTGAAGGCGGAAGAGAAGGCGAAAGCGGAGCAGGCGAGGGCGAGAGAGAAGACGTAGGGAAAAGGAAGGGGAAGCGAAAGGGAAAGGGAAATGCTCTAAAGCGGTGGAGGCTTTGGTATGGCCCGGCATACTGGAAGCGGCCAAGGACGGCCGGAGAAGACCTGAAGGCAAGGCAATGGGAGGTATGGTCAAGAAGGTCGGTTGAATAATTTGGCCTCGGGTTACCTGAAATTGTCGGGCGGGCGGGAACTTTATTTATTTCTTTTTTTGGGGAAAGAAACATTCTCGATATTAGAAATTTCAAGGTTTGAAATCTTCTTTGGCGGCATGGAAGCTGGTGCTGGTGGTCTGGAGCTTTGCCGATTCATATCAAAGTTTGCTATCAGGGTTAAGCGGCACCGCAAAAAGGGTAATCAAGACAGTCGGCATCCACCAATGAACTTGGAACAGCCTTTAGATCCCCTGTTTAAGCACACTTTCGGCGATGCGTTAGTTCCTTCGCCTGCATCTTCCGTACGCCCGCGTCCTTTTCTCTGAACACAGGCAAATCATCCAGCTACTGCCGATTACGCAAAATGATCCAAGAATATGGGGAAGTCTGATATGGCGCATTTGGGGCACCTTAGCTCCGAGCCGCTATCCGGGCCGATAGTCTATGATCACGCAGCCACCATCGTGGCTCGCTAGCTACGTGATACGAATGACAGTAGCTCCATTCAGTGCCGATTGCCATAGCACACAGAAAAGGCAAGGCTAAGCATTGGCGCACATGTTGCTTTTTATTGCAAAATGCTTCACCCATTGAGGTAACTGAGACCCCCCTTGGCAGACACGGAAACGTGTTTTAACTGTAGCTTAATCTTACTAGAAGGCCTGCTGATAATGCAAGCGCCACTCGGTCGAGTATCTGAAGACAGTACGTCATTCCGCCCGGCAAAAAAAAAAAAAAAAAAAAGTCCGGTCCAACTACACCGGGGTATCAGCCGCCGCGTAAATACGCGCGCATTCGGCCAAGTGCGGCTCCGCTCTCGTCGCAGCAACAGGAAAAGTAGTGACGACGATGGTAGTAAGTGTGTATATATGATTGCCTAACAAGGAAATAAGGACCGCCGTGAGGCCCATTGCCAGAGAGCTGCAATCCTGGGATGTTGCCTCAGACATAATGCTACAATAGAGGAACAGTTGGCACACAGCCGGGAGAGAGCAGACCAGAACGACGTGTGGTGGTGGGAAGGGGCGAAGCAACGACCCCGCCTCGAGGCACAACGCAGCAGCCATACCCGGGGACCCACCCCCCCCCCGCGCAACCTACCCCGCACCACAGCCGCAGCCCCCGCACGTAAGTGGCATTTCCGGCCACCGGAACTAGCGCATTGGGGAGAACCGAAGTACATTGTGGCGTGAATTGGGGGAAGACCTCACCCCGCAGGTCCGCGCTCTCCGAGGGAATGGCGACGCGAACCTTGGGAAGCAATCCGTGTAGCCGTCGTGAACCCAGGGGAGTGTGTATAGTTCATGGATTAAGCTGTCATCGACAGATAAGGCTTGCGGCTCTGTTGATACTTGCCGAAGGGAGGTTTTCCGGAGTGTGGTGTAGGCGTCTTGACGAGACGTTGGAAGAGAGGTATGCATTAACGTCGACTTACGTGCATCCGTTCCCTCAATCCCGCTCTGCTGTACTTCCATCATCGACCCACACAGGATCCACAGGTGGCTTATTTCCCTGGCAATTGTTCCACCATGGCCCGCAGATATCCGCTGTTGTGCTCGATGATCCTTCCGTAGAATCATGCGCAAAGACAGGGAGTGCAGAAACGTTCCTTCTCTCACCAGCTAGATCAGGCCAGCCCGCGCCACAAGCAGAGAGGTAGAGGACTTTGCAAAGCGAAGTATATTCGGGACTGCTACCGACTCGCTCCAGACGGGCCCTGTTTGGTCAGCGTGTCCACTCTAGCTCTGTCTCAACGGACTAAAGGAAGAACAAGAACAAAGAACAAGAACAACAGCGCCTCCTGACACACCCTTTCTGGCGCGTGTCTAGAAGACTAAGCCTGGTGATCGCCACAGCTCACTTGCCTTTCTTCGCATGCACCATCGTGATAGGGCGGTGTGGAGCAAAGGGTCTGTCGGGTTAGCCTAAACGGTAATTCTACGCGCCTGGGCACGTGCTGTGGGCTGGGAGAATACTTTCCATCCCATGCCGTTCCTGGCTGGGCAACCCGCTGCCCCAGAGTAGGGGCAGATGCACTTAGATCGACTTGCATATAAGACTGTCGCGGCTGCTGTCCATCTGTTTCGCAGTCGTCAGCTCCTGCTTCTCAAAGCTGCTCTCCATCCCTCTCACGTCTTGACCTTAGATTTTTAGTCTCGGTGAGGGTCAGCTATTCCTCGGAATAATTCTTTTGCCTTCTTTGCAACTATGCCTCTTCGCAGAGATATTACCGTGGACCAGACTACCCGGACCGGCAACAATGACAATTACGCGGATAACCTCGATGTTGATGTTTTGATCGTGGGCGCCGGTTTCGGTGGAGTGTACCTGCTGCACAAGCTCCGCGATGAATACGGCATGAATGTCAAGATATTTGAGGCGGGCAAGGACCTTGGTGGCATCTGGTAAGTGTGCTTTGCCATCTAAATCACAAATGCCCGGCATTCTGATCGACCACAGGCATTGGAACTGCTATCCCGGTGCGCGCGTCGATTCGATGGTCCCGGTGTACGAATACAGCATTGAGAAGATTTGGAAGGTGAGTAGTCGCTAACGTCAAAAACCAGGAGTTCGGTGCTGATGTTATTGCAAGAACTGGACATGGTCAGAAAAGTACCCCGACTATAACGAGCTGTGCGAGTACTTCAATTACGTGGACGAGCAACTGGATATCAAGAAGGACGTCGCCTTTAATTCCAAGGTCGTCCACTCCCAATTCGACAAGCCCTCTCAGCGATGGATTGTGAAGACTGAGGACGGCCGAACCGCGAGGTCGAAGTTCTTCATCTGCGCCACCGGCTTCGCTGCGAAACGCCACTTCCCTGACTGGCCTGGTCTTGATAAGTTCAAGGGCATTATGCACCATTCTTCTTTTTGGCCTAGAGAGGGTGTGGATGTCACTGGCAAGAGGGTTGCTGTTATTGGAACTGGGTCTACCGGTATTCAGATTGCGCAGGAGACGGCCAAGACGGCCAAGTCGGTGACGGTGTTCCAGCGCACTCCCAACCTGTGCTTGCCCATGCGCCAGAGGAAATTGACCAAGGAAGAGCAAGAGGCGGACAAGAAAAACTATCCTGAACTCTACAGGTATCGGATGACAACCTTCTCAGGGTTCCCCATGGACTTCGTCCAGCGCAACACCTTTGACGACACCCCAGAGCAGCGTGAAGCCTTTTACGAGGAGCTTTGGCAGAAGGGCGGTTTCCACTTCTGGCTGGGCACTTACAAAGGTTGATCTGCGTCCTTTCTCAAACGATAGAATCGGAGCACGCTAACAAGGGCACAGACATGCTGTTCGACGCCAAGGCCAATGACGAAGCGTACAAGTTCTGGGTTAGGAAGACGAGGGCACGCATCACGGATCCGGCCAAACGCGACATCCTCGCACCACTCGAAAAGCCGCACCCGTGGGGCACGAAGCGTCCGTCGCTCGAACAGAACTTTTATGAGATGATAGACAAGCCAGAGAACGAGATAGTCGACGTGAAGAGGACGCCGATCGTCGAGGTCACTGAGAACGGCATCAAGACGGCGGATGGCAAGGAGCGCGACTTTGATGTCATCGCACTTGCTACTGGCTTCGATTCGGTAACTGGCGGCATGAAGACGATGGGCCTGAAGGACGTGAACGGCGTGGATCTGAACGACAAGTGGAAGAACGGCACGTTCAGCCACCTCGGCATGACGCTGTCCGGCTTCCCCAACATGTTCTTCCTCTACGGCGCCCAAGGCCCGACGGCGTTCAGCAATGGACCAAGCTGTGTGGAGTGCCAGGCTGACTGGATCATCGACGCCATGGCGAAGATGAGGAAGGAGGGCATCAGCTACATTGACGCCACAACGGCCAGCGAGCAGGAGTGGCATGACAAGATCGAGAAGCTGAGCAAGCTGACGCTCTTCCACAACGTTGACAGCTGGTACATGGGCGCGAACATTCCCGGCAAGGTCAGGGAGCAGCTGAGCTTTGCTGGAGGGATCCCGTTGTACACGCAGGAGTGTCGCAAGGCGTTGGACAACGGATTCGAGGGCTTCGTAACGGCATGAGGAGCACGAGGGCTCTCCTAGACGGAAGACGGGAAACCGGACCTGGAGCGGGTAGACAATGCCTCTATGGCGATGACTTGTGATGTTGTCTTTGCGCGTAAATAGGATGCGAAATCAGCGACGAAGACTTGCTTTCACATGATTCCATCTCCGCGCTCGGAGCTTGCCCGGCGAATTGCGGGTGCGGCCGGGCTGCCGAATCGCGACGTCATCCGATGTGCATCCTCTCTCACCAGCCGCCGTCTGCTTCCTTGCCCTTCCCTTCGAGGCAGCCGCGCTTTTCTCGCCCCAATACTCGCCGCGCCCCTCCATGGCTGTCCGCTGTTCATAGCCAGCCATCCTTTCAGCTCGACTATGAGGACGGTCCTCCTGCTCGGCCGCCAATGCCTCCGCCCACACCTGCCCGCCGGCGCTGCGCTGCGCTCCGCCTTCCCCGAAGCTAGCCTGCACCGCTCGCTCTTCTCCTCGACCGCCCGACGCGCCTTTGCGCGCCCCTCGTGCTCGTCGCCATCCTCATTCCTCCGCAGCGCCCCCCGCGGCGTCGCCGGCCGCACGCTCCTCTTCGCCAGCACGGCGCTTAGCCCGGCTGCCTTCGTCGCGTTATCGCAGAGCAGTAATGACGACGACGAGCGCACCGGCGAACAGCTCATGCTGGAAGCCTCGCGCGCCGAGCTGAAGGAGCAGCTTCCCAAGGCCATCGAACACTCGAAGGGGTTCCGGAAGGGCGTGTACTTCTTCTTTGAGAACTACATCTGGGAGCCGCTGGCCACCGGCTTGCGCTTCGTCCACCTGGTCGCGATATTCGTGCCTGTGATCTTGACTATACCGGCTATCTGGGTGGGGAGAAGAGTGGCCGACCGGGATAATGAGAGGACTGGAACTCTGTGGTGGTATTCGTTTTTGGTAAAGAGTATGGAGAGAGCGGGCGCTGCTTTTATAAAGGTAGGCGAATACAGAAGCGTTGAGGCTAGCTTAGACCTTGCGTGCTGACGCTGAGTCGATTAGCTCGGTCAATGGGCAGCATCGCGCACCGACATCTTCCCCACGGAAATGTGCAAGTACATGTCGTCCCTCCACTCGAACGCGCCGGCCCATTCCCTCCAGCAGACAAAGCAGATTGTGGAGAGGGCATTCGATGGTCGCAGCTTCGAAGAGATATTCGACGAGTTCGACGAAAAGCCCCTTGGCGTCGGAGCCATTGCCCAGGTGTACAGAGCAAAGCTCAAGCCGGATCTCGCTGCGCTCGTGGAATCGGATATCGACCAGCCCCAAAACCTCCGCCAGAAGCTGAAGAAGAATGTCGATGCGACTTTGAAGAGTACCCCCCGCCGCGTACCTTCTTCCTATGTCGCCATCAAAGTCCTGCACCCGCACATTGAGAAGATTGTCCGAAGAGACTTGCGCATAATGTCGTTCTTCGCTCATATCATTAACGCCATTCCTACTATGGAGTGGCTCTCCTTCCCTGACGAGGTGAAACAGTTCGCTGAGATGATGAGGCTGCAGTTGGACCTAAGAATTGAAGGCGCCAACTTGACCATCTTCCGCCAAAAATTCAAGGAGCGCACTACCGCTTGGTTCCCTTTTCCGTATAATGAGTACACCACTCGCCAGGTACTTGTTGAAGAGTTCGCCAACGGAGTTGCCCTGGAAGATTTGCTGCAATATGGAGGTGGACCATACAGGAAAGAAATCGCCGACGAGGGTCTAAATGCCTTCCTTCACATGGTATTGATTGACAATTTTGTGCACGCTGACCTGCATCCCGGGAACATCATGGTTCGATTCTACAAGCCCGAAGCCCCTGATATCCCTACGTTCAAATCAAGGAAGACCCCGGAATCCGTTAACAATTCGACTGATGTCACCGAAGAAGTGATAACCCGCTTGAAGCCTTTAAGAGGCAAGCGCCAGGAATGGCACGCTGAACTTCAGCGGCTGGACAGTGAGGGCTATCGTCCTCAGCTTATCTTCATTGATACCGGTCTTGTCACGGAGCTAAACGATAAGAACCGCAGGAATTTCCTTGACCTCTTCAAAGCTGTGGCAGAATTCGATGGCTACCGCGCGGGCCACTTGATGGTCGAGAGGTGCAGACAACCTGAGGCAGTCATTGACAAGGAAGTTTTTGCATTGAAGATGCAGCACCTGGTGTTGAGCGTCAAGAGCCGCACTTTTGCCCTGGGTAACATCAAGATTGGCGACATTCTGAACGACGTCTTGACCATGGTCAGACAACACCACGTCAGACTTGAAGGTGATTTTGTCAATGTGGTTCTGAGTATTCTTCTGCTCGAGGGTATCGGGCGGCAGATCGATCCCGAAATGGACCTTTTCGCTGGGTAAGCGCGTTACTCTTTGTGATCTGCAACATTTGCTAATATCGTCGTGTTATAGCGCATTACCTATCCTGCGGAAACTTGGTGCGCAGAGTGGCAGAGGTATGGTTCGCGGCGCGGACTTCTCGATGCTCAAGGTTTGGGCAGGATTGGAAGCTCGCAGTTGGCTTCGGGCTTCCGTTGAAAGTGTAAGTACCAATTACCTCACCATCTTATCATGATTTGATGCTAATGTTAATAGGTTGAGGCTTGCGTGAAATATGATCTCCTCTCTCCTAACATTTAATTTTTTTCAAATTCTCAGCAAAGACAGTCTTGTAGACATTATCAGGCGTTCATGGTGTTGTTTTCAGCAATGAGATGGGACGGACATTGGGAAGAGTTGCATGAGTGTATTATAGAGAAGCATACGAGAGAAGACATGGATTTCGCCTCCTTCTAATTCGCTTCGCTGTCTGCAGCCCAGGAAGGGGCTACTGGCTGGGAGCAATTAACTAAAATATGCCACTGGTAGGTTGACAGTCCTTTGCGCAACTGCAACAGGGTGGTCCGAAACAAACGTTCGGACGACTACTTTCAACTCGTAGTGCCTTCGGCAACTGGCAACGCTACGTAGATCGACCAGCTCACCGGAATCGGAATTGCTGTGCTGCCATGATGACGACTTTAGCGGTAGTCAGTGCAGAGCAGCTTCCCGCGATTGGCAGCCGGGGAGCCATGCACGCGTGTCGATCCCGTCGACATCATTTTCGCTCAATCCAGCCACCATGATCCCCACATCATAACCCAGATCGATCACCCATCCGGCGTCCGAGCACATCGACCTTCTCTCTTTGCGTTCAAAGAAAAGTGCGTACCAGCCGCTTTGGTCATCAAGAACGGGAAAGCATTAGTGCGAGCGCCTCTTCCCCACTCCAGATCTGGGGCCGGCCTTGTGGAGTGTTTACAGCCGCATACGTCATTCGCGCCGCGCTGGCTTGTCCGTGGATTGGAACAATTGCTGGACCCCCATGCACACTTTGATCGAGCACCTTGTCATCGCCTGTGTTTGGCATAAGCGCTGGGCCTGCTGTTAGATTCTACCGAGGGAGAGGGAACGAGCTGCGCGTGCTTGTGTATCACAGCAGCTCGAACAGTCAACCCTCAAGACAGACACACGACTCTCACGCCTGTTCGCCCACAAACAACCCGACTTACACTTCGCCGGGAACAGTGCATACTCGAAGGCTTGTGCTTTTGGAAACAGTCTTTCCTGTTTCTTGCCCTACGAGAGCCTTCTCTTACCCCTACCCTCATCCCTCCAGAAAGCGCAGCCCAGCATCCCTCCGACATGGCCGACAACACTGATCCCCCCCGCCCCGGCGCCGTCTACAAAGACCTCCTCCCCGCGCCACTCGCATCCGACACCACTGCCACGACTGGCGACCCAACGCGGATACAGGAAGCGGCTTCCACCCTCCGCGACGAACCCACTCTCTCCCACTCGCTCGCCATGCAAGGCGACCCAGAAGCCGACGAGAAAGGCCTCGCGCAGAAAGACCACGACGAGGAAGTTGTAGACCTTGGGTGGAACGAGCCGAAGGAGATTGTCGCGGAGCCGCTGGTGGGTGGGTTGGAGAATGAAGAGTTGTGGATGTTGGTGCGCAGGTTTAATAAGGTAAGATTTCTCCTCTGAGAGAATGGGAAAAGCGGGGACTGTGTGCTGATGGGAGCTTGAAATTCAGCAAATCTATCATGTCAAGGAGTATCCGCACCCGGTCCCGGGGAATCTGGATTTGAATATCGCGGACGAGGAGGAGTTTAGCCCGGATAAATTGAGGGCGAATGTGGAGAGGTTGTATATGACGGTAGTGAGTACTTGGCGGTATATCTTGGTGGGCAAGGGGCCATTGCTGATCAAGGTGTCAGATTATTGGGTTTTTGGGTGGCGGCAAGCAGATTGCGAGATTGAGAAGCTGGAGGGAGACGAGGAGAACTGCATGGTTCTGCACCGTAAGTCCTCATTCAGGCTTTCAGTTAATTTGCCGTTTTGCTGATCGTCCCGCAGGCCTACTTCATAGCCTGGGCTTTTGACTTCCTGGTTCCTTTGTTTACTGCGACACTGATCGCACTCATCGCGTGCCCGCCGTCGCGGGGGTTCCTCTTCCCACCAGCGCCCATAGCTCTTGTGAATGGCAAGACTGGGGGCGTACAGAAGCCCAAGGCGGGCGTACTCGGTAGCCATGACAGCGCTACGGGAGCACCTGAGAACCACAAGGGAGAGGCAGTCGAGCAGGAGGCCAGCAACTTCGTCAATGGCATTGCCTCTGTTACCCTCAGCAGCGTCGCTGGCAAAAATCCCCAGTCAGATCCCACGGAGGAGAATGGAGGTGCTGCACCTCAGGATTCAGTTGTGCCGGATCCCACAGCCATCGCGACGGAAGCAGCCAGTGCGAAGGAAGCAGCTGGCGGGGCCAAGCCTGATGCTCAACATGACAAGACCAAGGTGCCTATGGAGACGGCTATGTGGTCGAAGATGAGGCCTGTGATGCACGCCATTGCCGAATTCACGGACACATGGGAGCGCTTTGGAAAGTAAGGCTCATCCTAAGGACCATACAGACCGCAAAGAAATCATGAGGACTAACATCTCCACCCAGCGCCCTCTCACCCACCCCACCCTTCCCCAGAAACATCTACCGCCTCCGGCTCGCCGCGCTGGTTGTTCCAGTCCTCCTGACCTCTCTCTTCCTCTCCTCCTACCTCTTCATGAAAGGTGTCACCTTCAGCACAGGCTTCCTCTTCTTCGGCGACCCGATCCTCTCGCGCGCCCTGACCTGGCTCAACTCGCGCTTCCCGCACTGGCAGCGCCTGCTCGAGATCCGCAACACGCTGCTCAAAGGCGTGCCCACCAACGCCCAGCTCACCCTCACCCTGCTGCGCATCGGCGAAGCCAACAAGGCGCCGCTACCGCCCCCACCTACCTCCACCATCGGCGCCCACCCTCCCCCTCCCGACGCGCCCGCCGCCGTCACCGACCAGCACCTGCGCGCCACCGGCGCCGACCCCCCGCTCAACGCGACGCCAGCCGAACTCGACGCCGCAATCGCCGAGCACGACGCCTCCGTCACGCGCGAGACCGCCGGGCAGGACATCGATGCGGGGAAGGACAAGGCCCACGGCAAGAAGGGCTCGCGCATCCTGAACTTCTTCCGCGGCACGACCAAGGGCGTCGTCGAGACGGCCATCGGCGCCGACAAGGTCAAGGCGAAGACGGGCTCGACGCCCGCGAAGGACCGGCTCGGCGTCGTCCAGCGCGTGGGCGTCGGCGGCAAGAGGAGCGGGCCGGTGAGCTTCAGGGCGCGGTATCATGGCAGGAAGGGCGCGGTTTATATTACGACCAAGGCGACGATTCCGTGCGTGGCGTTTAGTACAGATAGTAAGGTTGTAGAGAAGGGCGTTGGTGGAGAGGATGCTGGTGCGGCTGAGGATGGCGTGCATCCGGCGTGGAGCGTTCCTGTTGCGGAGATTAGAGAGTTGAAGAAAGTGGGTGGGTATGGGTGGAAGGCGAAGTTGGTGGTTGGCTGGGCGATGGGCAGGGAGGTGACGGATGGATTGGAGATCACGGATAAGAGGGGTGCGGTATGGAAGGTCACGGCGCTGCCGTTGAGGGATGAGTTGTTCAATCGATTGGTCGCCATGGGTGGGCAGAAGTGGGAGGCTTGGTAGGTGGTAGTTGCTACTGGATTATATGTCTATTCTTAGGGGGTGCTAGACGGGGTCTTTATTTTTAGCAGGTGTGTGAACTGGCGGCTAGATTCATGAAGACGATTATACTCCTTAGAGAAGAAGAAGACGGCAACAAAGTGGAATATTAGACGGCCTCCCTGCGAATTAGGGATTGAGTGGATGGTAGTAATGTAGAGGTGGAATCATACAATTGCAGCATACCTAATTCGGTCAAAGATTTCTCCCATGCAATCATGAATATCAAGTAAAGCGTCTATCCTGTCTTTTCTTCTCTTCGCCAGACCCTTCTACCATGAGTAGATATTGCTGAAATCATGTTCCTACGGAATTTGGTCAGCAAGCCATGTTCCAGGCTTAGAAATATCATTTCTCAAACTCACCTTGATATAATCCCCGCCCTTCTCCGCCCACTCCGCTTTGCTCACCCACGCCTTTCTTGACTCTGAACTCCTTGCCCACCTTGCAGCACCTCTCCATGCATCCAGCACGGGGTCCTTCGCCTTTCTTACAATTAACTGCGCCTCGACCGGCAGGTATGCGCGCAACTCCTTCCTCAATCTCTCCTCAAATCCCTGGAAAAGCGTGTTTCCACCCGTCAAGAAAACGTCCTTCAAGACATCCTTCTGCTTCGGATGATCGCCCAGGCGCTCAGTCAAGATACTAGCTGCGATCTCCACGATGCCAGCTTGATCAAGGCCGGCGATGCTGGGTTGAAAGACGACTTCGGGGACGCGAATGCGCTCGACGTTAAGGTGGATCTGGTGGGCCTCGCGCTGAGACTCTGGATCAAAGGAGTACGGGCCGTGGGCAAAAGCGTGTACGAGCGACTTCGTCCAGTCCATCTGTGCTTCGCGGGTGCTGTCCTCGGTGAAGTTGGGGTCGTGTTTTAGCAGCTGAGTTTCGATGGCTTTGAGGGAGGTGTTTAGGTCCTCTTCCTCCTCGTCGTCACTGCCTTCACCGGTAGCGATGGTGCGGTAGACGCCCCAGTCAGCGTCGTCGGCGCCGAAGGTGTCCTCGTCGGCACCACGACGACGCTTCTTTGTGGGGTTGTCGGAGGCAAGATTGGCGATGCTCTTCATACGCATCTGTGCGGCGAGAGATTTGCGGTTGCCTAAGTCGGCCTTGAGGCGTTCGCGGTCTTTGATTTTCTGGATGATTGCCTGGAATGATGGTCAATTATTATGCGCTTTACAGTAGGGTTGAGAAAATATACCTGACGAGCTGTTCTTCTCTCCTCAATCCATGTCTCAGGATCGTTTTCTCTGCGCTCATTGTCTAGACGCTCTTCCTCTGCAATTCTGGCCTTCTCGCGCTCTTTTTCTGCCTTGGCACGCTGTCGAGCTTCGTAATTCGACTTCATCAGCCTCTGCTGGCGCTTCTGCTTTAGTCCTTCCTCGTCGAGCTGGTCATCCGGAACTTCCACCAAGGGGAATGTCGGCGGCTCATTCTCCTCCTCCTCCAGGTCGCCAACGTCCTTATTTCTGGCCTTGCGAATGGACTTGTCCAGCTCCCTGATCCTCTTCTCCAACTGCGCCTCATCATCAAAATCTTCACCCTCCAGGATGCGCTTTGCCTCCTTCTTGGTGGTTTCCAGCAGCCTGGACTGCAATTCCTTGTAATATGCGAGCTCCTGCTCCTTCGCGATAAGCTTCTCAAGCCTCATCTTTGCCGCCTGCTCCTGCAACCGTCTGCCGCTTTCCTTGCGCTTCTCAGCCGCCCGCGCCAGCTCTTCCTCTGTTTTCTGCACCACGACCTGCTCTGTGTATGGGAATTGAATGACGTGATCCCGATCTTCCAACCCAGTCCAGTCCAGGTATTTGCTGACTTCGCCGTCGAAGTCTTGCGATACGTAGCAGTGTTCACGCACGAGGTCCTCAGCTTGGATATCGGTAAGCTTGCCTGGGAAGGTCGGGTATTTCAGCCGGAGCAGCTTTTGAAGGAACTCGGCGCTCTGGAATCGGCCCCAGTTGATGCGGGTGGCGTGAGTAAGCATCGCTTTCGACTCGATGACGGGGATTAGATGAGTGGAGGTGTAGGACGAGGAGACGACGAGACCATTCTTGCCGTTGTTGTAGTTGTAGGAAAAGAGGGAGTCAATGCCGAAAGCAGCGGAGGGCGCGCCGTAGAGCTCGAAAAGGATTTCCGACATAGCTGGGGGAGGCCTGCTGTTAGCATCGCCGCCGTACATATGGGGGTGGCGCACGCACTCCTTCGCGAATAGCCCAGGTTCGCGACGGGCTCTGTCATGAGGACGGGGCGATTGATTCCGCCGTGGGACCCGTCGATGCCCATCTTGATGAAGACGTAGTCCAGCACACCCTCCATCGCGTCCCAGTTGTTGATGATGTTCGTCCCGGGCTCGTAGACGTTCTTAGCTTGGCCGCGCGCGGTGCCGTCGGCGTAGACCTCGTTGCCGATGAATTGGAAGGTGGTGTTGAGCTTGCGATCCCTGTAGCGCGCCATCATCGGGGCGACGGAGAGGCGTGGGTTCTCATCGAAGTCCCAGCCGGCGCGTACGGCGGACGAGCCTGCATCACAGCTGTGTTAGTACAGAAAGCCGTAGAGCTGAACAGGAGCTCGGCGTACCATTGTCGATGACGATGGCGGTTCTGGAGCCGCTGCGGCGGTAGCCCTCGGTGTCGACCTCGCGGATGCCTTCGAACGGGGGGTCTTTGATGGACCATATCCTTTCAGGACTCGGTTTCGCGTTGCGCATGTCTTGCGCGGCGCCGGTTGAGTCGGGCTGAACCATGATGTCGACGCTGGAGATGTGTGCTTGGGGCGGACAGATGTGCAGAGGCTATGTCATGGTCTGGGTGGGCGGGGCGAGGCGTCACGGTTGCAAGGGCTGGGGCGGGCGCGGACAGTTGCAAGCAAGCAGAAAGCTAAGGTATCCCAGGTGTCTAAAGTCCGGAGGTGCTCCACAAAGCACCAAGCGCCGCAGATCGTCAAGCTTCCTCCCAAACAACCCCTGCTCGACCGACTGCGGCTACAAACGCCAAAATGCCCACCATGTCAATTGACCTCGCCCAAGAACCAAAGAGCCGCCGGGCACCGTGCCCATGGAAATGTATGTAAAGTTTGACCCCTCCTCGCGCTTGTTCCTACTGCTCTACCGGGTCCTTGAGACTGTCCGTGGCTGCAGGTCCTGTTAGCGAAGCCACATGGGCTAGAACAGAAAACCAACCTTCAAGATGGAAGAGCACATTGGACTGGTAGTTCTTGAACATCTGCGCGACCAGCTCGACGTTCATGTTCTGGATGTTGATTTCCTGTGAGCGTGTTAGCATGATTATCGGGGGCCCCGAAGGCGCAAAGCATACCTGAAGGTTCTTGTTCAGGACCATGACCGCCTCATTCAGTTTCTCCTGTTGGCATGCATCAGGACTCAATCTGTCGGGGCTTACTTCACGACATTGAACGTACGACATTGGTGATGATGCGGCCGAGCAGTAGACTCTGCTGGTGCTCGTGAGGGCTTTCCTGAGCCGACCGTCAGATCTAGTTATATACCCCAGCAGCAGCAGTCCGTCACCTACCATGGTCACAGGCTTGTGGGATGTCGTGGGCTTTGGGACAGGGCTGCTTGTCGGTCTTGTGCTTGTTGATCTGCCCGATGCCCAGCGGACGGACAGCCCGACCCAGGACGCGCATGAACATCGCCCTAAAGCCGCTAGGCCCGATACGGCATGCGCGCGGGAGCTCCAGTGGCAGCTGTCCGCGCAGCGTCTGCTCCAGCTCCCTTCACCATTCTACCTCCGTCGCACCCTGTGCCTCACAGCACACTTCCATCATGGCGCCCATAACCCACAACCCGACTGAGCTGGACCACCAAGCCCTCCTCGATCGTCTCGACCTGTTCCGCGTCCACAAGCCGTTCCGGAACCCCAGCTGGAAGCCGCCGCAACGCCGCAACAAGAACGTCAAGCAGATCATCTCCGAGGCCCAACGCAAGGAAGCCTCCGTTATGGCTACTCAGAACAACAGCGGCAGCTCCACACCCGCCGTCGCTGGCGGCACTGGCTCCGCGACTCCTGCGAACGGCTCGAATAGCGCGTCGTCAAACATCGCTCAGGCAGCCCAGAACCTCTCGGCCATGGTGCTGGAAAAGAATGGAAGAGCAGCGGCCGGTGCATCAACAGGACCGGCAGTTACATACACAAACATCGAAGCTCCGCCGAGCTTGCTGGTCAAGCGCAAGTACTGCGATGTCACAGGCTTGCCAGCGGCGTATACCGATCCCAAGACGCGGCTGCGGTATCATAATGCGGAGATCTTTGCCAACATCAGGATGATGGCACAGAGCACGACGGAGAGCTACCTTGCCGCGAGAGGAGCGCACACCGTACTGAAGTAAAAGGCACCCTTGTGGGCGAGCACAACACCACTGCACCGAGCGCATCTGGTGCGCGCAATGTTGAGGATGGGCACTACGCCGGAGCTTGACATGTCGACGGGCGCGGCCATCAAGCATCAGGACAATTACAAGCATATCAAATCATACGAAGGCATGTTCGAACCACAAAGTCAAGCCCCTTCCACCCGCCCTGCCCCTCTCGAGACAGGGTTCAAGAAGACGCTCCGGCTTAATCGGGATCGTGTTTTGGTCTTCGCCCAAAGGTAGCAGGGTACCGAAGCCTCATGGATCGAGACTTCAGTTACAGCAGAAAACAGGTTCATGCTGTTGCCAAGGCGGTGTTCTGTTGGAAGGCAGCGATTTGAGGTACCAGTCCTGTGATATTAGTTCTGGTAATGATTGAAAGATACCCCGAAGCGCATATTAATCCCCAAAGGCTTCCTTGAAGTGTGATTTGCGACGGCGCTAGCTCCTACTCTGGCTGATCCAACTGTAGTCTGGAGCTGATGGACGTTGAGAATCATGCTCCACTGTACTGAGTATGCTGATCAAGCAGGCCAGGAAGCTCTTCGCTGAGACGACTAACATGTACATCAATGCTGTTGTCTGACCTCGATGCAGCTTCCCGGATGGCGTTGGGGAAGGTTGATGTTGCGGGACAGCGGCAGGCATCCGCGCACAATCTTTTTCACTGCGGCAGACTACGCGCCAAGCAATGCGCGTGCGCCGCGCCCCGTGCCTCGTACCTCGCGCTAGTGTGCGAAAGGCCACTCTAGCTGCAGATCATCTCGAATGCCAGACAAACGCCAGACTTCCCATCTTACCTTCGAGACCACCTGTCGCGTGCTGCGCAATCCCGAGTTCTCCGCATCTTCCTTGACTGTCTTCGCTTCTATCCTTCCTTTCGAACACCGTATCGCATTTGAACAGCCGCCACAATGCCGTCTTTCTGGCTTAGCGACTCGCAAAGTACGTCCAGGCATCCTCATCCCTCTCTGCGCCGCGAGCTTCCGCATGCCCCTCCCGCCGCCATGAACAACATACTAATATTCGACCCCAGAAATCGGAGTCGCCTTCTGCTCAGGGGGTAGGTACGACTGCATCCATCACACCCAATTCACAGCACTCCCACCGCCGCCGAACGCTGTCTCGTGGAATAAATGTTCCAGAAGTTTGAGAGTTGAGGTCTGACGTGGTGAATTTTTGCAACACAGGCGGCTTCTTCCTCCTAGCTGGCGTCATCATGTTCTTCGATAGAGCACTGTGAGTCTACCGAGCGTCCGCGCTCATACTACCTCCAGCATAAACAGACCGCTGACACCGCTCTCCGCAGGTTAGCAATGGGCAACGTACGTCCCCCGCCATGAGATCGCTATCGTCCATACCACACTGTCTGACAAACCGCCAATGTAATAGATCCTCTTCATCTGCGGTCTCACCCTCCTTATCGGTCTCCAAAAGACGCTCCTATTCTTCGCCCGCCGCCAGAAGATCGCCGGAACCGCCGCCTTCCTCACGGGCATCCTGCTCATCCTGATGCGCTGGCCCCTGATTGGCTTCGTCGTCGAGCTATACGGCATCTTCGTCCTCTTCGGTGACTTCTTCGCGACCATCGCTGGGTTCATCAGGCCGGTGCCGTATATCGGTCCGTATGTTGCGGACGCGTTGGAGAGGATCTCAGGGGGAAGAAGGAATGCCGAGCTGCCAGTTTGAGAGGCTGGGAAGGAACGGTGGGATAGGAAAAATACGTCGGGAGATCGAGGAGAGACTAGAGCAGGGAGCCATCGAACGGTATGCGGATGGCGGAATGATGAGAACGATGATGTCGTTGGGTGTAAGACTGTGGAAGTCGGGGAGCTGTTTGAGACTAATGAATGGACGAATATGGTGTATGAGAAACACGAGGCGTTGCAGGTAAATACGAGATATACTAATTGAACCCTGAACCGATTTCTAGCGGCATAACCCCAACTTAGCTCTCTGTCCTTACGACACCTGTGTTTGCTACTTTCCCGCCCTTCTTGCTCTCGTTCTGCAAAACCTTGCTCAGTCAAAGGAAACGGGCAACGTCAACAGGGCAGAGATGAGGATCTGAATGGGAGTAAAGTATCTATGGAAATGTAAGTGTAGGCAGACTGCCTGATTTCTAGACCTCGTACACCTCTAACACTTCTGTTGAAGCAGCTCGGTCGCCCCCAGTTTACACTTCAGATGGCCTCCCAGCTGAGGTCGTCGTGGTACATGATGTCATGTGGAATGGGGCACGGCCTGCGGAACCCAGCCATCAAGCCCTTCCGGCAACAGTCTAGGCAGAGGCCCGCAATCTCGGTCAACTCCAGAAGCAATCGTTCGAAAGACCCGTACACGTAATGGTCTTTTCCAAGCGCTGGGGGCCAACTCTATCCGCATATGCAGGACGTCTTCTGTTCCGGCTCCTTGATCCCATCTTTCCAGTGCCTCTAGGGGGGTTATTCGGGCACATTGGGAAGCGCTTGGTACATGCCGTTCATGCCACTGACTTGCGCTCTTCTTGAGCAAGTGTGCTGAGCTCCACACACCTGAGCATATAACCGACGCAATACCTGGCTGGGTTTCGCGATCCGAATTCGGTTGAGGATCGCCGGTTGAGTAATTGCACCGTCGGGCAATTTAGTCAGCGCTAACTTTATTACGGTTGGAAGGGAGTAGAAAAAGAAAAAAAAAAGAGATAAAAACAGAGAAGGGGGAGTTTGGGTGGCATAATGGTCGTTCCAGAACAGTTTCCACGACTACCCACTCCATATATCATTCTATACAGTATCTAGACTGGCATTGGTCGTCGGAGCGTGTAAGCTTCAATCAGGGCTGATGAGCCTCAACACCCTGTGCGCGTCAAGCGCGTACGAGTGCTGGTGCAGCTGCTCAATATGGGGCAGGTCCCTCGATCCTCTGGACTTCAGTAGCAATACCTTCAGCCACGACTCGCTAGCCTCGAGCATCGCTGCCGTCAAATCGTACTCGTCTAGCAACACGAAGATGTCCTCGAGTTCGTCGATGGCTACGGATTGGGCCTTCTCCTTGCCATGCAGGATCATCCAGACCAGCCCTATGGCTATATTTTCATATCCCCATTCCATCATTGTTGTTGTTGATACCAAATATGCAGCCGTTACAGACGCCTCATAGATCAAGCCATCAATTCACCCGTATTTTCCGGAAACGTGAGCTGCTTGACCAGTCTCCCGCTTCTTGGACTGCCTCTCAAGTAGCCATAGCCGATGGTTATGTTGGTTCGCTTACCCGGTTCAGATATGTGGCTCCAGCTGTGCACGAAGGATTCAGCGAAATCGCACACCTTTGTAGCACCCAGCATACTTATTCAAACAAGACTCACTGAAAGAGCATCTCGGTTTGATACAAGTCACCAATTCCAATCTGACCACTTCGTAGAGCCTCGAATAGGCCTTATAATTCTCTCCGTCAAGTTCCATTAGAGTCAACTCATCGTAAGTGGAAGACTGCACCATGGGATTTTGAGTCAGTCAGCGTACCCAATCTGTTTCAAGTAAGTGCAGGCTCCATTTTGATCGGCCTCGCAGATTTCACGAAATATGGCTGACGGTAAGAGGTCAATATCTCGAGTGACGCTTCCGAAGGCGTCCGGAGCATCCAGCAAATAGGATATCACGAGATTCACCCGCTTCTATTATTATTTTTTAACAGTTCTCCTTCGCCGTAGCAAGATCATTCTCAGACAAGCCTCGCTCATACCTCTCGAAGCTGCAGTTAGGTCACACTTGCCGACAACACGCGCGAGTTTGAGTGGACTGATCGAGGGATGAGATAGATCCTCATGAAGCAAACGGCAAACGATTTTGTATGGCGCTTGCGACATCCTCAAGAAGGCAAGAGGACTTCGGATTGGTAATGCAGTGCCATATTGAGTGTATTTCCGAGACAATGAAATGTGAAGTGTACTGCGGAGTCGAATCGGATGGAGGGAGGAGTAGGAACTGTGGAGTGAAATGATGAAAATGAGAAAAGTATGACGGAGTCCTGCCGTACTCATCATCCATTTATTTCGTTCCTTCCTTCTCTGAATAGCTTATGAATGGGGGAAGAGCATATTAAATTAAGCCTCCTCATTTTATTTTATTTTTTTTTGTGTATGGGACCAAATTTTGGGACAACCCTATCCGTTTGCTACTCTAACTCCGGACGCGTAGCTTTCGCTTGGCTGTTTAGGAATAATACCGCTTTAGGGAAACATAATTCAACTGTCTGAAGGATTAAGGGATGGGAAATGGATGAAATGGGAATGATAAATTGGCAAACGTCATGTGCCTATGTTACAGCATGTCGGATCGGGTTGGAGCTCTTCAATATCTTCTCCATACACGCAGCCCTGAGCCAGCCACCACCATCTCAATCCGTCGCAACACCCTCACCCCTCTTTCTCTCATGCTGCGGATCCCAGCCCTTCTGTTTGTCAACCCGGTCACCCAAACCCTCCTTCCCGCCCTTCACCTCATCCTGCGACTCGAAGCCCGTGCTGCGGGTCGGCTTCGCCTGGTAATCGGGCTGCCTTGCGGGATGGTCGTCTCCGGTCTTGTGCTCTTCCTGAGAAGCGTTTGACTGAGGATCAGTGTTGGGCGAGTCCTTGCGGGCTTGTGCGGAGATGCCGTCTGGCTGGTTGGCCTTGGGGTTGCTGCCCATCATTTGCTCCTTGTGCAGCAGTGGCGAGGTTGAGAGAGCGCGAGGTCCGGTCCGGAGGGGAGCAGTAAGCAATTGTTGAAGGGGCGCCCCGAGCGCACATTTGCGAATTCTGAACATGGCGGACGTCGGTGTTGCGAGTGGAGAGTTCAAAGGTAGGTCGCCGCTGAAATAATGGGGGGTTTCTCGTGCGGTGAACTTTCTCGATGCAGATATGTTTTACTGGGCGTCTTCGGTGTAGCTAAGGACCCTGAAGTGCTTTCCTTTTAATCTTTTCCAGGGTTTTGGGCGAATGGTGTCGATTGTTGGAGGCAGGTGTTCGTGTAAGGTTGGCGTCATGCGCCGCAAGCGACGGGGGTATGACGTGCATCAGGAACACTCCACACCCAAACACGCCAAATTGCGGAACATCGATTTCTGCCCGCGGTATCGAAGCCTACAAAATGAGAACTCGACACAGCTCTTAAGCCACGGCGTCCACGGGAGCAATGACAACGGTCTTGAGAAATTTCGCGGCAAAGCAGGCAGAGGCAGTCTGGGCCCGCAGTGACCAGGAC
This sequence comes from Macrophomina phaseolina, assembly GCA_020875535.1. Lineage (NCBI taxonomy): Eukaryota > Fungi > Ascomycota > Dothideomycetes > Botryosphaeriales > Botryosphaeriaceae > Macrophomina > Macrophomina phaseolina. The sequence continues at coordinate 3,466,434 of JAEQDS010000069.1, read as the reverse complement.
CGCCCTGCGCATACTGACATCTCGACCTTGGCCGCGACAGTGGCAAACTGCCAGACGACAGCGGCGAAAAATATGGAGGCGCTGATGTGGATAGGCAAGATTGATTGCCGCGTCGGTCGGCAGTTCCTCTGGGTAGCCTCAGCGCGACCACCGGCTGAGTCACAAGTCGGGACGAGCATACCAAAGATCGTTCACGACCACGACGTGATCAAGGTGACCGAAACGACAGTGTGCGGTAGCGATATCCATATCATGCCCGGTGTCATCGTCCAGGTAGCGGAGGGCGAGGTTCTCTGCCACGAATTTCGCAGCATTGTGGACTCCGTCCGGCCAACTATAACTCAAGGGTTTCAAGCACGACAGCCATATCCACAGCAGAGAGATGCAATTCATCGACACAATTCATCTCGTTGCTGTAGCCCTTAAAAGTTCCACTCTGGGTCCTTGAGGCGCGGATCGCCGCAAGAAATGCTTGTCCGCGACCAAACACGCCCCGATACAAAGCCACCAGCACTGAAGCTATGGAAGGGAGCAATTGTGATCCAACGTACTTATCAAAATAGTTCCTAAACTGAATTAGCCGCCTCACTCAGGGTCTCTTTCTGACGTCACACGGTCGTATTTTGGCAGGGATGTCGGACGTCATCCCCGCGTTAGTTGTGCACCATTCTGGGAGAACTTCAGAATATTGCCCTCAACCCCCCACGCCCCAGTCAGTCCCCTCGACCCATCCGTCAGCCAGTAAACATGGACGACAAATCCAACTATCCGCGCGCCCCCCAGGTCTCCTTCGGCAAAGCCGTCGCCATCGGCCTCGGCGCCGGCGCCATTGGCGCCCTCAGGTATCTACGCATCCACCTCCACATGTTCATCCAGTGAAACCGCTGACAAGTAATGAAGTATGGTCGCCTCCTCCAAGGTGGAGCAGCTCCTCCTCACCAACCGTCCCAACTCTTACGTCCCCGCGACCACCTCCTCGCGCCTGCTCGGTGTGTCCTCTGGCGCCTCCTCCAGGCACCCAGACGCCCTCAACCACTTCCACCACTTCTCCATGGCGCTGCTGACCGCACCCGTCCGCGCCGTGATGTCGTACTACGGGGTCATTGGCCCGATCGCGAGCTTGATGTTTTTGCCGCTCCGGATCGCGGTCGACCAAGTGTTTGAGATTGGAGCGGGCGCCAGCGCGCTGCCGTGGACATGGCCGATTAACGAACAGTGGGTAGATGTGGTGCATAAGGCTGTGTTTGCGTTTGGGGTCGGGTACTTGACGGACTTGTGGGTGAGAGGGGTAAATTGGTTTAATGTTTGAGTGGGAAGGAGTTAGTGGATTGCGTCTGCTAGCTCGGATGAGCTATACTAATTGAGGAAGCTTCGAGCAGCTGGTTTCTTTCACAAACTCAGACAGTGCCCTACGGAGAGCTTTCGAGGCAGATCTAGATACGGTACGACGCAGCCAGGTCTCGGGGACCCTGAGCAGATGCTGAGATAGTATCATGCCGCACTCCTCTCGGACTCTCATCCGTGCTTCAATCGGCACAGCTTACTCGATTCTCCTCGAAACTTCTCAATACAGTCCAGAAAGAGGCATTGAACTTGGTCGAGCTCCATAGTGACTGCGTCGTTGAAAGTTATGTGCAAATGCTGTAGCAATCCAGTGTCGTGTTTGCAAAACGAGCACCGTCCGATTGACACTGCCCAACCCATCTTGAGGAACTCCACAAGTTTAGGAGTGTGACTTTGGAGGGCGGATTTTGCCAGTACTCGATCTCCGGAGCAAGGTCGAATTCGATTGCCTCAAGCTTGCCTATGCAAAATGTACCCGCGATAAACCCGTTGACCAGCAGATTCTGAAAATCGATTCCCGCTCTTTTAGACTGGTAGTGTTGCTTGCTTTTGTTTACCCAGGAGAAAAAGTCATGGTTTAATGACCTCATTCAACGTCTCGCGTGACCTGATCCTTTCGTCTTCCATGTATCCTGGATAATGTGTTAGTGCTCAAAAAGGGCGGGGTAGGGGAGGCTGGGTCTTTGGGTAAAAAAAAAAAAAAAAAAGCTTCACCAAAAAATTCGCTGAGGATGGCAAGAATCTCCTCAGAAAAGTAGGCCAGATTTACGAATGCTGTGTGGCGGTGTATTATCAACGCAAGCGTGGCGTCTCTGAAGATCTCCAGAGTATTAAGGAAGGATGAGAGAGCCAGGGCAAGAAATTGAGATGGCTTACAACATTTCCCCTCATCAAAATCTTCAGGAAATACATGAAACAATCTGTCCCGGTCCGATGCCATCACGCTCTTCCCCACGTGCTCTTCCAACTCCACCTTTCGCCATGTCTCGACGCTCTCGAAAACCCCACCTTAACACTCCTTAGTAACCCTGCACCTTGAACAAAGCCGTCATGGCAGACACACCATTTGATACATTTATCCATGCGGCTAGGCTTTTCCGCTATAATGTTACGGACGTGCAAAAGCAACTTCTCGATCTCGCCATTATCGTTATATCCGAAATTCTAAAGTTTATCAAAATAGGCGCTCCGAGCGTTATGGTGCTAATAACCCTCTCCTTCGCCGCCATCCTCCATGCATCTAATGCGATCTGGTTAGAGTATACATATTCGGAGGAAGATTGGAACCCCACAACAAACGAGCAGGCGCTGATAGGGTCAGGTCCTGGCTACGTGGGGAAGTTAAGATTCCTTATATCTCTCTTATGAGAGACATCCTTTTGAGTCATTAAAATCTTCCCGGAAAGAGCCGCCTGGAAGTTAATTAAAAGGAAGAAGCCTAATTTTACGCTTACCACAATGAATCCTCCTCTTGTATTGGGGCTCGCACTTCACCTCAATTCGCTGGATGTACTAAACACCCCAAATCAGCGCACCCGGGATTTCCTCTTCGCCAAGCACAAGAACGAGATCCGGATACCGGCATGCCGTACCTATGACATGACGTGCGTGACCTGGTACTGGGCCGCGTGAGAGCCATTTAGATCTCCAAAGCGAGCGGTAAGAGGTCCTTCTTTACAGCCGGCCATTACGGAAACCGCGAGATTGTTGAGATTATTAGAACTTCCGTGAGTATCAGGAGCATCTCCCGGCCACTAGTGCTCTGGGAGATGAGGACCCCAAGGGTGGCTTGTCTTGGTTCGACAATAGCAGGACTGGAGATATTTTAGTTATCGAGTTTACGCCTTTTGAGAAGTGTGTCGTCGATACGGCCAAGTCCTTGAAAGCCCTTGGAGCGTAGCATTGCTGAGCAATCCTGCGCCACTTGAGGTGGTTCGGCCGTTCCCAGCCCGTTCTAAACGCAACATAGCATTGACAAAGCAAACCGGACTTAACTCCTTTTTAAGAACTATTGATTTATTCCTCTATCGCTGCGATGCATGGATCTACTCTAAGCCGTATTGATAACAGCCCTGAACCTAACCTCCCCGTTCAGCATATGCGCCATCGCCTCGTTAGCCTTCGCCAGCGGAAACTCCTCCACCATGCACCTCACTCCCTGGGTCTGCGCAAACGCAAGCGCCTCCTCACAATCAAGCGCGTGTCCCGACGGCCACCCCCTCACACTGACCCCCTTGAGAATCAGCGGAATCGTGCTGATCGTAATATCCGCAAAAGGCGCGAGAATCGCCACCGTACCACCCGGTGCACACGCGTGCACCAGCTGCCCAATCGTATCTGCGCTCGGCGCTGTCACGAGAACCAAATCCGCGCCGCCGGCCCGCTGCAGCGCCTCGACGGCGCTCTCCTTGCTGCCATCCACGTAGTCCGTCGCGCCGAGCTCGAGCGCGAAGTCTTTCTTCTTGCCGTCGCGGGACAACGCGAAGACGCGGTATCCGAGCTTGCGCGCGTATTGCAGTGCCAGGTGGCCGAGGCCGCCCAGCCCTTGGATGGCGACGGTGCCGCCGGGGCGCACGTGCATGTTGCGGATGCAGTTGAAGACGGTGACGCCGGCACAGAGGAGGGGTGCGGCTTGGACGGGGTCGAGGTCGCGCGGGACGCGGACGGTGGCTTCGGTGCGGAGGAGGGCGTATTGGGCGTCTTGGAAGGAGCGTTGTTAGCTAGGTTGGTTGCAGGGCAGGAGGGAAGATGGAGAGGGGATGGAAACTCACACCCGCCGTCTTTGTGGACGCCATTAGCCACGGCTTTGCCGCACATTTGGAACTGGCCGCGGTTGCACTGCGCGCAGATGCCGTCGTGACCGCCGTGCCAGGCACCGCCTGTGTTTCAGAAGGATTAGCTTCAACTTCCTTCTTCTCTCGCAGCTTCGCTTGCTATCGCCTTGAGAAGGATCAAATCATACCGACTCGGTCTCCGACCTGCCATTTCTTCTCTCCGGGTCCGAGTGCCACCACGTCGCCAATGAACTCATGTCCAGGGACAATTGGACTGGCAAACCGTTAGCAAGGGCTCACCACTTTCATACTGAGAACATGACCAAATTGAGCTTACAGTTTCCCGAATGTGCCGGCAGTGACAGCCGCATCGCCATGACAGACACCGCAAGCCTTCACACGAACCAAAACCTCTCCATGCTCAGGTTCTCTGAGCGGAACTTCCTTGATGACAAGCCCGCCATTGGGCTCATCCACGACGGCAGCGGTATATGTTTCTGGGAGAGAGGCCATTGTGATGGTTCGTTGAGGAGGGTTATCTGGCGAGCTCAATAATGTGTACGACTGAAGTGATGGCTTGTTGCGTAGTGGGAAAGTAAGCTGCCATTTATAAAGCATTGCTACGAAACTGCCTAAACTTGCCTGACCCCAAACGCTAACCCTTTTTGTTCGGCGGAGCAGTCCTTTAAGCTCCGTCGGTGTGAGATTGTTTCTATCACCGTCTCAAGACGGGTGATGATGGGATGCGGTAGATTACGGCAAGTTACGGAACTCTTCGACACTGTGGGGTAACCTTGCTCTATTTCCACATGTACTGCTATTCTTTCACACTTGCACTTCTTTGTAGACTATTCTGTTCACACTGCCCCTTTTGCAGGTTCTGATACACGGAGCGCACCAGAAGATAGGCGGCCATGTTGTTGGAATGCATAAGAGAAGCTCTCTGATTTTGAATACAAGCGACGCTAAGACAAAAGTCCCAAGACGCTGTAAAGCTTCGGAAAACAGAAGATACAGAGACTCCGGAGCCGGTGTCCTGGGGTAATACGAATCGAGTGCGGATCCGCCCGGTGGTCGGGCGGGCTATGCACCAACTCAGCCTTCCGCGTGTGGGCGCAATGGTCGGGCGCTGGCTCGAGTCACCAACACCGGGACGACCATTCAACCGGCTGTAAAATCGGGCGAGAAGGCGCTCCCTCTATTTAAGGTGATAAGGGTATCCGCAGCGCCCGCCATAAATTGCTTAAAAAGAATAGATTCAGCGGAGTATTAATCAGCAAATGCAGCGGATTGTTACGCAGAAGTGATCATGTTGATGGATGATGTGATCTGCTTGCATCAAGCACGATTGCGCGTATCCCGCTTCTTCAGCAGCCGTACTGGTCGTCTGCTTAGCCAGCGGTGGAATATAGTCGCCGTCCGAGTCCAAATTCGGGCCGGGATCTGGACTGGCGTCCGAGTCCGAATCCGAGCCTTGACCCGAACGGATGGCAGTCTAAATCCGAGCCTGAATCCGAACTGGTGGCCAAGTCTGAGCCGTTTTCTGACTTTGTATGGGGACATAAAAGGGATAAGCCCTCGATGGCTCTATCTAGCACTTCCATGCACTTGCTGAGACGGTACTGTAGGTCGGGCATGGTCTCCTGGTTGTGTAAGCACGAATGATACAGTCTCATAGCAGTGGCCTAGGACGACCACCTTTGGACAAAGGCAGATTGAGGAGAGACCTTGTCCTGCTGATCTGAGTCTGTCTAGTAGTTCAGGTACCCGGCAACACCCTTGGAGATAGGTGGTTTGCTCTTGTAGCATGTGTCACCTCCAAAATGCAGCATGGAGTTGGTGCTACAGAATCGTCTTAAGACGGCTTTGAGTGTAATTTTTCCTGAAGCTTCGCTAGCTTTCGTTCTCGAGCTTAACTATTATCTCCAAAGTCAGCACCGAAATATCAGACAAAAGTAGCCTTAAAGTGGGCTAGTGCTGTCGAATGGCATATGTATGCGCTCACGGAGTATTGTAGGAGGAAATAGGTCGGAGACGATGCTAAGCTCCTTGTACGACCTCTTAAAGTAAAGTATCAGATCTCGGCTGCTGAAGGTGAAGGCCTGAGTTTTTGGGGGGTTTGTCCTTTTTTTTTTTTTTTTTCTTCTTTTTAGAAAATAGGCTGATTTGAGAAGCATCCAGTAACTACAACTGTCTTACTGGCGCTGCCTCGCCATTATCACACTCCCTGCTAGCCAGCATCGCCGTCGTGGCACCGCCGCCATGGCTGTCGCCGTGGCTCATCGTGGCGTGAGTTGCGAGGTCGCGTGTTGGTCCATTGTGTAGAGGGCGTGGTAGCTACCTTCCCGTACTTAGAATAATCTCAGAATATATGCCGCGTCCAGACATGCGTGGTACAAGCGCGTTGAAGCCACGGTCAACACGGGGCGTTTTTCATTTTGCTTTTTGTATGTACGATCATGCTCTTCGGGCAGCGGCAGCGCTTTCGTTGGTTGTACATGGCCAATGAGGTGTTAAGTCTTGGGATGGTTGGAAGGGTGGGGCATCGGGACTCGCTGGAAATGGACTCTAGTTATAGCCTACTGCGGGATACTTCAATCGCGCTCTTGCTCCTTAGTATCAGCACGCTCGCGGTCATACTACAAAATACATTCACTCTCTTGCACATTAGTAGCCTGAATTGTGCTGAGCGACTTGTCTTTGGTCTTGACCTGCTCATTCACTAAATTCGCTGGTAGAGGTGGTGAGCCCAGCAGGGTGGGCAGTCCTTGTGCCACCGTTCACTGACATCATCCATAGTTGGCTAAACCGTTTGAACTGCGCAGAGAGTAAACGCGCAAGGTGAGTGCTTGAATAAGTGAGCCAGAGCACATTATTCACCGGAATGGACCATCACTGACCTTTGCGGCTTCCTGCTCATACCAGTCGGCACCCTTTATCCATTGGATTCATCTGTGATCATTCTAAATATTAAGGCTACAAGTTTTTGGTGCGCCAGTGGCGGGGAAGAGTTGAATTAGCTCGTCTATATCAGGGACCGTTGTCAGCGCAGGTTCCATCCATGAAAGGGCCTTAGTCGGCAGTCATTTTCTATCTTCCGAGCGCACCAGACGCTCTTCTTCCGCACGTTGTTGCTCGTCATGTCTGCATCCGGCTGAATCCATGCTTGCAGTGCTCCTAATTATCGGTATGAAGTAGCGTCTCCTAAACATGGAGGTGAGTCTACCACTCAGCTCTCATCCATGTCGTTGCCACCAGGGCCGCAATCCCTCTGGTCTGCGTCCTTGCAGCTCTTGCTACTGTCAGTGCCGTCATTACTAGAGCTCGGACAGTGCATGTTTTTCAAACGGCATGATTTGTTGTCCCAAGGCTCATTCGTGATGCAATCAAATCGCAACACTTCCACTTCCTCTGCAATCTCTGTTCTGGCATTTTGCAGAACCTTAGGCAAATCCTCAACTTCTCTGCAGGCACATCGCCCGGCTCGCAAAAGTTGTGCTAGAAGTGTTCTAGTCTCGACTCTGCTAAGATGATTGCATTCCAGAGGAGTGATTACGGATCTACTCCTATTTCGGTAAAACACCTGGCTGGGGTGGTGAAGTATTGCAACGGGCAGTTGGCTCCATGCGCTTTCAGAGAATTGCTCTCTGAGCACGCCGAGGCGATGTCGAAAATGGAATTTGTTGGTTGTATGGTTAAGCCCGTAGACGAACTTCTCAAGGGATTCGTGCCTCCAGATGTTCTTTGCCTCCGCAATTACTAGCACTAATCCCGTAAGTTCTGAGTTCAACTTTGGGAAATTACAGACGGCAGGCACGGAGAGGTGGTTTTCAGAACAGATTACGTAGTGGAAGTCTAGTTCAGTGCACGTGATGAGCATCTTGGTGGTTTTCGAGAACTACTTCAGGCAGTCCAGGAGTATTGCGACTTTAATAAGGGCTAGAATCCCATGCGGTTGTTCACGGGTGGAAACGGATTTCTGGCATCTGAAAGTCATGAGTTCCAGCCACTCTGTGTTCCGCGGACACACCTTTTCCGCACAATCATATGTTTACACGAAATCTACAGCCTCCTAGAGTTGGCAAACATTACCGTGAAAGCGCAAAGAGGCAAAACTGCGCTGTAGGGCACTTGCCAGGAACGATATTGCTTCTGGCTTGTCGTCCGTGGCGCCAAGGGTATCCTGCCGTTTGTAACTCAACTTATGGGGGTTGAAGGCGCTCTTCATGTAGTAGGAAGCCTCCATTGAGGCGGTGAGGGTTGACCAGAAGCTTCGTGCCGTTATTGATCACGGCGAAGCAATGCGGCGCTACGTGACCCGATCGCCGAGACAGCTTCGCATGGCGGCGGCATCGTGGAGTCGGTCTTCGGCAATGAAACGCCGTGTTTTGGATGACGAGGACGAGCGGAGAAAGCAATGGCGATATAGAAAGGTGTAAGGAAGTGATCCGGTGAAGGAGGGCGGGCGTGGTAACCAGGTGCGTTTGTTGTCAATTAAGGCGGGGGCGTTGCCGGCATGGCCTTGTCTTCATCTTTCCAGTAGCGGCGCAGACGTTAACTGGTAAAGCAGCTGGTCAGCCACAGCTCGACTCTCGCCGTCTCAGACTCAGTCGAAATCAAAATCGGTCATTTAATCCATAATTGGCGATCCAAGCCAAGCGTTGACATCTAAAATCCAGCCAGAGGTGCAACTATTTACCCCGGCTTTCCGTGAGGCCCTTTAGGTGTATGCGCGGATCCAGAGATTTCACCAATACCGGAGTGATGTTGTGGTTGAGAACAAGCGCTAACCCAAATAGGCGACGCGAGGGAAAAGGTAGTCTTCAAGCTCCCACATGGACGACGTCGGGAGAGGAAGAAAACAGGCGTCGGGCGCATGCACAACAATTTCGGGCCCTATTCCTCATGGCCATTCCATCTGAAATGATTGCGCCTTTTGCTTGAGCAAGCGCGGAGAACTCGACCGGCTGAAAATGATGTGACCAGGCACTCAGCGCTTTCGGCAGGCCATTTACTGGGCAAGGTTTCACACTGCTACCTCCGCGGGTTGACACGCAGCTCAGCCAGGTAACAGAATTTCAGCCGCGGTCATGGGAGGCCCCTCCTCGAGCACTTTAGCCTCATCTTGACCAGGCCTAAAGCGGTGCTTAGTTCGTCGAGCAAGCGTCGGGGCGGCTGACGGGAATGCGGAGATCAAAGTTCTCTTTGCCAGCGCGCTGGGCATCAGCCAATGCCGAGGTGTCCTTTGGTGGTGCGGATCAAGGCTGACGACATGCCGCCAGCTAAGGACCTTACTGGATGAGAGGGGAGGGGGGCTGACAAAAGCAGCAGAAGGAGATGATGGGAAGCCTCGGCGGCGAAGGCGTGCAAGCGAGAAACATGGGCAGTAAGAAGGAGAGCAGACAGCCGCAGAGGGCTTGCTCCGCAGCGCGATTTTCGCGGGCGTGATTGGCGCGGCAGCGGTGGTGGTGTGGCACGGTAGCAGCATGCGGGTCGACGTCGCCGCCGTCGCAGCAGCAAACAGGCTGGACAAGAAGGAGAGGTCGTGGGCGGCAGCGGGCGTGCAGCGTCGGGGCTCCCCAAAAAATGCCACACTGCCAAAATTAGGCTCAGGATCGACCGTGCGCCCCTTGCGTGCTCTGCGGGCAGGAGCCCTCTGCTGCCGCCAGCTCCCTCTTATCGACGGTCAGAGCTTCCATTTCCTGCCAGCCGCTGCCCTTCTCCGCACCCCCCAGAGCCCAGCCAGCCCCAAAGCCAGCCATCCACCCTCATCTGCCGCTCCTCTCGCTCCTCCATTCCGCGAAGCTCCCTCACTCGCCCGCGCCGCACTCCCCTCTCCTACTCTCCGTCCCCTCCTGCGCGTCGCTCCACTCGCGCGCACTCTCACCACCACCCAGCTCCCGCCCGCCAACCCGCGCTTCGCGTCGTCTGCCTCGCATCCGCCCGCAACCACCACAATGTCGACGCGCAAGAGGAAGCAGGAGGCCGAGGAGGAGGAGGAGCTCGTTGCCCTGCCCTCCGACGAGAGCGAAGAGGAAGAGGAGTAAGTCACTGACGTCATTTCTTTCCTAGCCCTTCGTCGCGTTTCGTGTCGCATGCGACCGCGTCGACATCAATTGATGTCGCCCACATCGCACGATCGCGGTCCACCTCTCTTTTTGTCGCGCGGAAGCGTGGTTGTGCGCGCGCTGTTGCGCCGCCAGCAGAGCTCCCGCAGCTCTGCTGCCGCGACGAGGCGCGGATGGCCGCGGCGGTCGGAGCTCTCTCACCTCCTCCCCCACACAGCTCCGACCGAGCTCTCCCAGCTCCGTGCATTTTCCTTCTGACTTTTTCCGCGACTTCTTGCCTCGTGTATCTTATATTAAGAGCGTTTGTGGCGTTCAAATTTCCTTGCATCTTCTCCCCAAGTCTCTCACTCGTCGCGTTTCTCTTTCCGCTGCCCTCTTTGCGTGTCGCAAGGCCGGCATCTAATGGCTTACAGGTACGAAGACTCCGAAGCCTCCTTCGACGAGGAAGACGCGTCGGAAGATGATGAAGAGATCGAAGAAGGTACCATCGCTCTTACCCAATCCCGCTCCCATCTCCGCGCTTCCCGAGCGCTACGTTTCCTCGTTTTCCCGCCTCTCTATTTTTGCTCTCGAGCTTCCTCACCTGCTTCGCGGAATCCGCGCTAACGATTTTATTCCTCCAGCCGAACCTAAGCCTAAGAAGCGCAAGACCGCCAAAGCCGCCAAGGCCGACGACGACGACGACGACGACGAGGAAGAGCCCGAGGCTGTCGCGACCGACGAAGAGGAAGTCGGTAACGGCGAGGTCGTCGCTGCCGATGAGGAGGGCGCCGATGAAGGCGAAGAGGAGCCCGAAGCTGCCCCTGGGGAGGCCGAGGACGACGTTCCTGCCGATACTGCGCACAAGAGCGCCCCCGCGGCGGCGGCGAAGAAGGAGAAGGCCGCTGAGGTGCCCAAGGAGGCCGAGCTGAAGGAGGTCGAATCCGAGGCGTAGTGCTTCGGAACACTCCTTCAGTTTGTGCCTTTGCGCGCTCGCCGTGCGTGGTAAGGGTGTAGCAGCGGCCAGGCTGTGTCTCAGCCTTTCGCTGCCGCTCGAGCCGCTTTTTGTATTGTATGTTGCGTGGCTTTTTGATTTTGATTTAGTTCGATATACACGAATTGTGATGGATTTTATGACCTTGCAGCTCGAGAATACAGGAGATGTCGACGAACTTACACGGAAATCGTGCGCGGATGGGGGCTATCACGGCATTCCTGCACTCATTATTGACTGATCCATGTCCTTGACATGCGGCCGATCACGGATGTGAACAACGCAACAAATTGGCTGATGAGGCTTGGACAATTTGGTTCCACAATCGGCTGGTGTTTTGTGAGTTGGCATTGCAGCAAGGCTGAAGATCCTTCGCGCTTAATTATGCGAACTCCTCTCTTCAACATCTCTCCCAACTTCGTGTCGCTTCTTCAAAGGTCTGCCATCTTCTCTCACGCCTCTACCTTTGCACACATCACCCCGACTAGACATACTTGAACTCTGACCTGGGTGAACCACACTGAAGCTCATGGACCTGAAGTTTGGGACGAATTCTCCGAAAACGGGAAACGTAGCGTAAGCCCCCAAGTAGAGAGAGCGTACCAGAACTGTACGCAGGCGCACTCCAGACTGGACAAATGCCCCTTTTCACCAGATTATTGCTCTTCGTCAGCGATAGCCTATCCCGACTACGCCCACGACATTGATTCTCATGAATGGCAAGACTCAATCGCTTCTCGGATACCATGCCAGACTGGATGAAGAATGGTCAGCACAGGGAACTTGGCCAATAAGCATCAGAAAAGCTCTTTGACAGCGCTGAGTGTCTCGGCCAAGAATCTGTTGCACTGATTGAGCAAGTCAGATTTTGAGGGCAGGTAACAAGCATCGTCCAGAAATGAGGTCAAGGTTCTGGACCGTTTGCGATGTATTCACATTCATACTCGGAATACGCACCGGAGGAAGTTTATTCCATAACCAACCAATTGGATGAAATGGAGAGCTCTCTGGAATACTGAAAAATAGTGACTATTTGACATGTAAAAACCACCAAGAGATATTCAGCTATGTCTTCCTAATGATGCTGCCGTCTTCTTCCATTTGCTTAGTCTGGTAACCGCAATAGGTACTTCAACCCTTTTATATCTTGGGTCCTTGTTTATGCCACTACTTCAGTATGATGTTAGAGAGCTGCGAGCTGGTCTTCGACCATCCTTTCAGTGAAACTGCACCGATTGCAAGCCGCTGCGCCACCCTTCCACTCCGCGTGATAAGCATGACGTTCAACACCGTTGGCGAATTCCATGCGCCCCAGGATATCTTATTCTCTTGTGGATCCAGAGCGGCGGCTGGCATTTCATTAAGGAAATGCAACTGGGGTGCCTTCCCGCGGAGAGAAAGGGCAATGAACTCCATCGTCGACCGCCCAACATCTTCTTTTCCTTCATCTACCTCTTGGACCGCAGAATCTGGGAGCTCAATCTGACCGATACACTCATCATCGCCATTTATCCGAAGCAGGAAGACTGTGTTGCCATCTGACGTTTTCTGTAGCCGCTCCATGTCCAAGAAGGCTGATGTTGTGCGCACGATGACCCGTCCAGGAATGGTTGCTACTGATATTTCTTCATCGGTCAACAAGTCATACCAAGCAAGCTTCTGTAACCCACCGCGCGGGGCTTCAATCGGTGGGCGAGGTCGGAATGCCTTCAAGGACTTGCGGTTTGGTCTTTCCCACCTTGTCTGTTCAGTCTCACTCTGCGGGCTCACACCCCGGGCCCAATACCACAGCTCCGGGGTATTTTTGAAACGCATTCTGGATAACGTTTGGCAGATCTCTTCTGCAGACTTTCTTTGTTCCTCGCCCCAGGATGGAAGCGTGTAGTTCCACGCAACAAGCATCGGCGCCACAAGCTGATTGACCTCGTACCGCGCGCCCGACATCGACACGGGGTAATCCGCAAAAGACACGGCGGAGAGGGCATATCCGTTGGGTGCTTCGTCCACAAAGACCCAGGAGGCGACTGATGCGGAGAGGTCCAGTTCCTTCTCGTCATAGGAAATCTCACCAGTCGAGGAGGTCCACGACCAGGACGGAAAAATGTCCGTTCCGCTTGAAGCCCTCCTGGGAGCGTCGCCGTTGATCTGCTTCCACAGGATCGCCAGGTCGAACTGCGAGACCGGTAGCCCGTATCGCTGCTCCAGAGCCTCTGTGCTGGGCATGTGGTCGAAAAGCCCCAGGAACGCCCAGAGAATGTCCGTCGGGTATGTGAGGCTCCGCTTCGTGTACCTCTCCACCCACTTGTGGTAGCCGTGCAGGCGAACCTGCTGGTCCTGCTCCGCGAACGCTTCAGACGTCCAGAACCTCTGCCCCGTCTCGGTGCGCTGCTCGGCGAAGAGCCCGACGTCCGTGAAGAAGAGGATGCGCGTGGAGCAAACGCCCTCCTGGAACGTCCAGCCCCGCTGGCCCCACCGCGTGGCCGGGAGGATGGTCTTGTGTAACTGCGGGAGAACCTCGACGAACTTGAAGCCATGGAACCAGCCTGCGTTGAAAGGGTTGGTGTCCCGGCTCCGCGAGATGCCGGCGAGCCCGTAGTGTGCGTCGTCGCCTGCGGCTGCGACGATGGTGAGGAGAGCGTGTTGGTAGATCCGACCCATGGCGGCGAGCTGCCCGGGCTTGGTGTCTTGGTCGTCCTGAACGATGCAGAGCCTGTCGACCCAGAGGTAGCGGAGCCCGACGCCGGCGGCCACGGTCATGGCGTCCCTGATCGTTTGCGGGATGAGCTCATCCCCTAATCCGCCCTCTTCTTCCAAGCGGCGCACGTTCGCGGTAGTCGTTTCGAAGGTCTTGTCGGAAGCGCTGGGCGCGCCCCAGACATAGCTCAGAGCCGCGTATGCCGCTCCTTTGGGTAGGCTGGAGATACAGAGGCGTTGCAGATCGATGACTTTGAAGCCAGGCGGCGGGGTTTCCAGCAGCGGGGCATTGTACCAGCTTTCCCGGGAAGAGTCAAACCATCTCTTGAGGTCCTCCATCTTCAGTTTATCTGGCAGTTCGAGCAACAGCATGCCGTCGTCCTCACTGTCCTCCACACCCCGCCAGTTCCGGCCGTGCTCGGAGATCACAGCATTGTCCAGAAAACCGTAAGTGGGGGCATCCCAATTCATGTCGATGTGGTCGGAATTCAGTGTCAGTCTGTAGGCTTTTTTCTTCCCGCCGTCTCGACGGGAAATGAAGCCTGCCATGTATTGGCAAAAGTCGCACTCGAGCTGAGCAGCCATATCGTCAAAGTCTTTCAACCGAAAGGTGATATTCCCAGCCTTTTCGTTGTCCAGGATGCATTTCAAGAGATGTCGAAGGCGGAAGTGGCTGCAGAAAAGGCAGCTGGGAGAATCGAAAGCACCGTCCTCGTCTTCGCATCTCTGGCAGTGGCTGTGGAAGAACCAGCCGGGCTGACGGGAATCTGCCGTGGGGGCCGGATCTTGTATTCTCTGCCACACCTCGTCGGAAAGGATTTCTTCGGTCTCCATATATGCACAGAAGGTACATTGGTCGGTTTTATGTTTGGGCGTCATCTTTAAATATATCCGTGTGATTGTGTCTGATGAGAAGTCAGTAGGCGTCGGAAAAAATCAAACGCTTCTCTCAGAAACGTGGCAGGAATTAGCGTGCTGTGGGTAGCGCAATGGCCTATTGTCACTTACCCACGCCAACACTAACACGCTCGAGATGTGGATACGACATGAATAACGCCATATATTGACCAATTCAACGCGTTCATATATTGCTTGGCGTCAGGATTGCTAATTGGGATTACATCTGTGATGCACCGAAGACTAAGAAAGGAATTGGAGAATTGGAATGCGATATCAAGGAAAGATGAGAGAGCGGACCTATCGTGAAGATCTGGCAAAGACAAAGAAACAATGAGACGCCGCCACCTGGGTATCGGATTACTTGCATGAACACACACTCCGCCAGCCCTACTGACAAAATGAAGTAGAAACCGAAATTGAAGGAATGACCGCAAATGACTGTAGGAGTACGCTGCTTGAAACTCCAAAAAAAAAAAAAAAGAAAAAAAGAGGAGAAAGATCATTTTCTCAATCTGTTGGTATCCCTCCGAAAACCTGATAACGCTGGGGCCTACTTTCGGCTTGCTGAGGTGTCCGCTGGGAAGAGCTAGACAATCAGTCCCGACACTACTGGCTGTGCGGTAAGCTCTCACAGCTGGAGATCACCAGCCGTACTCTGCTCCAATTTCGCGTAGTAACTGTGAAGTCCCCGACAGTATCCAGAACGGAACCAGGAAAAGGGCTCTGGAAGTTCCGTATGGCCATGTGGAAGCGAGGTCTGAACGGCCAGGGAAAGGTGGAAACAAAGCGCTCCGAAACGTTTTGATGGGTACGTGGTGGCCGACCAAAAGCTCGGCGATCCTGGGTTTCGATCCGCAATTCGTCTTTTCCTCAGACCCAGGCGTTCTCCCTCTGAATGGTCCTCAAGATGCGAACCCACAACCTCCAATACATACCTGTCCCCCTCCCCAAACACTCATCGTACGTGCACAACAATGCGCTCCTAGTCGAATGCACCGTCCTTGGATCTTTTCCATGCTTCTTGATCAAGCCCTTCCAATAGTGGCTCGTCTTGCGCATACTGATCAAACTCTCCACGTCCAGATATCCAGCAATCCTCAGCTGAACGTCAACGGGTAGCCGAACCGACAGCGTATCCTTCTTGTACTGCGCAATCATGCTGCGCCAGTACTTGGAAACATGGCGCATGGTGCGAGCACTCTCAGTATCCAGGTGGCCGATGAGCTCCAGGTGCAGTTCGGCGGGGAGGCGCTCGAGGCGGTTGCCGGGGGAGAGGATGGAGCTCATGCGCGAGAACTCGGAGCGCGGGGAGAAGACGCGATAGGAAAAGATGGAAGCCGTCGGGGAGGCAGTGCGGAACGGGTCGTCGGGAGCGTGGCGGGAGGGGATGTTGATGCTGCTCAGGCCAGTGGATCTGCTATCGCGCTGACGATGCCGCAGCGGCGGGTCCCTGGTCGAGAACCGGAACGAGAACTCGGAGGTCGGCGACGAGATGCTGAAGGAGTCGCCGCGCGAGTGATTGGACATGACGTCGATCCTGGTGAGGGCCGTCGGGGTCCTCTCGCCATCGCTGGCGGTCCGCTCGAGGATGGAGAAGCTGAAAGAGAACTCGGATGTTGGCGAAGAGGCACGGGTATCTTGGCTGGCCTCATGTGTGGACGTGTCGATTTTGAGCATGGTAGGCTTAGGTTCCGCCATGGTGGGCGTGGATGGTTGATGTTGATTGAGAGCCATAGCAGGTGCGGGATGCGGGGAGCAGTGTCCAGAAAATGAGCATGGTAGGTCAGCCAGAGATAAGGGCACCCGTATCAGCGCGATGGGTGTGTTGGAGAAGTTCAGAGGACCAAAGCGCTGTGGAGTGTATATGGAGTATCGTTAACGACAGGAAAAGGAGTAAACAATCTCGAACGGACCACCGGGAGGTCATGCGCGCCCTGCCATCGTAATACTGAAACCTAAATAACGGTTGCGAATTCAAGGTCCCGCCACCGCAAGGTGCACAAGGCGGATCGTCCCGTGGATCGGTCTGTGATATTACGCATGGTGGCATTGCCTGCCGATGAATCAAAATTGCGCGATGATCTGTTCCGTACGTCAGCGTCAAGGGAGCCTTACGTCCGGCGCTATTTTAAGTCAATAGAAAGGGACATATGCTTCAGGTACGAAGTCAATTGCGCGAGGGTAATGTACACCTGCATGGGTGACGCTTTACTATATATCCTCAGTCTGGGTATGTAGTGGATCAGTCATTAGATAATCATTATGCAACCTGCCTAGCAAACCTGCTCCCGATAACACCGAAAAAGAGATTACATGACCACGCAGCAGGAGTTTTGCTTCTTCGCCTATCGTGGTAGATCATGTTAGCGGCGCAGCAACAAAGAAAGATAAGGAGCACGTGCCTGTGTGTAGAACATCTTGCTCTGGGCGCTCAGGCCATCGCTCTTAGCCACCAGACTGTCCAGCTTCTCTCCTCTCTCCAGAACGCTCTCGATGGTCTTGTGCAGTACAATCTTGGTCTCGTCGAGCTCCTTTTGAATCTTCATGATGCTGTCGGCTTGCTGGGGGTCCTGGTACTTGACGATGTATTCCTTGAGCTCAGGGAACGGGCAGGCAGCGTCGGAAGCGGTGAAGACATTGCGCGGGTACTTGTTGAGGAATTCGTCCACGACCTTGGAGAGAAGCTGGTGTGCGACAAGGGCGGGATATTCGTGGTCGGTGATAATAATGCCGGCGATGCCCTCGGTGCGGCCGTAGGCGTGGAAGGTGTACGCTGGAGACAGGGTCAGCGGAGATGCTGCAAACACAGCGGACACGTCACCCACACTGCTCCTCAACGTCCTGGCGTTGCCCGGGTTTTGTCCTCTCGGCCACCGTCTTGCTGAACAGAGTCATGAACTCTCCGACGCTGGACAGGGGATCAGTAGGGTAGGCGGCAGGCGGAACTCGGCGGGGGAGGGGCGGCGCACCTGGTGCGGGTGAAGCGCGAGTATGAGCTAAGCTCGCGCTCGGAGCAAAGCTCCACGGCAGGCTTCTGCTCGTTCTTGAGGATCTGGGCATGCGACGTCAGAGGAAGAGCATGGCGGGACAAAGGCGGGGGGGCCATACGCCGATATAGAGGATCTTCATGGTGGCGGCTGGAGGGAGAATGCGGGAGAATGCAGCGGGAGAAGCGTGCGGCGGGAGGGCAGGGCGGGCGAGACAGGCAGGTAGGGAGGATGTTCGGTCTGAAACGCAGTTGTAATGGGCGGGATACTTGGCGGCCTGGGAGTCGGATCCATGGATCCATCGCACCCCGGAAGGCGGTGAGCCGATAAGGATAAGCCCAGGTGCGAGCCAAGCCCCGCGGGGCATTTGCTGTGCCTGTTCTGCTTGCCTGTGACTCCGCCATCACCGTCTGCCGTTCTCGAGAAAGGACGGCTACCTGGCCGTGAACTTGCGCGTGCTGCACAACCCCGTCGCCTGCAAGCGGCGTTTGACCTTCTGCACCACGCTGTCACCGCCTCCATCCTCGCAACCTCGCGTCCCCTTTCGACACGCGTTGCCACCATGTCGCCTGCCCTAGAGGTCGCCGAATCGCAATGGCTCGCTCAACTCGCCGAGATGCGCGCTGCGATCGCCGAGCTGAAGCTGCCTGAGAAGAATGGCAATGCTCCCGGCTATGGTCACGACATCGACATCGACGATGATGACTTCTCGGGAACCGCCAGTGGCGATGACATCTGGGACCTCATCAGTGACGAGGAACGCGCCGACTACAGCAGCGACCAGTTTGATGCCGCCGAAGCTGTGTCGTCTGAAGCCGCTCCTGCCGGGCCACTCTTCAGCCAGGGCTGGCTCGCTCAGCAGTGCGCACAGGTCGCCCAGCGAGGCTCGGGTCTGGACGCACAAGCCTTGCAGGGCCAAATTATGGCGCTCTTGAGCTCTGATAGCCAGGATGAAGAACTTCAAATGATGCTTGCCGACGTCGTTGGCTACGGAGAGCTTGATCTCGTAGCCGAGCTCATCAGCAACCGTACCAAGATCACTAAGTCTGCCCAGGCAGAGGCCCAGAGAAGCGGCCTCCCTGTCCGTCTCCAAACCAAGCAGGAAAGAGAAGAAGCCCTCAGGCGACAAGATTACGAGCACAAGAATGCTGCACTTGCGCCCAGTGTTGACCGAGGTGGCGAAAACTATCCCCATGTGTACAAATCACACGAAGCTGGTAACACGCTCTCTGCATTCGGCAAGAAGTATGCCCTGCCCGTGGGCTCGACCAGGGAAGACAACGACAAATTCGAAGAGTACTCCATCCCGGCTGCACGTGTTGGCACGCTGGGGAAGGGCCGCAAGCTAGTCAACATCAGCGACATGGATGGCATGTGCAAGAGGACCTTCAAGGGCTACAAGACCCTGAACCGCATGCAGAGTTTGGTTTATCCTGTCGCCTACAAGACCAGCGAGAACATGCTCATCTGTGCTCCCACGGGTGCCGGTAAGACAGATGCCGCTATGCTCACCATTTTGAACACCATAGCCAAAAACATCATCCCGAATCCGTGGGAGGAGCCTGACGCAACCGACTTCGTTGTTCAGACCGACGACTTCAAGATTGTCTACGTTGCTCCCATGAAGGCTCTGGCTGCAGAAATTGTCGAAAAACTCGGCAAGCGGCTTGCGTGGCTCGGCATCCAAGTTCGCGAGTTGACTGGCGATATGCATCTCACCAAAGCCGAAATCGTGGCCACTCAGATTATTGTTACCACCCCTGAGAAATGGGATGTCGTCACTCGTAAGAGCACTGGCGACACTGAATTGGTGCAAAAGGTCCGCTTGCTCATCATCGATGAAGTGCACATGCTGCACGATGAGCGTGGTGCCGTCCTGGAATCTTTGGTCGCCCGCACACAGCGCCAGGTGGAAAGCACTCAATCCTTGATCCGCATCATTGGTCTTTCCGCCACGCTCCCCAATTATATTGACGTCGCGGATTTTCTCAAAGTCAATCGTATGGCTGGCTTGTTCTACTTCGACGCTTCTTTCAGACCAGTTCCACTTGAGCAGCACTTTATTGGAGTCAAGGGAAAGCCGGGTTCCGCAAAATCCAGAGAAAACCTCGATCATGTGGCCTTTGAAAAGGTCAAAGAGATGCTTCAGATGGGCCACCAGATCATGGTATTTGTGCACTCCCGTAAAGACACCTACAAGTCGGCGAAGATTCTCTGGGAAAAGGCCATGGAAGACGCCTGTACTGATCTCTTCGAGCCGTCTGGGCATCCTAATTACGATATGGCTGTGCGAGACATGAAGTCTTCCAAGGGCCGTGAATTGCGCGAGCTACTTCCCAAGGGTATGGGGACGCATCATGCCGGAATGCCGAGATCTGATCGTAACCTCATCGAGCGTCTCTTTTCGGAGGGCGTTATCAAAGTCCTCTGCTGTACGGCCACGCTTGCGTGGGGTGTCAACTTGCCTGCCGCCGCAGTCGTCATCAAAGGAACTCAGCTCTACAGCGCGCAAGAAGGTAAATTTGTTGATGTTGGCATTCTCGATGTTCTTCAGATCTTTGGTCGTGCGGGTCGTCCGCAGTTCGAGGACACCGGTATTGGCTTTATTTGCACAACCCAGGACAAACTCCAGCACTACCTGTCTGCAGTGACCCAGCAGCAGCCAATCGAGTCTAACTTCTCAAAGAGGTTGGTCGACAACCTCAACGCTGAAATTTCCCTGGGCACAGTCACCTCTGTGACGGAAGCTGTGACTTGGCTGGGCTACTCCTACCTTTTTGTTCGCATGCAGCGAAACCCTCATGCTTATGGGATTGACTGGCTCGAAATCAGTAATGATCCGAACTTGGTGGAGAGACGGACGAAGCTCATCACCGAAGCCGCGCGTGTTCTGCAGCAGAGTCAGATGATCATTTTCAATGAGACCACGGGCGAGCTAAAGGCGAAGGATGTCGGTCGTATCGCTAGCCAGTACTACATTCTTCAGACCAGTATTGAGATTTTCAATACAATGATGCGTCCACAAGCCTCTGAGGCAGACGTGCTCAAGATGATCAGTATGAGCGGAGAGTTCGACAATATTCAATTCAGAGAGTCGGAAGAGAAGGAGCTCTTGCGGTTGAAGGAAGACGAGAGCATTACGCCTTGTGATATCGCCGACGGTATCGGCACACCGCACTCGAAAACCAATGTACTCCTTCAGGGCTATATTTCCAAAGCACGCCTTGAAGACTACACATTGCAGTCAGATACCAACTACGTTGCACAAAATGCTACACGCATCTGCCGGGCTCTTTTCATGATCGCTCTGAATCGACGCTGGGGTCATCAATGCTTGGTCTTGCTCTCATTGTGCAAATCTATCGAGAGGCAGGTGTGGCCGTTTGAACACCCATTCCACCAGTTCGACCTTCCAAGACCTGTGCTGAGGAACCTGGACGAGAAGGGAACTGTCGCGTCTATCGAGTCACTCAGGGATATGGAATCCGCTGAGATAGGACAACTCGTGCACAATAACAAGATGGGTGGGATCATCAGCAAGCTCCTTGACAACTTCCCTACTCTCAGTGTCGAAGCCGAGATTGCTCCCCTGAACCGGGACGTACTGAGGATTCGTTTGTACCTCACCCCAGAGTTCCGATGGAACGATCGACACCATGGCACATCAGAGTCTTACTGGATTTGGGTCGAGAATTCCGAGACATCCGAGATCTATCATCACGAGTACTTCATTCTCTCTCGCAGAAAGCTCTACGATGACCACGAACTCAACTTTACCATCCCTCTATCCGATCCATTACCCTCCCAAATCTATGTTCGTGCGGTTTCAGATCGATGGCTTGGAGCGGAGACAGTCCAAGCGGTTTCCTTTCAACACCTTATCCGGCCCGATACCGAGAGCGTCTACACCGACCTGCTCAATCTTCAGCCCCTTCCAATTACTGCACTGAAGAATCCTCTTCTTGAAGAGATCTATGGGCAGAGATTCCAGTACTTCAACCCTATGCAGACTCAGCTGTTCCATTGCCTCTATCATACTTCCGAGAATGTTCTGCTAGGCTCACCCACTGGCTCTGGAAAGACCGTTGCTTGCGAACTGGCCATGTGGTGGGCCTTCCGCGAGAACCCTGGATCTAAGGTCGTCTATATTGCTCCGATGAAAGCACTAGTACGAGAGCGAGTTCAGGACTGGGGCCGTCGCTTGACAGCTCCCATGGGTCTCAAGTTGGTTGAATTGACGGGTGACAACACTCCGGACACGCGGTCAATCAGAGATGCTGATATCATCATTACAACCCCTGAAAAGTGGGACGGTATCAGTCGTAGCTGGCAGACCCGTGATTATGTTCGCAAAGTAAGCCTGGTCATCATTGATGAAATCCATCTACTTGGTGGTGATCGTGGACCTATCCTTGAGATCATCGTCTCCCGTATGAACTACATTGCTTCGCAGAAGAAGGGTTCTGTTCGTTTAATGGGCATGTCAACAGCATGTGCCAACGCTACTGATCTCGGAAATTGGCTCGGTGTCAAGGCCGGACTATTCAACTTCCGCCACTCTGTGCGTCCAGTCCCGCTTGAGATCTATATCGATGGCTTTCCGGAGCAGAGAGGGTTCTGCCCGCTGATGCAGTCAATGAACCGTCCTACGTTCCTCGCCATCAAGACACACTCCCCTGACAAGCCAGTCATCGTCTTCGTTGCGTCCCGTCGGCAAACTCGATTGACAGCAAGGGACCTGATTAACTTCTGCGGTATGGAAGACAACCCTAGACGCTTCGTCCGGATGTCTGAGGATGATTTGGCTCTCAACCTTTCTCGGGTGAAGGACGACTCTCTGCGCGAGGCGCTCAGCTTTGGTATCGGTCTTCACCACGCTGGTCTTGTCGAATCTGATCGTCAACTTTCCGAGGAACTTTTCGCAAACAACAAGATCCAAATTCTGGTGGCTACCAGTACACTTGCTTGGGGTGTCAACTTACCTGCTCATCTAGTTGTAGTCAAGGGCACTCAGTACTTTGATGCTAAGATAGAAGCCTACCGCGATATGGACTTGACAGATGTGCTCCAGATGCTTGGTCGTGCGGGCCGTCCCCAGTTTGACACACAAGGTATTGCGCGTATCTTCACTCAGGATTCAAAGAAGGACTTCTACAAGCACTTCCTCCACACCGGCTTTCCCGTGGAATCTACACTCCACAAGGTGGTGGATAATCACTTGGGTGCCGAAATTTCGGCAGAGACAGTTGCGACGAAGCAAGATGCGCTGGACTACCTCACCTGGACTTTCTTCTTCCGACGTCTCCACAAGAATCCGTCGTACTACGGCCTTGAGATTTCTGCAGAGGAGCACAACACTACCGCAGCTCAGCAGCTCGCGAATGACTACATGGTCGAACTGGTGGACAAGTCCATTTCAGAGCTAGCGGAATCGGGCTGCGCCGTCGTCTACTCCAACGGCGACATCGACCCAACCCCTCTCGGCAAGATAATGTCGTACTACTACCTCTCGCACAAGACAATCCGCCACCTCATGAAGCACGCCAAGTCGCACGCCACCTTCGCCGACGTGCTCGCTTGGATGAGCAGCGCGACTGAGTACGACGAGCTGCCCGTCCGCCACAACGAGGAGCTCATCAACGCCGAACTAGCCTCGGCTCTGCCACTAAAAATCGACGACGCCTTCGGCCACCTCCCCCTGTGGGACCCGCACACAAAATCGTACCTCCTCCTCCAGGCACATTTCGCCCGCATCGATCTCCCCATCTCCGACTACGTCGGCGACCAGACCTCGGTCCTGGACCAGGCCATCCGTATCATCCAGGCCTCCATCGACGTCCTTGCCGAGCTCGGCCACGCTAGCTCCGCTCTCGCGATGATGACTCTTCTACAATGCGTCAAGTCCGCCCGCTGGCCTGACGACGGACCCCTCTCTATCTTGCCCGGCGTAGACGTCACCGCTGAGCGCGCACGCATCGCACGCGGGGCGGACAACAAAGGCCCAAAGACACTCGTGGAGGCTGTTGCTGCACCAAAGAGCGTCCTCGAAGCTGCGCTTAGAGATGCGGGTGTTGTACAGGGTGCGCTGCAGCGCGCCATCAAGCCGCTAGCTGCGCTTCCGGACCTTGACGTTAAGGTCCCGAGCGTGAATGCGCTGGGCTTGACGGTCAGTATCAACAGACGCAATGCGCTGGTGAGTAAGGATGCAAGGATGTATGCGCCCAGGTTCCCCAAGCCACAGACGGAAGGGTTCTTTGTGGTTGTCACGGAGAAGGGAGGGGATGAGGTTGTCGCGTTGAAGAGAGTGGGATGGCCGTCGAGTGGCAACGGTGGTGGTGCGGGAGGTGATAAGGGGAAGGGGAGGGGAAGGGGCGGCGCTGCTGCAGCTGGTGCTGGCCCGGGAGGCAGCAGGCCGAGCACGAGGGTCAATATTAAGTTGCCGCCGAGTGAGCTGGAGAGGGTGTTGGATGTGAGGGTTGTGAGTGATGGGTATGTGGGGATGGAGTGGAGGGTCGAGGGCGTCGAGGTGCCGGCGCCGCCGAGGGTGGAAGGGGATGATGGGAAGAAAGGGAAGGCTAAAGGGCAAGAGGAAGGGGATTGGTAAGTGCTGAGTAGAGGAAGCATGGTTGGTCGAGAGGCGATGGAAGTTGATGGGTTGCTTTTTGTAGATCTTGTTCACGAGTGGTTGGAACATTGTAGATGAGAAGAAAAGTCAACGGTGGAAATCGTTTGATTCATTCAAGCCCGTAACTGTCATCGAGCCTTGCTGTCATGAAATCCTGAACATCATTGAAACCCTCTTCCTTCTCTCCCCCAACGCCATCCGGGTGATATAAACATCTAGAAGATGTACCGGAAGTTCATGTTCTGTGAAAAGTAAAAGAGATCAGCATTGATTCGAAACAACAGAAGCCAAGATGGGAAGAGAACAAGGAAAAAAAAAATTAAAACATGACTCACCTCCCTATCCGTCAAATCCTCAAACGCGTGGACCAGCCCGCCATCGGCGGCGCCCTGCGCCGCCTGCGCGCGATCCTTGCGCTTGTTCTCGCGCACCAGCCACCAGCGCAGGAATACAATCACCAGCACAAGCAGCACGTAGCAGCCCATGTGGGTGGCGAAAGCGATGAAGTAGCGGGGGCCGTCCCACTTGAGGAAGACCTGGGGCCCGATGGCGTTGCCGGTGGCCCAGGCGACGAAGTTGGCGGCGACGACGACGGTCTTCTTCGTCTGGCCGGCGACGTTGCGGCTGATCATGGACATGGCGAGGGTCTGGGCGGCCCAGAAGGAGAGGACGATGTAGTAGGAGATGAGCAGGCCGGCTTGGGTGGCTTTGTTCTTGTTCTCGACGGAGAGGAGCACAATGGTGCCGACGAAGGAGCTGTTTTGGCGGGTGGAGCGTTAGTCATGCGATGCTATGTGGGAGGCCGGGGAATTGGGGGAGCAAGGGTGAGACGTACGGGATGACGTAGAGGCCCATAATGAGAAGGTTTTGGTTGGTCTTGCGGACGAGCCAGCTGGAGCTGAGCAGGATGACGACGATGAAGGCGCCGAGGACCATGGACAGCAGCTGAGTCTCGAGGACGGAGAACTTGAAGCCGGTGATGATGATGTTGGCGAAGGCGCCGAGGCCGGAGGTAGGGAGGGTGGTGCAGACGGCGATCAGGCAATAGCAGTACAACTGCGGGTCGGTAAAGGCCTCGCGCACGTGTTCCCAGCGGAAGGTCTTGTTCTGCAGACCAGTCTGGTTGGAGCGGACGCGCTCGACCATCAGGCGCTTGTCGTCCTCGGAGAAGCACTTGGCGCGCATGGGGCTGTCGGGCAGCCACCACAGGACGAATACGCCCCAGAGAACGGAGAAGCATCCGTAGCAGATGAAGATGGCTTGCCAGGCGTGGATCGGGGCGGTGTCGGGAATAAGGGTGAAGCAGTAGGCGAGGAGACCGCCGACGATCTGCTGACCACCGTTCATCTGGGGGATGTTAGTAAAAGGGGGTTGGTGCTAAAGACGGAGCGGAACGGAAAAAGCCTACCATGTACCAGTAAGTGACAATCTGGGCCTGCTCCTCACGCTTGTACCACATGGAACTCATGACCAGGAACGAAGGCTGGCAGACGGCTTCGAAGATACCGAGCAGAGTGCGAACGACGAGTATAGAGGTGAAGTTCTTGCATACTGAGTGAAGAGCCAGCACAATGGACCAGAGGACGATGTTCAAGCTGAGGTACTTGGCAATGGGAACGCGCTGGATCATCCAGTTGGTGGGGTATTCGACAATAAGGACGGCGATGTAGATACAGGTGGTGAGCCATGAGTACTAGCGAGGCGTGTTAGCAGGAGACAGTTGGTAGCCAATGGCTGTGGTGTTGAGTCGCGTCCCCAGTAGGGATCACCTGACATGCCAGTGCAGGCATTGACCCGGAAATGAAGAGGAAAGGAAGAACAGCCGTACCTGCTGGCCGTGCAGACCCAAATCCTCCTGAATGCCCATGATACTGGCGAAGCTCATAGTACCCTTGTCGAGGGCCTGCAGGAAGTAGGTGAAGATCATGATGGGCAGCACGCGTCTGTCGATCATCCTCTTCAACCTCTTGTTCTCCTCGGGCGAGATCTCGATGGCGACGGCGTTGGCATATTTGGCAACCTCCTGGTCGAGACGGCCAAAGTCCGGGTGGTCTTTGTTGAGATCGGAGAAGTCGGTCGACATGACCTTCTCAATCTCAGCGACATCGGAGCTGTGCTTCTTGGTGTCGCGGTTGTCGGCAGAGAGGCGCTCGGCCTGGGCCACGTTGTCTGGAGAGCCGGCCATGGAGACAAGAGACGGGCGATGAGTCCACGCTCAGTGAGCCCCAAAGAGTTGAGGGGTGGGAGGTGGTGGCAATGAAGGAGGAAGGAGAGAAGGATGGGGGAGGAAGAGGAAGGGTCGAGGAAGAGAGCGAGCCTGGATCGACTGGAGCTACTGCACGACACCTTTTTCAATGTCTGCTCGGGGCAAATACAGAGGCTAGGGAGCACGCATGCAGGTCGTTTGCGGGGAATACATGAACCGAAGGCGTTTTGTGGCCAAGTCAGGCGATTTATCCGTCCTGTCGCCTGGGGATGCGACTCCAAGGACCCGGTAGCATCGTTTTCGAGCACGCACGGTCAAGCAAGCGGCAGCAAAAGCTTGGAAACGGCACAGGCACCTTGACAGACCGCAAGCGAGACAATACGGCGGCATGCTCCACACCGACATGTCCGAAAGCGCCGCAGCCACCGGTGGACGAAGGGAAGGGCCGAAGGGGGCCCCGGATTGGCCCCACGGGGAGCGGAGCGACAGGCTTTTCTGGATGCGGAGAGCAGGGCCGGGGTAGGCGGGGGTGGCCCGCTTGGCGATGGGCTTGGCGCGCATCCTGCCGTTGGCAGATTTATCGAGGCTCGGGTGAAAAGAGACCGGCGGGGTGGAGGGCGCGTGGGCGGGTGTGGGGGCAGCGCATGGGTGCGCGGTGTTGAGGAACGAGGCGGGCGAGAGCTGCTTACTGAACTGGGCAAGTCCCGGTGCTCGCAGTGGGTCGCCGCCGCGAGCTGCGCGGGTCTTGCGTGCGTCGGATGCTGCCTTTAAAGCCAAAACGTTTCCCACGCGGCCCTCCGAGCGCTCGGAGAGCTTGCCGACTCACTGTTGACGCCCTGCGCTCCTAAACAGCCCCAGTAGCCCGCCGTCTGGTCTGGAGACGATAGTTAGCACGCCTGCTGTTGATTGACGCCAGTCGCGCCCTCACCACCCACCGGAGCCTCTCTGCCTCCCGCCTGCCCGGCCCCACCTCTCCCTCGCCCTCACCATGCCCACCGCCCTCTCCGTCCACGGGCTGCCTGCCCAGACGATCCACGACGCCATTGCCAAGCTCACCGACAACCTCGTCAACATCAACGACCAGACCGGCCACTTCCTCCTCCGCCTCCCCGACGGCCGCGTCATCGACACCAAGGGCTGGAACGACTGGGAGTGGACGCACGGCATCGGCCTGTATGGCCTGTACCAGTACTACACGCTCACCAACTCGCAGCCGACGCTGGACATCATCAAGGCGTGGTTCGCGGGGCGGCTGGCCGAGGGCACGACCAAGAACATCAACACCATGTCCGTCTTCCTGACGCTGGCCTACCTGTACGACGACGACCGCCTGCGCGACGACACCTGGCGGCCGTGGCTCGAGAGCTGGGCCGACTGGGCCATGCACGACCTGCCGCGCACGCCCTTCGGCGGCTTCCAGCACATCACCTACCTGGAGGAAAACGCCGGCCAGCTGTGGGACGACACGCTGATGATGACGGTCATGCCGCTGGCCAAGATCGGCCTGGTCCTCAACCGGCCCGAGTACGTCGAGGAGGCGAAGCGCCAGTTCCTGGTGCACATGCAGTTCCTGTTCGACCACGAGTCGGGCCTGTTCTTCCACGGCTGGCAGTTCGAGAAGGGCAAGGCGGGCTCTCTGGGGCACAACTTCGCGCGCGCGCGGTGGGCGCGCGGCAACTCGTGGGTGACGATCGTGATCCCCGACTTCATCGAGCTGCTCGACCTCAGGCCGGGCGACCCGACGCGCGAGTACCTGCTCGACATCTTCCGCGCCCAGGTCGACGCGCTCCGCGGCCTGCAGACGCCCGACGGCCTGTGGCGGACGCTGCTCGACGAGCCCGAGTCCGCCGGCAGCTACGTCGAGTCGTCGGCCACGGCCGGCTTCGCCTACGGCATCCTCAAGGCTGTGCGGAAGCGCTACGTCGGCCGCGAGTACGAGGACATGGCCATCCGCGCCACCAAGGCTGTTCTGGCCAAGATCAGCCCCGACGGCGAGCTGCTCGACACCAGCTTCGGCACCGGCATGGGCCGCGACTACAAGCACTACTTCGACATCGAGCGGACGAGCATGCCCTACGGCCAGGCCATGGCCATCATGACGCTCGTCGAGTTCCTGAGGTTATACCATTGAGCGCGGGTAAAAAGGAATGCGGGCAAGGGAAATTTGCGGATCAGCCCGAATCGGGCGGCAGTATTTGTGCATAGACTATAGATAGGGATGCGATAACGGGTAACCAAAAAAAGGGTTATATCTTGGCAGGATGCGAAGTTGAAACCGCTTAGCTGTCCGTCAGAGTTGCCCTAGGGTCCACAGGGGCGAACCGTCAATTCGGCCCGTGGGAGCTTATTTGGAATTCGTTGACGGGAGTATGCAAAGAAGTGAAAACGAAAGGAAAACTTTCAAGACCGATAAGAGAAGATAATGACTCAATTGACTCCTTGCCCATGCGGCTGTCTTTGCCCTTATGAAATGCTTATATTGTGGACTGCTGAAAGACCGGATAGGTGTGAAGACGAGAAATGCCTCCCATAACGCCGACGCCATCACTGACATGCCGTATAACGTGTACTTCGCGTTCTGATCATGCCGCACCTCTCAGTTCAGGAGGGGAGAAAGTGGGCATTGTGGCCGGGGACCCTCGCTTGGCATTTGGGACAGTCTTCGCGGAATCCCATGTGAAACTTTTTCTTGCCCGTGATTGCTCCGCTCCGCGCCCGACCCTGCTTCGGGTCGGAACTGCGCTGTGACTCGGGCATTGGCACGTCCACGTCCATGCCGTCATCGCTACGACCGGAGAAGTGCAGCCGCGACAGTCGGTTGCCGGTCATGGTGGTGGGCGTCAGGGCCATGTCGTCTTCACTGATGGGCGAGGGCATGTCGCGGCCAACGTCTCTTTGGGCCATGGTTCGGCGCGCGCTGGCAGATGCAGCCCTCAGCTCTTCCAGCGTTGTGGTCCGGATGGTGCTGGGTTCGTTGGAGGTGATCTTGGGAGGGAAATGGCCGTAGATTGGGGTCGGTATCCGGCCAGTGCTGGGGTCGGACTGCTGTTGACGATGATTGATGCGCTCGGGGAGCGTGAACGGCACAGCTGGCGAGTTGGGGTTGGATCGAAGGGCGTTGTAGTCGTCTTCGACGCAGTCCTCCATATCGGTGTCGGCGTAGGCGGGCAGTTCGGGCGAGTCACAGCCCGACTCGTCGGAGTGGCCAGGCGTGAGGGCAGGTAGACATGGTGAGTTGGCGCGATTCTGAGAGAAGCTGAGGGCTTTGTACTGGAAAAAATGGTCGTGGGGCGGGGGTGGACAAGCGGAATCGGTGCGGTGCTTCTGTATAGCCTTGTTAGCAGGTGTGGTTCCGGAAGCGGGCAGCAAGGTGTGGGCGGTACCTTGTCAAAGCGGAAATGGGGCTGCGAGTCGTCGTCGTCGTCGTCGTGGGCACGCTTGAGGGCCATCCTCTGGGGTAGTTGGAACATGGTGATGTTTGGCTTCCGGATGATGGGGCCGCTGGGGTTAAATGATGGTCGGGCGGACGGTGGGCTCGGTGACGGAAGCGCGGGCGTCTAAGCTCACGATATAAGGTTCGGGCGCATCATTGTGTGAGGGTCGCGGGCCTTTAGCTGAGTCGGGGGATTCTCGCCGTGGGAGGGTTTCAGGAGAAGTCACTGGGCTCGTCGAGGCAGGCAGCAGGCGCGGGGCGCAATGGCTTGGATGCTGGGGATTGGCAGGATGGATGTCAAGCAGCTGGAGCGCTGAAACCCAGCCCCACGCACGGGCAACAGCCTAAGTCGGCCTCCCCTGCCGCCGGGCCAGCTTCCGAGCACACACAAGGCGGCCTTTGTCGCGACAGCGCGCAGTGCGCGAGGGAGATTGGCGAGCGCGGCCTCATGCGGCGGAAACGCTGCTGTGGACTGTCCGCTTGTTTGTGGTCGAGCACCGGGGCCGGCCAAGGTGCGACCGCGATGTACGCTGGCAGGCCCTAGCAGGCCCTGGTGCTGGTGATGTAGGAGACAGCCACACTTGCTGACACGCGCGGGACGTAATTAGTAGATCGGCGAGCCTTGTGGCGCGTTAGCAGGCACGACAGGACAACGCTCCCGCGCCCCCAGCGCACACGGCACACGGTGGCCAGGCTGTGCCTGCTCGCCTTTTCCTTACACCTGACCCTCTGTATTCACAGTCGCTCCGCCGCAGAGCTACCCTCTGCCAAGCAACTCTATTGACGGCGCCGATGCTGGTGGCAGGCGCAGAAACAGCTCAGATCGGAAGCGTTTATCGGATTTTCGGATGTGCTCTGCATCCTTTCATGCGCGCGCTCAATTGCACGATCGCCATGCGCTAGAGGGCATAAGAGCCGTTACATTATGCGCCCGGCGGCGCTGGGGGTATGCGTGGCGGTATTTACACAACGGGCGGCTGACGTAATGCGGGCTGCAGCGTAACACGTCCCGGAGCGGCGGCGGGGCGCACTCCCGCGCCTCCGGCGCATTCTGCAGACCGCCCGCCCAAATTATTCCTCGCAGGCCAGCAATTGACTCACTGCTTTTTCCCCTGTCCACCAACAACCACCCCTCCCTTATAGCGCCGTGAAAACCACCCTCTCTACCGTCCTCACCCTCGCACCCCACCAGCAGCCATGGCCGACGCAATTGACCAGCTCAAGAACGAGCTCAGCGACGATGTTCGCGGTACGTGCCCCGCCACCCCTCCTGCCACATAGCAGAAAGACTCATCCGTGCAGTCCTGGGTTACGACCCGCTCATCCCGCCCCAGCTCCTCTCCTCCGAACTCCCTGTCGGCGATGTCTCGCAGAAGACGGTCCTGAGGGGCCGTCGTGAGGCCTCCCGCATTATTGCTCAGCAGGACGACCGTCTGCTGGTCATGGTCGGCCCCTGCTCGATCCACGACCCGGAAACCGCCGTCGAGTACGCCCAGCGCCTGAAGGCCCTGGCCGATAAGCTGAGCGGCGAGCTGTGCATCATCATGCGCGCCTACCTCGAGAAGCCCCGCACCACCGTCGGCTGGAAGGGCCTGATCAACGACCCGGACATTGACGAGAGCTACAAGATCAACAAGGGCCTGCGCGTCTCCCGCAAGCTCTACTGCGATCTGACCAGCCAGGGCATGCCCATTGCCAGCGAGATGCTCGATACCATTTCCCCCCAGTTCCTCGCCGATCTCATCTCCCTCGGTGCCATTGGCGCTCGAACTACCGAGTCCCAGCTGCACCGTGAGCTGGCCTCTGGTCTTTCTTTCCCTATCGGCTTCAAGAACGGAACCGACGGCAGCTTGGGCGTGGCGGTTGACGCCATTGGCGCTGCTGCTGCCAAGCATCACTTCATGGGTGTGACCAAGCAGGGTCTTGCTGCCATTACCAGGACTTCTGGCAACGAGCACTGCTTTGTCATTCTGCGCGGCGGCACCAAGGGCACCAACTTCGACAGGGATAGCGTCAAGGCGGCTCGTGAGGCCTTGAAGAAGAAGGGTCAGAAGGAGGTCATGATGATTGACTGCTCGCACGGTTCGTTTCCTCCGACCTTCCGAAAAGTATGATATAGTCTGGCTTGTGACTAACCGGATCATGGAACAGGTAACTCCAACAAGGACCACCGTAACCAGCCCAAGGTCGCTGCCTGCATTGCCGAGCAGATCCGTGAGGGTGAGACCGGCATTGTCGGGGTCATGATCGAATCGAATATCAACGAGGGCAACCAGAAGGTGCCTGCCGAGGGTCCGTCGGCGCTCAAGAAGGGTGTCAGTATCACCGATGCCTGCATTGACTGGGAGACCACCGTCGACGTGCTGGAAAACCTTGCCGCGGCCATTAAGGAGCGCAGGGAAAAGGCTCAGAATACCGTCAACGGCGCTCACTAAGCATGGCGTGTCAAGTCGCTTCCTGAAACGGGTTTGGAGTCAAACGGGGAAAAGTTTTCTTGCATTCTGATCTTTTTCTTTACACACTGCTTCGCATTTAGGGTCTCGGTGGCGATAGAATGGGAACTATCGATGGCATGCATGCAACAGAGCTTGAAACTCGTCCGAACCACTCGGATGGATGTCTCTACTTCGTCCCGCATATACCCACTCTATTTCACGTACTAATGAGCAATTGCATTTTACGAAACATACGCCAAGTTATCAACCTTATTATCCACTACACGTTTTCCCTCGCGATTCGTCATTCGCGCCCCAATCCTTACTAGCCAAGCCTTGTCATTTCTTATACTAACGAGATTCCTTCTGGAGCGGTTCTTTTTCAAATACAAGCATCCGTCGCGGCACTTGCCCGTTCTTCCCCCGCGATCCTGCTTCGGGAAACTCCACACACTCAACGTGAATTTCCGCCGAGCCGCATCGCGGACGACGGTTCGCCAAGCATTTTAGAGCCTCGCGACAGGAGACAGCTGCGGTATCATGTTTATGGAATGACGCGCATTCCGGCCAGGCACCCGACAGATGGACACGGGAAGCTTAAAAAGGAACGCTGGGAAGATGATCTACGGAGGGGTAGTAGCACGGCGGCCCGTTGGCCTGACGTTATTCCTTGTTGCTCTTGCCCTGCGTCACCGCGACATCGCGTCATCAGAATACGGCAGGAATGTTTTGTTCTTTCCATGCTTCGTCATCTTTTTAGCAGCGGCCGACACACTTCTTAATGCCCTCGAACGTATTGACGTACGTGCCATGGAGCGGTATCGCCAGTCCGTGCGGGATGCAATCTTCCCAACAGAGGTAGCGGCATAGGGATCAGCTGGGGAAGGGTCTCGGCATGTGCTTCAATTTAAACAGCCTTTTTTACCCCCGTGCGTCTGCTCGGGCAAGCCAGTGCTCGGTCCCACTTCTTGGTTTCTTTTTCTCTGCTGCATGTCATAGTTCTCAGATTCATCTGGCCCCAGACACAGACTCGGCCTTGAGACCTCGTAAAAATATCCCTCGAACCCGAAATTGGTAAAGGCCTACTGTTTTGGGAGGGTCGTTGCAATCTATCAGAATCACGGAGCGCCCGTTTCAGGAACGGGGTACGGTGGTTCTCGGCGAGTCCTCGCTGCTAATCTGCAGGAGAGCGGAACATGCCCTGTCTCTCCGCGTGCCTGGGGTATAGTCATTTGGGAAGATGCTTCGTATTTTGACAAATGCGCAGTAGCTGCATCCCATTCTGGCCACGCGCCTCGTTCAAAGGAGGAGTAAGCCCCGCGCCGGTGCTCTGGATTGAGTGTTTGCCGAGCTGCTTCCGCATGCTTTTCCCTCTCCCTGCCCCCTCACGTATCTTCCGCGGGCTCTCGAAGAGGGAAATCTCGTCCCCGGAGGATCCCCGCGCTCTTCGTCTCCGTAAGCGATTAATGAGGGCGTTGGCCCGTTGCTGTGGCT
Source organism: Macrophomina phaseolina (assembly GCA_020875535.1). Taxonomy (NCBI): domain Eukaryota; kingdom Fungi; phylum Ascomycota; class Dothideomycetes; order Botryosphaeriales; family Botryosphaeriaceae; genus Macrophomina; species Macrophomina phaseolina. Next base: position 3,432,501 of record JAEQDS010000069.1, on the reverse strand, counting down.
GTACAGCTAGCTTTTCTAATCCCCCTTCTGCCTATAGCGCGTAGATGCTATGATCGTGCTCCTCTCTCTGCGCCAATCGAAAGCAAGGACCGGGGCACAACGCAGGGACTACTACTGCTACTTCCTCCTCCTCTTCTTCCCGGACCGGTCCTTGATCGTTTTTGGAACAGCTCAAACTTTCGCCTCACAGGAAGAGCAAGCCGCCTTCTGCCAGACTTGGACAGACGCATGTCAGAGCTTCTTTTCTCTGTGGCTTATCGGTTGGGTTCGGGGCCGTTGGCTGGAACTTGCCCCTTATGCTTATATCCCGCTCTTATTTGCGCACGCATGTTCGTTCGCTCGATCGCCCATCCGCACGCTCGCGAAAAAAGACAAGAAATTCTCGGAGGACGCAAGCGAGTACGAAAAGGGGGGAGGGGAGGGAGGGGGGTTGGGCGTTGCAATTTAGTGCGGCACCGCAAACGCTGCAACGCCATCATCTTCTGCCATCACAAAAGACAAGCGAATACAGCCACCTACTGAACTATGCGCATTATACCTCTCTCACCGGCAGTAAAAATTAAAAAAAAAAAAAAAAAAAGAAAAGAAAAGAAAAGCATCCCTGTTTCAACCACTTACGAGGCCCCACTCTTGCAGTGCACCCATCGTTTTTCCTCATTCGCGTGCACCCTTTCCCGAAACAGCCGCTTCGGGAAAGTTTCTGGCGGGGGCGCACGAGGATTTGCAACGAGCGAGGAGGGCGGGAGAGTTCTGAGACGCGGACCCGCAACTCGCTTCGTTTGATAGTCGCGCGCGCGCGCGCGCGCGCCTGCTGCATGTCTGCCACAAACCCCGCCACCCCCCATTGTTCTGGTCGCTCTTCCTGTGCGTTCAGGAAGATTCGCAAGAGTGGGGCGTGATGTGTGTGATGTGCATTTCTTCTGTCATGCGTCGCAGAGCCGAGCGCTGGCTAATTCCCGGGCCTTCCGGGATCTGATGCTGGATCCGCCGGCCCAGAATCTCCAGTCTCAAGACGCATCGTTGCTTATAGGGTCGTAGCGCAAAATGAGATGTCGATCGTCGCTGTGTTGGAGGGCGAGGACAAAGGGGCGGTGATCTGCACGTCGCAGCGGTCCGCTTGGTTTTGTACTTCAGTATGGCGACGGCGTAGGTATTCGCCGGAATTCTGGGAGCGAGCATGTCTGCTGTGCGTCGCCGGTGTGGCAATTATGGGGGGGGCGTTGAGGAGCAGGTATGCTCGTTCGCTGAGAGACTGATCAGGTTGCTGTGCTGGGGTCATGACGCACTGCTGTCTCAAAGGTGTATAGCTCAGCTGGAAAATGGCTGCGGAGCTAGAGAGGCTTGACCATCACCATCATGCGCAGAAACAGCGCTAGTCACCAAGTCTTTATCCGTTCGCGGAGGTAAACATATTCATGCAAGAACGCCAGCACTGAAACACACCAATCCTGTACGCTAGGAGAGACCCGACTCTCCTCAGCAGCCGAGTTTCGTCTATCAGCAAAGCACAATCATTACACGCTCATTCCGCCTTCCCACTCGCCTGCACATGTACCGTCCTAACCGGCTCCTCCTTCCTCCTGGCATTCCTCACCGCCGCCCGCACTGCCGCCCCGACGTCAATATGGAAGAACGGCCTATTGACACCATACACCGTGGCCGCCCGCTTACCCGCAGCTCCCTTCTCCACATCACCCGGCCGCTCCTCATTCCTGATCTCCTCCAGTGAGTTGCCGCCAACCTCAGCCACCGCAAAGAGCCCCTCCGCTCCCACTCTGTCCCTGTTCGCCGCATTGGTAGCTGTGTACCCAAACCCAGCCGCCGCCAGCGCTCGCTTAGTCCACCGCCGCCCCACGCCGACGAAGTGCCACTCGACGACGCCCGGGCTGGCGTGCCGGTCGAACTGCTTGCGCACGTCAATCAAGCCCTGCACGCTCGTCACGTCGAGGTGTGCGACGGCGCTGAAGTCGAGGATGAGGGCCTTGAGGACGGGGCGCGGGTCGTGCTCGAGGTCGACCGTCTGGCCGCGGCGCGGGCCGGGGTCGTTCCAAGGCCGGTCGCCGATGCGCTTGTAGAAGTTGAGCTGCGCGGGCCGGGTGTACTTGAAAATGACGGCGGTGAGCGTGTCGAGGTAGGTTGCGACGTTGGCGTAGGTGAAGCCGTCCGTGGGCTTGAAGACGATTATTCCGGGGTAAGGCATCGGGCTGAGTTCGGCACTGGGGTTGGAGCCGTCGAGATGGCTCAGAGGAAGGTAGGCGTCCGTCGCGGTCGTGTGGACAGCGGCCTCCGAGGGCGTGGGCGTGTCCGGGCTGGAGATTTCGGAGGCGGTCGACGACGAGCTTGGGCGAGCGGTGCCTTCGGATTGGGGAGAGCGCTGGCGCAAGATTTCGGCGTCGGTCAGATAGTGCACCCGGATGCGGCCAAGGACGAGGCCTTTGGCGCGGGCGTGGCGGAAAAGGAGGAGGGCAGCAGATGCGGCGATGGCAGTGTAAATCCCGTTTTCGATGTTGCTGAAGATGGTGACGAAGACGCCAGCGAAGAAGATGATGACCTCAAGCGGCGAGATTTGGTAGTAGCGGTACACCACATCAGGGGGCGTTATCAGATCACCCACAGCGTGGATGATCAGACCTGCCAGACTGGAGGACGGGATGTAGAAAAAGACCGAAGTCAGGGCGTACAAAGCCAGGAGCACGAGGACGGCGGTGAAAATACCGGCAAGCGGAGTGCGAACGCCGGCCTTAGACTTAATAGCAGTCCGCGAAAAAGAACCAGTGGCTGGGTATCCCCCGAGGAAGGGGCCAAAAACGTTGGTAAAACCGAGCGCTACAAGCTCCTGGGACGGATCAATGGTATAGTTGTTAATTCGACCGAAGGATTTCGAGATGGCAATATGTTCGATCAGTAAGACGATAATGGCTGCTGGGAGGTCGCCCGAGAAGGCCTTGATGAGTCTGGTGTCTATCTTGGGTGCACCGGCGTGTTGGAATCCTTGAATGTCTTAGCGGCTCAGCCGTGATGAAACCGAGGATTGAGCTTACCTCTCGGGACAGTTCCCAAAATCTTGAACTTCGCTTCCTTGGAATTCGAAATCCCTCTGTTCACAAGCCAGCTGATCATGGTGTAGAGAAGGATAAGGAAGGCCATTCTCAGGGTGGATATGAAAAACCACACCTTCTTCCTTTGGGGTTGCTTCTCGGACATGAAGTTGCAGAACCAGCGAATAAAGTAGAGGGCAAACAGCGTGGTGAGGCCCAGGGCAGCATCGAGTTTCGTTGTGCCCAGTTTCTTCAGAGTGTTGATGATAACCTTGTATGTGGCCTCACGAGTGTTGATTCCAGAGATTCCCATCATCGCCGGGACCTGACCAGCCGCAATGCTGAGGGCTGCTCCTGTCATGAAGGAGCTAATGGCGACAAGAGGGATGAACTCAACAATCCAGCCGATGCGAACGAGGCCGATAAAAAGCAGGATGACACCGGAAATAAGGGACAGGCCTCTGGCTACTTGCTCCGCGGGGATGTCGGGATGTTTGTCCTGCACCTTGATGACGATATTGCCGACAATAGTTGACATAACAGCGACAGTCTAAGCAAACGAGATCAGACAGGGAGCTCAGGGTTACGAAGCTGATTGACTTACGCCAATGGTAATATCCTTAGAAGTAGCAAAGGCCCAGTACAACAAAAAGCCGACGAAGGAGGTATAGAGACCATATTCCGGCGGCAACTTGGCCAGTAAAGCGTAAGCCATACCCTGAGGTACGACCACAAAGCCGACAGTCACACCTATCACACCGTCAGAGCAATTCCTAGCATCTTTGTGACATTGGAGGGTTTACCAGCAATGATATCTCCGGTCAGCCATTGAAGATTGTAGTGGAAGATCCAGTTCCAAAAAGGGAAAAGGCTCTTGATATAGCGAAAGGCGCCCGCTCGTGAGGGCGTGAACTGCAGCAACCACTCCTTCGCGGTCGGCTCGTCTTCGAAGTAAGGCTGGACATCGCTGGGCAAAGGAGCGTATTCGTGCTTGTCTGGCTCGTGGCGGTAGTCGGGGTCGATACCAAGCGGTTTGGCCAAGGCACGGCCAAAGTCCTTGCCGCGGGAAGCCATGTTTGGTGGACTGAATCAAGTGGTACAAAGACAGCCTGGAGGCAGATGCAAGGCCCAAGTCCATCTTTAAAGCCCTCTCAGCCTCAGCTATTCTGACAGAAACCAAAGTCGAACGACAGCGGAAAAACATTGTGCCCAGGCTCTCGGTATTCTTGGTGGTCCGGTCTGGGCCGAACGCCGTAAGGCAGTCGGCCGACGGTGGCCTGCCAGACATTGGGCGAAGAGAGACAAAAGCAGGCACGGGCTTGGACGCGCAATACTCATGTGAAATGTCGTCAGTCGTTAGGGCGTTGCCAATGTTCTTGTGCTGCTCGCTTGTCCGCAACCGCCCGGCTTGGATGGCTTGGTTGCCAAGGGAGCGCCTGGAAGACCGTTTCCTGCTGGCCTTGGCGGCTGAAACATGGTCGAATACTTTCTCCGCGCCTGTCCCGCATCTTGGGCGTTTAAAGTCAGGAAACCTAGGCTGGCCAACTAGCTGTGTGCCGATCCAGGCTCGAACGCACTGCTTTTTCTTCCGTCGTACAGCACCAGCCACGGCGTAGGGACGAATGCATCCAGACCCCTTGTGCCTACAACGCCACGACGATTCGCAATACAGGTGGTCTAGCTGCTGTTCCTATTGCACTGGAAAGTCACCTGGACTCCATCGGATAGTGCCGGAGCAGTCCAGTTCGGCGCATATTGGATATGCTTTTGGAGCCAGGGTCACGGAAAGTTGCGACGGTGCAATTGCCCAAGAATACGCACCAGGCTTTTGGCACATCTATCCACATAACCGCTTGCGGCACAAAGGGAACACTCTGGCGTTGCGTGAGGGCTGAGGCGTATTGCGAGATCCGTTCCAACATCACGAATTGGCCCGGATTGTCCTTGCCACCGACGCCCATCTCTCAGCACTTTCTTGGGGCTGCCTAACCGAGCCGGCTCATGACGTGTCTTCCAGGCGGGAGCACAGGAGGCCATTCGTGCTCAGCTCGTAGCCGGAGCAGGTAAAATGAGCATGGAAATACCGAAGATGCGCAATGCGAGGCATCAGATGGCGCGAATTGATGTGGCTCCGCGGGGAAACTCCACTCGGCACTGGTGATTGTGTGGGAAGATAGAGTTTCGGCACAGGTTTGGCAGGGCAAATCAGCAAATGCTTTTAAAGCGTGGACTCTGAGCTCTTTGCTTTTCTTGAGCAGTTTTCCGTAGTAAAATCCCTCCGGGTGTCTGGGCAGCACGCCCCCATGGTTGGGCCGGGCTGAGCTTTGGTCGCGTGCGCAGCTTGTCGGCTTCGGCTTGATCGGACTTTTCAGCTGAGTGGATTTCGCGCACGAAGCAAATGCAGGACCTGGATGCGGCGATTTCGCAAATCTGGCTAGGCAGAGTGCTCATCTCGAACTTGGGAAGGCTGTGGTAAGGCAGGCGGGATAGTTGGGCCAGCGGGACGGAAGCGTGCCTACTACGCTTAGATGAAACTGCCATAGACGCATTGGCATTCTTCCGCGCCGCCATCATGTTCGTGGATATAAGCGCATCGCCAGCAGGCCACCTTCAGGAAACGAACGAGGCGGCGGAGGGTAGCTTCGTGGCGGTAAGGAGTGAGGTGTCGACATGATGGTGGACCGGATAGGGTGGCGTTTCCAAGCAGCTTGCTTAGGTTGAAGCAATTGTCTGGCGCTGCTACAAAGAATCCTTGATGTGCCGTGGCGGCCTCGGGAGGCTGAGGAGAAGAATCGAGAGAAAAGTAGGCGTGAGGCTTGACGCAATCCGGCCGAGCTTTTCGGCTACCAATCTGGCTTAGCGTCTAAGTGCCGGGAGAAGGGATCAGAAAGAGCATTTCCGGCTGTGTCGTCGAGAATTCGAAGTTTGCGCAATCCCACAGCACGGGAGTTGGACTAGAGTGAGCAGCCCTGGGGCTCCTGCCGAGCCCAAAGGCCTCCGAGCGCTCCGCATTCACCGGCATGGGCTCGGAGAAGAGTGGAGATTACGTGCTAAGCCACCTACTGCGCTGCACTCTGCTCTGTGGAGAGATATGTGATGTCTTCTTCAAAAGGTGCAATCACAGTTTTCAGCAACCCGAACTGAATTTCCATGTTATCAAGGTCTGCAGAACGCATCCCAGGCACCCAATCCAGCTCGAGACAAGGAATGACCGCATCTCTGAATAGACACTGGTCCATTCCTTGTACGATCCGGCGGGGGACTAACAAGTCTGTATTCGCTGTTGGGTCTGCACGCACTTTGGCTTTTTCCACGCCTCGATTGGCTTCTCGTTGAATATCTCGATGAGGAGAATGCCGAGGGCAAAGATGTAAGGGTTCTTGTGCCCAGTCCCTGGCCCCTTTCGTCGTCGCTCAAGCTTCGGCCTCGGTAGAACCGTGCCGTTAGGAAAGGACGGCCGAAATCCGGTTCGTCCTTAGCTTTGAAGGAGAATTAGATGTCATTTTCGATCTATCTCTTGGAGATCCATTTGCTAGTGTGGTGGACAAACAGCAAATGTGCAAATACTTACCCAAGTTTCCCTTTCTCCTTAGAGAGTATCTTGGCATACCCGATTAGAAGGTCATTGAGTGTCACGAGGTCCTCTTTTCTCAGAAAATTCAGTTTCCTTTGCAGAGTGTTCAGCTGCCCCATACTTGGCTGACCGTGGAGATCCTCGACGCAGAGGTGAACACAAAATCTTGCATTTCTCCGTCCATTGCATGGCGTACCTTTTCCAAAGCTTTCCGATTTGTATCTCTGTCTGCCCTGATTGGGTTTTCTTCTTTCTGAGTACACTCATCTTGAAGTTGGTTAGCGGGGTTTTTATAGGCTCGTATAACTAACAATACTACCCTCCTTCCACCCATTGTGCGTTCCCCGAGCAAGGATCAGAATCAGCTGGCAAGACGAAGGTGATATCCGCTGTCATATCAGCTGCAACCTCCTCGTGAAACTGCTCCAGATGTAGCTTGAAATCATGTTCTCTGTCCAAGAGCATTGGCAGTAACTTTCGAATATGGAGTGAAGAGTGAAAGAAGACCACGAGAACTTGATGACGGAAGCACCGTCTCATTAAATTTATTATATAAAGGGTGGGCGAACCTCGCCTTTCGTACTCAACCTGTTCCATTTCTCTTGATAGAGCTTCTCAAGTAATATCATCATTCTCTTCTTGATGCGTAGGAATAGGTTGAAGCTGTCATCAGAACTAACATAGCTCGTTAGGGCTTCTTCAGCTTGAATAGCGGATTGCCACGCCGCAAGAAACTTTGGATCTTCTAAAGTCTGCTCGACGGTGGCCGACGCGCAGATCTCGCGGATATTGCCGTTAAGCTTTATCATGGGGTAGTAAAATCTTCGTAGAACCGTTCGAGCCCCTCATCCCATCGGGTCTTGTTTGTGGCGTCGAGAATTGATTCTATGCGATCCGAATAGACATTCGCTGCCTCAATGAACAGGGGCGCTACCGCCAGCATGAGGCCTGCACACTCCACGCCGTAAACCATGAGTCGAGGTCAAAGAGTGAGCCGAGCTTGCACAGGCGTGAGTACCGGTATGTGCGAGATGGAAGTTGAGAGAGAATGTGCGAAAACGCCGGGCTGAGTTCCCAGTCGAATGTGATGAGTTTCTGATGGCTCTGCAGTGACGTTTCGCGCCGAGCAACAGGCGAAGTCGTACATACAAAATTTCCGGGCATGCATAAAAGTCAAGTCCGTCGGCTGGGTCAGTTCAGCCTATCTACTCCACTCCTCCCACACCGTCCACCATTCATCCCATACGCCCATTCATATGGGTCTTATCACTAAGGGACCTTGCTCAAAGCTACTCAGCCAGCAAGGATCCCACAAATCTCCCAACGCCCCTCTAGTACAAGCAGCAGTTCAACGCCGGAAGACCTTGTTGTATCGCGCAAGGCACCGCGCAAAGCTCCAGCACGGCACGGGATGATTGACTGGCGCCGAGGGATCCAGAATCAATCTTTCTGCCGGACCAAGGTTCAATCGCCTCGCCGGCAGGGGTAAAAAGTAACAAATCAAGTCCAGGGCCTGCGAAACTGAAGACAGAATGCAAGACAGCGAGGTTTGATGCCATTGTAGTCTCCACGATCAGCCCGCAAAGGGTTCTCTACATATGCCAGATCCGCTGTTCTATGAGAAACCACGCGATCCATTCAGCATACATTGGCAGACTTGGACGTCCCGCCACCCCCTGTACAATTTGCCGGTGGCGAAGAGGCAGTATGTCCGTATTGCAATGTCTGAAGTGGCTTGGGCAGTGTCTCAGTCTGAGGCTTGAGTTATCCAGCGTTGTAAGAGGAGGGATGAGAGGGAACGCCGGCGATGATATTTCGCACGGGCAGCACCTTGCCGCCATAGTCGTGGTTCTTCATCTGTTACTCATGGGCCTTTCAAGCGTGGTCAGGAAAGCTGCAATTATCGTGGTGCAAGAGGGACAACACTCAGCTTAATTGAGCCCCGATTTCATGACCTTAAAATCATTTTAAGTATTCGAAACAGGTGAGTGGAACGAGTCCGAGGCTGGCAAAACCTCGCTGGAGAGGGAACGCGGCTGAAAGGACAGAGTAGGAAGCCTTCTCAGCAATCTTAAGGAAGTAGTTGAGGTAAGTTCAGGCGGACGGACTTCCGTCCAAATAGCTCATGCACGAAGAGTGGGTCTCCGGTGAGTGGCATGCCAACATCATCAATTGTAGAGATAAGGCACTGCAGTCCCCGAGGATTTAGGGGCCCGCTTTCTTATTGAAGGCGGTGGTTTGGTCAAGGGACCCCAATGTCAATTCTCAGCATTGCGCTGGGTTGCTATCCTGTTTTTCCGCCTTGAAACTAAATGTTACACGCGACCAGTATCGCCCCTGTATTGCAATCGAGTTTGTTTAAAGTGAAGTTGTGAAGAGCGTATTCTCTCGATTTAGATGCGCGAACCACCGCCTCAGCGCGCCGTTCGGCGGTCCATGATGGCGCTCGCCATCAGCCCTGAGAATATGCTCCACGTTAAGGTATTCCTTATAATGTGTTGCAGGTCAGCTTTTAGGACCAGCGATAACACGATCCCACAAAATAGTGCGAGAGCAATCGTCGCCATCTGGTGAGGCCAGTGCCTATGCTGATTATACCACCAAAAAGCGGCCAGAGAGTAACCGGTGCAAGCGGCGAGTATCATGAGCGCGTTAGGTCTCCAGTAGCACTCGTCCGTGTTGCCAATAACTATCCAGTATCGCGAGCAGAAGGGCAACGGATTGTCGATCCAAAAAGTGCTGACCATAGAAGATGTAATCATCATGAACGATGCGGCGAGGTAGTGTTCGAACAAAGAAGCCCATTTTGGTGGCGACCTTGGTCGACGAGGGAGAGAGACCCTGGTATATATCGAACTTCTGATCCCACAGGCACGCTCGTGCTTTATGTCAGCCTGAAGGAGAAGTGGAAAACCGATCTGGGCAGGTTTCAATAACTCACGGCTCCATTTCATTCAAATGAACCCCTTGATGAGGCTCTGCCGTCTCAACAATCTGCAACGGGCTTGGAGACTCAGACAAACGACCTGGATATCGAGAGTCGTACTGCTTCAGTAACATTTGAGATTTCGAGGTCATAGACCAGGGTTGGACTGCGTGGCAGCTTTGCTAAAAAGCTGAGAGGTCGCGGTGCAGTCCCTTGGCAAATCAGCAGGCTTTCGGCTTGAAGAAAAATTTTGCCTGAGCCTCCTTTGGTCTTGCTTTTCTGCTTCGTAAGGCTATTGCAGCTGGCTGAAATAGACTTCGAGTTGTGTGACAGCGGTCTCCGCCTCGTGATAGTGCAAAGGATTGAAATAAAGTGAAAAGTACCTGTCAAGCTGTTGTGTACTTTACCTGCCATTATCGAGGCATAAGAGCGGCGACCGGAACACGAACTCCAATTAACCGTTCGCCGCGGGCTGGCCTCTTTCTTTGACTCGTGGAGAAATGACCCACATATACTTCGAATGCTGCATCGCATGCATACGGACAAATCGGAAGGCAGTCGACCCATTGATCTGCAAAGACCCGGCCTTTGGATTGTGGCACAAGTCTACGTGGCGCTACGGTTGGTACTCTGGCCGGCCAGAAAACGATATGCAGGAAGCAGTCCGGTCGTAGCAATGCCGAAATTTAAGGGGAAAACGTCATTCCTTAAGCCATTAAAATTTCTTGTCAGCCTTCACGGTACAGCGCACTGTGAGGCTTTCTGGTGGTTTATTTCTCGTGGTGGGAAGGGTAAATACCGTTGTTTGGTGGACCAGTGACACGGGCATCAAGTAGCATTTGCGTGGCCCTTTCAGCCAACCAGCGCTCGTAATTTGGTCCACACCGAGCATGTTGCCTCCTTGGCACGGATCCACCAATTAGTGATATCTGCACCTCCCACTTCAGTACGGCGGCGGATCGGTGCGGAGTGTGGTAAATAATCTCGCTAATCCTAACACGCAGAAGATAGACGAATGGATCCACCACTCCCACCCAACGCAGTGCTCTTGTGAGATTGCTGCCTATTTGGACATAAAAGTTAGACATGGGCCCGTATTCGCCCGCAAATCTGCGGCACAGCTGTTACGTGTGACGGGAGTGTCTCCGTCCGGACTATTTGGGCGCAATGAAGCGAAGGCTCCGGAGGGTCTCTGCGCCGTACAGCCTTGAGACATTCAAACTCTTCAGCCGGGTTGGCTAGCCCTTGCGGATGAAGCGCCTTTTCAATGGGATCCGCGCATCCATAAAGTACTGTGACTCCGATAGGGCTTCCGCGAGTCAGCCGACTTGGCTCCAGCCTTTTTTTCTTTCTTTTCTTTTTTCTTGGAAGGTCATTAAGAGCCTTATGAGATGTGGCCGTTGTTACTTGCCCTCTCACCGTGTGTGACGACGAGCGCGAAAAGAATTCAAGTAGGACGATGTGAGCGTCGGGGCACCAGTTTGTCGTGGAAATAAGAATTACGATTCCTTGTCTAGCGTAACACTCCTGTAGGGTCTTATGCTAGGTGTGAACATAGGACGCGGGCAAGAGATATGAAAGAACTCTGGCTAGCCCAAGATTAGTCAGTCCATTTTTGTGCCTGCCTGACAAATTAGTGGTTGCCGTCTTCTGTAATAATGGACGAGGAGATAGAGGCAACACATTCATAAAGTGCACGGGCAAGAGACGCCAACTCAGTGTGGTCATGCTCTGAAGCACGCATGGCGATTGTCCACCTTCTTAGCGCTAGGGCAAGCCGCGCGCCAGCTAAATAAAGTTTAGCTTCGGACGGGAACGACAGTCGAAGATGTGAATATTACTCGTAGTATGGGTCCAAAGGATCTCTGTCCATAGCCGCCTTGTCATGGCGTGTGGCGGGATGGGAAGGCTTGCTGAGCCGCACTAGCTTCACGTGCACATATTTCGTATGAATACGTAGCTAACGCCCGATAGAGTTACTTCCAGTCTATGCAATGTTCATGACAGAAACTACGGCTTCAGAGGTGACCTAGGATTCCCTGCCTTTCGCCTTGTCTTCTCCACTATCATTTTACTAGTAACTGGGCACAGCGTCCTACGAAGACCTACAGGCACTACAAACATGCGTTCACCTCCTCCTGTGCCTCCGAAAGACAGTCCGAAGATGTCGAGCACAACTGAAGCCCGGCCAAAGCGCGATGGCCCACGTAGTTGCGAAAAGATACCAACCACTACCAAAACATCACCAACAGAAGATCCGACTCAACACCAGCCCTATGTTGAACTCACCCGAGGCCATATCCTGCCCGAAGTAGTGTTCGGTCTCCATAACCATGCTACACATAACTCCCAGAAGATCCCCTGCGCTACCGAGTCCAATCGCCCCATTTCTCAAATATATCCTGAAGTCAGCTATTCGGAACTCACTCAAGATGGTTCCCTGCCACAAATGCACGAGCTCGAGAACTATCCACAGGTCTACACCGAGAACGAGCCTGAAGCACTCAACCGAGGTCGCTCCGTTCCATATGCATTAGAAGCCACGGAGCAAGCAAGACCAACAAGAACAATTTGCGGCTTGCGAAGATTGTGGTTTTGGGTCATCCTCACCACCATAGCCGTAATGGCTCTCATTGTCGCCATCGTTGGTGGAGTGCTTGGATCACGAGCGGCAAAAGCCAATTCAAAGACTACTCTCCTACCGACAGCAGCACTAGCAGCAGTTAATTATACCGAGGGCAACGGCGTACAACACCATCGCGTGTACTTCCAAGCCAAGTCAAATGCGCTTTATCAGTCCGCATGGAACTCCAGCGGTCAAAAATGGCATGTATCCCCTCTCAATCCCCGGAGTGCTTCAGGCCCAGAAATTAAACCAGGGACCCCACTAGCCGCGTATACTCTGAATGACGGGATACATGTAAGGCTTCACATGTTTCCCTGCATACATTTCTGGTCATCGCTGAAACGGTTTTTGTTTTTAATTTAGAGCGCAATAGAGTACCACATATTCTTCCTCGATACGGAGAATCGAATCTGGGAACGTGCATCTTATGATCCCGACGACATGTGGAGCACACAGACGGAAAACGCGATGAATGGAACCCTTTTCGCCGGAAATAGCTCGAAACTCGCGGCATACTCGCAGCAGTGCGACAGATACTGCGCTCAGACCTCCATACTTGTATATCAAGACTTTGATTACAGCCTCTGGTGGGCAGCATACATATCTGACTATGGCTGGTACGCACAAGCGGCGAAAGCGGACTCGAACCACTCGCTGGTCACCGGAAGTAGTCTGTCCTTGGCGCCGATATGGACAAACGATTCCAGCACGGTGGCGTTGTATGCCAACACAGGTAGCCTGACACGGTTCATCTGGTATCAACTTACTGCCTGGGAGAATTCATGGTCGTATAATCGTAAGCTATCCCTTCTACTCTAACAAATGAAAGCAAGTGTATCTTATTGATGAGCATGACATAGGATCGTTCCCGGCAAAACTAGAGTCGGATACCGAAATCGCGAGCTTTTCGCTAGGATATAACGCAGAAAATGACTCGATGTCAGATATGGAAGTTCTACTAAACGGTCCGGAGACACCCGGACGCGTTAGGGTGTGGGATTCGAACTTCTCGACCACGAATTTCTCCAACAGCAGTGCTGCTGCATCGGCGTTTTCATCTGATTTCAACCTTTCGACTGTTGTAGCATCTGCTGGTGGTAGAGTATATGCTGTGGAAGGGGAAAAACTAGTTGAGTGGGAATGGCAGCATGGGAATCGGTCCTTCGTAAGACTTGGGACAGTGAATACGGATATAGTTACATAGTGCGGAGTCTGTTTTATTTCATTTAGTATTAGGATACCCTTCTTTGAAAAGGTTGCCATAAAGACCGCCTCTCGCAGTTGATCCTGTCATCCCACCACTTTGATCCCACTCTCTGTTGTTGTCTTCCACGTTAGCATCCAAACTGTAGGCGGAGAGGCGGATCCTCTTGAGGCCTCAGCGCCTCGGCCAGCAACAGACCAGCGGCTAGTCAATCGAGGTGGAAGGGCCGTACGCTGGCGCGGGCCAGTGGTACGTGGCTGCTATCAGTGGACCAAGCGGGGCGCATGGCGGTCCGGGACAGCCGGGCGGCATTGGGGGACGGAAGTACAACCAGGCATCGAGCGTCTCCGAAAACTGCACTCTCTGCTCAGCAAACCCCCAGCTACCCTTATCCGTACTGCAGTCAAAAGCGTTCACCGAACTTAGCCATATTTTCCAGGATTCTGGCACTTATGGTGGCAGATTCTATTCCTTGGCTGGGTATTACGAACCCTAGGGCACAAAGGCTTTATGACCCCACAAGCTAAAAGTCCGCACGGGACAAAACGCCCCAGGACGCAAGAGCCCTCTGGGCATCAAAGCCGCCGGGGCAGAACACAGCGAGTGCCACGAATGGCATCAAGCCTGGAGTCCCGCAGGAGAAGTGCACCTGAACGGACACTAAACGAGTCCAGGAAACCGGCAAAGGGTGCGACGCGCAGGAAGAGTTACAGTAGGGAATCTCGTCCGCTCGCCAGGACAAAAGCCGGGTCCAGAAAATGATGTGCACATCTAAGCGCCAGCTTTACGTGCGGTCCACCTGTAGGCCACGAGCGCAGAACTACCTAAAAGCGACACTGAAACAATCTATCAGCCAGGCGGTAACGCAAGAGTGGGATGTTTTCTGAAGGGAGAACGGACGCGGGCGTCAGCTGATTAAAATGATGCCAGAACCGACGAGGGAGGCTCTAGAGGTCTACCATGCCACACCAAGGACGCTGAGCTCGCTAAATTTGCAGATGAGAACTGGTAAGATTGGCTTACGGCACTTTCTCTATCAGAGGAGAGTGTCAGACGTGACATCTGGCGGATGTGACTGCGGCTGGGGCTACAGACGGTCAGCCATCTGTGCTATACGCGTGCAGTAAAGGGACTAAGGCCCACCTTCCGCACGGCGGACGAGAAGGGCCGGTGTTAATAGACCACGGATCTGGAGGGAGCTACTACACCAGCGCAACATAGCTATAGCAGCGGCAAAGTCCATGATGGCAACTAAGCTCCCTACGCAATTTAGAGCGATATCGTACCCATGACGCACAGCTTGACACGAGGAGGACGGAATAGCTTACGGAAGAGGCTGGCGCTAAAAGCAGGCCGTAGCGCCAAGAGACATCCATGTAGAGGTATGCAGGCCAATGAGAGAAGATGCCAGAACCAGCCGCCTCGCTTAGGCTCAAGCGGTTCTCCTGAACACGGAGAGGCCGGCCTTCGGCGGCTGGGGGCTGTCTATGAATTCATCATAGGGTAAGTTTGAAAATTGAACCCAGAGAGCCAAATTCACCAAATCCACACCCCCGCTCTGAATCTACACCTCTGTGGATAGGTCGCAGCCGTGTGCTGTTGCTTCACGCCGCTAATTCCCTATCAGCCGAGTACAGACCAGGATCGCCGCCCTATCGTAGTGCTTGGCACGGTGTTGACCTTTACCCCCGCCCTGCGCACGCATACACGCGGCCTGGCGCCCGACCGTGTCCTCAAATGTAATGAAGCGCCTTAACCCCTCGTTGGAACCATGTATAAAGTCGTCCAGGATTACGACTTTCCCTCATTTCCTAGCAAAATAATCCAAATTCTGAATTCACTTGTCCAAATACGCTTGGATCACATCCACACCTTTAGTCATTACCCCGATCCAAGCCAACAGTCCTCTTAATTTTGCAGATCCTAATCCACGCATACTTGTTGATTATCACCATCTAATTGCCCTGGGACGCTTGCCCGCGAGTGCTACGTAGTCGACTTTTGGCCTGGCGCACTTACTTCTGCGCTGCGGCCCCTGCGATGGCTCCGATGCGCGCTCCGGTACACGCCCTAGTGTAAGAGCTGGTGTAGGCGTAGGTGTGTGCGCTGATGAGAGATTACCCGCGTGCTGGATAACAGCAATGATGCTAGCGTCCGCAGACGCCGCGCGCCTGGTAGTGAGGGCGACTGGAAGACGTCGATCTCTCGTTAGAGGCGCTCAAGCCTTGAGTTCACGCCCTCATCGCTTATGGTGCCGCTCCGGTTGTTACTGACGCTTCTATTAGATTCAATTTCGTTCGTGAGGCCGCTGTTGCTAGCCTGCGCGACGTTAATATTGCTATAAGGGTCGCTCCTATCATCAGCTACAGTAAAATCTTGGCGGACATGCTGAAAGGCCTCTAGCGCGCGCCGGTTGCTCGCAGCTTGCCGCTTCCTCTTATTAAGACGTCGCAGAGGGATCGCAGGAGGAGGGATTGCAAATAAAGCATCCTCACCGTCCCCAAGAGACGGCCTGGCTGGGCTATGGCAGGCATGCGAGGAGTGTCCAGGGTCGCCGCACTGACCAAATCTGTAGCCGCGTCGCGCGACAGGGTCATATCTCTCCTTACACTTCCTTCGCGGCCGACCTGGTCGCTTCTCGAATCTTGGTGGTTGAACGTCCGTCTTTCGCAGGTTGTCAACCTCTATTGGCCTCATTTCGTCACTCGTACGACTTCCGGTAGTTATCGACGCCGTACATTACGCTAGCCTCGACATTCTTTGGTATGTGTCCTTTACGTAATGATAGCGCGAGGGCGTGTCCAGAAGGAAACTGACCCTCTCAAGACTTTCATGGCGCAAGTCCTTTGGAGTCCTCCTGCTTCCAAGATAATCTTGCAAGCGGGCTGCAAGACTCCGTCAGACCTTCATTGCCGAATTGAGGTAGCAATGAATTAAGTAGAGTAGCGGTCAGAGAATGACGCCCTGGCTGCAGTAAGGCGTTGCAGCGGCACCCGTTGGGCCTGATGTATGTTTCAGGGAATCGGTGTTCACGACAGAGGACGATGATGATGGCATGGTGTTGAGGACGTTTCTCGGAGTGTATTAAACCCCCGGCCCCGCGGCGCTGGCGTGAACAGTAGCACTAAGCCTATTAAGGCAGCGGATAATGGTAAGCGATGTGGGTATTATAGATAATAATCAAGGTGATCGCTAGTTTAGACGAGAGATGGAAAAAAAGTATATATATTTCGCTGTGCAAGTGTGCATGTTTCTTCCCCCGAAGTGAACGTCGGAATTAGATTACATGTTTGTAAGGCTGGGTCAATCAATGGAGTGATGTCCCAAAAGCACTGGCATGTTCATTTGTCTTGCGCAATGCAGCGGGGCTGGGCCTTCGCCCTGTTATATGCTGCATCTCCGCGGTGCACAGTTCATACTAAAACTAACCCAAAAATCAGAAGCGTCGATCGCCATTCCTCAACCACCGACCCCCGGCGAAACTGAGGAGCCCATTTAAATCTCTCAATGATAATGAATCTGAGAAATTTCCCAACTGGGAGCACAGGGGCTCCCGTGTCGAGGTTAGTTAATGGTATAGTGAGGCCGTCCTTTTGCCCTTCTACACGCTCACTCCCAGAATGGGCCGCTATGATCTAATGGTCCAAGGTATCCGCCACTGAAGAAGTATTCCATACCCTCAAACAAGGGATCTTGTAGGTCCATTGGATCGAGCAGTGCGGTAGTGAAAACGGCTTGCTGATTACCTATCTCCTGGGTTGTCGAACTGGGATTGCCGGAATCCACTCTAACGCCACACTCGGAATAATTACCGATAGACTCGTCCTGGTGAGGTATTTGCTCCCTTTCTAGACTTGTTGAACTCTCTTGGCTGTAGGAAGTGTTCCTTCGAAGCCTCTTCAATGCCTTCTCCACACTATACCGCATTGATTTCGGCATCGACTGCACGTCACCATACCTTCTCTTCACTAGCTCTAGATGCTGCACTATCTCCCCATGTGACGAGCTGGATGATATTGCCAAATGTTTAGACAAGAGCAGCACGGCGTAAGAGACGCACAACAGATAAAAGTCTGGAAGGTCTGCTCCCAATGGCTCGGGAATGGTAAGGAAGATAGCAAGGACTTGGGCAGCAAAGTCGCAGACAAGTGACTGCATTGTTCGAGAAGAAGTTCTCCCCCCGCTTTCAGCTCTGGTATCGCTGTCAGAAATCTGTGAAGAACGTTCACTGTCTTGACTTTGTGAATGCTCCAGTGACCGGCTGGCGAGAATGAGCCATGCGATTTCATAGCTGACACTCAACACTAGGGAATTAGGGAGTTCTGAGTACGCTCAGGTTAGCCTTGACTCGCCAAATTTGTATAATGATCTCATAGACCAACCGAGCAAGTGGCTCCACTTCTGTTTCCAGCCTGTGAGTTCCTCGCAGGCTCCGTCACTTTCCAGGAACGATTCGCGTGAGAGCTTCTCTTCTATGATTGAGTAGAGGGTTATTTCGGCATACAACATGGTATCACGCAAAGTTGCGAGCTCAAAATCGAGCAACACTCTACACTGCCTAAAGTACGGACCAGGCAATGTGGACGGTCGCCCCGTCGTAGCCGCCCAACTATGCGATAAATCAGTGTCGGGAACGCAATCAACCAGCATGGTGAAAGGATGCCTACTGTAGGTGGACTAGGCATATGTTTGCCCAGAGCCGTATGGACTTTTGGTCCGCCAAAGTCGAGGTGCCAAGTTTCGTCCTTCTGCCTATTTCCGAGAACTTGATGCTGAGCATGGCTTGTTGTGCGCAATGACCACTCAGTAACCAGCTATCTAGGAACTCAGACCCGCGCTATCTTGTTGTTAGCTATGGTGAAATTCTATCACGAAATGGTCTTGAGTTACCGACGGGGAGGCGCTGGAGAATGCCATGATGAAAACACCGGTAAGCTCTTCCAAGGGTAAGGGGCCTGCAAGCATCACCACACCGAGCATTTTCCGAACGTGCTCGAAGGCCAGTCTATGTTTAATGAGCCTTTCGCCATCCACTGCGGTGTATTTCAGCTCTTGAAGGCAGCACACCGCATGCAGGAATGGCGAAACATGCCGGAGTTGCCCGCCTGACGTCATATCTCTCTCGTCTTGAACGAGGAGAAACCGTCCTTGGCGACGAATAAATCTGCAAAGTGTGAGCAATTTCCCTAGAAGCTTAAAGAAGCGCATATCCAAAATTACCGTCTCACAAGGTCGTCAGCAGATTGTAAGTCCAGTATGTGGGCAGAAATAAGATCGACCTGAGCATCCAGCGTCCTCCGGAGCCCACCGTCCAGCTGGCTTCCCACCTTCCTCATCACCTCTGCCGGAGAGGTGTGGACGGTTCGATCCGCAGGGGTAACAACCGGGTCAATATTTCCTTCATCCCCCGCAGAGTTGGTGTGGTTTTCAGCACAGCCCTTCTGGAAATGGGTCTTTACGCGCTCCTTAAGTAAAGTATTGACCATCGACTTGAGCTCGGATACTGATGTCTCCAGGTTCGAAAGTCTTCCTTTGGTAAGCTAAAGCCTCTGTGTTACGCCGATGAAGGATCAAAAGGGGAGGTTGATACCTTTGGTCAGTCCCAGGCAGGAAGGAGGTCGTCTGCTGTTGGGCCGGAAGATCATTCTTGTCATTTTTGACACATGGAATCCTATATTGATCCTCAGACCAAGCTAGGCACCAGGAGAACGAAACGCGCGGGTTATACCTGAGTGTACGACACCGTGCACAGCCATCCAACCCCTTGTCAAACTCACAGCGGCACTTTAGTCGCCGACAAGTTTCGCAGGACAGAATCAGACGCTTCCGCTTTTTGACAGGGGGCTCTTCAGCGCGCGAAGAGGTTGCTGCATCTCCAGTCGAGTTTGTGCGATTGTGAAGGGAGCGCGGACCATTTGGCGAGATCTCTTCGGGGGCGGACGAGTCGGTCATCGCGACGAAATCTCAAAATCGATGTTGAACAAGAGATGCCGCCGGAGACCGGTTAAAACCGCCTTATCGTCGTGGGATGTCGGGGTGAGCGGGGAACCCCACTTTGAATGAACCGCAACCGGTCGCCGGCGGAGATCGCAGGAGATAGCCGGAGATCGGCCATGGACGTATGCCCCCTGCCAGTCTGGAATCTTTTATCTAGCAACCAATCATGGTACTATCTCTTTGTATAAGAAGCCAACATGCTCCTCCGCGGGGTCCAGAAATCAAACACGTTAGTTCTCGAAAATTACTGACACGGCAATGACTAGCATCACTCATACTGAGACTGCTCCGCCCCTCGGCTTCACAAGGCTTGCCATGCGGAGCTATGAGGGCATTTCATACCGGCTCGTATCAACGAACCCGCCGCGTGAATGCACGCCGGAGGAGATCCCCATCATTGACCTGGATGGCATTTTCAAGGACGACCTTGAGGCTCGCAAGGCCGTAGCTCGCGAAATGCTCAGTGCCGCTGAGAATTCTGGCTTCTTCTACATCAAAAACCACAGGATCCCGGAAGATGTGGTAACAAATACCCTGGTCATGGGTAAAGAGTAATCGCCACTTTCCCCTGCCAACTGCCAGCACTGACCCCTCTCCAGGTTTTTCAGCCTCCCAGTCGAGGAAAAGCGGAAAGTATCATCAGATGTTTCATCTTACGGCTACGATGGGCTGCGCGAGCGCCGCACCAATCCGTTTAGCTCTGCAGGTATTCTTTCAGACAGCGCACCAACCCGTCACACTCTTGTCACTCCCCAAAGATTTGCTAAAAAATGAGCACCACCCCAAGCAGACAAGAGGGAATCCTACCACTTCCACTACAAACCGGAATTCGACCCCCTCCACTCCACCAACCCGGCCGCCGTCCCCGAAAAAGTCCTCGCCCACCTACCCGCCGACGACGCCCTCATCTGGTCCCACCTCCAGCCCGCCGGCTTCCGCGCCGCCCTCGTAACGCACTGGCAGCACTGCCTGACGCTCGCGCGCCGCCTGATCCGCGTGCTCGCGCTCGCGCTCTCCCTGCCCGAGACGCACTTCGACAGCGTGACGACGTACCCGGGCGCCGACCTCGCCGTCAACTACTACCCGGGACACGACGACGGTGGCGATGACACCGATGACGCACACGCCGAAGTCGGCATCGGCGCGCACACGGACCTGCAGATCCTGACGCTGCTGTACCAGCAGGCGGACGGGCTGCAGGTGCTGAACGCGCGCGACGAGTGGGTGCGGGCGCCGCCGGTCGCCGGCACGCTGGTGGTCAACGTGGGCGATTTCTTGATGAGGCTGACGAATGGGCGGCTGAGGTCGACGGTGCATCGCGTGATCCAGCGCGGCAGGGGGGAGAGGTTTTCGGTGCCCTTTTTCTTTGGTGAGTTTCATAGCGTTTTTGGAAGTGGTTCTGGGGAGGCTGGGTGCTGATAATCGAAGGCTTCAATTTCGATGAGAAGTTGGGGGTGCTGCCGACGTGCGTGGACGAGGCGCATCCGGCGAAGTATGAGCCTGTGACGTGTGGAGAGGTGAGTTTGGAGGATTGCGGCTTTTGCTCGAAGGAAGAGTGGCTGACGAAGTACTTTAGCTGATCGCCAAGCGCCTGGCATTGAAGTAAGTTGCTGAAGATGGGGAAGGGGCTGGTCCACAGGAAGACCTTTGGTCGATACTGGAAGCTGCGAATCGAGACAATTTTCGTGTCTATGCAGATCTGTCATCGATATTGGACAGTGATGTCATGAGAAATAGGCAGTCCAATATGCCTTTGTCTACTTCTGCCCTTCCAGCGGGAAAATTTCCACGTCCCTCGTGCTCGGATTTTCCGTGTCAAAATCAAACATGTCCGGAATGCGCAGCCCCTCCCTCGCATAGTTTGACGTCCTATACAGCACCAGCGGCGTCCCGTCTCGCCACAGCCAAAGGTCCCCTGTCTCTCTCTGCCACTCCTCCAGCGCTTCTCGCATCTCTTTCAGCACGCCGCGAACCTCGTCTCTCCCCGCCAAGTTCTCAACCTCCAGCGGATCGTTCTCGAGGTCGTATAGCTCCTCCGGCGGGCGGCGAATATAGTCCTTGAGCCTGCGCTGCCCGATCATTGGTGGCTTCGCGTTGCGCATGCCCTCAAATGACAGCGACGCGTACAGGTCCATGGCGAAAGGAAAGTCGAGCTTCCAGCACACATTGCGATGGTACTTGTAGCGGCGGTCGCGCATGTATCGCGTCGGCCAGTAGTTCGTGATCTCGTGGAACGTGTGCGAGCCAAACACGCAGTCCCAGCCCGGTTCCGGGGTAGTCGTGCTGAGGATGGGGAGGATGGAGCGGCCGCGGCGTTGGATTTTGCCCTCTGGCGCATTGATATGGCCGTGGCCGGCCCAGTCGAGGAAAGTGGGGAGGATATCGGTGTAGGAGACGAGGCTCGGGTTGACGGTGCCTGGCGTGCTGATTCCGGGAGCGCGCATGAGGAAGGGCAGGCGCACGCCCGCTTCGAAGAGCGTGGTCTTAGAGTTGATGAAGGGCGGCCCGTTGTCGCTGAGAAAGAGGACGAGGGTGTCGTGTCGAGCGCCTGCAGCGTCCAGGGCGTCGAGGATGCGGCCTACGCCTTGGTCCATTCGCGTGATTGCACGGTAGTACTCCACCAGCTCCTGGCGGACTTCAGGGATGTCGCTGAGGAAAGACGGCACTTCGACGTCTTCTGGCTTGTATAGGTGGTCTTGCAGTCTTGAATCATGGTTGCCTTGGACGTTGCCAAAGCCCCCACGGACGTGCAATTGCCGGTGAGGATCGACGAATCCGACGGTAAGAAAGAACGGCTTGTTGTCCGCCTGGGCTCCCTGGAAGAATACAGATGCTCTGTCTGCCATGTGTGCCACGTTTCTCGACTCGCTCTGCTCTTGGATCTCCCAGGGGTAGGCGGTCCCTGGGCCGACGTGGACTTTCCCGAGAATTCCAGTTCTGTACCCGAGCCTGTTGAATACCTGCGGCGCAGTTTCGACATTTGGAAACGTCTGGAAGCCGTTACGCTCATGGTTGAGTCCATAGCTCCCGGTTTCGTGAGTGTGCAAGCCTGTGTAAATGACGGTCCGACTACCACTGCACGATGCGGTGCTCGTGAAAGCCATGTCGAACTTGGACCCCGAAGCCGACAGGGAGTCGAGGTTAGGTGTCTTTATGGACTTGCAGCCGTAGCAACCCGTCTGCTCCCTACCAAGATCATCGGCGATGAGAAGCAGGATGTTCTTTGGTTGCGCCATGGCTAGCTGAGCTACCGTGATGATGCCGCCAGACACCGGCGAGGACTTTCAGGACTATGCGCTGACGCTTCTTGTATGCGAGAAGTCTCAGATATCCGTTGTGCACACAGGGGCATGGCAGTGGTCGTCGGAGTGACTTCGGGATGAACGCGCGTCATCCGATCTACAACTCTGGATTAGGAAAGTGGGGTGCTTCATCATTGAAGACGCCATTTCCAAGACATCATGCTACATATCTTTACCGCAGCAGAGGCTGTGCTCTTGTAGGAGAGTCTAACGAATTCCCGCTGCTGGAGATCTGTACATACACAAGTCATCACGGCGACAGAGAGCGGAACCATGCGGGTCCTCCAAGCGCAATGCTAGTCTGGACGAGGCAGCTCAAAATTAGAGCCTCACAATTTTGTACCACACACGGGCGAAACTGCAGCAGTGTAGTTAGTGAGCCGTAAAGCGAGAAAGCGAGCTGGAGACGCTGTTGGTCATGCCTCAACATGCTCCAGGGGTAGGCGAGCTTTTTCAGTGCACGAGCAAGAATGCACGCAGCTGCCCTACATTCCGAATACGACAACAGGATAGACAAAGTTTAAATGCGAACATGAGTCACATCTTTCCTTTGGCCACAGCCATGAGTCTGCTGACAACTGGGGAAGAACGACGACCCACCTAACGGACTTCTTGGAGGTAAATGCCGGCTCGCGCCGGGTCGACCTGCTAAGTCGGGGCCGTAAAGAGTAAGGCTACATGTGATTGGCAATATCCACCACAGGGTATATAAATCTTTCTTTAATTGGCAGTGAAGCTCTCGGCTGCGGCGCGCCCGGCAGAGAGGAATCCGAGCGCATTTTACGAGCTTCTGAGCATTGAGAAATGTGTATAAAGGCTATTGAAGGCTTTGGCCCTTAAGTCTCAGTACGCTGTCACTTAGGCTTTCTACAAGACACGAAAGATGCAGTTTCGCGGTTCCGCTGTCGTACTCAGCCTTTTTCTCCTTACCTCACCTGTTTCAGCGTCACCTGTGGCAGAAGCTTGCAACGTCTTGGCTTCGGCCTTCCCCGAGCAAGTCTACGTCAGTGGTACCTCTGCGTATGATGCGGAAAATAATGGTAGCTATAAAACTATCCCCTGATTCAATGGGCACAAGCTAACCTTCAGCCTACAGACTACTGGTCCACCAGCGCTGTCCTTGTGCCTGCATGCATATTCGCACCAGGTAATGCTGCCGAAGTGTCGCATGCAGTCAACACCTTGACAGCCTTTCGGGCCCCGTTCGCCGTCAAAGGTGGTGGTGGCATGACGGTCGATGGATATGCGAATATCGACAAAGGTATCGTGATATCGCTGGTCAATCTGACATCTGTCGAAGTCTCCGACGACCTATCTCTCATCAAATTCGGTGCCGGCAACAACTGGGACGCTGTATACGCGGCGCTGAAGCCGTATAACCGAACAACAGTCGGTGGACGTATGGGTCTCGTGGGCGTATCCGGCTATCTGCTCGGGGGAGGAGTAGGCTTTCTGAGCAACCAGTACGGCTTCGCAGCCACCAGTGTGGCCGAGTACGAGGTCAGTGAGCCATCTATCTAGCCCAAAGGGCAATCTCATAGCGCGATCCAGTGCGTCCTCGCCAACGGCACCATCATCACCGCAACCGAAACCAACCCACACGCCGACCTCTACTGGGCGCTCAAAGGCGGCGGCAACTCCTTCGCCATCGTCACCGCCTTCACCATGCGCGCCCATCCCAGCGGCACCAACGGAACCATCGCCGGCGCCTACCCGACCTACAGTTCCGACCAGCGCACCGCCTTCGTCTCCGCCCTCCACGCCTTCGCCCTGCACGGCGCCGCCGACCCCAAAGGCGCGCTCGAGCCGCAAATGATCTGGGATCCCGCCGGCGGCGCTCCCACCTTCTCCACCAGCCTCGTCTACGACGGCGCCACCACCGACCCAGCTGTCCTGCGCAACTGGACCGGCGGCGGCGCGCTGCAGCCCGAACAGGCCGAGCGGCCGCTGCTGCAGCCGACCACGCTATGGGACTACACGCGCGCCCCGTACGGCGGCGTCGAGCGGCCCTTCGGCAAGCGCGCGCGCTTCATCGCCTCGTCGCTGCGTGCGGGGCCGGATACGCGCGCGCTGGACATCGTCATCGACGACTTCTTTCCCGCGCTGCACGGCGCTGGGCTGGCCGACGTCGCAAACATTAGCGTTAGCCTCGTCTTCCAGCCGTGGAGGGCGGACTTCGTCGAAGCCAGCGAGGCGTACGGGGGCAATCCGATGGGGTATGATGCAGCGAAGGCGCCGTACATTTGGTTCATACAGGCATACGCCTGGAGCGATCCGGCGGATGATGAGAGGGTTCAGCGGTTCTACAGGGGGTGGACGCCCAGGATTGAGGAGCGCTTGGAGAAGGAGGGGATGAGAGACCCGTTTGTGTTCATGAACGATGCGGATGCATGGCAGGATGTGTTCGGCGGCTATGAACAAGCTAGTGTGAGGAAGTTGAAGATGATCAGGCAATGGTATGATCCAGATATGGTCTTCACGAAACTGATGCCTGGCGGTTTCAAGGTCGAGAATGCATAAGTGCTTCATTCCGAGAAGGAACGGGTTTATGTAAGGCAACTCTAGTTAACTTTCTACGGCTCGCTGTCCAGGGTGACGTTGAACCCTAGGCCGACTTGCTCACAAAGGGAAGGAATTGGGCCGTTGCAAGGGACGGTAGCCTCTCCATAGATGCCTGCACTATGGAAATGGGTCAGCGTCATATACGGCTTCGGAATTATGGTCGAATCGTACCCGCTACCCAAGTCGTGATAAAGGCGGAGTGTGTAGATGACTTCTTTGCCAGGCACAAGGGCGAAACGGTAATCGCTAGTCCCACAGGAAACCACAGGGCTCGGGAAAGTCGTATTTGATGCCGAGCAAGTGATCCCGTCGTCCACGTTGAGCTTGAAGGTCACTGCATCCAGGTGATCGTTGGACTGATTAATTATGAGGTCGGTGACCGTGACGGTTTCGCCAGTAGCGCGGATGACAGGCTTTGCCAAAGCGAGAGCGCCGAACAGAGCAGCGATAGATAGAAACCGCATTTTTTCTGCCGTGGGGTAGGACTAATAGGGTTAAGGCGAAAGGAATGTTCCGTAAACTGGTGAGGAATCGTAGGCTGATACGTCCCTCAAAGCGCGGCCTTATATAGGGAAAGGTCTTCTGAGGCCTATCCTTCTGGCCTGTCGATCAGGAGGTTCTTCTACATAACAGGCCGGGGTGCTCCCGAAGTGGCGCCCTCAGTGCTGTTGTTCGTTTACCAGACTGTATTCTCCGAAATCTCTCAGTATGTAGATTCTCTCCGACGAAGCCGGAAGCTTTGGCACAGTAAGATACTATCTTTTCGAAAGCTTTGAGTGTATCTCAACTGTAGAAAAGTTAAGCATTTTCCGCCTTCTCGGCGTGAGGCTTGTGCAACCCAGCGCGATGCACGTGCACGCAAGGAATATCGGTGTACGCTGTATACGGAATACGTCGGCGAAAATTTCCCGGCCCTGTACGCTGAGCTCGGATTTGAGCGAAATTCACAGACACACCAGAACATGAGCGTACTGGACCTATTTCATACAAAGGCTACAGTCAAGCGGAACTTTCACCCGCCGCAAACGCTCGGAGGCCTTGACTTTTTATGCGTACATGCCGGCCACCGCCATGTACCACCATGTCATGTGAAATATGGACAATACTTAATGAAACTATCCCAGCGCGACATGGGAATCCGATTAAATTCTGGAGGGAATTACAATCTAGTTTTTTAACAAAGGGTTGTCTCGGAACCAAGAGTAGATACCGCGGGATAGATAGCGATTTCTATCTACTTATAGTCACGGGTGGGAGGTGATTTAAGTTTCCCGTCCCTTTGTCCGTCTTGTAAGCCCGCACAAAACGTGACACCAATCAGGGGAGATATTACGTTATTGAGGTGTGGCGGTTATCTCGGCCGAGACGCAAGAGTTTAAAATTCACTCCCCCGGCTTTTCATCGCACCACCCACCGATAAGTCATTGGCTAACCGGACCACTAAATTCACCCGCCGGAGAACTCAAGTGGGTAAAGTGCCTCTTCATTCGCTATTATTAACGCGAAGTCTGGATACTTCGAAGGTGAGAGCCCTATTGGGGGAACACGAAACCTGAGGTCCTGCTAAACCTTCTGAAGATCCACTCATGTGGGGTAGCGGTCGGGCAATGAAGAACCATGCAAGGCAATGTTGGGTTCAAGTATCGAAACGAAGTAATTATCATTCTGGTTATAAGGCATGGCCAGATCCTGGGAATATTAAAATTAGTCATGTCGCTTCCCCACCTGATACAATGCATCAGCAAGCAGATAGCTAAGTGTGCTAATCAAAATAACCCCTCGGTGGGTAACCAGATCGACCACCTTGGCACATACTGTGAGGAGCCGGGAAGCGGTTCGGTATTTACATGACCATATCAATATCCCTGTACGGTCGAAGGTCGCCAAGGACTGCAGCATGCAATAAGCATATGAAAGTGACGAAATATAACGGTTTATGTAGGATTTTAGCTCCCAAGTATGAAGAACGCAACTAATGCATGATACCAGGTTTCGGGAGAGGGTGCATATGGTTTTTAATGCGGGTAGCGGTGCAACCCGTTCCGAGGGGAATTCCGATAAAAGAATCCCTCCCCCAAACCACTACAACCATTATCTTAACTACCATGCTCAGCAATACCAGTATCTATCGGTCACCCAGGAAAACACATGTCAAGATGTCTGGGTGGCGATATGCACTGTCCTTGTCGAAGGCTGAAGTCAAGAAGGCCACACCGCCAGGGACTCAAGTTTTCATTAGTGAGAACTCTCGCCCACCTCTTTTCAGAAGTTCCTTCAATTTAGATTCCAAGGAGCATATTGGCTAACACGAACCAGAAAAAATTGAAACTCAGGCCACGATTGAGGATGTTGGGGAAGGAAAACATGCACGGCTCATCCCCAGCCCTTCGGATGACCCGGCAGATCTTCTGAACTGGCCCATGTGGCGCAAAATAGCCCTGCTGATAGTTGCATCTTTCTACGCTTTCGTTGCAAACTTCAACTCCTCAGTTGTCGCTCCCGCCCTACCAATTTGGCCGGTTGCGTTTCCACACGACCCCAAGACACAAGGAGATCTGCCATATTTGGTGGCGGTGAGATGGCGAGCCTACACAACTCTCGTTCGACTAACTCTCTTCATGGGTGGGGCTGAAAAAATCTCATCGCCAGGTCAATGATCTTTTCCTCGGTGTCTCGGACCTTTTCTGAGTGCCTCTATCCAGCAGCTTCGGCCGCCGGCCGGTTTTGATCTCTGCATCACTCATCATGACACTTTGTACTGTATGGTGTGCTCTTGCCTCCGACCCTGACTCGCTTCTGGCAGCGCGCATTTTCCAAGCTATTGGTGGTGGTCCGGCATATGCTGTATCACCAGCTTTTGTCGGTGACACCTTTTTTCCTGCATCAGCGGGGGCGGGCCACGGTGAGTCCAGCCTTCCACAAAGCAACAAGTGGTCCCCTGGACCTTATTATGCTTGCTTTTGCTAACAAACCGACCAGGCGGTCTTCAATATATTCATTGCGGCTAGCCCACTTGTGGCGGGAATTTCTGGAGGCTATATTGGGTTCCTCGTCAACTGGAAGTATATCTTTTAGGTGAGCCTCGCTTTATGCGGCGCCGTGTTCGTTGGCATCATTACTTTTGTTCCAGAATCACTGTATGATCGAGAGCCGTTGCCAGCGCCGGTGGAACAAGCTCATCGTCCCAGATCCTACAGCAGAAGCTCCTTTAAGGAGCTACCACAAGTCCAAGTCACCGAATATCTACCCTTCACATTCGCCAGATCCCTTGGCTTCCGAAAGCCTCGCGGGCGCGTCATACACAATTTCATCGAGCCCTGGCGGACACTGCGGCTCCCTGCGACGTGGATCACGATGCTACAGAACGGAGGCATCATTGGCGGCATGGTGTCTATTTCCGTTATTGAACCACAGATACTGGCAGAGCCACCTCATAACTGGAGTTCTAACTTAGGGCCTGTTAACATCGGAGGCATGATAGGCCTGATACTCGGCGCGACCTTCACCTACTCTGTTGCGGATGCTTGGCTCCAGCGCCAGGCTCGAAGGCACACCGACGGGTACGCGGAGCCAGGGGATCGTCTGCCAACCATGTATCACACGCTGATCAAAGCCACGACTGGTTTCTTCGTGTTTGGCTTCTGCCGATAATCCGGGCAGAGCGAGGTGGGTCGGCTTACAGGTTGGCTACGGGATGTTGTCCTTCGGGTGCATGCAGATTCCGTCCATCGGATTCAACTTCGTAAGTTAAGCCTGCGGCTGGGAATATTGGCAGATATGGATCGTGCTAATACCTCTATTCCTCAGCTTATCGACGCTTATTCCACTGCGGTCGCTGACTGTTTCGTCATAACCACCTCGCTCGGTTCCGTCCTCGCTTTTGCCTGGACCTTGGTAGTTTCTGATTGGGCGCACGACAGAGGCCCCGCAGAGCCCTTTGGGATCTTTGGGATGCTCATGGGACTTTTTGGGCTGTTAACTGTTCCCTTGTGGTTCTTTGGTAAGCGCATAAGGATTGCAACTGCTTCCTTCATGGCGCAATGAGCGGAAAACCAGGAATGTATACCCGAGCCGACCACTGCTCCCGTGTTTTTGACCCTTTTCAAATTCTTGTCATACAATACTGGCGCCTCAGAGGGAATAAACTATATAGTCATTAATGTAACTAATCAACCGGACGGGATATGCACTGTACAGTTGGAGGGCACACGTCATAAATGTGTTGACGTCGTGAAGGTCACTTCCATCTCTTTCCTCACTCAAATGCCTGACCCAATCAATATTTCATTGAGCAATTTCTGGGAAATGTGTTTGCTCAAAAGATGAGGACACATTCTGTGGTACATAATAGATGGGCGTGATTATGCGGTGGATATATATATAGACGAGAGAGTGCGCGATTTTGCTGGCATGATCCTCGCAAGACCTCAGATCTGATTATGACAAATTCACATAGACAGCGTTACTTTAGACCCTCTTTGGCTCTCAGCAGGCGTTTTGAACCTTTCTTGGCTGTCGAGGTGAGACACTCAATTATTTAGCCAAGACCACGGGGTAAATCTATTTCCCCGCTAATGGTCAGATCAAGCCGTTTGTATATACGCTCGAATTCAACGCATGACTAATTGGCTCAAGCGCGACTTAGGCTTTCTTCGATGCGAGCCAGTGTAATCTATACCTCGGGCCTTAGAGCCCCTCTTACTCTATTACGGTTCAATCACAGCGACGGGCGGATTTTAGAAGAAATCAGTATGCAAACAACACCTCGTTGAATTTTTATCAGAGCCCTGTATGGAATGAAATAAGGCCTGAAAGATACGCAGATACAGTGCAGACTCCGCCGCTACGGCCGACAAAAGCAGTGGCGGAACGCCTAACGGAACAGGAAGCATGCAGATCTAACCGCATGTGTTTAACTGCCAGTCTTTTCATCCCAGGCGGCCTTGCTTTAAACCAGCGAATTGCAGCATCGTTTTTGAAGGCCTGGGTTCTAGAGTCAATGAAGGACTGTCATACTGCACGTTTGCTAGATTGCGAAGTATGCTGTCAGTCCGAGGGCTGCTTCAACTTGCCTGCCCCTGGTCGATGTATACCATATTGAGGCCAAAATAATCTCAAGTTTCTTCAAACACTTTCCTATCCGAGGGTATATCTCTTCGACCTCTTGGCCCAAATAAGGTGGGTGCTGATGAATGAAATAACAGATTCCGCCGCCAACCTGTAACCGTCCGAGCTCTGTAGGCTAAACATCGTCCTATATCTAGCGAGGACCTCCGAAACTAATGCATTGTGCTGGGAAGCAACTTCCAGTAGGTTTCCAGGAGTTGGAACAGGAGATGTCGCTCTTGAGTGGCTCATGACCATGAAAGTATTCATCGTGGTGCCTTCAGCCAAATCTTTCTCCAAACCAACCATGTCATTCTGAAGAAACACAATTGAGACGACGAGATCTTTAAGCGCGGTCAGTGCCTTGGCATCTTTAGCAGAAATGTGGTTGTTGAGTTCCAGGCAGACAAGGGTGAGGAAAGGCATGGCACCAATAGTGTGACGTCGAACACGGGCGTACTGCGAGAGACTCGAGCAAGGGAGTTGGCGGTATTGAAGCTCTTCCAATTGTCCCTCAAGGCATGCTTTAATGTCCATCAGCATCGCATTCGCCGCAGGCTCATCCAACAGATAGTTGATCCTGGCCCAAAGGCTCCTGACAGTATGGCAGACTTTGGCGACGGGTTTCTCCGGCTCTGAGACACGGTCAGCTCGAGACACCTAAACTGGGCTGGTAATCACACCATCTGGATACGCCGCGGAACTTCCGCGAAGGATACGGATAGAGGTCGACAGTGCTTCATGAGCCTGTGCAGTGCCCATATCCTCCACCAGGTCATCGACGAGGAGCAGAACCGAAAACCAGGCAGCCATTGCGAGGACAGCCTCCGCCCGAGGAACCAGTGGAAAGGCATTCCGTACTATGCCGATCTCCTTCACACTGGCCTTGATCATTGCCTCTTCCCCTCCGTCCTTCCAAGGCTCGGTGTACATCCTCCAGACAAGGTGATCATTCAGATAGTCTTCACTGCTCGTGGCCCCAGAAGCGGCAGGCCATGCACGAAGTTCTGGAATATGTAACTACAAGCTTCAGTACAATGC
Source organism: Macrophomina phaseolina (assembly GCA_020875535.1). Lineage (NCBI taxonomy): Eukaryota > Fungi > Ascomycota > Dothideomycetes > Botryosphaeriales > Botryosphaeriaceae > Macrophomina > Macrophomina phaseolina. The sequence goes on along the minus strand of JAEQDS010000069.1, from coordinate 3,401,125 downwards.
CACCAATGGTTGAAAAAGAATCAATGCTTACTCTGATTGTTTGAGCACTAAAGCTGTAACTGAGGTATTCAACGTTCAGCGGCGGTGCGCACTTCTTCTGTCTTTTGTAAGTATTTCCGGCGAAGCGCCAGGCAACCCAAAGCGACGACCGTGGGCAGCGCGTACCTCTTGATTCCTACCTGACCTTCGTAGCCTTCTCTTTATAAGCTTGCCCAGGTTGCCGATGTGTTCTCTCATTTTGCACAGCGTTTCAGCAAATTGAGTACAGAACTCGTCAATGCAGGCAAGGGCAGACACCGGACGTCTGCTTCAAATGTCGGTCACTGCTCAGTTATCTCTAAATATACTGTCTGCTGATACATGCGAGTTTCTTCTCCCTGCCTCCTCCGGTCAACGCCCAATACTCCGGGTTTCTATTTGCGGAATCGAGGCCGTTGCGCTTCAGCATTGTGGCATGCTGACTCGAAATAAACAACATGGAGGTATCCTTTGTGTGGCTGAACTAAAATCCGGTCAAATCTCTCAGAAGAGTCATGTACGAGATAGTCCTGCACTCGCCAAGTGTATAATGTGGTGAGTTCATAGACAATGATAGCATCTGACCGGTCATCTTGCGGCTTCCTATCCACCCAGTGCACCATATGAATGACTCGAAACGGAAGCCATCATCAGCGTCACTGCGGCGTAGCTGTTTCTTAACGCTCTTGGCATCTCTGGAGCCCGTGTCCTGGAAGTGTACATGTAGGTTCGCCACGGATGGTAAAACGCCAAAGCAAACTATGATGGACAATACGTGCGCCGGTGCGGAACATTTAAGCCTCTGGGAGACGAACTGAGTAATAGTAAGGCTGTGACTAGGATCGGCTGTTTTCACCTGCCGGGCTCTCTTCCGGTCTTCGGCCCAGCGCACATCACCAAATGATCAGCATGCGTATCTCTTTTGTTGGTGGACACTTCGGGACAAATACTTTCCCACTTTTCCAAGGCAGCAGGTGGCCATGGATAGCCTTGGCAACTTCGCGTTGCCCTTTCTCTTTGTGGATTTTGTGCAACTATCACCTCCGTGTCTGCCCAGTTAGGCTTAGTTGATCGCTTACGAAGCCGTCTTGGCAGCGAGAGGCATATGCTCTCCTCCGCCCGCTTCTCTCTTCATCATACTTCCGCATGCCCTTCATTAGACGTACCCGAGTATTGCTGATTTCCACGCTATTCGTGTAAAGGTCGAACGCTTGATTGCCTACCATCAGACGAAATGGCAAGCCATCAACCAGGTTGTGATGGCGTTAGTATTGGTCTATAACTATCACCACCAAACCAGGCTATTGGAGTCGATGGCGACCGCATATGCTGTGATTATGCACTGACCTGTGTGCTTGTTTGTCGCGTCCTATGCCTCTTCTAGGCGGTCGGAGAGTAAAGTTCCAGCCCCAGAGGGCTGCGCGGTAACTCAAATCTCTTCCTTGGCTCATGTTATGGTTTAGCCTTAATCTTCACAACATCACTCTGGGAAGTTAATTCTCGCTCTTGACTTGAACGGGGTGGAAATGCGTCACCTAATCCATGCAAACCGGAAATGATGCGATCATAGTTCCGCGGGCTGCACGTACCGGGGAAATTAGAGTGTTCAGGATTTTGGTAAAACAATGTTTGGCATCGTCTTCATAGCTTGTTTTTAAATATAGAATCCAGTGCGCTCAATGGTTTGCGCATGTTGCGGGCGGCCCCGGACGAGCCTAAAGTGTAGCGACTGCGATAGAAACACCAGGACCAAAGCTTGGAGATCGACGGTGGACGAAACATAATTATGCTAACGCTCAACCCCGAACTAGCGGACAGGCTGTGGCAAATACCACCCTGCGCTCTTTATTCTTTCCCCAGTCTTCCCTGGTCGCAATCTTTTTTGCTATTAGCAAGCCTACGTCCACCCGCTCGCCCGTTGAACCCGCCATTCTTTGTTGTGACGAAGAGTTAATCCCACTATCAGCGAAGAGTCTTGGAGGGCATCACAACCATGGCAGACAACCCAGCTGCGCGACCCGCGAACATCGTGCCTGAGATCCCGACGCACAACCCAGGCCTCATAGGCCCGTACGGCACGTCGAGGCTCTACAACCAGAGCTTCGACAACCTCGCCTACGGCATCCTCCAGCACGGCATTGTCTTCGGCCTCGCCTTCGGGCTGCGCTGGTTCCAGCCGCGCAAAGCGCTCGACCTCTACTACCTGTCCACGCTCTTTTCCCTCACGGCCATTGCAGCAGCCATCGTCTTCTTGTGGGACCGCAACCCCATCACCGTCCTCAAGTTGAACTTCTTCCTCGAGCACGAGGCCATCGAGTACCTGATCACGTTCAAGGTGGTCCTCGCGCCGCGCCTCGTCGCGCGCCACCCGGGCTGGACGTTGTTGCTGTGCTGGATGGCGCTGTCCCTGGTGACGGTCGCCGTCTCGCTGACGGACCACTACAAGCACGGCGCCGACATCGTCGTCTGGGGGGCCTTCTCGTCCGACACCGCGCTGGCCGCTGCCGGCGTCAAGCTCGTCTGGACGTGGGCTACATACAAAGAAGTCGTCGAGCCGTTCTCGCGGCGCACGCGCGAGATCCGGAAAAGACTGCTGCGCGTGGATGCGATGGCGGGCCTGGCCATGGTCGCGCACGGTAAGTGACAGAAACACACACACACACACATACCACAGAGGAGACGAGGCGGGGGGGACGGAACAATAGAGGAGAAACTTTCGCAAATGCGATTCAGTTCGCGTCATTAGGGCAAGTCCGGCAGTACAAGTATACCAGGGTGCTGACACATACGTCGCAGGTGTCGCCACGATGCCCGTCCCCATCATCTATACCCTCGTCATCTACGACAACCTGAGTCCGGACTGGTACTCATACGCGTGGTTCGCGGTCTTTGTCGCCTTCCTGCCGGCGATCGGGCTGTGCGTGCCGGCGGCAATGGTGTTCTTCGGACGCGTGCAGTGCTGCTGCGGCAGGCCGAGGGGCGCGTTTCCCGACATCGAGTGGGCGTATCATGCGGAGGCGCTGGGCGGCTCGGCAAATTCTTCCAAGACGACGCACGCGGTGGAGGAGTTGCCGAAAGCACTGTGAAGAGGGGAGGAGCAGTTGTCTGGTCGAATCTACGTTTTAAGGTTGGAGGCGCGACGCTTGGATTGAGGGAGGGGAGATTGAGGTTTCGAATCAAAGCTAGTATAACGAGAAGGTTGATGGACATTTCTGTGTTACTGACTCGGTTGCTTTGGAGATTGGCTCGCTGGTCTGCTAATACTGACTTGGTCCTGTTGGGATACTGTAATGGCCCTCAAAATCTGCAGAGTCCGCATTCCTACAGAAGTTCAGTCCGCCTGCCACTCCAGACTCGTTGACATCCCAATGCGCCTCGATGACATTCGGAAAAAGCCGACTGTAGTTGCACAGAATGCAGCAGAATACAGGACTTGAGAACGGGTATGCTACACGAGCCCAGCATCGTCAGCCCACATGCCCATCTCATCACCGTTGGTGCGGAAAAAGAGAATCAGTTTTCCGCGACAGTCGGAGGCTCGTTCATCGTTGCCGAACATACTGCGGAAGGATTATTGCTGGATGTTCTCGCCCCCCGCCCGAATAACCGGACGCCGGAGGCTATGTAAGCAAAATTCGTGGGGTCGCGAGCCCGGAACAGCAATTCAGGCGCGGAGACTTGCCCCGGGGATACAGGCAACGTCGGTTAAGTGGTTTCGAGGAAGCTATAAGTTCCTTAGCATTCGGTTGTTCGGTAGAAATTTGTTTTGTCCATCTCTTCAGCGAGCTTAATTGAAATATCGAGCGTCTCCTCCAGATGCCGGCATGTGTACGGGACCCCGAGCGAATCTTATTTGCGATAGACGAGCGCCAGTGGCGAGGTCGACCTCCATGCCAATATCAACCGTTCGCAAGGCATTGTTGATGACCATGACTCGGGATTCTTCCAACATTCCTTCCGGAAGTGCCATCCGCTTTTTTCCGCTGAATCATGTCCAGGGAGACATTTAACGACGCCTAAGGCTTGGTCCAACCAGAACCCACGGGAAAGGCGAGACCCTCCATGCTGACCTTCGTACACACCTCGTGGTCTTCGTCGTCGTTGGCAGCAATTAGACTGACAGCGGGATTAACTGGTTAGCTTTCTTGCATGAGACTGTCGAGGCTGAAAGCAAGTCTGTCATGGGTAACGCGAAGAGCAACGAATCTATCTCCATCTATTCCTCCCGTTGAGAATCAGGATCCCTCTGGCAAGTCCAAGGAGTGCAAGTAGGAAAAGAAGCTGAGCCCATCTGGAAGCTCGCGGCGCGGCGCGGAAGTTCGACCACCGACGGACGGGAGTAGGCGCGGTATGCTTCTGCAGTTTGGCAATGCCGGACCCACCATATGCATCTGCCACGCCGGTTTCCTGGCAGACTATGCGCTGTCGGGTCACGGGCAAAGATGGCGATGCGTAAAGCGGCGCAGCGTTTTAAGTGAGGGCCTTCAGTCTCTCGGGGTGGGGTGGGGCCGTCACGTGCCACCGGGCAGCTAATTCCAGTGCAGCATTCACTTGTAGTGTAATGCCGCAGAGGGAGACGTGGAAGGGGGCATGGGCTTCTTAAAAGAACAACGCCGGGCCGGTTCGGTTGCCTTCGGCCGGCTACCCCTCTCGGGGGTTCGACGCTAAATCGCTTACGGAGCGGGCTGATACGTCACCTGCGACATAAGGGCTCTCTGTATTGTTTCCTGGGTATAGTTTTGGAAAAGCGGCAGTGAGGGCTGACGCTCACTGAATTTGATTCCCGCTGAGATTATGAGATGCTCCAACATGGGAAGACAGTGAATTACCTAAAAAGAAATAAAAAAAAAAATAAAAACAAGGCGATATTCATGGCCTTTCTCTGCGCTCCATGGTATGAGCATGCCAAGCAGCTGCGTTGCAGTCAAATGAAGCTGCGACAAATTCAAACGCCATTCCACCACTGTGAATAGCTAAGACATAGCTTGCGGATGCAGGCATTGTAGTGCGACGAACCATCTGATTGTCTGCGGGCAAATAGTATATCATAGTCTCGGTTTGATTGCAGAACAATGGATAATGCATTGCGACACACAGGCAAGCGAACTAGCACGCTCTCATCCACAGCAGTGAGTTCAAAAATTCCATGGTACGTTTTGAGATTTTGCACATTGCCTGTTCTAAGACGCTCTGTGGATTTTCCCTCTAGGCACAAACAGAATACCAGCAGGCCTGAGCAGAGAAAGATAAACTCCGATGTTGAACATAATCTATCTGCCTTGCGGCGCTCTAACCAAGGATATATGAAGCAAAGACGCCGAAGCGATGCGGGACAGGTCAACCAATCATCACCCTGAACGAAGCATATGTACATGAGGATTGCTCGCGTGAAACCTGCGGCATGCAGGTTTCTTAGAGAACCAGGGAGCCTAGAGCTCGTTACGGTGGTGGTCGCACTCAACGAGGTCGCCGTTGGCGCCGGTAGTGACCTTCATCACTCGTCAGCAAACAGGTAAAGCGAAGGCGGAAAAAATTACGTACAGCGTTGCAAAGCTCGATCTTATCACCAGCGTAGTCGGCCTCGATCAGCAGGAAGTCTGAGCCCTCCTTTCCGCCCTATACAATCGTCAGCCGTCAAAGCTCATGCTGAAACAAGGACTAGTTTCGTCTCTTGTCAAGAAGGTCCACTCACGGTGAAAGCGGGATCAGTGAGAGGGAACTGGTAAACAGTGCCAGAGCAACCATGGAGGACGGTGGAATCGGCAGTGGGCTTGAAGACCTTGGGCCAGCCGTCGGGAGCGCCCTTGGCCGCCGTGCCATCGGCGGCGGGGACGAATTTGCTGGCAAGCTTGGCCTGCTCCTTCACAGCCTTCACGGTGAAACGCTCTGTCGGGGGATCGTCAGTAGCTGTTCTCTTGGCGATTATTCAATGACGGAGAGAGAGAGGGATCAACTGACTCTCGCAAACGAACTCATCGGTCGAGAGACCAAGCGGATAGGCGGTGACGATGCCGCTCGCTCCGGTGGTGCCATCTCCAATGGTAGCAGCTGCAGGGCCAACGGCACAGAAGGCGGCGACAAGAGCAGAGACAGTGAACTTCATTGTGAAGCGAGAGTAGCGGTTTGAAGGTTCGGGGGGGGGAAAGTTTGGACGTTGGAAGAAGTTGTGCAGGAGATGGGGATGATTAGCAGTGTTCAGATGCTACCTCAACACTATTTAAGTAGAATTCTACGAGGCATCCAGTATAGGAGGTCTAATAGTTTAGTGGCCGCACGGACATTGCGGAGCGATGGGCGTCAGCCTTGGATGACGCGCGTGTCCGTGTCAGGGCCGTGCCTGGCGTCTCGTGCCCATGGCCACTCAGAGAGTCTGGAACATAGGACACGATTCGAGCCACTCAGCCTTTAGGCGTTCTGTAGGACCCGGAAGCAAGGGATCTCGGTCTCTGCTCGCACTGCCGCTCTTCGGCGGCGTACAGTCTGTCGTACTGAGCCCCACGGCGCAATAGTGTCTGGTCGCGCTGAGTCCAGAACACTGATAGGCGAAAACTTTGCCGTAGGTTGTGCCACAGCTGACGACGGCGCTGTTGTGTCTCCAGAGGGTGTGTTTGGGGGTGCTGTGAAACAGTCGGTATTTCTTGGACCTCTAAGCGCCCGTTTTTCTGGAACAGCGACTCCCTGAGTTCCGGTGGCTTTGGCTACTGCTTTGGCAACAAATGAAGCTCTCGAAGCCCCTGGGCGTCACAGATAACTTGGCTGACAAGACCGTCCTAGCTTTCAGAAGAATTGGCCGGCGACATCTTGATGCAATCGATTTTCTTGGGAGTCCGCCGACGAGCCGGGAAATGCTTGCGGCCAAGAAGAAGCGGCACTTCCAGCACTTGGCAGTATATATAACAAGGCTGAGCAAACGACCGGAGTCAAGAGAGTGGAGCGACGCCTCCTTAGACATGCGCAAGCGAACGGGCTCAGACGTCTAAGCGTGCCGATCCCGGAATGCGTAGATTCCGGCCTAAAGTCACTAAGAAGACCCTGCCCTGACCAGGAATGCGTTTAGCATGAACTAACAGACGAGTCGTGAAACGGTTTTGTTCCCGCGGGCTATAAGGGTAAGTACAAAGGTGTCCAAAAGACCATCTACACGTTGCAGGCGAGTAAAGCGGGCTAAAATGGTCCGGCATCTACCCCCGGCCCACCCGCTCTGATGACGATCGCCTCGCACAGCCTCGACATGCGTAGAATGTCTCCACGCGCGTCTCTTGCAAGAAGCGGGCCAACGAGCGCCCAAGCCACGATTAACTCCCGTGCTCGGAGCAAGTTTGGGGCAGTAGAAACTCCAGACGCCGGAATCGGTCCGCAGGCTAGAACTGCGCGAATAAGCTGCGGGTGATTCTGACTAGCCGCGGGCTTGGCCCTCTTCATGTAGCGACGAGGATCAGGCCCTTGAGCTGCTCGGGCAATCGAGCACACGACCTCTTGCTCCTCTGGTAGAGACCTGCTTGAACCTTCCTGCGCGTCAAGTGTGTCCTCACGTTTGCTACTTACTATTCCAACGCGATTGGCTAATGCCCATCGCCAACTTTGGCTCCGTAAGCCGTCAAACCAGTCGGAAACGTATTGCGATGTTTGCGCGTGTGCCGCATTGCAACTAGCACTGGATTTGCAGCCGTAGCAGTCGCATGTGTTGCATTTTATTCCATCTGGCGGCTCTGCTCCAGCTGCTGGCGTACAAACAGAGAGATCAAAGAAAGGCCGTTTCGTTGTCATCTTCGTGTCAACCGACATGGCTTCTGGAGTCAAATATAGTGCCCTCCGTCCCACGTGCTCTAACGTTCACTTTACGACTTCCGAGGCAATGCAATGCGAGTCCGAACGGAAGCGGCGGAATTTTCGTCCTCCGCGTGGGAGAAGAGAGCGAGGCCTGCCCACGTCGATTACCTCTTCGCTCTTGATCGCACTCCACTGCTTTTATTTCCAGTTGACGTGGTTATCGGTTCAGTCATTGCGCCTCGGCTGCATTACGTGCCTGGCCTCCAATCTCTGACAAAGCTTCACGTTCAAAGAGTGTACTGCCAAGCAGTGTTAGGTGTACCTCAAGTGACTACCCTCGCCATTCTTTGGTGTACGCATCTTCGACTGACCAGGTTTCCAGTATCACGGCCACCTAAACACTGGGCTCGAGACACTTGGCCCTGGCGGTGGTCGCGTTTGCATTCTCGTAGGGCTGACGAGAGGTACCAGTACTACCTCTTGGAACGATGGGGATGCCACCCCAGACCAGGCAGCAGGCGCTCCCGAAATACTTGCTACCTTCCAGGGCCAGTGTGTACATGCACTGCATCTCTTACAGTGTAACTCGACAGGAAGAAAAATATCCGTTAGGGCCTCTGATATGTTTCGTCTCTTCAGCCAATCCCATAAGCTGCCCGCCGTATGGGTGGTATCAGCGGTTCGCGGACGAGCACGGCCAATGGCTACGCCCATCCCACTCAATGATCAACCCAAGCGGATATTTTCCCGGGCGGGAATGTGGAAAGCTGCTCGGATCAGAATGCACTGCGGAGAAAATTACGAAACACTCCATGAAACTCGGCCTCAAGGCCGCATGCCAAACATGATAGCGGCAAAGCATAGGCACACCACGCATTTCCACCCGAGTGGCCCGATTTCCTGCAGCGTTTGCTCTGGCTTGCCATGTGTGCCGCTTGGAAATTTTCCCTCTTTACCGCAAGTCAGTGTTTGGCTTGACCCATAGAGGTAAATTCGCACTCGTTTGATAGGGCAGGTAAATCTGCTAAGAACTTAGTTTCGGCGCCCCAAATGAAGCCATTGCCCCACCATGGCATCGCGAAGCACACGCCTTTGACTAGTAAGACGCACGAAACCTCGAGCTTCGCCAAGTCTTCACTGGTTCAGCTCTACAGTTCTGCCGTCCGCACCACCTGCCACGCTATTGGCCGAAGTGTTCCATCTGCTTTATCCCTTGCCTTTGCCTAAACCGCTGCAGTGCCTAAAGCAAAGTGCCCAAATCCCGCGTAACTGTGGCCACAGCCAACCCTCATCATGTGCCATTCCCGGAGGCTCTTCCTTACACCGCCTATCGCCATGTTCGCGTGGTATGTGGCCTGGTTAAGCCTTCGCGCGTACCCTTTTTTGTTGCAGCCTCCTCGGCCCATGACTGGACAGATACACGGACCCGAGTCATTTGGATGCTGTTTTAGACACATCGGCACTCCAATCTGTTAGGGAATCAGATGACTATTACCGAAGGAGTCGACGCCAAGGAAACGGTAGAGCCACCGCCGAGATTGCGTGGAGGAGTGTCCGGATATTGGGTCGCTCTTGTTGCGGCGGTGTCCCCGCATCGAGGCCGGCGTTTTTAGTACGTTCGAAGTTCTAGGCACGACTGCCTGCGTGGCAAGAGTTTTGAGTTACTTCGAACCTCTACGGTTGCCGATATCCTGAGGACTTAACTTGGACATCGTCATGTCCGGCATATTTGAATGGGAAAACGGACCGTCTGGTCTTGGGCAGTCTTTCGCTCAAAACTCCATACGATTACGAGCTGGCTTGGTAGGTATCTGCAAGGTAATTTATGGCCGCATATTGCAATACGGAAAAACAATACCTTTGGTACTGTGTTGCTTTGGAAAGTGGCAAGTGAACTTAAAAGCCTGGATCTTCTCAGGCTGAATCAAGTTGGTGAACGGCGCCAGGACATGTGGGAGGATGTGACGACAGTGCAGAAGATGTATGTCTCCCTAGCCACCGACACAGCTACTCTGACCGTTGAAGGGGCAACTCATCTTTTCCCAGTATTAAAGCGAGAACACCTGCCTCTACGCCGACTTTCATGACCGCGGAGAAAAGTGGCCAAATTCAAAGTCAAATCATATGGATAGGATTCACAATAACGCCGAGCTGGCGATCACTGCCATGGCGCAAACAAGCCCGGAGGCCGGTCTTGCAATCTTCGGCGAACCCATATTGTGCATCCAAACATACTGTAGAGCTGAGTGCTGGACACGTACAGAGGCTTGGAATTATTTTATGAAAAACAGTACTTTCAGACATGTGTTCAGCCTCGCACAACACTTTCCCGGATTAGACCTGGAAGACGTGGCCAGCACTCCACACTCATGCCTGATAACTGACTGCGCATCAAACTCTCCCGGTAGACGATGTCTATTTTGAGCGTTTCCTCATGCTCTTTGCGTTAATAAGAGTGCTGCTCGGCCGTCTTCTGCGATGGGGTAACCTGCTCGGAGGCGGCCATTTGCCCATTGAGTCGACTTTGATACGCCAGAAATCTTCAGCACGCTGGGAGGAGTGAATTAGTAGGGAATTGGATTGTAGCCACTTTTTACTGAAATCTATTAGGGTGCTATAGCATAGTAATTAGTCATCCTAGTTTTGTGGGTTCCCTTCCCTATTACATTTGGGACTAAGTCTCAGTGAAGATCAAGATTTGCTCGACTATCTTCGACTGGAGACACGCGTTTTACAATATTGAGCAGATTATTTGTGGGGCCAATAATGCGCCCGTGAGGTGATTCCAAATCTCATTGGCCCGCATTTCGTATTCGTATTGACTTAACCGTAGAATCTGAGCATCCGGAGTCATGTCCATCTGAAGGACCTGATTTAGTTCATGAGAACTCTCGACTCATTAGTTCCTCATGGAAGGTCGTATAGGAACTATCGAGAAGCCGTTTCTCTGGTCAAATCTGACTTTGACCACTCAATCGCCTGTAGGGTAAAAGGGGGTGTCAATCGTGGCCAAGCATAGTTACTCTTCATCCGCCGATTGGAAAACGAGGGACCTCTTCGTCGGGTAGAGGATAAATAAGAGATCTGGTTGGGTGTGGGTTCTCTCTTTTCCGTATACCATTTGAGGGACCAACCTGGGCTATGGTTGGGTTGGGTTGTATAGTCGCAAAGGACTCAGTAAGACTGAAATGAATTACATTCTAAACAGTGCACGAGAGCCCTGGAGAGCCCTGGATAACCCGACTACTCATACATCAGCAACCTTTATTCCATGACTTCTGCTGTGATGCTGTAGAACGTGCGTAGGGCAATGAAAGAGATACCATGTCTGTGGTGCTCCACAACGCATATGGGCCCTTCGTGTAGCTACGCATGGGCAGTAATTTTCCTTTCGGCTAATAGGAGGTTCTGGAAATGTAGTCATGTCAACAGCTAGGTTCCTTTGCAAAAAAAATAACGGTGGATACTTCAGACATGACCCCATTGGAACCATCCAATGAGATTCTTCAATTTTGTGGTACATACAAGGATGACCCACACGGGCTGAATCCTGTGGGTGCGGGCCAAAGCGGGGTAGTGCCGTCCCGTAGACCTTATAGATAAGGACAACTTTCTTCAGCCTCATCTCCCCGTACTTCCACTCGCGGCTAAGATCATGATTTTCGGAGGTCCTTTTGGGGCTCTTCTTCTCGCCATTGTTGCGGCAGTTGGGATTTATCGTCTTGTTATCTATCCTGCATTCTTCTCCTCATTATCTAGGATACCAGCCGTACACCCAATCGCGCGTTTCAGCTCGTTGTGGATTATCTGGCAGAGATACCGCCACAACGAAATCAGCACGCTTCACAAAGCGCATAGACGGCATGGGCCGGTGGTGCTCATTGGACCTGCGGATATCAGCATCAATTGCATGAAGGGCGGTCTTAAGACAGTCTACCTGGGCGGGTTCGGCAAGCCAGAGTGGTTTGCAAATGTCTTCGTCAACTTCGGGTGAGTGCTTGGGGATTGATCAAAGACATGAACGATGTCTGAAAGCTGACAGGTCTTCTGATCGGCGACTTCAGGACACTCAACATGGTATCCATGGAGGATCACCACTCGCACTCTGTCCGAAAACGCATCCTATCCCACCTCTACTCCAAATCCCATATCCTTTCATCCTCTGCTCTCAAGGGTGTCATGCAAACAGTAGTCCAGGACCGCTTCATCCCCGTCCTTCACTCCGCGGCAGAAGCTTCAGCAGATGTCGATGTCTACTCCCTCTTCGGCGGCGCTGCCATGGACATCGTGACTGGCTACCTCTACGGTCTCTACGCGAGCACCGACTTCACCACAAACGAAGCTGAGCGTCGCCGCTTCCACGACCTCTACTTTAGCCGTCGCGGCCCAGACTTCTGGCTACAATTTCCCACCATCGTCTCTTTCCTCAAGAAGTACCTCTACATTGGCCTTATCCCTGCTTGGTTCACCACCGTAACTGAAGAAATCGAAGCCTTCATCCTCGCCATGAACGACAAAGCCGGCGCCCTCCTCTCTGAGAGCGATCCAACCATTCCCGCCCTCCCATCCCACCAGCCCACCGTCTACGCCCACCTCTCCTCCGCGCTCCACGCCTCCGCCGCCTCGGCCCCCTCTCCATCCTTCTGCCCCCGTCTCGCCACCGCCAGCGAGCTCATGGACCACACCATTGCCGGCTACGAGGCTTCCACAATCACGCTCACCTACCTCTCCTGGCAGCTCTCGCTCCGTCCCTCCCTCCAACGCGCTCTCCGCGCCGAGATCCTCGCCGCCGCGGCCGCCACTCCCGACGAGTCTTTCTTCCTCCCCGACCCCCGCACCCTCGACACCCTGCCCCTCCTGCACGCCTGCGTCGTCGAGACGCTGCGCCTGCACGCCGGCGCGCCGGGCCCGCAGCCGCGCGTGACACCGCACGTCGTTGGCGGCACGACGCTGGGGCCGCCGGGCACGCCGCACTGCTACGCGGGCATACCGGGGGGCGTGCGGGTGGCGGCGAGCGCGTGGTGCCTGCATCGGAACGAGGAGGTGTTTCCGGAGGCGGAAGAGTGGAGGCCGGAGCGGTGGTTGGATGGGAAGGGGGGGCTTTTGAAGGTCGGGAGGGCGGAGGGGCCCGGTGCGGGTGCGGGTTGCGGAGGGAAGGGGGGAGGGGATGCGGAGAGGGCAAGGGAGATGGGGAGGTGGTTCTGGGCGTTTGGATCCGGGGGTAGGGTTTGTGTGGGGAGCCATTTGGCTTTGTATCGTGAGTGGTCGTCTTTGGATGCGGATGCTTGATGAGAGAGGAGATGCTGACTGATTCGGGCAGAGATCAAGCATGTTGCTGCAGCGTTGTATGCAGGTTTCGAGACCGAGATTGTGGATGACGAAGGTATCGAGCAAGAAGACCATTTTCTGGCGCATCCGAAGGGTCATAAGCTCATCGTCAGGGTGAAGGAAATAGACCTGGGAAAATAGCAAGGCAATGGATGACATCAAATTATACCGCAGTGGTAATTACAGAGTTCTTAGGAACCGCGTCTATACTAGCATCAGGAATGCAAAACTTTTTTATATATCCGGTCCTCGATTCTCTCTTGTTCCTTTGCTTTCTCGAGTACTATGAACAACGTATTAGGACGAAACCATGGTATAACAAATGTTGTCCACTTGAAAATTAGAAAATACATAGAGAAGTAGTAGGATATCGGTCTATGATAAGCCCCACATTTGTGGGATGAACCAGTTCTAAGAAGTCGATCAGCACTGCGGCAATTTCCTTTCGTTAGTAAAATCATCTTGGGCAAAGCAGTGTGCGCCCTTTGTAAGGAGCCGTTCAGATGTTCGGCGGGCTGCTTTGCTCGAATTATCTACCACGGTTGGAATAAGGTCGATGTTACGCCATTGTGAAATTTGAGTTCGGATTGCAAAAGAATACTCGATCACCCATCATGTGACCAAGCTCCACGAAGGCGTCAACCCCGAATAATATTATAGCGGACAAGAGAAATCGTGAGTCCACAGAATATCCTGTAGTAATATTTCATTCCATATTCCGTCCAGATAATCTCTTGCACGAAAGTCGGGGTTATCATCGCTACGTTTAACCTCGGAGGCAATGATGGCCAATTGTGGGAGTTTGTCGTCCTGGACTGTGAGATGTCTCCGCCTGTATAGTAATACTAGGGTAAGCCAAGAGGCTCCAAAGTCCCCATCAATGGCTCTGAGCTTGACAGTATCGGTGTATCACTGTCGATACTCGCCTCCGCTATCACTCCTTGTTTCCCCAACAGCTGCTTACGGCATTTCCAAGACTCCGAGCCCCGCTTACTCACAATACCACTACTGCCATTACGTGCTATTGCAAAGTTCAATCCCCTTGGTTAATTCGGTTCATAACTCACAGATAAAGCCTCCCATCTGCTTGCTGAAAGCACCAGGGAGCATTTCCGCACTTTCGAAATTGTGTCACAGCACCTTTGCGCTTCGAACGAAGTCCATTACATATTCGCTGCCAAATCTACAGGCTGCAGAGACGATGAAATCTGTTTTTTGATAGATTTTCGCCACCTGTAGAGACTTCCGATGCCAGTTCGCCTCGTCATCTTAGAAAATGCATAGAGCGTCAATCCGAAGCCATTGAACCACACGGTGCCGAGCTCTATCGGTCGTATGTCCGAAAGTTTTCGTTAGGGGTCCAGGTTCGATGCCAGTTGAGAAGTTGCAGTGCAGCTCCATATTCAGAGCAATTTTCACGCTGTGACCCTAGCAATGACTAAGAGCAGCGTATGGCCCAGACTTCCCAGTAGTATTGACAACGCTCGGGATCCATTCATGGCCTCAGGTTGGACATCTGTGACCCTTGTTAGGAGAAAATGAATGCCTCATCGGCAGTCTTTGTGGGTCTCCCTACAATCTCGGAGCATTTGACCACGTTCTCAATCGACTTTGGAGATGTAGGGCTTTGAACAGCTTGTCGACTGTGTCTGTTAGAACTGCCGCTTGACCGCTTCGTCCCTGGTGCATAGGCTGGTTCTACTGTATAGCACTGCCTCGTGGACGAATTTTTACGCCCAGAGGAGGTAAAACCCGGAGTGTTCTGCCGCGTCAGATGGGAGTTTCGTCTGACATATTGAGCTGCATGTGATTCCATGCCCTGGACAGGCCATATTGGTTGATCGGCAAGGCCGTGAGCGGGGTCGAGTTGCTACTTAAATATCAGGCGTGGCTGACATGAACATGGTTACTCTGGCCTGTGCGCATTATGAAGTGGCCCAGCGAGTCCTATTGTACGAGGCAAAACAAGCCAAATTGAATGTCAGATCCCAGATTTGTTTGTTCAGTGACTTGGCTTGTAGAAGACAGAAACTTCATCTTCAACAGTATTCATTTCGGATCTCTGGACTGTGTGGATTCTGGAGTTACATCACGTCAAAATAAGGGACTCTCTTGCAATGGCACGCCGGCCAAGGACGGACGAACAATATCTGCTAGTTTCTCCCATTGCCACTCGTGACTAGTAACTGCAGAGCTGTTGGACGCGCCAAACTTCTCTAGGATAAAAGCCCCTCTCTGGTGGTCTTCATCAGATGTGAAGGCAAGCATCGACGCGACAGCAAGTCATATTGATCTCGGTCGCCATGCACATCCGGAGTGTTGAGAATTAAGGTAGGCTGTGTATTTCTCCTTGCTGTAGGATAAATCCATGACACGCAAAACAATAACACACGGACTCGTGAATCCGCGGCTTGTTAAGAAGTTAGCTGTGAGTGCGAGGTCTCGGAATGCGTTTTGGCTGCTATGTTACCAATACCAGTGGGAGCTCTTGCTATTGCTTTTATGCGTCGGCTTGGTCGCCGAACATGATCATAATACGACCAAAGCAGCATGAATCGACACGGTGACTCCTTGCGGAAGATCCCTTAACGTTTAGGCAGGTAACTAGGCATGGGTCTTGCCACTTTCGATACCAACACTGGTCCCGCGGAAAGTGGCCGTAGAATTTGGATAGCCGTAACTACATCTGGCTTAGGTGGTGCCGTCATGGGATTGGAGCGTGATGTCGTTCAGGTCCGTGACTCGTTCCCAGATGGCCATCAGGCGGCTCTGGTTCCTGCTGACTCCACATCCTTCGTGGTAGCCTGAGACTCCTCAGCTTGTTCGCCCAGCTCACCCATGAGACCTTCGAGGAATTTATCCGCCTGCGCCTTGGACCTCTTTTCCTTGAGAGCCTTCCGCCTCTCCTCGACTTCTCTCTTCCGATCTTCCCTCTTCTTTTCCCTTTCCGCTCTTTTGCGCTCAGTTTCTGACCGCTCTTGCTCCAATGCCTCCATCTGTCTCTTTCGTTCTTCCTCGTCCTGCGAAAAGCGGAAGTATCCCGTGCCCTTGTTCCTAATCTCAGCGTTTCCATCAAAGTGAGTATCCTTCGGTGGAGTATCCTCCCGCTTGGATGCGAGCTCTGCCATCTTTTCCGCAATAGTCTCGTCTGGGTTGAAGGCGGCCGTCTGGATCGTGTCTCCGTAGATAACGTTCGCCGGCATAGCTGGTCTAGCAGTGAAGCGGTCCGGCTCATCCATCATTAACTTCTTACGGCGCTCCTCCCTTGCAACGTCTGCTTTTGTGCCCTTCCTTGTCCTGCCGAACTCGTCCACGTACTCGACCAGCTCCTCGGGCTCGCTTCCGGCATCCTCGTCGGATGAGGTATCCAACTCGCCAGCACCATGCTTCTCAGCCCACTTGCGATCGAAGTCGACAGCGTAGCGTTCATCGTTATCTTCCACATCGCCCCGCTTCATGGCAGCATAAAGGCGCGCTTTCTCTTCCATCTTCCGTTTTGAGCGCTTCCATGTTGCTTCGTCGAGGGCTTCGCTGGATGTGCTGTGCCGTTGTGTGAAATCGGTGTCGTCAAGATCTTGGAGGGCGCGCTTGCGGACGTTCTTATTGTGTACGCTGAAGATATCATCCTTATTCTTGGGACGCGGTCGACCGGTGGAGGAGGGCTTCGAGGATGAGGAACCGGCGGAGATGAGCGAGGATAGCTGCGATGCGAAAGCGAGGTTGGTGGAGGAGGTGAGTTCCTTGTTAGCCGCCTTCTTGGGCCGCGGTATGCCGTAAAGTGAGGCGTCCTTATTTGAAGCCATCGTGACGGCGGGAAGCGGTGGGTAGATGGCGAGCGGATGCGGCGTAGCTGATGATGCGGCCACAGGGCTGAGAGTTGGCGGCGGAGAGGCGTCGCTCTCCCGCTCCGAACTTCGGCCAGGGCTTGTCGCACAATCCCTGACGACAGCGGGGCTCGCTGGTGAATTCTGTCACAGCTCCCCCGCCGAGTCACCGCAACCCACCATCCACCTGACGCCATTGACCTAGGACCTCCTCAAAGTCTTCTTTCTCAACTACCCAGGCCTCATTCTCTTCAATTGCCACCTCAGAAATCGTCAGTTGCAGCCACAATGTCTCCTCCGCGTCAAGTCTTCATTGCAGTCGTCGGTGCGTACCCCCGCCCCACTACCCTTCCGTCTCCCGTTCGTCCGCTCTGACCCCTTCGTCCAGGTACCGGTGGTGTTGGAAAATGCTTCCTTAACCAGCTTCAGGCCATTGCTCCTCGTTTCTCCCAGTCTCCTACCGCCCCGACGTACCTATCCTTGATCTTGCTCGCCCGCAGCAGCAAGGTCCTCAATAGCCCCGACTACCGCTCTCTGAGCCTGACCAGCTGGGAGAGTGACCTCGCGGCCTCCAATACCCCCGCTCTCAACCCTCAGCAGATCGCCGCCTACCTGGGTGCCGCCCCGAGCAAGGTCATCCTCGTCGACAACACCTCCAACCAAGACCTCGCCGACGCCTACCCGCTCTTCCTCAAGAAGGGCATCAGCATCGTCACACCCAACAAGAAGGCTTTCTCGTCCTCCTATGCCCTCTGGCAAGCCATTTACGGCGCCGCCGGCAACGGTACCGGCTCCGGTGGCTATGTCTTCCATGAGAGCAGCGTCGGCGCCGGCCTGCCCGTCATCTCGACGCTCAAGGAGCTCGTCGAGACAGGGGACGAGGTGACCAAGATCGAAGGCGTCTTCTCCGGCACCATGTCCTTTCTCTTCAACAGCTTCATGCCCGTCGGCGGCGGCGGCGGCGCCTTCTCAGCTGAGGTCAAGAAGGCGAAGGAGCTGGGCTACACCGAACCGGATCCGCGCGACGACCTGAACGGTCTGGATGTTGCGCGGAAACTGACCATCCTCGCCCGTCTGTCTGGTCTGCCCGTCGAGAGCCCTACTAGCTTCCCCGTCCAGAGTCTGATCCCTAAGGAGCTCGAGAGCGTGTCGAGCGGCGACGAGTTCTTGGAGAAGCTGCCGCAGTTCGATGGTGAGATGGACAAGCTCAAGGAAGAGGCTGCTAAGGAGGGCAAGGTCGTCAGGTTCGTCGGCAGCATTGATGTGGCATCGAAGTCCGTTAAGGTTGGCTTGGAGAAGTAAGTGCCCCCTCTTCTGATTTCACCTAATGCATGTCACTAACAATCCATAGGTTCGATCTCTCCCACCCCATCGCTGCGCTCAAGGGTAGTGATAATATCATTAACTTCTACACCAAGCGCTATGGCAGCAACCCGCTAATCATCCAGGGCGCTGGCGCTGGCGGTGATGTCACGGCTATGGGTGTGTCTGGTGACCTGATCAAGGTTATCCGTCTGATCCGGTAGATGTAAGACTGTATCAGCAATTTAAACCCAGTTATTTTCCCACCGCCATTTTACGCCCTTGTTGCACACCCGTACTAAAAGCCTCTGAGTATGGCAGGGACTGGCAGCAGAGTTTTATTATAATGCGTCACATGTCAACAACTTTTGTATTGCATGTTGAAAGTATACGAGAATGCATCGTGTCAACTCATACGTCCATTCACAAAGCTTTCGCGGTGTCTAGTTCAATAGCAAGCACATAAAATCGTGGAATGCCCCTAATGTCGGTCGAACGATTTACGATAGGATATTGCCGGCAAGTCAAGAGGCAAGTTTCCATTTTGAAAAAGATCTCCGCCTTGCCAAATTTTTCTAGCGGTGGGGATGAAAGAATTGGGCAGTAAAAAGCAGCTGGCAACACACTTCCTAAAGCAGTAATCTAATGACAAATCGCTAAGCCCAGCCCCCCCTCACCTATAAGCACTATAGGGACCCCGATGAACTTCGCACTCCCATATACCCTAGTGGAGCCTTAATGGCACGGGCTTCCTGCCGTGAAATTTGACGGTTGATGAGGGCACTGGCGACACTTCTCGATCCTTCCTCCCTCGAACATCATTACCAATACTGACGATTGTTGGGAAGCCCGTGCCTGTTAAAGTGTGACGACTCGGGGAGCTAGGGACAACATGAGGCCAAATCAGCCTTATGAGATGTGGCCCTTTGACACGACAAACGAAATGCAGGCCCAAGCTCCTCGCCTGTCGCATCGTATGCGTATGCGCGTGCGTCTGCGCACGCAAGCCACACAACCTTTTCTCGCCCTCGCAAGATCTAAAACTCCGGCAAAAGCTGACTGAGCAAGACCATACTCCTCGTCCCGCCCCGATCCCCAGACTCACCAGCGTGTTTCCATCAGAAGCACCAAGTACCGCCCACGAGCCGCCATCCCGCACAGCCCCCCTCTCGGCGCCGTCATGTTTGCCTCCATCTCAAAAAAGAGAGAGAAGCGCCAAAAACGCCCAGCGCGCCTCTCCGCCCGGAACTCTATTGTATTACTCACCAGAAGGCCTTGGAAATGACGTCCGCCCGCTCGCTCGCGTGGCAAGCGGTAACATCCAGCTCAGCCCAGCCCTAAGCGCGTCTGTCTCACCCCGTTATCACGACGGGTCCCATTCCGCACACCGCTACCCCGTGCGTACCGAAGCGATCCCACCGCCTGCCAAGCTCAAAAAGTTTAAAAAAAACAGAAATCCAGTTGCAAAGACTTTTGTCTGGGATGACTCATAGGCTGGGGGTTTGGGCAACAGAGGCCGCGGACGCAAGAAAAAGGTGCAGGCGGAGGCGAGTGACGGGCGTTTAGTGTGCGGGTGGATAGCTCATCGCGTCTCATCACTCGCCGTTGTGGGCTGGCGTGCACAGCCTCAAGTCCCTCTCGCTGGCGTCATAGATTTTCTTCGAGTGCCATGACTTGACTATCTTTCTTAACGGCTTATTCCTAAGGCGCTTTTTTTTTTTTCTCTTGTTTGTGCGGGTAGTGCAGATCTTCATCTGTGAGGGGAACCACGGGAGCGGCGTTGATGACGTCGGGGAGGCCTTGACAAAAAAAAGTCTCGTGTGATATCTTCGTGTTTCGACATGCGCCCTGTCTAGCCCAACCCACCCGCAAAAGCTTCAAGACCTCTATGGTGAGGCTCGCGATGCCAGAGCATTGTACAATAGCAACAAACTGGTCCTCCGGGGTCTCCCCGCCAGCACCCTCTCACCCGTAGCTTTTGTCGTTCCGCGTCGGTAGCCGTAGCTTCCCGGGCTCTCCGGTCCGCGGCCCTCGTCGGGTATGTGCACAGCGTCGCTTCCACCGAGGTCCCGCGGAACTTCTGAGTGACACGCCCCCGTCAACCAAACTTCGGTCGGCTGGGGAAAAAAAAGGCCAAGGGCAGCCGGAGGCTCGGCGGCGGCGCGCGTGCAAGAGCCCAGCGCCGGACCCTGAGTAGCAGGCGAGCGAGCCGACGGGGTTGATGGACTGCCGGCGACTACCGCGCAGATCCGAGGGGGCGGCGCAGCACCTCCTGTCGGTGATTGCAATATCATCAACTGAGATAAAAGCTGTGTCTCACAACGGATACGCGCTTGTCCCGCGGTTCCGCCCCGCTCGGCGTCCGGGGCATTCCGCCGTAGGTCTTTGGCTTGCTTGGTAAGAGGGCGAGAGAGTTGGCGTAGTGCGGTGGAGGGGGAGATTTGGTGGCGCGGTACGGAGGGCTGTGTTACGAAAGGGATAGGATGGCGATGCCGCACGTAGCCGGGTAGCCAGAGAGCGCGCGCGCGACAGCCGACTGCATCACCCCGAGCTGCCGGCCCCGTCGTCGTCGTCGTTCATGGCTCCTCCGCGCCAAGGGGAAAAGATGAAGCGAAAGTGAAGAAAGAGTCACGCGATAGTCACACGCCCGCCTGATTACAATTTCCTTCTTTCTTTTCGCGGGGAGAGCGGCTGCGCTAGTCCAGCAGGCGTTGGGGGAGGCGCGCGCATCTGCCGGCCTCCCTCCCGCCGCTAAGTGCACCTTTTCCAAGGTTCGGGGACCATGTGTCGTAGGGTGCGGGTAAGGGTGGAATGTCCATCTGATGAGCTGGACGTTTGGCTTCGACAATCTCACGCGACACTGTTGCCACCGGCTATCGCGTCTGCGCACTTTCGTCCGCATGCAGTAATAAGTCGTATGTAATGGCCGAGTCAAAGCCGTCGAGCCCAGTGTTCTGGCGCTGATGTGACTTGAGATGGCGGGGCCGCGGGGGCGGGCTGCGGGGCGGCTGGGTGGAGGCCTGGCCGCCGGCGCGCTGTTGTGAGCGAAAGAGGACGAAGGGGCAGGTCTGCTCTGTGAGAAGCCAACAAGGACCATACGGCAGGAGAAATGGTAGTGGGCTGCTCTCTCGCTGCTACGTCGGAAGGAATCAATGGCGAGGATTGTGTTGTTGCAATTTTTAGCTGCTGCATGGTATTATTGCTGCTGCATGCGGGGGCTGGAAGGGATAATTCGTTGGCTGACAATACCCGCGAAATTGAAACTAATGCTGGAGGCCTCGCATCACCAAGAACAACCAACACGTTTCCTTTCAGCTACGCCCCGATATGCGTGCATGATCGCGAATCGCCGAACAGCCAGCCTTCTAGGCCGATTCGGTTCCCACGGGCGATTGCTGACCATCAGGCCGGCCCCCGCACATCCAGGCTCGCGGTAGGCGCAAAGAGGGGGGGGGGGGACATTGGCCTGCGCTATTGTTGTTTGACTTTTATCGTGACTGTTGCGGTCAGATGACCTGGTGGACCTTGGGCTAGTTTGATTTCATGTAAAGCTGAATAGATAGCTGACGAAGCAGAAAGAGAGAATGGTAGCCCGCATGAACGCCTACTCCTTGGCCCAATGTGCCGTGCATGGGTCTCAAGAGTTCCGTGCAGCCGTACCCCTACCCTGCATGGTCATAGCATTTACTGCCAACTACATGTAATACAGACGGGGGACAGCTTTTGCTTCAGTCATTGAAGCGCCAACTTCGGCAGGTCACGGCTACCGGGTTCTGGTCAGACGGACAAGACTTCGGCGTTGGACAAGAAGATGCCCAGAAAACCCGCGGCAGAGGCGGCTTGGGTGCTCGCAGCCACCGGTGGTGCCTCCTGCGCACTGCTGCCAATTGCGGGCCCTGCATGCTGCTGCATGTTTTGCAACCTGACAATCGACCGCGAAGGGCGATAACGGGAAAATTCGGAGAGGGGCCAAAAGCGGGGAGAGTTGCGGCTTGCGCGTTGCGAGTGGAGGAGGGAAGGGCATATCTGTGGGCGGAGGTGGGTGATCTCCGTGGAGCCGGCGCGGCATCTGCGGCTTCGCGGCAGCTCGGTTGTGGCATTTCTTCAGCGTCTTGTCGCATACTCAATCTATGCGAGGGGTTGATTGTGGGCTTGCGCGAGCTTGCGATTTGTGGAAGGTGGGGGAATTGGGGTTTTGGCGATATGCCGGCGGGAAAAGACAATATTTCGCCGCTCACAATGACGTGGAGGGAGAAGGTGGACGCGGGGAATGACGTTGTGGGTGGCCTGCCCGCTGCCGGTCGTCTTGTCTGATCGGGAATGGCGAGCGGTTGCAGAGCATACTTTGGTGCAAGGGTGCTGCATAGGGAGCAGTGCGTGAAGTGAGGACAGCGCTAATCCGGAGGTCGACGGGCAATACAATAATGTGTGAGGGGAAAGTGGTGGACACCAAAGATCGATCATCGCGGCGCGTATCAGATAGAGCCAACGTGACGCTAGCGGCACGGGGAGGTCATCACAACTTCCCCAGTAGCTATTTGTCGTGGCTTCGGAGCGTTGGACATCTTGCTGAAACAGGTACCTGGTGATCGGTCACTGGCGTCCCTCTCATGAGACCCGATTCTCTGCTCCCTGAAGACCCCGCTGTTACTCTTGTCTCGACTGCCGCCGACCACCTATGCTGGCAAAAGCGGGCGCAGGTACGTGTCAGGCAGATGGATCACGTTTCCCCCGGTTTTCGGTTGAGGCGGCCCATCGTCGGCGTGCGTGTGTCGCCATCCCGCAGAAATTCTTCCGCTGGCCGGCGGCGGCGAGGAGCGGCGGTCGAGCACGCGAGAAGTGGGCCCCATTCAGCGTAGAAAGCCCTACGACGGCGCTTCGTACCGCTGTTTAGCGCCGTTGACCGGAAAAGCAGCTGCTCCACAGCGGCCGCTAGCAGCCCTCTTTGCGGCACTGCTGTGGAGTTTTGCTCGTTTCTTGCATGCCACATGCTCTCGAAGCCCTCTTCCCGGTCCACAGCATGATGATTCACACCGGTGTTGCTCGGACCGCTCCACTTCGGTCCAGAACTTTTTTTTCTTTTCCACAGGCAAACCCTAACGGCAATTGCCCGGCGGCTCTGTGCGCGGACGAAGGCCACCGCCGGAGGGCGGACAGCAGACCAGCCGCGCACCTACCTGCTGTTCCCTCGTTCGCTGGCAGTCCCCTTTTCTTTCGGCGCGGGAGCGAAGCCGTGCAATGGCAATAGGGGCCGTTTGAGTCCGACCAGGGTTTCAACGGGGGTAGCCGTGATTGTGGCTCACCGCGTGATAGGCCCGCTGGGCGCTGGCTGGACGGTGGATGCGGAGATCTGACGCCAAGGGGCAGGACACTGGGGCTTGGCCCGGAGCGGGTAGGCTTGGCGGGTGCACAGTGCAGCGAGATGTGGCGCTCGCAGGCCGGATGGGGCGGTGTCCCATTGGTGTTGACTGTGCAGCCACGCGGCAAGCGACCATCACATGGTAGAGGTGACTGTTCAGCGCCGCCGTGGTGAACCCTTGGCCGCCCTACGTGTACGACACGGCGCGCCAACTGGGTGCTTACGAAAGGGTCCGCGGTGCAGCGTGCAGCTGCCGTGTCGCGATGGCCGTCAGTAAAGCGACTCAGGTGAGGTGATGCGGACGGGCAGATCGACTGATGGCAGCGATGGAGGGCGGCCAGCCCCTCCCCGCCGGCGCATCGTATCCCTATTCATAGGTGTCAATAAAGAACAGGTGGTTGATAGGGAGCACGGAAGCAAAAAGAAGCGACGGGAGGGCGTTCCTGTCACACCGAGAACGAGAGACACGCCTGAGCGCAGAGCGCTCCGGCGACGAACAACACACCCCCGGCCCCGGGCATGAGTCGCTCGCTTCCCTGTCTCTGTTCCCGCCCATCCCCGAGGCGCCGCACCTTGCTAGCTCCGCTCCGCTACTCGCAGTTGCGCCGACGTGACGACGATGATGATGATGCTGCGCGCGACACCACTGACAATAAAATGCGTATTGCGGGTGGCTCGCACA
Organism: Macrophomina phaseolina; assembly: GCA_020875535.1. Lineage (NCBI taxonomy): Eukaryota > Fungi > Ascomycota > Dothideomycetes > Botryosphaeriales > Botryosphaeriaceae > Macrophomina > Macrophomina phaseolina. Next base: position 3,376,842 of record JAEQDS010000069.1, on the reverse strand, counting down.
GGGCTGGCGCTGGCGGGCGGTTGGGCAGCAGGCCTGGCCAGCCGGAGGCCAGCTCGCGGCGCGTGTTTCATTCGACTCGAGACCTTGATTTCTCAGAGCTGCGCGCGCTGTTCCACAGTCGCCCAGTCCAGTGGAGCATCGGCCAAAGAAGTTTTTTTTTTCTTTTTTGCGAGCAACAGGGCGCTGCCGCATGCGGAAGGGCGCGTCAAAGGAGCAACAGGTGCCGTTTAGCCCGGCTGAGAGCAGTGATGGACAGAGGCGTGCCTCGGGGGCAGCCAACGGGGCAGGCGGGCTGGTGGGCGAACGCGCGTAGGCAGTGGTTCGGTTGTTTGGTGATCATCGAGGACTTTCATGCTGTGGGTGAGACAGAGGCTGGCTTCGGAGCAGCGCTCATCTCGCATGGGGCACCTGTTTCATCTCGTTAAAGGCTATCGCCAGCCCAACCAGGCCTGCCCGGCGCGCACGTTGTGGTGGCAGCTGGGCGGAGGGCAGGGGAGGCGCAGCGGTCAAGGATCCGGCAGAGTGGGCTGGGACGCATCGCTGCACAAGCGGGCGCCATTCCACGGACGGCCTAAGCTTCAGAGGAGCTTGGGCGTGCGCCCTGGCACCTGGCACTCGCACTGGCACTGGCACTGGCACACAGACTCGCCCGCCCTGCACACCTAATCCGCCCGGCTGCCTGCTGCATGGATAAATAAAGACGCCCGCCGCCCACCGCCAGCACGCCCTCGCCTGGGAACGGTAGATCACGGCCTCATCTTCTCTCCCCTACCCGCCGCTCCGCTGCCCCCATTCCGCGCCGCAGCCCGCATTCTGACCACGCCCGAGCCCACGTGCCGCCCATTCCACAGCTCGCCGCCTCGTCCCAGTGCCACTGCACGTCCGCTGTGCTACGCGACCCACGCTTGACAAGCTTTTCCTGTTGATCTGCCTGCCTGCACGCCGAAACATCGAAACGGCTCCCGTCGCACTTCGGAGCCCTTGACGTCAGCCTTACCTCGGACCGCTCAGTCACGCTACCGTCGAAAGATCGGCCTATTCGGCAGAGCTGCTGCGCCTCCTACAGCACGCCAATCCGCCGCGGTCCCCCAGCATCCGGAGAGGCAAATCAAAGCCACCCATATATTTCTCCCCGCATCTCCTTTCGACGCTCCACATCATCCCGCCACCTCACCCACAATGTGCGTCGCCGAGCTTAACGTCTCCGTCCTGCCCTGCCGGCACCGATGGTACCATCTCCTGCGCCCCTGCTCGCCCTCCACCAACCTCAGCAACTGCCCGAACAAGCTGGGCATTGAGGGTTGGGAGACCAAGTGCGACTTCTGCCCCTACTGCGCTTCCTGGAACCTCTCCAACACCGACTTCCGCCTCGTCGGCAACGACCGCAGCCCGTCCGTCGGTGGCCTCTCGCGCTCACCTTCGCTGAACTACGGCTCCACCACCACTCTGACCTCCGCCCGCCGTGACAGCCGCCGTGCCTCCCTCTCGCGGACCGACAGTGCCTCGAGCATTCCCGCCTTGGGGCTGAGCGTTGTCGAGAAGACGGGCGAGAAGAATAGAGCTATCAGTGCCCGCCTCGATGCCTACCTTGGCAAGAACCCGGAGCGCAAGTACAGCAACTCCGATGGCGAGACTACCGACATTGAAGACCGCCAGTCCACTCGTGGATCCATTCACAGCTCCGTGCATGGCCGGACTCCGTCGACAGCAGGCAGCGACATCATGACCAAGGTCGATGCGCAGATCGCCAACGGCACTCCGGCCGCCGCCTCGACCAACAAGAAGGACAAGAGTTTCTTAAAGAAGGCCAGCAAGAGGTTCAGCAAGGGTATCTTCAAATGAAGTGTTAGCAGCATGGTCATCTGACATGCATGCAAGCAATCCTGCTGCCTAGCAGCACAGCCGCACATCAGCCCTCTCAGCCTGGCCACTTAGGCGACGATTCAAGTCGCCACTGTATCATAATTGGACCTCGGACACAGTCTTTCGTCCAGACACGGCCGCCTCATCGCTTCGAGTTCTCCTCTCCAGACCTTCATGGCCTGTCGGCACTTCGCTGGTCCTCCATTCGGGATCGAACAAGACGCCACTCTTACGACTTCAACGGCCTTCGCTTCTTTCCCCTGTCATGACGGGCATATCGATCTGCCATGCCCTGTTGCAGAGCGAAGAATGGCAGGGTCTCTGCATTATTACACACCCTTTTCTCCTCTATGCCTTAGGTTTCACTTGGTTCCGGGACAAGCAGGGTTACGGCACAAAAACGGTTTTAGGGTTAGCGGATCAGGTCACCGCTTGATTTTACTTTTCGGGTTATGGGTCTTTTTGTCTCGTGTTTCTCTGATTTGTGCTCTCTTTGTAGCGGGAAAACTGGGCAAGTGTGGGTTTTGGCGTGTGGTACGGAAATAGGGAAACAACATCGGGTGATCAGGCCGTGTGTATCGCGGAGTGATCTGCCAGGTAGTTTTTCGTTCCGTCTGTTTGTTGGTTCTTCTTTTTACTACAACCTCTGTGATACCCAACAGACTAGCTCCGGCTTCTCTGGAATCAAATCAGGAACGAACTGATTATCTGCTCTTTCGGAAATCCCGTCTCATCCAATGCGTTCCACACGTGGTGCCTACTTGTGACCTGTCGGTGTGCAAGGTGTAACTTGAGTTTTCTGTGTCATCACGAAGGTTTCGGGACCCGCCAGTGATCCCTACCACTATGTTTTTTTTTTTTTTGTTTTTAACTTTTCGTGCCTTTTACCGCCCGAGAGGATGAGCGCAGATCAGCGATTGAGTTGGAGGCACAGCACGTTGGCTCCTGCCAGAACCAACATCGAAGCGGTGCGGGCAGGTTCCCCTTGTCCCAATCTGCCAGCATGTGCGTATTCGGCCGGGGGTGTTGGAAAAAAAGGAGAGGAGGGAAACAAAAAGGAGAATGCCGGCCCATCCAACCCGTTTGCGGCAATGAACCAGCAAGCGGTACCGGCATTTAGGCAACCCCACTCCGTTCGAGGCAAGGAATATGTGAGGGCGAGAGAGAGAAAAAAACTGGGGACGAATGCCGACCAAGCTTGCTCGAGCCACAGCTTGTCCTTCTTGGCTTGTTATTCAGCCCGGCAGCAGCAGCCAATCGAGGCTATGGGCAACGTGGCGGCGCGGTGCCAATCGGGGGAGGGAGTAACAGTGGGTGTGTGGCTCATCTCTCGTAAGACGACCAACCCGCCGCACCGGCAGCATGCATCTACTAGTGGCGGTGGGTGTACGATCGGGGGCTGAGAAATTCGTTCGTTAATTTTAGGTTTGATGCGGCGCGTTTCCCTCTCGCGTCAGCACGCTATCTATTCCGGCAGCGGCCGCATGAGTGCGTGTGCACATCCGCCGTTGTTGTTGGATAAGACTGGGTGTGTGTGTGTGTGTGTGTGTGTGTGTGTGTGTGTGTGTGTGTGTAAGACGCAGAGATGCGCAGCTGGCTGCTGCTGCTGCCCTCTGCGTCTGCTGGGCAGGCTGCCACGCATCAACAACCCGGCAGGAGCCGACAGACGAGGCGCTCCGAGTCGTTTGCTCGCTCTCACCGTCAAGGCTATCGGAAGGCATCGGTGGTTCTCTGATCTGATCATCCACCCCGCCAGCACCCAATGCTTTGAAGCATGCTTAGCACAGTGAAATTTCCCGACCCGCCGGGTTTGCAAGCAGCGTGAGACGAGAGGCGGGACCGGGGGTGCTGTTGCGCACGTACACACGCACACGCAGGCATGTGCCAGGCCCGGTAATCATCATCAAACGGATTACGCTGGGATCACGATGAGGTGGTGTGGCGGGTGCGGATGTACGCGCGTGTCTCATAGTCTTTTGGCGGTTTCTCTTCTCTTCTACAGTGTGCTTGCTCATCACTCATCATCAGTGATGCAAGCAAGCGACTGGGCGACGTCATGTACCCTATCTGCAGGGATCAACGACGCGCGACGACGTCGGGTGCGCGGCCGGGCTGCTCTAGCGGCCCTCCCTATCTCTTTTCAGCTTGTGGGGAGTCGCCTTGCCAGCTTTTTTCCCTTTGGCCCTGGCTCCCCTCCCTGCTGCGCTGCCACGCCTCTTCGCCGGGGAACGAGGCGACACGGACATGCCGCAGATCGCGGAACCGACAGAGAAAGAAGAGCGAGTAATCACCAGCCAGCCCATCGCCCGGCCGCCGTCGAGCATCGCGGCGGCCGAGCGCAGTCACGGCAGCGACGAGACGCCAAACTGCCACCACCACGTATGCGCCGACGCAGCACAACACGCGCACTCGGCCCGGTCGGCAGCGGTGCTGTGTATTGCCTGAGGGACCCTTGATCTCCTCGACCTCCCGCTAACTCGTTGCGGCAGGAAAGTCGTTGGGCAGCCAGCCAGCCGCTTTCTTCTCCAGACGGCCGCCTCGCTCGTAATTTGTCTTTCTCGCGCTAGCGCCTTCCTCTCTCCCCGCCTTATGATTTTCCTCCCACTTCCCGACTCTCCTTGTTTTTGCTTAGCGCGGAGTGGAGAAGGGAGCGTGCGCGGAGCCGTAACAGCGTCAGAGCAAGGCTGGATTACGAAGAATAAGGAGAGCGGACCGAGGCTTTCGCGCGGCTAACTGCTATCGCCGCGGCGCGCAACAACACGCCCACGGCCTCTCCTCCGCTAACTCCGCCGCATGTGTCCGCCGAGAAGATAATCGTTCGTCGGGCGTCCGCCGCGCGCGAGCGGTGTGCATGCCCGTGCTTTGTCGTCGACGTGCTGTACTTTTCGCGATTCATCCGACGTCCGTTCATACGTGCATGCTGGGACGGGCCCTGGCCGCGCTACGAAACTAGGTCCAGGAATAGCGGATGACAGTCCACGCGCCACAGCTGTCTGACCACTGCACGCCTGTTGCCTTTTTTTTTTTTTTTTTTGGCGGCACGCCATGTACCGCTACCGGCCCATGGCTTGTTTGTGGGGAAAGCTGGGGCAAGGGAAAGCTGGCGCCAAAACGCCCACTCCCGACTCCATCTCACCGTCATCCCTTCCATTTCCTTCCTCGGTCAGCCATTTCTCGCTCACCGCGCCGCCAGCCAACCTTCCCTCGGCCTTTTCGGTTGCCTGAGACCGTGCTGTGCCCGCCTGATGAAGACGCAGCAATATCAAACCCCCCCGGAAACACGCCGACCATCGCACCTAAAAGCTCCCTTTCTCTTGCATCACACGCGCGCGGACACCAGCAACATCACCACCGCCGCCACCATGTCTCTCCTCGCCGGCGCGCCTGACATTCTCCCTCCTCGTGGCGGCCACGTCTCCGGCGTGATGGCGCGCCGATGGCGTCCCTAGAGGAGGGAGGCGCGCCTGCCTGAGCTGGCCCCTCCCATCTTTCCACCCTCGTTCCCAATGCCAATCGACCTCACAAGCTCCACGCCTAGCTTCGGCCGGCCGACAGGCACGTGGCTTGTCGCCGGCTTCGACCGGCTTACCTTGTCTCGCTTTTTGCTCATTACTGCTAAAGCCCCGGGGCCTGCTAGAGCGCGCGCGAATGCACCCCGCACAGATTTTCCCGCGCGGGTACATAGCGTGACTTGATATGGAACTAACTGCCGTGTGGCGCAGCCGCAGGGAGATGAGGCCGGCGCCGCCGGCGGCACCACGTGGTGGACAGGGCGCTAGGGTGGCACTACTTTCGCGCTGTCTTGCACGAGGCTGGAGTGGTTGGTGTGGCGCTGGGGAGTCTGAGTGCTGAGGAGATTGCTCCTGTGGAAACATCTGGTAGGCCGTTTGGCGAGTGTTGGATGGGTGAGCGGGCTTGTCGGCTGCTGGAACGGTTTTGCGCGGGTTGGAGAATTACGTCAGAGAGCGCTGACGAGGCGAGGGGTAAGTAGATTGAGGTGAGTGCTTGGTTTAGCCTTGTGCCCTGGTGCGTGAGCGCGTGCTTGCTCTTGAAAAGGTCTTCGGCGTCTTGATTCTGATGCTCTGTCTTGCACGTGGTTGATCCGGACGTCTTCTGGGAATCAACCATCCACTACCGCCGTGCTGATAGCATTCAAGTAATGCTGTAGGACCTATCCTAGGTTTGCCGTTAACGAACATATATGTGGCATTCCCTAGATGCATGGTGGTAAATAGCCTCCATGGAGCAAATGTATCTCATCACGTTCGCACTTCTTATTCGGCCATTCCAACTTCTTCTCTCCAAAGCGCGTTCTCATGTTGGAATCATCAAATAAGCTGTTTGTATCCTGTTACTTTCATACAACGGCACTCTTGATCTGATGCTGCGTTGAGTTGACCACACCCAGCGGGAGACGTGGTGCGCGCTCAGTTTCCTTCCGCGATGCTTCAGACATGTTACAATCGTACGCTGGACCACTTTATGCATCCGAATCATGACTCCATTCAATACCGCCAAGAACGCCTATTCCGGCTGCATTTGAGACGGGCTCTCGCCGGATGAAGGTTCGTCGATCCCAGCGATGCCCAGCCACTGATTGAATCGGGGCCAGAAATGGCCCATGTACCCTGACAGCATCCGGCGACAGCAGCACTACTTCAGCACCGGCGCCGCCCTCCCCGTCAACGCTCGACAATATCAGTCCGGTCCTGCCGCCGATATCGCTTCCACCCTGCCATCCTGCCTCCATCTCATCAACGGGGATCACGCTGTTCTCGACCTTACACCATCTTCATGACTGTGAGCGGACACTATACAATGCCCGACGCCCTCCGCTCCGCCGGCAGCCAGCAGACGTCTTCAACGTGGCGACTCTTCTCCTTGGCAGGGCTCCTGATCGGATGCAGATGGCGTCGACGCCCTGGAGTGTACGCCGCAAGTATATAATACCCACAGCTGGTGGCAGGCATCTCGCAACAGTTTAGGTGGTCTAGTGGAAGATAGCGCTAGTGTTAAGCCGGTTTTCATTAGGATAAAGAGTTTTTTTTTTTTTTTTAAGATGTACAAAGGCGCTGAGCAGTGGTTTGGGTACCCACCATAGCCCTGAGTGGTCGATGGTAATATAGCCGCTGAAGAGGGACCGGAAACACGTGTATCGCACACAGCAGGCTTCATATCTCGGTCTGACTTAAGCTCAAAAATCCGCAACAAGCCACAGCCTACCATATGATGCGCTTCTTCCACACGCCACTATAATAGAAGGTAGGCCACTGGGGTCGAAGGGATATTCTATTGATTTTATATACTCGCCCCACCTCTTTCCCTTTAGATCTCTCAACGCCGTATTAGCTCCCTTTTTAGAAAGTAAACATTTAAGTAATTACTTGTCTGTTTATTTATTGGCCACCCTGCCTTAAACAGACATGTGGCGGCTTCTCTGTACCCCAACCAGGGTGGGATTGCACACAACCGACTTAAAATAGTTAGCAAAATGGTCTGCTAGTTAGCTTGGCAATCCATCCGAATCGTGAATCAGTATCAAAGTCTCCAAGGTGGAGATTTACAATTCCTGGGGAGCAGTGACTATATCATCTCATCAACTACATTGACTGGGTTGCGTATAACCCTATGTCAATAGCGAAATCTTGTGCATTTGTAGTTGGGGAATCGATCCAGTCATTGAACTCAACTTTGTACTTTGTCGGGACAGACCAGCCTACTTGGAAACACCAATACTGATTAGGTGCTGAAGCCTTGACCCCAACTGATCCGTCCTGCTCAACGCTCCGTGGACCAGATATTTCTGGCATGCAATCTTTCGAGTATAGCGGAATTACCATATACCAGACAGAAGCTGCTGCCCGGCCCGGTTACTCAAGAGCCACAGCAAGGAGCTGGGAACGCCCAGGTTTGAAAAGGTGAAATGGTGGTCGCTGAGAATAGTTCGGCTAAATGAAGCAGTAAGAGGCTATAAAATACTTATTTCGGCCAGAGGCGGCGATGATATTTGGAGACAAAGCATGTTGACGGCAATGCCAGGACTCCAAAGACTATCGTGTCGTTTTGTTTTCCTTCCTTCTATTCACCCTTCTTATCTACCGCGTACTGCACAGACACAGAAGGAAGTCTTTCTTGAGACACTCTTCATGCCGGGACGCTCAACCGTACTTTCATGATCGCGTCCGTCCAGTCCCAATCAGCGGATCCAGAATCTTGACCGCCCTCTCATAGCACGTAAACAGGATGCCGCCGCTGAAAATTGTCCTCCCCAGCCTCATCACCGTGCCCCTCCAGAAGGTCCTAACGCCGCCATCCTCCCAGATGCCCCTAATTGCCTGCACCGTAGTCTCGCCCCTCGCGCTCTGACACCGCGTCTTGATCGTATCAAACGGCTGCGTCGCATACGTCGTGACGATGCCGGCCACGCTCCCGTTCGCGAAATTGACGGCGGCGGTCTGCTCGATGTGCCGCACGCGCTCGGCGTCCTTCAAGATGTTGTACGTGCCCATGCGGCACGCGGTCGCGCTCGCCTGCTTCATCGTCGTGCCCGCAAACCCCCTGTACAAGCCGCGCACCACGCCGTCATCGCGGACGACGCCGCCGATCGCCTTGACCAAGCTCCCCTGGAACCGCCGCTCCCCGCCGCTGCGCGCGTCGTCGATCAGCGCCGTCTTGACGCGCTCGGTCGGCGTGACGGCCGTGATGGACGCGACCACGCCCGCCGTCATGCCCGCGCCGAGGTTGCGCAGCGGCGACAGCGTGCCCGTCTCGCCGTCCGCGAACGCGTTCTTGATCACGTCGAACGACAGGAAGCGCACGCCGTCCTTGCCAACGGAGCCGATGACGAGGGAGGTGCAGCCGGCGTAGAGGGCCCGGGGGCCTTCGTTGCGCACGACGTCGCGGATGACGAGGAAAGGGTTGGGCGATTTGCGCGGGGTGGCGGCGGCGGCGGCGGCGGCTTGCTCGTTGCGCAGCTGAACGCGGGTTTTGGCGAATTCGAAGGGGTAGGTTATCGCGGCTTCGATGGCGCCCGCAGTGCCGCCTGCGAGGAGCGAGACGTGCGCAGGTGTTTGGGGGGCGTCGTCGCCGGCCATTGGGACGGTTGCGAGCGTGGGCGGGAGATGCGCGGGCGCGGGGAGATATATGTGCGCGGATGGCCAGCGGTGGCTACATTGTCGGCTTTGCGTGTTCTGGAGCTGTCTTGTGAGCCGAGGTGGGTATGAATGACGTCGTCAGGGTGTTGCAGTGACCGACAATCTGGTGTTGATCTCCCGCCGGCCGGGGTTTGAGCTTCGTGACGTCACTGACAGCTGCCGTTTTATTCAAAGTAATCTTATCCACCGTCCAGATATATAATGGACTTTGCTCTGTTGTTAGTGTGCATATGCGAAAGAGTGCTCTTTCACGGTGGAGCTCATCATGAGGTTTTCCACATCATATACACTCTCCCAGGCTCAACCTTTTGTTGCACACCGTGAGTAAAGTGCTCACCCATATATGTTGCTTCTGCCCTTAAACTGCTTCTGGAAATAATGGTGAATATGTACAAAGTTGGCATCCGACGCCTTTCGAAGTCCGCTTCGCGTCATATTAAAAAAAAAAAAAAAGGAAGTCATAAAGCAAGTCCATCTCATGCCCATCCAGCCGACCACTCCCCCAACACATCCCCACCCTCACGTTCAACGCTCTTCTACTGGCAATCCGTCCCATCCTCCCCGCTATCCTCCAACCCCACCACCTGCGGATTCATATTATAAATCCCGTCCGGACACCCCTCCGACACGCACCGTCCCCCGGCCGCAACCTTCACCACCTTCCCATTCGCATCCACGACCTCCAGCCGCTGCTCGCCGGCCTTCAGCCCATCCACCTTTCCGTAATTTAGCCCGGCCACCAGCTCCACGCTCCCAATCTCCTCGCCCGCGCTCAGCAGGCGCGCCTTCCACCCTTTCGCTTCCTCGCCTACCACTACCGCCCAGTTCAGCACATCTTCCCCCTTCGCCCATCCGTCCGGCTTCGCGTACACGCCGCCGTTGCCCTCATTCGGACATGTCGCGCTCTGGAGGATTGCCTTGTACCACAGCGCACCCGTGGCGGCGTCAGTGGCGGGTGCCGGCCGCATGGCGGAGGCAGAGGAGGCATTGGCGCGGAAGGCGGCGGCGAAAGACGAGATGAGCGGCAGCCAGCCGGTGTGCGGGGCGAGGGTCTGCGTGGCGTAGCGGGCGGGATCGGCGTCGGTGTTCTGCTCCGGCCAGAGGGAGCCGATGTAGTGGGATTCGGGGCCATCGTTCTGAAGTGGTGGTTGGTTGTGTTAGTGGAGGTGTTGATGCGCGCTTTGTCTGGTGGAGAGATGGGAGGGAGGATATAACGAAAAGAAAAAGGAGGTTCAGAATAAGACGCACCCAGGTGATGAATTCGGCGTACTCGGGCGCCGGCGCCATCTCGAGCACGTTCTTCATGCGCTCCGGCAGGTTCAGCTCGCCCGCGCGGTACAGATTGGTGTTGTACTGCAGAAGCACACCAAACGTCAGCACTACTCTCTCCATCCACACACACACGCCCTCCACTTACCGCGTTCTTGTACTGCAACGCACTCAGTCCCACCATGTAATCCTTCCCCCGGCTCGCCGCCCCCTTCGCAACGCCCACATCGGGCCCGACGTCTCCAGGAAACGCGCCGCCGTACCCATTCCGCTCCGGCCACGCAGCCTCCCAGCTAAACAGCCCATCCAAAACGCCGCCCCAGTGATCCCACCAGCCAGTCGCGGCGTCGTAGTACCCTTGCGTCTGGTCGAAGTCCGGCACGAAGTACACCTCGTTCCCGAACACGCGGCCGCGCCACTCGTCCCACGTCTCGTTGCTGAGCCCGCCGTCCGAGAAGGTGCTGACGAACGGGTAGCCGTGGGCGCCGCCGCGCGCGTACGAGGCGTGCGCGGTGTATTTCTTGAGCAGTGCGTCGTAGTCGGCCAGGGAGGCGCCGGCGCCCAGGCCGGCGGCGAGGTCGAGCGAGAAGAGCAGCGTGAAGGAGGGCGTCGAGGGCGCGTGCGAGAAGAGCGACGAAACGGTGTTGGTGACGTAGGATTGGCGTGGGTCACCGATGTTGAGGACGAAGCCGTCGAGGCCGGCGGCGGCTGCCGTCGTGATGTCGGTGGCGGCGTGGGCGTCGGTCGTGGTGCCGACCTGTGAGAGTTGGAGTGTTAGTGGCGGGGTTTCTTCTTCCAAGAAGCTAGCTTGAACACTGGAGCGAGGAAGGGAGGGTTAGAGACGGAGGAGAATAGGTGTTGTGGATGGGTGCGAGGTGCTTGGCTCTGAAAGGGGAAGCTTGGAGACAGCACATGACGAACGCCGGATATGCTGAGACAGGGAAAAAAAGTATAGACCAGGTATCCTCCTGACAGGGCCTACCATGTAGTGTGCAAATACTGCCTTAGCAGCAGCAAGGTGAGTACAGTACAGGACCGAGCTTGTCACAGCCGCCAGGGCCGAACGCAAGCCGAAGTGGCACGTCATTCCGGATGACAGCAAGATAAAGCAGCAAAAGTGTATTCTGAAGCCAGAGGAACTTCTCTGATACTCATGGACCACAAACGAGTACGCTGAGTACATATATACGTTCCACAAGAGTGCAGGGCGACGACGCCCCAAGGTCATCCAGGGCGATCCTGCCACCTGACAGCCACAACCCACCTCCTTCTGCAGAAGCACCTCTTCTTTTCGAGCAGGGGATGGCGCGGATGAGCACGCAGAGAGCAGCGTTGCAGTGGTGTCGACCAGTGAGGGCTGGTGGCCGCCCTTCCTACGGCATCTCCACTTTCCGGTTGAGTGAACACGTTGAGGGTGCCCTCGGCGCTTGTTGGAAGCTACCTTCTTCTTTTTGCCATGGTAAACCTTCTCGTACGTCTTGAATGGCTGGCTGGTGGCGGGGCAGAAGGGGCGTTGCTGGTCCTGCAGACGCCGCCGACGCCAGCATGTCTCTCGCAGGGAGACATGTGCAGAACGGAAACACTGCACGTATGACACGGCAGACAGGTCATGTTGTCGACATTGCCCGATACAGCAGCTACCACTTCTGTTTCCTTGCCAAAGAGGGAAAGATGGGCTCTCGGCCACTGGGAGTAAGTGGTCGAGGCGTGTGGGGAAATGCGAAGGGACGGACGCAGGCAGCTGACGTTGCAGGTGCCGTGCCTGCGGAGAAAAAAACGGCCGGTGACACGGCGTCGTGGTGGTCGTCGCTCTCTGCAGGCACAGAAATCTTCTGGAAAGGGCGGGCGCAAGGAACATGCTTGTTCGGGGTCAGATGGGCAGGCGCCACGGTGGTGCAAGGGAGGCGTCAATCTGCACATCGTGTCTCAGAAAGAGGACCATGCTTGCCCTCCAGATAATCCACAGCGAGCAGTCGAACGAACCCGCACCGCAAATATCATACCGAGTAAGCGCAGCAACACAGACTGAAAGTTGTAGAGAGACGGAGAAACTACGCAAAGTCGATGATGGCGAGACCCGCAGCAACCAAGGAACACTCCTTCCGGAGAAGAAGCAGAAACATGTCCCGAGGATTCTCGAACTCGCCATCGGCCGCACTCAGTTTGAAACGCATCAGAAGAGACCGGGCATGCAGGCCGAGACCCCGTCTCGGGCTCCCGGCCCGTGATCGGTGCAGCTCCTCCACTCGGGGGTTTTCTGCTCACCGCTCGGGCTGTCACGGTAACATGGTCCTTCTCTCACGAGCAACGTGGCCACTGACCGAGGCGGCAGGTGCCCGACGTCCGGTCCACGCGATCACTTTTTCTTTTCGGTGCGGGACAAGTTCTTCGGGGTTGGTGTGGGTCTTGACGGACGGCGACGACGACCTACTTCGCCTGCATTGGCACTGCTCAATACCGCCCTCGTTGATGGCTTTTTGAGAACATGCTTCTGCTTGCTGACTGACGGCTGGCGGGCGGGTGGCTTGGTGCTGGAGCGGAGAGCCGTTTCGTCGGCGTCATGAACGGGACGGCAAAGTTGCGCGTATGCCTCGTGCAGAACGTGATTGGCGGCAACGTGAGCCGAGGGCTCGGAGCGCAGGCGGCGTTCCCATCATGGAGTAGGGCTGACATCAGCTGCGCAGGTCCGAGACTGGTAGAGGGCGAATGGAAGGATGTGGCCAAATGGTTGGGAGGGGAGTGAATATCAGTGACTTTGGAGCCGGCATTGCAATATGTGTTGTGCTCGACATGTTAATGAGACCGCCTTTCTCAGAGGACTGATAGAGAAACACCATCCTCCGGGTAGATAGGCGACTTCGGGCACCCTCATTCTCAGACGTCGTCTCCGTTTCACTGGATAAAGGCACATCACTTCTCGTACAGTGACCCGGAATCCAGGTACCCAGCACAGTCCTGGCCGGCAAGACGCCCCAGATCGGTGCGGACCGAACCGCCTCCACATGCACCATTGGCCAGGTCTGAAGAGCCAAGCGTAGCGCGGCGGGGTACTTTTAGGTAATAGGATAGCGTTGCGCGTTGCTACACCGTCTGGCCCATCATGCACGTGGTCGCAGATTCCCTTTTGCCGGAATAGGTGCATCCGACGTATAAGGACGACGAAACAAGGGTTAAGTGCGCACATCTAGTTCGTGAGAGCGTCAGTTTCGGGCAGCAGGCAGGGATTGCGTGCGGGCGGGGGTGCTTATACTACGCTGTGCAGGGATTGTGACATGCGCGTGCCCTGCTACTTCACCACCTCGACAGTGCTACGCTCGCGCCTCGAGCCATACACTGCCAGCCACGCCGGCGGCCATGTCTCATGTGCTTGGTCTTGGTAGCTCTGTAGTTCTCTTCCATCTGATTTACCCCGCGCAATCTGCGGGAAGGATCTCGAAATTCGCGTCACGCTTGCCTGCCATTAGCGCTTCTCGTCGCATCACGCCTCACCCGCAGCAGGGCGTGGAGGAGTGGGATTGGTGTTTCGGCTGCTGGCCGCTAAGCTTAACCCATAGCCTTAAAAGAACCGCAGCCGTGTGCCTGTTCCTCCGGCCAGCCTTGTGGCCTGCTGTGCCTGAAAAGGCAGGTCCCAACATGCGCGTGCAGACGCGAGGTTCTTCCACATCGGCCGCACTGCGCCGTTTCGGCCTTCGTAACATGTGATAGCAGGCGACGGAGCGAATGGACAGTGGGCTGCGTTGTGGGGCATTCGAGGCGGCGCGTGATGCAAAAGAGTACCTGGACGTTGCCTGAGCAAGTCTCTTCTCGATTGCAGATTCGCTGGAAGCAGTGACCGCTCAGAAATTCTCCAGACGTACTCTCGGCAAAATCTCATGAAACATCCGCCTCCTGCCCTGGTGGCGCTTCTGCTCTGCGTCTGCGCCACACCGAGGGCTGCAGGCTCGGCTGTCGAGCTCCTTGCCCAAAAGGGCAAATTTTGGGCGGGGAGATGGGACAATGCCCCGACGACGCATGTCAGCCTGGGCAGCGTACACTCTGTGCGGGAAGATGCAAGCAGAGATACTCACGGGAAACCCCCCCATCGTTGCGTCAATCAGCGTCGAGCCCGAAGCACTTTCCCCTGCCGCACCGGCTCCACGATTCGTCACTCACGACAACACCGTCCCGTCTCTCACGAGAGCCACACAGGATGCACGCGAATCTCACCCAATTAGCAAGCTCTTGCCAAATCATCCCAGAGAAGGTCCCGGGAGCAGTAATAAGACGCAGACCCCTCCAGGAAAAGAAGACAGACTCGTGCACACGCGTTCCTCAGGCATCAAGCCCCCGCCAAATCCAGGGACGAGAAAACCAGCACGGAACATCGCGCAAGCACAGTGTCGAAAACAAGCGCACACGAGTAAGACGGCACCAGCAACAGGAACACGCCCGTTTCAGGCGCTGCACGGCGGGCCCGGATAAAGCTCGCGCAATCCCCTCACCGACAGTAGGCAAAAAAAAGCACAGTCAGTGGGTCCGTCCCGCTCTCCACGTTTTCTCTGTCGCAAGGGGGGCAAGAAGTGGAGGTCGTGGCTCTCCCGGTCGGTCTGATCTCTGGTGGTCACTGCGCCGGGGGATCGGCGCTAGGCTGGAAAGGGGAGGGAGGCCTGAGGTTGCTCTCCTGCGGCGTCAACGTCCTGCGCGCGGTCGGCCGGGACTTTCGGAGGGGGCGGCTGTCGACGGGATGGAACAACATTCTGCCAAGGACGTTTGAACTTGTCGGGAGAGGGGTGACTCAGGGCTTGGGATCGAATGATCATAGTGTGGGCGTGGATGAACGTTCTGCCGTGCGTTACACACGGAGGAACATTTCGCATGATTCGGGGTGGGAACGAAAGAGCTTTAGAAGGAAGATAATTAGAAAGTATATTCGCCACGCAAGAACACACGGAAAAACGAAAAGGATCGAAGACCCGGTAACGTGGCACGCCACAGACCCGAGTAGTAGCAAACGCTGATCGACCACACTATCGCCTTTGAAGGATCCATGCTATGGGTAGTAGGGAAGAACGATGAGAAGTGCGGGAATCTGAGATAAGATTTAATGGAGAAGGCGGGAAAAGATGTGCAGTGATGTCCGCAAACAAAAATCGGGATAACATTTGTACATGGCCATCGTATCTACGTTTCCCAGCAAACACCACGAAACTTCCTAGCCTCTCCCCACCTTCCTCGAATTTTCCCGACGATGATGCTGCAGTTCAGATAACCCGCACAGGGTGCTGAATCAGGATTGGTAAGTCTCCTCGGCGAATGGAGACCCAGCATTAAGTAGCCATGACTTGGCTTCTCGCTTTCCCCCCTTTTCAAAAACAGGCGCCACAGTAGGCAAGGAAGTTGTGCTGGGTAAGGGGAATGTAGTCTACATAAATTGCCAAGAGATGAGGGTATAAATTAGGAAAGTTTGTGGATAGAGTACCAGGTGTGTGAATGTGTAGGTTGTATGCAAGTCAGCACTCGAAAAAAGCAGTAGTAACAGTCTGGACCTTTCAGTGCTAGATTCGCTCCGAGGGTATAATGAGAATCCAAAAATAAGGGCACAAAAAATTAGAGAAAATAATGCGGGTTCCACGTGTCCGTGGAAGGGCAGCCACCGTGCTCCGGAAGAGCCAGGGCCGCGGCGACTGCCAAGAGGGCGTGAATACGCCTTTCCGATCTCGATCTGTTCCAACGATTTGCCAGGCATCCACTTGCCGGCACGTCCAACCACATGAACAGGATATTCCGCCTATTTGATGTGCTTGAACATTTCGTCCGCGCCGAGCGATCCGTCGTTGATGTCTGTTCCCAGCTTCTTGAGCTCCGGCAGCTTCGGTGGAGGCGGACCCTTCTTCGCGGACTTCTCCTCCTCAATGGCGCTGCCGTTGTGGAATTCGCCAGCTTCGGCAAGGCTGCCAATACCGAACATTGTACTCGCGCGTTTGTTGAACCAACTTCCGCTCTTCCTGCGCTCCCGGGCGCCCGGCCGGGCGTTTGCAGATGCGTTTGTAGTGGTGGAACTCTGGGGGCTGGACGGACGACCGTTCCGTAGGCTGTCGGATGAAGAGGCAGAGCGGAAGCCGAGGAAGCGACGCATGGACGACGGGCGCTTGCCGCCAGAGTTGCTCTCGGTTGTCGGGGTCGGGCTCAAGGGGTTTTTGGAGCCGGGCGAGCCGGGCTTCGTGTGGGCGGTGGCGACGCTCTCAGTGCGCCCGCGAGTGACGCCATTGCCATTGGAGGAGGAGCTGTGGCTGGGGTGGTCCATGGGGTCGGTGGGGGTGGTGTCATGAGGTGAGGTGGGATGCGACGACAGAGGACCGCCTCCGGGAGTGGGCGGGCGGCCTGGTGTGGCAGGCGGTGATTCGGGCGGAGCGGGGATGTCAGTCCCAGCGGTGAGGGAGAAGTCGATGGGCTTGATCTCGAGGGGGATGAAGGAGGGCTTATTAGTACTGGAGGGCGCCATCTTGGGAGGCGGCAGGGTAGTCCTCTTCCAGAGTGCTTGGGCGCTGCGTGCCTGAGGGCTGCAAGGTGCTGCAGGCGGGCAGATGACGGCAGAGTGAAGCAAAAGAGCGGTCGAGGGTGAGGCAGCGCGTGGAGACCCTGATCTGCTGGGGGACGAAGCTGGTGTGATTTGCGCGTTGCGGGGACGGGAGCCGGACAGGGGAAGCTAGTCGCGAGCGAGAGTGATGGTTTGGAGCTGAGAGCGAGCGGAGGGGCGCGGTGAGTGTCAGGGTCTGGCGCCAATGACGGAGGAGGACTTTGTGGAGGACACGCGAGCCGGCGCCTGGTCTGGGAGAGAGGAGTGGGACGTGGATGGCGTCGGACGGGCGTGGTGAAGGGAGAGCGAGCCGTGGGCCTGCGCAGCCAAGGAGGGCAAAAGCGACGACGCCTGCAAGACACCGGCAACAGGCGCGCCTGCTGGACCCTGCACCGCCGCCCGCGCCCTCCAACGGCGATCGGCCGCGCAAAACCCTTCGGATTTTTTTTTTCTGCGCCAGCCTGTTTCAGGAATTCAAGATCATGGCAGACGAGCCGCAGCCCAAGCGGATGCGCAAGGACGAGGACCGCGCCTACCACGAGCGCTTCATGCGCGAGGCCCTGCTCATGGCCGACCTGGCGCTGCGCACCGACGAGACGCCCGTCGGCTGCGTCTTCGTGCATGACGGTCGCGTTATCGGCCGCGGCATGAACGACACGAACCGCTCGCTGAACGGAACGCGTCACGCCGAGTTCGTTGCCATCTCGCAGATCCTCGCAACCCATCCCGCCAGCGTCCTGCGCGAGACCGACCTCTATGTTACCGTCGAGCCGTGCGTCATGTGCGCCTCTGCCCTGCGCCAGTTCGGTATCAGGGCCGTCTATTTCGGCTGCTGGAACGACCGCTTTGGTGGCACCGGGGGCGTTCTGAACATCCACAGCGAGTACGTGCACGCCCCACCATCTGCCGCCGCTGAATCGTGTCTGACCAACAAGCAAAAGTCCGAGTGTCGACCAGCCGTACCCGGTCCATGGCGGAATCTTCAGAGAAGAGGCCATCATGTTGCTGCGCAAGTTCTATGTCCAGGAGAACGTGAAAGGTGGGTTGCAGCTGATCAAAGCCGTTGCACACGGGATGCTGATGTCGTGCAGCTCCTGAACCGAAGCAGAAAGGAACGCGCGAGTTGAAGACGGAGATCGTGCCGCTTGCCGTGGGCAAGGAGTGACCAAGAGCGGAGCTTAGATACCCCAAGATATAGTACAGTGTCACATTTCAGACCCAACGCCTTCTTGAAAATGCCTTTGTTGCCCCGTCGCCAACGCCCACGCTATGCTCTATCATACGATCAGGTCGGAAGAGGCAGATGCTTATAGCTTGCCGTCGTGTTCGCCGGGCAGCCTCTTGACCCGCTTCTGCTCCCAGTCGTCGAGGTCTTTTGCAGCCAGTCTCTGTCACAAGCCCTGTCAGCACCCGCACAACCTCCACATAGCCTGCCACCCCTGATTGGATGACTTACGTAGTACTCTTCCTTCATGTCCACTTTCCTGCGGTCCTTGCCAATGCCCAGCTCCTCCTCTCGTGTCATCTGCCGGATCTTGCGGTCGTGTCGCTCGTAACGCAGGGCCGTTGCGGGGGTCAGAAAGAAGCTCCCAGCAACCATTGTGGCGATGAATGGCAGGCCGAAGAGAAGAAACGGATGCTTCTGCATCTGGACTCGGTATTTGGCGGCAAGGCTGTTCTGCGCGGCGGACCCACGGAATTTTTTGGACTGAAATGCCATCGTGACGAGGAGACGCGTGATGTTTCTGAAGAGAATGAAGCCGACGGTGAGGTGACGCGAGGTGTCAGCGAGAGTAGCAAGCGTTGCGGTGGAGAATCGGGTGAGGTGATTGGGAAGAGGTGATTTGCGTCCGGATCGTCGTTGCAGCGGGCATGATGCGCCGCCGACAGCTGAGGCGATAAGGACGCTATCGCCATGTGATCGCGTGCCACCTTTTCCACTCTCCTACGCGTCCAGACTCGTCCCCCGACTTCCTGCGCCGTCCTCGTTCTAACCCCGTTGCCGCCTCATGGCCCGCCGCCCGGTCTAACGCCTCTTGCTCCCCGGACATGGCTCGCAGAACAGGCCACCCGGTCCAGCGCGTCGCAGGCCACAGCAACGGGGTCCCGCCGCCGTCTACCATCGCCGCTCAAATCGTCAACAACCATTCTCGCGCCCATGATGCTCAGCAGCCCACCAACAACGCGCTCTTCGGCCAGCTGCTGCAGGAGTTCCTCTCCGATACTTCCGCTGAAGAATCCAGCGCCGAAACCAATCTGCAGCTGGTTTCTGTTGTTGTCGAGGCTGGATTCAATGCTCTTCTGAAAGAGAATCCCTTCGGCCAAGATGTCCTGCTCTCTCAGGCAAAGGATGGCGTCTCCGTGATCCGCATCACTATAGAACGCAACCCCGAGCTCCTATTTTACTCTAAAACCGAGAGCTCTGGGTCTGTGGATCAGCCTGTTCTTGCTGCGAAGCTCCTGCCAACACTGTTTTCTTTGCTGTCTCGTCCATCACTCGCGTCGCTGCACGGTGACCTGCGCGATCTCCTCTGTTCTTTTTTGCGTTCACTCTCTGCAGGAGCTTCTACCCGGCGCTACGCAAATGTCTTATTTGAGACATATTATGCTTCCGTGAATGGTTTGTTTTCTTGTGTTCTTCTCGCCTCAAGAACTTGCTGACCGCATCAACAGCCATCGTAGCGGCTTTGGAGACCCACAGCACTGCCAAGTCTCTGCTTCCTTCGTTCAGAGTTACATTACCGCCACCCAATTCCGTCCTCCGATTGTTGCCCGAAGGGAGGCCGACTATAGCGATTCCTGAGCACTGCCAGATGGAAATCAGCAGCGCCTTCCAGGCCATAAACCTTGCACTTGCGCTTCTGTTTCCTATGTGGAAAATCCTAGATTCATCATCGACCATGTCCCTCATGGGTGCTCTCGGTTCAGCCATGCCTATGTTGGCTGCTGATTGCCTGAGTCGACTTTGGGCGCGCTGTGAGCCGTTGAAGGTTTTCAAGGTTACTCGAAGAGATCAGCTGGATACGCTTTTCCTGTCGTTCCTCTCTGTCCTAAAACTTTTTGTCCCAGAGGCTGCCGGTGTTCCTACGGAAGTCACCCTCGGTCCCAGGATTCCTACAGCTTTCTATGAGACACTCTCCGAGCTTAGCGAGCACATATGCCGATTACCATCATCCCCTGAAGTTCAGCTGGAACTCTCCCATATTCTCCTCTCACTGGCATGGTTCGATCGGTCACGCAAGGAGAATGGGTTCATGGCTTATGAGGGAAGTTCCTTGCATGATGAATTGCTTTTTCCCATCCTCGAAGCTATTGCCCAGGACAAATCTGTGGTAGCAGAGCTTCAGCCTGATCTGCGAGTAAGTTTTCTTTGCTCTTCTTCGTTCCCAACACCATTGAGCTAATGAGAATAATAGAGTGCCATTGCTCTATGTACCAGGAGACGCAGCTACGAAAGCGATGCTCATACTGAATCGGCACCCCACGTGCGACCAGAATGGGGTCGAAAGACAACAAGTTTCGAGGACAGCCAGCTACTGGAAAGGTTCTCGGAGCTGCTGCTTGAAAATCAACACGAGGAGTTTCCAGATAGCGAGAGACCTCGTAAGCGGCAACGGCTTGATGTTCCGAATCTAAAACCCGGTCATAAGTCTCTTTTCAGCCACCTCATGACCACCGTTAGCATGCATCTTGCATCGTCCGGCGAGCCGAATCTCGAGGATGTCTTGGCCGGTGTGAAGTATGTCCCACACGCTTTCTGAATTGATTATTACTAACATTTGCATAGGGATAACTTCCCAGCTTTGTCTGAGAACGACCAATGTAAAGCTCTCACTGCACTCATGAGGTTGCCATGTGCGGCGGTTGGTACACTACAAGCGGACGTACTCAGCGACGGCGAGATCATCAGCATGAATTGCACTATCTGCGACGGAGGCCATGATGACGAAACTCAGAGCAATCATCTGTTTTGGAATAGACAAAGTACCGACGACTCGTGGAAGATTGCTGTTGAAGTTATGGAAAAAATCATCGACTCTCTGGAAGTCCATCGACCAAAGCGGCCAAGGGTTCTGGCTGTCGCAAGTATCAGAAGCTTGTTGATCCACATCAATGATGGGGATTCGTTGAGCCTCCAAAAGTCCGCACTCCCTTTATGGTGCTTGAAGTCTTTGAAAAGCTCTCTCAGAGAGCTGCGCATTGCTGCCGGGTAGGTTTTGAGTTACACTCTGTCTGGAAACTCGCTAACGATCCCAGTCTTGCACTCCCGGCTTTTATGCGTAACGAAGTTCCAGAGAAGACACGTCGAACAAACCGCCACAGGTGCCTCAAGTTCATGATGGAGATCGCGGCCAGAGGTGATCTGGGAGAGCAAGAGACGCTGATCCTAGCACTCGGTCAAGTGGCGAGGTAAGTCCTAGGCCCATTTGTCACATTACAAGTTTACCTGACAGCACTTATAGGGTTTGCGACGATGATGAGCTCATCGTGATTCTTAGGCAATTAATCAGCTTTCTCGGTCACCCCCATCAACTGATCTACGGGGTAGCATATAATGAAGTGAGGATCTTATCTTTCAATTGAGCTGCATAACATTGACTTGTGACAGCTCGCGTCTCTTGCCGAATCATCCAATCAAAAGCCCTCGGAACTGTTCCGGCCTTTCTGGAGGGAGCTAGGCTTTGAGGTGTTCAAAGATCTCTGCGTCCTTCCGCAGAAGGCGCAGCTTCTCTCGGAGTTACATGATACGACTGTCAACCATCTTATTGAAAGGACGCAAAAGGAAATTCTCCCCTATATCGTCTTGGACAAGAAACGGGATGTGCTCAAAAGAATTGCAGCAGCTCGTGGCACAACTGTTCAGGATGTATGTCTACAACCCAAAGAGAACCTCGCCGCCATTTTGGCCAGACTCCTGATACATCCTGCCGATGATATTGAAAGCTCTGCTACCGCCATCTTGACCGACTCGGTCCCTGAATTTGCGAAGGAGGACTTGTCTAGTTTGGTCAAGATACAACCAATACTCATCGCGTGTGAGATTCTTGTGGCCGCCGCGATGGAGGAGAGTGCTGCAAAGAAGCAGGTAAGAATCATCTACGAACATGCGTTTCAGTCATATTGATTTGGATAGATTCATCAAGCATTTTACACATTTGCTGCGCTCGCGGAACGGCGAACTGGAGCGTCAGGCAGACAGATCACGAAAGAAACCAAGGCTGTGGCTCAGTTCTTTGAGAACCATATCCTCGGTATTATGGCCCACTTTTCCAACTTCATTGATAGCTCGAAGGATCCTCAACCTCTTTCGGAGAGAAATAGGTACCTTGGGGCTATCGAAGAGCTTGTTATACTGGCAAAAACCAATGTCAGCCCGGCATTGCCTCAGGTAATTCCGCAACATCTGCCGAGAGATAACCGAAACTGACGCCTACAGATTCGCGCATGTCTTCAATCCGCCTTTGACGTCCCTCAACTTTGCAACAGGGCGTTCTCGGTCTGGGTGTCCCTCCTGGATGCAGTTCACAAGGATGAGATCGAACCATTGATTGATCAGACTTTTTCTGTGGTTGTCCGCTACTGGGACTCCTTCACAACCGATTCTCAGGAGAGAGCATACATGGTCGTTTCCGAGATGGTTCAAAAGCATAACACTCTTCTACAAGAAAGGATTGGGCTGCTACCCTCATTGAGCACAATTCCTGTGTTCAGCAAGATTGAGGCTGAGATCAGTCGATTCCGTGGGAAGGCTGAGGTTAACCAGCTTGAGGCTTTTGCAAGACGTTGCCGGAACGAGAACGCAGCTGTTGTGGCACAAGCCCTGCAAGAATTGAAATCGCACCTCGAAAAGAATCAGGAGCAGATCCACGACACGACAACCAGTCAGCATCCAAGTTCAGTTCTTGCAGAGCTTTGTCGATCCATCCTGGATGCTTCTGTCAGATTTACCGAAGGTCATCCGGAGATCGCCGTCCTGGCTGCGGAGTGCCTCGGTGTTATTGGCTGCTTGGACCCTTCTCGCATAGAGACTATTCGGCCGAGGCGGGAAATTGTTGTGCTATCGAACTTTGACCGCGCTGATGAAGCTGTGGAATTCGTGGCCTTCATGCTCGAAACTGTTTTGGTGAAGGCCTATCACTCAGCAACGAACGCAATCAACCAGGCATATATTGCCTACGTGATGCAGGAAATGCTCAGGTTCTGTGGTTTCAGCAACGAAGCAACTGCGTATCGTCCTCGTTCTTCTCAAGGGAGTCCGACGTACAGTAGATGGATGGAAATCCCGGAGACAGTGCGGAGTACGCTAACACCTTTCCTGAATTCGAAGTACGAGATCAAGCGCAAAGTCACCATGAAAGCTACTCAAGAATATCCGATCTTTAAACCAACCATCACGCACGCCGTGTGGCTCAAGGAATTCGTCTTTGATTTGCTTCTGCGCGCAAAAGGGGACAATCCGCAAAGGTTGTTTCCAGTACTCTCGAGAATCATCAAGGATCATGACCCCTCTATTGCGACGTTCTTACTACCATTCGCAGTAGTCAACATCATCCTCGGAGGCACGGAGAAGGAGGTGGAAGAAATCAGCCAAGAACTTCTCATTGTTTTGGAAACTGAAGTCAAGGACTCGGGACCGAAATCAGAGAGCTTGAAGCAGTGCAGTGAGGTAAGTCATTCCGACTGACTTAACAGGTGATATAGCGCTGATACGTCCCAGAATGTCTTCGAGGTACTCGACTACATGTCGAAATGGTTGCAAGAGAAACGCAGGCAACTACACGAAGGCCGGGTCCTTGCAGCACGATCTGGGCGGGAGCCGTCTGAACTTGACGAAGTCACTGTTGTCGCTCAATTGAGCAGTGTGGAGCGCGTCTTACACTCGATCCCCGCTGAAGTCATTTCGCGTCGAGCTGTTGAATGTGGATCTTATTCACGTGCTCTGTTCCATTGGGAGCAGTACATGCGGCAGAAGAGAGAGCAAGCAGAGCTGTCCGAAGAGACACTGGATGAAGAGAGCCTCTATCAACATCTTCAATACATCTACACCCAAATTGATGAGCCTGATGGCATCGAAGGTATATCCGCGCATATGCAGATATTGGATCCAACCCAGCAGGTCTTGGAACACCGGAAGGCTGGTCGCTGGAGTGCAGCACAAAGCTGGTATGAGATGTCCTTGGCGGAGAAGCCGGATGACTCAGAGATCCAGTATCAGCTCCTCAATTGCCTGCGCGAGTCTGGCCAATATGGTACGTCTTGGAGCTCATTCTATGCTGGCACTGCTAATGATTTTATAGATTCACTTCTGGCACAGGTCGAAAGCTTCCAAAGATCGATGGGTTCTTGCACGCCCAATATATTCTCACTTGCAGCGGAAGCCACTTGGATTACCAGCAAATGGGATACTTGGGAACATCTCATGGCCAGTGCTGCACAGCAAGGGCGTAATGACATCAAAGATTTCAATGTCATTGTGGCCGAGGCTCTGCTGTTCTTACGTGAAAATGACGCCGAGAGCTTCAAGACAAGGATCGGTGGACTCAGAAATATGATTGCCGGGGGTCTTTCGCCTTCCACAACTGCCTCACTGCAAGCCTGCCACGATCCTATGCTGAAGTTGCATGTGCTATATGAGATAGAAGCCATCAGCGGAACTTCAGGGACGCAACTCAGTCGTGAGGAATTGATGAAAAATCTGGACCGGCGACTGGACCTTTTGGGTGCCTATACGGCTGAGAAACAGTATGTCCTCGGGCTAAGACGAGCGGCAATGCAGCTCTCATCCATCGGATTCAGCAACCTTGACCTTGCATCTTCGTGGCTCACAACCTCCCGTTTGGCAAGGAAAGCCAACCAGACAAACACTGCCTTCGATGCAGTCCTTCATGCCGCCAGACTTGGGGAAGGCGAGGCTAGAATTGAGCATTCACGCCTTCTTTGGAAAGAGGGTCATCACAGGAAAGCAATTCAGAATCTTGATGGTGCGATCAAGGCCAACCTGTTCACAGTGGGCGAGCAACCGCCGGCGACGGTTGGAGACAGTATATCCACCACAATTACTGAGCAGCAAAACCAGGTCGCAAACAAGCTTTCGGCACGAGCTCACCTTCTGAAGGCCAAGTGGTTAGACCAATCTGGGCAGTCGTCTTCGAGTACCATCATTTCATGTTACCACACTGCTATCAGGTACTATAACAAGTGGGAGAAATCGCATTACTATCTTGGGAAACATTACAACAAATTGCTCGAATCCGACAAGGCACAACCCAAAGTCAGCTTTTCAACCAAATGTGGTGAGCACAGCAGACTTATCATCGACAATTTCCTGCGCGCAATCATGTTTGGTACTAAGCACCTTCACGAGACCTTTCCAAAGATTCTCACACTCTGGCTTGATTTGGGTATGGAAGCTTCGAAGGATGTGCTGCCGAAAGACTGGGAGAGGAACCGTGAGCGCTACGAGAGAGAGTAAGTCCAGAAGTTCTCAGGGTTAGGTAATTCCAGTCTTGCTAACTGATACTAGGGAAAACATAGCTGTTGTTCGGGCTCATAAGCTTGAGCAAATCCACTCACAGATTACGAAGTATGTAATAGGCAGGCTGCCGGCCTACGTCTTCTACACCGCCCTACCGCAAATGATTACCCGGATCAGCCACCCGAATCCCAAGACGTATGACGTGCTTTCAAAAATTATTATAAAAGTTGCCGTCGCACATCCTCAGCAATCTCTTTGGAGCCTTTTCGCTGTTGTGAGATCCAAAAGTCACGACCGAAGTACTCGCGGTTCCCATTTACTATTGAAATTGAAGGTATGTATGTGCAGAATCCGTTTCCGGCTTGCTGATCCTCATGCTCGCACAAACAGGAAGCCGGGAAGAAGGCCAAATCGGATTCCTCAGGGCCCGACCTGAAGACATTGATCAATCAAGGCGAGCGGCTCTCGACAGCTCTGCTACATGCATGTGATGCTCACCTACCTGAGAAGCAATCACGCGTCAGCCTCTCCAGGGATCTGGGATTTCCGCATAAGCTGGCGCCGTGTGGCTTGGTCGTGCCTATCGAGACAACCATGGTGGCGAGTCTGCCACGTACCCAAGAGATTCCGCCAAGTAGATACAAAGCTGCCTTCTCGGGGACCGCCATCACGATTGCGTCCTTCAGTGATGATGTCCTCGTGCTCAGCTCACTACAACGGCCCCGCAAACTGACTGTACGTGGCTCAGATGGACGGCTTTACGGTTTGCTCTGCAAGCCTAAGGATGATCTCCGTAAAGACCAGCGGCTGATGGAGTTCAACGCCATGGTCAACCGGGCCCTCTTGGGGGATGTTGAGTCGAGCAAGAGGCGTCTTGACATCAAGACGTATGCAGTTACACCTCTGAACGAGGAATGCGGCGCTATCGAATGGGTCGAAGGCCTCAAGCCCATGCGCGACATTCTCCTCAAACTCTACCGTGATAAGAACGTCCGCATCGACTACACCACCGTGCGAGCAAGGCTCGATGAAGCGTGCCGCAGCCGCGATAACGTCAAGATCTTCACCGACGAAATCCTCAAGACATTCCGGCCCGTGCTGCACGAATGGTTCATCGAGACCTTCCCCGAGCCGGAAGCTTGGTTCGCGGCGCGACTCAAGTACACGCGGTCGTGCGCTGTCATGTCCATCGTCGGCCACGTACTCGGGCTCGGCGACCGCCACGGCGAGAACGTCCTGCTCATCGAGGACGACGGCCGCGTCTTCCACGTTGACTTCAACTGCCTCTTTGACAAAGGGCTCACATTCGAGAAACCGGAGCTCGTACCGTTCCGCCTCACGCACAATATGGTCGACGCAATGGGCGCGTATGGTGTTGAGGGGCCCTTCCGCCTCGCTGCCGAACTCACGCTGCGGCAGCTCAGGCAGCATATCGATACCTTGATGACGATATTGGAGACTTTCCTCTACGATCCCACGGCGGATTTCATTGGCAAGAAGAAGAGGATCGTGCGCAATGTGCCGAGTACGCCAGAGGAGGTGCTTGAGAGCGTCAAGAAGAAGGTGAGGGGCTTTTTACCCGATGAGACGGTGCCCTTGAGTGTGGAGGGGTATGTAGACGCGTTGATTGAGAGGGCAAGGGATCCGCATAAATTGGCCGCCATGTACATCGGATGGTGCGCTTTCTTTTGAGGGGTTTGGTCCGTGGTGGGGGTGGGGTGGGGTGTGGGTTTTTGAAGGGTGGAGGTGGAAGAGGGAGCGCGGTCGTCGCGGAAGACCACTTTATGGGGTCGCTGACCAACAAAAAAAGATCAGCGCCTTATGCTTTGAGAAGGGTCTTCAAAATGTGCGGGTGTCGCAGATCGGCTGATTTTATGTGTGGGATTCTGACGACCAGAATAACTTGACTTTCGCTTCTTTGGATTATACTACAGCCACGCAGAATGATCGGGCGTTCAATTCTGCTCCAAAAAAAAAAAAAAAAAAATAAAACAAAATACAATAAATACAGCCTTGATGTCAGAAGCCATTATACGTTTGAAGCAGCAGTCATCTAGACGAGAAAATCTGATGGTGACATGTGTGTACTTATGACTGCTTCAGCTCTCCTTATATCGGTGTTGCCGTGGTATGAATCTACAGCCATAAAGATAATAACAGATAAGGTTCCTCGCCTGCGGATTATTGCCGCATCAGAACGGCTATTTGGAGGGATTTTCCGTTGGCATAGGCATTTCTAACACCTGATTTCGGTAAACTGACACCTGACTTTGGTAAACTGACACCTGTTGCCTAATTAAGTAGTTCCGGTATATACCCGGGTTAGCGTCTTGGCAAGGAACACCAAAATCGCGTAACTATTATACAGCGCATGTAGAAGCGTGCATTATAGTAAGCAGTCGCTACAACATTACAAAACTTTTTCCTCTACTAAAACAAGACATTCTAAATCATTTGGCGGAGTTGCATTAAAATCGTACAAGTGCGCATTGTAGTGTGTTGCTAAAACCTTTGTGCGTAATAAATCGCTACAGAGCCTTTATATAGGGTAGGGTCTCGCTAAGCGCGGGCCGCCTCCCACCGCCTACTACTATAGTCTTAGTGCAGGGCCGGCTAGCGACGTCGGGCGTAAGTATAATTAACACCAACCAACACACGCGTCTAACTATACCCGCCCACCTTACAACGACCAATCAGCATATCAACCACCGACGCGGGCAGCGTTCCTACCGCTACGAGTAGCCTAGACGATGTCTTAGAAAGCTCTACGCACGCGGAGGAACATTTTCTAAGCGAAATTAGTACTATTCTAGGGCAGGTAACTCTAGCTATAGAATTAACGCGCGATACTAACACGGCCGCCGCCTCCTTCAACGAAACGTTTAACACTAACGACGAGACTAACGATAACGACCCGACGCCTCTTACCCTACCCCCCGAGGCTACCTACTCTTCTCTCGCCGCGGTAGAACAAGCACTAGGTAGCTAGGCGCGAGCTTATAGCTACGCCTATCGCGTACTCCGCTTAAAGAAGACGCAACAATAACGTAAAGAGAAAAGAGTACTAAGGAGTAGAGAGCTCTATTATAATATAATATACGAGTATATATCTACTACGACTAAACGTAAGACGACTTAGAGAGGCTGCGGCTGCCTCTATCGCGTGTTAATCGCGCGCGTAAGTAACGGTAACGAGTGGGAGGTTACTATACCTATCGTAGGCCACGTTAAGGCCGTGCGTGTTACTCTATTAACTAACCCGCTATTACGCAATATTATTATTACTTATAATACGTCTCTTAATCCTTCTGCACATCCTGCTCACCGCAAGCGTACGCTAGAGGTTATAGCAAAGATTCGCGAGCTTACTAATTAAGGCACGCCGCCGAAGCGTATATAGAGTATTATTACTAGCGACGCGGCTCTTAACGCCTCTTACATCACCATCTAAGACGTTAAGTACGAGAAGCGGTAGTATAAGCTCGAGCGCCTATAGGGCCAGACTCCTACCTAAGCGCTTCTTAACGAGCTAAAAGACGACTCTAACTAGTTTACCTATTATACTCTTAATAGCTAATAGTAGCTTAATACGCTTTTCTTCGCGTATAAGATAAGCCTTTAGGCGCTAAAGCGCTAGCACGGCGTCGTCCTTCTTAACTATACGTATAAGACTAATATATACAAGATGCCGCTTCTATATATTATCGGCGTCGACTATACGAGTAGTAGTTTTACTATTAGCTTCTACTTTATCGTACGCGAGGACGAGAATACCTACTCTACGGCTATTAGATTCTTTAAACGAGTCCTTAGCAATAATTTTACTCCAGGCGTATTCGTTACCGATAAGGAGCGAGCGCTAAAGAACGCCCTTACCGCTTATTTTCCTTTATCTATATAGCTTCTCTGTGCTTGGCACGTCTATACTAACGTGCTTAAGCACGCGCACAAGGTTTAGATTATACACAACGGCCAAGAGCCTAAATTTTAAGAGCAGCAGCAGCAGCTACGCGAAGCGTTTATAAGCTATTAGAAGGAGGTAATAAATACCGCTACGTAAGAGAACTTTACTAGCCGTTAGCAGAAGCTCTATACCGACTATAACTTATAGAAGAGCCTCCTTAGCTATATTCGCAAAGAGTGGGAGCCTTGCAAGAAGCAGTAGTATACGGCATAGATAAGCTATTATCGTTATTACGGCAACTTCGTTACCTTACGGCTTAAGGGCGCTTATTGTTACCTTAAGAGTTACTTACTCGTCTCATCCGGCGACCTTCTAAAGGTCAAGATTAACGTTACAACATATATTCGCGCGCAGTTCACGGCACTAAAGGCGCGTTATACGAAGCAGTATTCGCGCCAGCTATAAGAGGCCGCGAGTAAGGCGCTATTTAACGACGATATTAAGAGAGAGGCATTATATAAGGCGCTATAGCTACTTCTATATTAGACTCGCCTCCTCCGCTAGTAAGAGGACCGCGACGGCTTTTATAACGTTAAGAGCTATACCTATATTAATAACTTCCAGGTAACGTACGGCCTGCCTTACTATTACCGTATACGTCGCTAGCTTAATCGTAACCCTAGCTGGCGACTCCAACTAGATAATATTAACTCTCAGTAGCTCCTCCGCCCGGGCAAGGCTCGAGAAGGCGTTAAACGCGTAAATATAACGGGCGAGCTACCTACTCTAATAACGCGACTAGAAGCCTCGCCGGAGCCTTCTCTAGGCTCTTATAGGCATATCTACAACCCCCGAGTAGCTTATACACGCGGCAGGCCAAGGTAGGACAATACCACTCGTAGAGAGCCTTCGCAACACGAGGTAATTACGAGCCAGCAGACGGCTATAATAGGTAAGGCGAGGAGGATAGCAAGGCCGCCTAGAAGAAGGCAGGCGGCTCCTACGGCTACAATACCAACACCAATATAGAAGGCCGTATTTACGGCCTTCGCTACGTCTCTTACGTCGATAATAGCTAATACGCTATAGCCGACTCGTACTCCTTTAGCTAACGAGCCTCCTTCGGCGCCGCTACTAAATAAGCCTCTTCCGTTACTAACACCTCCGTTACTAACGCCTCTTTTAGCGTAACAGCCGCCTAAACAGCAGCCTTAATACCAGGCTAAACAACCAAGACGCAAGAGAGGCCGGCCGCTAGGTAGAAAGAACACCAAGCCGCGCAAGAAGCCACAAAAGAGGCGCCTTAATAATAGCGAGTTTATTTAGGCCGCTGGCAACGACGCTAGCAACGACGCTACCGCTAGTAACGACGCTACCGCTAGCAACGAGGCCGCTGGCAACGAGGCCGCTAGCAACGAGGCCGCTAGCAACGAGGCTGGCAACGAGGCTGGCAACGAGACTAGGGGCGGTTTAGACAACGCATAAGGCACGGGCAAGGGCATTTATACTCGGGTTAGCGTAGGGCAGGTGTAGGGGGGTCGTTTTAGTCGATTCTACATAGAAAAGAGGCTCCTGGAGGCTCCTAGAGCCTATAAAGAATAAGGCAGTAATAGAAGAGCTTATAGATGGCTTATACGACGTCGCGGTTAGCCGCCTCGCCGTATATTTTAATACATGGACATTCACAGGAGATAAAGCCAAAATCTCCGAATTTTAGGGTGAAAACGGTGGAGATTTTGCATATATCCCGACAAGGTGTCAGTTTATCGAAATCAGGTGTCAGTTTACCGAAATCAGGTGTCAGAAATGCCCATGCCTTTTCCGTTAGCGTTGATGTGGGAAACTCAAATTTCAGCAGTGAACAACTATATTCTCTGCTTCTTACAATGTTCGGCTGGCTGCAATCATTGTAGTAATTTATCTTGATTCCTTACTAAAGTCACCAGTCTTGGGATGTTGACAGACGCCGACTGTCCAAGAGCGTCCTTGGCATCATGGCCATTGTGTTTAGAATCCACGCACACCTCAGTTCAGCGTTCCATGCTTCTGTTGACCTCATCGCCAAGAGCGAGGCTCGCCGTGCCCAAGTTTTGTTTCATGAATGAGAAAGAGTTCAATCTTCGGAGCATACTTGTCGTGTCTACACCGATCGCGACGTCACCCATGCAATTTTTGGCTTACCAAGATTTCGAAATATGCTACACCCAATCCCCGAACAACTAAAACAGAATAAGGGCACAAGAAGTTTCAATAGGGATCCGCGGAAAAGGATGGTCCGGTACGCATGGTGTCACGGAGCTTGTTAGTAGATTTGTTGAAGCATATCTAAGCGAGAGGCCCCATACTCTTATGCACGTAAGTAAGTGGCTTTTGTCGCTTGAGTTAGTGCTTACCTACAGGAAAACTTTAATTCATCAACTAAGTTTCTCTACGTCATTATGTTTCTGAAATAGGCCTATTTAATATGGTTCATCAGACCACCAACTTTCTCAATGCCTCAAAATCTGGCTCTCCCAGCCCCGTTGTGGCATCCCACCCGGGCAAAGCCTCCCATCCTGGCTCAAACCACGTGGAATTCGAACATCCGCCCGTCACTCCATCCGTCACATCTCTGAACGCGGTCCTCAGCCCCTCCGAATACAACAGCAGATTCAAGAAGCCCAACACCGGCTTCCCCGCCCTCAGCCTCAAATCATTCAGCAGCGCCACCATCGCCGCAAACACCGGCGTACTCGCACTTGTCCCCTTCGCCGTGAAGCTGTACCCGCCCACCGTCACCACGTAGCTGTTCCCAATCAAGCTCACATCCGGAAACGCGCGCCCGGCAGCGTTGTAGTATGGCGCATGGCTGCCGTTCAGCCGCTCCACATACGCCGCCACGACGCCGTCCTGCCACGCCGGCCGCGCGAAGTAGTCGGAGAAGCCGCCGGCGCTGTAGGTCGCGGGGCCGCCCCACGCGGCCGTCGCGCCCACGCTCGTCACCCACGGACACGTCGCGGGGAAGGCGGGGATGAAGCGCGCGGCGCCGCGGCTGTCGACGCAGTCGGCGGTGCCCGTGCCGAGCGCGCCGCCGTCGCCGCTCGCGTCGATGACGGAGACGCCGCGCAGCGCGAGGCGCGCGAACAGGTCGCAGACGCGGGCGGCGTACGCGGGCGGCACCGTCTGCTCGTCGTCGGAGTAGGAGATGGAGATGACCGAGGGCGGTGCGTCGAGCGAGAGCAGGTAGGTCAGGAATTCGAGGTACGGCTCGTTGCCCGCTTGCGAGAGCGGCACGCTGACGTTGCCGGGTTGCGACAGCTGCGGCGGGCGCCCGCCCACGGAGATGTACGTGGCCGGGAGAGGCCCCGTGAAGGCGAGCGAGTATTCGAGGTCGAGCATGGCTTCGACACCGACGGTCGAGGGCGAGGCTGGCGCGAGGCCGCCGTTGACGAGGGTGGTGGCGTAGTCGGTTGTGGCATTGGAGAGGCCGTAGGTGTGGAGGAATGACTGGAGGTCGGTGCGGTTGGGGTATTCTTCCAAGAAGCCGGCGATGGCAATGGTGGAGCCGGAGGAGTTGTCCGGCGGGAAGTACGTGATGTTGTATTTGGTCTTGAGGTTGGAGGGGCAGGTATCGATGTTGCAGTCTGGTGGGCCGGGCAAGTTGTGTTGTCTGGCTTGAAGGGTGGGGGCCTGGTAACGACTGATGCCCAGGAACTGGGTGGCCGGGAAGAGGAAATCGATGCTGTCTTTCAGAGAAGATGGGATGCTGTAGGATTGCGTTCGCAGCACTGGCGGACGGTCGTTGAAGCTGTATTTCGCGAAGCTGGCGTTGAAAACCTCGCGTGCTTGACCAACAGTGGTCTCGAAGCTGACCCACTCCCCTTCCTGGGAGACGTCATGAATCCCTTCAGCCTTCAGCCAAGCACTGACAGTAGAGGCAACAGCCGCCATGTCCGGAAGGACTCCCTGCAAGTCGGTCGCATCCAGATATTTGCCGTAGTTTGGCGAAGCCGGATCACTGAGATCCTCAGCGATCCGCAGATAGTCTCGGTGAGGACGCTGCAGAGCGATCCGGAGACTCAGAGCCTCACTATCGTCGGCTTTCGAGCAGAAGCTCCATCCTTTAGGTAGAACAGGGGTGGATTCATGCTCAACCAGATCTGGAGTACGTGAGAGTAGTGCTCTGCATGAGGCAGTTTGGGAGAGAGCCCAGACAGCAACGCCCAAAAGCGTATGAGGATGCATCTTCTGCTGAGGATGCGCAAACGAGGGAATGAACCGCAGTTGAGGTGGGCAGTCAGTCACATTCAGGGCGGCTAATATAGTGGCATTATCAGATGAAACTGAAGCGAAGTTGTGGTCAGATGGGACGTGGATGGTATGTCACTGTCACAATTGAGAGCGCTCGTATTCACTAAGGCAGAAGGTGAACCATGCGGGCGGCAAACGGTAGGCGGTCTAGCGCGTGGTGATATCAATGCGCGCACGGGGCTGATCGGCCGATTTATCTTGCGAAGAGCCCGCGAGGCAGAAAATTTACGGTGGGAACAACCTGCGTGCTGCCGAATTTAGGAATTCTCGTGCTCGTGTTCTTTGCTCCACCACTGGCCCTGCTTGGTACTGAAAACTTCCGTAGTCATGCGATGATAAGATACGAAGTGTGGCGGATGTGAAGCGGGAGAGCCGCCAACACCGGCGTTGAAAGGCGGCTGTTTTGGCTTGAGTACTCAGCGCAGGCCTACTCCGTGTTGCAATACAAGCAGTTCGGCCCAAGCCAGCCCAAGCATTGCCGCACAGTGTCTTTTGCCGAGCTTGATATCCGCCATGACATCGGCAGAAAGCCTTGTCATTATCTAACAAAACGTGAGCACTGTTCTGCAAGCACTCCGAGTATCCCCTTCGCTTCTTCGCTCCGGTTGCTCGCGGCGTAGCGGCATCTAAATTTACACTTCTCCCGCCCCCACTTCGGCCGCCAATCCCAAAAGGGCAGTTCAGGAAACAGCGCCGGTGCCGAAGGAAACAAGGTTAATACGAAGCATCATGGACGGCGGGGACTAACCGCTAGCAACGTCGTATCTGTGTCACCATATAAACACCCAGCGCCGTCCGTCCAAAACGCTCTTCAAGCGCCACTAGCCCCCGCTTCGTCACTCGCTTGAACAGAAATAATTTCTGTGCACTTTCGCCGTCATGTTTCCGCTGTTGTTTCTGCCCGCCATCGTGGCCGCTGCCCCTGCAGCGAGACAAGCGCAGGCTCCCGCTCTTTTGCCCCTGTCCTACAAGTACGGAGGCTACCCCAAGATCTCCACGGACATCATCTGGGGTACGCCTGGCCAAGAGCCCATTGAGACCGTCGTCGACTTGGGTTCCGCCGATTTTTGGGCAAGTTCCAGGTCAATGTGCCTCTTGAAACGACGAACTAATGGAAATGTAGGTGTACGGCCCCAATGGCACCATCAACTCCGGAAGCCCTTACCTGGGTGGCACTGGCGACTGCACCGAGAACGTGACGCCATTCTTTAACTGGCCCGAGTCTTCCACGGCCACCGACTACCAGGATCAATTGAGGGGCTATGCCTACGGTGGTAAGTCGTGAGCCTCCGGGCCTCCCGGTCAACAAGCACTTCCCAAGGCTGACCACTGCAATTACAGGTAATGGAAAGCTCATCACAGCCCCTGGCCACGTCAACGATACTATCTCCTTCACCAACCCCAAGTACCCTAGCCTCCTCAACCAGCAAGTCCAGCTCGTCAACTTCACCCGCGTGAAGTCGCGCGCCACGACCTGCAACGGCTCGCCCTACGAACGCAGCATCCTCGGCATCTCCGAGGACACCGAAACCAACACTGGGCCCTCCTTCCGCGGCGACCTGCTCTCGACCGGCCGCATCGAATCCCCTACGCTCTCGCTGTGGTTCGACGCGCCGCCGGCCTCCGTGCTGGGCGAATACAAGGGCACCGCGCTCTTCGGCGCGCTCCCCTCCGCCGACAAGTACGCCGGTCCGCTCGTCAAGGTTGCCCAGCACCCGCCCGAGGAGAGCTACGTGGGCTACTACGTCGCCACGCCCAAGTTCTCCGTCGCGGGCAAGGAGATTCCCGTCAACACCACCGCCACGCCGCAGTGCCTCATCGACTCCGGCTTCGGCACCGAGAACCTGCCCATCGCCACGCCCGATTTCCTGAACGCGACCGGCCTCATTGAGAGCAACTATTATCCCGCGTACCCGGGCCCGTGCGAGAGCATCCCGAAGGATCTGACGCTCGATTACACTTTTGCCGGTGTAGACGGCGAGGAGGTGACGGTGAAGGTGCCGCTGAGGAGCTATGCCAGAGGCATCACTGATTACTATAATGAGACGAATGTGTGTGGTCTCAGCTTTTCGCTTGAGGCGACGGCGTCGTGTGCGTTGGGCGCGCCCTTCTTCACCAGCGCGTTTCTGGCGTTCAATGATGACACCAAGGAGATTGCGATTGCGCAGGGTGGTGTCTCGAGCGGCGCGGAGGATGGTGTCGATGGTCTGGGCGACATCACTGTCGTCAAGAGGGGTGCGGGATTGCCGTAAACGGCTTTAATGTTTAGTGAATGATTCATACGAGATGTGGACTCTTAGAAATTTTTTCTGCCAGGTCTTGGTGTTGGTCTGTCGGATCAAAATCTTTGTTGTAAGAACATCCGCCCAGCGATGATGAATGCTCCCTGCGGACCGACATTAGTCCTGTTTCTTTGTGCTTGATATCTCGAGACAGACGCTATAGCGGTAGAGAGTCATCAAATTATACGTCGGCGATCTGGATCTTCGAATTGCCTCACCTGTCCGGATTCTGTTGTGGGGCAAGAGAATGTTTGGTCATGATGGGGCGAACTTCAACAGTGTCACAAACTCAGGATCAAGAAATTTGGACCAAGACCTTTCACCACAAGGAACATCCCGGAAGCCTCCGGGCCTCCTGGAAATGGCCGCCCTATTGTTTCTATACGAGTCATTGAGTAAATGCCACATAACCGAAAAGCAGTCAGTGCGCTGTCTCTTCACGATTCGTGTAAACAGGACACCGGGACAATAGGCATATTGGATTCCTGCAAGGCTGAAAGAAGTAGCCGCCCGTGCAACGAGCTGTTCATAAGCTTATTGCGCATTTTATTCGCTAAAGCTAGAAGCAGAAGTGGCAGCTCGCAAAGGCTGCTGAGAAAGCGAATAGACTATGCCTCACAGCACACAGTGGAGGCTCGTGTTCGGCGCCGATCAATTCTGACGAAACAGTAAGGCCACTGTTCCATGAATCAATGGGACATCACGCGTTTACAGTCGGCTTCCGGTACTTAAATAGTCCAAGCATCGATTTTTTCTCTGCACTTACGTATCTGGGCTAAATGAAGAGGTTGCAGGCAGGAAGAAGCAAATTCTTTTCCAGCCCGCGGCTGCCCACGACAGAATTACGATTGTCTTTCAGGTTCTGCGGTTGTCTGCCTCAGAGATCCACTACCCCAGAATGGATAGTGGAGGACCAGGACGATCATCGCTCGGACCTGGCCGCGTCATGCCCAGGGAGTATAAGTAGGGGAGGCTCCACTGAGATGAGCAGCATCCTTAATTTCACATCTTCGAATACAGTCTCTCTTTTTTTCACATAACGCTCAGCTCGGCATCCCAAAAAAAAAAATTTTTTGAATCAAGATGAAGGTGCTTGCGTTACTCATGCTTTCTACCCTCACCACGCTCGGTGCTGCAACTCCTATCGCCGACCGCAGCTCGGAGCTCACGCTCGAGCCTCGCCAGTGCACTGTCAACGGCCGTATGTACTTTCTTAAATCAATAGCCGGCCGAAACTAACGCGAACCAGTCTTCTGCAGCTCCCCCTCCGAATGCTGCTCTGGTAATTGTATCAGTATGTTACGTCCCCTATTCTTGCTCACACCGTCACTACCTCTCTTTTCACATTCCGCTTGGCTCATGATTCTATCTTTGAGGCTGATTGGTGGTCTAGCTGTTCTCTGCACAAATTCGCCTGAAAGTCCTCGTTGCCAGCCTGCAGGCAAAGCGTGCTTACTGTAGGAGTGGCTGCATGTACATTTCCTGAGAGGCAGATAACCCTCACCATAGGACAGCGAACGCGGACTGGGGGATGACTGAGGAACTCATTCCTGGCGTCATTCGTAACTCAACCAATTTTCAGTAGTTTAAATGAACCCTTCGTCATGCTAAATTGCAGTATCTACGGAATTACGCGTTGTATGTGCCCGCAGTAGTACTGCCGGTGAAGTGAAGTATCTTTGAAAGCCAAGGATGCACTGTCCAAGCATCATCCACAAGGCACGGGTCCATACTCCTATACTATGATACAATCAGACCAACATATAAATCTAACCAGGAGAAAGATCCCAAATGCGAAGAGGGCTATGGAGAGACAGTTCGGTCTGTAATTCTTCCGTGTACCTGATGCCGTATAGGTATGCATGCATTCGAACCTCTCTCCTATGGTGCAAGTCTTTCTTTTACGTGGTATAGAAGAATGTAGAGCGGGTCAAGCTTACTAAAAGGATTGTTATGAGTAAATCCGCCGCAAACTCAGCGTACCCGTTTGCTACTTTCTCTCCCGGCTCAGCAACTAAAAATGTGACAATCTCTGATGTCTAAACTGAGGCGCATCAATCGACTATACAATTGGTAAAAGGCATGCCAGTTGGTCTGAAAACTCGAGACGGCAGGGCGCAGGGGAGATACCAGTGATTTCTAATTTGCTTTTAACAGCTCAATACTTTCGTGCTACAACGATCAAGTGGATGTCAATCCGGGGAAATACAGAAATTCAACGACCTGACGCAGGCGTCGAGAGGTTAGTCATGTGAAATTTCAACCTAGTGGAGATCCAACTGCTCTGTTTTTGGAATTGAAGACAAATTCCTTTACTTACCCTAGTCTCTATTATTGCATTAACACCTTAAGATGTACCACGCCGCACTTTCACGTAAACATGTGCCTACTTCAGGCTTTCCTAGGCTCCAGCAGGAGCTTTCCGGCTGGCTGCTTCTGGATCAGACCTTCCGACCTCGTGTAAATCTTTTCTCCGCGCAACCAAGTCTCCGCCACCACACCCTTCAACGTCTTTGTCTCATATGGCGAAACCTTGTGACGGAACTGCATCGTACTGGGTCCCACAACGAACGTAGCCTCGTCATCAAAAACCACAACATCCGCGTCGTACCCAACCGCAATATCACCCTTCGCGTCCAATCCCACCTGTTCAGCCGTATTCTTCGACGTCAACCTCACAATATCCTCGATCGTAAGCCCCTTTTTCTCACCCTCCGTCCACATGATACTGAGTCCCAGACCAAGCCCGCTGATGCCGCCCCAGGCCGAGAAAAAGTCACCCTCTTGCCCCTTCACACCGTGCGGCTGGACCGGCATGCTCTGCGGGAGGAGCTTCAAATCTGGCGTACACGGCGAGTGGTCCGACACAACCGAGTGGATGACGCCGCCTTTCCGCTGCAGTTCCCTCCACAAGCCGTCCTGGTTCTCCTGCTCGCGCGTCGGCGGTGAGCACTTGTACCGCGTATCGCCTTCCGCGACGCCCTCGGCCGCGAGGCTGAGGTAGTGGAAGCACGTCTCGGCCGTGATCTTGACGCCGCGTGCGCGGGCTTCCTGCAGGATGGGGATGCCTTCCTGCGCCGAGAGGTGCACGATGTGCAGATCCAGGTCGGGCGCCACGTGGGCGAGGGACAGGATCTCCTCGATGGCGTAGGTCTCGAGGGAGGGAGGGCGCGTGTCAAGGTAGGTCTGGTAGTTGGTGCGCGGGCCGGGGATGGGCACGCCGTCCTCGCCGGCGAGAGTGACGTTGGGGGGCACCATCTCGGCGTGGAACATGACCGTCGTGGGCTCGCCGGCGAGTTCGAGGAGGGCCTTCTCGATTTCCGCGGTGCCGATGGCGGGGAACTCATCGATCTGGGCGGGCGCGTGGCGGTTAGCTGATCTGCTCGGGTGGCTCGGCTGGGATGTCGGACTTACGCCGCTGTCTATGAGGAATCCTTTAAAACCCCTCACGCCGGCTTGCACGAGTGGTTTGAGATCATTCTCGTTTCCGGGGATGATTCCTCCGTGGAAGCCAACATCTACCCAGCATTGGCCTTCAGCGGCCTTCACCTTTGTGTTGAGGTTTTCTACCGTAGTAGTAGGCGGGAGAGCATTAAGGGGCATATCGATCAGAGTGGTTACGCCACCAGACGCTGCGGCGCGGGTCCCAGTATAGAATCCTTCCCATTCCGTGCGCCCTGGCTCGTTCAAATGGACGTGGGTATCGACTAGGCCGGGTAGAAGAAGCTTCGGTGAGTAGTCGACAAACAGGGTGCCATTGGGGAAGTCTGAAGGCGACAGGACAGAATCGAATACTGAAGTGATCTTGCCAGTAGTTTTGTTTACCACCAAGGTTGCTTCGGTCAGACGACCAGACACAACAGCTCGGGAGGACGCAAGGACAGTCAAAGGAGGCGCGTGGGGTGAGTCGTTGTATTGATGGTAGGGAGCATAGCTCTGCGGGAGACCCAAAGCAGAGTTCTGTAGGAGGCTCAGAGTGGCCAAGATAAATGGGCTGTACATCTCCGCGGAATGAAAGTACAGCCAGGGATACCGTTAGCGAAAGCTTGCGAAGAAACAGGTGAGCCTCCTGTTGCAGCAAAGAGTGGCCAATTGAAGCAGAAAGCAAACGAATGCTTGCAGATAAAGACAGGACAAGAGAGCTCAAGAGGATACAAGCTGGGAAGCATCTCTCTTATGGAGCTACAAAGTCCGTCTTAGATCTGTGATCTTGTGAAAACAGACATGATCAGCAACTTGAATCTAAGCTTGCATGCTCATACACCACAGCAGACATTGACGAGAAAGCCACGAACCAGAAGCGCAAAAGGCCCCCATTGGGTCAAATCTTATTACTCAATGGAAATATCTAGGTGGGCGTACCCCGACTTCGTCCAACCGTGCACAGACTTGGCAATGGGGGCATTTTGTCTTGATCAACACTGCACTTCCTCACCGCCGCTGCGGAATATGGCCTCCACCAAACAGCCTGTCGCACCATCTTCAGGCCACAGATTTTGGAAGTGCCAAGGGTTTACCCAAGATTTGAGGTAACGATATCGGCATTACGATCCGAGTATTAGCGTACGTGTTTGAGCTTGGTGTCGGTCTTGGCGTCGCTTAAACGCATATCTATCGAGTAATAGAAAACACACCGTATAACCGCATCTCCACGGCGTACCACTAGTCTTTCGAACGGAGAGTTTTGAACTTTTGGGCGGACCTGAAGAGATTGATTCCGTGTTCGGCGTCCCACGTGCGCTGTACATGCCTTCTAGGGCGCCCAGGGGTTCCGTTTTAGGAAATGTAACTGCGCAAACTCCATGCCCCGCACATGGCTCCGCGGAATTCCCCTTTCATGAGCACGAGAACATCCGAAATCACGAGCATGTTCTTCTGACAGACGATCTTCACATTTATTTCGATGCCTGGCCAATGATTGATGTTAATTTTCTCCGTCCGCTTGACACGGAGCTGGTGTCAAGAGTAGGCACCCCGCAACTGTCGGATTCACGACCTTGAATATTATCCGAGGAGTTATGAGGAGAAATGAGTTATATGTAGCATTCCCAGTCTACTCATCAGACCTCCTGATCTCATTTCACATAAGTCTCAAGGAATTGCTTCGGCTGCGGAAGCTCGCGAGTTCTCACTACCCAGACCCCTCTTTGGTCTTTCGCGTTACTGTCCCAGAGGATACTAAATCAACCTCTCTCAGCGAACTGCCACACCTTGCGTGTCTGAGGATCGAACAGTTGAGGAGTCAGATCTCTCAACAGCACTACGTGGTCGGCTTTTCCCCAACGACCCCTCTCTAAGTATTCATGACCAGAAAACACGTCCAGACTGACTGTAAAGCCATGGATCTGGTCACTAAAAGTACCATAGAGGTATCCAAAGGCATCCCCAACTTTCCTTTCGAGAAACGCGCGCAAGAGGTTATTCGGGTCCGCGCCCGCCCGGTTTGAAGCAGCTGGCATGAAGTCAGCTACCCGCGATGTCGTTTTGTTGCCGTAAAAAAAAAAAAAAACATTTTATTTCCTTCTTGAAGAGAATAAGTCCCAACGGCCTGCCCCGCTACCCAAGGACGCAGCCGTGACAAACATGTGGTAACGGTGCCGATTGGCTCAGTCGACCTCCTCTGCCATGGTACCTCCGAACTGGCCCGCTCTGTCACGCGGCCCAGCACCTGGGTCTTCCACGGCTGGAAGTTAGACAAATCCAGCGGCTCGGGGAATGCTTCAAGATCCGCATCAAGCCCGTCGATGGCCGGTCGTTCATGTCCCAGGTTGTATTCATCAAGCAGCCAGAGCATGAGCCTAATGTCGTGCTCGCGTTCGATGAACACCGTCCCCCCAAGCCAGGATATCGCCGGACGCGGTCCCGAAGGGGACGGATCCCTCACAATCATATGTGGAACAATGCGGTCGACGTGCCTCTGATACGCGGTTCTCGTACTTGAGTTGAGGCCGCCCTGTCCGGAAATCCAGGCGGGGCAAAAGTGCAAGGGGATGTCAGCGTCGATCGTTCCTTCGTGTCGAATCCTTTTTTCCCGTCCTTTGGGCGACCAGTTTTAGCTTATGCTTGGCATGTTAGTGTGAGTACTTTACGAAGGTTGAACTTTCAGAACAACCCGGCGCCGCATGCGACACTCTTCCTAAGCGGCGGATCATGCACGACAGCCCATGTCACTCCGACCAACCAACACCAATCAAAAATGAATAGGCGTTGCTCTCGCCTCGTAATTTCCCTAGAACGTCTTCTTCATGACATGTATACTGTCACTTGGACTAGCACTACTGTGTGCCTGCACAGAATCCCAGACCGATCCGAAATGTCGCGTTTTTTTTATTCTCCGTCTCCCTTATCCGACCAACGCCTTTACTTTTTTCCTTCTCATCACCATCAGGTACAAGACCTCCATTCAAGGCCCTCATAAAATTTCCGCACTCGCAAGATATTCTCTCCGCAAACCCACAAGCAAGTCCCTGCTCTCCCGCAGAAGATCCCCCTCTCACCTATCCCACCCTCTCCGGCAGACTCCTCCTATACTCACTGCCCGGCGGGCCGCCTTTGATCCTCCTCCTCTCCCTCACCTCCTCCCTTATGACCTCGCCCTCCTCCGGCGGTGGTCCCGGCATACTCATCCTCTCCCTCGGCCCCCTACTCTTACTTCTGGCGCCCCTCCGTCTCGGCCGCGTCCTTGGGGGCCACATCAAATACTCATACGTCTCGGGGTCTCTCTCCGCGATTTCCCTCTCGAGCCTACTCAGTGGCACCTCCGGCAGAATCTTCGTGCTCACATCCCTCTCGTCGACATTCCCGCGCAACTTCCAATAGATGTCCGGGGGCGGACCCCCCGCAGGCGGCCGGCCGCGCGGATCGCCGGCACTGGCGCCGCCGATGTCGTCCGGATACTCGACGATCAGGCGCCAATCCTCGAGAGGCTCCGGGTCATACTTGCCCTTATCGTCGATGCCAGGCCCGCCGAGGCGGAAGCGGGCGCGCACGCTGGCGTGCATGTACTCGTGAGTGTCGCGGAGGGGCCGGCCAGTGGAGCGGCCGGTGTGGGGGTCGACGGCTGTGTACTGGCCGGGCGTGCGACTCGCGCTGCCGCCGAGGCTGTAGATGCCGGAAGAGGAATTGGGAATCTCACCGAAGGACCAGGGACGGAGAGGCGTGTGGTGGCGCTCGTAGTAGTGATCGTTCTGCTCCTCCTGGTCGAAGACGTACTTGATCTTGAAGTCGAGGAAGGGCTGGAGCTGCGAGATCATCCACGCCAGCGTGATGTTGGCCAGCTGCTGGTCGTCATAGCCGCCGCCGATGTTGCTGTGCACGCCTGAGAACCACACCTGCCGGAGAATGGTGCGGTTGTCGCGGGATTTCTCCCAGATGGCCGGGGCAAAGGAGGCCCGGCGTTCGTCCAGTGCGAGCGCTTGGAATGCGTATTCGATGCAGTTGGAGAGCTTGGTGTCGTAGAAGCTCATCTCTTTGGGCTGAACCATCGGTTGAAGGCCGACTCGCGTGAGCCAGCCAATTCGTGGCGCGCCGAGAGCCCCGACCGTATCCCAAACTCCAATGGCCTTTACCTTCACACCAAGCCAAGTCATCCCTCTTGCTTCC
The DNA here is from genome assembly GCA_020875535.1 of Macrophomina phaseolina. Lineage (NCBI taxonomy): Eukaryota > Fungi > Ascomycota > Dothideomycetes > Botryosphaeriales > Botryosphaeriaceae > Macrophomina > Macrophomina phaseolina. The sequence continues at coordinate 3,333,446 of JAEQDS010000069.1, read as the reverse complement.
AGCTCACGCCTGTACGCCGGATCACTGGCATTGGGCTTGTTGGAAAACGGGATATCCGGATTCCTGTCCTTGTAGTTCCTGTCTCGCCGATGCTGAACGTCCTCGAAGATTGCTACGAAAGCTCCCAGTCCCTTCTTGGTCAGGATGCCGATCTGGTCTATCAGTCCTGCGATGCTACGTGCGGTGAAAGCTCCCCGGGAAAATCCAATGAGATAAATCTCGTCGCCGGGGGTGTAGTTGTTGCTGAGGAAGGAATAAGCTTCGCGGACGTTCTCCTCGAGTCCGGCGCCTGTTGAGCCGTTGATTACCCTGTTTACGACATTGCCTCGAGATCCGACACCGAAGTGATAGTAGACTATCTGTGGTATACCATCCTTGGAGATGGGCTTGATGGCGCGGGAGATGCGGGTTACGTTGCTTGGCACGGCAAGGTCGCCGTTCGCCATACCGTTGTCTGAGTTCAGCCATGTGCCTGCACGTCCCATTAGCGCATGTGCAGCTTCTTGCAGAGATAGAAAGAACTCAACAACGGAGATGCTTGAAGATGAGAGTGGAGGAATGAAAGTAACAGGTAGCCCCTACTAGCTACAAAACGACCACCAGAAAGAGCAAACTCACCATCACAAGCCAAAATCAGCCGCTTAAACGGCGGCGGGCTCTCCGCGCCCCTCATGTCCAAACTAACCTTCCTCCTCACCCTACTCTTACTCCTCGCACGGCTCTTACTCCTGACCGGCACAATCTGCTCCACGATCTCGATCTCCTGCGGTTGGCTCCTCACCACCAACACGCCATCATCCCTGGTATACACGCCGCCGCTCTCCTCCCCACCCCTCCCAGACCCACTTCCCCTCGATCCTCCGCCGTACTCCGACCTCCTCCCTTGACTCGCCGGCACCGGCCCGCCCCCATACTCATACACCGTGACCGTCTCCTCTCTCTCCCGCGGCGGGGGCGTCGCCTTCGCCAGCGCCATCTGACTCGGATGCACGCTCTGCGGCGGATTCGTCATTGTCGACACGCTCTTCGCGCGGCCGCCTCTTACGCTGCGGTGCTCGTCCACATCGATTATGACCTCCCTGTCCCTGCCACCACCTCCCCTCCTCTCCTCCACATCGATCACAACATCCCGCTCGCGCTCCCTGCCCCCGCTCCCGCCCCGCCGCTCGTCGACATCGATCACGACCTCCCTCTCCCTCCCGTCCCTGTCCCACTCCCGCACAACCCTCTCCTCTCTCACCGCCGACGGAGGCGCCGGCGCAGGTGGCGGCGGCGGCGGTGGCGGCTGTTGCACGACGATCTCCTCGCGGACACTCCTCCTCGAACTCGGCGGGGGTGGCGCATCCCTAATCGTCTCGCGCACCTCACGGACCTCGACATGGTCATGGTGCGGATGCGGTTGGGGCTGCGGCTGGCCGTACATGGACGTCGCCCGGGGCCGTGAGGAGGCCGACGCGGTGCTGCGGGGCCGCTCGACGACGACATACTCGTCATCGTAGTAGCGGTGTTGGTCGCGAGCCTGGTCGCGGGTGCGCGAGTAGTCGCGGTAGTAGTGGCGGTGGTCGTCCCGGGGATCAGCCATTGGTTTTTTTTTTAAAAAAAAAAATATTTGTTCTTCCAAGGCTGTTCAGAGCGCTTTTCTCTTGTCTTTGCTTGAGACTCTTTTTCTTTTTCTGCTTCTTCCTTGCCCGCTGGAGGAGAGATGGTGGATGGAGGGACGGATGATATGGTGGAGGCGTGCGGAGCGGATGCCGTTTCGTCCTTTCTTTGTTGGTTGGGCTCGGTTTCTTCGTGCCCTGCTTCCTTCCTTCCTTCCTTCCTGTCAAGGGTTTCGTAGTGGGTACTCTGGCGCGGCGTGTGTTACTGTTTGCTCCCTCTCTTCCTGGGGCTCTTGATCCTCATTCCCTGTGGTTGGCCCGCGGGGAGGTCCGGTTCCCGGAAGAGTTGTACGAGTACAGGTGCAGATGTTTGTTTGGTTGCGCTGTTTGGCACGTCCGGCTGGCGGGGCAGATTTGGTGTCACGCGCAGTGGATGGGCCAACAACTACCGGTAGGGCTGAGCCACGCGGTAGCTTCGCGGTCTCTGCTGCCTGTTTGCTTGCTCGTCCGCCCGCACCTGCACTGGATGCAGCAGTCGCAGTGGAGGCCTAGGGCATCGAACGACCTGGCGCAGGAAGCACGACAGGGCGAAATCAGCGGCCAGGCTCCGGATCGACCGGGGAAGAGGAAGAGGAAAGGGATCCCGGACTGGAGGGATGTGTGGGTGAGCCGGCCAGCGTCCGGGTGGAATGTGACCAGGCAGCAGCAGCAGACGGGAGGGCCAGGCTGACCGGAGAGCCCGATGAGGATGATGGCGGGGCAGGATGTGATGTGAGCGGTGCGGCGGGGAGCGAGCGAGCGAGCGAGCCCGGGGGTGGCGGATGATCACTCGTCGTTGTCGCTGCAGCCTGGCTTGCTTGCTTTACCAGAAACGAACGAAACTACGGACGAGGCGATGCGGGGGAAAAGCGTGCAATGGAGCAGGTTTAGCTGGACGGCGGTTAAGAAAAAGAAAAGCGACCAGAAAACAAGACTGCGTGCGTGCGTGAGTGGTGAGGTCCCGTCACATGCACGCGTTTCCCTCTCCAACACTCGTCTTCACAGGACAAAACGAAACAAGTCCTGCGGCAGAGAGAGCAGGAGAGACGCAGAGAGAACAAGCGGGTGAGCAGGGAAGACTGGACAGAGCAAGGATAGTAGATCGGACGCGCCCGACCAGCTCACGGCAGGGCGGCGTGCCCTCCACCAATGCGACATACACAACCACGAATATCCGCCTCGCACAGCCTTTCCGCGGGCTCACTCGCTGCGTTTCGCATGGCCCGGGGGACGAGTCGGGTGTCCATCGGGCAATGCACCATGTTGGCGGCTGGTTGGTTGGTTGGGCAGCCAGCCATCTTCGAGGCACTTCTCCGTGTCTCACAACCCGGTCTTTGGGCTCCCTCGCGCGAGCGTGTGCAGTAAAGCTGCTGATGAGGCTCCCCAGATGGCGTCTCGCCTAGCCGCGGGACAAACAGGCTGCTGCTACGTCGCCAGCACCTCGCGCGCCCGATGGGCACCATGCCTGTCCGTGCCTGCTGCTGCAGTACTCCGACCCAACGCCTTAAGGGTCTTATCAGGGTCCGTAGTGCGCTGCCTGTGCTCCAGCACAAGCAAAAAAGAAAGAAAAAAGAAAGATAAAAGATAAAAGACCAAGGAAAAGTAGCCAAATCCTCGCCTCATCGACCACGATGACGCGGGCTGCAGGAGAACGAACGACGTCAGTCAATCACGTCCTCCCATCATCATCCGAAGATCCGGAGAAAAAAAGCAGCACAGGCAGGTGCTTTGACCTCGACCCCGTCCGTTCTCCTGAAGATCAATGTCTTTGCCTTTCCTATAATCCCACGCGACACCCAAGCACACCCTGCTCTGCTGCAGCAAAGCTGCACATCCCCCAGCCTCTTTTTGCACGCGTTGCCCCCGTTCCTCGTCTCCTTTTCGTCATCATGCCCCATGTCGCACACCCAGCTCGTATGCAAAAAAAAAAAAAAGAACCCCCCGTCAAATGATGTGATTCGTCCAGTCCCAAAGCTCGCCCGAGAGTCCCGGATGCGAATGCATCGCGTCCACGTAACTCGTCGTACCTTCCCCCCTGCGTCGTCGGACCGTCGAGTCATCACATTATCATCATTCATCTTTCGCTTTTGGTGATCACCTCGTTGGCGCGCTTTATGCGGCAGCGAATAAGGAATTCCGTTTGTTCTTCTCGTCTGACCTAGTCACCAAAGTCTCACGTCATCCCATACATACATACATACGTACAACGCACGCATGTACTTAACAAATAAAATAGAGGACGGTGGTGGTGGTCTGCGGAATCTGATTGGCTAGTGCCCGTAGATATTGTGGAAAGTGTTTGATCCATCCTCGAGACTTTCGTGATGCTACTTCTACATTGGGCCATCCATCTCCTCAGATACAAAATTGCTGATGCGCGTCGCAACAGCAACAACAAATACGCCATCCCAATCTCCACACACAATCTTTTTGCGCCATCTCCCCTTTCGTGAACAAGAGGCTTGACCAAAAGCAAGCTCCTCTTAGCAATCAACCCCCTTGGTGATGAGAAAACGAATTCAGACCCCAAGAATCATGCGATACAAGTAACAAAAATCAGCGCTATGCCGCCCCCAAGTCAGGCATAAGTCTCAGCCAAAGGAAGTAAGAAATGTAGTGGAACCAAGACATTGGAGAGAATGGAGAAAGGGTGTATGAGATACAAGAAGTCGAGATGAGAGGCTTGCAGAAAAAGATAGGAAATACTCCGAAAATAGTGGCAGCAAATTCCCATTTTGACCCTATGCGCCTTTGCGAACTCTTGTGCGCTCTTGTGAATCGAGAAATGAAATCTGGCGTGACTAGTAGTCGCCGAGAAGATCGTCCAGCTCGTCCAATTCAATGGATTCCGGGTTCTTCCAGTCGGACCAAACCCAACTGTCGTCGTTGACGACGCGCACGTCTTCCATGGCATCAGATTTGGAATCCAGCTCCCGGTCAACAGGTTTGAAGACCGGGCTGGTGACGCCAAAATCCATCGAGGCGACGGAGCTCGAAGCGTTGCTCTCGACGCTGTGGCCGAAGAGAAGCGCAGCCGCCTCTGAGTTGCGTAGCGCGGCATTCTCCTCGCTCTCGGGCTCGTTTGCAAGACGAGTGCTCTCCTCCGTGATATTACTCGATGACGAAGGAGCATCTGAAGAGCTAGGCTTATCCGACTGCTGGCTGCGACTCCGTTGTTGCAGCGAAGAAGCGGTGGCGGTAAACTCCCGCTCGTCTTTCTCAAGAGGCGGGCTGGCAGCACGCCGGTTGTGCGCCATGTTGTTGTTGGGAGGCATTTCGCGCATTAACGAGCTGCGTCCGGAGAAGGTAGTCGTGTCGCTCTCGTTATCCAGCTCAGGAGACGACAGGTCGACCTCGGGCGAGGGCGACATGGCGCAGCGAGCACGCCTGTCGCGCTCTTCCTCTTCCTCGGAATCATCTGCCGCAGAGGACAGCGAGGGCGAGATTATGCGCGAAGCGATATTTGCGCTCGCCGACGTCTCGTTCGGCTCAGGAATTGGCTGGTGCGGTGTGGTGTTGAGGAAGAAGTAGATGCGCTTGGGGTGCGTGCCGACAAGTTCTCTTCCCACTGGGCAGGGCGAAAGAGCGGTCCAGGGCCGGCGAATGTACGCGGTCAGGCGCGAGGAAATTATGGCGGAGGGGTTGGCAGAGCTGTACATTGTGTTAGCCGTCTCGCTTTCAAGAGCAATTTTTGGGCGCGTGTACAGTACCTTTCGACGATAGGCAGCTGCGGGGCGAGCACAGCGGCAAGCTCCTTGAGCAGATGCGGGCGGTTGCCGGTCTCTTCAAGCTGTTTTATCACGGCGACAACGATGTCGTCGTTGATGCCCTCGGTGTCGATCTTGGTGGCGCCCTCAGCGCCCGGCGACGGCGGCGGCGTGTGCTCGACGGGTCTGCCTGAGCTCTTCGGTCGCTCATCGCGAAACTTGGGCGCCGCGGTCGCCGGTGGGCTCAGAGGGGCGGGCGAGGCGCTCGAGGTATGTGAGCGCTTGATTTTCTTCTGCGGGGGTTGCTCGGAGGCGGCGGCGGCGGGCGTGTTTGAGGGCGGTGAACGATGCGATCGCGAGCTGTTCGGCAACTGAATGCCTAGCATGGGCAGCGACAGCGACTTCCTGCGCGTATTATAGACCATGGTGGTGGAGGAATTTCTGGGGTTCAAGGCGAGGGGCAAAAGTGGTGCGCCGGCGAGACAACGGGAGCGAAGGCGGTTGTTGTTGCTGATCGAAGAATGCAAGCCGCTGAGATGGACGAGCGGTGGACGGGTGGTGACCAGGGGCGTGGAATGCTTTGGCCTCCTTGCCTGAATGGTCAACGGCGCAGCCGACGTGGTACAAGCGACGCGCAGAGCTGGCGGGTTGCAGGACAGGCTGCCGCGGGTGTGCTGGGCGCTGCAGCGAGAGACGTGTTTGTGAGAGGTGTCGTGCGTGAAGGGTCGCGGCGTCAATGCGTGGCCGATCAACCAGCAGCTTCAGAGGGACGCAGCGCAAGGGCGGCGGCAAATAATACAAATGCGTATGGTACAGGAGCAGCGCGCTTGGCGGGGCTCCGCGGGCAGGCAATGATGCAGGAGTGGTAGAGTACAGGCAGCAACCACACCGCGAGGGCCGGGCAGCTGGGCGCAAGAGGGGCGTGGAATGGCAATTGGGGGGTTGTGTTGGAGAGATGGCTGGACGAGCTGGGTTGGAATGGGACGCTTCAGGTTGGATGATGGAGGGACAGGCAGGTCTCAGAGGCTAACCTTCCAAGGGGGCGCGCTGGCCCGGGCACCCCCCCGGCCGGCGCTGGCAGGGATCATTCGTCTGTCGTCAGTGTCTGCCCACAAACGGTTTAACCCACAGCGACAGTTTTTCCCACTGCCATTTTCTGCTCCAGGGGCATTGAATGCTGAGGACTCCCGACCATTCCGCCCGCCCGCATGATGCGAAGACCCTTTCGCGGTCGCCTCCACCGTGCAAACGCCGGTGGCCGGGGCAACGCCTGTGGGCGGCGGCCGACCCGAGGCCTCCTGCCAGCAGCCGGCAAGCTTCGTCCAGCGGCTGGCCCAGCTGCTATGACGGTATGCATGTTGATCTTTCTCGGCACCCAGCCCTTGCACGCGACGCCATCCACCATCACTATCGCCATCGCCATCATCGCACGCGCCGGCCGAATCTGAATCTCGCCCTCGGCCGATCACGGCAAGGGCTTCGCGAAATTGCCCGCCGGCATAAGAGACCCGGTCAATCGAATGAAGTTTTTTTTTTTTTTCCCTGCCGGGCCAGTGCGCGAGAAAGACCGAAGATCTGCGAGAACTGTCGCGCTATAACATAATTCGGGGCTAGTTAATTTGCTGGTTAGAGTCTCGCGCTATGGTCGGTGAGCGGCCCCATTCGCTCGCGAGAGCCCGCACGTTGCCCTTCTCGAAGTGTGGCCCGGCAGGCTGCAGCTCAGCCCAGCGCCAGCTGGCCAGGCCGCCGCCACAGGTACGTACTCGCTGATGGGCATAATCCGCGGACGAGAGCCCTTCAGGACCGGTGAGGGCGTTTGCTGTGTGTTTTGGGGCGAGTTCGTGGAGCAAGGGCTCGGGTGCTCGCGTTTCAGACATGGCTAGCATGCGATCCGTCCGCCTCTACCACAGCGCTCCGCATCCACAGACGTCGTCGTCTCTGGCGGGAAACACAATGGCGCGCGGTAGGGGCGGAGGCCCTCTCCCACGCGCTGATTTTCCTCAGCTTGTGAAGCTGCGCAAACGAACCGGCAAGGTGCGACAGGCGGACTGCAACCAACGGACGCCTGACTCGGCCGCTTCAACCCGCTAGCATAGCCCGCCGCTCGACCTGCATTAGACCGTCGCGCACATGTGGCCGGCGTGTTGGAAAGACGGACGGGAAGCTCTGGTAGAGCTTGTGCCGATCTCCTGCACACGCGCATGAACGTTGACCGCCTTCACACTTGGAACTGCAACAAGAGCGAGCGTCAACACCGCAACTTCGCCTGTGTGTGCGCTGGCAGCACCTCCACTCGCTTGCCAATTGCCTCCGACACGCGCCTATCGATTGCCCGCCGAGAAGGCCCGACTGCCAAATCTCAGGCGACTGATTATCAGATAGATCGCGACACAAGACTGGGTGCGGGGGAGGGGTAAGTCGTAGGTGCTACGCCACGCCCGCCCGCCAAATTTGCCCTTCTCTCGTCGGGCAGAAGTCCCATCCTTCGCCCTCTCGCTGCTCCGCAAACATGTCAAGATACGTCCGCCCATCACCCCGCTCAACGTGAGTGGCAGGGCTCATGCTGCCGCTGTCGCTGGGCGGCTCGCGGCTCGTGGCTCGACCGGGTTGATGACGCTACGCCTCCCGCTACTGGTCAATTGAGAAGAAGGTTGGGCCAGCTAACCGCGCGCGACAGATCTGGTTGCCAGAACCCAGGGATGCCGCCTGCATGCATCCTTCCATTGGTCTTGAGCCGATGCGAGTAAGGTTCCCAGAGAACTTTCCCTTCGCTTCTTCTTGTGTCATTGTGATCCCTTGATAATGCTATCTTCCATGGCCCGTGTCCTGAGATGCCTGTCTGCGGCATGTTTATTCCGCTCCTCACCAGCCGCGATTTCCGCCATTGATGTCTCAAAAATACGATAATGTATTATTATTAGAGTTTTCGAGAAGCTCTCGGATAAGACCGCAAAATTACCTACTCGTGGCTGGGTAGAGTAAAGTCGATCAAGGGAGAGAGAGAGTTGAAGCAGTCTTCGGGCGTCAAGGCCATGAATGTTTGTTTACATTTGGCGTTCGGACGACAGCTGAACTTCCCTCAATCGTCAAAGGACTCGTTGAGCACTGGACTACGCCCATGTTCGGCTATGCAAGCAATCTCAAACCTTAAGGTGTTCTCTCCGTGCCAAGATCACCTTGCTTTTCCACTAGGATTCTCCCGTCGATACGAAAGTGGCTTGCACAGGAGTGCCGCAACACGAGAGCATCGAATATCCCCATGATCGAGATCGCATGCCTCCCTCCATCGCTAACAGTTAGCATGGACGCGCACACGTAGTCGAAGCAGCCGTCAGGATGCAAGTGTCCAAAAGAATCAAATACATTCCTGTCCGGATGAATCCTCCAGTTTGGTATGGTTGTTTCCGCTCAGGATGAGGACCGCCAACCTCCCAACCAGCTGCTTTTTGCTAGCGTAGTATCGTCTTCCCCGCTCCGCTGTGCTGCCCCGCCTTCTGTAGACTTCCACTGTGCCGCTTCCGCCTCCGCTTTCTCGCTTTTCCGCAGCTCGACCCACCAAGTGGTGCCAAAGTGATACCAGGGCCTGCTTATCTGAACAACCTCCAACCCGCTCTTCTCTACAATATCCCCAATATCCTTATTCCACCAACACCCGTGCTTATCAGCGTGGCCCGGAGCCGCCCTATCCAAAATGTTGTTCAACCACCCATACGACGCCCTCCCATGCTCTAACAGCAGAATCTTCCCATCCCGCTTCAACACCTCGCCCATCCGCTGCAACAGCCTCTCCGGCTGATGCGTCGAGCACAGCCCCATGGTCTGCACAACGGTATCGAACTTGCCCTCCGCCGCGCCGCCCGGCCCCTCAATCGGCTCCAGCGCGCTCTGCGCCCTGAACTCGACCTCCCCGACCCTCTCCTTCACTCCCACCATCCTCTTCGCCTTCTCCTCCCTCTCCCTCCTCAGCTCCTCCCACTTTTCCCGCGCGACCTCCAACATCGCTGCACTCTGATCCAGCAACACCACCCGCCGTACCCTCCCCCAATCGTAATACGCCGTGTTCCGCCCCGTCCCCGCGCTCACCTCCAACACGTCCCCCCGCGCCTGCGCGACCAGCTTCCGCCGCAGGCGCTCGATCCCGACCGCTTTCTCCGTGCCGCCGACGTCCGCGTCGAAGCGCGCCGCGTACGCGTCGTACCGATCCGACACGTCGGCGGGGACGGGGTGCGAGGGTTCGTATGGGTGCAGGATCGAGTAGGTGGCGCTGGCGACGTAGAAGGCCAGGCCCGCGCCTACGAGGCTGGCGCCGAGGAGCGCGATGCGCCGGCTGCGGTGGAGCGGCGCGGGCGGTTGCGAGGCGGACAGGGCGGCTTGCGCGGCGAGGAGGCGCGGGGCGCGGGCGTGGGGCGTGTAGGCGAGGGGTTTGGGGCGGGCGGTTGTGGTGGAGGTTGTTGACTTTGGTGGTTGTTTGGGGGAGGAGGAGGAGGAGCCCCGCGGCGGGGGCGCGGGCGCAGATTTGCTGCCCATGGCGGGAGTGCGATTGTGCGTTTGTTGTTGGAAGTTGTTGGTCGGAAGGATGGTGGAGAGAATGCCGCGGCGCGGAAACAAAGTGAAAATGGTCGGAGGGTTCTAGCGACGGCGCGAGCACTCAATGGCGAGTTCAAGCTGTTATCGAGATAATTGTCGCGTATCAATTTGCATGTCCCCGCCTGAACGAATACTTCAACTCCCTATCTGCTCGGTCAATTGCTGCTGCAATTCTTCGACGCGCGGTTCTGCGGTCTCTTCGCGCAGCAGCAGCACGTACCACCGCGCTGGGAAGCTGGACAAAGGGCCGGCTTCGGAGAAGGCTGAGAGCCGCCGATTGCCGCTCATCAGCGTATTACAATGTGGAGCGAGACGCACCAATAGAAGCCCGCATAAGATACCATCTATGGCTTCTCATTGGCCAATCCTCCTTCCCACGGCACCCAAGGCCGGCCGCGCATCACTTTCTCCGCAGTGTGGACAGAAAAATCTCCAGGTGGGCCAAACCTCGGCGGCCATGAATCTCACGCCATCAATGTAGCTCTCCCTCTCTTTTGCTATCTCTCGGTTGGTGCAATCGGTATAGATTGTGTACATATACAGCTGTACAGGTTTTCCTTCTTCGTCGTTGAATAAGAGGAGTCCTTTTTTATCTTGTCCCCGTGCTTCATTTCCTTATCCGCGGCCATGTCGAATCAACCACCCTCCTCAGTCCTCATTATCGGGTCCGGTGTCTTTGGCCTCACCACCGCCTACTCCCTTGCGACGAAGCCCGGATATGCCAAAACGAAGATAACAGTCGTCGACCGCCAAAGCTTCCCGGCCAACGACTCCTCCAGCGTACGTTCGCAAAGCAAACAACAGACCGTGGACGCGGACATGAAGCGGTCGCCCAGACACAGACGTCACAATCTCCCCCCCACACACACACACACACTTTTATCCTGACAGCTGCCTCAACTCCCCACGGCGCCAGTCCAGCCACGCGCTCCCAACTCCACCCTGAGCTGAGAAAACATCCTCCATATTGCAGATCGACACCTCGCGCATCATCCGCCCCGACTACGCCGACCCCGCCTACTCCGCCCTCGCCTACACCGCGCAAGACCTCTGGCGCACGACCGAATGGGGCGCCTCCGGGCGCTACACGGAAACCGGCCTTGCCCTGACAGCCGACGCCAGCGGCTCCTCCTACGTCGACGAGTCCTTCCACAATGTAGTGGCACTCGAGCCCACCGCAACCACTGAGCGCTGCACGCTGCCCTCCTCGCGCGGCCACGGCCGGCCCAAGATCGAGGAGCTCAAGAGCGAAGCCGACGTGCGGCGGTGCGCGGGCACAGGCGGCACGAACGGGGTGCGCGGCTACGTGAACTGGACATCTGGCTGGGCGGACGCGGAGGCTTGCATGCGGTATCTGTACGGCAAGGTGCAGGCGACGCAGCGCGTGCAGTTCGTCAAGGGCACCGTCGCGCGGCTCGACATCGCCTTTCCCTCCGGCGGCGTGAGCCAGCAGAAATACGTCCGCGGCGCGCACCTCGCGGACGGGCGCACGCTCAGCGCGGACCTGACCGTCGTGGCCGCGGGCGCGTGGTCCCCGGCGCTGCTCGACCTGCGCGGCATCGTGCACGCGACGGGCCAGACGCTGGCGTACGTGCCGCTGTCGGCGAGCGAGCAGGCCGCGCTGGGCGCGTCGCCGACCGTCCTCAACCTCAGCACGGGCATGTTCTGCATCCCGCCCTCGCAGAACCTGCTCAAGCTCGCGCGCCACGGCCACGGCTACGCCAACCCGGTCGTGATCCCGCACCCCGAGGAGCCGGCGTCGGCCGCCTCGCTCATCACCGTCTCCCTGCCGCGGACGCACCTCACCACGCCCGCCCTGCCCGCGCACCTGCCCCGCGAGGCGACGCGCGCCCTCCAATCCCTCGCCCGCACCCTGTACCCGCCCGCGACCGCCCCGCACGACAAGTCGTTCTCCCCGCTGCCGATCGCGTCGCGGCCCTTCAGCGGGACGCGCCTGTGCTACTACGCCGACACGCGCGAGGGCGACTTCCTGATCACCTACCACCCGAGCTACGCGCGCAACTCGCTGTTCGTGGCGACGGGCGGCTCCGGGCACGGCTTCAAGTTCCTGCCGGTGATCGGCGACAAGATCGTCAGCTGCATCGAGGGGCGGTGTCCGGCCGAGTTTGCGGAGAAGTGGGCGTGGCCGGCGGAGCGGGTTGAGGAGCGGATGTGGGAGGGAGACGGGAGTCGCGGCGGGCCGAGGGGGATGGTGTTGGATGAGGAGTATGCGAAGGGCGGCACGGCGAAGTTGTGAAGAGAGGGAGGGCGAGGAAGAGTGCGGAACTCGGAGAAAAATAGAACAGGTGGGCGTTGGGAGGTTGGGAAGGCTCGGACGCGAGTGTTCGGTACAAGGCTCGACAGCCATGTCCGCATGATTGCTCCCACTAGCCAGAGTTCATGGCAGAACAAGCATTGCTCTCTCGAGTCAGGCGTTAAATTCGTTTTTTTACTTCCCGTGTTCGTGTTCATGGCGCATTGCCAACCAGCGAACAGAGTACGTATACGAGCGGAACCTGGGGGAGGACTGCCTTTAGCGAGCGGAGCGGAGCGGATAGGCAAAACTAACAATCACACAAGCATGCCGCAGACCTTAGGCTGCATGTCATACCCATAAGGACGTATTTCGGAGACGGACAGGTAGCAATGAGTTTTGTGTCGAAGTCACATGTGGAAAATAGTGGTTTGCAGTCATTTGCTCGTGGAAAGTAAATTGATACTACGTATCTATCTAAACGGCAACTGTGCCGCTCCACGAAGCTGTCATTTTTTGTTAGTTTTTTATGGAAGCCCTTGGTGTCCAAGACCAAGGTGAAAAGCCATGACATCACAAAGGCAGTCGTACCAGGCTCTTCCAAAGAAGATCCGTCATCCATCGTCAAACCCGCCACCCTCGCCGCTATATCGTATCCCGGAATCTCGTCGCAATTTCCATCCCAAAGAAAAACGCAGTGTCTCAAATTAGCCCAGCAAACCCTCGGGTAATATCCGCCGCCTCTTATGGGTTGCTTCCTCTAGAACGTGTTGAGAAAGTGAAAGGGGTAGTAAGTTTTTGAAACCCATAGCCTCAGCAAAAGCGTGAGACTCAGAGAGAAAGCCCACCAAAAACACCATGCAATGCCGCAAAAAGCATAAGACGCAAGCACGAAGCAGGAAAATGACCGTTCCAAAGCTTGACATAGCTTGGATAGGCCGTCAGTGATCCAAGCCGCCCCTCGGCTACCGATCAGATGTGGTGTTGTTTATTAATACAGAACAATCGAGGACTGGGTCGAAGGTTGTTGTCACAGGTACCAGAAGCGAATGATCTTGTGGTGAGTCAAATGGACTTCAGCGAAGGCATTTAGCTTTTGCGGAAGTCTAAGCACACGGTTAGTATTGCACTCGAAGTGACGGAAGGTCAGCCATGGCATACCAGACAACACCGGGTAGATCAGCTCGAAAGCTTGGTAGATCTCCTCGCGGACCTTGGCACCAGTGAGGACGATCTTGCCGGAGACGAAGATCAGAAGCACAATCTTCGGCTTCATCATGCGGTAGATAAGACCGGGGAACAATTCAGGCTCGTAGGAGCTGAAGTTGTGATGGCGGCTAGCCAAACCCTCGAGACGAATCGGGAACTTGATATCGCATGAACCGACGATGTTCTGGATCTTGAAGTCGGTGAACTTGGCGTTGAAGCCGAGCTTCTGAATGATACGGGCGTACTTGCGCGACGCAAGCTTCGAGTCATCTTCAGACTTGGCACCAGTCACGACCATCTTGCCCGAGGCGAAGATGAGGGCGGTAGTCTTGGGTTCACGGATACGCATGATGACGGCCGCGAAACGCTAGAGCCACAAAGTTCAGTAAGACCGTTCATCAAGAGCCAAGAAGCTGACAAGACGCCAGTACCTTCGGGTTGTACTCGGCATTGCGAGCGTGCAACGCGATTGTCTTAAGGTCCAGGCGACAGTCAAGGTTGACAGTGGCACTGTGGATGGTCAGCGGCTGAACGTAAGATTCAGCTCAGCTGTACTTACACGATGTTCTGCAGGGTGGGGACGATTCCCGAAACACCGTTGGCAGCGGCACCGGGAGTCGCAGCGGGCGTAGCGGGCATCACCCCGTTGCCGGCGTTGCCACCGTTCTGGCTCTGCTGCACGTCCTTCTCAGACGAGGGCGGGGTCAGGTCGCCAGCGCCCCCAGGGAAGGACAGGCTGCCGGGGGCAGTGAAAGCCTTGGCCTGGGTCGCATTGGACGGGTGGGTGGTCAAAGAGTCCATGCTTGTAACAGACGAAGTTCCTCTATGAGTCTTGATGGTTTGCAGTATTGGCAATCTAATCAAGTGTCGCGTTAGAACGGAGGTTGGGCAGGGTGGTGAGGCAGGATCGGCGAGGTCGACGAGGCTCGTGGACGCGATTTAAGCAGGGCGTCGATGACGGGCTCGAGCGGTTTGCCGGATCCGGGTGTGTGAATGTGAGGCCGTACCGTCAGTGGGAGATGAACAACCGAATGCCTCCCCTACAGTCGATGCCAAGTGATTTGCAAAGTCTCCGCTCGATCGTAGCCGGTCAAGGGTCAACAGCGACGGTGCTGTATCGAGTTGGTGATCGCGACACGGTCAGAAGCGAGGCCAGCTAGCCCCTGGTGTCGTAGAGTGTGATGCGAGATTGCGAGCAGGTCGTGCTGATGAGGCGCGATTGATGCAAGGCGGGCGCGGCGCACGGTCGGGGCGGATGCGGGCGAGAGAGAACGTCACAGTGCGCGCACAAGCACTGGGGGAAAGTCCGAGGGGATGGAGAGTGTTCGCGCAGGCTGTGGGGAGGAGAGCAGGATGCGCGAGGGTGGTGGTGGTGAATGCTGACGTGACGTTGTTGACGTAGCGCCAGACGAGGAAGGCAGCAAGACGAGCGGAACGGAGGGTGTGGGCGCGGCTGGCTTATAACCTCGCGGGCGTGGCCCGTGCGCCAATACCTGCACTATCCTCAAAGCAGCGACTCGAGCCTCTGACTCATTTTAAAAGTCCTTTCCAGAACGTCCTGCCATGCACGTTGTTGAGATGATAGATGACTATAGCCATGCATCGACTGCGACCGTCGTCCTGGCTGTGAGGCACGTAAATTCGTCCCGGCGTGCTGCTGGGATTCAGACGTTGCGGAAGGCAGCTGCTTTGGGAGGTCGCGCTTGAGGCAGGAGCGGCGCTGCCAAGTAGCGCACCCGCCGCTGAAACGCATCCCGCCCCTCCCCTGAATACAGCACTGCATCCGGGCCTGCGCTTGACTTGACTGCACCCTCCCGTCGCCAGCGCCGCAGGCTTGTCGCAATTTTGTGTTTGTGGCGACGATCCGGTGGGTTCGGCAGAACAGAGTGGCGCCCTAGCCCCCCGGCGGGTCCCGACAACGTAGCCTGGTCAAAGGCCCCTCGCCACGCCGCTTTGCACAGAGCGCGAAAATTTTGCGGTTTCGCCCTTCGCCTATAGCGGCCATGTCACCGATGCGCCGCATAACTTCGGCGCCGTCTCGAAGCTTCGACTCGAGCGGCGGGCTCAACGCGTCTGATGACGCGACGCGCAATGCACGCTCCGGTCGCGACTGTGACCTGGGCCGCCCGGAACGTGGGGCGCAGCCACCTCTCCGCCTGCGCCCACGCCTCCATGCCTGAGCGATCGGTCGCATTGGTCGGGCTGCCCGTCTTCGGCTCTGTGCATCATACAGCCCCTTTTTCTTGCCTGCGAATCAATAGGCTGACGCGATAACATCCCTCGTGCTAGCCTGCTTAGCCTTGTCTCAAAGCCGGCATCCCCGTCGCCGCTAGTTTGGTGCGTGGCTGAGTCTTGGTAAATTGCTTCGGCCGATAGCCAGTCGCTTCGGGAAACCGTGTTGCGACACAGAATCCAGTGGGAATAGGCGTTGTCGTTGGAGGAGTCTCGCACGTTTCCTGGAATGCGGAGCAATGCTACTAGCGCCAAAGTTCCCTCGGCTGCCACCTATTCCAGGATCTGATCCGTCGCGGGGTGCGTGCCTTGTTGCTGCAGTCTTCTGGCAAAAGAAGCTTATCTGTCAAGTTCCCCAGAAATTCCCTGATATCAGGTTGACGCACATTCACTGAAGCGAGTCAACGATCAACAAAAGTGCCCGTATTCTCCACTCAATTTGGGCCTCCACGCGCCGTGGCTTGAACAGAACCATTACATCATCGGTGCACCATAGCTGGGGTCTCCGGATGTCTTCTCCACGCAGCGAGAAGAGAAAAAGGCGTCGTCGTGTGAGATAAACAAAGTGGACGTCTGCTATCAAATTTCGTCATTGACATAGTCTCTGGATATGATTCTAGCTTGTTGCGTCCCTCCTTTCTGATGCTCTCCCCTTCCAATCAGATCCTGCCCAAACAGCCTCAAGCCTCGTCGCGGAGCTTTGCCCTTGGCGCATGCAGCCTCATCGCTAGGCTGGCCAGCTAGCCACGAAGCTCAATTTTGATTCTGTTCCCGTCGCTTGGAAACATAAGAACATCTATTAAGGAGCATATGCATGCATCAAGCTTGTGCAGGATCTTTACTACGCCTTCACAGGCTGACAATGCGCCCGTGACAGCTGCGTAACCTGAGGCTGCTGCAGCAACAATAGAATGACTTCAGGCGAGCAAGAATACTGAGCCTTACAGCGATATATGCGAGCATGGTGGCTCTCAGCTTTCGCCATGCAGCTATTCCTTCTTTGGCGCAATTCTGTCAAGAGAACCCGTCCATAAAGGACAGCACGGGCTAATCCGGCCCAAATCTGGAGATCGTTTCCATATTCTCGAGATGGTTTCTGGAACAAATAAGAGCTTGGTGCTACCCCAGCTCTCCGCGACGATCCTCGAAGCCTCTATCCTTATTGGGCTGCTGCATGGCTCAGCCCTACGACGACGTTCCGCAAAGCCACGAGGACCACACCAACTAGGGCGTTCCCGCAAACCGTGGTCGTAGAGCTGCAGATGATATGCACGTCTGGGCATCAGTCCATGTCATCACCTTCAGCCATCCTGTCGCGGAACGCTGCATTACCAGCCCGATACAGCAGATATACCACACTCGAGAAGGCGACTATCAAGCTCACTCATCCCATCCAGATCCAAGATATGCCCAGACATCCCGCATGTGGTGTGCTCTCCGACCGCTCCTGGAAAACGCGCAGAGAATTCCTTTCGAGATAAGGAGCCGGCAGAGTTGTGTTGCACCAACACGGCGGTACGGTTTCTGTCTAGACTTGACACATGCATATTCACTTCTCTCGGAACGCTTTTCCAATGCCAACTGAGATCATCCCAGGGGACCGGCCTGCTTTCAACGTGCGCGTGATGAAAGTTCGGTGACGGCGTCCTGGCGTTGTCGGGCGTTCCGACCCGACAATAGCCGAATCGGCGACCACGAACCACGAACCACGACCACACGCAGGGGTCGCCGCAATCTACCAAAATGGCAATCTACTGCTATCATACATTGCTTTTGGAATTGAGATAGTCTTCTCGCTGTCAATGAACGCTGGGCGTCAGAGGCTCAGCAAAATCCAAACAGTGACAAGTCATTGACGGACCCGTGCATCACCTCCGCACATGTGGATCCGGGGTGCTGGAGACGTGTAAGACGATTTGCAATGTGCTGCGGCTCATTGATCAGTTTGCCGATAGATGGACTCGTTTTGTTTGCTGTTACGTACTGGTTATCGAGTCATTTTCTTTGTGGAGGGGGAGGCCGGAATGTTTCCTATCAAGACTCTTTGAGGCCGGATTGATTCCGGCCTCATGATATAAGGAAGCTCGACCGTCGCTTCTCTCCCAAGAACAGCTCCAACGCCCACACTGAATTTCTTCATTTCCGCCATCCCCGCCCAACACGCTATTGCCACAATGTCCTCTCCGCCCCGCTTTGGCTTCAATGTCCTCACGGACACCAAGCCTAACGACAACTCCATCCCGGCGTTCATGGTCTCCACCACCCGTGGTTTCCTGCCGCGTCAGGACCCTGTCGTGAAGCTGCCTGCGGACTTCGACCCGCTCGAGTCTATTCTCTCTCGCATGCCCATCAAGACTCTGTCCGGTGCTCCGGGACTGCTCGCCAACTTCCAGCTTGGCCCGACTGTCCACAAGGAATTGCCGGACCTGTCCGATGCGGTTGAGAAGTACAAGGACAACCTACCCTTGATGAATGCGCTGTACCGCGACTACTCCTTCCTGGCCTCTGCATACCTCCTCGAGCCCTGCCACGAGCGCTTCATGCGTGGTGAGCTGTATGGCCTTGGACGTCAGACCCTGCCAAGCAACATCGCCCTCCCCATCACCAAAGTTGCTAAGTTGTAAGCCGATGCTCGCGTCTACATAAGGCTGATTACATACTAACACGGTGCCGCAGCGCTGGTTTCATGCCATTCATGGAGTACGCAGGCTCGTACGCGCTCTTCAACTACCGGTTGGAGAACCCGGCTCTGGGTCTCGAGTACGATAACCTTCGCCTCATCCGTGCGTTCGAGCTCGGTTTGGACCCTACCTCTTCAGAGGCTGGTTTTGTTCTCGTGCACATTGCCATGGTCAAGAACTCGGGCGCACTCGTCTCGGGTGCGGTCGAAGCTCTCAACGGTGCCCTTGCCAAGGACCGTGAGGCATTCAATGCGGGGATGGCGGATCTCGTGAAGGCATTGGACGAGATTAACAAGGTCATGAACAGTGAGTCTTTGTCCTTACCGCATTTGAAGTGCCTCCACTGACATGTTGCAGCTATGTGGACCAAGAGCAAGCCCAGCGGCTACACCAGTTTCCGTACTTTCATTTTCGGTATCACTTCTCAGAGCATGTTCCCCAACGGCGTCGTCTATGAAGGCGTAAGTGAGGAGCCCATGTCCTTCCGTGGCGAGTCGGGTGCGAACGACAGCATGGTAAGTCACGATGTCCGAACGAGTCGTTCCTAAACCCTGCCACTAACACTTCCAGGTTCCGCTCTGCGACAACCTCTTGCAGATCGCGATGCCTGAGACACCTCTCACGGAGATCCTCAAGGACTTCCGTCAGTACCGTCCTGGCAACCATCGCGAGTTCCTTGAGGCCGTCAAGGACTACTCCGAGATGGCCAACCTCAAGGAGTACGCCTTGTCCGACCCGACTTCTGCCTCGCTGTACCTGCGCGCGTTGGACCAGGTGCGCGACTTCCGCTGGCGTCACTGGTGCTTCACGCGCGAGTACATCCTGAAGAACACTTCGCACCCGACTGCCACCGGTGGTAGCCCAATCGTCACTGTATGTTTTCTTTACCTGGCGTCTACACATGATGGCGATGCTGACTTAATTCATAGTGGCTGCCCAACCAGCTCCAGGCCGTCATGGCCAACATGGTCGATGCCTACGAGTTCTGCAAGGACGTCCCCGGCACCGCCGACATCATGGACGTCGTCCTCGCCCAGCGGGACACGCTCGCTAAGGAAGTCGAGAAGTACTGCGCCGAGCGCCAGGCTGCGTAAACCTTCTCCCTCCCTCCCGACTGTGTTTTCCCTTCCAGCGTTACGATTGACTTTTCTTTAAACACACGACAGTACTCTGCATAGCATCCGACATGGCGTTATGTGAGCAATGAGGCTACGATGGGACTCTGCACGGCGTTTGGATATCGCCGTGTGAGCAACGAGGCATCCACGAATTTCTTTGGTACTCTGCATAGCGCGTTTCTTCTTCGGGAAATCGGGCGTTATGTGAGCAATGAGGCAATATAGATACCCCCGGGTTTCGTCTTTGGACGGTACTCTGCATGACGGTTTACGGCGTTATGTGAGCAAAGAGGCACACGAAGATACCCCTGGGCCTAGGAAAGCAATATTATTCTTTGATCTCTCCTATCACGTATGTTCCTGCTGTGGTGTGTGAACCGTGGGTTCGGTGGTGGCTGTGTGAAATGACTCAACCCAGCGCCCCCTCACCCAACTGATAATCACGGCCCATCGCCACCCTGAACCGCAATCCTCGAGGACCTTCCAGGCAGGTGCAGATGCCAACTTGCGCCCGTTTGTTGCTCACAAACGCCCGCCCACCTCATCGATAAGCAGCCACGTTCTCCCGCACCTACAACCACAAACCTCACCTGCTCCATATTCTTCCTCACCGCGCAGCAGCAGCAGAACAGTTCCAAAGACTTTTTCTCTTTGCTCTCTGCACTAGTGACCCCCGGCTCTCACCCAACTGCACCACTCAAACATCTCCACCAACCAAAAACCCCCCAACGGGACAAGCCCTCCCGAAGCCCGCGCAACCATGCCCAAGCCCGACACGACCTACCTCCCGCACTGCCTCGCGCAGGCCGCACTCTCGCCCCTGCGCCACCGCCACGGCAGCGTCGTCGTCCGCGGCGGCAAGATCCTCGGCCGCGGCCACAACGCGCACCGGCACGGCTTCGACGGCGGCGCGCTCAAGCACGGGAACGCAGCGCTGCGGAAGCGAAAGCCTGCCATACCCAAGAGCAGTAGCACCGGCTCCACAGCCTTCGTGTTCTTCGAGGAGATAGCTGGCAGGAGCGGTGGGAGTGCACCGCTCAGTATGCACGCGGAGATGATGGCGCTGGTGGATGCAGTTGCGGCGGCGCGCTCGGCGCGCGCGGGCAGGAAGCTGTCGGGGCAAAAACCGCCAGGGAGGGTTGCGGGTTGTGGTAAACGAAGAGGGAGATGGGCCAGGGGCGGAGAAGAGGCGGAGTAGGGGTGGGAAGGCGAAGACGAAGAAGAAGGGCGGGAAGAAGGTAGACCATGCGGCTTCGAAGGGCAAGGATACGACTACGACTATTATGACTCCGACCACGAATACGGAGAACTGTAGCACCCCCAAGAACTCACAGGGACAGAAGCAGAGCTCGAATTCGGGTAAGAAGAAGAAGAAGAAGAAGAAGAAGTCAAGCACAACGTATCTCCACCAACCCGTAAGCCCATCTCCGTTTGACCCTAACGGTACCCACGTTAACCCAACCCTCAGACTCCAAAGAAACCCGCCTCCGCTCAGCACTGCGCCCTCCTCTTCTCAAGGCTCCAACCGGACTCCTCGCCATCCGCCACCGCCACCGCCACCGCCACCGCCCCCTCCCGCGCCGTCAAAGACCGCACGAAGCATCGCCACCTTGCCGGCGCGGACCTGTACGTCACGCGCCTCGGCCACCGGCTCCAGCACCCGCCTCCATTCTTGTCTGCAACGGTACCTCTGCCCAATTGCACTTCTCCAGCCGAGTCCTCACCACTCGCCGGGAAGCACGTCTCGACAGGCTCGCTGCACGAGGAGCTGACGTGCGGCACGGCCGAGGAGCCACGAAAGGAGGCACTTGCAGAAGCAGGCGTGGACTTCGAGCTTGTCCGACGGGACAACGTGCTGGGGTCGCGTCCATGCTATCGGTGCGTGGGGTTCATGCACAGTGTCGGCGTCAAGCGGGTATTTTGGACGAATGAGGAGGGGGTGTGGGAAGGGGCGAAGGTGCGGGATCTGGTGGATGAGTTGGAGGGATGTGTAGGTGAGGGAAGTGGGGACGGGGAGTCTGGGGACGGGGCGAGTCGGAGGGCGTATGTCACGAAGCATGAGATGCTGATGCTGAGGAGGCTGATGGGGGAGACTAGTAAGTAGGGCTTCTCGTGAGGGTGAGATTAGGTGACGGTATTGAAAAGGGCTTGCATTGGAACCACTGTATCAGCGAGGAATCTTGGGTCCAATACCCCGAATCGGGGAACTGAATTTATTACTATAGAGCTAGGGATGCGTTTTTGACAGTGCTGAACTACAGTCCACATCCACAGGCTCTGGAAATGTTACTCCAACCAGAGCTGACGAAAAACGCTGAAAAAGAATAGAAATCACTTACCACAAGAGCCTAGTTCCCAGAATGACCACCAACCTCAGCCCAGGCCCAACATCTTTAGCAACGCAGGCACCGCCGTCACAACCTCCCTATACATGCGCATCTTCCGTGTGTATGCGAACAGTACATCGTGCACTTCCCCAACCCCCCAGCGCCGCCCCACCCCCCGCAGCCGCCTCACCGCTCCCTCCACCACCCGCTGCACACCCACCCACGTCGAAAGGGCGGCATAGAGAGGCAAGTAGAGTGCGTGCGGCCCAGCCGATGCTTACATTGGCGAGGGCGGTCATCGCGTTGCCAAGGGTGCGGATGAAGTGCCAGCGTTGGCGTTGTGGGCGTTGTAATTGCGGCCCCTGAGCGGCATAGTACAGCGTCGCCGGCGTCGGCTGCAACACGGGCGCACCTGCTGAGCGGCGTGCACTGGAACTGGCCTAGTAGCGGCAGTGACGGGGCGCAAAGGTAGCGCTAAGGCCATGCCTGCTGGTGGCGGGCTGTGGAGTTGATCCTGCTCCTGCTCCTGTTGCTGCTTTTGTCGCACCTCCTGCTGTCCCTCCATCTCACTGTTGAATACGGCGAGTAGTACGCTTGCATGCATATAACCGCCTCCGCAGCCGCAGCTACAACCCGCGGCGGCGTCTTTGTAGGCGACCCATAAGCCCACTGGGCCCACTCGGCAGTATAGATGCCATGCACGCAGAGCAGGCCGCGGCAGTGGTGTGGCGGGGCGTGGAGATAATGGGTGAAGGCGCGAGAGCCAGGAGAAGTAGAAGGTATTCGTGCAGAAGATTAGGGATGGAGATGCGGGCTTCCGCGTCGGGTTGGTTCGGGTGGGTGCAGAGGGGCAGCGGTGCCCGAGTGGGGTGGTGGTGTTGTTGAGAGGGCGGATGAAGGTGTGGTCGGTCATGTTGGGTTGAGTCGATGGAGTGCGGTGCGTGTCTGAGATGTTGAACGCTTTAACATTAGCGGGTTATGCGGATGTTCTGGGGACATTTACGTCGCAGGTTAGTGTGTGGTTGTGGCCGTACATCCGGAATGGCGTGGACACGGTGGATGCAGAACAATGAGTCTGGTGCGCTTTTGCTGTCTGTTTTCTACGGTGATGCTTCACGGACAGGTAAGGAGTGAACAACCACTTTAGAGTTAATCAAGGAAATTTCTGGTTAGTTAGCTTATCCTTCTCTTATTGCTTATTGTTCGCTGGACGCAGAGTAGATTAGTAAAGCTTCCATGTGCCATGTATGGGAACGATCAGTGCTCTCGCTCCTTACATTTGTATTCGGGGAAGAGCTCTAGCCGCATTGCACGCAGAGAGAACGCAGCTAATCTTCTCATGCGATAGCATGGCGCCACAGGCTTTCATTCAGTAAGATCTTGCATATGTGTGCGGTCCGAAAGTACAAGGCTCTATGGGAACAAACAGTTATCACTAGATGTTGCGCTGCAAAATAGATGGCCTAACGAGAGCCAAGCAAGTCGGTTAGATGATAGCTATTGACAAATCACTATGTACCAGACTTTTAGAGCAGCCTGAGCTGTCTCGGCATCAGCATCGGCTATGAGGCAGACGCCGGTCTCCCCTGCGCAACTCAATGCGTTACCTATAGGGCGTACATGTGTCCATCTTTCATTCGGGGGTTTTCTCATTCACATGAGCAACTGCCTCCCGTGAGGTAACTCAGCCAGGAATCAGAAGCGCCAGTGAAGGGGCTCGTTCAGTTTGCTGCCCACCGTGTCTGAATTGAAACAACGATACTCTAGTTCTAGCCCATATCTTCTTTCAATATTACCATTCAGGTCCGAGAAACGCCACACGATCATTCCGTACCATCACATACATCCAAGTACTCTGGTAGCTGGCAAAACTTTCATCAGCGGAAACCAAACCTTCTCAACATAATTGATTAAATGCTTGGAAACGCCATGGACGCCATCCGATGCCAAAAAATGATTTGCCGTTGCCAGCGAGTCAGAAAAGCACAATAGGTTCGGTGAAACCAGAGGCCCGGGATGAGAAACTTTGAGCTAGTCCATGATCACCATATCTTGGTTTTCCATGTTTGCCGCCACGTCGCTCACTGTGTGGCAGTTCAGCTGGTTATCGGCAACAGCTCGCGCCACAACGGGATGGCCGGTTAAGATCTCAGCAAGTGGGTTCTTTCTCCATTAAACTTTAAATAGTCACTAATGCGTCAGAAATGGCCAGATGAGACGTGGCATGAAAAATGTACATTATACTCTCTCCCAGCGAGACGCCACACAGCCAGATTCAAAAAGGCAAACATACCCTTAAAGCAACATCCCTACACCGGTCCCGAAAAATTACCGTCGAAGGTTGTCGGGAGTATCCCTGTGTTACTCTGCCGATCCTCCAGTCTTCCGATCGCGGCCACTGCTCGGCGGAAGTGGGCCATCGGGATCTCTGCGAGCTACGAAGCTACGTTCAACCCACATTTACAGAAAGAGCATGTGGTAAGCTCTTGGCTATAGAAGTGGCATGCAAGATGCAGAGGTTCCCCTTCCTGCTGAGTTCTCGGGCTCTTGGTCGATGGTGGCGAGTGATGGGAGCCTCCCGGTATACGTCACCGCACCCGTTCTCTCCGTCCCAAGCTTTTTCAGCCGCTACGTAATGAACTTTATTCCCTTAAGGTTGCGGTGTTTTCGCCGATGATTTTGCCTTAAAACTCCTTATTCTAGCCACGTGGGACGGCTTGCTCGGAGGTGCAGCCGTGCTCATTTACGAAATGTACACTTTGCAGTTCGCCATGGTTTTTTTTCTGATAAGACTGACAACACGACCGCCACAGCGGCTGCTCCGGTAATCCTATAACTGGCTCTTCCCCACACCAACAGATTTTGATCCGGATCTAAGTCCCATCATTGAGCTCTTGGTGTTTTGCAAACAGCCGTTGATGATCCTCAATAAATGTAATCAGTGTCTTCAACTCTACGGGCTTCTTATCAACACTTCGCTCCTGGAGAGCTGCCATTGTCCAGAGGAACATTTTTCCAGCATTGAATCCCAGTATGACCGGAACACTCGTACCACCGTGGTTCGAAAAGTACCATGTCACCCGGGCCGAAATGTCAGTCGTGAGCATCGTTTGGGGAATCAGTATCGGATGCTCCCTCTTTTGCGCCGCAACAGCCATTAACCAGACCCTCCAAACATGGGCACGATCGCGAAAGATAACAGCGTATATCACCATGATTTGGACTGAGTTGGCAGCAAGCACGATCATAGGCGTTATATCATGGTTATACATGCGGGACACCGTCGGACCCAGGTAAAGATGCTCCAACCGTACAGCTCCGGACATGCTGCTCCTCCCACCAACGCCCTTTCTCTTCCCGAACAGTATCACTAACACACCCGCAGCTTCGAGTTTTTCTTTTTCGTCCTCGTCCTCTGGGTTATCCAGATTCAGGTCCTCCTTCAAATCATCATCAACCGCATCGGCCTCCTCCACACTGACGCCCGCAAAGTCCACCGCATGAAGTGGACCGTCGCCGGCTACGTCGGCATAATCAACGTCTCCGTCTTCTGCATCTGGCTGCCCGCACAGCTGCAGCGCTTGCAGACCTACATCGACGTCAACCACGTCTGGGACCGCGTCGAGAAGGTGCTCCTCATGCTGATCGACGCCGGGCTCAACTTCTACTTCATGTGGCTGGTGCGCCGCAACCTGATCGCAAACGGGCTCGAAAAGTACAAGGCGCTATTCTGGACCAACGCCGCGCTCGACGTCATCTCCGTGTTCCTCGACGTATGTAGCAACACCCCTTTTCCTCTCCCGGTTGTCGCCTTCCCCAGATTGTTTGACGGTGTGGTCTTGTTAGTTGGCCATCATCCTGTCCATGTCCTTCAAGAATCCCTTCATCTACGTCCAGTTCCATCCACTCGCCTACACCATCAAACTCGCCATCGAAATGTCCCTCGCCAATCTCATCGCCAAGGTCGCCCGCGCCTCCAGCGCGCGCATGGGCCTCGACGATCTCGCCGTCTCGTCTTCATACGACGTGCCGACGACGACGACGACGCGCCGCAGTCAGAATCACAAGAGCCGCGCCTCAGCGGCAATGGACATCATGGCCGCGGCAGCGCCGCTGAGTCATGAGAGGAGGGGCGGTGATGATGGCGACGAAGAGGCGGCGATGTGCGGCATTGCTGAGGGCTGTATCACGGAGGCAGTGGCGATGGGGGTGCGGAGCGAGCGGAAAGGGGAAGGAGAGGACGGGGGAAGGGCAGGGTCGTGGGACTCAGGGTCTGGAGATAGTGAGAGGTGGTTGAGGCGGGATGGTGCGGATGGGTTGGCGGAGGTGCAGAAGGCGTATATGCCCTGAGATTATTTATTTGATAGATCTTTTATTTCGAACACATATAACCATCACTCTATGTGGCCGTTGTGCAAGGAAAAAAGAAAGTGCAGTGCGATTGTGAACTTGTCGCTACCAGCAAGGATATATACGCCACGAAGGAATCAAAAAAAAAAAAAAAAAAGAAAGAAAGAAAGGAAGGAAGGAAAAAAAACCAAAACAAAGACAGACCAATCCGAAAAAGACAGACCAATAGCGAAAGCAGCTACTCTTACTCATTATTATACACTGCCTGAAAATCGATCTCCGGCATCCTCCTCCTCAGTAGCACCGCCTGCTTCGAGTTGGGCGAGTGCGACGTGCCGATGCTGTTGTGCACGACGCTGTCTTGCCCCTCTGGCAGCTTCCAGTCGTAGTACATGATCATGTGGGCGAGCAGTAGCTTGATCTCATTCGAGGCGAAGAAGCGGCCAGGGCAGCTGTGGTGGCCGTGGCCAAAGACGGTGCTCTCGCACGAGGTGGTCACGAACTGGTACTTGTTTTCGTTGCCGGGCTGGTTACGCAGCTTGAGGAAGCGGTATGGATCAAAGACGTGCGCGTTGGGCCAGACATTAGGGTCCTGCATGAGGGTTGGGCCGACGGAGACATAGGCGTCTTTGGGGATGACGCTGCCGTCGGAGAGGGTGAAGGTCTTGGTGGCCATGCGGGGAAGGTGGACTGTGGGAGATGATATTAGTGGTTTGGAAGGACTTGAGGGTTGGGGGGCTTGCTTACAGGCACTGTGAGGGTGGTAGCGCATGCTCTCCTTGAGGAAGCTGTCCATGAAGCGGAGCTTGAAAAGAGTGCTCTTGTCCCATTTGCCGACCTCGCTGAACACCTGGATGATTTCCTCGCGCAGGGGCTGCACGTACTGTGGGTTTTCGAGAAGGTCGAAGAAGGCGAAGGAGAAGGTGTTAGTGGTAGTGTGGATGGAGGCCATAGCAAGGGACAGTTCGGCATTGGGGTAATCAAATGGCTGGCCCTTGGCAGCGGCGACAAACCAGTCGATGGAATCCAGGACCTTCTTGCGAGGCTTGCCCCCGTTCTTCTCGATTTCCGCTAGACGTCTCTCAACCTCAGGCGTGATGAGCTCACGGCACAACTTGATCTCCTCACGGATCTTGCGGCACTCAGGGAGGAACCAGTGGACGACAGGACGGAGGACGGCGGGGAAAGTGTTGAGTTTCTTGGCCGCAAAGAAGGCGTCAACGGTATACATCACCGAAATCCTCTGCCACTCCTGATTATCCATGAACTCCTCACCCAGGAAGATGAGAGTTATGAGGCGGGAGATGATCTTCAAGGCATTCGGGACAAAGGCTGCCTCTTTCCATTCGGTAGAGTCGCCGAAGACTTTGGTCATGGAGTTGGGCGCCTCTTTCGCCATAGGTCCGATAGTCAGAGCAAGAGCCTGGGTAAGCTGAGTCCTGACGGCATCCTGGAAGATGGTTTGATTGACGGAGGCGCTGAATGCGTCGAATCCGGGGTAGCTGGCAAAGAATTCCTGCTAGGAATTAACACCCATCAAAGACTGCAAAACTAGGATGAGGGAGACTGACTTTAGCGACATAACCGTGGAAGTCAAGACCATTGTGGTTTTTGATCTCATCAATGTATTTAGGCGGAAGCATAATCCTCTGAGTGGACATGTCGTTAAACCGGTACGGGCCGCCTTTGGACTGGTGGAGTTATGCCGATGAGCCGCTAGAAATCATGTAGCGTAGACAGTGTAACACGAACCATGGTCATCCCTTCCTCCAAGAGATCCCGGATACTGTGCATAAACTTCTTTTTCGTGGGTTCGTCCCATTTCGGATTCACCAAGGGGTATTTGGAGGTTGCTGTGGTGTAGATGATCCAGTTGTAGAGCTTGACCGCTGAAAAGGAGAGTACGGCGAGGGCTAAAACGGAGGAGAGCTTCGCAACCAGATCGTACCCGACCTGAAAGGTCGGGGGTTGGCTTGCGGTATCGGCCATGATGATAAGTTTGCGAAAAATGTCCAGTTGTTGGATTGAGTGAAGGAGAGGCGTACTTCCCAGACTTTAAAGAATTTCCTTTCTGAATTGGCGCATGTCCATGCTGCGCTGCACTTGACTTAAGGAGAGAAGCGGCGCAGCGTGTCTCGCAACGCAGTCCCGAATACGACGGCGGGGCCAAACAAAGATCCCTCGGTTCTGCCTTCGGGTATAACATGTTGTTCTAGAGCTTCCACAGAAAAACCCCGTCCCAGAGGTTTACCAGCAACAGTGGGATAAGATCAGCACGACCTGCTACACGCTAGGCCACTCCTGCAAGCATTTCCTCGCATTCAAAGGTCCGAACAGG
Organism: Macrophomina phaseolina; assembly: GCA_020875535.1. NCBI lineage: Eukaryota > Fungi > Ascomycota > Dothideomycetes > Botryosphaeriales > Botryosphaeriaceae > Macrophomina > Macrophomina phaseolina. Next base: position 3,305,006 of record JAEQDS010000069.1, on the reverse strand, counting down.
AGTAAGAAACCAATCAGCAACGTTTCGATCTGACTGTGAGGCCGATGACGCCTGTGCAATCCCTGTCATTAAAGGCGGACCGAGAGGCGATCCGGCGCCGAGACGGCCAAAGGGTGGCCTTTTCCAGGGATGGTTTGCGGGTGTTTCGTCGATTTGCGGGACGACGACTGGGGGCCCGTGGGCGTTGTGAAAACGCCATTTGTAGACATTTGTTTACTTGGGGAAAATTGAAGAGAGGCTGCGGATAGCCGCAAGAAGCGGCAAAGGCTGCCCTATAAAACAAAGCCTCTTTGACAGCTTCATGCAGACAAGAGCCGGGTTGTCCAATAGGGTGCGGCCGGTTGATACTTCCGGCGCCGCTTACGGAGGGGATGCATGTGCTGGGCAACGCCAAAAAAGAACAAACTTCGGATTGTCCCCGGGATATCAACTTCATGTTCCGTAGCGCATCAACCGTTACACTTCTCTAATCACCAGTGTGCTTTGAACAACTGCTGCTGCCTTCAAATCGCTTTTCTCAGCTTCGTATTCTTACTTGGCGTCTCCACGTTGGAGAGCAATCCGAGGATGGGCTCGGGTCCTCGCAAATGCACTTGGCAGGGCCGGAACTCCGCGTCATCAGTAAATGCTCCCTATATATCTTGCGAATCAGATGCTCGCAAAGATGTCCAATCCTGACACAGCCCATATTCCCCAAAAACTCAAAAAAAAAAAAAGGTCGACGCCTTACGATCCATGGAAGGAAAAATATACGCCATCACCGGCGCAGGCGGTGGCATCGGCCGCGCAACCGCCATCCGAGCCGCCCAGCTCGGCGCCGCGGGGCTGGCCTTGTGCGACGTAAATGTCGACGCCCTTGAAGGCACAAAGAAGATACTGTACGGAGATGTCCCAAGAGAAAGCGAGGCACTTTGCAACCCACCCCCCTCTGACCAATCAGTGCCGAGTTCTCCGCCGTACACGTGCTCCTCCACACAGTCGACATCAAAGCCGAAAACGAGGTCAACGACTGGATCGACGCGGTCGTGGGCGAGTTCGGCCGGCTGGACGGCGCTGCAAATGTGGTCGGCATCAACCGGCGCACGCGGCAGCAGAACACAGGCAACATCGTAAGCATTCCCAATGCGGGCAACACGCCTCCGCAAAATCACTGAACACCGCACGCCAGGAAACACCCGACTGGAATGCGACGCTGGACGTGAACTTGAACGGGACGATGTACTGCATGCGCAAGCAGCTCAAGCACCTCGCCCGCCCCGGCGGCTCCATCGTCAACATCTCCAGCGGCGCCGGCCTGCGCGGCATCCCCGGCATGCCCATCTATTGCACCACGAAATGGGGCATCCGCGGACTGACCAAAGCCGCCGCGGCGGAGTTCGGGCCAGAGGGAATCCGCGTCAACGCTCTGATGCCGTGAGTTTTACCCCTGCGCTCCGTCTCCCTCCCCTTCCAAGACGTACGGTTTTGCGCTGAACAGCTTGGCGATGCAGGGGCCCAATCCACAGCGGGGAGAATTTCCAGAAGGCGATTGATTCGGGCTTGGTCAATCCGGAGACGCTGAGCGCGACGACTGCAATGAAGCGGTTGGGCACGATTGAGGAGATTGGTAAGGTAGTAGCTTTCTTGTTGTCTGACGATGCGTCCTACATAAGCGGAGGTAAGCTTTCCTTCCTGAGGGGGGTTGGGGCTCACCGAGTGCCTATGCTGACGAGCCGGGCAGCTGATATTCCGGTGGATGGGGGTGCGTGCGCTTTGTAGTGTGGATGGATTTTCGGCGTTGGGATGGGCTGGGACGGAACAAGATAGGTCGTAGCTCGCCGTTCAAGAATTGTTTCTTTGTTAGTGAAGCTGGTATTGTTTGCTAGCATGGGAAAAATTTTCCTTCCCGCCCAGTACTATGGCTCAGGCAGGCCAACTAATCCATACTCTCGCATCACACTCAATCTGGAATGCATCCGATGAAGTCATGCGCAGTCGCTCTTGTTTGTAAATGTGTTTTTGTATATATATTTTGAGAATCATTTTCTCCACAACAAAGACTAGAAGTTCACGGTCTCAACAGTTTGAGTTTCTGGCCGCATGGCCCAATGGCAAGGCGCTTGACTACGAATCAAGAGATTCCAGGTTCGACCCCTGGTGCGGTCAATTTTTTGTTTTCGTCGACCACATACTTGACGGTGGTGTTGTGGGTTTAGTGGATTAAAAGAGCCTCTTTGGTGCAGTTGGGTTTGTCTTAGGGTTCCTGGCCCAAAAAGCCTTAGGCAGCTACCTCTTTTGTCATGCCACGCATGCCCAGACGCCCACATTATAGCATGGTTATCTTTGTTCGCTTATGTTCATGCGGACTCATATAGTGAAAATTTTCTTCCGGAGGGCTGGGGTGGTTCGTTTTGACCATTGCGCGAATGAGAAGGCCAGATTAGCACGCTTGCCGCGGGAGAATCGCGATACTAAAAGCTGCAACTAAAACTTTGTATGGGCTTATTATCATCTGAGTGTCTCTATAAAACAGTGCTTCCCTACGGCTATGCTCGTCACTAAATCGAGATCCCTGCATATGCTCCAGAAAGACTCCCCTGCTTTTCAGGCTCTCGATAATGCTGCTGCAGAGGATGACAATTGAAGGCTTAGAGAGCTTTCGACAATTTGAACGACGTCCCCTGCCTGGATGACAAACAAGATTATCGGTACAGCGATGACCAGGCAGTAAAGTTCCATGATCGACGTGCTTCCCCCACGCCGAGAAATGGGACGAGCTTTGGCCTGTGGGGGTGAGTGCGTATGGGAAGATGAAGAAGTGACCCGGACGTCGATGTTGTGTATGTTTCCGAGTATTTGCGTCCGGACTGCTTCATCCCCCTCCGCAAGCCGACTCGTTGGCTCAGCTACTAAAACACAGTCTCCAGTAATTTCGCACAGCGGAGGTATTCACAATTTGAGTATGCATTGAGGTACCGATGAATCTCACTACAGACATTTCGGCAGCATGAGACCACGCACTTGCTTATTCTGGCATTGCAGACATATCAAAGATGCCGGATTACATCTTGTCTTCAGAAGTTCAGCGATCGGAGATGCTCGAGATTCGAATGTCCAGGCTTTCACTTCACCGAATTGTCACGGTCACATCTTCACATGGCCTAGCACTTACCTTACGCAGGCTCAACTATAAGTAGAAATGACTAGTGCGTAGGAATTGGCAGTGACACAACTTCCAGATTGTGAGTAGGAAGTCATGTCCCAAAAACCACGCCAATGGTCATTTCCCTTCAGCTGGAGCCGCTACGTACGGCAACTCCGCGTGGGAGGTCCGACATCACGGGCGCAACACCACAATGGGTGGGAAGACGGTTTGTTCGGGAATGACTCAATTCTCTATCTTGATTGAATGCATTCCCCAGCCACCACGCTGCAAGAGTCGTCACCGCTAATGGCTGGTTGACGCCCTAGGGTATGCCTTTGCTTTTTGATCCGCCTCTGGTATCCTTTTTTTATGTTGGGGTTGTTCATCGCTTACGCGACGAGCTGGACAACACCGCCGGCCTCCTTGATCTTGCGCTCAGCCTCCTTGGAGACGTAACGGGCACGGACGACGATCGGGACGTTGGGAATGCGACCCTTGCCGAGGACCTTGGAGTAGCCGAGAGGGAGGAGGTCGAGGACGGGGGCCTTCTCGGTGCTCTTGGCGGAGATGTACTCATCGCGCTTCTCAGCGGGGACGAGCGACCAGAGCTTGTCGAGGTTGATGACCGGCTTCCAGAACTGCTGCTGAGTCTTGTGGACTGTCCTGCATGTAAGCACATGACATACCTCCAGCCGGAGCTCAGTGTCAAAACTTACAGTAACGCATGCCGACCTTTCCGAAGTAACCAGGGTGGTACTTGTCCATGTTGGTGCGGTGGTGGTGCTTCAAGATGTCAGTCGCGGCATTTTACGAGATTGTAGAGGGCAATGTTCACGTACCTGACCACCAGCGAGACCACGACCACCGGGGTGCTTCCTGTGCTTGCCAATACGTCCGTGACCGGCCGAGACGTGGCCACGGTGCTTGCGGGTCTTGGTGAGGCGGGTCGGCATGTTGACGTTGTTGTGTGGCCGAAGGTGTCGTTGGTCGTCCTTGGAGGAAGCAGGAGAGTTGCGGTTGAGTTTTCGTAGTTTTTGGTGTTGCAGCCTCGCTTAACTTGTGCACGTGACTTAGCGCCGCCCTCGGTGCCAAGAGTTACAATTGCCAAGACTGTAGTGCCAGAGGCCGACCATGAGAAATGGCAAGCACCGGATTGGATGTCACAACAATCAGAAAAGCCTCCCGCTGGGCCTCTGTAGCAGATGCGAGGGGGAGTATCTCAATTAAACGCTATATATCCGAACTCCTGCTCCATGCGCTTCCGCTATTACATCTTGACATCAAAACTCGTTCCACAACCACAACTGCTACTGGCCGCAGGATTGTCCACAATCTTGAACTGGCTGCCGATCAGCTCCATGGTGTAGTCCACCTTGCTCCCCTTCAACAGCTCCAAGCTCGGCTCATCTAGCACAATCTTCGCGCCATCAGGACCTTCAAACACAGTATCGTCCTCCTGGGAGATCTCGGACATGTTCGTCAGGGACATGAGGTACTGAAATCCGTGGCAGCCTCCTGATTCTACAGTTACGCGGAGGGCAAGGTCCGGGTTCTTGTCTTGTGTCATGATCTGCTTCAGGCGCTGTCAAGAAACCAGTCAGTCGGAATGTCCCACGCATATAAAAGGAGCCTCGTGGCATTCATACATGAGCTGCGCGCGGCGTGATCTCCACAATCATCTCGTTGCCATCTTCATCTGTCCGCGGGTTGAGGACTGCTGCGCGCCGCGAGGCCGACAATGAAAATGCCCGAAGACCGAGCCCTCTCTCCCCTGCTTGCAGCCGCGCTGACGACCCCAGCAGCTGGGCATGGCGGGAACGTATCGGTGGCGCAAGAAAGTCGAGAAGCGGCGTCTTCGGGGACGTGGCGGAGGTCGAGGACACGGCGAAGCCACGGCGGGCTGCACGGATAGCCCGTTGCGAGGACGCTGGGCGAGCGCGAGCTGCAGCCTGCATGGCGCGGAGGCAAGAGGAACAGATGGTAGGAGCGGCTGCCATGATGTCGCAGGGTTGGAGGTGGAGACGGTGCGCAGCGGTTGCGGTATGGCTTTGAAATCGTCGGAGAAGCAGACGACGGCCGACCGATGATGCGGTGCTCTGAACCCGCCACAACGCCTGCGCCACATGCACCCCGCCATGATGATGCGCATACTCATGCCTCCCGCTTACTCCCTTCCTTCCCCGCGCTCGTCTCTCCACCCAGCAATTGGACCTCGACCATGGCGCAAAACACGCCCCCCGAGCTACGGCTTGACGACCCAAAGTCATTCACCAAAGAATTCGCAGAGGCTCTCGACGCCCAGGACCCGCTGCGGAAGCTCCGCGAAGAATTCATCATCCCCACGCGTGCCGGCCTGAAGCGCAAACGCCTAGGCACCGATGCCGGCGCGGTCGAAGTCCCTGAGACCATCAATGCCGTCCTTCCAGAGAACGATTTGACCTACCCGTCTACATATCTCTGCGGCAATTCTCTAGGGTTGCAGCCGCGGCGCACACAGGACTACATCCGCAAGTATCTGGACACCTGGGCCAACAAAGGTGTATACGGCCATTTCCAGCCCCTCGAAGACGCCGTTTCGCGCCCCTGGGTAGACATCGACGAAGATGCAAAGATACAGACAGCCAAGATCGTCGGCGCCGAACCAGAGGAAGTCGCAGTCATGCAGACGCTGACGGCCAACCTTCACTTGCTCATGGCCAGCTTCTACCGCCCAACCAAAGAGCGCTACAAGATCATCATCGAGGGAAAAGCCTTCCCCAGCGACCATGTACGTTCTCCATCCCCAAAACCCCCCCTCAAACATGCTCACTAACTATTCCAGTACGCCGTGCAATCCCAGCTCCACCACCACAACTTGCACCCCTCCACCGCCCTCGTCGAGCTCAGCCCTCCCGACCCCACAACCTCCTACCTTCCGACCTCCTACATCCTCTCTGTCATCGATGCCCACGCCAGCACCACCGCCCTCCTCCTCCTCCCCGGCATCCAGTACTACAGCGGCCAACTCCTCGACATCCCGCGCATCACTGCCCACGCGCACGCCCACAACATCACCGTCGGCTGGGACCTCGCGCACGCCGCAGGCAACGTACCCCTGTCCCTCCACGCCTGGAATGTCGACTTCGCCGCCTGGTGCAACTACAAGTACCTGAACAGCGGCCCGGGCGGCATCGGCGGGCTGTTCGTGCACGCGCGCCATACGCAAGTCACCCCCTCCTCCCAAACCGCCGCTGCTTTCTCAGACGCCACGACCATCGACGAGCGCACCCTCGGCTACCGGCCCCGCCTCAGTGGCTGGTGGGGCCACGACAAGTCGACGCGCTTCCGCATGGAGAGCGCTTTCGTCCCCATGCCCGGCGCTGCGGGCTTCCAGCTGTCGAATCCGAGCGCGCTGGACACGACGGCGCTGCTGGCCTCGCTGTCCGTCTTCGCGCAGACGTCCATGGCGGACCTGCGCGCCAAGAGCGTGCGCTTGACAGCGTACTTGGAGCACCTGCTCTTCGCCGCGAATCCAGACGGCGAGCCGGAGCAGGAGCCCCTGTTCAGCCTCATCACGCCGCGCAGCCCGGAGGAACGCGGCGCGCAGCTGAGTCTGCTGCTCCGGCCCGGCTTGCTGGATGCGGTGATGCGTGAGTTAGAGGAGCGCGGCGTCGTCGTGGATGAGCGCCGGCCGGATGTCGTGCGCGTGGCGCCCGCGCCGCTGTATAATGGGTTTGGGGATGTGTGGCGGTTTGTCGAGGTGTTCAAGGAGGCGTGTCGGAAGGCTGCGGCGGAGGTGGAGGGAAGGGGGTAAGGAGTGCGGTGTCTTACGATGGATGGATCGGATGTGATTTGGGCACATCATTCAGCTTGGGTTGTTGAATCTGCAGAGATAGCATGCTGTGCGTCTGCATGTGCTCCGTCGAGAATAATGTAGAAGAAAGGCGCGCAGTAAGAGGCACCTCGCTTCAGTGATTTCGAAGAATCCACTGTCAAGACGTTAAGTATGCAGTATTTCGCTTTTAAATACAATTGAAATGACTCTTCGCATATCTAAAAATATTACGAGCTACTCAAATATATATGTCGTGCTGGTCCTCGCGCTTCACGAATTTCGGTGTTGATATTCTGTTGATTTCATGCGCTCGACAAACACGGCTACCAACACAGCAACAAATTCTTCGCGACGTGCACCATATACCTCGAACCAGACCCAACAACCGTTACATGCTACCTGTAACCATGCGGACTCGTCCTAACCACCCTTCAACTTCTTAGCGGTCGCTTATTCCTCTCCACAAGCGCTATATCTGTGGACAATATCTTCAAGGAAAGGAAAAAAATTAGAAAAATTAAAGGCAACCTCCCATGAGACAAACACGCACCCAGACGAACCATGAAGGAGCAGGCCGGTCAATCAATTTCCTTCCTGCCTACAGCAGCCGAGACATCCCGCCACTAGAGGGGGGAATAAATTGTACGATATCCATCCTTCATGATCATCGTCTCCCCCATCCCGTTCCAACCCCGAAAATGCCCGACAGCCCTTCCGCCACATTGCCGAGAAACATCACGACCAAGAACCCCCTTTCCGATCAATCCCCTGCTCCTTCAATGCCATTCTTAGCCCAAAATAATGATTTCTGAGGCATCTGTTTAGGCAAATAAAGAAAAGGAGGAGCGTTCTCTAGCGTCAGCAAGCCGCACGAACCATCTACCAAGACCAGTGTGGAAAGGCGAGGCGCCTGTGGGCCAAAAAAATCGAGGAAGCGGAAAAAGAGCCGTCGTTTACCATTCCAAAGACCTAAGAACGACTAAGCTCGGATAATCACGGTAACTGTGGCGTGGTTGGTGACGCTTTCTGCTTCACCATGGGAGAAGCAGGAGCAAGTAGCTGTGGGGATCGCAGAACCAAGACTAGAAAAGCAGCAACAACACCGTCATCATCGTCATTATCATCATTAGCAGCAGCAGCAATGGTAACTTATAGCAGAATAACCACTACCCATGGGACAGACAGGAGACGGGAAAAATGGAGGTTTGATTGTTGACACTTAATCAAAAGCCGGCAACTAGCCCGGCTTATCGGGAGGGTTTCCCGGGAGGAAAGAAAAGGAGAGCAGCAGACAGGGAAAAAGATTTGTCTCTTAGCTAAGAGCAGTCAACTAAAAGCTCGGTGATGATACACCGCCTAGAGCGGAAGCAGAGAAAGGCGAGGAACGAGCTGCATTGGCCGGTGGTACATTGATGCCAGTCATGCCGAAAGGTGTCGAGTTGGTCGGAATGGGGCTGCCGATCTCGCCCAAGCCGTGAAGAGGAGCTTGTCCAGGGATACGGATGCCACCGCTGCTGGTCGTGTCGGGCTCAAACTTCACTGATACGGAACCATCAGGTCCGTCCCTCTTGCGCAAAAAGCCGCCACCGTTGTGCGCATCTCCCTCCGTTTCGCAGATATCCACGACCTCGGGCTCGACAACGGGAGTATCTGCCGGTCCACGGATGGACGCGTCAATCGTACGGATGATGGTGGGGATATCGTAGAATCCATCAGAGTTGGGTTGGCTCTGCGCGAGCTGCTTGCACGCTTGGCATACCATCAGTCGAACTGACACTGGCCGCGAGATGCTCGGCCGGTGCGGAGCACCTAGGGGAGCCCCAACGCTGCCAAAGCTGCCGACAGTGGTAGGCCAGCCGCTAGCCATTGGAGGAGATCCCCACGTGCTGCCACACATACCAGGAGGTCCAAAGGGTACAGTTGGTGTGCCCCATGTGCTATTTGTACTGCTCGGCAAGCCGAAAGTGTCAATGCCACGAGTCCCAACATCCGTAAATAGCGGAGAAGTACCGAAACCCATTCTTCCAGATCTCGCCGACGGTGCAAGGCTTGGACGCCGAACTTCACCAGCGCTTGTCGGAATGGGTTCGTCACTATCGTCGAGCAGAGCGCTGCTCCCCAAGTGGTTGCTTAGCTCGTCAACATCATTACCCGATCTCTTGCTTTCCAAGCCAAGTTCTTGTGGTTTGACGCTTGACGGCCTCTGAATAGGCGTTGGTCGGGCAATGGGATGAGCAGGTGGGCCACCAATAGGAGAATCAAACGATCCCGACCCGGATGCTTGGCGAGAGTGAGACGGCATAATGTCGCGAGGAGCGCTGAAGCCTGGAATTTGACCTGCCGCACTCATGCCGGGCAGAGGCTGACCAAAGCCAGGAGGCATGGGCATGCCTGGAAAGCCCCGGCCAAGGGGCATACCGGGCGCGTTCATACCAGGAGGTGGCGCGGGCATTCCATTCGGAGCTGGGAAACCAGGGTATTGCGCGCCGATCGGTGGAGGTGCGTGGGGAAACATGGGCCCACGGGGCTGATTCAGGCCGTGCATCATCCCGCCTTGCATCGGCGACGGGGCATTCAGACCAAGAGGTAGTCCGCCAAATCCGGAATGCATACCGGGAGGAGGGCCTATTGGTGGCATTGGAGACGTGGGTTGAGGATGCTGCATACTCGACGAGGGAATTTGAGACGGCGGCTTCTGCAGAATCGTCTTCGGAGCAATCTGATTGCTTGGCGACACTGACTTGCTTGCTCCAGGAAATACCAGAGGAGTCTGCGGCGAGGGTGCATGGTCGTCTTGCTGCGAACTGTGACGCGGTTTCGATGGAGTCGCTGCTTTTTGGATATTGGGAGTTGCAACCTGGACATGAGGTGACGGGAAGCCAGCAGAAGATTGCTTGGAGATAAGCCCTGGTGGGAGAGCGGGTGTCGGTTGAGAAGTCCTCTTCGCAGGTTGCGCATGCTGGGAAACTTTCGTGGCCTCTTCGTCCTTGCGAGCGCGCTCCTTCTCTGCCTTGATCTTTGCCTCTTTATCTTTCCGCTGCTGTTCCGCATGTGCCCTCTGCTCTCTAGCTTCCCTCTCTCTAGCTTCCCGCTCTTCTCGCTCTTTGCGCTTCGCGTCTTCCCGAGCCTTCTTCTCTGCAGCCTTTTGCTCTTGAGCTTTGCGCTCAGCTTCCTGCTGCTTCAGTCGTTCCTCCTCCAGCCTCCTCTTCTTATCCGCCTCCTTTCGCTTCTTCTCCTCCTCCTGGGCCTTCCGCTCGGCTTCCTTCTTCTTCTTCTGTTCCTCTCGTTTCTTCCGCAATTCTTCCTGCCTCTTTGCCTCGGCAGCCTTTGCTGCTTCCTCTTCAGCCTTCTTTTCAGCCTCCTTGCGCGCCTTCTCCTCCGCCTGACGCTGCTTCTGTGCGGCCTTCTTTTCTTTTCTTTTTTGCGCATCCTTTGTTTTCTTCGCCTCACGCTCTGCCGTGCGCCGATTCTCCTCGTCAAGCTCTTCGATGAGTTTCTGCTGGCGTTCGTTTGCAACCTTTTCCCGGTACGCTGACAATACACGTTGTTCGAACATGCGTGCTGCGAAGATTTGGAACATCCGTCGGCCTTCCCGCATCCGCTGCTGCTCGGTCATAGTATCCTGGGTTCCGTCAGAGATAGCTTCGCTTTCGCATAACAATATAATGATTCCAAACACACCAAGTCATCTTCCTCCTCCTCGTACTCGTCCTCTTGACTATCGTAGTCCTCCTCGTCATCATAATCCTCGTCGTCTGGTGGCGGACCGTGGTTGTGACCTGCGTGATGATTTGCCATTGAAGACGAATAAGCCAAGCTGCCTGCATGCTCCACAACTTGATCTTCCCGTTGCATTCGACGTTCTGCAAGTTGCTCCATCATCTCAATGAACTTCTTGCCGTCATTCTTTAGTAGGTCGTCTGCCACTGTGAGAATTCCACCTGGTACCAGAGAAGCGTCAGCGGCACCCTCCCTTAACTCACTTTTCATGCATTTGTGACACCGACCTTTGACTGTCAGGCTATTTCCGAAGAAGGAGAAATCTGCAGCCGGGCCTCTGACAGGCAGCTCTTCCGGCTCTTCTTCGTCACTGTAATCTTCCTCGTCTTCATCGCTATACTCCTCCTCGTCCAGCTCGTCCTCGTCATCCTCCTCGTCTCCTAACTCTTCGACGCGGTTTCCGGAATCATAAGGCTGGTTTGGGTCGATCATTCGATCCGGGGGAAGGCGAGGGTCCTGCCTGCGGCTGTACGGCCTCCCTGTGGTTAGCACGGAATCGCCATTATCGGGTATGTTTTCCTGGTCGCCGTACAGCTCCAACTCCTCATAGTACGCGTCGTACAGGACCTCCAGTTCCTCCTCGATAGCGGTGCGCTTCCGGCCGCAAACAGTACAGCTGCACGAATGCTTCTGCTGCTCCTTCATCTTGCGCAGAACCGCCTCCTTCTCGATCTTTACCAGCGACTTCCGTTCCTCCTCGCCCAGCGATAGCCAGAATTCCCTGATTCTCTCGCGCTCTTCCTGGGTTGACGTGTTCCATATGCGGTCGCGGGAGGTCGAGCTGCGCATCGTGCGGAAAGCGGGATTGGAGAGTGGCGGGGGAGGTGGGGGCGGAGGTGGATGCGCGCCTGGATGAGTGAGCATGCCAGAGGAGCTGCCGCTCGGTATATTGTAAGCGTGCCCCTGCACATCGGACGGCCTGCCTCGCTTCTTCTTCTTTTTTTTCTTGGCCTTGCTGGCAGCGTCGGAAGGGTGGCCATTTGCCATGGGCACGCTGGCGTCGTAGTGGTGGGCGTAGGCGTGCGCGGCCTCGTCATCTGTGTAGTACATGTCTTCATTGTCACCAGCATCGAACTGGTCGGCATCGTCGAGCTCGTCATCGTAGTCCATGGCGGGCTGCGGCTCGGAGGGCGCTGAATTGCCGTTGTGCACGGCGCTCTGGGCGTGCGGGACGTGGCCATTGTGCAGGCTGGGATTTGGCTGCTGCTGGTCCTGCTGCTGCTGCTTCGCTGCCAGCTTGGCGCGGCGCTTCGCCTTCTTGCGATTGACGCTGGGATTGCCAGGCGGAGCTGTGCCGGTTAGCACGCCGTTGCTGGGCGCAGGCGCGCCGGGATGCGCTCTGGTGTTGGCCATGTGGGGTGGTAGCGTAGTCGGGAGCAGACCTGGCGCGCAACGGGCGAGTTAGAAACGGGCTCGGAGAGGGAGTGGCGCGGCGGAGGAGCAGGCGCATGAGCGGCTGACGGTGGTGTTCATGGGCGGCGGCTCAACCAGGCCCCTCCACAGGTCACGTACGTGTGCTCGGGTGTGGCAGCCACTCGCTCCGGCGGCGCGGGCAGCTCTACTTGCGGCCTGGGGGCGGGGGATCGCGGGCTGCTCTGCGGGCGGGCTTGGGTGGGTGTGGTGTTGCGACGACGTCAAAGACGGGCGTGCATCATCTCTCTCAAGGTCAAGGTGCTGCTGCTGCGTCGGCATCTCAGCAGCCGGCGTTAATCCGCGTCCGAGCGTGGCTGGAGCGAATGGGTGCCCTTGGCCCTTGGCCCTGGCCCATGCCTGGCGCTGCTGCTGCTTTGCCCTGCTCGCTCACTTCCATCCTCGTATCTCAGCACATTTCTTCGCGCTGCCTCCTCCTTGCAGCTCCTAGGCCTGCCGCACCACTGCCCACCCCGTATATACCAGCCCCGTCCCGCGCCATTGCACCCCAAACTCGCAGCCAGCTCCCTCGCCGCCCGCCCTCGCCGACCGCGCCCTCGCTCACCCGACAAGCTCCCCGTGTGCGCCCTCCGCCGCCGTATCCCCCCCCGGCTGCCGCAACCCAGCTGCCCCCGAGCGGTCTCCTCTCTTCAATCGCTCCCGCACGCCCCCCGCCCGAGGCCCGCCGCCCGCGACCGCGCGCTTCCTACCGTCGCCTGCCCCGTCTGAGCGCTGTCATCGGCCTCTCGCCCTCGTCGCTGCCGCAAGCACCGAAGATACCCCCACGAGCACATTGTTTACGACTGCCGCCGTCCAGCACCCGGAGCGTCCAGCGCTGCGTCTTCTCGGCCCACTCGACACCAAACTACTAGCAAGAGCCATCTCTGCCCGCGATCTACCGCCCGCACCGCCCTCCGGAGCCCGTCAGGGGATAATCAGCAGACATGGCTCAGCCAAATGGCCAAGATGCTCAGGTCATGAGAAGGTATGCGAGACCGGTGCATTTCCAATCAGTTCCATCAAGGTGCCGCACGGGGTTCTGCAGATCGACGGCCTCACGCGTGCGCCCGTCTCGCTCTCGGAGCCCCGTCAGTCCTCTGCGCCAGCACTCTACTTTTCCTCTGTCACGTTGCCGCTTTTTCCCTACCCCTTATTGGACTCGATTTCCATGGCCGGTCGCGGAGGGCTGCGCCTCGTAGCCCTTCAACCCTAAACGAAGCGAGGGAAGATCGCGTGCATTGGCGTCCGTGATCCGAGCCTCAGGCAACCAAAAATAGACCACGCTTCCCTGAGACTCGCCGTCATATTTTGACTCCACCAGCCGCGATAACCTACAGCCTTCTTCCTTGTGCTGGTCGCACCGCCTCCTCCTCTTAACAGATATCCTTTACCTCGTGTAACCTGCTGACGCTGGCTGCCTTGCATAGAAAATTGGTCATTATCGGCGACGGCGCCTGCGGAAAGACTAGTTTACTCAGTGTCTTTACCTTGGGATACTTTCCGACTGTAAGTCTAGAACCATTCCTTCCGGTGATGTAAGACGAATGACTGATTTGTGCATAGAGATATGTAAGTCTCCCGCGTCAGCTGGCTGACGCCCCACCTGCTCATAGAGATACTGACTGTCGCCTAAGGTTCCCACTGTCTTCGAAAATTACGTGACCGATTGTCGCGTCGACGGTAAATCCGTGCAGCTTGCGCTATGGGATACAGCCGGTCAGGAAGACTACGAAAGGCTACGTCCTCTTGCATATTCCAAGGCCCACGTTATTCTCGTCGGTTTCTCCGTCGACTCGCCGGATTCTCTGGAGAACGTCAAGCACAAATGGGCCGAAGAGGCAAGAGAGCGGTGCCCGGACGTCCCCATTATTCTTGTGGGTCTGAAGAAGGATCTCCGCGATGATCCTCTAGCCCAGGAGGAAATGCGGAAGAAGTCGCTGAAGTTCACCACCCCCAAGGCCGGCAACGACATGAAGGACGAAATTGGTGCTCGAAAGTACCTCGAATGCTCTTCTCTGACCGGTGACGGCGTAGACGATGTGTTTGAAGCGGCAACCCGTGCTGCATTGCTGTCCGTTGACAAGACCGAAACTAATGGGTGCTGTGTCATTCTGTGATAGATTGGAGCGATCATTTGAACGTAGCACCGTTGCGCGTTCGCTAGTTTTCTTGCATGGGGCGGAGTTTTAGGGATTTTGTAACATGCGGGGCGTCACCACAGCGCTTTCTTCCCCCCCCCTCATTCCAAAGGGTCCTTTCTTCGTTGTCCATTGTTCCGATTCGTTCTTGTCCGATCAAAATTCTTCGTTTCGTTTCACAGCAGCGGTGACGCTTAATGACGGATGATACCATCGATACGCTCCTTTCGGTTATTTTACTCAGCGGCTCGCCTTTTGTTTGTCAGCCAGACGCAGCTTTAGTTCGTACGGACTTTTGGGTCTGGTTGTCTTCGCGTTCTTTGGTAGTCGAATACTTTTCCATGTGTTTTGGTTCGGAATGATGGACCTGGACCTCGCTGGTGAGAGGGCCAGTCTTTTTACTAAGTCGGAGAACGCTGTATCGTAATTTGAGATACTGCAGTAGCCACTTTTATCTTACAAGGAAGGACCTTTTGATTGCTGAGATCTCAGATCCGTGCTGATTGACATCAGAATAAGCATAATTACGTACGCTAGATCTATGGTGGATTAATGGGACCCGGGAGTGAGCTTTAGGCACTTTTTTAATTAATGCAGGACCGTGCCATCTCCAGGAAGCTTCATCACTGAGATCGAACTTTTCTTGCCTCTACTCGAACACCGAAGTCATGCCAAGACTTCAACGAGAGATCGATGTAGTATCCGATCGTAGCTTTTAGATATGGACGGTGACTTTGGACTTTTTCTTTGACCGCCTACTAAAACTGGCACTGGCAACCTTGCCACTTCAATTGTTGTGCTGTGTACCGTAGTGGGAGAACCTCTCTCAACGGGCGTCTCGATCACCTTCCGATCCTAGAGATGCCTGTTTATGAGCTTCATGATCGAAGAGCCGGATCTGCATTCACCTGCGCGGCTTTGCAGATCCATTTTGCGGGGGCCAACTGCTCGTACCAACGTACATTCAGTGGATCACGTCGCCCGTGACTGACCGATGAATTGTTATAAGAAACACACTGAATCATGTAGCCCTGGATATTCCTCAAGCCCTTCTCCACTCCCTTTTTTTTATACATATTCGACCCACAACCCCATCTCAAGTCACACGTGCACCCCCCCCTTCACCGCTTCCACTCATGATTCCACCCATCCTTCGGCGGCGTATCGACCTGCGGCCGCGCATACTCAATCGGCACGCCCGCCCACACGTCGTTCTTCATCATGGCCGTCCGGTACAAGCGGCCGACGTTTCTGTTCGTCTCCGGGCCGGGCATGCCGTTGTCGTCGACCAGGCGCAGGTGCTCGCAGGCGGCGCGCATGGCATTGTACTGGCGCTCGAGCTCGAGCTCGCTGGCGCGTCGCTGCTTGCGCTTGAAGAGCATCCACGCGCGGTGGATGGTCCAGTGGCGCAGGGCGCGCAGGCGCGAGAAGCGCAACGGCCGCGGCGTCTGCGGGTGGAAGAGGTGGTAGCGGATTTGCGCTGCGGGATAACGAGGTCAGCGTTGGGGAGGAGTGATTGGGTGGGCTGTTGGTGGCGCACTTATTCTGCCATCTTTCTTCGGGCCTTGGTTTTTCTTTGCGGATAGCGCGGCGGTGGTGGAGAATGGTGTGGCATGGCTAGCTGGCGAGGGCTGTGCTGAGGGAAGAGCATGCCCGCGAAGGGCTGTGAGGGCGGAAGTCGGGCGCTGGATGAGGGGCCGGAAGACGGGCTGGAAGGCGCGCATTGGGGCGGTCGTTATTCGCCTCATGGCTGTTTTGTGGGTGCGATTGACGCGGTGGAGAGGCCTTTGGAGTGATGCTTTGGCGTCTACAGCTGCTCGCCGGACGGGAAACATCGAGCGGAAAGGCCAACGGGCCGTCGATTTTCCACCAGCAGGGTAGAGGCGGCGGGTAGCTGGACGGCGGCGGACGGCCAGGGCTATTTTGGTCGCCTCACACACCGCCGTCTCAGCCCTACAGAACAGGCGAGTGGCAGTGGCCCTGGCGGAGCGCCCCCCGATCGGCGGACAGACCCAGTCTGTGTGTACCGTGGGTGGAGCTGTTGGCCGAAGACGCCGTTACAGCCCCTCCAGCCTGCACCCCCTACCTCCTACTTCCCCGCTACCCTCCCCTCCACCGATTTCTCTCCAGAACTCTCCCTCTCGCTTCTCTCTGCGTTTCTCCTCTTGTTTCCCACCTTCGTTCTCCCCCCCGCCCCACCATCAGTCATGGACCAGAAGATCTTGGAAGCTTCGGCGAAGCACCCCCAGCCGGGCAAGGTGTTCCAGTATGGTACCGCTGGTGTAAGTCGCTTTGGAAACCACCCCCCCCCCCCTTCGGACGGTCGCGTCGGCCCGGCTAAAAGCAGCTGCTAATGTTGAGCACAGTTTCGCATGAAAGCGTACGTCAATCGAGCCCTTGGCCTTTTCTTGAATGAGAGGCTGACATAGCTCTCCTTCGCCGCAGCGACCTGCTCGACTCTGTGGTCTACCGCGTTGGTCTGCTCGCAGCCTTGCGCTCCAGGAAGCTCAATGGCCAGACCATTGGTGTCATGATCACCGCTAGCCACAACCCTCCGGAGGACAACGGTGTGAAGCTCGTGGACCCCATGGTACGTGGATCACGTCAAATACCAGCAAAAGCACGCCAGGCTGACACAACATCATACAGGGCGAGATGCTGGAGGTATGCATTCATGCAAGCACCGTACAGCCTTAGACGTTTCGTTAATTTCCGTTCTCAGTCTTCCTGGGAAGCTCATGCTACCGTCCTCGCGAACGCCGAAACCGACGAGCACCTCGTCGAAGCTTACAACAAGCTCGCTGCTGAGCTCAAGGTCAACCAGACTGCGCCCGCGAGGGTCATCTTCGGCCGCGACACTCGTGCATCGGGTCCGCGACTGGTGGGCTGCCTTGTCGATGCTCTCGATGCGACGGGAACCGAGTACACCGATTACAAGTTCCTCACCACTCCTCAGCTGCACTACCTTGTTCGCTGCGTGAACACCAAGGGCACCGTGCATGAGTATGGCGAAGCGACCGAGACAGGCTACTACGAAAAGATTGGAGCCGCATTCAAGAAGGCTCTCAAGCACAGGCAGATTCCGGAGGATGCGGCTGAGGACAAGGGTGTAGTCGTTGACTGCGCCAACGGCGTTGGAGGCCCCAAGCTGCGGGAACTGATCAAGTACCTGCCTAGCGTTGAGGAGAAGGGTATCAAGATCCAGGTCGTCAACGATGACGTGCACAAGCCTGAGAACCTGAACGTGCAGGTGTGAATTTCCGGGAGAGAAGGCAGCTCGGTATAAGCTAACATGAGATAGTGTGGTGCCGACTATGTCAAGACTGGCCAGCGCGCCCCGCCGTCATCTAAAGCCGGACCCCTTGAGCGTTGCGCATCCCTGGATGGCGATGCGGATCGCATTGTTTACTACTTCAACGACAAGGACGGCAAATTCAACCTTCTGGATGGGGACCGCATCGCGACCCTCGCAGCCTCATTCATCGGCGACCTGTCCCGCCACGCAGGCCTGGGCGACCAGCTCAAGGTTGGTGTCGTACAGACGGCCTATGCGAACGGCGCCAGCACCAAGTACATTACCTCCGGCCTCAACCTGCCCGTGGTGTGCACGCCGACTGGTGTCAAGCACCTGCACCACGCAGCGCTGCGCTTCGACGTTGGTGTCTACTTCGAGGCCAATGGCCACGGCACCGTTGTCTTCTCCCCCGCCGCGCTCAAGACGATCGAGAAGCACGAGCCGCAGTCTCCGGCGCAGCACGAGGCTCTGGAGACGCTGCAGGCCCTGACGGACCTGATCAACCAGACAGTGGGTGACGCGCTGTCGGACCTACTGCTTGTCGAGGTTATCCTTGCACACAAGAAGTGGGGCCCGGCCGAGTGGCTGCATACATACAACGACCTGCCAAACCGACTGGTGCGCGTGGAGGTCAAGGACCGCAACATCTTCAAGGCCGTCGACGCGGAGCGCAAGCTCGAGTACCCTGCGGGTATCCAGGACGAGATCGATAAGCTGGTCGGCAAGTACAAGCAGGGCCGGTCGTTTGCGCGTGCTAGCGGCACCGAGGATGCGGTGCGCGTTTATGCGGAAGCGGAGACTCGGACCGAGGCGGATGATCTGGCGCAAAAGGTTGCCAGCTTGGTCAAGCAGTTTGGATCTTAAACTAAAATAAGGTGATGTGCGGCGGCTCCGCCCGGGTGGGTGCGCGTGGGATGGGTAGAGGGCTGCCTCGAGATGCTTGGTATGACGCAAGGGAAATTCATCAGCTATATAGTAGTCTTAGAGAATCATGAAAAGTTTGTCCTCTGAATTGAGTCCTGTGAGACTGATGCGTTGTGGGACTTCGAATTGATGGTGTATGGCGTGTTACCCTCCTGGGGCTGACTACCGATGAACGAAGACGAATCAATTGGGGGCATGCTTGAGAAACAAACGGTGACGGGGCTTCCAAGCCACACGTCACCGACTGGCGGGGATCAAGGGGCCTTTGCGGCGCGCTTTCGGAGGGGCAAGTGGAGCGCGTCTGGAGACAACCCCGCCATCCACTTCCACCACCCGCATCACCGGCTCTCACCCAACGCCTACCTGTCCTTCCGCCTCCCAACCCCATCTACCTATCCAATTACCGCACGGGCTACCGCTAGAGTCGCAGGGACTAGCTTTTGGCAGGAAACACCGCACAATGGCAGACCTCAACCTGCAAGAGATCCACGACTTCCTCGTCGAGGTCGCGAAGAAGGCCGGTGACATGATCACCTCCGCTAAGCCTTCGACCACGACGACGGGAGAGAAGAAGAACTGTGAGCACTCATGTCGGCCCAAGATGCATACTTGGACGCTAATACTCGGAAAAAAGCCGCCGACCTCGTCACCGAGACCGACCAGGCCGTCGAGAAAATGGTGTCGACGACGCTCAAGGACAAATACCCAGACTTCTCCTTCATGGGCGAGGAGACGTACAAGCCGGGCGACAAGCTGACGCCCAACCCAACCGTACGACCCTCCTTCCTCCTCGCTGCCCTTTCAATTACGGCGACCCTGCAGACTAACAAAACGCCACGCTGCAGTTCATCGTCGACCCGATCGACGGCACGACCAACTTCGTGCACGGGTACCCCTACGTCTCCATCTCGCTGGGGCTGGCCGTCGGCCTCCGCCCGACCGTCGGCGTCGTCTACAACCCCTTCACCCGTACCCTCTACTCCGCCATCCGCGGCGCCGGCGCCTTCCTCAACCACACCACGCCCCTGCCCCTCCGCAACCCGCCCGAGCCCCTCGCAGATCTCAGCACCGCGGTCGTGTGCGTCGAGTGGGGGTCTGAGCGCGGTGGGAACGATTATGACGTCAAGAGCGAGACGTTTAGGAAACTGTGCGCGAAGAAGGAGGATGGGGGTGCAATGGTACATGGGCTGCGGTCGTTTGGCAGCGCGGCGCTGAATCTGTGTGGGGTCGCGAGTGGAGGGCTGGATGTGTATTGGGAGGCCGGCTGTTGGCCGTGGGATGTGTGTGCGGGGTGGGTCGTGTTGGAGGAGGCTGGCGGGATCATCGTGGATGGGAATCCGGGGGAGTGGGAGCCCAGAGTTGATCAGAGGAGGTATCTGGCAGTCAGGAAGGGCGAGGGGCAGAAGAAGCTAGTGGAGGAGTTTTGGAGTTTCGTGCAGGGGAGGTTTGAGGTGGGGAATTAGAGGGGCGAGAGACCAGATGGTGGATAGACTCTGCGTTTAGGGATGAGAGGGTAAGAGAGGGATCGGTAGAAATCCATAGAGATGTTGGGGGAAAACACTTGCCTCCTCGCCTCTTCCAGGATTGTGGTGGTCCAGTGGTCGCTATGAACGCCGGTTTAGTAATCCAACTTGGGTAATAGTGAGAACCGAAAGGCGCAGCCCATATGTGAGTACGCGGGTTCGAGGTACACCCGAGCCAAACTCTTGCGAGCGGTTAAAAACAGGCGTTCCCCATAGCGTAAAGGGACATCAACCATTGAGTCTGTTCTTTAGATAGTCAGTCGTCATTCCGCATCGTCAGCTCTAACGGTCTGCGGCGTGATCGTCCTAATGTTTTGTTCTTTGACTCGTGTACTTTTGCTCCTTCACTTAAGCTTTTGAATGGCTTGCGTTTGACAAGTACCCATGCATAGTAGGCACACTGACAACAAATTAAAAAAGGGCGTAAACTCTATGCTGCCGAGTTATGGCCTCTCTAATCGGTCTTAAAAAAAAAAAAATCAAACACTGTAGACATGCTTGCGCCACGCACTCGGTCTGCGATAGGGCCAGGAGTCATTCAGATTTCCTATCCAGGAGTGCTTTGTATCCGGCACGTTCCCCAGAAAGCGGCCCCCAAATCTGACGTCGAGGCTGTGGAGCTGCTGATTGGGCAGTGTCACCGCAACGCCAGCCGACAACACTACTAACAGACACCGTTACTGTGGCGCAGCACGCACATCACAACATAAATAACACTTCCTCAGGCCTCCAGCAGACGATTCGCAACCTCACACGGCACATCTCCCTCAGGCTCCGGCCGTTCCTCTCGTTCAATCACCCACAGAAACCTCCCACAACACCTCTCGCAAGTCGACGGACAACTCAGTCTCTGTGCTATCGACCTAGCCAGAAACAACCAAACCGACCACCACCAACGGGAACAAAAAAGAAAGAAAGGAGGAATCAATGCCCCTCCTCGACCTTCCCCCAGAGCTCCTTCTCCTCATCATAACCCACATCCCACCGTTCCCCGGCCACACCCACCTCCGCGCCACCTGCCGCGCCTTCGCCTCCCTCATCCCGCCACAACCGCTGCCCAACTGGCAGCAGCTCCTCGCCGCCGAGGACGACGCCTGGGCGACGCGGCACAACCGCCTCGCCTGCGTCTTCTGCGCCCGCCTCCTCCCCGCCGCGCGCTTCACCGACAGAGAGAAGGCAGGGAGCAGAGCGTGGCGCGCCTGCGTCGCGTGCCGGAGGGAAGATCGGCTGGAGCAGGAGGTCGAGGGAGTGGGGCAGTGGGGGCTGATGCGGCCGTCGCTGCGGGGGCTGGTGTGCACGGGGATGGCGGGGTTGACGGAGCAGCAGTGGGGGGTGTTGGCCGCGGTTAGAGGGAGGACGTCGCGGCGGACCGGGTTGTCGGCGGAGAGGAAGGTGGTGGTTGGGGAGGAGCGGGGCGTGTGTGCGTGCTGCGAGAATGCGTTTGAGCGGTGGGGCGGGCGGAATGGGCGGAGGGGGGTTTGTAGGGAGTGTGAGGGAGAGGAGAGGGGGAGGCGGGTGGCAGAGATGGCGGAGGCGGAGAGGGTATGGAGGGTGGTGGATGGAGGGAAGGGTGCGAGTAGAGCGACTGGCGTGGGGCAGGGGTTTGATTGGGAGATCCAGGAGGCGCGGCTGGGTTGGGTTTGGTGGGATTGGGGGTATGGGTACTGCCATTGTTGTGTGGATGATGAGCCGTTTCGAGGGTGGAGACAAGGGTGGAGAGGGGTAAATGTAGTGAAGGCGGAGAGGTCAAGGTAGTAAGAGCGTTACAGGGGATAGATCCGCAGGCGGAATAGCAGTGATTTGTGGGGTGATATTTCACATGTAGTCCTATCCAGTGGCTTGCAGAATGGAGTGATCTTTTGCAGTTCTGGCCACGGATGGCTGGACGATATGCTTTGTCGTTTTACTGAATTTGGCTGCCTGCCGTCAGCTAGTTGCGTGAAGTAAGGCAAAGTTCTCGTTGAGTACATCTCAGCATGCCCTAAGGCACACAAACCCTGTTCATCATCATCATCATCATCATCATCATCATCATCATTTCCATAAGGCTTCGCAGAGAGGCCTTGCACAAGGTCACATCCACTTCCTAGTGCCATTGTGGCTCAAAAAAGTACCACTATACCCTCCTTCCAATGTTGAGCGCTCAACCGCTGCCAGGCAACTTCCTGCAGCAGTCACAGAGTCTGACGCTTGGAATCCGGGAGCGTACTTTTAAAGTTTCGCACCAATCTTCTCCGAACGCGCGAGCTCATCCGTCGGTACTGGAGCCAATTTCAGCAATTATTGACTAAGTACTCGAAATAGCGCAGGATACTCACAGTTGACGTCGCGGCCGTCCGAGGTGTCAACTAAACCGGGACAAAGAGACATGAAGAGGATGCCATTCTCCTCGTAGGCAGCGCCGAGCTTCGCGACCATGAGGCTCAGGGCAGCTTTGCTAGCAGCGTAAGGTGCTGCATTATCGAGCCTCGCAGCATTTACAAAGTCTGCTTGGCCGTTAGCCTGAATGGCTTGCTTAAAAACTCCAGACTGATTTGAGCTCACCAATGTCACCCATTCCGCTGGAGATAACAACGATTTTCTTGAGAGAGCTCTCTCGCACGAGCGGGAGGAATGCAATGATTGTTTTCAGAACGCCAAAGACGTTGATGTCGAAGCTCCTCTGAGCATCTTGGATGATTGGCTTCAGGTCATGTTCGCTAAACACAGAGAAGGGTTCGTCAGTGAATGCAATGATAAAAGCCAGAAAGGCTAATGGGACCATTTGCAAGTCTTGGAGAGATTTGAGTGCCGTCACCTCACTGACGTAAGCGGCATTATTGATGAGTGCATCGAAGCCACGGTTGCCAAATATGTGTCTGGCGTCCTCTGCGGCGCGTTTCTGGGCATGCTCATCTGTGATGTCTGCCTCGAGTAAGTGAACACTGGAGATTTGATCGGCCGCAAGGCGGTCTCGTGTCGCCCTGGAATTTCGCACGAGCCCGCAGACTGTATTCTCCGGATCAGATGCGAGAACTTGAAGGAAGGCATACTGGTCGAGATTGTCAGCCCAAATCATATGAGAGTGCAGCCTGGGATACCCACGCCAAGGCCTCTTGATGCTCCTGTGACGAGATAGGTTGGCATATTCTATGAAAGGCACGGTAGCCAAGAGGCGCTGCGACCTGCGCCGTCCCATGTGTGGGAGATGTCGAGCTTGCTCGCTCACGTGCGACTTTTTGCCCGACGCTGTAGCTGCGTCTCCTCCCACGAGCCTTGCAGACCCGCGACTTCCTCCTATGCCAACCCCGGACACGGAGCGTAGTGATTCGCCGCTGTCCTCGGGCGGCGCAGCTCCCCTGGCGGCTGACTGGCGCACCATCTCCGAGCAGCGGCGCCGCGAGCTTATGGGCACTGCGGCCGGAACTCCACGTCCCAGCCCTACAACCCGGCACACGACCCACGTCGTACTGCGGCTCCTGAGATCCTGGCCCCGCCTCATGACCCGCCACCACGCCTCCCAACTGCCGCCCATGACCCACAGGGTCCAAGTGGAAGGCGACATGTCCGTCCCATTGGCCGACTGCTATGCTTTGGCAAAGCTGTGGGCCGACCATACCAGCAGCACCGCCAAGCTCGTCCATGATGCCGCCATGCAGAAGCTCTGAAGGCTAGTTGCCGAGCACCACTCGTACAACGAGACGGATCTCCTGGCGGCCGCACAGTCCCTGCTCATCCTCATGGTCATCCTCTTCTTTGGCATTGACGCAGCACCGCCGAGAGGTGCTGATGAACCCACCGAGGCCCAGATCATGGTAGAGGCGTGGGACGCGCGGAACCGGCTGGTGACCTCCGGCCTCTTTCACCCAGCGGAACTAAGCCATCGTCTGCCCGACTGGAGAGAGTGGGCCGTGGTCTCGGCTAAACGCAGGACGATTCTGTGTCTGAATATGCTGGAGTGGGTGTGGTCCCTGGCACGCGGCTTCCCGGTCCTCACCTGCTTCGAGCTCGGTCCGCTGCCCGCTCCGGCCGCTGGATATCTCTGGCGGGAAGGAGACGAGCGGGAGTGGCAACGGCTGTATGGAGAGTGGCTGCAACAATGGAAGGATGGCGGCTACCTCATGGCCGAATTCTTCCACATCAAAGCCGGCAAGCCTTTGGATGTGAGGAGCGAGGCATGGCTCGCTGAAGCCGACGAGCTTGGCGTATTGTTTATGGCGGAAGGTCAGTCATCTGCCTACAATCTAACCAGTAGTGATGATGTAAACTGATATCGTCACTCTTTAGTGAATTGCCAGGATGATCTCTTCAGCTGAACCATTTCCGCCGCGTTGGCCCCGCCACGGCGGACTGCAGCCCGGATATCAGACGGAACTCCGGACTCCACACGGACAATTGAAACCCTGAGCACCTCGGTATCTACCACTGAGCCACCTCAGGCACCTTTGCACCGTTCCCGGTATACTGGTGACTAGGTAGAAGGGCATCTACGTGTTTAAGCAATCACGTCCCGTGATGGTAGAATAAACCAACTCACAAGACAAGGCATCCTTGACCAACCACTGTCTAACCCACCAGACCGGCCACATGGCCAAGCTTCTGATATACGGGGCCTCTGGCTACACCGGAACCCTTATCAGCCACCACCTAAAATGTCTCGGCCTCGACTTCGTTCTCGCAGGAAGGAGCAAACCGAAACTGGCGAACTTAGCCACCACCCTCAAACTTCCCTTCTGTGTCTTCGACCTCGGTGATCGCCGGCTCATCGACAACAACCTTCATGGCGCCACCGTCCTCTTGAATTGTGCTGGCCCTTACATGCACACCGCCGAACCCCTGATCGAAGCATGCATTCACAACGGTGTGCACTATCTCGACGTGGCCAGTGAGCTAGATAGCTACTAACTGGCAGAAGAGAAGGACGAATAGGCCAGACAGGCTGGTGTCATGCTCCTTCCAGGATGTGGAGGCATCTCGGCCATGCTGGAGTGTCTGGCCGCCCGCGCGGCGGAGCAAGTCAATGACCCGGTGCGCATCGACATCGCTATCCACCTTGCCGGGCCCACGTCGCGCGGAACGATCATCAGCGCCAGGGAAAGCGTGAACGCGAGTTTTCTCCAGCGTGTTGATGGCGAGTTGGTAGAGCAAGAGCCCAGCGCTACCGAGCAGTTCGATTTCGAAGATGGCAAGGGGCATGTCGCGTGTCTGCCCATGAGTTTGCCCAACCTCATCATTCTGTGGAGGTCTATGCATGTCAAAAATATTCGGACCTTCGTGCATACATCTGGTGGCGCGTTTTCGGATGGAGAGGTTGATGCGCTGCCGGATGGTCCGACAGCCGAGGAAAGGGATGCGAATCCGTACCATGCTGTAGTGGCCGTGACCGGCAAGGATGGGACTACGAAGCGGGAAGTGCTGCATACTGTGAACGGGTATGCGTTCACATTCATTACTTCGGCCAAGGCTGCGCAGGGCGTCTTGGCCGGTGAGACCCGCGGTGGATTCGAGACATCGGCCGGACTTTTCGGGCATGAGTTTATTTTTGAGATGACTGAGAGAAATGATGTGTAATAACCAATCGACGTATACTACCGGCCTCAATTTTCGGATGAAATATTGCTTATTATTTAGATGTCGCTGTTGCTATAATCTCTTTGTAGGCGTCCAGGGCCACATAACCGCCATTTGCATACTGGCCAGATCCAGCAGGTGCTAGGATGACTTCCCAATACATGCAATCCTTAGAAGACACCTACATTCTTCCATTACTTATCCGAAGATGGCTTGAAATCTTCTGTATCGCCTGTGTGTAGCTGTCAGCGACATTCCTTCAGAGCACGTAACGGCCAGAACTCACAGTAATCCACCGTCCGGCCCAGGAACTGCGTCTCCTGCTTCTTCTCCAACAAAGGGAATATGGTTCTGTCAATCCCGATGCAATCTTCCTGGCCCAGGCGACTCCCCTTATCAAAGAGCGCGCACCAATGTCTTGCTGTCTATCTGCCCCTTCCGCTCTCTTCTCTAACGAATAAGGCTTGAAGAGCACCCACTTGGCCGCATCATCAGTACCGCCCCATGCGACAGCGCCGTCCGGTCCGAGGATGTTCTTGGCGTCCTTCATGTCCGCGCAGAACTCCTTGATACTGTCCAGCCCCTTCGATGCGCGAGAACGATAGGCCGTCCTGGTAGAAGCCGTTGTTTCAGTAGTACGTCGTGCCCGGCGGCCGCGAGGCCTGGTCTGCCAGGGTCAGCGTCGGGAGCAGGCAGGCGAGGGACAGTGTCGGCATCTCTTCATCTTCTGAACTGGTGGTTTCTTGGCTGGCCGTGCTCGTTGTGATGGTGACTGGTTCCGCGGTTGAGGATGGTAAGAAGAGTTAAGACGAAGTGTGCAATCTTGCCGCACACGACAGCAGTGCGAGGGTACTTCTCAATGAGACCAAACACATTGGATGGACTATCAATCTCAACACATACCCGGATTGGGTCGGAGTTGACTATGTGGCGCAAGCAGCCATTCATATGAAGCCTGGCACAAACACTATGCAGATCACCAACTCCAATCACAAGAAAGAAGGGTTAGATGAAATTTTAGATGCTTACGCTTGGCTTAGGGTACGTATGTGCTCACACACGTCGGCTTTGAAAAATCTGGCTGGATGGCAGGTGTATATTTTCCTGAACTCTCTTCCCCAGTGTCAGAGAATCCACTGGGAGAAGGATAAGATGCACTCGGCACTGCGCACGAACTTCTGGCCACCAGACAAAGTTTATCAGGAACCAATGGACAGGATACGAAAATGACAAGAGATACAAGGATATAAAGGGCCGCGGACCGTGATTGAGGGATTTTCTTTATTTCCAGTCATGTTTGACAAGAAAGGATACGTGGGGAGAGTTCCTGAGGATTGCTATCTATTTTAGTGATCGGGAGAGGTAAAACGGGGCTGTTGGCGCATCCTATTTCAGGGCAATGCTACGCCGCATTCTGACTTCTAGTAGCGTGGCCGCAAAGCCAGCTAAAGAAAGCGTTGTGAACCTTTCGCGGATCACAGAACTTCATCCACGAAGAATAGTCATTTTTTGAACGGCTTCCAGAAGAGCTTCGCCTGCATGTGCTCGAACTATGGCCCGACGAGGACTTGGCGCGGTTAAGCGTGACATCGTGCCGCATGCATGACGTTTCCGTGATTTCCCATTCCATGAAAAGTGCCATACAGCCAATGCTGAGTTACTCTAGACAAAGATCCTGTATGGAACAATCGACTTGAGCTCCGCCGATTTTGGCCCCTTGCATAATTGGGATGACGCGCCTACAGGCTTATATCAGAGCCAGAGGGAGATCACTTCATTCAGAAGACAACTGGCCCTTTTTAGAGGTTTGCGGCGAAACTCAAGGCTTAGAGATTACGTTCCCACAATGTGATGGACCGTGATCAGGTCACGCATGAAATACGCAAGAATAAGAGCCAGCTTTTGCGGCAGAGAAAGGAGGGAAATTGATCGAAGACGAGTTCGAGAAAATTGTAGAAGAACTCCAGTTCAACGAGTGGAACAGTGCGAATTTTGTATCACAGACCTGCTTAACTTGCTAATCCTCCGGCAGATATACTATAGGAGTCTGTCTCACTATTCAGAAATGCTCGCAACGTCCACATTTCATTTGAAAGATGAGCTAGAGCTTATTACTCGAAATCAACAGCTGATATTCACCAGGGCTGAAACTCATCGAGAAGCAAATCCTCTCCCACCGCTCTTTCCGCAAGTTACCTTTTTGTCACTTTCAGGATTAGCATCCCGCTTCCTCATTGTATCACTGCTTGATCTGAGACCCAGCTCAACTGAAAACCCCCCACTTCGGTAACGTCCAGTATTCAGAGCTCGAGGGTATTCTGCAAGCAATGTACCGCTTCGAGGAAGGAAAGATACGCCCTTTGCTAGCCACTATTGAGAATGCAGGGCCTATGCGCGGCCACCCGACTCCTTTCATCGGTAAATGGACGAACCTGGAACCCCTTGAGATTGATACAGGAGGAGAAGCAGGGAAGCTGCCGGGAGGATTCCCTGGCAGTGACAGTCGATGTGACCCGGATATCGAGGAGGAACGCTACCGGGAGTTCGCGGCTCTGCTCAAGTGTGCAGCAAGCACTCTCCGGTCCTTCCGTTTCCAGCAGGGGCCAACAGGCGAGAAGCACTTGGACGGCTGGCCAAGCTGGCCAGGCCGTGGTGGACGCAGTGCCCCGCACCGAGCTGGCCAGCGTCCCATGGACGCGAGATTTGTGCGGCACCTCCTTCCGACTATCGTGGAGAGCAAATGTCCGAAGCTCGTGCGGATGGAGCTTCCAGGTGTCGCTGGGTTCTCACGCGCCGCGAAGAATGTGTTTGGAATGAAGATTATTAATGAGCCGTTGGGTGATGCAGCGCAGAATGCCATTCGGGCCGCGGTAGTTGAACGTGTAGAGCTTCTTGTAGAACCGGATGCGACGAGATATTTTGGGTTGGCGAAGACAGTGATGATGGGATTCCGTGGATAGAGGAAGGCGATGGCCAGTACCGCATTTGATCTGGTAGACGAACTCTACAGAAGAGTGTGAAGGAGGTGGTGAATGCAACTGAACGCTATGACCGCACTGGAGCTTTGGAATGAGGAAAATTGAGAATTGTTTTTAACACACTGGGGAAGGAATATGAAGGACGGAGTTTAGACCTGTACTTTCGAGACCTGCCAGTGCCTCCCGTAGTCTCGGATGTCTGTTCATTTTCTCACCCAGGTATTTATGTTCGTGGAATAAGCCAGCGTTTCTCAGGCTGGTATACTCTCTGACGTTTCGTGTTCCTCGACCACTGACTATGGCACACAAAATGCGGAAACTACTTTGTCCCTTCAATAAGGAGACGGAATCTCATTTACAACAGTCCTATGCTAATGGCATTATCTCTATTTCCTGATTCGCAGACCCAGTCCTATTTCGTTTCACAAAACACGTCTGCTGGGGTCTCTCCATGACCCGTGACCCTCCCATCCCGAAACCGGTAAGTCAATCACCTACCCCATCCATTCTTTCCATCAACGAACCGAGGAGCCCACACAATGCAGCTCACCACCTTCCCTTACGGCGAGCCTCCGAGCCCTCCGCGCTCGATGACTCCGCCGGCAAGCCCGGCACACTGCGCCCCACGCTCTCCAAGCGCTTGCCCGCCCGCCAAATTCCGCGAACTGGCGTACTGCACCGATGCCAACCGGGCCGGCGCGGCGCGAGCGTGACGGAAAACCTGCGCAGCAGCGTGTGCTACAATGTCGCGCGTGCTTTCAACCACAAGATCTCGAGCGTTTGCCCGGTCAAGGGCACGTACTGCATGCCGTACGACCGCACCAATTGCGAGATGCGGAAAAGAAACGTCATGATGTCGGATCCGGGGGAGTGGAGGTTCTGAACGGGATGCGGACGAATGATAAGGTTAGCAGTGTGCGTGAGAGAAGTGGAAAGATAGAGAGGAGGGTGGGGATTGGCGCGTGGAGATGACCGCAGGCTATGTGACGTGTGAATATGATGGGGAAATGTGTATTAGTCTGAAGCAGGAAAGGAGGAAGAAAAAAAAAAAAAAAAACAGGAAATCCAGGACGGTGGTAGTTTATACAAACTTTACTGTTTTTCTCCGGCACATGAATTCTGTGAGTTGATTCGCGGCTTTCACCATCTCGCCCAAAAGAGTCGCTGCGTTCTTTGGTACCGCCTTGTGAACTTTCAATGCTGCCACTTGCAGTTGTAATCAAGTCGGTGCACCAACATGGGACCAGTGGATAGATGTTTAGAATATTTTGAGTATAAGGATGTGGCCGACTTGGTTCTGCCAATAAAATGAATCCTTGCCTTTGCCGCGGTTGATACCGAATTTTTCGACATCACGCCCTCGGCCCCTTGTTTACTGATCAGTGAAGTCGTGTATGGCTCCAGCGAAGCAGTTCCTGGCCATTTTCTGGCAATATTATCTCGAGGTAGAGGAGCTGACGGACAGCAAATTCTGCAGCAGCGCGTGACCGAACCGGGAAAAGACGGGAATGCGCGAGAGAGCACGGAGAAAGCAGACCCTTCCACTGCACAGAGAACCCGCCGACGACGTTCTAAGCAGCGCGCACGATCTTAAGAACAGTTCCAACCAATGCGCCGATCTGTCTGCCAGCACCCGGAAATAGGTAACCGACCTCATTCGAAGAAGCATCTACCCCGCAAACCACGACACAGAACACCAAAGATAAGAGAACCCTGGAGTCCAAACGCAAATCATTCCGATCATCTATCGTGACAGGGATTCCCCACAGTTACCCGCGGCAACGCCCCCTCCCCGCATTTTCCCCATATAGCAAAAAAGAACCCTAATCCAATAACGCTTGCCCCTCTCTCCCCCCTCTCATGCCGCCGTTTCATAGCCAAACCTTGCCCTGACATATCAGCCCACGTACGCCAACCCCCCCCGCGCCGTTAGTTTCCGCAAAGTTCCTTTTTTTTTCTTTCTCAGCTCATATCTTCATGACAACTATTTCTGCGCAATGATGGCGCAATCAAGCCGGCTGGGGGCTGTGCGCGCGAGAACTCTCTCTCATGCCGAGGATCGATGAAGCGCCGAAAGTCTGCTGCTACTGCTCTGCGCCGCCCTGACTCCCGCCCCCAAGCTGTCCTTGACTCGTGCCTTATCGCCAACTTTATACAGGGGAGCCGTTGATTTCGTGACTCGATCGCCTGCGCTTCGCGTGCGTGAGCGCACCGGGCACCAGCCGCTTCAGGCCGATCCACGGCGTGTTGACGGGCGTGTCTCCGTCGTTGAGCAGGAGGTCGTAGAGGAAGCCGCCGAAGGTGGTGCCGAAGAAGGGAGCCACCATTGGTATCTGCACACCCATCGGTGAAAGGAACGCGTTAGCTGCATGTTTTTTTTTTTTGCTCCCCCCCCCCAACCTCCTTTTCTCTCCAGAAAGAGCAGAGAATGGAGAGGGACCTACCCAGAAGTAATAGTTGCCCGCCTTCCACACATTCGTTCCGTAACCGAGCATATACGACATCAGGCGCGGCCCGAAGTCACGGGCGAGGTTGATGGCATAGCCGGTCTCCCAGCCACTGTTCAAGTAGAGCGATCTCAGTCGCCGCACAAATCGAAACATATCGTCAGAAGTGGAATATAACTTACAAGCACGCTCCGATCCCAAAAATCAAGAAGAACAGCGCCAGCGGCGTCAGCGGCCCGGCCCCAATATTATCATCATCCTTGAGTGCAAAAATGACCAACATGAGTATGGCACTGGCGATGAACTCGGAGAAAAACATGCCGGTCCTTGTCATGAACTCGGCCGGATATGTGCAGAAGATGCCGGCGCTGGAGGTGTTCGAGTAGCCGGGCACGGTGCGCACGCCGTATCCCTCGTAGTTGTCGATGGCGGAGATGTAATTGCCGTAGACGACGGCGGAGGCGCACATGGCGCCGAGGACCTGCGCGATCATGTAGATGGGGAACTTGCGCCAGGGGAACTTGCGGAAGACACAATGGGCGAAGGTGACGGCTGGGTTGATGTGCGCGCCAGAGTAGCCGGAGCAGTAGACGCCAAGCATAACGCCGAGGCTGTTTTGAGGGAGTTGTGTCAATACCAAGTGCGTGAGGAAGTGCAGTAGTGAGCAGTGGTTGTTGCTTACCCCCATCCCCAGGAGATGGATTGGTAGTCACCCTTCTCGCCATTCGACAGCACCACCTGTGCTACAACGCCATCACCGAACAGAAGCAAAACAAACGTGCCAAGGAACTCCGAGAAGGCCTCCTTGTGGATTCGCCTGATCCGGCTCCAAAGAAGGGCAGGCCGGATGTCCTGCTCCACAATCACGCGGTTGTCACTCTGGGTCTCGATGGGGATCTTATGGTCCACTTCATACTCGCCCTCCTTCTTTGGCGGAGGTTCCTGGCCCTCGGATGGGATGTACTTCACAACCTTGGGGTTGAGAGCAGATATATCCTCCACATGAAAAGCCCCGAAGCCGGAGTCCGGGCTGCTGTGAGGAGTGAGCTGGACCTCATCCTGCGGCGTCGCCATGGTATATAGACCCAATCAGGCGAAGGAACAACAGAAATTAAAACACGAGCAGATGGTTTGTGTGAACAGTGGGAACGGGTGCAACTCTGAATTGGATAATCAAGATTGATCTGGAACCTGGCGGCATCCAGGGGGGTTTATAAAGGTATCATACAGCAGCTGCGGCAAACTGCGGAGAGCGGCGTCTGGGTCGGTGACCCAAGGCCGCCCCTCCTTCTCCTTCTCCTCCTCTTCCGCTTCCTCGTCCCCCCCCGCACCTACAGCAATAATACTAATCAGCTCCGCAGCCGCCTTCCACACCGCATAAGCCTGGGGTCTATCGGTGATATGGGAGATCGGCAAACAGAGTTCTCGAAAAAGGGTAAACTTCAGACGACAAGCAAAGAGGCTACTCGACCGAAGGGCGTTGGGATCGCCAATCCAGCCCCTAGCCGCCGGTGAACCAATGGTGATGATGCCAATAGCCGATGGCGCATGCCGACTTGACCTGGAAGGATGATAGGATGTAACCTGTACCATGACAGAAACAGTTTGCGGGGAGTGAGACGAGGGAAGCAGATAGATGCGTTTGCGGCGTTGCATGCCGGTGATTGGACCATGCCGTTTGCCCCCTCTCTCGTAACTTGTCTCCCATTGCACCGCATTAGCTCCTCATGGAAGGAAGATGGGATACGAACACCATGTGACGGTGTCCCCGAGTGGCGTGATGGCTATGCCCCGGACTTCTGGGGATGTACGGCATGGGATCTCCTTGGCCGTGCTTCTATCCAACCCTTTGGCCCGGATGGCCTGCGGCCTCGCCTCATGACGCACGATTCGCGCATGAGCACCTAGAGACCAGGCTGAGTGAGAGTCAGACCTGCACGAGCTTGAATTGAGAAGCTGTACCACGCACTTAGTCCTTTCAGCCTCTTTGTAACGAGGTTTGTAGCTTGGGGAACGGCTGGAGGTGACGGTTCCCCAGATTGACTGACAAGCGCAACGCCTTGGGCCGGGACCAGGCCTCTTTGGTGTAAAACGGCGAGTCAGATTGAGGATAGTTGCCGCGTGGCACAAGAAGCCTCGACCGTTGTGCCGAGGCATCGCGCATTGCGAGAGCATCGGAAAAGGGTTTGAGGGGCGGAAGACTGAGCTGGTGGCGGCGGCGACACGTCCAGAACAGTCAGGAGGCAGGCTGCGGTCGCGCCATGGCGTTGTACCGGGCGGAAGGGTGCGGAGAAGATTGTGTCTGTGAGCTTACTGTACTCGAGGCACCTCCGGGAACTTTGCCATCTGTGGACTTATCCCGCGCTGAGCCGGGTCCGTACGACTTGGAAGGATGATATCCAATATGAATCCGCCAAGCTCTAAGCCAAGCTTCTGGGGTCCGGGGTTCTTTTGCGGGGAACCAACGATCGATCCTGCCGGATGCCAGTCCAATCATAGCTGGGCCGACTTCCGCGCGATCGGGCGCATTTGGCCGACCCCGCTGATATTCGAGTCGAGCGAGCTCCGGTGTGGCTTGCCAGACCCCTCAAAACCTCCTGCTGCTGCTCGTTGGAAATGCCGTCTCTCGTACCACTGCTCCTCCTGTCCTTTGTCCGCTCCGAAACCCGATTTGCTAGACGCCAACGACCGCGAAGATGAACGGCAACAACGAGGACATCTTCGTCGGCGCGATCGACCAAGGAACCACCAGCTCGCGGTTTCTGATATTCAACCCCTCCGGAGAGCTCGTCGCTTCGCACCAGGTCGAGTTCACGCAATACTTCCCCAATTCTGGGTGTGTCCGCTAAGGGGTGTCTGTAGAGAGTAAAGGCTGACCACTG
Organism: Macrophomina phaseolina; assembly: GCA_020875535.1. Taxonomy (NCBI): domain Eukaryota; kingdom Fungi; phylum Ascomycota; class Dothideomycetes; order Botryosphaeriales; family Botryosphaeriaceae; genus Macrophomina; species Macrophomina phaseolina. The sequence continues at coordinate 3,271,141 of JAEQDS010000069.1, read as the reverse complement.
GCAGTTGGCATGAGCATGACCCTCTAGAAATCGTGTCCAGTGTCGAGATCTGTATCGATGAAGCTGTGAAGTCGTTCGAATCGCAAGGGTACACCCGGTCGCAGATCAAAGCCGTCGGCATTACGAACCAGCGCGAGACAACAGTGGTGTGGGACCGTGAGACAGGGGAGCCGCTCTACAATGCTATCGTCTGGACGGATACCCGAGCCCAGGCGCTGGTTCGCGAGCTCAAGGCACGTCCTGGAGCGGACAAGCTGCAACAGGTCTGCGGGCTGCCGTTGTCCACGTACCCCAGCTGCGCAAAGCTGCTGTGGATGTTGGAGAATGTGCCCGACGTCCAGGCCGCGTATGATGAGGGGAAGCTGGCGTTTGGCACCGTTGATACCTGGCTGGTCTACCGGCTGAATGGAGGGGCTGTGAACAATGTCTTTGTGACCGATGCCACTAACGCTTCACGGACCATGTTCATGAATATTTCGAGTCTCCGCTATGATGACGCGTTGCTCGACTTCTTCCAGTTGAACAGAGCCAAGGTGCGCCTGCCAAGGATTGTCGACAGCATTGATGCAAAGGCATACGGTACCCTCGCATCTGGTGCGCTGAAAGGGCTCCCAATCGCCGGCTGTCTTGGAGACCAGTCAGCTGCGTTGGTCGGCCAGAAGGGGTTCTCACCCGGCCTTGCCAAAAACACGTACGGTACAGGCTGCTTCCTGCTTTACAACGTTGGGGACAAGCCGGTCATCTCCAAGCATGGACTTCTCGCTACCATCGCATATGTGTACGACGGCAAGCCTGTCTATGCATTGGAAGGTAGCATTGCTGTTGCTGGATCCGGCATCAAGTTCCTCCAAAACAATCTGGGCCTCTTCGAAAAAGCCTCGGAGATCAACGAACTTGCCACTTCGGTTGAGGATAATGGAGGTGTGGTGTTCGTGACGGCATTCAGCGGTCTCTTTGCACCATACTGGATAGATGACGCGAAGGGTACCATGTGTAAGTACAGCAGTCCTAGAGAGACAGAGGAGAAGAATGGAGTGACTGGGATGACCCGCAAGACAAAAAAAAGAACGTGACTGACAAGCTTCACCTACAGTTGGCATTACGCTCAACACGCAGAAGGGCCACATCGCCCGAGCTACACTGGAGGCGACCTGCTACCAGACGAAGGCAATCCTCGATGCCATGCAGCTGGACAGTGGTCACGCTCTCGCCGAGCTTGCTGTTGACGGCGGCATGTCCAACTCGGATCTTTGCATGCAGACCCAAGCTGACCTGATCGGCATTCCGGTGTACCGACCAAAGTATGTTGAATTGGCCCGAATGCCTCGCCTCCAGTCAAGATGAGAGCCTGTTACTGACCGGAAGCTACCTGACAGAATGCGCGAGACCACGGCACTCGGGGCAGCCATTGCGGCCGGGCTGGCGGTCGGCGTGTGGCGCAGTTTTGCCGAACTGCGCGACGTGAACCGCGCCGGGGGCACCGTCTTCCAGCCGCGCACATCCAGCGAAGACCGCGAGGCCAAGTTCGCGGCTTGGTCCAAGGCGGTCGAGAAGTGCAGAGGCTGGGTGGACGTGCCCGGCAAGCCGCAGGAGGAGAAGCTGCAGCCGCTCTCCAAGCCCGAGGTGTCGAGGTTCCGGCAGCGGATCGACTCGGCAGTGAGTGAGGGCAACGTCGACCTGGACGGGATGGACGAGGAAGACCTAAACATGGAGCTGCGCAAGATTGACATTCTGCAGAGCCTCAAGCGGCTGAGGTCTGGGCGGAAGAGCCATTTGTAGAGGGCTGATATAGAGCAGGATGCAGGCCCGGGCTGCGGCTGGTTGGCTCACCGACGCTCGCGTCGACGTCGAGAGAGTTTCGCAGGCGAGCGTGTTTGATAGGCGGTCTTCATGATTCGACTTTTGCTGAGATGATTCGTTAGCTCCACTGGTGCCGGGTCAGATGAAACACAATGCATCCGCTCCGCTCGTTCGTCCGAGTGCGCCGACGACAGCGACAGCGACGACGACGCGCCCACGCCTGCTGAGACGCGCTCGGGCCTAGCAGAGGGCGGGGCGGGGAGGCAGAGGTGAGCAGAGTCGGCGTGGTCGCTCGCGGCGCAGCTGATGAGAGGGATTCCATTCTTCTTGCTTTTTCGACGCACCGGCCAGCCGCGTCACGTGGTCTCGGCAGGATGACGCTTTTGCGCGAGCTTCGATCCAGCGCCGGCGCCCTCTGGTTGGCCGCTCGCGATCGCACGCACCGCCGATCGCCCAAGCTTCTTCAAGTTCCCCCAGACCTCCGTCCGTCTTTCCGCCGCCCAGCCCAGTTGCTTCCAACATCACACCATTGTCTCTCTCCGTCCGCCGCTCCCCTCTGCATCGCGCGCGCATCAGCCGTCCCTCTTACACCGTCGCGTCCATTCCGCGACCCTCAGCTATCTCCAATCCAGCCCCTGCGCCCACTTCACGTGTGTCTCTACGCTAGCAGCTTAGCTCCCTCAGCTCTCCCGCATCGCACGCGCCCATCCATTTCCCATCGCCCATCGCCATGTCTGAGCAGGAGATCCAGAAGGGCGACGAAGGTACGTTTCGTCCAATCGCACGCGTCCCATCCCTGCGGGCCCTCTCCTTGCTGGCCGCGACGCACGCCTAGTCTTTTCTATTTTTTTTTTTCCAATGCGCGTAGCCTCGCGTGTGCTGCACGCGTCCAGCCCACCCCGGCCGCCCGCGGCCCGGCGATGACGTATGCGCGCCGCCTGTCAACACAGTCCAACACCTCGTTTCCCCTTCAGGCTTTCGTCTTGTAGCTTGCTGACGCGTCGCGACGTTGTTATCTCTGCAGTGTCGTGGAAGTGGGGTAGCGGCGCGCCTAGCGGAACCGTTGCTGAGGTCGCCAAGGAGGGCGAGGTCGCCGTCGAGTCGCATCGCGGGAACACCATCAAGAAGAACGCCGAGCCTGAAAACCCGGCCGTGCACGTCGAGCGCTCCGGCAACGATGTAGTGAAGAAGGCGTCGGAGCTGGAGGTCGAGAGCAAGGCCAACGGCGCCGACAAGTCCGAGGATAAGACCGAGGACAAGCAGGATGGCGAGAAGGCGGATGACAAGGCCGAGGAGAAGAAGGAGGGAGAGGATAAGGAGAACAAGGAGGAGAAGAAGGAAGATGCCAATGGCGAGAAGAAGGCCGATGAGGAGAAGAAGGAAGACAAGAAGGAGGAGGAGCCTGCCAAGGAGGCCGACAAAGACGAGAAAGCTGACGAGAAGGCCGAGGAGAAGGCCGAGAAGAAGACGGCAGAGAAGGAGAACGGCGAGGCTCAGACCGGAGACAAGCGCAAGGCCGAAGAGACCAACGGCAAGGCCAATGAGGATGGAGAGGACAAGTCGGAGGACAAGTTGGAGAAGTCGGAGGAAAAGGAAGACGGCGAGCCGCCTGCTAAGCAGCAGAAGACGGATGCTGAAGCCAACGGCAAGAAGGGTCGCGGTAGGCCGAAGAAGGCTGAGGCTGCCGAGAAAGCGGCGGCAAAGGGCAAGCCGAAGAAGCAGCCCAAGAAGGCGGCTACCGAGACCGGTGAGCCCAGGCGCAGTGCGCGCAACAGGTCGTAAATGATTGCATCGTGATGCCATTTACCGGACCCATCTCAAGCTCAGGATAGGCAACAGAAAAGCTGGGCATGTCAATATACGGCGTTCGGGTGGCTCATTCTTGTTTGTTGCAATTGGAAACTTTTTATGCATGGATTGTGAAACGGTGTCGTATTACTACATATCTCGAAAGCGTGCGCGTTGAATGTGAACTGCCTGTGCAACTACATCACAAGCTGCGTCTGGTCTCGGCGGTCAGCATACAGCGCGAAGGACTGCTCCGTGGACGAGAAGGGGGTTGGCAGGCAGAAATCAGAGTCGAGTGCTCATTCATAGGGCAGAAGTACGAAGAAAGCCCTCCGATCCGTCTTGAAACATTGAATGAATAACAAGTATCATCATGAAGCCGCCGAAGATGACTAGAGGAGGAGGGATGCTGGGCTTACCGACGGAAGTGAGGTAAGAGGCCCGATCTGGAGGGCGCTCAGCTGGCGGGACCTCGCAGCCTGGGCCAGTGTCGCCGCCGCTCAGCTGGAATGCTCGCCGCATCACGGCAGCAGTCCTAGACATCTCACGGCCGTTTGCGCAGCCATCCCTGCGCACATCATGATGGCTGGGATGGGGTGAACACGATGGGGGTGGGAGGCGGGGGGAGAGCGGACGCACAAAGTTTTCTCAAGCGACTCGGCACGCGAAGCGAAGAGGTCAACCCTGCCCGAGCTTCCCGTCCGTCACTCAACACCACTTCCTCGCCCACCTCACCCTCGCGCGCAGACGAGGGCCTTGCGAAGGAGCGCAACGCCGGGGCAGCCAGCCTTGAAGCAGTCGTCTGCCCCTGATGGCCGAAGATACCGGTGACATCTCCGCCCAGCTGACAACTTCAGCTCTCCGCGCCAGGCCGCGACCAAGGCTCAGAGTCCCGATCCGGCATGAGAATCGCTTCCCGCGCTGACAGCTCGTTGCCTGGGCTTTGCTGCTTGCCCGCAGCCTGGCAGGGCGAGCCTGCGCCTCACCCTATGCATCTGAAGCAATGAGTGGTCCAGCCGCCGTGCAAGTGGTAAAGCCACATCGGGCTATCTTTAGCCTGGTGGCTTGCGTCGGTTTGCTGCTTTGGTACCCCGTCTCCCGCGCTTTCGTGCGCTGAAAATCCCAAGTACGCCAACTAAAAGCAGACAATGCTCAGCTCGTCACGTTGCCTGGCGCAGTCTCATCAACTGCCCGCTTCTTTTCGCCGGCCATCGTGGCCCCCACGCTTACTTTCTCTATCGCTCCTGTGTACCGTCCTCAGCGCTGATCGCAAGTGCTTGAGGCGTCCATTATTTGGGGGCGAATAATCGCAGCCGCCTCAGATTGGAGGCTTCCTGCGCCGAATCCTACCGCTACCTGCCCTCCATCCGAGCTTGCCTCCGCTGTTTGCTTTGTCCTCTGTCTCTGCTTCTTCCCCCACCAACCTCTCGGCTCCAGGTTCATCGCCTACCTATGATTCCCAGCGGCCTACTACCCGACCCTACGTCCTTTGGTTCTGAAGCCGCTTCCGAGACACAGTTGATCGACCCGCACGCTTGTGGTCTCGTCGCTCTGCAAAGCCCATGGACAGCGTCCCAGTCTCGCTGCGCGCGGGGTCGCCTGCAACAGAACGGTACGGCCCGTTTTCAGATCGCCATGCCATAGAGGAAGAGACGGCATCGCTGTCTCAGGACAAGCCACCCACCGTTTTCCCCAAGCGACCCTCGCTGGTCTCTGCACGTCGCGATTCTCGCCAGCGCTACTCCTTCGCCTCGTCCATCTCCTCTCCCGACAAATCCTCCTTTGGGACCTCGGATATTCCCTCACCACCGACATTCTCAGCATCAACTGCATACGACTCAGCGCCAGCCCGGTTTGCGCAATCCGGCACTACGACGACAGCTCAGCCAAGTCTTCTGAGTAAACTGGGCTCTCTGAAATCGTTCCGAGGCTCAAGGCGCTCGAGATACGGCAGACTGGATGACGAGGACGAAGAAGAAAGCGCCGATCTGGGCAAGGCGAAGCTGGAAGGGGTTGGCGAGGAAGAAGACGGAGAGGGTATCGGATTCGACATCAGCGCATTCGAGGGACCGATCGCGCTCCAGAAGATGTCAATCGGCGGCAATTCCGGCACACTGGGCCAGGAAGTAAGGGGTGCTTACGCCGGACTGGACGGCATCAGCCAAACGAACGGGCCAGAAATACAGCCCGGAAAAGTTGGAGGCGGTATGCAAGGAGTCATGGATGCCTCAGAACCCGTCAGGCAAGAGACCATCAACCGAGGAATGACCTCCGCCAGGGTCCAGCGCAGAGAAGCGCAGAGGGCAGCAGAAAAGTCTGGGGAGATCCTCGCTGTAGTGGATATGCCTGTAGTGGACCTCAGCAATCTCGACGGAGCGGAATATGATTGTCGAAGCGTCATTGACAGAGTCTCAACAGCACCAAATGGTCAATCTGAGACAAGCTACTACTTTCCTCCAGATCCCGATATGCCTTCGTGGAAACCGATATCCATGCGTTGGTGGTATATCACCGTCCTCATCGTAATCGCCCTTGGATTGGCAGGGATGCAGGAATCCCTCTGCCAGATTTCCATCCGAAAAGGCAAGGATGACGGTCTGCTCAAATTCAAGACCCCCCAAGAGGTCTCAATGACGGCTTATTTTACCTGGAAGTACGCGCCAACAATCGTCCTACTGTCTTATGGTATTCTTTGGCAGATTTCAGATTTCGAAGTCAAGAGGCTTGAACCGTACTATCAGCTTTCCAGGCCAACAGGCGCAACAGCGGCCGAGAGTCTGAACATCGACTACCTGACATTTCTGTCATACCTGATTCCTCTCAGGGCAGCGCGTCATGGCCAATGGGCCGTCCTTCTGTCATCTCTCGCTACACTGATCTCCGGTAGTCTCGTGCCAGTTCTCCAATCGGCGTCCGTGAAGATGTACCCGGATAAGGATGAAAGGCAGGAGAACGATTTAAAATACGTCCGCATCGTGCCCATCTGGTCGAGGCTGATGTCAGCTTCACTAGGCGTCGTGGCTCTGTGCGGCATTCTGCTTCTTTTCAGACTCCGTAGAAAGAGTGGCCTGCTCAGCGACCCAAAAGGCATTGCGGGCATCGCAGCCATGGCCACACAAAGCCATATTCTGCAAGACTTTCAAGGTCTCGACACGGCGCCCCAGCAGGTAATTCACCAACAATTGGCACACCGCCGCTACATTCTCCACAAGAGCTCGCTTTGGCAAGGCGAGTATATTCGCAATGACCGCACCGAGGAAGTCACCGAGATATTTGAATGTCCACACCCCCTCATGCTGACCCTGAAAGGCGGCATTCCATACATCTGCGGAATCGTCATTGTCATGATCCTCTTACCCGTCTTTCTCTTCCAGCCCAATGCCAACATCGTCACTGAGAAGGTCCCATTCCTACTCACCGCGCTCAGCACCATCATCAAACTCCTCTGGGGCACCCTCGACATGGACGTTCGCATCGTAGAGCCCTTCTACATCCTCTCCCGCCGCAACGCCCCACCACGCACCCTCACGCTCGACTACACGGGAACAGTGCCGGGATACCTTCCCGTCAAGGCCTTCCTCAACCGACACTACCTAGTTGCCCTCGTCGGTGTTGGTGCCATCATGACCGAGGCCTTGACCGTCTGCTTCTCTTCCTTCTCCGTCGACGGCCAGAAGTTCATCGCGGGCGAAGGGCACGACCCGCACGCCGACGACCGCGACAACACCAGCCGCTACAACACCGACGAGACATTCAAGTCCTTCTGGGTTTCGTTCGGCCTCGCTATCGGTATTCTCCTCTATCTCTGCAGTGTCGCGATCCTCGTATATGCAAAACGGCGCCATTACTTCTTGCCGCGCCAGCCTGGCACGATTGCATCCGTGCTCGCGTTCATCCATCAGAGCCGGATGCTCGTCAATTTTGTGGATACGCAGCGCCTGGATAGTAAGGCGATGACACGGTATTTGGAGAAGGCTGGTAAGACGTATGCGTTGGGTTGGTTTAGAGGGCGCGATGGAGAGGATCATTGCGGTATTGACGAGGAACCGGTTGCTGCGGAATATAAGCATGGCGTTGACTGGCGGAAGGGACGAGTGACTGGCGTCGCGACTTGGGATGTGTACTGACTGAAGTCCTGGTATCGAAACCTGGAAGAGACAAGTACGGGAAATTGGAACAGTCTTTCGGACGTAAACGGTGGAAAGTGGCCGTTGGGGACCCTGAAGCAGCTATCCAGACACACGTATGCTCGGTTGGGTGAACAAGCGCCCCTTCCTGCATAGAGAGGTAGACAACACATGGGGCCACGGAACCGGAACGTAGCTGCCGTGGGATCACACAGCAAGAGCTCTGAACCTGCCGCTACGACAAAACACAACATGCACACCTCTGACAACCGGTCGGCACACTGTCTCTAGCTTTACCGTATCGTTAGGAAGCAACAGGCCTGATACCAGTAAGCATCAACACGAACACTCTTTGAAGATCATACATGATCCATAATCCTCCAGGTAATGTACTGATACCTCGACGCAGATTAGACCGAAGCGTACCACTTGCTCTCCGCCCATCGTTATAATAAACGCCTTGGAACCATCCCAATGTGCATTCCAGTGTCCTCTAGTTTGGGCCCGGGCTTGCTTCGCTTCCCCAGACAGAGAACCCCAACGACTGCTTCTCCCCGGTATCCGGCGACCCCTCATACAACACCTGCCTCCTCACCAGCGACCTCTCGAGATGTGTCAGATTCTCCACGAACACAGTCACTAGCATCCAACCAACCACAATCAGCCCTCGGGAAAGAGCGTCCAGCTGCCGACCAGCATCAACCACGCTTGAATCCGGATCAACCGCGCTCCCATTACGAGCAATCAGCATTCGACGGCCAGCAACAGGAGCAACGAGAACTCATCGGCCCACTCTCCCCGAGCCCCTCTGACCAAGCACTGAGCCCGGCGTTCCTGTCCTCGTCGCTGAGACAGAAACAAGGGCTAGCTAGCTCCCAGCCCACCGTCCCCCTCACGACCTCCAATATCCAGCACGCCGGCACGGAGGTGTGCAAGTGCTGCCACAAGCAGTGCTGCTCGAACGTGGCAGCGTGCAGGGTGCGCAGCTGGTTACCGCGGCTCAGGGCTGTCGGTGGGCGGGCTGCGTGTAGTGCGAGCAGCGATGCTAGTGTGCGAGGACAAGAGACTAGGCGGCACCTAGGCAACCGGTCTAAAGCCTCGCCCCCTCCTTCCTCTCCTACCGCTCCTCTTTTCGGGCGACTGCACGGCCATACGGCGAATGTCAGCGTGCAGCAAGAGGGCGGGGATGATGGTGGACAACTGAGCGGGCAGCAGCGAGAGATGGGGAGCACGGAGAATGGCAATGGGCAGTCGACGCAAGGAGCGCACACGCCGCCGCGCCTCTCCACCGACTTCTTCAGCGCTGCGGGGCGCCAGCAAAACGGCCGTGGCTCAGCAGTCGACACCGACGCCGACAAATACGCCGGTTGAGGATGCTCGCGTCAAGGCAGCAGCCTGCACTGCCCAGGGGGGTAGATGGAGGGATTAGTGGTGGTGCCATTGCTGGGGCGGGTGAGCAGCAGCCGGGTGAGCAGCAGCCGGGTGATGCACGTGACGGTGAGGTGAGACGAACGAGTCTAGGGCGGATAAGTCAGAGCAAGGAGGCTGATGATTATTGTGTGGTGCTCCGGCGCACAGATTTGGGCCCCGAATGCGCCTTGTATCCAGAAACAGGGCAAGTGCCGTGTAGGGAGGCTTGGGGAGAGAGTTCACTAGTCATTCGCATGAACGTACGTCGCCGCTGATACCCGGGGATCTATCTCTACGGCTCCAATGCTATACTCGCTTTCTCCATGATTTGAATACTTGACATGCCTGTTACTTTTGTCCATGATTTGAATACTTGACATGCCCGTTACTTTTGGAGCCATGCGGCTGTCTGGTCTCAAAAAAAAAAAAAAAAAAGTATTGTGTTCCTACGCATTGCACGGATGCGAGAGCATTCCTTGACAGCGGCCCAGGCGTCCGCCGCCGCGCACATGAGGGGCCTCGCTGTGCAGTGTTGGCAGCACGGCGCCATGGTCGCTCTAGAACCCGCCGCCGCACGGCTCTCCCCACCGCCGCTAGATTACAAACCCCCCACCGCAAACTGCGGTCTGCCACGATCTTGCGCGCAGCGGACCAATCGGGCAGCAGCGGCACGAGAAGGGACCGAAGTGACTGCCTGGCCTAGCGTGCGTTATGCCTGTGATCGCAACTGCCGGATGGGAGGGCAGGCTTGCGGCGGTCGCGGCACTTGCACCAAGTGCCGGAGATCGTCTCAGGTGGCTGTTTTGGCGTGCATGGCGGGCTGCGCCCTCTCTTCGAATCAGAGGCGAGGGGGGTTTGGGCTCGCGGCCGGTGCGGGGGCGGGCGGACAAGCTCGCTTGACCCCGTGGGGAAAGTGATGGGCGGCGAACGCGCTCGGACCATTGCGGAGAAGAGAGAGAGGAGCGGAGGAGGGGGCGGTGGTGTGGATGCTGGGAGGACGGGTTGCCGAACGCTCAGTGCCGGCCGCGCGTGCCCACGTGGATGGGGTGGAACGAGGGATGTTGTGGTGTCGGCGTCAGAATTTCATTGCGACGGATATTGGCGCGATCGTTTGGCGGGTGCAGTTGAAGCGGCCGTCTGGATGCTGGTGTGCGGGCGGACTGGCCAGGTTCGCGTCTGGGTGGATGCTCCCATTGCCTCCCTCCACGTTCAGGCATCCATCGGGCGATATTGCAACCTGTGATCTCTGCAGATTGGTCGAGCTTCATCTGTTGCACGTCCTTTAGGAGCCAGAGGTCGAGAAGTCCGCCGGCAAAAAAGAGGACGTGCTGTTTCCAGAGATCCTTCGTCCCGGACGCGCGCCTGGCCGCGATCATAAGCAGATAAGACGAGACAGCACTTGAGCCGGAAGCAGCGAGGGTCGCTGGCCCGAAGCGATTCGCGCGGTTTGGGATCTGCCGGGTAGGCCCCAGATTCCGGCACGCGGTTGGATGGACGAGGTCCACTTGGGGGCTGAGTGGTACTGCAGTGCGCAGAAAAGAGGCGTTCGTCCCGTGTGGCCTGGCGCGACCGCTTCCCGGGCCCCGCGCCGTCCAGCCCCCCTGGCAAAACCACGCGCGCTCTTGACTCTGCCCATCACTTTCTTTTCCAATGGGATCCACCTGGCGCCCAGTCGCTTGATGCCAGGGCCCCCGCCGTGGCGCGCTCTTGCCCATCGGGGCGTTGCGGCACCAGTGTGAAAGTCTAAAGCCCTCCGCTACTTAAATATACAAGCCGAAGCTTTGGACCTACAAATAACATTGACCTGCCATCCTGAGCTGCGGGGAGCGATTTCTCCTGCTCTTTGATCTCTCCACTCTCCCCTTCTGTTCTTTCCTCCCGTCGAGGTCTGCAACTACCCACCATGGCGCTGCCGAACGCAACAAATCCAGAGATCGAGAAGAATGGCCCTGCCGACTCGCTTGACGCCGACGTGAACTCGCCTGTTGCCCGGCCGCCATCGAATGTCGGTAGCATCGAGGACGAAAAGGTGTCTTGGTCTGTAATCATCGCTGTCTTCGTGCGTCCTCCCACACATTCGCGTCAAATGTTTCCCAGCAAGCGATTCTAACTCTTCTCCTGAAAACAGTTCCTGGGAATGTCCTTCGTCGGGCCTGTCTCATGCGGTTACGTCCTCGTCAACAGTATCCTCAACCCAATCGGCACTGCGCTGAACGACACGGAAAACATCGTTTGGATCGCAGGTGGCTGGAGTGTCGCCTCAGCCGTGTCTTTTTCCATCGCTGGAGGTTGGAGCGACATCTTCGGCCGTCGCTACGTTACCCTGTCCGGGCAGGTCATTACGCTAGTCGGTGCGGTAAGTCGGCTGTTATCTCCTGAGTGCGTTATACGCGCGGGAGCGCATCTAGATCACTTGGCCCTTGCATGGTGGCCACTTCTCTCCCGCTCGGTCCCTTTGCTTTTTCCTATTTCGTCTCGCGGGATCTGCAAAACTGATTGGCATGCGGCACAGATTGTTGGCGCAACCGCCGAGAAGACAACCACCGTGGCGGCCGCCTCGACAATTGTTGGCTTCGGTGCCGGTGTTTCTTTCGTCGCCTATCCGGGCATCTCGGAGCTTCTGCCGAACAAGTACCGGTACGTACCGCTCTCTCCTGACCAAAAGTCTATTGCTCGTAGGCTTTGACAAGCTTGTTTCGCCACAACCTTGTGCGTATGAGCAGGTCTGACATGCAAGGTACAGCGGCATCGGCCTCGGCTGGACTGAGTTCTGCATCAACGTCCCCTGGGCCGCTCTGGGTGTGCTCATCGCCAACAAGCTCGCGCAGGAGGCGACGTGGCGCTGGTGCTACTACATCTCCATCATCTACTCGGCAATCTGCCTCGTCGGCATCGCCGTCTTCTACTTCCCGCCCTCGCGCCCCCGCAATGACTACGACAAGTCGCGCTGGGATGAGTTCAAGGAACTCGACTGGATCGGCCTGCTCCTCTTCACGGCCGGCCTGACCATCATGCTGGTCGGCCTGACCTACCTGGGCAAGACATCGTACTCCAAAGCGCTCGTCGGCTCGACCATCAGCATCGGCGCCGTCATCACCATCGCCTGCTTCGTCTACGACTTCTACATCCCCGCCAACCCGCTCTTCCCGCGCTCCCTCTTCGTCATGGTGCGCAAGTTCACCATCCACCTGCTCATCGTCTTCGTGTCGGGCTTTATCTGGTATGCGATGGCGGCGCTGCTCCCGCAAGCCTCGCTCTACATGTTCACCAACGACCCTACCGAAATCGGCCTGATCGCCATCCCCAACGGCTTCGGCGGCGTCGTGGGCGGCTGGATCATCCCGTCGCTGCTGCACCGCATCAAGCACGTGCGCGAGCAGATCATCGTCGCGCTCGTCATCCAGACCGTCTTCACGGCCGCCTACGCCGCCGTCATCCCCGACAACAAGGCCGCGTGGATCGTGCTGCAGTTCTTCGGCCAGGGCTGCTTCACCTGGCTCACCACCATCGCCTACGTCACCGCCGGCCTCTTCGTGCCCCAGGAAGAGCTCGGCGTCGCGTCAGGCCTGATCGGCACCTTCCGCAGCGCCGGCGGCTCCGTCGGCAACGCCGTCTTCACCACCATCATGCACTCCGTCACCAACAAGGAGCTCGGCAACCGCATCGCCAACGCCGCCATCGGCGCCGGCTTCGACCCCGCCGGCCTGTCCGCCCTGATCCCCGCCGTCATCCAGAACGCCGTCGGCGTGCCTGGCGCGCTGGCCACGGTGCCCGGCGGCGTGAGCGACGCGGTGGCGAGTGCCACCGCCCGCGCGTTCAAGGAGACGTATGCGAAGGCGTTCAGGATGGTGTTTTATGCGAGCATCCCCTTTGGCGTCATCACCACGGCGTGTGCAATCTTCGTCGAGGACCCGAGCCCGCTGTTGAATAATCACGTCGCCGTCGTGCAGGAGAGAGATGTGTTGAAGGGAAAGAGGTTGAGCGCGGCGCCTATGCCGATGAAAGAGGAGAATGTTGAGCATAGAGAGAGGGTGGATGAGAAGGCTTAAGTGGGGACTGACGCCAGGCCTGACTGATAGGGATCTCAGGCGCGTTTCGGGGGGGGCGCTTGTTTGCGAGTGCCTGGCAAGTTTGCTCTCACATAATGAGTCACGCCTGCCATTCGAACGTCTTTCTGTTGGAATGTGTATTTCAGAAGAAATGAAAAATTTTGACAAAACAAAATACTCATTAAACAAGTGCGATCGTCTCAACCCTCTCCTCCCAACTGCCTTGCAGAGCCTCGTCGTCCATAATGCCATGCAGATAGCAATTCCCGACCATCTCGAAAGAAGAAATATAGTCGCTTGCCTCTTCCGAGAAGACCTTCTTTGTGCATCTGCGAAGAATGAAAGGGACGGAGCATCCCAGGATTATGTACACTTCATCTCCGCGCTCCGCTTTCTGCGATGAATAGTCACCTCCCGAAAGAAGGTGTCACAACATGTAACAAGCTTGCGTAACCATTCGCATCATTGAGTGCTGGCTTTGGGGTTGATAGATTTACCAGACTTTCAGAGAACACCTCCTAGTCCCTTGCAACTGCTCGGCGGATGGACGGACTTTCAAAAAACACTATCATGTGCCATGGTCCTCCAAAAAGCATCGACAGCGGGTTCCAGGTTCGAGTTCAACGAGCTGGGAAGATCAAAAATAGACATTATTTCCATCCATCGGTGAATGTTGTATACAGCACAATTAATGCCGCCGAAAAAAAACCCAGAGGCATGGAGTCCATCGATCCTTAGAGCTTTTATGAACATTCTTGAACTGGTATCCAATTTTAATTGACATGTACATTCCGCAGAACAGCGGAATAACGCGTGCTCCCCACGGTAATCCACATTTGCCACTGCTGTATTCTGTCTCGATATTGCGCAATCAGGGAGCCAGGAGGGCAGGCAAAGCGATCTGTGTGCGGTCCTGCGCCCCAGAAACGCCCGCGGTTCGCCCACTAACATCGTCGCCACGGAGCGGACAGAAGCTTCCCGGATTGATGATGAGTAATCTGGCACTAAAGGGTCTCTGGTTTTCCAGCAGTTCACCAGGCCTAAAATGGCGAAGTAAAGGTCTCTTGGATCAGAGGCTGCATGGCTTGCACAACGTCGTCGCGAGTACCTCAACGAAACGGGGTGGTTGGATCGAATATCATCTTTCAATCTCAGAAGCGGAAGGGCGACAACTTTTAGCCTATTGATCCAGTGTCCGAGAGGTTCCAAAGTCCAAATGCGGCTGCAACAACAGGGCTTTGTAATGGGCATCATACAGCTCAATCGCGGCGAGGAAGGAGTCCACTGCGTATCTTTCTGAGGCCCATACGAGTGTTGCTTTACTCGGGAGGAGTGCCTCCTGGATTGTCCAGATTCTGACCCACCGAGGGCATTCAGATAAGAATGCCAGGGCCATGAAGTGGTATCTGTAATTCTCTGCAACTAATAAGGCACCGACCTGGTCTTCGACGTAGCATGGAAACTCGTGGAAGTGGCGGTCCTGTGAGAAGACGCCGAGTAATTCGAATACACATCTGGCGCCTTCAGACACCGGTGGGGTCCTCGAATTCCATGTGTCACAAATATGGCTTTCGCGCAAGAAGAGCAAGGCCTCCTCGCTGATGGCAAAGATGTCTTTCATAAGCGCAACTTGGTATGATTTTTCGTGATTGTCTTTCTGGTCAATGCATATAGCGTCAATCCAGATGATGAGATCCCCGTTTTCTTGGCGCACCCTGCGGAGGGCTTTCCACAGATTCTCTGACACGCTGAAAGCCTTGTCGTTGATCCGTATCTTCCGGAACTCTATTGGATCGCCCCACACGTATGAGAGTGCTTTGTAGACGAGTAAAGGGTTCAAGGAGACAGTTCGAAGGGCGCAGCATGCATCCGCTAGCCAGCCGCCAGTGTGGATTGTGACTAGCCTGACCTGCTTCTCAGGGGCGTCGAGGTGGTCATATACGAAAGGCGCAAGCTCTTCTCGCGGATCCGAGCAAGGCGCAAGATCGCCAGTGGAAGTTTCCATAATGCCAAGAGTATCGTCCTGATAGGAGGTTATCTGCTGTTTGAGCGACCGCAATGGCAGGGAAAAATGAGAGAGAGTCGGAAAAGAAGGGCTGTCTTATCAAGAAGGCAGCACCTGTGAGGTCGTTGACATGCGTACCAGCGCTTCGGCTCTTGGGTGGTTGACGCAGCCTACCCAGCCCGCTCTGAAATCACACTTGCAGTGCCTAAATAAGGCTGGAATTATCGCTGTCGCGGCGCTTACGACCAAAGATCACAGAAAGACTACACGAATGTAGAATTGCATGTGCACACCGCTCGCTTGACGAAGCTGTAAGCGCAGAGTGTGTGAAGATCAGCCCACATGGCTCCTCCATGGTCTCTCTATCTGGGGGAAGGCTAAAAGCGTACGCTTTACTACGATGGACTGACCGGTCTGCCAGCTTCAAGGCCAACATCGTCGGGGCTCCGCCCTGTTCGCTTACGTACTCCTTTGCATTTTTCGATGAGCAAGTGGAGGCTGCTATTTGGCGAAGATGGCTTGCGATCCTCCGCGTATGGCTCACCCGAACTCGCTGATGATTCGCCGTTTTTCGCGTCTTCTATCGAACCGTCGGCCGCCTTCCGACCCATCGAACGGGATAAAGTTGCGGTTACCGTGTGAGAGGCGAGTCGGAAAGGGTACAGTAAGCTCCGCGACACCATTTGGATGGGATTTGATATTTGGCCCCAGTACTGCGCATTGGCTAAAGCGAGGACGGTCAGACAGAGAGCAACGACGGCGGTGACCACCATCCAGCGAAGACTCTCACCCCTGGGCGGATCGTTCATGCTGAACAATGCGGTGGAGAAGCCGAGCGGGAGGAAGACGACGGTCACGTAGGTGAAGTACCGGACGTTCTCTGCGCTCTGGAAGCTTAAGTCGTTGCGCGTCGACTCCAGTCGGCTTGCGAGTGAAGCTCTCAGAGACTGTATATTCGCGAGATGATGCTGGAGTTCGCGGAGGCGCTGGTTATTCGAGAAAGAGAGTTTGCTTATGGCGGACCGGTATTTGCGCTCGTCATTCCTGGTCCATCGAGGTCTCTCCGGCTCGCGGTCCTGCTCACGCACCAGCCACAATGCGATCTTGTCCAGATTTTCCTTCAAATCGTCCTCCATTACCTGCAAATTGTACTGGAACTGCGGCCAATCTTTGCTGAACTTCAAGTAGTTCCCGTTGTCCATGGGAGCGGAGAAGAGCAGACTGGAGAGCGCAACGACGCTTTGCTTGGTTGAAGAGGTCTCCATCGCAGACGCAAGTAGAGAACGGGTGTCGTTTGAGCCGAGCATCCGGATCAGCTGGTCACTGATATGCAACGAAATCTCTTCATATTGGCGCGATATCCCTTGGAGCATCCGTTGCCGCCAGGGTCGCCTCTCCAGGTCTGTACGCGGGAGAATCTTCTTCGGGATGATGAGATTTTTGAAAGATTCAGACAGTCTGGCGTAATTCTCCGGGGTGCCCTGAAATCGCTTTTTCTGTTGGAAGTGCTCCACGGGGTCATATTCCAAGACATAGCACGTCCAATACCGATCAAAAAAGTCTCCGGTGAACAGAAAGCCCAACGCCGATCGCTGGATCTTCTGGTTTCCACCCAAGAAACTGAGACCCTTGTAGTTTGGGCTGTCACCCTCTCCTAGGAGCCGGTAGGATGAGAGATGGAATTCAGTCCTCCATGTATTCAACGCCGCGGTGGCATCATCCAGGAAAAACTTTTCCCTGTTCTTGTGCCTATCAAAAAATGATGACAGGTAAATTTTTTCAGTATCGGGAGCAGCTAGGAAGCAGACGAGCAAGGTATCAAGGTCACCATTCGGTATCCAAATCAGCCTCTTCTTTGCGTATTTCGAGGTGCGCAGTCCGCTTAGCTTCTCGTAGATTGATGTAGTCCTGCTTGGCTCCGCGTTTTCTTCTGGGACCTGGGAAGGCTTTGCCCCTGTTTTGCGGCTTTTGGCCTGAGTGGTCCTTGGTACGTCCACGACAATCCCTTTCAGGAACTCGTCGCTGAACAGTGGGGTGCCATTTTCCTTCTGCCGGTTGCTGAATACATGCATGGCCTCAGTAATACGGGCGCCGGCTTCAATATCTCGTTGATTAATAGCCCCAAAAAAGCCTTCGTACTGTTCTTTCGGGTCGAAATCAAGGAATTCGGGATAGTTGTACAGCCACTCGTCGGGGAGTTCCACAATGCTGGTCTGATCGATGAATGTGTTCAACGGCAGTCTCTTCTTGATTTCAGTATTGAGAGCCGGGTCATCCGCAATGACGAGCCCCAAAGCTGGAGGATGAAGTTTGAGAAAAGTGTCATCACCACTCGCCTGCTTGGCCGGCAGACCTCTTACGCTGGATGCCCTCGGCGACTCTACCTTCGTCACGACAGCATTGCAATACTTCCAAAGGATGAAAGGTACCTCGAACCCCACATGCCAGTAAAAGTCTCTCCATCCGGCATCATGGAACATTTCGGGCTCCTTGGTGGCGTTATTTATCTGCCCGGGGAAGAGGCCATTAGGGGAACTGCTGCCAAGCAAAATCCGTTTGGCATCCAAAAACATATCTTCAGGCGGTTTCCAGTTGATCTGGAGGCCTCTGCTCGCCATAATCAGTGCAATTGCATATCGCAACGGATTGTCCCAGCTGGAGTCCTCGTTTGCTTCGTGGTACTTCTGCGCCTCAATTGTAGCCCTCCATAACGACTCCGCCTTGTTGAAGAATGGAGCGGATGATTCATAGAACAAGCATGTGTCTCTAGAGTGCAGGAGGAACCTTGTCTCAGCCGATGTCCTTGAAACAGAGATCATCCTCCGGCGCGAAGCAATATTCTCCGTGGTGAACCGTTTCAATACCCTGCGTTGGACCTCGGCTGACGAAAAGTCGCGAGCAGGAGCTTCTTCGAGATTGATGTCCTCCAGATTGGAGACACCCTTCTTTGGTGCTTTGGCTTTTCCAGAGCGGAACTGATTCCCTCCCCGGGAGTCCAGGCAGCTACCGAGCCCAAGATCCTCAATAGACCTCATTGCCCGCCAAATCCACACGTGATCCTCAAGACGATACTTCTGGGTTCCAGGCCGGGGAAATGCGCATTTACTGCGCTTGTCTGCGTTATCCAGTGTTCGTGTCCACGGGTAGATACGCTCCTCCAAAACTTTCCGTGCGTACCCCCGCATGCTGTTGTTCCCCACAGAGCCGTCCATTGTTCGGGCAAAATCAGCTAGCTTGATTATCTGGAAAGGAGTGTCGGACAGTGATATGACACTCAAATTTTCCCGCGAACCTGAAAAACTGATTCTGTGTCCGCTAGCCCAATAGTTGGCCGCGAAGCACCCGTCAACAATTGTCGCTTGTCCGAAGACCCAATTCAAGTGTGCCTCGCACGTGCTCCGGATCCTGCCCAGGAGGTTCTGACAGTATAAGTGAACATTTTGATGTTCCATGCTTCCTCTGGACAGCGCGTTGAGATGTTCATAAACTGAGAGGAGGAATTGAAATGCAAAACTGCGCCCCGTAAGCTACGGGCAGATGCCTTTTTCAGTGTACCACTTACAAGCTTGCAGGATTGACCAAGCGGTGCCCCGAGATGTCTCCACACGTCATTGCGACCTTGAAAGTTGATGCCATGTCGTGAGGCCTGTTGGCGGTACGGCCAACGACATCGCCGCTTCCTTTTTCGGGAATTGGAATACTACAAACAGAAAGGATGTGCTCCAGATTCCTTCGTATGATAAAGTCAAGATGGAAGTCGGGCGAATATGTGAGCTTTGTATACGGAGAAGCTGTGAGTGATTCACTCAGGCTGAAGTAACTGGAAGGTGAGATCGGAGAAGACCCTTTGTTGAACTCGCCTGACAGCTTCTGGAGCCTATAGGCGGTTACCAGTTCCAGAGACTGCGAAGAACTAGATCTGCGGATATCCTCATCGACATTCATCCTGAAATCAGGCTTCTGGGGCCTTCCGTCCACCTCCTCAAGCCTTTGAACAGTCCCATTGACAAAGAATGTAACGATCAAGCAGACGTCGGTCTCTATACCTTCACTCTCTGATTTCGCGTGGCACAGGATTAGACAGTTGCCTTCGAGCCCCAGAGAAGCACTATAAGTTTCGCTCCGCTCGCTTGCTTCGTTGAACGCATGACCAGGGTTTACAAAATCCAGTTCTCGTATCAGAAGATCAGTGTCGAAAATCAGCCCCCCTAAAGCCGGGATAGGTGATTTCTTCCAAGTGCAGGTCCATACGTCGAAGACGGTGCCATCATGGACGAAGTAAAGTTCTGTGCTTGTCACAGCCTCGGTTTCGGACGTGAACAGCGGCCAACGGTCACGGACGAACTCCAATTTTGGCTTCTGTCCGGACAGTTCGTCCAGCTCGGGAAGAGGACCCTGCTCCAACCTCAGGGATATCCCAAACGGGCTGGCGCTGTCGCTTGCGAGTGCTTGCGCCCGGTCTTTGACGAAGTAGGGCTCCGGTATCCAGGGCTGATCTAGGCAGAAGAATCCTGACGCGCCCATGCCGAGGAATCGAGTAATCTGCATAAGCTCTCCCCGAGCCGTGACGCTCGCGGTTGTTCCATTTTCACCGAACGATACGTAGGACGTTGCAGTTCTCGCCGCCTCGTGTGCCTCTTCGGGTATCGAAGTGCATTCGTCTTTGTTGATCCGCCCTATTGCCGGGGAATTTCTGTTCTCCGCTGCTGGAGAGTTTCAGCCTTGCGCACGAGAAAGCCTTGTTCTCGTACTTACCCTGTTCAGAAAGCCGAGAAGTGGGAGTCGCCGGCCCTGCCTGGGCTTCGAATTGCGCATTCGCAGAGCCCTGCCGCTGTCGTGCGCCTCCTGCAAGGTCGTCTCTATGGTGAAGACCGTCCGATGAGTGGAAAGCAGGCGCCGACATCGCAGAGTGAGATGCACCGCTGACCAGGCCGAAGGCATGGCCAACGTGTAGGCTGACCACCTTCTAAATACATGGGCCGCAAAGTGGGTATGGAGCTGCAGCCTGGCCAGCACGCTCACTGCCGGCCGTCAGCCGCACTCGCTTATGCAGGTCAGGTGCATTCGTCAATATCGAAACGCGTATGGTGGGATGGAAAAGAGCCTGGGGGCGGGCACTGTCTCCGGAAGTAAGCGCAGGAAACACGGTTCGTTCGAAAGTGGGTGTGACAGGTACGTCGCGTGTCAGTGGGTGGCCGACATCTTTGCAGGCCGCGGCTTTGGCAGGGCAGACGAGCACCACCTCCACGAATCCTTGCAATCACCTGCCTTGGCCCCCACAGCGCCACAGAGCAGTACCGCTGCAGCCTCCTCCACGCTACAACCCAAAACGCGAATCCCCGGATCTGGCCGACTTGAAATGCTCCAGTATTCTCGTTAATCGCCCAAATAACTAATCTTCTGCGCACGAGCGGCCGAGGATGGCACACCTCTCTCCAGACCGCCAAACTGATCGACCATATCACCGCGGTGACACTCGCGATGCCCACTTCGCTTCTCAAGGCTCGTAGCCTGGCGGCGCATGATACA
Source organism: Macrophomina phaseolina (assembly GCA_020875535.1). NCBI lineage: Eukaryota > Fungi > Ascomycota > Dothideomycetes > Botryosphaeriales > Botryosphaeriaceae > Macrophomina > Macrophomina phaseolina. The sequence goes on along the minus strand of JAEQDS010000069.1, from coordinate 3,250,433 downwards.
ACGGCAGAACCTCGTCCTCGTCCTCCTCCTCCTCCTCCTCCTCCAGCTCCCCCACAGCCCTCCGGCGCACAGCCGCACCGCGCCGCACTCCCTCCTCCACAACTCCCTCGTCCACCCCGCCCTCCTGCTCCCTACAAACCGACGGCAGCACCTCCACCTCATGCCTCACCGCCTCCACCTCGTACATCTTCCCAACACACTGCACCCACAGCACCACCTGCAACTCGTACGTCCGCTTCAGCGCATAGCTCCTAAACCCCGGCACCACATCCAGCGGCACCACCAACCCAGACGGGCCCCCGCACAGCCGGCCCAGCTCCACAACGCCGCAGTCCTCCAGCAGCACCGGCGGCGGCCCGCCCTGCGCGCCATCGCACCGCTTCGCCACCTCCCACTCGGTCGACCAGCTCTCGGCACGCCGCTCCTTCGCGCCCGCGCCGGCAGGCGGCAAGCGCAGTGCCGTGCAGCCCCGCAGCGTGACGCGGAAGGAGCGCAGCGCGACGGACGGCGCGCGCGGCACCGACGCGCTGCGGTCGAGGTGCGTGAGGGCCAGCGCGATGCCACTGCCGCCGGGCGACGACAGCGCGTGCCCGGCGCGCAGCCGCGCGGGAGCTGTGGCCGTCAGCGCGAACGTCACCGACGGCCGCGCGGGGTCCGGTCCGGCGAGGAGGTGCTTGATGCGCGTGCGGAAGCCGGCGTGCTGGGCGGCAAGGCGCGGGTCGAGGCGATGGTGGCGGCGGGCGAGTTCGGTGGTTCTGGAGATGGGCGCGCGCGCGGGCGGGTGCGGGCAGGGGCAGGGAGGGATGAAGGGGAGGGATTGCTCGACGCGGCGGGTCGAGCGGGCGAGGGCGGTGGTGGCCAGGCTTGCTTCGAGCATGTATTCGACGGACTGGGAGGCGCCGTTGCATTTTGCGTGGAACGACGGCGGGAGGGCGTGGCCGCGGAGGTTTTCGAAGTCGTCGCTGCGCTGGAGAGGTTCGCCTCTGTGGCCGGGCGCTGGTAAACCGACTACCCAGGGGAACTGGAACTCGAAGGGGAAGGAGACGTGTGTTCGTCCCTTTTCCGACAAGGCGTCGACTTCCTCTCCGGTGAATGCGAAGAGTTCCGTGGTGTAGCAGAAAAGGTCGATACTGAGCTCTTCCGTAGGTCCTTCTGGCTGTTCACACATGGCACTCCGTGACTTCGCTTTGAAACTGATCTGGACTTTTCTGGCCTTCTCTTCTCGTGCAACTTGGACTTCGCCGCGCACTGAATCTCCGCATGTGTAGAAATGTAGTGGATCTGCTTGAGGGCTGAGTCGTAGCTGCAACGGGCCAAGCTGGAGACCTCCTTGGGAAGCCATCATCTAATGGAAGTGACCCTTGATTGGAAGCTTCGGGCTTTTTGGAGTAGGCAATGTTAATGTGGGCGAGCAAGGTAAGGATCGATTATCCGAGAAAGGTGCAAAAAAAGAGAAAAGAGTATATTATCTGGTTCATATAGCAAGCGGACTCTACGCGGTATCGCTTTGTGATGTCGTGTATGGAGACTTGATATGGGAAGGATTCGTATAAGGTTTATTTTTAGCACGGCGGCACGTGCACAAGCGAACGTGAGAATATATTTGGCCGTTGACTTCTCTACCATACCCTAAGCAACGACAATCTTTCTAGCCGTCTCGGATATCAGTACCTCGGCCAATAGTCTGTCCATAGGTAGAGGTGCAGTAAATAATCCAGAGTCTTGAAGTGAAGAGCTGGCATTGCATTCAACGACATTGAAAGAGGCGCAGCACGCTTATCATCTTGCCCCCCAGTGGGGCGTCGTATCACCGACAAAGACCACTTCTCACCATGTAGCACTCACGATAAACACAGCGCCGCAAAGGCAGTCCGACATGCACTGGATCCTATTCTTCGGTCCATATAGCTTCGATGAGCGAGACACAGCTTCCTTCAGGAGTCCTCGTGCCAAGGAATCTGAGGCGTGAATCGACCTTCTGGAACAGCTTTTCCCAATCACGGCTCGTCCGCTCGAGGGAGTTCCAGCCCAGAGCCTGGATCATGTCAAGGTTTCTGATTGCGCGTTAACTCGTGTTGCTGTCACGGAAATGGATCCAACGCTTACCTGGGCTGTTTGTTGCTCCACTTGGTGGTCGCGACGTCCTCAGGCAGGAACTCGTATATCACAACGCGCGAACCGGGCTTGAATGCCGGCGTTAGGTTGGCGAGGATGCGGCCGGCATACTTGTCCGACCAGTTGTGCAAGATGAAGCGGAAGAAGTAAACGTCAGCGCGCTTGACGGGCTGCTCGGTGAAGAAGTCGTGGCCCTGGAAGGCAACGCGGCCGCGCAGATGCGCGGGCAGGATGTCCTCGCCCTCCTTCGCCGTACCGGGCAAGTCCTGCACGACGAAGTGGATGTTGGGGAAGGCGGCGGCGAGCACGGTGCTGACGCCGCCGTGGCCGCCCCCGACGTCGACCACGGTGCCGCCGATGCGGTCGACGGCGGCCCAGTCGTAGCCGCGCACCAGGTGATCGAGGTCATACAGGCTGCCGCGCGTCATGAAGCGCATGCCGCCGCCGAATCGCCTGGCGCGCTCTGCATCCTTGGCTAGCTCGAGATAGAAGGGCTCGCTCGTGCCGTTCTCGACGTTGAAGCCCGTCTCGTTGGGCTCCGCGCTGCCCGGCCACTGGCGGTGCGCCTCCGTCACCTTGAGGGCAGCCGGCGCGAGGTCCTCCACCAGGAAGCCTATCGTGTCCATGGCCTCCGGGTTGCAGTGCAGAATGCGCGAGGCGGCCGTATGGCGCACGAAGCCGGGGCGCGTCTCCGCGAAGATGCGGTTGATCATGGCGTGCTGCAGAAACCGGCGCAGCAGGCCTTCGTCCACGCCCGCGGCTCGGGCCAGCTCGGAAAAGGAGATTTCTCCATCAATAGGCACGTGCGCGGGTACGTTATGGGTGTAGACGAAGCGCAGGGACTGCAGGTCCGTGAACTGTTGTGTGTCAGCTCCACGGCCGGACCCAGAATTCCATCATTGCGTCTGCTTACCGTAAACAACGTCTCCAGCATCATGCCCACCGGACCCAACGCCAGACGCTTAAGGTCCTGGCTCGCATTTACAAGCTCGCGCCTGTTATCCTCCAACTCTTTGGGCAGGCCACCCAGCGTGTCGTAGAAAAAGTGCGTCGGAGGCAGCCCGCGAGACTGGGTGTACGCATCGAGCTTCTTGGCCTGCGCAAGCGCGTGCTCTGCAATTGCTGTGAGAGAAGACATGTTTGGTACTTCATTCACAGAGTGAGCATCGGCATATAAGTTTGCACTCTGGTGTTGTCGGGCCCGTCGATGGACCCGCCGCTTCCCGAGGAGCCGCACGCGGGTCCGGGGAACAGCACCCGAACTAACAGCAAGCCAACCCGACTCAGCCGCATCAAAGGCCAATGGCCGCTTTTACCTCGGCCAAAAATAACGCCCGCTGAGATGATTCTTGGTGCGGGCGCCGCTGGAGCGGTCGCCAAGGCTTGATCGGGAAATACAATAGTCTCTTAGTGCGCTTGCGCTGATTGTGAAGTCCTCATAAAGCACTGGAGGTACACCAGTCCCTGTCGTTCAATCACTTCGCATCTTTCATGTTCTCGATCTCTTTTCCATACCCTCTTGTCGTCAACCGCGTCAGGCTCCCCCGTGATGTGCAGTGTACGGTCTCTTGTCTCCCTTGCGGCGATCGCGCAGCCACTTCTGGCGATGCCGCACTTCACGGAACGTGACGCCGTTTCACCTTCGGGTCGGTTGCTTGGTTCGTCCTTCGGATCGGGCGGCAATGCCACCTTCGACTACATCGTGGTCGGCGGCGGCACAGCTGGTTTAGTCGTGGCCACTAGGCTCGCCGAAGATCCGGCCACCTCGGTTGCCGTCATTGAGGCCGGAAGCTTTCATGAGATTTCGAACGGGATTTACAGTCAAGTCCCCCTGTTCGGCCCACTCGGGAGCGGCAAGTCTCCATATGACACTGCGCCCTTGGTTGACTGGCAATTCGTCACTGAACCTCAGGAAGTCAGTCATCCCGCCAGTGCTTTCCGTCCATTTTAATTGACTTCGTTATGCAGGGAATGCTTGGTGCCAAGGTGCACTATGCGCGCGGGAAATGCCTAGGCGGCAGCTCTGCAAGAAACTACTTGACCTACCACGTTGGAGCAGCCGACTCGTACGAGCGCTGGGCCAACCAGACCGGAGATGACGACTATCGTCTCGAAAACTTCATGAAATACTTCAAGAAGAGCCAGAATTTCGTGGGCCCCAACGGACGTCCCGCCAACGCCACACCGGAATATGACGAGAGCTCCCTTAGCACCGGCGGACCGCTGACCGTCACCTACCCGCGCTACGCAATGGCCTTCTCGTCCTGGGCTCAGCGCGCTCTCCAAGCCATGGGAGTCCGGCCCATCAACGGACTGACCAGCGGCAACTTGCTCGGCTCATCCTACCAGCTCCTGACTGAGGACGCCACCGAGTTCGTGCGTGAGACGTCCGAAACCGCGTTCCTGAAGAAGCTGGGTCTCGCGCAGAACAACCTCGTGGTCTACCAGTCAACGCTGGCCACGAAGATCACGTTCAACGGTACCACAGCGAGCGGGGTGGAGATCGAAATGGGAGGACTGCCCTTCACTCTCACAGCCAATAAGGAGGTCATCCTTTCCGCGGGGGCTTTCCAATCTCCTCAGCTCCTGATGGTGTCTGGCGTCGGACCCAAGGAGACACTCGAAGGCTTAGGGATCCCCGTCGTCAAGGATCTCCCGGGCGTCGGCCAGAACATGGAGGATCACATCCTCGGCGGGCCCAGTTACCGGGTCAATGTTGTGACGACGACGACGCTCTCGACCGGCGCGGCGGCGGCGGCGGCGATGCAGCAATACCTCACCAACCGCTCCGGCGTTTTGACCGGCGTAGGCGCAGACTTCCTTGGTTAGTTTGCTCAACGTCTCGAAAACAAAGAATCGACCAACAACTAACTGAGAACCCCGGCCGCAGCGTGGGAAAAGCTGCCCAAGAGCCTGACCTCGCAGATGCCGGCCTCGGTGCAAGCCGACCTGGCCTCTCTGCCCGCGGGCTGGCCAGACGTCGAGTTCCTCCCCACCAGCGCGTACTACGGCTACCAGCAGAACTTCCTCACCGACGGGCCCACCGACGGGCACAACTACGCGACTGTCGCCGTCGCGCTCGCGGCGCCCTTCTCGCGCGGCAATGTCTCGATCGCGTCGGCACGCATGGCCGACGCGCCGCTCATCAGCCCCAACTGGCTGACCCACCCCACCGACCAGGCCGTCGCCGTCGCCGGCTACAAGCGCGCGCGCCAGGTCTTCGCCCACATGGCCGACATCACCATCGGCGACGAGTACTTCCCCGGCCCGGCGCTGGGCGTGCGCAGCGACGACGAGATCCTGGCGTTCGCGCGCAAGAGCTTCGGCACCGTCTTCCACGCCAGCTGCACGTGCAGGATGGGCAAGGAGGAGGGCGACGGCGCCGCCGTTGTGGACCCGAAGGCGCGGGTGTTTGGAGTGGAGGGGCTGCGGGTCGTGGACGCGAGCTCGTTCGCGCTGCTGCCGCCCGGCCACCCGCAGGCTACCGTTTGTAAGCTTGCCTCCTCTGTTGGGACTGAATTCGTGCTGTTAATGCTGACCGATTTTCTTTCTTTTTAGATGCGCTGGCCGAGAAAATTGCCGATGATATCAAGCATGGGGCGTGATAAAAAAAACGGCTGATCGTCTATTGTTTCTTTTTGGCATGGCTATCAAGCATCAAGATTTATTTTGCGCGCCTTGAATGACTGTTTACATGACCTTCCAGTACCAATTTATTATATTCACTGTATCGAAAACCCCGTTCCGTGCTGTTGGAGCAAGTGATGTGACAGCTTATTCTATAGTAATGGGATGAATTGGCATGGTGTTGGAGGAGGGCGGCCATGGAGGGGCCTTTTATCCTTTCATGAATAGACTAGACCTGACAGTAAGCTAAATACACGTGATGTTCCAAAACATGCAAATATTTTGAGATTATGCTTTACCGTTCAGGCTTAATGGTTAAAAAATCAATCCAGAAGCTTTAGAGATGTCTCACTATCGAAACAAGTTGTATATAACCGTAACTTTCCCTCGCTCAGACGACGTTTGTTTGGTTTATATTGACTTTTCTGTTGGGTATTATAGCTCAAGTACTCAAGAATCTCAACATGACAGCTAGGGTTGCAGTATACCGCTCAACCGCGTGACGGCTCCCACATGTTTCTTTTTTCCGTAGAGCCCGCAAGACATCTGATCACCAAGCTTCAACCCCTCACAAGCGGAATACTCATTGCGTATGATATGTTGGCTTAGGACGACCTCTGATGGCGTGTAACTGTGACTTGATAACTCCGCGAGTGTTTATAAGACTTGAAACGGTCTGCGTTAAGAATGCAAAAACTTAGGAATAGTGGGTATACACAGAAGCATGCTCAAGCTAATGTAATGCAAGACGCTGAAGTCCATCAACACCCCTCGCCTCTCTCCTATTGATTGTACAACTTCAGCTTCGGCCGCTCCTTGGACTTGAAAACTACTAGAAGGATCTCCGACATGAGCTCTCGGCCGACGTTCTCCAGCACCATGATAGTTGCCCCGTCACCGTCCTTCTTATCCTGCTGTCCGCCACGCTGTGTCGGGATGGAAGGACTGGAGGATGATGACGACGACGAAGCAGAAGAAGACCGTGAGCGGGAATGAGGGGAAGAACCTCTTCTCGTCATCACGCCAACGCCACTCTGTAGATCTGGTGATGGTGAGGGCGGGAGTTGTGCGATGGAAGCGGACGCTTCTGTTATCGCTACGGCCGATCGGACATTCACCGTCTCCAGGACCTCGCTGAACATGTCGCGAGTCCGCACCTTTGGCGGTGATACGCCCTGATCAGGTAATGAGGGGGTGGCGTTGAAATCGGAAGCGCAAATGCTCTGATCACCAAAGCCGAAAAAGTCAAAGGTCAACTGGGGCTCGGTGTCCTTGTCACCGCATGGTGTGAGTGGCGAGCAGAAGACGGAGGGTGTCAAGGACGACGACAAGGTGGGCGGTGTCGATGAGAACGCAGGTGTTGGCAGTGCGGCAGCTTCTTGTTGCGTGTTCCAACTAAACAACCAATCGTCGGGTACCCCTCCCATTCCCGTGTCGTCGGGCGCGGAATCGAACATCGATGGCCACAGCTGGGAGCTTCCCAGCCTTTCCGCCGGTATGCATTCCGGATAAGTAGGGGTACGGATGCGCTTTGTTGATCGCGGGCTCCAGAACTCTGCCACATGCTGTGTAAGCAAGGTCCTCATATGTTTCAACGGCAAGCCTACCATCTTCGTACTCCTTATCATTTTCTCTCAGCTGCTGCGGTGATATAGTAGCCTCGCTGTCTTCGTCGCTTGATTCAACGTAACTTCTCTTGCGTGAAGGAGAAGTGTTGGAAGTTTTCAGGTCACGTATTGTCGATAAGCCCTGCGGGGATGAGTATGATTCGTGCAAAGTACTCTAGAAAGCTGGGTCAGTGATTAAAGTTCTGCCATTCTGGATGCCGAGGAGTTGTTAGGAAGAGAAAATACCTGATCAGAGCATTTTGCATCTACAGAGGTAGAAGGAATGATCGGAAGTGCCGCTTCGGACATCGTGTCTTCTGGTCGCTTTGCGTTCGGAGTTCGTGAAACTTATGCAGCTGCGAGCAGATCTCAGGCGCTTCTATGCCTCAAACCACAGCAGGGTGATATAGAGCTCATTTATTGCCATATATTAAATGGTTCAACATGGCCGCATGCTCAGCCGCTCCACAGGATGCGCCGGCCGCCAACGGAGTTAACCGTTGCCTAAGCACAGACATGGTTGTGACCTAACGGTGCATAGAGTTTTCCAACAATAGTCCTCGAGTGGATATTCTGAGTAGACAAGGGGCTCTTTTGGCGCTGACGGGCGGCGCAGCTGAAAGATAGTGGGACCGCAGCAAGCAACAACACGCCCGTGGGTTGGTCGCGATCCTATAAACGCCACAATGGACCATCGGGACCTTCGCCCCTTTCCTCGGGCCCGGACCCGTCAAACACCGCCAAGTTACGGGTCAGCGCCACCATTGTTAACAAAACAGTATTTGAGGAGTTCACGCAGTAATGCACAATTACCTGCCGAAAACCTCTTATCTCCCTACGTTCTGCCGTATCCGTTCAAGCACACCCTCTATTACTGGGCCGAAGCAAGGAAAAAAAAAAAAATGCAACGACTCCAACACAAATGCAAGCTTCTGCAGAGAGTAGCGCTCAAGTATGCAGTGTCCTCATCCACCACGTCGCCGCTGCATGTTGCGAGGCCAATTACCGCCTTCAATTCATTGTCACTGGTCACCAGCCGCAGTTTCAAAACGCCAGCCACACGCCACCAGAGCTTGTCAGCGACGGAGGTTAGCAGTGCCGCAACGCCGCTATCAACAGTGCGGCCGCCTTGTCCAACGCCGAGAGTGGCGGCGACAGGCACGAGCACGGCACCGCCTCCCTTCACGATACCAACTGTGGACATCGCGCCCTACCTCTCTGATCCTTCCTCGCCCGCCGCGCAGCGAGTGGTCGAGCAGATCAATCAGGCTTGCCGGTCGACGGGCTTCTTCCAGATCATCAACCACGGGGTGCCGGCGGCGTTGCAGGACGAGGTGTTCCGGGCGGCGCAGCGCTTCTTCCGGCTGCCGCTCGAGGAGAAGAAGAAGCTGGACGCGAAGACCACCATCGGCCACCGGGGCTACGATGTTTTGGAAAGCCAGTCGTACGAAGAGGGCGTGCTGCCAGACCTGAAGGAGGTAAGTGAGAAGAAAGTCCCTTGACATCATTACTCCAACCAAAACAAGAACGAACGGGGGGAAAAGAAGCATGAACACCACCAACACAAAACCACCACAGGGCTTCTACGTCGGCAACGACGTCCCGGCCACCGATCCGCGCGCGCAGGCCGGCCGCTTCTTCATGGGGCCCAACGTGTGGCCCGCGTCGCTCGAAGCGCACGAGCTCCAGCAGCCCGCGGAAGCGTACTTCGCGGCCGTGTACGCGCTCTCGCTGCGGGTGCTGGACATGATCGCGGCGTCGCTGCCGTACGACGTGCGGGCCACGTTCGCGCGCTTCACGCAGCCGGCGGAGCTCGTGGCCGCGCCGCTGCGCCTGCTGCACTACCCGCCGGCGCGCCCGCGCGGCCAACAGCGCCAGCTCGGCGCGTCGGCGCACACCGACTTCGGCGCCATCACGCTGCTCATGCAGGACGGCAATCCGGGGCTGCAGGTGCTGGACCGGCACCGCGCGGCGCGCTGGGTCGACGTGCCGTCGACCCGCCGCGCGTACGTCGTCAACGTCGGCGACATGCTGGAGCGCTGGACCCGCGGCTACTACCGCTCCAGCGTGCACCGCGTCGTCAATCCGCTGCCCTGCGACCGGTACAGCGTCGTCTTCTTCTTCGACGGCAATCTCGACTGCCCGCTCGTGCCGTTGGGTCCGCCGGACGAGGGCGGCGCCGAGGCGGCGGCGGGCAGTGGGAACGCGGAGGAACGGGAGGACGTCCTGACTGTGGAGAAGCATATGATTGAGAGGATGACGGCGTCGTACGGGAAGGGCGGCAAGAAGTAACTCTTTGCTTGTTTTCTTTTTGGCATGTGGGTCGTGAGGGAAAACGGGCTGCGGCCGGCCTTTCTTTCTCTTTTTTCGTTTTTTAATTCTTGAAGTCGTACTTGCTAGGCACTTTGCAAAGCAGAAATACTCACTGTATAGTCTGAATGCATTTTCTGAAGGCAATGAGTGATTACCTCGACTGCACATGGAGTAGTGGGCCCCCAATGGTCATATGAATGAAAAGGGACAGCATTGTGGTGATTTGTAGACGGTTTCGTTTCGGCGCTTCGACAATCAAGTGTGGGTGGACACAGTAGAAAGAGGAGGAGTGCTCAAATAAGCGTAATTGGTTCGCGCAGCACGCGCTAGTGAGTACTACCTAAGCTGTGGTGAGTTAAGCGATAGGAGAAAGGGGCCCTGATGTCGTGCGCATGCGCCATATAGCGTATTCCGCTACGACAGAGAGGATAGGTCCGGGCATTTCTTAATACAACACGCCCGGCGAGACTCCTGTCACTTTAACGCACATGCTGCTTCACGGTTTCGCAGTTCATCATTACCGTGGCTGAGGAATTGTGTTACGGAAATAAAGGCAAAAAAAAAAAAAAAGAAATACCATCATTCCAACGCTCAGACATTTGTCGATTCCCTCCGTTTTATAAGAACTTTGAGACCGGTCTGGTTCACAAACCACCGGTTCTCAACCTTCCAATGACGGTTCGAAGGGTCGGCCAATTGGAACTGTAGAGCACATTTCCGACTGTCAGAGGCAAAGGCTGCTAAAGCCACGGAGAACAGCGTCAGGACAGGCACTTACCGTGAAAGTCTGCAAAAGACTCGGGATGAGTTTGTACACTTCGAGGTGCGCAATATTCTTGCCTAAGCAAACGCGGTGTCCAGCACCAAACTGGCGGAATCAGTCAGTGGCGCGGCGCAGACCCAATGCGCTTTCTTCACCGGCAAAAACTCACAGTCAGCAATGCATTCTCCATTGTGCGTCGTTTCTCTGGGCTGATTCCAATCCAGCGCTCGGGCTTCCACTCGTTGCAATCGTGCCCGAAGGTGTCGGGGTCACGGTGTACGACCCACGCACTCATTCCTACAACAGTGCCCGGCGGAAGGGCCTGGCCACACACGGTTGCTCCTGACGCGGGCACCACTCGCTCGAGCGGGAGGCCAAAGGGCGGGTGCAATCGCCCGGCCTCCTTGATCACGGCATCCAAGTAAGGAAGTTCGCGCGCCTCTCGCCATGTGGCTGGGTTGGAGAGACGGCCGGATGCCGCTGCATGGTCGAGTTCAGCAAGGAGACGGCTCATAGATTCCGGGTTGGCCAGCAGAGAGTGGAAGACTGTGCGCAAGAGTATGGCAGTGGTATCGGATCCTGCAGCCACATTTGACGTTGTCCACACGGTCAGAGCGAACGGGGGTATCGAAGAATCGTTTCGGATGGCGGCCATGAAGCGGGCCAGAAAGTCGTTCTCATTAACTTTAGCCGTCTGATCTGCGGCTTCGTTCTTCTGTCGCTCCTGGACCCGGGCCACGGCAAAACTTACGACAGGATTGGCACGGACGGAGCGCAAACGTTGCAGTAGGGGATTTTTTGTCCAGAGATAATCGACCCATGGTATCTGAGAGACGGGACTGGCGCGTCGGAAGTACTGCCAGATGTTGTCGATGATGCCATCAACGTCAGCACCGCGCTCGAGGAAGCCCAACCGGCGGGAGAAAGTAAGCTCTCCCATGACGTCAAATGCGAACCACTGCAGCCACTTGTCCAGGTCGCACACTATATTATCTGTGGCGAAACGAGACTCCAGCTGATTGAAGAGAACAGACATAGTGACGTTGACATAACGCTCAAGAGATATCAGGTTGCTCATTGAATAGGTTGGCGCAATCGGCTTCCGCAACCTGCGATGTAGGACTTCATCCTGCGTAGCGAAGATGGTTGGAACGGGCTTGCCTTTGGCGTAGAACATCAAGACATGGTAGAAATCAGACTGCGGGATACATCAGCGTAGACGTTCCACGGGGCCAAGGCTGCCTTTCACCTTGCGGAAGCTCCCAGTAAAATCGTAGATGCGCTTGATTTCTGCCGGGTCTTGGACGGAGACCATGTTCGGCCCAAAGCGAACTAGTTTGCCGTATTTGCTGTGCAACGCGATATGAACATCATGCGCAGCGTTGCTCCAGACCCACAAGGCGCGCGGTACGTCTGTCCACGCGGAAGGGAATGGACCGGGAATGTGGCGCAGACGAAAGTAGCTGCGCAGGCACCATGCAGTGAGCAGCGCCAGAGCCAAAGATAGCAGAAGGAAAAGAGACATTTTTTGATCATGCCTTGTTCAAGGGCGCGTACCAACAGGTATATCAAGTGGAGGACCCGACGAGGTAGACTTGCTAATGTTGGGGGCCATTCTCACTAGTGGCGTAGGGGACCTGAGTGCAAAGTGCGGGCATGGCGGACCCGAAGGATCATGAACCCCCGGTATCACGAAACTGCAACTGAACCCGTTTATCATCTCCGCTGTGCCCTGCTTGGGCTTGCGTTGCCGCATGCATCCGCTAATCCCCAATCTGACTTTCCACCATCCTCTCATCTCTCGTCCGCTTCTTCATATCAGCCATGTCTCCGCCGTCGAGCTCCACGAGCGCAAAGACCGAAGCAGCTCGCAATGCAACCCAAGATATTGAGCTGGCTGATTCGAGCAATATGGAGGACTCGGATACTGGAGAGTACCCAACGGGCCTCAGCCTGGCCACGATTACCTTCGCACTTTGTCTCGCTGTGTTCTGCGTTGCACTGGACAACACCGTATGTCACGAGAAGGAGTGCGGACTGAGCATTCAAGTTGACATAGACAGATCATAGCGACAGCGCTCCCCCGCATCACCGACCACTTCAGGAAATTGGAAGACGTTGGCTGGTACGGCTCGGCGTACCTCTTCACCACTTGCGGTAAGATGGCAGATATTCGCCCGGGTCGCCATACTCATACATTGCAGCGTTCCAGCTCCCCTTTGGGAAGCTATTCAGCTTTTACTCGCGGAAATGGACTTTCCTGATCGCTTTGCTCATCTTTGAACTTGGCTCCGTCATCTGCGGTGCTGCGAGCACGTCGGCCATGTTCATCGCGGGTCGAGCCATTGCAGGCCTTGGTGGTGCAGGCGTGCTCTCCGGTGCACTCATCATCGTTGCCTTCTCGGTGCCGCTAGAAAAGCGCTCTAACTTCACCGCGTTGATCGGCGGCATGTTCGGCATCGCCTCGGTGTCGGGCCCTCTGGTGATATGCGCACACACCCATCATGGTTCATGGGGCTGACAGGCATGGCAGATGGGCGGCGCGTTCGCGGACCACGTTAGCTGGAGATGGTGCTTTTACATCAACCTGCCCGTCGGGTGAGTAGGCAGAGCAGCGTTTGCACAGACGAAGGGCGGCTGACGCGCGACAGAGCTGTGACAACGGCAGTGCTGCTCGTGTGGCTTCACGACGGGCGGACGAAGAGGGGCGCTGGCGGACCGTTCCTCGAGCAACTCCGGACATTGGACCCGCTGGGAAACGCGCTCTTCTTGGGGTCCATCATCTGCCTCCTCCTGGCGCTACAGTGGGGCGGCACGACCTACGAGTGGTCTAACGGACGCGTCGTCGCACTATTCGTCATGTTTGGCGTCCTCCTGGCAGGGTTCATTGCGCTCGAGGTGCACGTCGAGCCCAGGCGAGCGACGGTGCCGCCGCACATTGCCCGGCAGCGCAGCATCGCGTTCGGGTCCGTCTTTGCCCTGTGCATCGGAGCAGCCTTTTTCCTGTTCGTGTACTACCTGCCCTACTACTTCCAGGCCATCAAGGGCGCGTCGGCGTTGCGATCGGGAATCGACGTGCTGCCGCTCATCCTCATGCAGGTCGTCGGCACCGTTGTCGCGGGTGCACTGACCCAGAAGCTGGGTTACTACATGCCCTTCGTCGTCCTGTCGGTGGTGTTTATGTCGGCGGGCGCAGGGCTGCTGACACTCCTGGCAACGGACTCGTCGACGGGCGCGTGGGCAGGCTACCAGCTGGTGTTCGGGTTTGGAGCCGGGCTGGGCTTCCAGCAGGCATCGCTGGCGGCGCAGGCAGTCCTTCCGCAGGCAGAGGTGGCGACAGGCACGGCGATCGCCATGTTCGTCCAGCTGTTGGGCGGCGCTGTGTTCGTGTCAGTGGGCGAGAACGTCTTCACCAACAGGCTGGTCGAAGGCATTGCGGCGGCACAAATCCCAGGGCTGGACGCGCAGACGGTCGTGGCCATGGGAGCAACGGAGCTGCGGAGGCTGGTGCCATCGGAGCATGTCGGGGCGGTGATGGCGGCGTACATGGACGCGCTCGTGCGCGTCTACCGCGTTGGGCTCATCGTCGCGTGCCTGTCGGGCCTGGGAGCAGTGGGCATGGAGTGGGTGGACGTGCGCGGCAAGTCTCTGGGTGCGGCCAGCGGCATGTAGAGCGACAGAGAGGGAGGGGATGGGTGAGGTGCAGCGGGCGAGCAGTGGCCCTTGCTCGATGTCAAGCGAAGGCTTGATCGTACATCATCTCCTCTCGGTCCCATCGTCGTATGGCCGGCCCGCGCGGGCATTGCTTGGTCTCCGTCGCTCGCATTGCCGCTCTCCTCTCCGCGCCACTGTAGGTCAATAATATCACGTCCTGATCGCTCCAACCCCGGCTTGTGCTGGCGCCGCTTGCTCTACGTACGTGCCTCAAAATAACAAAGGCCACACACTGCTGCCTGGCCGATCGGACGGACCTAAGGCACTACTTCCGCGGGGCCCCGGACCCGACCTCCTCTTCGCGGGTCTGCTCGTGGCTGTGGCTGTCTATAACAATGCGTTGTACGCCTGTCCGCGGAATGCCCGCTCTTCCTGTGCATCGCCACCATGAGTACCTTCAGCCAGCTCTTTCCGCCAGCCCCCACCTTTACCGAGAGCGCCCTCCCGGACCTCTCTGGTCGCGTGTATCTCATCACCGGCTCGACGTCCGGCGTGGGCCTGGAGCTCGCGAAGATGCTCTTCGGCCGCAACGCCACCGTCTATGTCGCCGGCCGCTCTAAGACTTCCTCCTCCACCGCCATTTCCCAGATCAAGGCCGCCTATCCCTCTTCCACCGGCCACCTCAAGCCGGTCGTCGTTGATCTCTCCCAACTCAGCTCTGTGCGTGCCGCTGCCGAGGCCTTTGCCGCCGCCGAACCGCGCCTGGATGTGCTTTTCCTCAACGCCGGCGTCATGACTCCCCCGGCGGGCAGCAAGACCGCTGACGGCTACGACCTGGAACTCGGCACCAACTGCCTCGGGCCCTTCCTGCTCGCCCGCCTGCTGCAGCCCACCCTCGAGGCTACCGCTGCCCGCGCCGACGGGTCCAGTGTGCGCATCGTATGGGTCAGCTCCATGATCAGCGTCGGCACCCCTGAGGGAGGTGTCCAGTTCGACGCCGAGGGCAACCCCGTGCAGCTCAAGGCCATGGACAACTACATGCAGTCCAAGGCCGGCGACCTTTTCCTCGCCCACGTCTTCTCCCAGCGCCTCGCTTCGCGCCATGTCATGAGCGTTGTTGGTACGCCCTTTTCCTCCCGCCGTACCCTCCGCTAACAGGACGGCTGCAGAGCCTTAACCCCGGTCTGATGAAGACGGAGCTCCAGCGCCACAGCCCGCCGCCCCAGCGCGTCATCATGGTGAGAATCTGCCGTGAATTACTCCCCTTTGGCCAGTCCGAGCACTGACCAAAACACCGCTGTTCAGGGCCTCATTTTCAAGGGACCCAAGTATGGCGCCTACACCGAGCTGTATGCCGGATTCGCTCCCGACGTGCAGACGGGCGCTTTCTACGTCCCGTGGGGCCGCCGTGGTTGCATTCCCGACCACTTGAAGAAGTCGATGGAGCCGTCGCCGGGTGGCAAGAGCGTCGCCGAGCGTTTCTACAACTGGTGCGAGATGCAGACGCGCAGCTACCTCCCGTCCGCATGATCATCCTCATTCAGTTTTACTTTCCCGGTCTGTCTTTCCGTTTAGCGTTACTTCCTGCACTTCGTGTTTAACAGTCTGGGTGCCACGCGATTGACCTCATTCCGCGCACCGCAGAACTTATCTGCTGAGAACCAACCGCCATTTTTCGCAGGTAGAAACATTCGCGCGGATGGGCATTTCTTGAAAAATCAATAAAGTTTCACGTCCGAGCAAACGCTTCTACCCACCCCCCCACCAAAACGCACACATTTACAGGCAATGACCGTCATATCATAATTTGCGCTTTACCGCAGAGCGCAGAAGCATTCATCCAGTTATACATGTCAGGGAAGACCAATGGCGTTTTGTTTCTGCCAGGCGATGTGCCGGGAGAATTCGTTTTGCAGTGCGTGGGCTTTTGTCATCCGCGTACGTCTGTCGCCGGCGCTTGCATGAACCATCAATAGCGGCATCCAGCCGGCTGCTCCAAATCGCAGTACCCAAATAGAGCGTGTAAATTGTAAAAATATGATTTGATGCAGTTATCTGTTTGCTTGCTCTCTCTCTCTCTCTCTCTCTCCCCCTCCCTCCCTCCCCATGCGCATACATCATTCTCGACCCGTTCTGCCCCGTGTTCCATTGGAGCCCGAAATATGCAGCTCAAAAACGCCAGCTCACGTGCTGCACTGCGGCTGCTCCTGCCCGCCTATGTCCAAAGACATGGAAACCTTGGTGTTATCCTTGATCAAGATGTCCAGCACCCTGTGCAACGTATCCGGCCGCACGTCGACCAGCGTCAGCATCGTCAACGACCGTCTCCCCTGCTGCCGCTGCTCGTCGTCCTCTTCGCCGCCGGTCCACGACGGCGTGTCCCGCGAACGGTCGCTGCCCGCGGCGCTCCACCACGACGACGACGGCGGCGGCGGCGGCGGCGGCGGGGGCAGCGGCAGCAAGGCCGGGTCGAGATTGGCGTGCAGACCGCCGGCGGCTTTGGGGCCCGAAAAGTCGAAGTCGAAGTCGAAGTCGAAGCGGGGCGTCGTGTTGCATGGTGCCTGGGCTGCGCTCGCTCGAGAGGTGCTGCTTGGGTCTGCTGCTGCTGGGGGGGCCGGTGTGGTGGTGTTGTTGTTGCTTTCTTTTCGTTCGCGGCTGAGGGCGCAATGTCTGTAAACCGACGGACCGAAGAAGAGCGGCAGAGTTAGCCACTTCGCTCACGGCGTTGACGATACCTGGCCATCCGAGCCGCGCAGGGAGCCGAACACAACGTCACGCACCTGTTCTTCACGTCCGTCACGGAGCGCCCCACGAAATGCTGCTCGGTGATGGTCTTCCACTTGCGCCCATGCACGCCCACCGACGTCAGCAGCAGCTCGTCCTCGTCGGGCGTCCACGGCGCGTGCATGAGGCTGGGGTCGAGCGAGTGCTGCCAGCGTTTGGCGCACTGGTCCGCGTGCCGCGTGCCAACGATGGCTGCTACTTCCGTCCACCTGTGCGCACCAACGCGAACAGCAGAATGTCAGCAATATCTCGCTTTCATGGTTTCCCCCACGCATCGAGATTTCGCTTTTCGTAGCCTGGGAGAGGAATAGACGAACCGCTGCCCGTGTCTCTCAATGCCTTGCTTTAACCGCCCGTCCTCGTCCGCCGTCCACGCCCCCTTGTTGACGTACTTGCACACCTTCAACCAGCGTTTGCGGCAGTCTTTGTTGGTGCGGCCGGGCAGCTTGGTGGCGATCAGGCTCCAACTGTTTTGTACGCCTTCTTGGATAACTGTTGTCCGGCCAAAGGCAGAGGAGGGAACGCCGTCAGTTTCTTCCACTGGCCTAGACGAAGTGACAAGCAGCGGTGCGGTGTGGAATGGTGCACCTACGGAGCCGTTCCGCCTCGCGGATGAGTATCCCGTCTTCCTCTGGCGTCCAGAATCTCCTGGGTCGGGCAGCATCCTGCGCGTCCATCTTTTCCCTTCTTTTATCTTTCCCCCTCTCCGTCGAGACGGCTATACCGTTGATTTACTTTGCGAAATGTCGATGGCTACGCTTTTCTTTCCGCCTATGGAAGAAGCGGAGGGGCTGGTGACGATGAATCTCCTCCAGCAAAACAAGGCGCTTCAGGGAACAGGAGGATGATGGTTTGCACGCAAAACACCGGCGGCACACTGCGAAAGCTTTAGGATACCACTACTCGCCGACGCAACCGTATTAGGGCGGTCGGCCCTAAAATAGAGTATCTCAACCCCCGTTATCCTTCATTGCTTGATAGTTTACGCGCCCGAAGGAATCAGCAGCAGGAATGCACATACGCCCCGCCCGATGCTCCGGTTGCCCGGCATCTACAAGTGGCTGGTAGCGCCGGGATGTGTATATGTGGAGCGAGTGCTCTTCTGGCCTACGGCAGCGCCAGCATGCCGTCAAATCCCTGTCCTTAGGATCCGCGATCTAGGAGCTAGGGGAGGGTGTGGGCTGGTGCATCAGCGCTTAGAGGGGGGTGGGGGTGCCTTTCTCAGTGGCGGCTGGAGCCGTTTGAACGAGCAGGCCCCTTTGCCCGCTCTGTTCTGCAGCCCTCGTCTACAGCTGCCGGAACTCTCCTTTACAGCTGGGCAGAGATCCAGAAAGCGGCTTCGCGCGGCGGCCCGGGGCACACATTGCACTAGCGGCCGTCTTGGGTGGAAGCTTAGTGCAAAGGCTTCGCGGTACGCCCCAGAACAGCGTCCCACACAGCCTTCAACTCGTGCTTGTCCCCGCAGGATTGCATTATACAGCAATGCATGCGGGTCAGTGGCATCTCCCGTGCCGGGAATCAACCAAAATATGCTCACACAGCTGCGGCCGGTGGGCGCGGGCACTATTGTGCCAGTTCAGCATGTGCTTGTGGCGTTCGCATTTTCCTCTTTCGGGGTGACGGCGTCAGCGCGATTTGAGGCTCTGTCGCCTGGATGGACGCGTCCGTCCGAAGGACTTGGCCTGTACCCTGCGCATGAATTGTGTGCTGTCATGGAGGTCTGCCGGCGTCTGCTTGTGCCAAAGCTGCTAGTGATTAATCCGCTCCGTCAGTTTCATCCGCCCCCCGCCTCCCCGCCGCGGAGAGGACGTTGTTGGGAGTCGAAGTGGAGATACGAGGGAGCCGAGTAACATCACAATTCCACGGCGGAGTGGTATGGGACCGAAGGAAAAAGGAAAGGAAAGCTAAGTGCATTGATCGACCGAGTTCTAATAGACTCTCGCGGCAGTCTCAGCCCTCTCCAACAACGTCTCTGGCTCGCTTTGGGGTTCCAAGCGGCCTTACCACCGGCGTGGGAACAAGGGTGCCCTTAATTCCCTATCTCGTTCCTCGATAGATCCGGCACCTGTCTCTGCGAAGGCGCCCAGTGCTAGTGCTGGAAATCCGATAAGGGCTTCCTTGTCGTGGTAAGGTCATGTAACTAAGGGAGGCCAAGGCCATTATTCCGAGAGAGGAGAAGCGTCGCCGCAAAATAAAGGATAGTATCCGCATCAGGATGCGCTGTCCCAAGCCTCTCCATGGGCCGAGGCCTGCTCAGCCACTGGTGGCTGAGCCTACCACATCTGCACAGCCTCAAAAAAAATAGACCGGAACGCAGAGGCCTTCCCCCTAAGCGCTCAGGATGTCAAGTATAGGCATTATACAATCTAATTGGACCGCGCCAGAAGTCTTCTGTTAACATTCTCAGCACAAAAACCCTGGTAGCACGTATGAGGTTTTCTCTAATGAACATGATGGTGAATTGAAAGACCCAACAGCTGAAATGGAGCAAGCGAGCACAATCAAACATAGGAATTTATTTCTCCCAATTTCTGGTCAACATCATGTATCAATCAATACGAAGAATTACGCTGAACAAGATGGGAATATCCCTGAGAAATGCCAAAAGGAATCAAAGCGATAGGCAAACTCCGCATCAGCGAAAGAAGGTTTCTTACGTTAGCCCTAAGCAATACCGGATAAAAGTGGAACTATCCAAACCCCCACCTTTTGAAGTGAATGTCTCTCAGCTTAGCTTCAGGCTTTCTTCAACTGCTCCGCGAGCCAATCGTAGCATCTGTCGATTTCAGTAAAGCACTTGTTCGAGAAGGTGTCGAAAAGATGCTCCACATCGGGAAGAACCTCGATATGGCTGTCCACTCCCCTCTCCCTCAGCGCATCCACGACCTTTTGGCTATGCTGCCATGGGATCAAGTCGTCAGCCGTGCCATGGATGAGGCAGGTCGGAGTTCGGTAATTGCCGCGAAGAATCTGTGAGTAAGGCGAAATGGATGCAATCTGCTCGCGAGAAGGTTGGGGAAGGTTGTAGTAGTTGCTCTCGGGGGGCGAAGAAGAGGCTTGACTCTTTGCAGGAAGGCCGTTCAGCAGCAGCGGAAGAGTCTGCGCGCGCCAATTCATGTGTAGCACGAAGCGCCAGCGTGGATCGTCCAGTGACATCAGCATACTGGGGACGTTCTTATTGGTGGCGGGATAATAGCTTGCGATCTTGGCGCGTGGTCAGCAGAGAAGTTTTTGAACTTTCTTTGTTTTAACTTTCACTTACCGGCCGTTCTTGAACTCCTTCGAGCAAGTCATACGGATCCATCGGTCCGTGGACAGCCGCTTCCGGATAGATTGGCTTCTGCCACCACTCGGACTCGTAGTCGGTTGGGCAGTAGAAGGCCAAAATAGCCTCCGGTGGCTTGATGCCCCTCAGACGGCTCATAAATGCAGTAGTCATTGCAAGGTGGCCGCCGGTCGACCATCCCACAACAGCAACCCGTTCAGGATCAATACGTAGGCCTTGGCGCTGCGCTCCGAGGATGGGCAGATGCGGCAGCTCTTCGCGCGCCCAACGGATCGCATCGCAGACATCGGTCATGGGCCCATCACGGATGTTGACTTCTGGGCAGAAACGGTATTCGATGCTGATGGGTAGGAAACCGCGATCCAAAAGGAGCCGGACCTGGCGAAGGTTGACTTCTTTCCGAGTGAACATGACGTGGCCACCACCATGGACCATCAAAGCTGCGGCGGGAGAGAATCAGCAAAGAGTCACAGAAGATTGTTGTCAAGGAGGTCCAATATCATACCGACTGGGCGCTTCGTCGACGCCGAGACTTGGTCCGCGGGCGGGTAGTAAATGTCGGCTAGGAGCGGCACGCCATCGACGTTCTTCCATTGCACCGTGGCCACAGATGGCGACGACTGCCCGGAACGGCTCCTACTGTGGCGCAGCGAGGCCCGACGAATACGCAGTTCTTCGTTTTGTGGCTGATTGGCAAACGCTGTGATGATGCGTAAGGTGCGGGCCTCTTCGCTGGTGCCATCGGTCCAGGCCACATGGCCAAATCCTGCGGCACGCAGACTGCTATCCCAGAACCACTGGTCGGCCAGGACGTGCTTTCGGCCATCCTCAAACAGCCACCAGCCGTCCAATAGACCAAACACCAAGTCAAACCAGAAGATGTTCCGCGTGAACTCGACCAGCGACACGAAGCCGTCCGGCCTCAAAAGTTGTCGAATATTCGAGGCGGACCGCGTCAGGTTACGCGTAGCGTGAATACAGTTGGTAGAAAGCACGACGTGATGCTTGCCCAACAGCTCTGCTGGCGGGGCCTTCTCGATATCGATCACAGTGAAGTCCATGTTAGAGCGGCCAGCGAACTTCTTGCGTGCTGAGGCCACCAGAGCGCCAGACAAATCACTGAAAGTGTACGTGAACTTGACACCCCGTTGGGTGAGATAATCTACAACGTACTTAGTAGTTCCGCCGGTGCCGCCGCCGAGTTCGAGGATGTGAAGTGGCTCGCCCACACTGCCAACCTTAAGGAGAAATTCACCAAGGAGTTTGGTGATGGCTTTGTACATGGGCCCGTTGGTATACACGTCTTCCAGTAGATCTTTGTTAGCACGGTCTGCGAACAAAAGCTTCAGCGGATCCGCCGCACCGGTCAGACAGTCGGACAGCCGCGATCCGGTGAGGTTGAGAAGGCGGTGCTCGGCGGTGTGCTGAGGAAACTTGCGCAAAACTCGCTGAAAGATTGAAGATGCCGGCTCGTGGTCTATAAGCTTCTGCGTGCGTCGCACGTCCACACCATCCGAGTAGACCAGGCCACCGTCTTCAAGGACGACGTAGAGCTGGTTGATCAGTGGCTCGTGACGCGCCATGCCTTTGATATGTGGAACAAGAGCATCGGCAGATAGAGCATCTAGGGGGCAACCCAGCTGTGCGAACGCTTCCACGGTGTAGGCCAGTGTCAACCGCGCCTGCTCTGGGTACACGTGGCGCCAGAAGTTAGCGAAGCCCGTCTGGGCAGCGTAGACATCGTAATCAAATCGCACGTCCTCGAAGGCTTGCTGGGCATTGTATTCGGTGCGTGGTGTAGGTGTTGCTAGAGGCGAAGGGGCCGGGGAGATGCTCGCTGAGCGAAGCGCCAATGGCTTAGGCGTCGTAGGCGGTGGAGAGCGTCGCTGCGGCTTAGGCTTTTGAACAGCTACAGGCACCTCTTCAACTGAAGTAACGGAACTGGTGTCTGTCTCGGCCTCGCCCACGTCGCTTGAAGAGCCAAAAGAGGAAGATGAGCTAGAAATCGCTTCGCGGGAGCCGCCTTGGACCCGCTTGGCAAGGTAGTCGGAGAGCAGCTTGGGGGTTCCAAGTTTTTGCCAGTCGAAATTCGGGATTTCGATCTTGAAGGTGGATTCTACCTCGCTCTGGACTTCCATGACCATCAAGGAGTCGATTCCCAGGTCGTCCAGCGTTGAATCTTCTTTGATCTCAGCGATGGCGACCTCAGAAACCTTGTTCAGTAACACTTTGACCTCCTGCAGCACGTCGCGCTCGGGGGCCTTCAGTTTTTTTGTTTTTTTGGGCCGGATTCGCGATGCACGTACGACGGGGCTCCGGAGAGGCGCCGAAAAGCTGATGGGGCTGCTGATAGGCGTGGGCTTGATTGGCAGTGCCGGCGGCGCTTTCGCCCTGTTCTGGAGTAGAAGCGGCGTCTTGGTGGTGGTAGGGCTTGCCACATTGGCACTGTTGGCACGGCCCAGGACTCTTGCAAGGCCTGTGACGGAGGTACGCGTGAAGCGGGCACCAAGGCCGATGAAAACGAGCTGCTTGGTGTCGGCATCAAAGACGAAGACATCATTGACAGCCTCCCTATCGTTGGAGGGCGTGTAGCTCGAGTACACGAGCCACGAAGTCTTTCCTCCGGAGTTGCGGAAATGCGGGCTGGCGTGGATGCTGTCGATCTTTGTGCAGACCATGACCTCGCCCGGGGCGCATTCATTCAAGCTGTTCACGTGCAGACCGGCAACCTGGAAGAAGTTGTCCACCGCAAGCGGATTGGTAACCATGTCGTTAAGTGCGGATAGATCATGCGGTGGCAAGCGCACTGTGCCCGCGACGTGATGGTCCTTGGCGCAAACATTGCGGACACCCTTGTAATAAGGGGCATAGAGAACGACGCGGGAGAAGACGCGGTAGATCATTGATCCCTTGAGTGCGTCTGCATCGGGATCGGCTTCCAGCTCAGCAAAGCGGTGGAAGCCGACCAGACGTTGGTAGCGAGCAAATTCTGCTTGCAACTTGCTGGAGTCATGCACGAGACGCACACGCCCAGTAGCGTGAGATACGGCCTTCACATCACCCTTGGCTGCCTTGCTGCTCACCTCGAAGTGCCAGGCGCCCGTTCCGTCGTCGGAAGCCTCAAGATTGAGAGTGATGAAGCGCGAAGGATCCAAGCCGAGGGGCATCTTGATCTCGAGGCCTTCCACGGCCGGGGCGCCCACATCAGCTTCCTTGGATACAGCGGCCGCCGAACGCACGGCGAGTTCAGCGTACAGCGGGGCAGGACAGAGTGGCTCGGCGAGGACAGCGTGGCCCTCGACAAGCAGCTTGTACTCGTCGACGCTCGGGTCAACATGAAAGAGAGCGCTGCGGCGGTTCTGGTCCTGGTAGCCCACGAAGCGCAAAAGCACGGCGGGCTTCTTCTCATCCTCGCTTGGCGGAGCAGCATCCGCCTTAGAGAGACCCTCGGCGGCGTAGTCGATCCAGGGCAGCCAATGGCGGGATTTCTCGAATTGGTACGGCGGAGGGTTGACATGCAGCGAAGCACTCAATGGGCGGCGGTCGTAGGGCCAGAAGCGGGCGCTGCGGTGGCCGGCCTTCCAGAGGGCTACAGTGGTGTCGGCAAGGTTGGCGAGAGCAGAGGCATCGTCAACATCAGCGATACGGGCCGGCACGAAGGTGTGTTTTTGCTGCTC
Source organism: Macrophomina phaseolina (assembly GCA_020875535.1). Classification (NCBI taxonomy): domain Eukaryota; kingdom Fungi; phylum Ascomycota; class Dothideomycetes; order Botryosphaeriales; family Botryosphaeriaceae; genus Macrophomina; species Macrophomina phaseolina. Next base: position 3,226,607 of record JAEQDS010000069.1, on the reverse strand, counting down.
AGAAGGCAGAGCGCGGCGCACCATGGAGGTGATGCCAGAAGACGATCCAGCCTCCACCCAGGCACAGCCGCCTTGGAGGCGGGCGGCGAGGCGACGGACAGCATGGGTGAAGTAGACGGGGCTGCGGGTGTGTTCAACGATGAGCTGTGGCGTGGGGATGGGCCACGAGCGGTCCTTGGAGCAGGTTTCCAGGGGAATCGAGGGCTCGCGGAAAGCCAACTGGGCGGCGAGCTGGGCAAGGTGTGGCAGCAGAGGCTCCGTCAAGTGCGAGTGGAAGCCGTGGGAGACGGGAAGCCGGCGCGCCGACACGCCCAAGGCCTGGAAGCGCGTGTGCGCGGCCTCGACCTCGACGACGGGCCCGACCAGCACGTGGCTCGCATCGCCATTGAAGCACGCAACCTCGACGCTGCCACTGCCACTGCCAGCCGTCCCGTCCAGCACTGTCGCGAGGTCGGCGTCAACCGAAAGCATCGCGCCGCGCTCCGCGCCCCAGTGCTGCTTCATCAAGGCTGCCCGCCCGCACACCAGCCGCAGCCCGTCCTCGAGCGACAGCGCCCCGGACACTGCCAACGCCGTCAGCTGGCCGAAGCTGTGCCCTATGACGCCCGCAACCGGCAGCCCGGCCTCAATTGAAGCACGCGCACTCGCATACTGCATCGCGAAGAACACGGCGTGCAGCCGCACAACATCGTCGTCGACTGGAGAGCGCTGGAAGATGGCCGGGTAGATGCCAGGCAGCCCCAGCGCCCCGAGCGCCGCGTCCACGCGGTCCAACCCGTCACGAAGCCTGCCGGAGCTCTCGTACACCTCGCGGCTGAGACCGACGTAGCGGCGCACCTGTCCGCCGAAGCACAGCACGACCGGCTTCGCCTGCGCAGCCTGCTCCATGGCTTTGTTGGGCGCTGCGAGCAGGTGCAGGAGCTCGCCAGTGGTGGACACAGTCGAGGTGATGGTGCAGGGAAGAGAGCGGCTCTGGGTCCTGGCCAAGGCGTGAGAAATGCTGCTGACAATCGTGTTGTCGCCGTCGCCGTCGCCGTCGCTGCCCGGAGCTGTCTTCTTGACCTGCGCGCCCAACTCGGCGCAGAAGGCTCGCAAGCTCTCATCCGTACCCGCTGACATGTAGATGGGGTACTTGGGCAGCTGTGGCATCTTACGAACCTCCTTGTCCGGCGCTTCGCACACTATCATGGCGGCATTGCTTCCAGCTGCGCCGTAGTTGTTGATGCAGGCAACCCGGAACTCCGCCGACCAGGGAACCGTTGCTGTCGGGACAAGCATATTCTCTGTTCCGCTTCCCGCTATCTTTGGATTCATCGTCTTGAAGTTGGCTTGCGCCGGCAGCGTCTTCTTCTGCAGCATCAGACACACTTTGATGAGTGAGGCGATGCCCGCTGCGCCCTCCAGGTGTCCGATGTTCCCCTTGACCGATCCCACCGCCAGTTGCTGTCCATGTGAAAACACGTTCCTGATGCTGTCAAACTCGATCGGGTCACCAACTGGGGTCCCTGTACCGTGTGCCTCCACGTACGAGACATCCTCAGCCCGCACTGCAGCGCCGCCCACGACCTTCCGGTACAGCTGCTGCTGCGAATCGCCGTGAGGGACTGTGATGTATGTGGAGTTCTGGTTCTGGTTCACGGCCGAGCTGGCGATCACGCCGATGACGGTATCGCCGTCTGCGAGCGCCGCAGACAGCTTCTTCAGCACCACCAACCCCGCTCCTTCGCCGCGGCAGTACCCATCAGCGCTGGCGTCGAAGGGCTTGGTAGGCCCTGTTGGGCTCAGGAAAGAGGCTGCCGCCAGGTTTTGGTAAAAGTTGGGGTTGGTGTACAGGCTGACGCCGCCGGCTACTGCCTGGCTGCATTCGCCCAGCTGGAGGGCCTTGCAAGCGGCGTCAATGGCCACGGCCGACGAGGAGCACGCCGTGTCGTAGGTGATGGACGGCCCGGTCCAATTGAACCAATGGCTGATGCGGCCGCTCAGAAATGCGCGAAGAGTGCCTAGCGACGAAAAAGCGGTTGGCTTGTGCGAGGCGACGTTATCGTTGTAGTCGTTGGAGCAGGCGCCAATGTAGACGCCAACATCCCGCGGGCTGCCATCCTCGGCCCCGACTGCGAAATACCCCGAGTTTTCCATGGCGGCATAAGCGACCTGCAGCAGCATGCGCTGCTGCGGATCCATCGAAGCCGCCTCTCTTCCGGATTTCTTGAAGAATCGATGGTCGAAGGCGTCTGCGTCGTCGACAAAGTTGCCCCAAAACTTCAGCTTCCCATCCGCACTCCTCCTGAGCCCTTTGGTGCTAAATCGACTCTCGGGCATTTCGCGGCACATGGACCGTCCCTCTGAAATCACATCCCAGAACTCCTCGAGGCTGTTCGCGCCGGGAAACTTGCATGCCATACCAACAACAGCAACTGCGTTTTCGGGGTACCGCCTCCCGGGTATTGGCGTGCCGGTTTCAGGGCATGGTAGAGCAGCAGCCGGCTGGGTTGTCTTCCATTTGAGAATCGTCAATGCGGCGTCTCGGGCCAAGGAGGACGGGAATCCGTCGATTAACCCGAAAGTCACGATGGTAGGGTCGGTCGTGTTTATCAACTTCGAGACAGCAGTTGTGGCGGTTAAATACCAGTTTGAAACATCGCAGAGGATGTTCCGCAGCAGAAGCTCATGAAGCGGCCTGCCTCCCAGAACCTGTGCGTCGGCGTTCGAGCATACGGGGACCAGCAGATGAGTGGCAGACGGGAATGACAGCCCGGGCCGAGCAGCGCAGAGCTCGGCAATCTTCTGGTAGGCACCAATGTTCTCGGTCGAATGGCAGCGGCCTTCGATTCCGGTAGGTTTAACGGCGATTCCACGGCCGGCAAACGCGCGTAAGAGTGAGTCCACTGATGCCGTGGGAGCGGTGACGTTAACGTCGGTGATGTCTCGGACGACGGAAATGTAGGCCTCGAGTACGATTAATCACAGTGCCACAATGGCAGCTTCAGGAAGACTTACATCGGGATGGCCTTTCAAGACTTCAGTAACCTGGCTGTGGCCTTCTGACGAACCCCAGCGGACGGCTAGGGACGAGGTTGAGCAGCCTCGGGCCGCATCAAGATCCACGTAGGCTCCCACACACATGGCGAGGCGGACAGCGACCCCACCAAGAACACTGACATCTTCCTCCGTCCGAGAGGCGGCAACAACAACAGCGCTGAGCAGGCCGATGCAAAAGCCCTGCACGCCCCCGACGCTCACCGCCTTGATCACCTCCGTGTGAGGCAAGCCCTGGTCATTGTGTTCGATGAAGTGAAAGTATTGTAATAGTTGGACAATGACCGTGAGCGGCATGCAGCTGATGTTCGGCGAAGCGCCTGACGGACTCCGCGCCTGGCCGTGGTTGATCCAGTCGTCCAGCTCCTTTAGCGCTTCGGCGCCACGGACAACGCGCAGCTCTGGGTCGCGTTGGGCCATTATATGCCACAGATCGCTCAGCTCTTTGATTGAACAAAGCAGACTTCGAAGTCGCGGGTCGCGCAGGAGCATTTCCCGAAGCTGAAGCATGACTTCCTGGGCCGGCCACGGTGCCTGAGGCCCAAAAAGGAGCATAGAGGGAGGAGCGACCATTGTGATGATGAACAGAGGAGGGAGGCACACCAAAGGTGCAGCGATGGAGAGGGGAGGAAGGTGGGAGAAGTTGAGTGTATCTCCGAGCTTGCGAGTCTGTTGAAAGGAAAAGTTGCGTTGCTGACGACGGCCGACTCGAAAACGACTGCATCCCAACATTCAAGTACTTCAAGGGTCCAGGAACTGAAACTGAAAACAGCAGCGAAGCTTCAGTGAAGGGCGTAGCGGAGAGGACCCGCCGCTCACTTTGGATAGAATGCACGTGAGCGAGCGACGAGGCATGCTGAACGGACCCGACGGCATTCGCCGCAGCACCAACAACGCTGCGGTCCGCTCGGGTCCCGCTAATGGATCCTTCTACACCTCCATGTGTTGGACCCAGCCCTGCAAAGCAGCTGAGATCTTTATGGCATTCTTCATTCCACTAGTTGACTTTCTCATTTTTGAGGAATTACCATTCGTCTCTGTCTTCAAACCGTCCCGACGCTGCGCACCATGTCTGCTGCCGCAGAGATGCCACGCTTCTCGCGCCCACGAGTTGAACTGCACGATATTGCCAGCGCTATCAGATCCTTGCCTGATTTGATCGATTTCAATGCGAGGGAAAACCCAAACCACCTGTTCTGCCTGCAGAGCTACAAGGCCGCTGAGGACAATTGCTACAGAATCAACCGCGTGTCACACCTTCAGTTCAAACAGGCGATACTCCGATGTTCTGAATGGCTCAAAAGCGATTTGTCCGGCATCACGCTACCGCATGCACACGCCGATGGCGTATTTGTCAAAGGGTCACCAGTGGCTATCTTGATGGAGAGTAGTGTTGGGCTCCTAGTTCATGAGATGGCTTTGATGGGCCTGGGAGTACCTGTAAACAGCAACGTCCAAACCGAAGTTGACGAACGCTAAAACGAAACTGTCCAGGTGCTTCTTCTCTCAGCACGGCTAAGCCCGACTGCCATCCACCATCTTCTCGTTCAGACCAGCGCTACATCAATGTTAGTTTCACCGAAACTGCGCAGAGCTGCGGAACGCGCGCTCGCTCTATTTCCAACCGACGCAACCAAGCCAAGCATACATGATCAGAAACCACTAGATGAATTGATACGCAACAAGGATGCGGACGCGAACTGTGGGGCACGAAGCATTTGTAGCCCCGGCCATTACCTCGGCAAGAATGACCGCAGTGCTCTTATTATGCACTCCTCAGGAACTACAGGACTGCCCAAGCCCATTCACACCAGCCACCGGCAAATGCTCGCTTTCGCGACCTGCCATGAGCTTCCTGGTGACGAACGTGACCTTGGAATCTGCCTGACAACTCTGCCGTTTTATCATGTTTGAAGCCCTTCTCCGTTTGACGGCGCCATCGCAATGCTGACATATGATAGGGGTTCGGAATGATCGCTTTTGCTCTATCCCTAGGGGTTGGTTTGCCTTTCTGCATGCCTCCACCATCTATGATCCCAACCGGAGAGGCCATGATGGAGCTGCTACAGACCGCTAACGCTCGTTCATTTATCACTGTGCCATCTATACTGGAAGAGCTCTCTATGCTGCCGGAAAATGCCATCAAAGTGCTGAAGACTCTCGACTTTGTGGCTTTCGGCGGCGGGCAGCTCAAACAAGACGTTGGCGAACGACTGGCTGCGGCTGGCGTTCGATTACTCAACCATTACGGTGCCACGGAGAGCGGACCAATTGCACCAATCTTCTTTCCCGACCAGGACTATGACTACCGCTATTTCCGGCTGCGATCTGATCTTCGTCTAGATCTGCGGGCAGCCCCCCAGCCAACGGATGGAGATCAGCGACAGCACTTCATTCTCACAGCATACCCATTCGGATGGGACACGCCCTTTGAACTACAGGATCATCTGATATGCAATCCAGCTCGCCCACACACAGAGTTCGCTGCTGTCGGGAGGAAGGATGATATGATCGTCCTGGCGACAGGGGAGAAGGCTCTTCCGGGAATGCTGGAGACTTCTCTAATCGAGAGTCCCGTCATACGGTCGGCACTGGCGTTTGGCGAAGGGCGTTTTGAGATTGGCGTCCTCATTCAGCCCACCACAGAGATGTCACACAACCAGGTTGAAGCCTTCAAGGACCATGTATGGACGCTTGTCGAAGAAGTCAACCAGCGCATGGATGCTCATGCACGCATCACCTCCAAAGATTCCATACTTCTTGTCAGCCCGACAGCACCACTGCCCCGCTCCGATAAGGGATCTCTTCTGCGGCGGGAGATCTACAAGGTGTTTGCGGCCGAGATTGACGGAGTCTACCAAGGTCTGGAAGCCAAGAATCTGGAGAACCTGAAACGTCCTCTGAGGTGGGAACAGCTCGAGCACGACATCAAGACTATTGTGCAGCATGATGTCGGCTGGAACATAGCTGAAAGTGGTTGGTCCGTCAACGATGACCTTTTTGACTTGGGTCTTGACTCTCTGCAGGCCTTGCGGCTGCGGCGGGTCCTGCTGGCGTCAGTGCCCATCCTCGACACCGACGCTCGATCTTCTTCAAAAGAGGAAATCGTCTCCCGTAACTTCGTTTATCAAAATCCGTCCGTTTCCCGCATGGCCAAAGCACTCAAAGGCGCCCAGAGCTCAGAATCGGACGACACTTTTTCTGTGGACCAGATCGTTGAGCAGTACCGTGTCTTGCCGTCGTCCACGCAAGTTACCGTTCTGATAACTGGTGCCACTGGCAGCCTTGGGGCTCACGTTCTGGCGCACCTGGTGTCACTTGAGAACGTCGAACGCGTCATCTGTCTGGACCGCCCGAAGGTTGGCGTAGATGCGTCGGCGCGGTTACAAGCAGCGCTGCGGGACAAAGACTTGCACATCGAGCCGTACCTTTGGGAGCAGAAGGTGCAAGCACTGCAGAGCATCACGGCGCTGCCAGCCCTCGGGCTGCCTGCAGAGACATACAAGAACCTGCAAGGAACCGTCACGCACATCCTGCACGCCGCATGGCCGATGGACTTCAAGCGCACCCTCGTCTCCTTCAAGTCGTCGTTCCAAACGCTCCAAAACCTCCTCCAGCTTGCGCACGAAGCGCGCTGCGCCCAGCCAACAGTCCATCCCTCATTCCTCTTCATCTCCTCCATCGCCACCGTCGGAAACGCCAGCGCCGTCACGGGCGACTCCACGATCGTAGAAGAGCCGGCCGCTGGCCCTGCCTGCGCGCTCAGCCTCGGCTACGCGCAGGCAAAGCTGGCGTGCGAGAAGCTGCTCCAGCGCACCGCGTCGACGGCGCCCCTCGCGGGCGAAGTGCGCGTGCGCTTCGCCCGCGTCGGCCAACTGTCCAGCAACTCGCGCACCGGCTTCTGGAACCCGGCCGAGCACTTCCCCGCGCTGGCCAAGACATCGCAGGAGATCGGCGCGCTGCCGCGGCTGGCGGGCACGCTGTCGTGGATCCCCGTCGACGTGGCTGCGCGCGCCGTGGGCGACATCCTGCTCCTCGGCGCGGAAGACTCGACTGACCTGGGCATCTATCATATCGAGAATCCGGTGCGCCAGGCTTGGAGCGATGTCATGCGCTCGCTCGCCACGCGGCTGGGGCTTGATCAAGAGACGGCGCTGCTGCCGTATGGGGAGTGGTTGGGGTTGGTCGCGGAGCGCGCGGGCCCGGCGAGCCCGGCGCGCAGGCTGCTTGACTTCTTCGAGGGGGATTTCTTGCATATGGCGTGCGGTGGGGTGGTGCTGGACACGTACAGGGCAAGGAAGGCGTCGCCTGCGTTGAGGCAGCTGGGCGCGGTTGGCGATGAGCAGATGGATAGGGTCGTGGAGTATTGGCGGTCGGTGCATTTCATTCACTAGCTTCTCTTGCTTTTTGTTATAACAGAAACTGGACATTTGCTTTCCCAGCCTTTGCCATGTCTTTTTATTCTTTTCTATCATGAGTATTCAACCTCTTGTATACGCAGAGGAAGATACCCATCAGATGGTTGCATTAGCACCGCCCTGCAGAATCATTTTTTGGTTTTTGTTGCGCTTACAGCGCGAATTTTACCACGGCAATCCCAAAAGCGCCTAAAATCCTTCCTCTGATTGTATGGTACTAAAAGTGGCTTGTTTTTGTTGCCTATATCTACCCCGAGTGTGGCTTACATACCCCAAGCCTTCCACTAAGTCTTAGCGCGAGATGAAGCGCAGACCCTGTGGCTCAGCATATTTTCAGCTGGCTGAATCCTGGGAGCAGATTCTATTTTCAGAACAGCAGCTCTTTACTAATCGTTTCTACGTGGCGATAAGGGCCAGAGTGTGGGCTTGCGCTGGATACGCTGTCGAGGGATATTGGCCCTAATCAAACAGCTACTCGGGTCCCAGAAAAGGATTACAACTCCAACTTTGTGATCCCATATGTACCATGCAGCGCTGTTCTTTGCGCCGGACTTTCAGGGCTAACAAATACCTACACCATTTTTGCAAAACAATGCCACGGGCAAAAGAAGACAGAGTCGGAAAGGAGAGGCAGTCCTGCGAGAGCTGTTACAAATCGAAGGTTAAATGCGCCGCCGATGGGCCCGGCCCCTGCGTCCGCTGCAAAGACAGGGGCACTGCCTGCGTTCGGGGAGTCCAGAAGCCGCTGGGCCGCACGCCGGGAGTGCGCAACAGGAGAAAAAAGAAGATGGACACGGAGGAGAGATATCCACTGACGCCGGAGAGCGTAACGATGTCTACTAGTGGAAGCGAGAGCATCGCACCTACCCCAGGGACTACCTACACTGGCGATACATATACCGCTGGTGCACATGGACGGGTGTGCAACGCCAACTTGGATTTTGGAGACTTTCTCAACCCCATTGTCAATCGTTCCGACGCATTTCTGGACTGTGGGATCTTATCCGTGACCGAAGTCTCGCAAGGCTCCTCTGCAACCCCAGAAAGCTCATCATCCATCTCATGTTCCTCTGCTCCCTCTTCCACATCCTCCGCTTCTACAATAGCGACAGCTGGAATGGACAGTGCCGAGCCATCCCCGGCCGCAGAACAGTTCCAGACGCCATTCAGCCTCGACCTCTGCGGCGTTCTCCCAACCGGCAGCGCCGACGACCTCTTCGACCACCTACCCTGCACATGCAACGAGAATTTAATCCAGGCAATTGACGCCCTCGGAGCCGCCTGGCAGCTAGATGACACGAACAATAGCAACGACCGTCACCCAGCTCTGGACCTCCTTCTCATCTCGAACAAAACCTCGCTCGGCACCATCACAACGTTCCTCGACTGCCTCAGCATACATGACGCATCTCTCACGCTGCTCGTGTGCCACCTCCTTCAAAAAATGCTCTCTCTCTACCGGGACGCCTGGTACGCTACAACACCACAAACAGCGGCCCCCGTGACAGCCGTGCTCCCAACGGAAGAAGCGCTCGCCATCTCTTTCGGCGCTTACAAGCTCGCCGGGGAAGACGTTCAGGCGGTAGCCCGGCAGCTCATCTGCCTAGATGTGGCAAAGATGGGCAGGGTGCTGCGGCGCTTGGAGGAGAGGGAGGCGGTATACGCCGGCCACGCGAGCAGTACTAGTACTCTTGTTCCGCTGCTGCGGCGCTCGTTGTGTCAGGAATTGAGAAGGTTGGAAGATAGACTAACTACATGGGACATGTTCAAATTATGAATGATTTTTGGAGACGTTAACCCAATTTTCCTTCAATCCCGGCGAGAGGTTGATTCGCTTCTTTCGCGCCAGGCCCCCTCTTTGATTAAAACTCTACCATGTATAGATGGAGACTGGAGCACTACTCCATCTGTAAGAATTTGAAAAATCAACGACGGTGTTGTTGATGCGGAAGAGCCTGGAGACGGTGTGGGGCCTGACCCCAGCCAACGAAGAAGCGGGAGGGTGGGTCGCTGAGTTGGGATGAAGGGGGATGGCGGTTGATTCGTTGGGATGGGGTGGCGGAACGCGGCTCCTGACGGTCCCGTCCTGCCATCAACTACGCTAGTAGCACTGTTCAGTCGGTGATCTACATGTAGTATTATCACCAAGCGGTATTACATAATCTACTCATGGGCCGACTACTCTTCGTATGCGACTCGTACAAGTCTCGTACTTAGACCAGTAGTAGGAGGCCAATTGCGAGCCTTACACACAGACCACTTGTAGATCATACAACGCGGACTGATTACGGACCACACTACATGGAATGATTATGGAACACACTATGGAGGATGGCTATGGACCACACTATACGGACTGATTACGGACCACTTCATAGACATATAGATCAAGACGGGACTACGCCATTCGAACATTCAGTATACACCACTTCACAACATCCGTATCCTTGGACTCTTTGAAACCTCCCTCAGACAAACGATGTCCGCCAATCCTCTTCGTTTCGATGGCCGTGTTGCGATTGTGACCGGCTCCGGTCGCGGCCTAGGGCGCGAATACGCACTCCTTCTCGCCCGTTTAGGCGCCGCCGTAGTCGTAAACAGCACCTCAGAGACAGCACGAGACACATGCGAAGAAATCATCAAAGCCGGCGGCAAGGCAATCGTACACATTGGCAGCGTTGCCGACCGAGCTGTCGCGGACGCCATGGTGGAGGCCGCAGTAAAAACCTTCGGACGTATCGACATCGTCATTAACAATGCTGGGACTGGCGACACCACCTACTTCGAGGATGTATCGAGCTCCAAGTTTTGGGAGATGCTCGGCGTCCACGTCGGCGGATCCTGGAATGCGACGCAGGCGGCCTGGCCACACATGAAGAAGCAGAAGTTTGGTCGCGTCATCATGACCACGTCGCTCATGATGATCGGTATGGAAACACAGTCTACGTACGGGACCGCCAAGATGGCCTTAGTGGGCCTGACCAGGGCGATTGCGCACGAAGGCAAAGAGCACAACATCCACGTCAACTCTCTCGCCCCGTCGGGCTATACCCCTCTTGCCGAACGAGCGCTGCAGAACGAGCAGATTCTGAGCATTATGAAGCGATTCATGCCGGCGGCAGAAGTTGCGCCCCCGGTTCTGTGGTTGGTCCACGAGGACTGCGCGGTCAATGGCGAGTCATTTACTGCTCAGGGCCGACGTGTAGGTCGGCTCTTCATAGCTGAGACTCCCGGTTTCCTCGGACCTGAAGATCGTGACTGGAACATGGAGATCATCAGGGACAATTGGGAAAAGGTGGTCGACGAGACTGGGTACGCTGTCCATACTGATATAAAAGAGTCCGGCCCGAGAATGTTCGCGCAAGTCGCTGGCGCCAAATCTGGCATATCTACTGAAATGGTAATTGAAGCATTTCAGCCGAAAGCTTCATAAGGCATTGGAGGAGAATGTCGAGGTCTATGTCTTCTGCTCATAGTCTCCTATTCATAGATCTTTGTCAACTAAATTGCTATATTGCTCCATCTCGTATTGTCCCTTCGGATTATAGCACTATTATCGTACTATTGCACCACCGCTTGCTTCTTACGCATGGGGTCGTATCGCATAGTATATGCACTTTTATATACGCGTTCTCCCTGCTCGGTTTATTCTCAAGAACTTTAGGTAGTTATTATTGTATAGAGACAGAAGATAACGCTGTATGTACAGCTTTATCCCTTTAGACACCGTGGAGTATTGCAGCCCTCCCATCGTCATAGCACGGTCTCACCCCCATCAACGCTGTACGTCGAGCCGGTGACGTACGCACTCTCATCGCCGAACAAAAAGCAGATGACGTTTGCGACCTCCTGCGCCTGTCCGTCGCGCCTAAGCGGAGGCGGAGAAAGGGGTATATCTCCCCATTGCGCCAGATTGGCGCGGTGCATGGGCGTGTCAATCGGTCCCCTGCTTGCAACACAGCAATCAGCCTTTCGCCGTATTTTCCAATGGAGTCGCGGTCTGCTGGCTGGAAGACAGCCAGCGGAATGTGGCAGAGCACGACCATGAGTGTCTAAAGAATCATTCAGTGGACGCTGGTTATCCGCGTGAGTTGGTATGTACATAGGCTCATTGACGTGCAGCACGAGCCGGATGTCCAGCACGTCTTCTTCCATGCCCACAACACTCATAGCAACAAACACCCGCGAGAAGCGAACAGCATGGAATCAAAAAGCCCAAACATCTGTGCCAGGCGATGCTAGGCTCTGGACCCTTCCGTCCACCCTCACCCTTACGGCCCCCTACGGCCCCCTACAACCAGTGTGCGGACCGCGGCACTGTTGGCATCGAGCGGGCTGACCGGCTAGTAAGGACATGGCAAGAACCTATCGGCCGGAAGTCATCTAGGAGGGAGAGTAGGGTTCTGGCCCGAGCTTGCAGCGCAGCACAAAGGCAGGACAGGTCATGTACTGTTGGTGTCGGCCAAGGGTGAACTTCGGTGTTGGGCGCCGGTGTTCAGCCGGGCCGAGGATTTGCCTGGACAGGGCTTAGTCGTTTCTACTCTCAGCTAGCTACTTAGAGAATAACAACCCCCTTGCAGAAAAACCGGCCACCTTCCTGATTCAGAGCCTGAGCCCGCGCACCGTGCACGCGAGCCACGTAAATTCCCGAGATACGTTGGTTGTAACGTGGTTCACAAGCGAGCGGCCACCCCAACCAACCTCAGACAACTTTGCACACGAACAGCTCAACACCACAGCAAGTCATAATAGTGCATTAAACGCAGTACCTTACTGAGTATGTGACATTTCCTTTTGACAGGCACGACACTCATGCCCAGTCTTGCCGCAGCGCCCACAACGGCGTTGTTGCGTCGCACCGCTCTCTGCGTGCAACCTCTTCGCAGCCTTCTCACCCTTCTCCTGCCTGATAGCACTCCCTGCCCGCATCCCTTCCTACGTTCCCCTGATTCTGAATATACTTGCGCCTCCCTGATTTCCGCGTGCTTGCCGCCTCATTCGCCTTCCGAGACGTTTCTTAGTATTTTAGACCACCATTGGCTGTCCTCTAGAGCTGCTGGTGCCGGCGTAGGCGGCTGCACGTCAAGCCTGGATAACATTGCGTCTGGGCGAAATGGGACTACGTAGCGTTATTAGATGGCTCAAGACCTAGACCTAACTACTATGTAATTACAACCTCTCACGACATGCGCTACTACGTTAGCACTAGCGTATGCCTGCGCAGGCTGGCGTGCTATCGTATTATATGCTTCCAAAAGCTTCTTCGCAGGCGTAAGTATTTGGCCTTGTGCGCAGTAGAAGCAAACACGGCCACAAAGGCGCGTGACTTGATTGCCGCTGCTGCCTGCTGGGATCGAGTAAACAATCAAAGAGGTCCGGCCTTCATGGCTCGGGAAAACAGACTACTCACCGAACACTGTCAGCCTTCTGTTCTTTACTCTTACAACCATGGCAAGGCAAGCACCTTAAGACCCCGCCACCTCCATGAGAAAGATGAGGCGCAAAGAAGTATGTGGTTGTACCAGCTCATCATCAATCCCACCACCGCGCACACGTATATCATTATCCTTCTAAACGGCCACGGCAGCATCGCTGTACGCTTCAGCCTTAAGCTGTTCAAAGCAAAGATTTCCGCTGATAAGAGTCTCGCGGAGCGTTTTCCATCTATAAAGATGCCATATGCAGCGCCTTTCCAGAGGGAATCCATTCCGAAGCGAGATGGAGACAATCCTCAATTCCAATTGGCTATGGGGCTGTCTTATGAGATCTTAGATGGCTCAAAAAGATATTTTACTGGGAAACGCCATTCGTAATGCATAGAACTTTTGGTGCACCATAGGTCTTGCCGGACACATTCGCCAGCGAAAGCTTCGTACGGTCCGCTGACCAGCGTAGTTTCTTCTTCAATTAACTACTGGTTGGCATCTGGCTAAATGGACGCAGATACTTCGTGTACTCTGTACATGAAACGAAGCCATGCTTCGAAAGATACCGGCCAGTCTCTCAGCTTACTATCTTCTTCATGTGCCGCATTATCTTGTTGAAGATCCAAAATCTAGAACCACCTGTAAAATTGAATGCATTCCATTTCGGGAATAATGCAGCTTTTCAGTATGTGTAAGCCAGTCCTGGCCATGCTGCTGCGTTCCGGCCTGCGCTGTTGATGTACCAGTTGCTGCAGCCGGCAGCGAAAACTGTCTGCTTCAAAACATCATCGAGATCACTCACGAAGTGTTCTTCCGCCTCCTGCTTCACCTCCACCACGTCGGCGTAGTGGTTAATGATGGGGCTGACAAGCGTCTGCACAATGTACGCAACCTGAACCTCAACTGAGAAAATGACGGAATTGAAGGCAGGGAATTTGTTTGGCCCGAAGCTTCCGTTGGTCAGTAGGATCATGAAAGTTTCGGGGCAGGATTCTCTTACGGTATTGCAAAACTCGGAAAATTATGCACATAGGTGCCCATGTAAGCTTGCGCTCCCCTTTCCCTCTCCCACTGGCTGCGCAGACTTTCTCCCACGTGACCCACAACGTCCAAAGAAGCGAGGAAGTCTTGAGCTCGAAACCCAGTTGCCAAAATGATGGCGTCAAAATCCTCCTCTCTCCCGCTTTCGCTAATGATGCCGTGTCTGGTGATTTTGACAGGCACTTCCGGGTAGCAAATCGACGTTTTCGTGATGGAGCGAGGCCAGATAGCCTGGGTCGTATATTCTGCGCTTGCAACCCAGCGGGAACTCGGGCACGATGAAGCTGTGATATTTCTCGGGAGCTTCGCGGTAGATGTACCCTCTCGCCCTCTGCTCCACAGCCAATCTCTTCTTCACCTGCTCGGAGTCTGGTCCGTACACTGAACCTAACTGGTCGGTGTCAAGGAAAAGTTTGAGCCTGCAGTATTTCTGCCACAGTGGGATCCACTGGAGGCAAAACTTCTCAGATGCGCTAAATGCACGGTTTGGCCGCTCGTGGTACCACTGCGGGCTCCGGGCATACTGTGTGAGCTTCTCCACACTCGCAGCAATGGTCGGTACAACCTGGGCAGCGCTTGGCCCGTTGCCGGTTACCGCCACTCTCTTCCCAGTGTACTCAAATGAGTGATTCCACTCAGCTGTGTGGAAAAGTGCTCCTTCGTATGTTTCCATGCCTGGAAGTGATGTTTCCCTCGGCTGCGGGAACCCACCGGCAGCAGAAAGGAGAATTGTGCAGCATCTGGTACATCAGACCGCGCGGAGTCCTACAATTACGACATTAAGCTGCGTAGCGATGGATCGACCGCGTGATTGTGCGCGAGGGCACTCTGAGACGTATATTGGTACCGTAGAGGTATTTGTTATGGAACGAAGTGAATCAGAAATCGACTATGCTCTATATACAAGAAGAAGCTGCTAAGGAGAGAAGTATTCGAAAGAAGAGGCGTTTAAGTACTGGTATTAACGCGCTAAGTGTAAATGAGTAAGAGCAATACGAGTCGTACGACACGGCCTAAGCCGTAATAGTATTCATCCTTCGAAGGCAAATTAGCTGAGCCCAGTGTGGGTTGCAAAAGAGCCAGAGGGATCTCACAATTCGCAATTCCAGATATAACTCTCCCGACAATCATCTGAGCTGAACCGTAGCAGCTTGACTGGATAGTTCCTCCGACGACCATGATAACAAATCTCCAGAATATGGTTTTAGTCCGTCCAAATCTTCCACCGAAAAGTCCAGCAACACAACAGCCCAGGAGGCGCCCAATGTGGTAGAGTCTTACGATCGTCCCCAGAATAGTTGCGCTAGGATTATCAATAGCTTCCGGGTAGCTAGGTACCGTGACAAGCCTACCGAGTACTCACTAATAGGGCGTAGTCGAACTGAAAGAGCAGCTGAATTGGTTGAACTCACCTGGTCATATGCAAACAGTAGGTAACCACTACCGGCGCTGATTGCTACCGTTGACCTGAGGTTGCGTCCTCTGAGTTTGAACATTATCTTGTAAATAGCAGCTACTTGTTTGCGACGGTTGTAGGCAACGGGGCTCCTTGATGCAATTTTGAAGATAGGATTGGACTGGACAAGAGTATGCTCGCTGCAGTGAGTAAAAAAAAATGCCGGTCTGCAGATATCCGTGAATCAGACGCGGGGCCCTTGGTTGTGACACTGACTACCTGTGTTCGCGTTCATAGTCTTCTGCCTTTGAAGTATTAGGTCCCCCATTACTATTGCAAAGTTTTATTCCTTTAGTGGCATCAGAACTAGAGCAGCACAAAGAAATAAATAGAGTAAAGTTCTGTTAGACATGATTTGCTTTAAGTCGCTCCGGACAAGCGGCATTTGAGGCCGTATTGGCAGCATCAAGCCATACCAAATCAAGCAGCTTTTGAGACCCGCTTATCAAGGCGGCTTGCGAAGCGGCTTGCAATTTGGCTGGATAAGAGGGAGCCCTGAATAGACCATGAGGCGGCGGCAGATCGATGAAGGCCAACAAGTCCCTTCAGGCATGGGACTTGCGAAATATTCCCCATTATCAGCCTTAGACAGCCGCCGACATATCTCCGTACAGAGCACAACAGAGCCCGGACGATCGAGGAGTACCGGGCTTCGACATGCTTCAGGACCAGACGTCATACTCGGGCCCATCTGTCAGCGCGATCCCGCCCAGAGGTGTTGATCAGACATCTACACCTTCTTTGGCAAGAAAACCCTTCTCAGCGTGGTCCAGGAATTCTCCGCCCTCCTCGGGACCGCAAACCTCAAACGCGTGTTCAGCGGCCCCTCGGCCCGTTGCACCAGCTCCTCCTGCCTCTCAATCTCCCCAATTTTCCACGCCCGCAGCAACAACAGGCTCACCGCGCCCGCGAGATACGCCACGCCCACAAAAAGCTGCGCGGCGAGGTACCTCCTCACGCCTGCGTGCTCCCCCGCCTCACCGACCAAATGCATCGCAATCGGCTCTGCAAACATGGTCGGCAGCACCATCGCAAAGCACACCAGCCCAAACACGCCGGCCATCGCCTCAATCCCGACCACGTCCGCCAACACGGGCGCCACGGTGCCCCAAAACGTGCCGCACGCCGTGCCCGCCAGCGCCGCGAACGCGGCCAGCGCAGGGAACCCGCGCGCCGGGATCCACAGCGCCAGGCAGACGACGCCGCAGAACAGCGTCATCAGCGTCGACATGTTGATGCGGCCGAGCGCGTCGCTGTAGTACCCGACCACGGGCCGGCCGAGGGCAAGGCCGAGGTTGAGCAGCGCGTTGGCGGCCGCGCCTTGGGAGGGCGACAGGCCGATCGAAGAGGCGTAGTTGGGGAGGGAATAGTAGAGCGCGATGTAGCCAAGCTCGGTGGTCACGCCCCAGAAGATGACGAGCAGGACTTCGATGCGGCGCAGAGCGCGCAGGTCGAAATTGCCGAGGAGGCGGCTGCGTGCCGGCTTCTCTTTGCTGGGGCGAGCTGGTTGAGGTTGTGGCTGCTGAGACAGCTGAGGCTGTTGAGCCGGCTGTGGGCGAGGGAGTGGTCCTGGCGTTTCGGTTTCGGGGGCGGGCTTCTTGGTGACGCGCTGGGTGCGGTCGCGGAGAAAGAACGAAGAGAATGTGTTGGCGACGAGAGTGCAGATCGCTACAATGCGGTACGTCCAGGCTACGCCCAGGGTTTGGATGGTGCGCTCGGCGATGAGGTTGTATGCGAGGCCGCCCAAGCCTGCGCCGGAGGTGGCGAGGCCGACGGCTAGGCTGCGGTGCGTGGAGAACCAGTTGGGTAAGACGGTGGTGGCGGTGATGTAGAGGAAGCCCATGCCCCAGCCGTAGCAGACGCCTTGGCTGAGGAAGAGGTGCCATAGCTTGGTAGCGTAGGCCGAGGCGAACAAAGAGGCGGATACGACGATGGTGCCAATGAGAAGAGTGCTGCGGGTGCCTAGATGTTCTCGGCTTATGCCAGCTACGGGTGAGATCATCATCGACTGGGCGAGGGAAAGGCCACCGATAAGAGCATATTCGAGAGGTTTCGCATTAGGAAAAGATTCGTGTTCCAGAAAATAGTCGAGGATCACACCCCATGTCTGTGAGTAGGTCAATGATTGGACTGCTGGAGCTCCGAGGATAAGTCACTTACACTATTGACCCCCCATGTATGAGCATTGATAAGAAAAACGCAAATCGTACAGATCCATGCATATCCTCCATTGGGGGGACCATCCCCTTCCGAATCTGTGTTTGCATTCTCGTGAAAAAGTGGCACAGACCGGGTGCACTGTTTTTCATTGATAACGTGCGCAACGTCCTGCATTGCTACACTATCGATGCGATCCTCAGTGGCTGGTGCTGTGGCTATTGGCGTGTTCAGCATGTCGAAATGGCCTCGGGAGGATGGATCAATTGGTTTTTCTGAGCGGTATGGACAGTGAAATTATCTAAAGGAGGTTTTCTGAGAGGAAACGCAGCGTATTGCGCGGGTTGTGAACGTTGATATAGGAAGGTATATGGTATAACACGGATGGTCAAAAGTCTTTTACACTCTCAATAGGTTACCCGATTCAGGATATGAGATTAGGCCAAGCTCTGGTCAACGATCTGCAGATGCAGCTCGCCCGGCAAAACTGAAATTAGTTGTCAACAATGCCGCTAAAACTTCTCAATACCGCTGCGGGTTGGCCTAACAAATGCGATAGATTGCATATCCTGTACACTTCAGACCCTGCGGCTGATCTTTCTTGACCAGCGTGTGGGTAGACGCGCTTTAGGATGTCAGCACGGCAACCAGCCTTTGGCTGGATAACTCGAGCATTTTGACGTTTGCCCAGAGTGGAACCAAGTAGGTCTCATTGCAAGATCAGGATGTTCAAAGTCCAAAGAGCTAGGAACTTCCAATTTACCCGTGCAAAACAGTACAGCAATTTTCGATCCTGTGGTTCTATACACCTTGCGCTACTGTTCGTCCACATGTTAGGAGTCCGTCTACTTGTTTTCCGGCTTGCGGCCGTAGACAACGGAACTAAGTACATGTCAGTACCACCAAAGCTTTTCAGAAGAGAGGATGACCTACTATGTATAGTATGGATGCACTTTCCTACTCCTGATGGCAGCCCTGTACCTCGCAACCAGCACCTGCACCTCTTCGAATTTCCACTGCTGCAACTCAGCCCAGAACGTCTCATAGGATTAAGAGGACTGGGATACTTACGCCGAGCACGTGAGTACAGAGATACATCGCCCATCCCTCAGCGCCCTGGAAGCAGTACAAGAGATGCCACTTTCCAATCTCCTTCAGCCTGGGATCACTGCTCCACGGACCAATCGGCACCTTGTAATCGACCTGCTGCACGTCCTCAAACCCGGCATCAATCATTTTCTGCTTCATATCTTTCCAGATATCAAGCGTCCTGCCGAACTTGGGAGACTCCGCAGCATTGATGAAGAGGGGGCCCCACTCTTTCAGCACGGGGTCTTCGTACTTGTCGACGGTGTCGTCGTCGCAGCGGGTGAGGATGGACATCTCCAGCTGCTGGAACCAGGCGCCGGGCTTGAGGGCGCGGAAGGCCTGCGCGTAGTACTTCTCCCAGTTGTCGATGCTGCCGTAGAGCATGCGCGTATGGACGAAGTCGAAGTGGTTTTCCGGGAAGGTCCAGTCCTCGGTCGCGTCGTCGAGCTCGAATCTGCAATTCGGCGGTCTTCAACGGCCTTCTTAGCGCCATCCTCCCGTCTCTCCGTCATTTTGGATGATATCCTTACAAGAGCGAAGGCTGGATCGGGGACAAGTCCGTGCCAACCACTTCAGCACTGGGAAACTCGTCTGCGAAATCTCTGCCGGTGTTTGTCAGTATTGAGCGCCCAGCACCATGGTCGATAGTTTCGGGGCATACATGGCCCAGATGCCGGTGCCGGTGCCGACATCCAGAACTCTCTGCTTCACGCATTAGAGCTTGTTCGACCGTCGCGCAATAGAGGTGCTTGCCTGAGGGTTTTCCCCGATCGGCGCCAAGAAGAGCTTGTCGCCCAGGACCATCCTGAGCATGTGGTGCCTGCTTGCGTCTCAGAATCGCGTAGTGGCCCTCGAAGCGGAGGAGGGTCCAGTGTTACCCGATGTCCAGCTGGTCATTCTGCGTGTCGTCATTCGGGCCCCTATTTGCGGGCTCGCGCGTTAGCGCCAGCAATCCTCCTTCATCCAGCGCTTCGGTGATTCAGCCCTACCAATAGGCACCCTCTTTCCACTTCTGATATCGGCGACCGTTTTCAAAGCGGTGGCGCCAGATTGTCGAAGCGATGGAGGTGGTGTCGCTGAGTTCGTCCTCGCCGATGGCGGAGTCTTCTTCGGCGTAGTCCTGCAGCAGAACGATTAACGGTACTGCTGTCGAGACGGAAAAAGAGGAGGAGGGTGGTATGGCTGCTGTGCGTACAATTGGAATATTGTTGACAGGCTCGCTCGACGGAGCAAAAGCCGGCGGCGAGCCAGAGGCTGGGCGCGGAGGGGAAGACATTAGTGAGAGGGAAGTTTAAGCTCGCCGGGTACCTGGGACTGGGGCCGCGGATGTTCCCCCGCGACGCGTCACACCAAGCCAGCAAAAAGAAAACAACGAAGCTCCGGGGAGGCTTTGTGTAACGGGACAAGGCGGCAAAGGCGGGGGGAAGGCGGTCGCCGAGTAGTTATCTGTGATCGGAGGGAGGGGTCCTGTTTTCTGGACGGGTCTCCGGCCGGCTGATCCCTCGCTTTCCCCGGCCACGTTGCGGATGCGAGCGTGTGCCGGGAGGGCGGCATCGCGTCAGACGCTTCTTTCGGCAGCCGCGCCCCAGTTCAGCCCTGAAACGTGGTTGGTACAGCTGTGCATGCTGGTTTCCGGCCGGGTCTCCGGCCCCACAGAGTCACACCGTTCACTGAGGCGTGGACGGCTGTTCTCTCGGTCGATAGTGTGCTTGCGGCACAGCAGCGAGTCATGTTCCGTCATGCGACCGCTGGCCTAAGCTGCTTTTCGTTTGCTGGGTCAGGCTGTCAGCTAAATTGGGGCTCTTCAGGTATAGTGCCTGGTGTTACATTAGCTCTGATCGGAGACAGTAAGGTCCGCGTTGGGGTGCTTGCATATGTCTTTCCGACCCTTGCCAATGCAGACCTGCGGTGTCCGGCCAAACAGAAGAAGTGCATGCCAATGCCAAGGATCCGTACCTTCCGCTGGGTCTTGGTATAGATATCCGATCTCCACCTGATTATGTATCCGAGCAAGTCCACTCCAGGAGGATGTAAGCGTCCAACTCAGTTTGACGCTACCTTCCTGACGAGAATGGCGCTGCCGTATCCATTATCTGGTCAGCTTCAACGATGCGCGCCATCTGAGCTAGTGCTGTTCATCATCCGCTGGCCGGGCAGCGTTCTGTCTCGTTTCTGACCACGACCTCACTTGTCTCGAGCGAGAACTGATCTAAACGTAAGCATACTGCAAGCTAGGATGGCGAATGTGTACGCGGTGGACGCTGAATGGCGTCAATGCTCCAGAAATTGATGGACTGGTTGCACCTATGCAGAGGAGCTTGGCGGGAATGGCTCGTAAGTAGAGCGAAATGAGTGCGGCGCATTGAGAATTTAGTCTTTTCTCTTTGCGAAGAACAGAAGTCCTAAGCCATGGACGAGAAACACAAACCATGCCGTACTGTTGCTCGGCTTGCATCTATTGTTGCATGTAATGCCAACAAAGCTGCCGTGTCTGACATTCTAATTAATGGTATATCCGTTCATCCCTAATTCTTTTGTGGTCAGTGATACCTCATGAATATTTAATTTGGCAGAATCTAAGCCACATCTTCCAGTACCGGCGGGATCATATTTGAAAGGCTGAGAAACAGGAAGAAGAATGAAAGAATAAAAACGGAAAGGAAAGTCACCGATGGGATCTCGAGCTTGCAACTTCACGCAATCCTAACCGCCCCCCCAATTCGTTAGGCAAAATATCCCCTACTGCTTTCCATGACGATCCAGCACGATGATACACGAGTCTCTGACTTATTTTTCGGAATCAGTCTTGGGTCTAAATAAGAGCGGGATCAAGCACTCACAATCTCCCCATTTGATGATACCATCATGGGGGACACTTCCAGGTGAGCAGGAGACGCACAGCAGACCCAGGCGGATCCGAGTATGGATGGAAGGAACCCCTCTCGCCTACAGTAAAGCAGCAGTACAGAAGGCAATTCTTCCTGATCCAGAGCAGTGAGCAGGTGTTGGAAGTTATTTGATGAGCCTCGCTTTGGCGCTTTGGAACAGAGCATTGACCCTTGATGAGCTCGGCAGACGAGCAACTGGAGGAGTTTCCGTTGACTCTCTCTGACGAATACACTTCCCGAGTTGGATTAGGGCGTCTACCATACCAGACGACAATGTCTCTCTCTCTCTCTCTCTCTCTCTCCTCGTTGAAGTTAAACATATCTTCAAACATCCCTGGGTTTCGGCCGACAAACATATTTGGAGCAATACTGGCCTCCGAAGGCGCCTCTCCTTGCGCATTGGAGTGCTTCTCGAATCGTTTATTGGCCTCAGAGGATAGCAGGCAAGCAACGGACGGGTTTCTGAGCTCAATTTACGACGACCTCAAGGGCTCAAGGGGACAGAGGGACGTGACTGGACGGAAGCGTCGAAGCCTGGCCCTCAGAGCGTTATCGTCGCAAGAATTGTATGTTCAGGCCGAGGGAAGAAGCGAAAGGTGCATACGAGGAAGAGATTAGCTCTCTCAGTGAAAAGGCCAACCTTCGAGTCGGCCCTTCCCAGGTACTATACCAGATATTTGGGGTAAGTCTGGAGCTGAATTTCATCCTAAACTGAATCCGGCTGTACTTCCAGGTTGCGCTCAGCCGACTATCGTACTGTACCTATTTCTACTGTGGCCAAGACCAAGAAACAGAGCTTTGATCTGAATGCGATGCCTGTCTGTCTCAAGGTGAATCAATCGACGTACATTTGTGCGCGTCGTACACGGACGGGTAAGCACTTTCCTCGCTAACTTGCGCGGCTGCCAGGCAGCAGTTTCTGCCCTTGCATGATACGGCGATTCGGTCGAGGTGTCAAGCCATGCCTGTGTAACGACAGCCACACGGAACTCAGGCTGCGGTCTGGGCCTGAAAGCTGGCTGCAGTCAACCGAGAACCATGATCTTGTTGGCAGATCTTCAGAGCAAACAGCAGACGAAAAACACTGGCTGGCCACAACGCTCCTGTCATACCTTTGGTCGCTGCATGGGCGTGAGCCTTTGGTGGTAAACCTATCCTGTCATCGGCCCCCGGTGGCTCTGACGCGCCAGTATCGACATCGCACCAACTACGAAATCCTCGGCAGACAGCGTGTGGCGATGCCATGGAACGGAGGTGCTTCTAGCTGACAGACAGAAAAGCCCAAGTCGCACAGAAATGAGACATGCTCAGGAGGTGGGAGTGATCGTCGAAGCTCATCCCGAGTACCGCAAACGCTGCACTTAGGAGCTGAACGCGATGTTCGCAGCGCGGGTGCGCAGCGGATGCTGCCAGTTAAATCAGTTTTCGACTGGATTTACGCGGGCCCAGCGTTTCCGTCGCGGAAGATCTCTTTGGAGAATGACAATATTGGAAGGAATGCAACCCTGCAGGTATTAGCAGGAATGGCCCGACCGTGCTCCACCAGGCAGCTATTTTTGTGCCCAGAAACGCCTGCGGCAATTGGTCGGCTTCACGTATGAATTGAAGTAAATCCGGTGCTTGGCAATCCTCCGGTTAATATCCTCCAGCGTCACCACTCCAAAAATAAAAAACAAGTGTAGCCATTCGCCGTCCAAGCGATGGCTGCGTCTGGGCCTGACCACTCGTAAAGTAGCTTATATGGCACGGTCCTCCATCTCTTGGAAGGCGTCAAAGTACTCGCGAAAAACCAAAACACAAGGAGCACAACTCCACAGCCATACACGCCGGCAAGAGAATAAACGATGGCCCCCAGAACCCTAAGCATTTTGCTCCTGGCAGGCGCTGTCTCAGCCGCCAGCACAGCGCCAAACATGACGTCCACTATCGTCTCCTTCCCCTGGGCAGGCCGCGAAGGTGCGCCAGACTTCGTCCCAACCACCGGCATAAGCGGCACCATCCTGGGCGTGCAGTCTTCACGCACAACACTTGTCTATACCTGTCCGTCCGCCGCACAATCCCAAGAGGACTACGACAACGGCGCCGTCGGCGCTCTATGCCCCGTGGCCAACAACACCCCGCAGACGGTCACGTATGCCCCGGACTTTTTGGGCGTGCCGTTCACGGTCACCTACGGACATCAGTATGAACCGGCGCGCACGACCTTCGATGAGGAGAAAATGGCGTATGGCCAGCTTGCGTGCCAAATTACCGCTGCGCCGGTCCCAAGCGGGACGGCGGGCGCTGCGTCCGCGGCTGCAGACCCGATCTGCACCTGGGATATCACCAGCATGGCCGAGGAACTGACGCCGGCGGATATTATGCCGGATCTGCGTTGTTTTGAGGAAGACATTGTGGGACCAGCCTCTAACGTTTTTTATCAGCAGTGGGTGAGTGATGCTCCTTCTCTTTCCAATTTCGGAGACCATTCGCTCCAGCTCGCATATTAGAGAGGGGAAATTGGGCGCGCCGTGATATGACGGAGTTTAATACGGACCTGGGAGAGGACAAAATCCAGAAGACGCTCCCATACTAAATTATCCATTTGCTACTGCAGAACACCGCTTCCCTCAGCAGCTGCTTCTCATCCATGTCGGCCACCCCTACAACTAAAGCTACTGTCACGCGTCACTCTACCAACGTCAGATACTGGACCGTTACTGTGACCGGCGCTGCTGCCGAAGTCACGCTGCAGCCTACCAACGCCAAATCTGCTGCTGTTTCTTGCCGTTGGAATGTGTGGACATTGAGTCTGATCGGTCTTGCCATGTTCCTTACCCTATAAGGAGGATGCCTTTCGAGAAGGATTTCATGTAGATTCTGCAGGAAGCACAAGATGTCACATAATATTTCGAAGCAGACAAAAGAGACTTTTGGTTTGGTAGATCGAAGGCTTTGCGTTTGCCTTTTGCTGTCTTGATTCCTCCCGCACTCCTATTTCAGCTATCGTAGTACCCTATCATGCAACTTTGTGACAGGGAAAAGCTCCGGATAGGGAACACGAATATAACCCATATGACCAGCCAAACGGATCTTTACTTCTGAGTTCCCCGCCTCGACTAATCTTGCAGCTTAGGACTGGGAAGCAAAGGGGGATTTCCAATAGCCAGGGAAGTACGTCGGCAGCTTAGTCGCAATCCACCTCACAATAGCCGCATTCGTCTCCGCCGGCTTCTCCAGCGCCACCCAATGGCCGGAGTCAATGCTGGTCTCCGTCAGGTTGGTGCAGCGCTCCCGCATCGGCTCGCTCAGCCGGGAAATGGCCGTGTCGCAGACGACATCGTAGCGAGCCTCGATAAACAAGACCGGGAAATGCAGGTGGCCGCCGCTCGGAGCCTTCCTCGAGTACTCCCTGTTGACATCATGGTTGAGGTAGTACGCGTCCGGGCCCTCGAACCCGTTCTTCTCAAAGTCCGCGACGAGTCTCTCATACAGCCCCTTATCGGCGCTCAAGAGCGTGTCCTCGAGCGGCGTCTCGGGCGCCTCCTCCTTCCCGTACCACCACCCACCGTTCGTCGTCATCGCCGCCGTGAACGACGGCTTCCCGTAGTGCGCCGGGTCGCCCGCCTGGTAGAGAGCCTTCACCGTATTCGGCACGTTTGCGGCAAGCAGCTTCGCGCTCAGCGCCGGGTTGGTCGCGTGGAAGACCTGGTAATCCCACTGGGCGTATGGATACTTGTCCGCGGGATAGATCTCTCTATTCGACAGCGCGACGAGCCCCTCCAAGCCGCCCGTCAGCACCCCGTACGGCACGGCCATGCACGTGACGCCGACGCAGCACTCCGGGTGCTGCTCCGCGAAGCCCCACACCAGGCCCGCGCCCCAGTCGTGGCCGATCCACAGCGCCTTCTGGCGGCCGAGGTGCTGCAGCAGCGCGAGCATGTCGGAGACGTGGCGCTCGATTGCGTAGGCGCGCGCGTCGGTCGCGGTGGCGGCGGGCGGGACGGACGAGCGCCCGTAGCCGCGGCAGTCGGGCGCGATGGTGCGGAAGCCGAGGGCGGCGAGCGCGAGCAGCTGCGGCTTCCAGGTTTCGCCATTGGCAGGCCAGCCGTGGATGAAGATCAAGAGCGGGCCGTCAGTAGGGCCGGCGGACCAGTAGAAGGTCGTCAAGTCGCCGCTGTGGGTGAAGGTGTGTTCAGAGAGCGTGGGCGCGGCCATGTTGCTGGTGGGTGAAGAGGCAGGTTGTGTGGGGTGGGGGGTCAGGTGTTGATAGTAAGGGAAGGAGGGTTATGAACGGAGAGCTCCTGGAAGGAGGCGTGTGTGCAATGGAATACCCAGTGGAGCGCGCTATTGCAAGAGGATATGTCAATGATGGGCAGCTCTCCTCAGCACTAGATTTCGGATGTCTGCTGAGATGACGCGGGAGCAGAGCAGATGCTGACGTTTTTATATCTGACCTGCAGGCGATCAGTGGAGGGGAGCTTGGCGGCGCATATCTTGGCATTTTCGCAAACATGTTGCCTCGGGAGTTGAAGGTCGCTCGTATCCAGCGGGGGGTTCCCGATGACCATTTACCGATAGCCGTTGTGTCCAGCGACTGGCCCTGGCAGGACCTGGGGGCCGTAAAGATATGTGGGCTCAGTAGCGTGCCAGGGTTCAGCCGATGCCGCGGTCTTCCGTCCGAAAGTCCGAATTGCTCGTCAGCTGTAATGGATCGATAAGGCATGGAGCTATCGCTGTAAATTCATAACGATATAGCTCGGGAAACTGGAGTAGAGGGAGAGCAGTGGGCCTTGAAATATTGAAAAAGGGATGTGCTTCGTCTGTGGAGAGCAGCAACGAAACTTTGCACTGAAGTCTCCGCTGTAAGTGTGATGACTAATTAGACATGTGACCTGACGAATGGCACAGCACATCAAGAAACAGAGCGATGAGGATCTAAAATCTGGCCATCCTTTGAGAATGAGAATTGCCTGATGAGGAAAGTACTCGAATTTAAGCATCAGCCATCAAACATGCTTACCGTGAAACTCCCTATGAGTCACTTGGGTTTGCTCGTCACAGAGATGTCATTGGGTTTCATGAGAATTGAACCGCACAACAAATGCACCGCGCAGGTGGTGATGACGGTGACCGCATGAAGTGACCACGAGGCTTCTTAAACCTTGATTTAATTAAGGTTAATTGCGCAAGAAGTACTTGGACAACTGGGGAAATTCACTCCCGCGGACTCCGCCGGTGCCGGGTTCTGCCGACGCGAACGCCTTTCCCGCCTTTGGATGTGTAGTCATTCTCCATTCTCCTCGACGCTCATATGTTATCCTACTTCAGTTCACCGAGCCGGGGCTCATATCCGACGCCTGGTCTGATGCGTTCAGGTGAAAATTCTGTGCCAGGACGCTGGTGACCCCCTATTCATTTCTCACTGCACAGCGCGCCGGATGTTATACCGAATGAGATAGACGGAGAGCCTGGTAAAAAACTGTGTCAACTAACATTGATGCCGATGCTAGTCAGCATCACCCGCCAAAATTCAGACAATTCGAACACTGAGACGAAATCAGAGCACACTCAAATCTTCGCTTCCAGGCGGAACTACGCCTCCTCTCCCATCTCGGCCTGCAGAACGCCTCTGGCGTGCTTCCACTCATTGTGTGATATGCAGCGCTGAAGGAAAGCAACCAGTTCGTCTACAGCGCGCCCGTTAGTCTTGCTCTAGAGCAACGGACACGCGCTCAACTTACCTGAGCTGCGCCCAGACTCATCCCTTCCCCTCACGCGCGTAAATTCCTGTATAACATCCGCCCTCTCCTTTCGGCATTTTTCGTACATTCGCAGGCGGCGAGGTATCTCGTTTACTGCGGTGTCGAGCGGCAGCAATGCACCAAGAGCGGCGGCGTCTTCTATCGCCTGCGCCGCACCTTGGCCCATGTCTGTGGAACGCATTAGCATCTGCACCTTGAATCCAACAGCCACTGTTCCGTACTTACATGGAAGGAATGGATGTGCTGCATCCCCGAGAAGAGCGACACGCCCATTGATCCAAGTCGGCAGGACCGGCATATCCAACAGATCCCAAACGGCAACACTCCCCTCCGGCGCCATCTCCAGGAAGCGCAAGACCTGCGGGGCGTAGCCCGAAAAGGACTGCAGTAGCTTTTCCTTGTTACCGGACTGGTTCCAGCCCTTCTGAATCACGCCGACCTCCTCAACGGGAACGAAAGCCGCGCAGTTCATCAGCTGGCCGTTTTTGCAAGGGTACAGCACGATGCGGCGGCCTGCGCCCTTGATTTCGGTCATGATACCGGGTTCACCCACGAGTGCCTGCAGCTCCGGGTCCTCGTTAAGCACGGATTGGGGCAAGAGCCACCTGTAGCAGCACTTTCCAGATGTCTTCGTCGGGTGAGTTCCGCCGGTCACGATTTCGCGTGCGACGGAGTGGACGCCGTCAGCCGCGAGCACTACGTCGCCGGTGGCAGTGGTCCCGTCAGCCAGGGTGATGGTGGCGTTGGTACAATCTACGTCCACTACTGCTGATGCGGTGTGTATTGTAACCGGGCTGCCGAAGCCGTCTTTGCTTGTGGCCTTGTTTCTCAGGGCATTGTGCAAGTCTACGCGGTGGACGAGCCAGTATGGCTGTGGCACGTGAGCGTCCTGCAGACGAGTACCTGTCGGTTGATCGGGCTCAACGACTTACTGCTTGCCAGCTCTTCCTTTCCTCCCCATGGAGTACCTTGTGCTGAACTTCTGCCTGGGCATCTCTAAGTACCATCTGGAAGATGAACGCAAATTCAAAAGTCAACAGAGCGCGGTGATGCGTGAATGCAGGTGCAACATACACCTCTATACTCAGTGCCACCAAACTCCTCCGGAAAGACTCCGAGCCGGTTCAGAATGACGGTAAAGTTCGGAGCGACATGGATGGCGGCACCGACCTCGCTCAGGAGGCGGGACCGCTCGAACACCTGCGAAGAGAAGACTGGCTCAGCCGTATTCAGCGCGGAAGTGAAGACGTATGTGGTATACCTCGACTTTATGGCCTTGCTGACGAAGGGCAATCGCTGCGGTAAGCCCACCTATTCCTGCTCCAACGACGACAATCTTCAGGTTCTGCGCCATGCTGTGTGCGTTTCACTTTCTTATCTCTGTGCTCTGGAGGGCGGAGTGTGAGGGCGATATTGACCAGAAATGAGGGCAAAGCAGTCCTCATAAATAGCCAGCACTCCCGCCGATCTGCGATATATTCTCCGCCATTAGGATCTATCGTGTCCTGACACGCAGCGAACCGGCTTGCTGCGGGCATCGGCGTGCTGGCGGGGGCGCGGTTTTGCACTGCTCTCGCACGATGAGCTGCGTGACGGACAAAGGGCCTAATTGGATTGTCGGCATCTAGATGTTGCCGATGCGAGCGCACTCCCGCAGTGTTCTCGCCCGACGGGCTAGCAGTAGAGGAAGGCCTGACCAGATTATGCGTATCCGAGGCCCACCGTTACGAGAATGGAAACACTTCCGACGCCGGTGGTCAGCGATCTGCGGTGAAACAGGTACTTGAAGGCACCATGTCTCAAAAATAGAAACCTGGCTCCACGCTATTCTTTTCTGCTTCTCCCCCATTCTAAGAAACCTCGCGTCGCAAGATACTTGTTGTCTTGGTGTTGTTGAACGCCACCCGATCCCGCAATCTAAGCTGACGGGAGGCCTATGGCAACAGAAAGCTTATTGCTTGAGCCGCATGCGAGTAACGGTTTTAACTTTCCTCGCCACGCCTGGTTCCCCGCATCAAGCTTCCGCACTCCCGCTAAGCATGACTCAGACGCATGGATGCATCCGATGGTCGGTGGTCCTTGGCCGACTCGCCGACATAATCGGTGTTTTCGGTCTTCTTTTGCCTGAAGCGGTATCCAGCGGGATCTCAAGGTCGAATGAGAGGCCCGCAAATATTGGCATAACTACATAGTACTGTCCTCCAGCCGAGCATCGTGGTGCCGAATACCCATGGCTCCAAAACTTCCAATGCAGTAACGATATACGAGCGCAAAGGCAGTTCCCTGGACAAGCCGTACTGCTGTTAGTTCGAACAAACTTCGGGCAAGCTATCGGTGCCTTGGTAGCTTATAACGCTTCTCAGCCGGAAAGAGTACACAGTGAGGAAATGCTAAGGGCATAGCTACATGCTTACGACCCTTCTCCGTACGCTCTAACTATCGCCCACGGAATCACTGTGCAGCCCCTCACGATACGCTTATCAGCAAGAATGATCGGCCGCATATCGGCCGTGCCAGAGATATTTTGACGGTAGGAGCCCTGGTTCGGCCAGGAATGACACGTAATGACATCAAGACACTGCCTCCACTTTTTACTTCCTACAAATTTATTACAGCGCTTACGCTTCCGGGCATTGCCGGCCAGTTCACGTCGCCACTGCCGATCAAGTTATCATTACCAGCGGCACGCCTGTTTGGGAAGTCGCCGAACTGGACTTTATATGCGACGAGTGCGCCTTAATGAAACCATAATGGATTGACCCTCTAAGGGGCTGCAACTAACGGGGACTATGTACGCTTCAGAGATGGGACTAAGCCCAATTGCTAAGTACTACGCGCTGTTGTTCGCACTTCAACACGCCGTTGTGTCTCCGCGCCTGGCCGTGATCGAACATGAGGGCGGTGAAATTGGCTCTTTAAGGTATCAAGGACGAGGTGGAGAAGCAAGCGCATCTCTACGAAAGGCGCAAAACACGGAGAGTCTAGATTGGACTCGAACACGGAGAAATCGTGTGCGCACCACAATGCCGTGCACACAAGCTGAATCTCAATCTCTGATATCCGGGTCCTAAACCTCCAGGAAACGGTAGCGACAGGCATCAGGCTGCCGACGAATTGGGCTGGCTTCAGCCTCGCCGCAGTGCCTTCCTCAGAGCCAACAAATATCTAGTCACACTTTATGAGCGAGTGCACGGGAGCGACCTTGGTCTCGGTTCCGGCAAACGACCAGCCGGGGCAAGCGTACTGGCCGTGTACGAAAGTGAACATCCCCTGCAAAGTCGTCATGAATCGCCAATTCTTCTCGTTGCCCACTTGCGCGCGCAGGTCCAGCAAGCGTTATGTGTCAACCTCGTGTGGTTTCCTCTCGAAAACGGCCTTGCCACGTAGCGCGATGCTGGGCACGCAGATGGTGAAGCCGGTGGGCAGGAGGTGCCGTCGGAGAGTGTAAAGGACTTGACGGCCTTTCACCATACGCCTAATACCTCGAGCAGGCTGAGACGTTAGCTTTTACTCATCGAGTCGATAAGCAGTAGCTTGGCCAGGCTGGTCTTCTTCTATGGGCCGTCACTACCATCCGCGAAGGGTGGACCTAGCACGTTGATGGTCCCGTTTCGTAGCTCTTCAATGAGTTCGGGCCATGCCACAATGCCGAGGATTATGTATCTGAAAAGCACGAGGTGTTATGGGTCGCAGTTACTATGAGGGCAAGGTGGAAGCGTACGGGGTCGAAATGCAATATCTTCTCCTTTCCAAACGGATCAGATACGGGATGCAATTCATTCTGGCGATGCCTTACCTCCCCGATAATTTTTTCAAATCTCAACCTTGTCTCGTTTTATTTTCATTAATGCATCGGGATAAAAAGAGGATCCTCGGTCCGACTTCTGCCACAATTTGCAATACTCTGATGTTCCTGAACGCGTTTTAGTCCACGGGAAAGGGACTGTGGCTTCTGTGTCGCAAAATTACCTCTTTGTATACTACGGGAAGCAGATCGTATGCTCTAGCTTTGTAATCTCTTTTCATGCTCTGCATTTCACACTGGCAGAACTCTGGAATGTCGAGATAAACTTATGCCCGGGTAAACTATTGTTAGGATGTGTGCAGTGACAGCTTATTCAGTGATGAAGGCGTACATTAGTATGGCGTTGGAGGAGGGCGGCCATGGAGTGGCTTTTTATTCTATCCTGAATAGATTACACTTGGCAGAAGCTTAATACACGTGATTATTCAGAGTTATACTTTTTCTCTCCCAATAGCTATGAGACAGCACTGGAAAAGAAAAAAAGGGGTCAAAGCGCCAAGGTCCAAAGGCTTAAGCATCAAGGAAGGTCATTTCGCGATTGATCTTTTCATCTGCGCAAGAAAATATTGGCTGGGCGTGTGGTTAGTATAGGTGCTTTTGCAGTTTGTCTCTCTATACCATACGAGAACGGTCTCGGGAACTTGAATCTGAAGTTGCGCAGCAGATGTCTCAGCGTAGTGATGCCCAGACTGTAGGATATGGCGCACCAGCATCACTACGTTCGGTAGCGGTTTCAAACTGAATAGACGTAATACGCATACGTCGAAGAGTCTTCAAAAGTCTGTTATGGGACGAAAGCTATACTTCTACCGGTATGTTCATAGGAAAGCTCTAATTCCATCTCATGGGCGTCCTTCCCTGCCTCGCACTTGCCCGGGATCCTCACTTCTGCATGCCAACCCAGACATCAATGCGGGCTTTGTGGGCGTCATTCCTTCATTTACGAATCTAAGCCTCGGCGGTCCAGAAGGGCCTTCACAGCTGAAGTGGCTGACTGGGGTATGGCCAGCAAGCGGGTCTACTATTGCTACTTGTGTATTGGTTAAGCTTGTCCACGCTCCTAGCATCGAAGCGCCCCCTTTTATTTCTTACGTCACGAATAGTAAACGGCGGTCTTCGCGCGCTGTAGGGGATTCATCATCAGTCTCCCGCTTGCAGAAGGATGACAAGGAATATGAAATTTATTTCTAAGGCTACCACGATTAGCCCGCGGGTGCCCAGAACTAGTGGTCTCGCCGGGCTTCAGGGCGTGGCCTCCCAAGCCGTAGAGGGGAATTCCAAGCAGTAACAGCAGCGCAGCTCAGGGTGGAGGCTTCCAGTCAGTCGAGGTACCTGGGAATATGGACGAGGGCATCCTGGCTGAAGACATAGTACTGCCTTAAAGCGTCGTTGATAACGGTACCGAGAGTGGTGCTGACATTCTCGCTGTTGGGCGGTCCAGCGAAGTGGCCCTGGTTGAAGATCGTCATGACCCTGTCCCGGGCTGGAAACGAGTCACGCGGTGGCCCGCGGCGACCACTTCATTAGCGCCGTCGGAGCCGGTGACTATTTTATCCTTGATAACTATAGGGAATAAACCGCGCGCAAAAAGAGTATGGCGATAGTTGAGAGGGGTAGCGTGGACTGAGATGGAATCAGCTGCTGCAAATTTGGCGAGATGGATTGCAGATGCTCACACTTGACAAGTCAGAAGCGCAGAGCTGTCGCACAAGAGCTTGATTATTGAATTCGGGTGATTCGGTGCCCTTACAGCCCTGAACATATCACTCTTTGTACGCAGTAGCAATTTGAGCCATGGTGGAAAGGTTGAGAGCAGAAAAAAGGAGTTTACAAAAACCATGTTCCAATGCAGAACAAAAGATATTGATTAATGGGTTAGCTTGGCTTCGATATGCGGTCTTATATGTTGGCCGGGCACTTGCGATGCAAAATGTGCTTGGCTGGTGTCAGGGCTCAACGGGGGGATGGAACCCGCGTCAGGGTAGCGAAGCACATGTACCGTCTCCACAACCGGACGTTTCATGGCGTCATAAGTCATTTCTTACACGCATTAAGAAGACTCTCCGAACTCATGTATCCCGCTTATAGAAAATGGCAGAGTGTATTTAAGCAATTAATCGAAACACTTTTGGAGTACTCTGCGCTCCCCTGCCAGCTCGACCAGTCCAGAAGTGTGGCAACGTATTTGAGTATTACCGAGGTTCCGTACACACCTTAGTGCACATTTGTTAACATTGCGGAGTTGGAACTACTCGTTTTAGTCAATAGACCTTGTAGCTAGTAAAATCCCTGGCATTCGGCCAAGTCTACAAAATGTCTATGGAAGCCATGGGAGTGATTGGTGGTGATTCTTGGTAATCCTTGGCCTGTATGGTTACCCCGTGCGCTCCGAATGACTGTTTCTGGGGAAGCCGCTCGGGACGGAAAAAACCTGCATGGAGGAATTACTCGGTTAAACCCCCGTTCATCGCTGAAAACCCACCCTCTTCTCGCCATCTCTTAGGATCCGGTCATGTCATCACCCTCTCCGCTACTTATGTTCCGCGAAGATACACCATTGGCCAATACTTCTGCAGCCGGGCATCAATGCCCCCAATGCGGCAAGGTATATGCTCGTCGCACGCATTTACGCAGGCACGAATCCTCGCGTAAGACATGGTGTCACCAGTGTCCCATTGAGCTACCGCTTACATATTATGAACAGATAGCGCAAGCAGTTTAATCCATTGTCCATTCTGCAACAGGAAATTCGCGAGGACGTCAGTCTTAGAGAACGTGATCAGCGAGGAAACCACTGACCAATATCTGCAGAGACGGCCTTCGCCGCCACACGAAGATATGCACTAAAAGGGGCCACCATGATGTCCCGTCACAGTCGAAACGAGGAAGGAAGCCGGAAGCCTGTGACCGGTGCTCGAGCAGGAAGATGTCCTGCGACAAGCAGACACCCTGCCAACGCTGCTCATCCCGCGCCCTGCCCTGCTACTACTCTCGGCGTGCCGGACCTGCGGCATTCGGCCTTCCTAGCCTCGATCCATCTTCATTCGCCGCACCCCGTTTTCCTAGCGGGGCATATAATAATCCTATAGGCTTCGGAGCACCGCTGCTGCTGAGCCTCACAGAACCCACCGCCGAGTCAATGGCCGAGGTCTTTGCCTTCGAAGGCATCGGACTGCAAGCCCGCATTGAGGACGCGCCGGACCCCTACTTATCCGACGTCCAAACCCCATTCAACCAGCGCTCGCCCTCGCTCTTCACCTTCTCCGTCTCCGAGGACGGAGACGCCGTCGCTCGACGCCCCTCCTGCCAGGCCACTCCCTCCGCCTCCGCCATAGACCCTCGCCTCCCCGCCCGCCTCCACGCGCTGATAGACCAGCTGTCCGACCTCCCTCACGATCCCACCACCCCTACTAGCCCCCCCTTCAACAGCCCTCTCGCCCACTTCGCCTTCACCCCCGCCAGCATCGCCGAATTCACCAACTCGTACTTCCTCGCCATGCATCCGCACTTCCCGCTCCTCCACCGCCCGACCTACCGGCCCTCGCACGCCTCCCTGCCCCTACTCCTCGCCGTCTCCCTGGCGGGCGCAGCCGCCTCCGCGCCGCGCGACCACGCGCTTTCCGCGCGGCAATTCTTCGGCGTCGGCGAGCGGTACGTGTATTGGTGCTTGGACAACCTGCTGCTGTCGGGGAGGCTGGAAGGGCGGAGCCATGTCAGTGTCGAGGAGGCAGGCAGTAGTGCAGTGGTGCAGGACGAAGACATCGAGCTGCTGCAGGCGGCGCTGCTGATGAACGCGACGCAGACGCAGATAAGGGACGTCACGACCAGGCGGCGGGTGCGGACGCAGCGACACCCGGTGCTGGTGGAGGCGCTGCGGTGCGCGGGCCTGCTGGGGGCGAGGCATGGGGACGCGTCGAGGCGGGATTGGAGGACGTTTGTGCGGAGCGAGACGAGGGTGAGGTATGTGCTGTGCCGGTGCGGTGGTCGCGGGGCGGGAGCGGAGAACGTGTGGGCAGGGCGAGTGAAAAGGGGCAAAAGGCAATGCTGATCTGGTGCGTCGGTTTGTATAGGCTTGCGTCGCTGACGTTCCTTTGGGACTGCTATGTCACCATCAGCTCCGGCAGCCCGCCGCAGATGGCCACCGCCGAGCTGCGCGGCGATATGCCTTGCACCGAGCGGCTGTACGAGGCGGAGACGGCATCCGAGTTCGCGTACTTGCAACCGGCGGAACAGAACAACAACTGCCGGCGGTCGTTGCGGGACCTGGTGGCCACCTTTTTTGAGGATGAGTGGCGCGAGAGCCAGAAAGTCTTGTTAACGAGCGCAATGACCCAGCTGCGCTTGCTGTTGCTAATATGTGGTAAGTCTCCTTCTTCGTCCAGAAGGACGGAGAGATCGTTAGCAAGCACTAATGCACAGAAGCTGTAAACAGCGTCTTGTCCCAAAACCGGGCGTGTGTCTTAGGACAGACGACGCTGGCGTCGATCTGGCGTGCGACCGTACGCTGGAAAGAGCTTTTCGACCGCGAGTCCGAGGTCAGCTGGCGCCTGGTGCAGTACCGGCATCTGGACATCCCTTTCAAAGATCGTTCGTTGGAGTTTTTGTGGCTGGCGCAGAAAATCGTGAGAGAGATTGATGCCAGAGGGGACACTTGCGAATATTTGCAGAACATCGGAGACGATTCCTATCAATCTTTCCACGCCTTTCTCTTGGCCGGAGAGGGAGCTGCGGGAGCTGCCACGGAACGACCTCGTTTCTACGTGTAAAGCAGAATACACACTAGACACCAGGCAGACTCTTGCCGCCGGAAACTCCGCAAAGCCGGTCCCCTTGTCCTCCTGCGTGATCATGTATCCATGGTTGAGCACCCCTGGACCCTGAAATCAGTCCATATAAATCCCGAGGGAGTCCTTCTCGCAGTTATACCCAGAAAAGAGAATCCCTTCCCCAAATCCGCCATGTTACCACTCGTGGCCTGGCTTTTCCACCTCATATGGCGATGCATCACTCTGCAAATCGGCGAGAAAGAACATCCGCAACACGTCACCGACGCCATCACGCATAACATCCACCACAGCTTCCTGCACCTCCTACCTCTGGACATCCTCTACTACCTTGCAACCCACCACATACGCTCGCCGGCCGACCTGCTCGCCTTCCTCGCCGCCACGCGCGCCCTGCGCTTCTCCCCCATCATCCACGCGCCGCCTCCCCTCCGCCAGACCTCGCGCGCCTTTCTCCAGCGCCTGGACCGCGACGCCTTCGCCCGGGCCTGCGACGCCGAGGACCGCGAGCGCCAGCGCCAGCGCCAGCAAGCAGCGCCGTCCTCGCCGCCGCACGCCCCGCTCCCGCCGACCCGCCTCGTCCAGTGCCGGCGCGGAGACGCCCGCGCCCGCGCCCGCGACCCTCTCCTGCCTTGCGCCGGCTGCGAGACGCTGCACCCGGCCTCGCGCTTCAGCGCGGCGCAGCTGGCGCGCGCGGGCGCGGCGCGGCACTGCCGGGGCAGCGACGGCGTGCTGCGCGTGTGCCCGCACATGGCCTTCACGTACGCGGAGATGCGCGACATCCGGAAACGGGCGCGGATGACGCCCAGGGAGGAGCGCGGGGGCTACACGTTCATGCGGAAGTGCTGGGAGTGCCCGCGTTTCTCGAGGCACCGAGGGCCGGGGGCGGAAATGTTCGGCCTGGCGTGCGGGCCGATGCTGCGGGACGGGTACGAGCACGACTTCTACGTCATTCGGCGACTAGTCGCGGTGGACGGACTGGTGGTCGAGGGCGGCGATGGTGGGACACGCCCCTTCGT
This sequence comes from Macrophomina phaseolina, assembly GCA_020875535.1. Lineage (NCBI taxonomy): Eukaryota > Fungi > Ascomycota > Dothideomycetes > Botryosphaeriales > Botryosphaeriaceae > Macrophomina > Macrophomina phaseolina. The sequence goes on along the minus strand of JAEQDS010000069.1, from coordinate 3,189,744 downwards.
GGTGAGCGCGCGGACGAGCTTTACGCTTGACGTCGCGCTGCGCGTGTTGAAGGCAGCAGCGGAGCAGGAAGGCATCTTCGTGTGCAACCACATCTGTTTGGGCGAGCCTCAGACCTTCCGGACGGAATACCTGGGGCATCGCAAGGGATCTAGTACAATCTCGGAGCACAGGTGTCCAGTGTGTTTCGGATGGGTGATTTTGAGAAAGGCCTTCGTGCCTGGTGTAGAGGTGGAGTTAGAAGTCGACCGGACTTTTGAGGTCAAATCATCAACAGACAAGAGGTGGCTTGCTCAGATCGAGATTTCGGAGGAATAAATCGGGGCAGTGCATGCTCACTCGTCACCAAGCAGGGGCACAAATTGGATGCGAGTTGGAATTGGAGCAAAGATAATACTACCAACGCTATCAAATTATCTGCGCACGCTTATATACAAGACTCGAGCCACTTCCACCCCCATTAATCTTCACCGAGAAAAGTTAAAAATTTGTGGATGCCGTCACGCGATGTGATAGAGCAGTCGTTTGATCGGGGATTCACGTGGCTCAGGGAGCGGTCTTTCATTTCCGTGGAACGGTAGTTTTGCGGAGTAGCGGGGCTGACGTGGTCGCTATTGTATGCGGTATGCCACTTTTGCGGCTCGTCCGTCGGCATCTTCTGACTCTAGTGGCGCTGAATTGAGACAGGCGAGCGCATGGGAGGAGGGAAGAAGCTGGTGTGAACACGGTCCAAGAATGCTCAGTCGTGATGAAACATTTGGGCTTCGTTCCGCTGGCCAACCACTTGGAAAGATGTTTGAAATCCATTCGATTTTCTGCCAAAAGCTTCGTGGAGGAAGCGCAGGGTATTGCGAATTGTTCTGCAGTTTGCAGTTTGGGTTCGCTCGCTCGGGCACAGGTCCGTGTTTGGACGGTTCGGGAAAATATTCGAACGTGTTGCGTATGACTCCAAGGGCTGCACGTATAATTTAGGTCGATCCAGCAAGTTCAGAAATCGACACCCTCCAGCCTGGCTTTGTTGGCTCAAAGTGCGTCAGCGCTTTTGGCCTCGGATGATTCGAAGGTGATTGGTATTACTCGAAGCGGTCGCGTGTACTGAGTGTGGCTCAAATGGGTTCGAAATGCGGAATCGGTCGCTGTCTGGGGTGGTAGGAGGATAGGGTTTTCGCTGGTATGTTCGTCTTGGTTTCCTTCGGTCAAAACTGCTGTAAAGCCGAAGTACTCGTCATCAACACCGCGTAGAGGTGCGAACATGTCGTTGATGTAGGCCTAGGCCTCTCGACTGGGTCCCCAATCCCAGGAGGCCCACTAGCCCAGCCATCATCTAAGAAGATGATGGCGCCTGACGCTGTCTCTGCCTCGCCATCTCGAAGGTCCAGGCTTCGAGATTGACCTCGGCATCGATCAGCAGCAGTTCCCTCAGGTCCTCAAGGACCTCGATGTTGGCCCTGTGAGCCCTCTCCCCCTCCTCTCTGGCCTGCCGAGCCGCGTCCCTCCCTTGCTCAGCAGCTTCCCTCACCGCCGCCGCCAGATTCCCCACCGCCGTCTCCAGCTGCCTTCCCATCTCCGCCAGCCCCCTCACCTCCAGCTCCACCGGCTGCTCCGCTTGTCCCTCCTCTTGCCTGGCCCGCCTGGCCCTCCACCAACGCCACACCAAGGGACCAACCGCCTCCCCCACCAACGCCATCCACACCAGAGAGAAGAACGCCGCCCATGCCCCAATGGCCGTCAGAGTGTCAGTGCTAATGCCCATGTTGGGCACGAAGAGAAAGGAGCAAAGATTGGAACGAGTATGATTCGTTCAGGAAGACGTTGAAGAGCGTTGGATGAAGAGAGAGAGAGAAACGCAGAGCGGGCAGCGAAGCGCGGGAAGGCAAGCCAGCGCTCGCTCTGGCGCTGGTGGGGGAGGAAGCAGCGTTCCCAAGCTGCCAGGCGCGAGAGGTTGAGGGAAGGCAGCATGCCCAAGCTGCCAGGCGCCCGCATCTGGCGTCCGACCGGTCGGAAAGGGAAACTGTCACGCCTGGATCAGCATTTTGAAAGAGAAGGGCCCAAAGCACACGACACCAGCTATGGTCTGGATACCGGCTGAAGTGGCTAAGGTGACTCTTATATTCCAACACAGCCAACTTGCCAAGCAGTGCAGCTCTTGCGAATTGGAGCTTGGTGCCAGAAGTATTGCATCCTGGGCTAGCGATGGGGAGTACAGGCATCTGCGCGGACATTAACGTTCACGAAATAAGAAAAAAAAAAAAAAAAAAAGAGGAAGAAGAGTGACGTTGACGTTCAGATGAATACTTCAAATCCGAAAAATTGGCGACGTTAGTAGTGGTCATTTGAGCCAAGAAGTCGGCTATATGCTGCAAACCGGCAATATGACCCCTGCGACTCGCCTTCAAACGGCAAGACGATGACATCGCCCCGTCGCGCAACCCCTCTCGGCCTCGACGCGTCTTCGCCCATAAAAGCGGCCTGCACATCTCCAATCCGTTCGCCTACGAGTCCATTTCCTTCCCGCCGCCTCAAGCAGGCCCGTACCCGCCAGAATGGCAGCAGCCCGACTCTCTCACTCAATGCCTCGCCGGCTTCTCTCGCGGCGCCCAGCGACGGCCACCATCCTCCTCCACCCCGCACCACGCCGCACGCACCCGACGACCCTCCAGCTGCTCCCCCGTGCCGGCGCCCTCTCCTTCTCCACCACCACCCCCACGCGCTTCATGGACACGACCCTCTTCACCGCAACCCAGCTCACCGTCCGCGATGCCGTCGCCCAGCTCTGCACGCAGTTCCCCAACAGCTACTGGCGGCACCATGACGCCACCTCCACCGATCCAACGTCCTTCCACGCCGCGCTCGCCTCGGCCGGGTGGCTAGGCATCGCGCTGCCGGAAGCGCTGGGTGGTAGCGGCCTTGGTATCTCAGAAGCGACGCTGATGATGCAGACCATCGCCGAGTCTGGGGCGGGCATGGCGGGCGCGCAGGCGATCCACGCGAACGTGTACGCGACGCAGCCGCTGGCCAAGTTCGGCACGCCAGCGCAGCTGCGCGACACCATTCCGCGGGTCGTGAACGGGGACTGGCGGGTGTGCTTCGGCGTGACGGAGCCGGATGCGGGGCTGGACACGCTGCGGCTGCGGACGGTGGCGAAGAAGAGCGCGGATGGGCAGACGTACAGCGTGACGGGTCAGAAGATCTGGATCACGTGCGCGCAGGTGGCGCGCAAGATGATGCTGCTGGCGCGGACGACGCCGGTGGAGAAAGTGGCGAGGCCTAGCGAGGGTTTGTCGCTGTTTTGCGTGGATTTGGAGCGGGGAAGGCCTGGATTGGAGATGCGGAGGATTGCGAAGATGGGGGGCAGAGCGGTCGATGCGAACGAGGTCTTCTTCGACAATTATGAGATTCCGGCAGATGCGTTGATTGGGGAGGAGGATAGGGGGTTCAAGATCATTCTGCATGGCATGAATGCTGAGAGGTGCCTGTTGGCTGGCGAAGCGCTGGGGTTGGGTTACGCCGCGCTGAAGAGGGCAGCCGAGTACGCGAAGGAGAGGGTTGTCTTCCAGCGGCCGATTGGGATGAATCAGGCTATCGCGCATCCGCTGGCGGACGCATATATGAAGCTGGAGGGTGCAAAACTGGCAACGTACCATGCGGCGAGACTGTACGATGCAAGCCAGACGGATGAGTCCATCACACAGCATGCCATCGGCGTGGCAGCTAACAGCGCAAAGTACATGGCAGCCGAAGCTGCCTTTACGGCTTGCGAAAGGGCAGTATTGACGCATGGAGGGATGGGGTACGCTGCTGAATACGATGTGGAGCGCTGGTTCAGGGAATGCCTGGTGCCCAGGATAGCGCCAGTGAGCCGGGAGATGATCCTGAACTTCATCAGCGAGAAGGTCCTCGAGCTACCCCGCAGCTACTAACGGAAAACAAGATCACATAGATTATTGCGCCAGAAATAAAGGTTTACCTTCCATGCGGAATCATATTTGGCCAGCGTGCAGTAAAAATGGCCTTCATCCCGTCTGGGCCGGGCTGCTCAAACGTTGCTGTGGGTCAAAGAGGAAGCCAAGATCCGGCGCCGAATTATCCACCCCTTCCCAACTCGTGTTGAAGAAATTCAAATACAAGTCGGACTCAAGTGCTTCTGGATGCTGTTGGAGCAGAGGTTCTGAGTGCTGAGTTTCACCGACGCTCCGAGTAGCGTCGGTGTTGTCGTTGTTCGAGAGAGCTCCAACCGGGGGCTGTCCTCGCTCGTTGTCGGCTTGATCCCCGCGCAATCTTCGGGCGGTAGATTCATCCAAGTACTGAAAGAAAAGGTCGAGGACCACATTGTTAATACTCCAGTAGTTTTGGACCTCTTTCAGTCCAAGAAGACACATTTGCGCCCGGGTCTCAGCCAGCCTCTTGGGGACGCCCTCGGCTGTTCGGATCTCGATGACGTGGATGCAGAGCGCAGCAAACAGCGAGGTAATCCTGGGTTCGGTCAGTATCCCTTCACAAGATTTGCAGCATTGGCGGCTCACATGTGCATTTGACCAAAGCGAATGGTCTTCTGGGCCAGCATATCCTCCGAGATTCTGCTAATCTGACGAGCCGCACCAATGGCTGCCTGTTTTTCCGCTGGATCATGATTCTGAAGAAAGCTTCCCCGATGGATCAAGATGCGCAAGTGGCTACTCAGTACGTCAGTAGGGCTCGGCATGATTGACAGAGACAGCAGGCGTCAGACTTGTAAGCCAAGTGGATGAGATACACCCAAACAGAGGATCCCTCCGGGTCTGGTACATTTCGCATTCCATCTGGGAGGCTTGCTTTCCACTGCTCCAAGGCGTCTTTGAGTTGCTGGGCGTCTTCCCTGGTAGAAGGCATGCGACCAGGCACAAAATGTGTGTCGATGATCCGCCCGAGAAGTCGAGCGATTTCAACGAGCTTGATGGCATATACCACATGGTCGATATGCGGAGCCCCGAAAGATGTGTGGGGATTTTGGTCTGTATCGTGTCCGAAGTCCGCATGAGTAAGCATTTCAATATCGCAGTCCTCGTCTCGAATCCGACTCGGCAGTCCGAGCGAAGCGGCAGCCTGGCGCTCGCGGACGTAAATCGACCACCACAGCCGCTTCCGGAGACCAGCAGTTCTGGTATCTCTGGTGGTAAAGCGGGTGGACCTGTGGAGCCCAAATGTCTGTGCGAGTGCAATGGTCACGCCAAGCCAGTATCGCACATCCCTCATATTGGAAGGACCGCCACGCCAGAAGCTCATAAGGAATAGAGACTGCAGAACGGTTAATTGGTCCTTATCCCAGTCGGCATCAAAAAGAAGGCGGGCTCTGTTGTAGAAGGACGACTTGGCGTGGAAGCGACACGTAAAGCCCATTGAGGAAATGACGCTATCATCACAGTATGTGCAGGCAACCAGTAGTATTGCCTGGAGCAAAAGCGGAGAAATATCATTCGTTAAGAGCTTTGCAGCAATGTCAGCTCGGTCCACTATTGGGAAGCACGGATGGAACCAGGTGAAATAAGCGCGCAAGGCAGGCAGACTATTTCGTAGGTCGGGGATAGCCAGAGCGCCTGCATCTCGAAGGTAATCCTCGGTTCTCCCACTTTGGCTTCCCTCATATGGGAGAGCACCGCCGGGCGTACTGAACATTCCGGGATACGAAAGGTTGGCCTGTCCACTGTGGGATGGGGTGTTTTGGCGGGGGACACAGGTCAACAGATTGGATTCTCCGAAGAAGAGACTACTTGCTGTCCCAGGAGGCAGCGGAGGTGTTCGTCGAGTAGTTGAAGTATCATCACCTTGGCTGTGGCGGGGCTCTGTCGTGCAGCTGTGCTGGACGTGCGGGGGACCTGCGGGCGTGCCTTGCACATCAAGCCGGGCTGCGGGGTCTGAGGTTTTAGCAGCAGACTTGCGCGGGTAGCTGGGTTCGCATGTCTCAGCATCAAACGCGGTCAGGTGCGAAGAGCTTATTACCGGCCTCTTTTGGACGGCAGAAGCTCGCAGGCGGAACCCGACGAGCGGCAGTTGGCGCAGGGCTGAGACTCGGCGACATTGCAGCGAACACGGCGGGCGTTGCACTGGCGACAGGCTTGCTTAGCACGCTTCCTGGTGTGAGTGGCTCGTGACGATTGGGATTCGGCTGGCATAGGTAAGTCGGCTGTATGTACGCGGCGAAGAGAGAGTGTGTTTGTGGTGGGGAGGAGTCGAGTCGCCAGGCCGCACGGATCCAATCGCCGGCGCAATTCCGCCTGACGTCATGACCAAGACGGCAAGACAAACAATAGGCAGTAATCGTCGCCGATTACCTGCGGCTGCTGATTCCCCATTGTGGGCTTCCTCGTGCGGCCAAGGATTCCGGCCCCGCTCCCTTTACAAATAGCCCGTTTCTCACGCTGGCACGAACACCGGCGCTTACGAAGCTGGACTGGTTCCTGCACAGCTCGCGCCAACGAAAGGCCGAACCACCTGATGCCTTGATACTATAAGACCTGATATTCACCGCCCGGCCATGACTCAGTCGCTCACATATTCCCCACTATCAGACGTCGATTAATCTTCAGCCACCTCCCTGCCAACATGTCCGACACCACATCCATTCTCACCATCGGCCTCGACTTCGACTGGACCGAAGCCAACCGCGGGGACAAGTTCGACGTGTCCAAGATCCGCGCCGCAGTGAGCCGGGGGCTAGAGGAGCTGAAGAGCGTGCCCGGCGTGGAATCCGACGTCTATTTCGTCGTCCCGGATAAGCAAGGCCTCTTCGACGAGATCGCGGCCAAGCTGCGTGACGGGCACGGCGGGAAGCCATGGAGCGGCGTCATCGTCGGCTGGGGCGTGAGAGGTGTTGATGAGACCACTCCGCTGTTTGAGGCGCTCATGAACCTCATCAAGGATACATCCCCGTCCTCCAAATTTCTATTTACCGGGCCCGGCGGCGTTCAGTTCGAGGCTGTCGAGAGGAACTTTCCGCATTTGAAGAGGCCCGCCTGAGGCCTGCTCCGCAGACGCGTGAGCATCTACAGCATCTCATCCAAGACAGTACTGATGAGACTCTAGTGCCATTCTTGGATCGAAGATTGAATCTATAGGTGTTATAGCGTCGTCGTTCTCTAAGTAACAACAATCTCGGTCGATCATCTCCTCTCATTCTCATCACCTCCTGCCCCAATGTATCTTAAAATTACTACTTGACTCACTTCCGATAACTCAGTTAAACGGTAGTGCACTCCACCAAGCCGTTCTGCTGTCTAGCGCCCTTATGAGTCCTAATGCCAATCAAATCGCATCTCCCGGCAGCTTCGTCTTTCGCGACAAGACAGCGGTATCCTGTGCACCAACGCGCCTGCAACCGCTGATGCCCTACAGCGTCTGCTCTCGACCGCGGTGATAAGTCCTACAGCTGTGTCTCTGTCGACGGCGACACGTCCACAAACGACATGGTGGCCATGCTTGCCAACGCCGCCGCAGGCAGGGCTGCTCTCACCTTCGACCCCGCCGTCGGCACCTTCTCGCAGTCAGCCGACTTCCGGGCGATGCAGCGCACGCTGAGCGGCATTGCAGCCGACCTGGCCAAGCTGTTCGTCCCCGACGGCGAGGGCGCAATCAGGCCTATGGTCATCCGCATGCGCAACTCACCGCCCGAGGCGGCTGCCAGGCTCGCCGCCGGCGCTGTCGCACGCTCCGTTCTTTGTCAAGACCGCGGCGTACGGCGGTGACCCGGGCGCCTGGGGTGCGGTGCTCGCCGCTCTGGGCTCCTCGCTCGTCGACACGCCGTTCGCCGGCATGGGCGTCATCGTGCCCAGCTCGGCCTTCATCTGCCTCGTGCCGCCGACGGCGGCCCCGTGCTGAAGTGCCTGGACCCGGGCGCCCCAGCCGAAGTGGACGATGCGAGAGGCGCAGCGCTCATGGCGAAGGAAGACATCGAGTTGCTCATCGACCTTAGGGATGACGGCGGCGACGTGGGGCCGGGGGATGCTACCAACGCTGTTTATTTGACTCGCAACCTGACGCATAACTTCATTGACATCAAAAGCGGATTCAGCACCTGATCATTGTGGGGTCGCATGCAACGAATTAGACCACATTGGGCTGGAAGGCACAGGGAGCAAACAAATTAAACATTGCTGTAGAGCGCACATTCTTGATTAACTTTTCAGTCACTGCTGCCGCGAGTGTTGCCTCTTACAGCCCCGCCTCGGCCCGCCTGTTGACCTGGTCCCGGAAGAACACACGCATGCTCCCTTCATGGCTGTGCGGCTGTGAAGCATGCCGTTATTTTGACGGCCAGAAGATCATAACTTCCCAGCGGTGCTGGACCTGTACCGGGCCTTATAGAGGAGTGTGTCCAGCTCGTCCAGCAGCTCGTGAGCGCAGAAGGTGAGTGCCCGTGAATGCTCTCCAATTGGTCCCAGAATAGTGTGAAACGTTTTGGGGGCTGATATAGCACAGCAAAAGCATCTAAGCATATGCTCTTCCATTGCTCGTAGGATGGTTCGCAATGCTATGGCGTCTTCTCGAGAAACTTCCTCGTAGGCAGTCTGACCACTGAGCCATTTGTATGAATGGTAGCAATTTTGAGCCGGGTAGTCATTACATACTCCTACCTTCAAAAGTAAGGGCCGCTTTCTTGGAAGGATATCCGGCACCCTGGGCATCAAAAGCCACCAGGCCAATAACGGCTTGCATCTATCTCGAGAACCCCATTAGGCCATCCCCAAGTCGCACGGGTCATTCGAGACCTGGAAGGAGATTCAGCTCCTTGGCGTTGTTAGAACAGCCTCTTGGAGAAACACTGGTAACTTTCGAATGCGCCAGTCGAGTTACGAGCCATCATCAACAAATCCCATCTCTCTCATCAGCCGGTCGGCCACGCCAGTTTTTACCTGCACGAGGCCATCCGCACTATTAGTGATGGCTGAGCCAGTCAGAACATCGGGAAGGAGCTGCTGTGGTTGGCCATTTTTGAAAGCCTCGCCCTTGGTCAAGCCCAGAAACTCGAGACTGTCGGTTGCTCTGATCCGGCCGATGGACGCCGACGGCAATTACAGTCGTCATGAAAGCGAAGAGCCACAACGTCTGCCGCAGCCAACCCTAGGCTCATCCAATTGCCAATTCAAACTCAAGACGTGACTTCGGTGGTCCATATCATGCTACCCGAGTTTGCTTGATCCACTGTTCGGTCGTCAAATTCCAACTTTCGGAAGATCTGGATAATTCTATTACACAGAGCTCATCTCTCAGCCCTCAGAAGACATACACAGATTCATTGGAAAAAAAAAAAAAAAAAAGGAAAAGCCTGAGGAATACACGTTAACAGAGGACTACGGCACAGAAAAGATGCAACGCCACGTTAAAAAAAAAATAATCCAGTAGGCTCTTCTTTAGTCTCACGCTTCTGCCCGCTTACGAGGCGCATGCAAATACGGCATCATTTAACCTGCATAAGCGCTGCTCGATATAAAGACGTATGTACAAACGAATTTCATTCATGCTACGCAGTTCTTACCAGATCCGCCTCGTCTACGCCGCTGGCCACCACAATCCACACTATCCCCACCGGCTCAAGCCTTCGGACTCTCATCGATCCACCCCACGTTCCCGAACTCGCCACTGAACGGATACTGGAACACCTTCTCCAGACTGCCATACGGCTCATACTCGGCCTCCGTCAACACCTTCGTAATATTCGCCACCCTCCTCCCGGTCTCATTCCAACCCGGCCCAAAGTCCTCATACTCCGCCATAAACGTGTAATTGTTGGTCCTCGGATCCGTGCTCCCCCAGATGATGTACCCGCTCGGCTTGATGCTGTCATCGAGCCACGTGTTCGCGAAGATGGAGCGATGCTGCGCATTCCAGGGCCTGCCGAGGGCGCAGAGCCCGGCGATGGAGAGCGAGGCGTTGGCCTTTTCGACGACGCTGTCGTGGATATAGACGCCGTAGGCGTTGGGGAAGGACGTATTGGTGCCCTTCCAGGCGGTGATGCCGCCGCCGCAGGAGCGGAGAGAGAGCTGCGATGACTGGATCCAGGCGGTGCCGAAGCCGTAGAGGAAGTCGGTTTGGCCGGCGATGATAGAATCGTAGAAGTAGGCGTTGCCGAGCTTGCCGATGTAGACCTTGCGGTTTGGCGTTAGTTGGTGGGGGAAAGGTATTCTCGGATGCATGTTTGTTTGTTGCGTGTAGTGGACGAGTGGGGATGGCACTTACGGTGTCCTGGTAGCTGTAGAAGCCGCAGAAGTAGAAGCCCGCGTTGGCGTAGCTGATGCTAATGGCGAGTGCCGGGCCGGCCGAGTAGGGCGCGTAGTCGTTGACGAAGTCGACGTTGTATGCGCGGAAGTCCTCGTTGCCGAAGGGCGTGCCGGCGGGGACGGCGTAGCCGGTGGGCCCGCTGCCTGTTAGGCTGCTCTCGAGGGTCGGCGCGACAGTGAGGACAGAGGTATAGGCGTTGTCGAAGGTGTTGACCGAGTTGCCAGTGGCCTGACGCCAGAGGATCTTAACGCCGTTGGTGGAGGAATTGTTCGGGGATGAAGTCTGCCCGAGGAGCGTCACTGGTCCCGGGCGGGTGATATTGACTTGCTCAACATAGGTGCCGGGAAGAATGAGGATGGTGGCGGGTGTGGTGGTGTTGCCGAGGGAAAGGATAGCTGATTGGACGGAGGTAAAGGAGGTGCTGTTGTTAGCCGTCACGGTGCTGTTTGGACTGACGAGCAGCGTTCCGGGTACGCAGCCCGCCAGGGGTTCGGCAGATGGAGCCTGGCATTCAGCACGACTGTATGCAAGTGTCGGTGAAGCAAGAAAAGCTGAAAGGACGGATAGAGACAGGAGGGACGCCATGGCATTGCCAGACGTAAGGGAAGAAAAGGCTACCATGGCACGGGAAGCTCAAGGGACAACCGTTGGAAAGGAGAGCGCAGAACTGCCGATCACATTATGTACCTGGGAGTGGGGACTTTTATCATGACTTTGACAGCTGCACGGCATCCGCCAGCAACCGGGGAATTGGAGGCAATTGCAGGGGATTTTGAGGGGTGTGGAGATGCCGATATGGGGACACGGATGTTTTGCTGCAGGAAACATGCATGCAATTGCGGAGCGGCAAGCCTTGCGGGACAAGCGAGATGGCAGATTTGCCTAGAATTTGGCTCATCCGGGGAAAGTGTGGGGTTTGGCCGGACCTGGGGTAGGCAGGGATATCGCCGTGACGGTGCATTTCTTCCACCAGTAACCTACGTCGTTGGAGCTCCACGAGTCAGCCCCGAGGCTCGGACCAAGTATCAGGATTGAGCAAGCTTTGGCGAAGCAATAAGGAATTGTGCGGCTTTCAATGGCGCACTCTTATCAGTTCTGACTTTGCGAGGCGAATGACGTTTCAGGTGCCGCAAACTAGGCTGAATACTCCGCAAATGGGTAAGATGGTCAATAAATGCGCCAGAACTGTGCACATGGAAATTCGTATTCGACTTAGATTACAATTTTATGACCCTACAATGATGTAGTTAAAGGCCTATATGGTTGCACCTCCTGCATTCACTTTTGTTGGTATTTCTCACCAGTACCGGTCTTGACAGCAGGTCTCTCGGCAATCCTGTCAATCCACTTCAGCAAGTGCGGGAACGGTTGCATATCCTCCTTGGTGAGTCCGCTGAACTCCCACTTCGCAATCCAAGGCCAAGTGCCGATGTCGGCAACGCTGTACTTGCCCTTGCCCTTGCCCGCCAGGTATTCGCGAGGTTCGCCAGTGTACTTGCCCGACAGGTGGATCTCGAGCACGCCGTAGACGCGGAGGGTCTCGTTGCGGAAGCGCTCGATGGCGTAGGGGATCTTCTCCTTGGCGAATTTGCCGAAGTGGTTCAGCTGGCCCTGGTAGGGAGCTCCGCTGCCTGTGATAGGTGAGGTCAATCCCTGCAGGTCAAATTGGTCATTGAGGAAGCGTATTTACCGTGCCAGAAGAAGAGCCATTGCAGAGCCTGGCTGCGCTCGAGCTCGTCCTTGAAGCCAAAGACGTCGTCCTTGTCGTACTTCTTGAGCAGGTACAGAAGCTCAGCAGAGGTCTCGTGAACAGGGAAAGGAGGGTTCTGGGTGTTGTCGATGATGATGGGAATGCGGCCGTTGGGGTCTAGGCGCAGGAACCACTCCTTCTTTTGCTCATTGGTCATGATGTTGATCAGAGTAGTGGTCCAGGTGGTGCCGTAGACGAGGGCAAGCTCCTCCAGGAAGATCTGGACCTTCTGGCCATTGGGAGTGCTCTGGGTGACAAGGTGAAGGCCCTTGGCATTCTTGACCTCGGCAGGCGTCTCGTCAATGTAGAGGTGCGACATGGCGCGAGAACAGGCTGGATTAGTCTGAAGAACTATTGGAGGAACAGCGCCGAGTCACGTTCAGGCGCAGCGACGAGACAGGGTTGGGATGGCTCGATCGGAGGTCTGAAGAGGAGATGAGTAAACGGAAAGTGAGGAGTTTTGAGAGAGCGAGGATAGGAGTGATGCAATATAAGCTTGCGATGACACAAGAGCTCTGTCGGATGGCACGAAACCCCGCAGCATTAGTAAGCACGAGCCCTCTGCCCCGCGCTTACTCACTGCAGCTTACCAAACGTCCGAAAACATCGCATGGCACGACGGCGGGCGCTCTCATGTCTCAGGCACCCTGCCGAGGGGCATGCTCCAGTGCTGGAACCTTCCTCGGTGCGAATGAGCTCAGCCGCGGATTGCCTCCGCGGGCCGTCCCGGGATCAGCAGCGAAATGCAAGGAACGCAGGAGCAGCATCAAAACACTCAAGGATCTGCGGAGGTTTTGCAATATCATGAATCGTATTTTTTTTTCACCTTAGCTTCTACTTCGCGCACCGATTCCGCTTCGGTCCTCTCAAGCAGCAACATTGACAGTGCTTGCCGTCACGCGGTTGTTCGCGCCGTTGAGAACACCACCACCTGCGATGAGGATGTCCTCCTCGGTGGGCAACACCAACAGACTGCGGGTATACGACGTGCCTTCGGGTGTCGCCAGATCGACCCAAGCATCAGGGTGGCCGAGAGCACGGTTGATGAAGACCTGCGAGTCGGAGCCACAGCTAACAACAATGGTACCATTCTCGCCGCCGGCCGGAGTCCAGACGACGTACGGGGAACCAACAGGGACAGTGTTGGACTGGGTGCGGATGACCTGGCCAGGGGCACTGTCAAAGAGGAGCGGATCTTCCGAGAGACGGTAGTAGACAGCAAAAGCAGCCTCCTCAGCTCCGTAGAACTCGTATGTAAGAATGTATTGTCCGTTGGGGAGAAGAGCGATGGTGGTCATGCCAGGACGCCAGTCATAGGTATCGTAAGCAACGTCATCAACAATGTCGCCCCAGTTGACGAGATCGTCAGAGACCTGGTGGACGAGCTTCTGGCCGTGAGCGGGATCGCGCTGGTCCGAGTAGTAGGTGATGATTTGTCCGTTGTACTCCATGATGAAGGGCTCCCAGACTGGTGTCTCGCCATTGTTGGGCAGACCGCGGCCTCCACGGGCAACTGAAGAGACAAATTCCCAGGTGACACTTCGCACACGTTAATGTTGAGGAACAAGAAGAGATTGAGGACGCGAAACGTACCCTCTGTCCTTGCTGGCGTAGATGTCAATCTTAGTGTAGTTAAGATCTGTCGGCAAAGCATTGCCCGCGCACAAAATGGTGCCAGCTTCGTAATCACCATATTGCGCCTTGAGCTCGTACAAGAATGGTTGGTAGCGGTTGCCCCAGTTGTTGACGGTATCATTGACCTTGGAGATCTCGTACCAAGTCTCGCCCCGGTCGTCGGAGCGGAAGATGGGGTACCACACTAGTGGCGGTTCGGGCGAGTAGTTCTCCCATGTGGCAAGAAGAGCGTCCTCTTGCTCGAGATACAGGGTTCTGGCGTACAAAGTCCTGGGGACAATGTAGTCGGAGGGAGGGGCAAAGATGGTAACATCCTCAAGGGCGACCGCAATGCGCGACGCGGCCGCAAGGGCCAGAGTAAGGGAGAGGCGCATTCTGAGAGGAGCAGGTGCTTGCAGGCAGCATCGTTGCAGGCTCCCACCGGTTTTATAGGCAGGGACAATAAACAAAAATACCTAAGACAAGCCCGGCTCTGAGTAGTAGTTGTAGGGATCTACGCGAGCTCAGTAGAGCTAGTGAGGGGCCCCGGTGGGCGGAGGCAGGCCGTGTGGAGAGAACTGGGGAAACGGCCTCGGTGCATTAGTCCGCGAAACCCAGTCAAAACCAAGGCCAGCTGCGCCATTGCGTCCAACCCCTTTCCCGCTGGGTATACAACGCCGTCCTCCGGAGCATATTTCGTCATAGTATGCCCCTGCAGTGGAATTGTGAGGAGCTCTCATAAGGCGCAGGCCATAGCTGTCGGCAGCGAGCGGAAGGAATAAAGCTTGAAGGAATACGATCACATCCCCTGACGGTAACAAACACAACTAAAGCAGGAGAAACTGATGTGATAGGACAGCGGACAGGCACGCAGCTTGGTGATGCGGACATATGGCGGATTACTGGTTTAGTCACGGAAGAAACAGGCGAAGGATTGTGGGGTACCTGCGGTCGGTGTAGAAGTGGCGTGTGGCTGGTAAGCCCACCGGCACCGGCTCTTGGGCGTGGTGAGCGGCTAAGTTCGCAGGGCAAGATGTGGAGGCGGGCGATATTCCATCAATCAGGCGCGGGCGCAGGAAGCCTGAGTCGAGGCAAGCGCGTGACATGAGCGAAGCTTGAGAGCCGCACGGAGGTGTGTTAAGAGTCAAGAAGCGGGCCAAGACACAGCTTCCTTCGTATTGGCGCAGCTGTCAGTCGACGGCCTCGGTGCCATGCCCGAACATGGCGAGCGACCGGTCAGAAGATTTCCGGAGGTCGGCAGCTCAAATGAACGAGTCGTGCCACCAAGAAGCAAGGCGTAGAGACGACGAACTTGAAGATGCGGAGAAGCGGCCGGCAGTGAAACGAGGGCTGGGGCGTGCGAACGAAGACCTCGGGCATGAGCACGCGGCAAACGCGTCGCTGGCTTGTGCGCGTCCTGGGGCGGTGAGTGGCGGCAGTAAGTGCGCGCTGGAGCCTGGGCGGCGGATGAGGTCATCAGGGCACGCTGCCTTTCTGGGCCACCGTGAAAGACTTCACTTTCACTCCGCCATGCGCATATCCCCGCCACTGTTGCCTGCACAGTAGGCGCATTACCTCTTTCGCCGCCTTCGTGGCCGCGCTCCCTAGTCCACCTCACCACCGACGCATTCCGCCCCGATCGCGACCGCGCGTGGTCCTGCAACCGACCGCCCGTCGCCATCGCCTGGCCCGATCCAGCCACCGCTGTCACTTTCACCGCGCGAGCTCACCTCGCAACCTGATGCGGTGCTTTCCTGACTGCTACTGAACGAGACCTCGGGCATTCGCTCCCATTTGGACCCGCACCTCACCCTTCAGTGGCTCTTCCTCCGTCCTCCCCACCCTTGCGACTCCTCCACTCGGTCCTCCTCATCCGCGTACGCCACTCCACGTCATGTCCGCCCCTGAGCATAATAGGGCCAGTAGCCCTCTTTCGGCTTCGGCATCAATGGCTGGTACCGAGCATAACGTCGAGACCGACGGTGAATCGCCACACGTTGACAAGGGCAAAGGACGGGCGGACGACTCGTCCGAGGTGGAGGGAATTAATGCGGATGGAGATGACGATGATGATGAGGAGAGCAGGTTGAGGTTTTTGACAACCGTTCGGGATCAAGATGACCTTGAGCGCGACATTGGGCGTCAAGCCGACAAGATGCTCACTGAGCAGGCCGACGAGCGCGACAACAAGCGCATGCAGAAGACTGTGATGGAGAAACAACGTTGCACAACACAGCTCAAGAAGTTGGAAGAAAAGCTGGCCGGCCCAGGGGGCTCGACAATCAAGAACAAGGTCCGGCAGGATATCGCGGACATGAAGGCTCGTATCGACAGCTTGAGCGCAGACATACAGCAAATCGAAAATCGTATCGCCGAACGACACCAGACCGGCAACGCAGATGACCTTCTCGAGGTTGGCGGAAACCGCCAGCAGCCTAACGAGACTCGTCGTGACTTTCTTATTCGCACTGGAAAGATTACCCCGTTCTCCAAAATGGCTCGTAAACAGAGCACTGCCGACAATATAGCCGATGTTTTACTGGACGCCGAACTGGGTGATGATGCTGAGGAAGACGATTTGGAAGCTTCTCTCGTTCCCGAAGGCCCTGTTTCTCATCGAAACCTGAAGAGACCTGGGTTCGCTGACGACACCAGTGAGACGGCTTCCGTCGTTTCCAAGGAAAGTGAACGGCCTACCAAGCGGCGGAAGGCAAAAGCAACCCGCGAAGACGATGACCTTTCTTCGATGTCAAGTCCTACTGCTGAACACTCAGATGATGCCTTTGAACCCGACATGGATGACCGCGAGCTTGCTGCACTTGGCGACACTGACGAGGAACTCGACGGTGTTGAGGGTGATGATGACCTCGACATGACAACACCCGGCCACCAGCGGAAAGCAAGGCCAAAGCAGGCAAAGGCCAAAAGGAAACCGGTGACGGACAGCGAGGACGTCGAAGTAGAGGAGGACCTGGCTGACCTTGACGACGGGAATGAAGTTCACTACCAGAGCAGGCTCAACAAGTGGATCAAAGACCGGAGTGCCGCCCGCCATAAGGCAATTGCTAAGCAGTCCCCGGAAGATCATGACCTCGCTCCCGAAGATGAGACCAACAAGCCCGAGTGGCACCAACCTCTCCCTCATATTCCTGATACAGTATTTCATGGAGGCTTCAAAGTGCCCGGTGACATATATCCGAACCTTTTCGAATACCAGAAAACAGGTGTGCAATGGCTCTGGGAGCTGTATAGCCAACAAGTCGGCGGTATTATCGGCGATGAGATGGGCCTTGGCAAGACTGTTCAAGCCATATCCTTCGTCGCTGGTCTTCACTATTCCGGCAAGCTCACGAAGCCGGTCATTGTGGTCTGTCCTGCCACGGTTATGAAACAATGGGTCACAGAGTTCCATACCTGGTGGCCTGCCCTCCGTGTATCGATCTTGCACAGTTCTGGTAGCGGTATGATGGATGTGAAGCGCGAAAGCCAGATTGAAAGGGATATCGAATCACGGACGTTCAACAACAGAAAGAGACTGTCGAAGTCCGAGAAAGCTGCGAAGAAGATTGTCGACAGAGTCAGAGCTGATGGTCATGTGCTTGTGACGACTTACTCTGGCCTCGCATCCTACGGCGAGTTCCTCATTCCTACTGAGTGGGAATACGCGATTTTGGATGAAGGCCACAAGATTCGCAATCCGGACTCAAGAGTAACAATATACTGCAAGGAACTTCGAACGGCGAATCGTCTGATCCTCTCAGGTACCCCAATGCAGAACAATCTTGTGGAGCTGTGGTCTTTGTTTGATTTTATCTATCCCATGCGCCTCGGAACTCTTCCGGAATTCCGCAATCAGTTCGAGAATCCTATCAGATTCGGAGGGTATGCAAATGCGTCGAATCTTCAGGTGGAGACTGCCATGCAATGTGCGGAGATCTTAAAGGAGACCATCAGCCCTTACCTCTTGCAGCGCTTCAAGGTCGACGTTGCCGCGGACTTGCCCAAGAAGACGGAGCGTGTTCTTTTCTGTCGCTTGACCGTAACCCAAAGGCAGGCATATGAGGATTTTTTGAAGTCACCAGAGATGAACTCCATTCTTGAAGGGAGGAGGCAGGCACTTTTTGGTATCGACATCTTGCGTAAGGTCTGCAATCACCCGGATCTTATTCACCATAAATCGGCAAGGCATAAGTCTGACCCGAAATACGGGAGCGGATCGAAATCTGGCAAGATGCAAGTTGTCAAGGAGTTGGTCCAGATGTGGAAGAGGAAGGGCCACAAGACTCTTTTGTTTGCTCAACATCGCATCATGCTGGATATTTTGGAGAGATTTGTCAAGAAGGCCGCCGACATCAATTATCTGCGGATGGACGGATCGACCAACATCAAGGACCGCCAAGACCTCGTTGATCGGTTCAACAACGACTCGAATATGCACGTCTTCCTGCTAACAACCAAAGTGGGAGGGCTGGGAGTAAACCTCACTGGAGCTGATCGCGTCATCATCTACGATCCTGACTGGAATCCTTCCACAGATATCCAAGCCCGAGAGCGTGCATGGCGTCTGGGCCAGAAGCGCGAAGTTGAGATCTACCGTCTGATGACTGCAGGTACCATAGAAGAGAAAATCTACCACCGCCAAATCTTCAAGCAGTTCCTAACAAACAAGATTCTCCGGGACCCGAAGCAACGCCAGACGTTCCAACTGAAGGACTTGCACGACCTCTTCACTCTGGGCAACCCGGACGAAGAAACCGAAACCGGCAACCTCTTCCAAGGCACCGAGACGCGCTTCCGGTCTCCCACGAGGGATGGAGAACAGGCGTTAAAGCGGGACGAAGAAATGTCACAGATTGAAGGCATTCAACGCGGTGAAGACTTTCGGGGGGAAGAAAACAAACCAGCCCCCTCAAAAAGGGAAGAAGTGGAATCAGACGATCAGCCTGCAGGATCGAATAAGGACGAGCGGCTGATGAGCTCCATCTTTGCCCGCAGTGGCGTTCAAAGTTCCGTCGAGCATGATTCAATCATCGGGAGCAATAGCAAAAAGGTTGGACCAGACCGGGCGCTGATCGCAAAGATGGCTCGCGAAAAGGCCGAGAAGGCCGCGCAAGAACTCGCTCGCTCTGGCGAGATTGCGCGCAATGTTCCAATCGGCACCGTCACCTGGACAGGCGAGGTCGGCTCTGCAGGCCGTCCGCCATCTCCTCCCCCGCGTCCGCGTAGTCTCGGTGCCACTCGTGGCGGTGCACGCGGTGGCCGCGGAGGTCTTGGATCCAGCTCCGTCCTTGCCCACTTATCTGCTCGCCAGGGTCGCGATGTCTCAACGAGCAACATCGCCGCTCGCCGCGCAGCGCCTGCGAGCGGGCGTTCCACGCCGAGCAATGGAACCGCGCCTTCGCGGGCTGGTAATCCTCGTTTGGACCGGAAAAAGGACCTTGAGGGTACCGAGCTGTTTAAGGCTATCAGGGACTTCATGAAAGCCCATGATGGCGTCGTTTTCACAGAGATGATCAAGCAGCAATTTCAGTGGCAGGTCGGCGAGGGGAGGGAGAAGGCAGAGGAATTCAGGGCCATGTTGAATAGACTGGCAAAGCTAGAGAAGCCGAGCCGTGGTGATGGTAGAGGTAGATGGGTCTTGAAGGCGGAGTGGAGGTGAAGTTGTTGGCTTTTCCCCTCTCTTTTTTGAAACCATGGGCGTTTGGCATGATAATTTGGGGTGATACCAGTTTAGAGAAGGGTCTGGTTTTTCGAGATATGGGAGATGCATAGCGGATGGCGCGTGGGTTCCATGTTCCAGGGTTCTGGATGCCACAGGTCTGTTGCAATGAAGATTTTTCATGGTGAATAGCGTACGATTGAACCCTCTTGCTCAGATTTTGGGCCCTTTACCTCGGATATTTGAACTTATTCTACCTTTTGGGGTATGTTGATGGTTATCTTCCACTCCATAAGGAGACATTGCCCCACCCACCCGCAAAACGCCCTCCTCTCCTACTCGAGTAGCCAGATTCGCGCGCCTAGCTATCGTCCTCCACAACTCACATGCTGCCAAAGCCCTATACGTCGAACGAATCATACATGCCAAAATGAAGACCTCTACCCTCTCCGCCACCAGCACTGTCTCGGCCACCTTCTCCGCTCACGCTGCTCTCTGTTCCGAATGTGCTCCGCCCGCTCTCAGTAATTCGGATGGCGTCAATATGAACTGCGCAACGCTAATGATGCAGCTTTTCAGTGAACGCAACATAAGAGCAATTGACAGCGCTTTTAACCGCTTAATTCTTTGATCAGTGGTCTTACTATCCTTGTTCTTATCGCTAATTTACTATCTAAGAGATGTATAGCCGGCGGTATTCAGAGCTCATAATACAGGGTTCTGGGCTCCATTGGTTGCTCTATATAATGTATATACACACTACGTGTAGTCTAAATGACGCCTATCCCAGTGATGCAGCGCTTTTAGGGCTTGAACTCAAATATCCCGCGGGAGAGTGCGATTTGATTTTCTTCAGAATTTCGTTCTTTTCTCAGAATTCCTCTTCGTGCGTCCCTTCCCAGCATGCTGGTTGTCTTGCCATATCATTCTGTCCACAATATCGAACAACAACACCTACGGGCCGCTGCGAGCTAGCCAACCCCATGAACTGTTCCCGTCCGCTGACAACAAACCAGACACGTTACGCCCGGAGCCATCTACGCCGTTCTTAACTCTAGCATGCAATGCTGCTTACAGAGGCAATCGAGACCAGAAATTTGGAGTTGATCCACCTATGCGGAAGCCTGGGAGTTTGGACCACTTCAATTATGTCGGGCATTTCCAACCCCCAATGGCTGCTGCGGCGGTGGCCGGAAATCTTGAATAGTATGTTCAAGCCTTTTCATCATCATTCGTCGCCTACCCCCGATGACATGTCTATGGCCTTATTGCGTTCATTAGAGAAGGAGTATGATGCAATTACCAATCGCCCGTCGCAACCGGGCGCTAGTGTGCAGGGATTTGGTTTCGGAGTTGATGGCGTCATGTGGACCTTTTCCTTCATTTCATCCTTCCCTTCTCCTTTTACAACCTCCCTAAGCATTTAGGAGGGTAAGAAACTAGCATTCCAGCGACTCATTTTTTTTTTTTTTTGTCTCGTCAGGTGCCCTCACGTGATATAGAGCACACGTCACACTAATATTACACCCATGAGACTGCGTCCATCGCTAGATGACAAAGATGCTGGAGCAACACGAAAATGTATCATGGGACGCAACGAGTGTCTAAGCCTCAAATGTTACATATACATGTCCCGACTCCGCGAAAGATGCTCATCTTTGTCCATCACTGCACCGAAGCATCAGGGCCATGCGTAGATCCGCTGGGCGCCTCACCCCCCGCCCCGGATCTTCGCCTATCCGTGCACATCATCAGGTTAGGCCTCCCCCACTTCGACCCACTTCTCTACCGGTCCGACCACTTCAATACACAGCTGCTACTTCCACCACTGCACCACCAGAAGTGCAATGATCTCTGACGTCTCGCCTCACGGTGAATGGCAAACTATACCATCCTCGGAGTCGAGCGACAGCCACCGATCCATCGATATGTATTGTGCGGCGCATGGGTAGTTGAATTAGTCGTTCGGACATAGATGCGATTGGCATCCGGTGGCATTTTCATCTGAACAACCGCTTCAACTCCGAATGCCCCTTTCAGTCCAACAGCAATATCGTTTCGCTTTCACTGTGGTAGCACAGATACTGATCATGCTCAGCCTGTCATACGCTGCTGCGCCTTCTGGCGATGGTAGCACGATGATGCAGCTGTCCAAGCAGGATTACGAATACTTTTATATGCGAGTCAGACAACTTGAGGAATCTGCCAGGCTGTCTCGCATCACTACGGTCAGCACGAGCCTCCGTCGCATCTGCACCGCCTTCTTCCTATGATGAGTACTTAGCACAGCTTCTTTTTTTTACTTCGACTGGATAAAATCGGGCCCTGCAAGCATCGCTCTTCGAACTGATATTCCTGGTGGGTCTGGGGCTATCGCGTCACCCATGGGAGTTCTAAAGAGCGAAGCATGCTCATCGTGGCTCAGATGGAGCGGAACATTTTGTACCCGTGACTCCTCCGCAATAAAACTTCATAGCGCAGGATGGGCGTTTTACTTCAACAAAAAAAAATAGAAAATAAAAATGACCGAAAGTCGATAATTTGCCGCCAAAAGGCGGCTGAAGTGGTGTCGTGACGCCGGGGTGCGAGCCCACCGAGAAGGCCGACGTTTTTCTACCGCACGGAATCAATTGCATATCTCACACCCGCCCGCTTGCTGCTGGTTTCCAGAGGGCCTTACCCGCTGCCGAATGCCCCGGCGAAGCGCTCATCCACAGATCGGCAACGGGCTGTGGAGCGGGGCCATGCCTGGACGACCCAATTCCGCCCAGCACTCTCGCGCTATACAGCCCTGCGGGTACCACCGCGGGAACCGCCATCAGCGGGGGGCGGGGGTTCTCTCATACAAACGCCGCAGTATAGGCCAGGATTTGCCCAATCTGTCATGCCGTCAAACGGGAAGTCAAACGCTCACACACTCAGGGCGACGGTTTTTTTTTTTTCTTGACTCGGTGCCCCAGCCATCTTCGCAGAAATATGTGTCTCGGGATACGAGCGTGATAAGAGCTCAGATCCGTGGCGTTCCGGTTAGCGCAGTTTTTGTTCTCTCAGCTGAAACGAGGCAGGAATTAGGCTGAAACGCATAGACGGATGCTAAGGAGAAGGATGCCTATAGCGTGAACATACGCGAAGTGCTGTATACGTGCGAATGACTAGTAGGCCTGGTGCGTATTCTGAGTAGTGCAAACCTCTTAGCTGGCGGTTGCTAAGACTCCTTCTGGACTGGCTCGGGGTTTGCGGTATTTTTTTTGGTGGTGCGAGAGTCGTAAGATGCCGTGTTGTATGGCACCGGAAAGGGTAGATAGTGTTCGGTACTCGAGTCAAGAGCAGGAGTCGATATCACGGCATTCGATTCAGGCAACGAGTAGCGGCGACGAGCCTTGCCCCCGCATTCTTGCTGCACCGTCGCGCGACGGCTCGCGGCACGACCGGCAAGCAGCCGCGGCGGTCCCAAGATATGTCGAGCGCGACTGCAGGCGCTACCTGAGTAGTGCGGTGGCTGCAGGAGGCTCGGAATTTTCCGTTACCGAGAACAGGAAGAACACACACTAATTTGGCTGCGTCGCCAAGGAAGGAGTTCAGCGGGCAGCGGACAATACTTAGCAGCGTAGCTAGACCGTATATCAGAAGGTAGAGAAAGTGACGAGCGTGTGAGAGCGGTGTGTGGCGGAGAGATAACGAGACTGCAAGAAGGTAAGGATGGGCGGAACCTTGACGCGACTCAAACTCCCCAGCACCGCGCCTTCTTTTACAACATAATCGCACGCCAAGTCCATCAACCGTACGAGACTGTGGCTGTGCAGCTTCAAATACTCTCGTATAAGCCCTAGGCCAGAAGCAGAGACCGAATCGGAGGATTTGGTGGCTCAACGATGGTGAAACCGGGCGCCTTCGGTATATCTCCGAGAATTGTTCTATTAGAGTCTCACCTTCCATCCATGGCGTCCGTTGGCCCCGCACACTGAAAAGCGAAGACTACCTGCCTCGGATTGCTGCGCGAGTTGCTGTGATTCGCGCGGAGAAGCTTGCTTTTCGCCCTGCTCATCAAGCGCCGGATCGGCTTGGGCAAGGAGTCGTAAGCGTGTGTGTGGTAGCCATACAACATTTCAAATGGAAATCTTGCAGTAGAAGCAGAAGCGAGCATGTTTGTGCGAGAAGCGGGAAGGATTGGTGGAGAGATAAGGCCGGTTTGCCGCAATGTCACTGTTTTGACGCGCATAATGTTCTTGTCTCCAGCACGCGACAGCCACTCACGCAATGCAGTCGGGTTCGAAAAGAGGCGTGATTGGCCACGAGAGATCTCTTGACTTCGCAAGTACAACGCAGGCAAAAGTCAATATGTACAAGGCTGACCTCGACCGACGAAGCCTTGCAGGACGGTATGCACTGGCGACAGCATTTGAGAATGCGGGAAGCTAGCCGGCTGCGCAAGGCCGTCGCCCCGAAACCTCTGTCGTCTTGAGGGGCGGGCCGAGAAGCCATAACGAGCAAGACGTGCGGAATTTGCGATGGATGGTAGCGACATGCAAGACTAGTAAAGGAGGGACATGGCCGCGTGCAGTAGTACAGAGGACGCGCCTTGCGGCTCTGTGCATCGGTGGCTGAAGCGCGCCGCTGCGCAAGGCGAACCCCACCCGCCTGTCATATTTCTTTTTTTTTTTTTCTTTTTCCCATCTCTCTCGTGCCTCGGTCCAACACTCTGCTCGGGTGGCTGTGGCGGACGGGCGTGTGTCTCTTTTTACGCTGGTAGGGCGGGATAGCGTCAGCATCCCTGCTTCGGATCACGAACCGTTTGGGGAAAAGCAAAAGAGGCGGACGGGGGAGAGAACCGCCCCTCCTGCATCCGCCTGAGATGTTCACGGGAAGCGGCTGGGCGGGCACTGTCATTGCGGCAGCCGCACCCTATTGACGATATTGCTTTTTCTCCAGGCGGGGCGAGCGCGAAAGGGCCAGGAAGTCGACAACGAAACAAGGCATGCGCCGCAAGGGAACAACTGCCTGAAAGAGAGGCCATCGCGCTAGTTCTTCCCCCTTTTAACGAACACGAACTCAAAACTCTACTGGACGGAGCCGATCCTAGCTCGACCGGCAAATTTTGACTTTTGGCGACCGTCTATTGTTGTGTTGCGTGCCCCAGCCCGAGGCGATCGAGAACTCTGGATTCCTCCTCTGCGCTCTTCTATCTGCGACAATGAGTCCCGCGCCCCCCACCCAGCCACATCTCCGCGGAACTCCGGCGCGAGCGGCCCGCTCTCTATGTCACCCAAGCATTCCAATGACACCGACGACATCAAAGCAGTAAGGGTCTGTATGTGACCTCATGTGGAACGAGGTGCGAAAAAAGAAAAAAAAAAAAAAAAAGGAAACCAAGCCAACATATGCTTTTCACATAGCATTCGTAGTGGTAAGCATATATAGACACGGCTTGCTATGAAGCTTTCATGATGGGTGCTTGCGGCAGCGAGCGTAACGCGGGAAGTATGCTGGTTGTCTAAGCATGTTCATTAACCTTCCCGCTGAGTTTGGCGAGTGACGTGTAGCTTGATTAGACTGTGCTCGTACACGCTACGGCGTCTCAAATCTGCAACGGGGGGACTTCGTTCTTGTCTTGGTGCATGCCAACCGATAAGAAATGATGCTTTTATGATAATTATGTCTGCAGGTGCCGAGCGCACGCTGTGTCCTAAGGAATACAGCCAATATCTACAGGGGGTATAAGCGAAGCCGTCTATAAGTCGTTAGTAGAATACATGCATGAGATAATCCAAACGCCATCAGCCGTAACATCTAGGTCCTAGACCCGTCCGAGTCGACGAAGAAGCCCCTCTCGCTGTGCGTCAGGCTGTGGGACCTTGAGTGATCGTCCAGAGGAGGCGATGTGGGTGCCTCATCTGACCGTGTCCTCTGCTGGGTGACCACGGTCACGACCTTGATACCGTCTTCGCTTCGCCTTGACCTGTCCGAGTCGTCGGTCACAATGGCCCCCTTCTCGATATTGGTCCTGACCGCTCCGATTGTGCCATCCCGCCGAGTCATTTCCAAACGGACTGTCCCTTCGCTCCTCTCTGGATCGTGTGCGCTTTGGGCACTTGGAAGGGCGTGGTGGCTCTTGCTCTGGCCATAGCAAGAAAGCCCGGTTCGGCTGCGGTGACGCGAGGTAGATCGGGTGGAAGCGAGCAGACGCGGGAAGATGCGGTTGAGCACGGCCTTGAAGGTAGGAAGCGAAGCACAGATGATGGCGGTGTTGATCTCGACGGCCGACCAAAGAGCAGCACCGACATTGTCATAGGTGATGTCGTGCGAGTAGGACACATTGTAAATGGACTGGAGGCGCAGCATGGACGTGACCGAGGCACTACACGCATTGTCAGTGACGGGTTGGCCGAAGAAGACGTGCGACATACAATGTTCCGAGCGCAAAAATGCCCATCAGAGCAATCTTCTGCCTCCGCGGGAGATTGAGACTGTTGATGACCGGCATCGGAAGGACTACAATGACGAGATCGAAGGCGATGTTGACGGAAGCGTGGGAGAACCACATGGCACCAAAGTCGACGCAGTGACCGCCCTCGATGGATTTGTCCCAGAAGTAGGGGATGGGGGTGCAATCGAACACACTGATGATGACCGTTTCGAGCGTGAACATTGTGTTGAGGACCAGGACTATGCGGCAAGCCGTCTGCATCTTTTTGGTTGCAAAGATTCGGATGTATTGCAGCAGGATGGAGATCTTCACAAGGCCGACAGCGCCGTTGTAGAATATGACGCTCACATAGAGATACTAAGAGGGAGCTTAGCAGGAGCTTGACGTGGGAAGGCCCGACTTGACGCACCTTTGACAGATCCATTTGCTCCCATGCAGGCACTTCCCAGACGTGCTTTCCGAGCCCATGATGCACCTCTGCAGAAATTAGTTGACGATAGGGCAACGGAGAGGGCAATGATAGCAGACGCACGCAAGATCATCATTGAGGACATGACAATTGTGAAGGCCTGGCAAAGGAGTCAATTGCTTGGGCCCAACGAGTGGCGGAAATCACACAGTACCATCGCGGCGATGATGAACCAGTCATCTGGGCCAAAGTTACTGACTACGCAGGTCCGAATGGCCAGGCGGGAGGTGAGGATGACGAAGGCCAGGACCGTCATGGTAATGACGGTGGCGGCGAAGCGGGCGCCAGTAGCGGAGGGAGCCATGGCGGGCTACAGTGGAGACGCCGTTTGGAGAGACAGTAGTGGGTGTTGCTGGATGGAGAGGTGCCGAGGGGAGCAAAGAGAGCTAAGAGGAGGGCGGCGGGGGCCATTATCAACAGTTTCGCGGAATGAGCAGTAAAGCTTAAGCGGCGTTGATCCTCACGGGGGCTCCAATGCTGTGGAGAGGGCCTAGAGGACAGGGCCACATCTCGACCTTGCCCATTGGGGAACAGGGCGAGGGCGGTGGTTGTAAGCGACCCCGGGTTCCTGCGCTCGCGCGGGACCAGGGATGTGGACTCGGGCGTCACGGCTCGGGCTTGGTGGCTGTTTCGCGTTAAGAGACGGGCACGAGAGTCCCTGGATTCGCACGATCGTCGGGTGTCAGATTGTGCTCGGCATAATCCAGTCCCACGACCCACGTGGATCGGCATCGATAGTCGGTGGCTGATCGCACGCATAAGGACGAACACTGCTGTGTTGGGTATAAGGACGGCCGGGCTGCTGCTGGATTGCGCAGGCGACTAGGCTGCTGGGGCCCGCGGGCGCGAGGTCGCCCCAGACGAAGTGACCTTGCGCGCGGCCAGCGGCCGGTCCGGGCGGGCGAGGTCAGGATTGAGGGGTCGCGAAGGGCAGAGGGATTCGTGCCTGAGAGCGTCCGGCGGCGGTGACAGGCTGGGAGGATGAGACGGCGGGCTGAGGCGTGGGCGAGTCACGGACCCGGGCGAACGGTATCGCGGGACGGAACGGTGCAAGTCCGGATAGCAATCAACGAAGCAATTTGTGGTGGGCGAGGTCGAGAAGCGGCAGCCGGTGTCGGAGAGCTGAGGGCGCAGTGGTTCGGGGGGCCGGGGCAGGCAGGCCTCCGGCCGCCCTCTCATCGCCCTCACTGTCGCCCTCGTCTCTGCCGATGCTGCCCCCCCAGATCCGCCGCCCGCCTCATGATGGCCGCTGAGGATGGCACGGTTTCGAAGTCCCGGTTGGGCTCGCTTGTCGCGTGAGTCCGGGCGCGGTGGTCAGTGGTGAGCTTAAACTGAACCCGGAGATTTGCATTCCGCCTCTACTCCGCCCGCAGCTGCGTCAGCCTGACTCTTGCTTGCCACTCCACCTGCCTGCCGCTCAAGGCTCTGGCGCCACCCTTTTCTTCTCCCCTCTCTGCGCCCCTCCTGCGCCGCGCTATATCCCAGTGCGCCCCACCCGTTCGCACTGCATTTCTGCTCGCTGATCGGCTTCGCCCCGGCACGATCGAGAGGCCGCGTCCGCTTCTCCCCAACCATTGCATACCGTCACTTCCCCACGCCTGTGCGCTTCCGGTGATAGGACATGGTCATGTTCTTCCGCTGCACTCGATAGTGCGCCTTCTGATTTCCAGCTGTTGAGTCGCCAGGCCAATGGGATATCTTTCGGGGCAGCCATGGCGGCCAACGCCTCAGCACATGCAGCGCGACGACGCCGCCTTTCCTCCTGCGCCTGCCGATCTCCGGTCCCCACAAAATACGCCATCCTTCAGCAAGCCCTCCGGCCTTCCGAAGTGCAGCCCTAAGCTTTCACAGCTGCCCTGTACGGACCCAAAAGATGTGCACTCGGCCGATCATGTACACCGCTGTGACACTTGCCGTCTTCGGCACAGATTACTATCGATGGCCTCTGCGTCCCTCATGAAAACTTTGTTCCTCCATCGACATCCCCTATCATGCGCATTAATCACACTGCTGCATCGAGTCGATCGAATCGTTTCGGAACGACTAACGCCCTGCTACTAAGACGTTGCTATTGCACCCAGCAACAGCCCGAGCTTCTGCGACCGTCGTGAGTTGGAATCGACAAGTGGGGTCTTGCCCACTGTGTGCACGCAAAAGACGCACGTCAGTGTTTCACTCCCGTCCGTGTCTCGCTACCATCAGGATCTTCGGGGCAATCCTTCCGAAGAGGGTGAAGAATGTGCAGCCACTGCCCTCCTCCTCCAGTTGTAATCCGCAGAGCCCCTTCACCAGTCCTCGCTCGCGACTTTTCTGCTGCGAGAGTAGCTGGGCGTGCATGCAGGGCCGGGCCTCATTACAGTACGTTGCTCCTATCAGCATTGCTTGTCTGAGCTGCCCACCCACGACGTCAGGAGTATCTCCTTCAGCGCCACGCGTCAACAATCCTTTCAGCACTCACGCGTCACGAATGACAGTCGATACTGCTGTGTCGCTGCGTTTATTGGGTCGGCGTCGCCGTGGTACGATGCGTTACTCCCCAATGCGTTTCGGAGGCGCCGCGTCGTGCCTGGCAGGTCGGCCAATCACGACGGTCAGTGGCAACAATGCTTGGTGGCGTGGAAACAGTCATCAAAGACACGAATCCCCCACTTACTGCCTGGACTCGCTAAAGAGAACATATGCGGCCACGGAA
This sequence comes from Macrophomina phaseolina, assembly GCA_020875535.1. NCBI lineage: Eukaryota > Fungi > Ascomycota > Dothideomycetes > Botryosphaeriales > Botryosphaeriaceae > Macrophomina > Macrophomina phaseolina. The sequence continues at coordinate 3,160,887 of JAEQDS010000069.1, read as the reverse complement.
TCTGTTACGTGAGTACAACGCGGGCGTGGCGCATTTAGCCGTATAGGTCGGCGAGTCGGCTACGATTCCATCAATCAGAGAGGCTGAAAAGTGCGCTGTTTCGACCTAGTATCCGCCTTACCATTGGGCTGGCGAGCCCCATTGCAATATATTCTGAACAAGGTAGCTCCATCGTCCGCGCCCCCTGCTTTTCACAGGCGCTCCCCCACCAACCATTCCAAGCAGGCGAAGGATTCTTCAATGAATTGGCCTCACGGATCTAATCCAGCTTCGGTCCGGCTACCGTTCCCGCGGCCGACACCCCAACGACAAATCGCACGGCCCGAAAATGATATAGGCAGGGGGCAACTTAACGCCTTTGCCTGAACCGGTAACTTACCTGCTAGTTCCCCCCGCCAGACTTCTACCGGCCCGTCGGCAGCGACCAACCCAAATTGCAGCACGCTGTTGTGCTCGTCCATTTCTACGTATCTCATAATCGACGAGTGCGAGATGCTCTTTTTCCCAGACGATCGTCCGCTCCACGATCGATTTTCTTACAATCTGTGCTGTCGGCTCTCATCCGGCGGATCACCGTCGCTGCAAGCAAGCGGTGATCTACAGCCTCTTGAATTTATGTGCCTGGTGTTATCTGTATGGTTCTAGCGCTTCGTGAGGTTGGTATCAAATATACAAGTATCAAAAGGTAATTCCAAGCTCACGCGGGCGATTTACGCAGTTTTCCGGACCATCTTATTCTAGATTTATTGATTTTATTCACGATTGGACAAGTGCTTCAACCCCCCAATATTATGTCAGGCTGCAGGGCCTTTGGTATCGCTCGTTTACACATTAGATAGTTATGAATTGGCTTTAGATGCTTCTTCTCCGCACACCATCACAACAGTAGGTGTTTCTTTGTCTTTCATACTGTCCAATACTACCCGACACGCGCACAAAATCTGCATCCTTTTCCCGTGCGGAAATTATTGCCCTGGATTGCTTCACCATCACGCCCCCGATGCGCCAATCATCTACATGGATTCGATGCACGCCATAGTAGCTTGTGCGGCTCCCGGCTGCGCTACGCACGTTCCTGGGTCTGCATCACACACTCTTGCTCCCAACTATCGAATCACTCCTGCACGCTAAATGCACCCCACCATTTGGGTCTCTTCATGTGGCAAGATGCGTTGGATTGATATCTGGTGCAACCCGGGCAACCTCGTCTTGGACTGCGCCCCACTCTTGCATAGCCTCCCCTTTTCTGGCACCCACTATTGCGCGCTCGTTGATGCCTCAGAGATGCCTGACGTCCCGCTTAAATATCCGTCCAGCCGCAGACCTCCTAGTGAGTCGTCATACCTATCCTTCCCCTGTAGCATCTGGGGCGCGCGCAGCCTTGGTCGGCTGCTTGTATCCCCTTGCCAGCCGCGACGCGCCTACCCGGCGCATCACACTGCACTTGCTAACACACAAACTTACACAGTACCCGCCACTCATACCTCCAAATTTCCCACCACCCCGTCATTTCTGGCAGTCAGGAGAGAAAAGGGGATCGCTTCCTGAAACTGCGCCGGACTAAGCCGTTCGCTTACTCTTTTCTCCTCCTCGAGCCCCTCCAGCCGAGCTACGCGACCAGTTCTTCAACTTGAGGCCGGCCAAGAACGGCTCGGCTGAAGGTAACCGGATCTGACCAGCTCGCCCCGCCCGTGAAGCGGGCCACAGCGGTTCATTGTGTCTCAGATGCGCATCGACAGGCGGGGCCGGCGTGGCTGTGCTTGGCTGGCTGGATAGATGATGTAGAGGTAGGAGTGGTGCCGAGATTGATGGGAAATGTCTTTTTTTTTTTTTTTTTTTTTACTCAAGCCTTCGGGGTAAGCAAAATTGGTTAGAGATAGCAATAGAAGTGTAGAGACATAGAAAGCTTGAGAGCTCAATTTGATGGAGCAATGCTGCTTTTGCTGAATGCCACACTCCCATTAATTATTCCTTTTTTCCTTCCATCTTTATCTCCTACCGAAGGGTGCAGGTGACTAGAGTGTTGAGGCCTTGAATTACCAGTTTTTTTTTTTTTTTTTTTTTTTTGTGAACAGTAATATCCATGGATCTCGTCACGCTGGTGCGATTTGAGAGCCCGCACCAGACGCGCTGTCAGACTCCTTGTTCGAGCCCTAGGCATACCAGAATTTTCGGCCACTTCAGTAGCAATTATCAAGTGGCCATCGCCAACTCCATTCCCTTCTTCCCGCATCCGTTGCAGACGTCTGTAGCACCCAAGATACCTAGACGGTGCGCGTCGCACGGCTCGTTGAAACCATGCGTAGTCCTCAGGAACGACTGGTACAGGGAAGTTAGACTATGGGGATCGATAGTATGGCCATTAGCATCCTGACTCTCGTATCCGAATAAGGGTTTATTGTAATGCGTGCGATACTCCTCGATGGTCAGTGGCCTATCCACCAAGGACCGCGCCATGTTGGGTCCACCATAGCGACTCCGCAGGAACCCCTGGTGGTAGAAGTGGTTCCAGCTGTACGCCTGTGGAAAACTTTTCCTAGTGGGATAGGAGGCATATTCTGCGAAGTATTCGACGCTGCCAACACCCCAATGTGCGCGCAGAACTCGGAGGTTGCTCTGAGCCCGGGGTTCCTTCCTCAGGGCTCCTCCCAACTCCTCGAGCATCCGCTCAGTCATAAACGGCTCGAAGTAGTTCAGGACAGTCTGGACCAGGGGAAGGTCAATGAGTTTGCCCAGGATTCTCCACGCTCCCCTCTCGGTCCACTGGCCCCTCGTGGTGGAGAACTGGGTCCGAGGCTGGATTGGAGCATCTTCTCTCTCATCGCCGTCTGCGCCCTCTGCCGCTCCAGCCAGATCCACCTCTTCGCGTTCGTCGGAGTTGCCACGGCGTGGCGCAGGATTATCCTGGCTCACCGTCGACTGCACATTCTTGAGCTCACCCTGCAGTTCATCCAGCCGCTGCCTCTTGATTTTCCTCGCTGCCTCCACCTCCGCGACCCTCTTTAGGACGTTGATCTCACGCTCAATGAGCCCAATCTTCCTCCCGAACTGCTCGTCCTCGTTCTCCGCTCGCTTTGCCCGCTGCTCTGCCGCCTCGATCCTTCGGAGCTGCGCAGCAGATTCGATGTCCATTGACGTTCTTTTGTCCGTATTAGCGCGTGTGTTCTTCAGACTCACTCACCACTTACTGCTCGGTAGCGTCGGCCGCTTCACCTCGCGATTCTGCGTCCAGAGCGCGGTTTGCTCGCTGGTCAGGCATGGTGGATGCCTCTCACCTCCACCAAAAAGAGTTAGCCGGTCGGAGCGACGACGATAACGGCGACGAGGGTAAAAGAAGTTGTTTGGGGGGGCACGATAGGGTGTGATCATGTGGTGAGGCGTAGCGAACACGGCCGGTTCATACTTACAGGTAGCGCTGGAGGACACGAGCCTTGAAGAAGGAAAGGCCGCTGGATAGTTTTGTTCAAGCCAACACAGGTTCCTGAGTGGAGGATGAACGGAGCTGTAGAGTAGAGGTAGAGGAAGAGTGATGGGACGGCTTATAAAGCAGAGAAGGCCGGGGAAGCTGATATGAAATCATCTGTTACCGCAGGTCTCACTTTGAGCGTTTATCCTTTAGTGAGAAGACTTGAACCTTCTACTTCGATGGCTGCACGTCGCACAGCCCAGCGGCCACCACAGCTAGCTCTTGCTTAGGAAGTTGTAGAATCAAAGCCGTGCAAGCTCACGCGATCAATCTGGAAGAGAAATCACACTATAGGTTGCGCATGGTAACAGATGGGCCTAAAGTAGAGGTAACTGAAGTAGCAGGGCAGATTAATGAAGCAGTGCGTTCGCTTGTGAAGGCTCATGTAAACGAATACTGCTGGTCAAAAGTCCGGAAAGGTATCCTTCGGCGCAGTCATACTGCTTTGGAGAAACCCCGGGCACTTTCCATAAAGCTCCCTTTCTCGTCCGCTATGTACTATTGGAGGAATTGGAGCTTCGATTCCCAGTCAGCCCTTGAACGCCAGTAGCCATTGGGATGGTCAAATAATTCCGATTTACCTCCCCACATCTCCGCGCCCATCAGAATCCGACCCATGGCTCCTGAGAATTCGACTGTCTCTCCCCACCCGCGTCTATTTTCTTTGTCACTCCGCAGTTTGTGGCAATCGAGGCGTCTCAATTCAGGCGCCTCAGCTTCCGGAAGTCACACCCACGGTAGACCACAGCCATTGCAGCGGTCATTCTCACCCAGCACTCCCAGCCTGTGCGAGTCGCAGGGGAAGTTTACAGCGTGGTCGGCCCGCAAGAAGACCAGATACAAGCCGCTCAATGTCGGAGTGTCAGCGTTACTGCCGTCCGGATGGCGGCGCTCGTACCCAAAGAGCGGCTCAGAGGACCTCGTCTTATACTCCTCGCTGCTTTAGCAGGTACCCCTGATGAGAGTAAGTGTTCCATGAGAATGACGTCCGAGTACTACGCTCCTGGTTGTATTCCTCGCGCTGGGCGAAATAGTCGCGCAGTAGACCACCCCACATCTCGCGCGGCCGGCCGAGGTTGCTGCGGGCGGGGATGTCAGCGTCGAGGACCTTAGCGAGCTCGCTGATCATCTCTTGCGTCAGGAAGGACTCAAAGTAGTTCAGAGTGGTGTGGGCGAGCGGGTTTTCGCGGATGTGTCCTTTCAGGACCTTCCTCGCATACTGCTCGCTCCATTCACCCCTCTTCCCTGATTCGGCCTGCACCATCGCTGGAGCTGGGGTGACGGCGACGGTTGCGGATCCGCTCACGGCTGATGGTGCGGGTGATGTGGGTCCGGGCTGGCTTCTCGCCGTCGTGGATGGCGTTATCGCGGGCTCCGTCTCTCAGACTCCACAGTTCGTTCCTCAGGGCATGTAGGGTCTTCGTCTTCTCTTCATTCAGCGTCCGGAGGCGTTTGAGCTTTGCAAAGAGCTCACGATCCTTCTGAATTTCTGAGATCTCCTTCTGTAGTCGGCTGATCTCTCGCTCTTTTTCCTGTATCCGCTTTTCTTCTTCCTGTATCTGCTTCTGCGCCGCTTGGCGTCTCCGCTTCCGTGCAGCTAGGCCGTTACTCTCTGCCGTAGGTATGGTGGATTCGGCGCTGCACCGTGATCTTAGTTTCAGTCACTTCAAGAGTCCGTTTTCTCTGCGATCACTTACCGCTCAGGGCTCAGGGCTGTCCAGTCTCGCTGGGCCCCTGCTGCATAGCTCTCCGCTTGTGGTTCGACCATGGTGTCAGACAGGTGTCTGAATTGAGTGAAGTTAGCAAAAGAATATTCTTTGAGGTGAGCTCTGGAGGCGCAAATCGCTTGTCGGGTCTTACTTGCAAGAGCTTACTGTGCAAAGAACCAAGCCGGGTGATATTGAATGTAAGGCGTGAAGAACAGTGGTCGGTCTTGGGATGAGGTTGCGGGAGTATTTGTTGGGCGAGCACGAAAAAGTCCTTGCCGCTCTGTGCAGGCGTGTCCGCTGTGAATGCTTGAGGCCCTACTTCTAGAATAGATAGCACTGGTCCTTTCACCCTGATAGCAACCTGACTTCACCGGCCAATGACTAAATACTCACGGCTAGCTTCCACCTCTTAAGCTCAGGCACGGAAAGCGGAGGTGAAAGTGAAGATGGCAGGCGAGGATGACGGTCAGTCGCAATAATCAGGTGGGAGGTAGGGGCCCTGCTAAAGCATAGTGAGCAAGTAGAGCAGTGATGAAAGTTGCTGTCGTAGGGCGAGAAAAGAAGGCTCTAGAATGCTGCTCCCTCACTTCAATTGACATGTATAGAAGTGACCTCTAAGAGGGAATACCCAAAACACCTCCATCCTGCGAAGCCCCAGCTACGCATCCCTACACGACAGCCCCCAGTCTTCAGACGGCCTGCAGGCAATCCTTGCGTTGCCCGCCAGTGTGGTCTCCTTGCCCTTATCGCGCACATGATTGTACGTGATCCACACCGCCGCTTGCCCAAGCGGAGTTGGGTTGTTGTTGTCGCAAATCAAGTTCCTCTGGTTCCACCACCCGGCGCCGAGGTCCAATTCTTTCCTCCGGTTCTGAAGAGCCCACGTGATATCGCCGTGCTTGACCTTATTGCCTCGAGGCGGGCTGGTGCAGATTATGTCATAGGCGCTGCGCGTGGCGCCAATTGCTTGAGGCTCCGCTGCGGGCGCCGCTGTAGCGGCAGTGGCGGCGGCCAAAAGGAGAATAAATGGCTTCATGTCCTATGCGTGGGTCAGTCAGGCACATGAGAGGGATGTTGGGTATGCTACTGATTCCGGAGTTAAGCAAATGCAGTGTACCGCCAATAAAGTAGACGAACTGTTTTGATTTCGTCTCCGGTGCGAAATCCCATTCTTATAGAACTTCTAGGCTTCTGAAGCCAAGAATGGTGGCGTTTACAGAGTGTCGTGCCGGACGCACGCGTCATTAGCTCGGTCGGGTTCTCTTCCGCTATTGCGCCGATGCTGCCAGAACGACATGAATAGGGGTTGACTATAAAAGTTTTAGAACGACAAGAACATGCGTAAGCAGGAGGAGAATTCGCGTGGAGACGATTACAGTTGCCTGGAAAATCTAGTGACACTCATTTCTAGACAAATGCCTTACACCCAACGTCCACGTGTGGCTGCCTTGCCGGCTTTCGCAGTCGTTTTGGAATCTGCGTTATACGAGGCTACCATGCTAAGGGGAGCCAGATGAAAAGTTAATTTGTTGTTCTCCTATAGGTCTGTGAGGCGCTAAACGTTGTTGGGGGAGTTTGCAATAGCCACTAAGCTATTCTCGGATGTGTCAAAATTGCACTACCGTATCCATTCGGCGATGCTCTTCACTCTCCCCACTCCGACTCTACGTAGTGACGGTATACGCCATCCTTTCTATTCTATGCCTCGCTCAGGCTCCATTTGATCCAAGAGCATCTTTCCCGAGAACTGTAGGAGGAGCGGCGCCAAGGTCCTTAAAAGCGCCTTTTGTCGTACTGCCAAGCCAAGCATGATTTTGAAAAGAGCTGTCGATCATCTCCAGCGTCCTTCCCCTCGTCTCTGGCATCATGAGGTAGCTTGCCGCCACCGTCGACAGCGTGCATTCGCCGAAGAAGAAATGCGCTCCAAAAGAGGACGAAGCCAGAAACGCCGGCGTCGGTAGCGCAACGACAAAGTTCGCACGCCGCTCAACCTCGTTAGCACCAAGCCCATGCTTCCACGGACCTCCGAGAAATAAAGACTACACTCTCACAATGCGCCAAAGTTGACGCCCTGGCCCTCGTCCGCTGTGGCTGTGTCTTGGGCGCACATGCCCTCAGTGCAATTGCCCAGCTGGCACTGAACGTGATGCTCATCGACGCATATAGAGACCCGATCAGCACCACACGCGAAGCCAGCGCCACCCCGCCTTCGACGACAGACTTTCGCCGGCTCCACTTGTGGGAGAGGAGGGTAGTCGGGATCTTGGCGCCCAGAATGGCCAGGGCGGAGACAAGGAGAGACGCCGCATCCGAGATAGGCTTGCTCGTGGGAAGAGTAAAAGGCGCGTAATGCCTACACCCTCCATTAGCATTCTGCAATTGCCGCCCACCCTCAGAAGGAAGAGGGCAGCGGGAGGGGTACGGCAAGAAAAGAGAAAGGAAGAAACGCCTACAAGACGCCACCATTTCGCACGAAACTGCGGCATAGCCATCAAAAGACACCCAGCGCCGTCTTCGCCCTCACCCCGCTCGCCACCGTCAGCCTCGCATCCCCAACCGCCGTCGCCCCGCCCGAAAGTTGTCGCATTGCGTTAGCCCAATCCGCCATTGAGTCACTTCGAAAAAAGGGCGAATGAAAATACCTAGGACGATTATTCAGCTTCTGCGATAATCCGTGCTTGTGCAGCGGTGCAGACGGCAGGCAGGCTGTCAAGGCTGCTGGCAGGTGTACAACTCAATCATAACGCCATGCATCTTTTTGGGCTGCCTGTGCTCTCATATTCTTCTTCCATCACAGGCGCCGTTCGAAGCCCCGCAGCCGCTAACAACGCTTTGTCGGATTACAGACACTGTGGAGGGGAGACATAGCCCGCGCGGGTTGCCAAATGCCTTCGGCCATGGCGGTAATGGGTGAGCATTCCAGATAATTGAAAGCCTTCTGCATCCGCGTCAGTCCCCCCCGTCTTGAAGCTGTCAGGAGCTGCGTCTGTCTAACGCCGTTATGTCGTGCCGCGAGCACTCATTGTCCGCCCGAGGCATGGTGTCGCGTGCGAAATCGACTCTGGTCTCGATGCTAGGCACAATGGTTCTGGTAAGCAGAGAGCGTGGGCCTGTGCCGCGGCGAACTAGTAGATCAGTCGCAGAAGTGTAGGTTCCATCCTGGCGAAGTGCCGCACAGGATGCAAGTGCCGCTGCAAGCCCTCGACCCGAGCGGGGGATCTGCTCCTCCTTGCCCGCACGCCCTCGCAACGAGGCAAAACGCCGTCGTCCCACCCCGGACAGGAAATTTACCCGTGCGCGCTGCAGTGTCAGCCTACGCCCGACACGAGTCCGCTGCAAGAAGATGCTGACGGCTTACAACACGTGAGGGTGCTTATATCTAGCAGCTCCGTCTTCCCAGCCGAGGAGATTAGGCTGCTTCAAGTCGTACGGCCGGTCCGATGCATCCAATTACCATGCTATCCTCGCCCACAAGGCCGCTCGCCCAGCTCAGCAGTCAACATTCCAGAGCGGCCTTCCGCCCCAGCTGCCGCTTCGCAGCAACTCGCCGCTGTCTCGCCGCAGCCACGGGCAGGGTACACACATTGAACACTGGAGCGAAGATCCCCGCCATCGGCTTCGGCACATTCCAGGACAAAGACGCCCAGGAGGCAGCAGTCACCACCGCCCTGCAAACGGGATATCGCCACATCGACACGGCGAGAGTGTACGGCCGGCCTCTCTCCAAGATCCTTCGCCATCTCACTTGACATTTCCCCCAGATACGACACCGAAATCCCGATTGGCAAAGCCATCAAGGCCAGCGGCGTTGCCCGCGGAGAAATCTTCCTGACGACGAAGCTATGGTGCAACTCCCACCACCCGGACGACGTCGAACCGGCGCTCGACGCCTCACTCCGGGACCTGGACACGCCGTACGTCGATCTGTACCTGATGCACTACCCCTGCACCTTTGCGCGCGGCGAAGAGCGGTTCCCGAAGGGCGACGATGGCAAGATTATCATGGGCGAGACGACGTACGTCGACACGTGGAGGGCCATGGAGAAGCTTCTGAAGACCGGAAAGGCAAAGGCCATCGGCGTTTCGAATTTCAGCAAAGGGGAGATCGAGACATTGCTCCGCGAAGGGAGCGTAGTGAGTTTTTTTTTTTTATTTTTTTTTGATGTTTTTTGTTATTTTTTAGCGCCCTGAAGCCGAAACCCCCGAACCCCTTCCATGCTGATTTTTCCCGTGCAGGTCCCGGCTGCTCACCAGATGGAAGGCCACCCGTATCTCCAACAAAAGGGCTTCAACGCCTGGCTCAAGTCGAAGGGGATCCACGTTATCCAGTTCAGTCCGCTCGGCAACATGAATTCGTTCTACAGGGAGGTTCTGTGGAGCAAGACGCAATCGCGCATGGACCCCATCACCGAACATCCGATTCTGAAGGCGCTTGCTGAAAAGTACCAGAAGACGCCCGTGCAGGTGGCGCTGGCGTGGGGCGTCAACTGCGGCCGCTCCGTTATTCCCAAAAGCGTCATTGACTGGCAGATCAAGCAGAATCTGGAGTCGGACTTCGTTATTGAGGAGGCTGATATGAAGGAAATTGAAGAGATGGACTTGAAGGCCAGGTTCAATGTCCCCAGTGCGTATTACCGATGGCCGCTTTACCAGGATCTGGAGGGTGTGTAAATATCCGACGCCGCAGACCAGAATCCGATGCCGATGGATCAAATATATCCAGCAGCATCGCGGACCACTGCTGCTCTGTGTTGGATGCCAGGTCACTTGTCTTTTCCGTGGCGGATCGAGGAATTCGTTTGGACGCTAGTGTCGACGGAAGACTAATATCAAAATCCACATGATGGCTTCCAGTCCCTATACACCCTGATCCTTGCCTTGAAATATTCACAATTCACGCCTTGTGCAGATCCTCAAGAATCTTCTTGATAGCCAACAGCGTACACTGCAGCATGAGAGCGCAGCGCGCCAACTACTGCAGATCGGCCAAGGAACCACCACAACTAGTCGTGTAACACTTAAAGCCAACGCAATTCTCTTCGTTCGATCTCTTCATACTCCAACCATATTTACCACGGATCTGGGCGCTGACCATGTAGCATGTCAGACAGGGTCTTGGCGACTAGCAAGTACAGCCGGAAGCACGATAAAAGACAACCGCCTTAATGTCTATAGCGAAAGATCCAAAAAAAAAAAAAAAATATTATCCTTGGTGAGCCTTCAGGATTAATGTTAACGACATTATATACGGCCTTTTGCTTGAATATAATACTGTGACTACTGGATGGTAACAGGGAGTTCAGTGGATAGCACAAGAGGTTCTTAAATAGACATCATACGAACAGATAGCTCAATTTCATACGAGACAATAAGCAGGCTATACGCCTCAAGAATCGCCTGGGACCGCTGCGCCTTGTCTTGTAGGAACGAAGAATGAAAGAAGTTCGAGGAGTGTCTGACGCCGAGAGACCGGAGGGGGTGGAGGTTCGGACTTGAGCCGGCCATGTCGAGGAGGCTCTTGGTTTTTGTGCCTTGGTTAGGAACGCCAAAGAAGACGATGCCCTTGAGAGAACGGAGGGTCGATTTTAAGGCATCTGCGACGGCTCAGATGTTTGGATCAGAGCCTCATGGAGACATATAAGTCTTTCGGAAGAAATTTAGTGGGGAAATGGGCGGGGGGCAATACCTGTTTGACCACAATGCCGCGGAAGCTGTGTGTCATCAGCAGGGCGGTCCAAGTAGATGCGCCGGGTTGAGATCGCATCGCGTGCAAAGCGTGGCAAAAAAAAAAAAAAAAAAAGCTGTAACAACTTCACAGCAATTGAACGGAAATGATACCGTGGTGGCGGTCGGTTTCTCGTGGCGTTTGTGGATTATTGTATGCGCTGCGTGTGGTTCATGCCTTTTGTAAAGGAAAGGCCCCTGGCGGTGTATGCCAGTGTTCGTGGATCATTCATCAGCCAGCCACGGGGCTCAGCATGTACTGTTTGGATGAAACGCTAGTAGACGTGAGGTATATGTTGGGAAGGGCCGTGCCAATTCCGCATAGCCATTCTTGGGCTATTGGAAGTTGTTTCTGCCTCGACAACGAGCCGATCTGGCCACACGCGCCCGATCAGATTCCTGAACCCGCCAGAAAACCCACGCCCATCAATCGCCAAAGCCTTGGCCAGAGAAACTTCAATTCTCTCCGCGACCCTCACCCCACCGCCTTCCTCTGCCCGGTAACAACCCACGCCTCCCCCACCCTCCGCTCCACCCTCCTCAACGCCTGAAACTTCCTCTCTAGCCATTCCTCCACCGTGATCCCTTCCCCCTCCCCCTCCACCAACAGCCCCCTCATCACCGTTCCCCCCTCGGGCCTTTGCAACCACGCCCAACTCCACCTCTCCCGCATACCCGGCCCGTCCTCCCCTGCCGGCACGACCCTATGCACGCAACTCCTCAAAACTCCCATACTTAGCGCCTCCAGGGCATCCCCCACATTCACGACCGCGCACCCGTCCCGCGGCGGAACCCACTCCCACGCGCCGGTGTCGGGACGCTGGCGCTGCAGACCGGCGCTGGCGGCGAAGAGGACGGTGAGGGTGCCAAGGTCGGTGTGGGGGGCGTTCGGCGCACCGCGCTCATGGGAGGGTTGGGCGTGGTACTTGAGAAGGCGGAGGAGGTCCGGGGAAGGGCGGGTGAGGGTGCGGTGGTGTCGATGGAAGGCGTTGGCGACGCGAGCAAGGCGGGGGGAGGCTGAGAGGGTGGTGAGGAGGGTGGTGGTAATGGTGGCGAGGGTGTGGGCGAGGGAACGGAGGAGGGGTAGGTGCGTCGTTATAGGGGGAGGGTGCAGGTGGCGGGCAGCGGCGGGTGTGAGGGCGAGGATGGTATCTTTGGCGATCTGTCGGGGGAGGAAGTGGTTAGGTGGGAATCCTGGGGGCAAGTGGGTGGAGAGAAGGGACGTACAGCGTAGCTCTCGAAGCCGTCTTTGTTGCCACGGAGGCCTGATGCTGGTTAGTGCGAGGGGAGATGGGTTGGGATGGACCGTGGAGTACCTCCAAAGTTGCGACCGACGGGTTTGTACCTACGGATCGATTAGTCGAGATTCTAGAGAGCTGGCGGAGGAATTGGACGAACCCATTCACCTTCGTGCTTCCGAAGAGGTCGATATCGTACTTCATCTTCTCCTCTGTCGGGAGATCAAAGAGTTGCTTCGCAAGGTGATAGATGGATGCTGAGTTCTGGAGGAGTTGGCTGTCACTGCCGTCCAAGTGTTTGAGATTGAGGTAGAAGATACCATCTTCCCGGCAAGCCTCGAGGAGTTTAGCCGCCTCCGTTTGGTTCCCGTCCTTGATGAGGTCGAAAGAGACTTCATGGACACCAGCAATCGCATAGGATTCGTTCAATCCGGCAGGAGGAGACATGAGGCCCTTATGGTCCTCATGTCGCAGACATAGTTTTTCGGTACTTGGCTGCCGTCGGTGCTCGTCCGGTGAAGGAGCAGTGTAAATCAGTGTCCCTGCTGTCATGATGAGTTCAGTGTATGAAAGAATGATGTTAAGGGGGCTGCTAGTCAAAGGAAGAAATGGACCAATGCATCCATTGACCGTTTTATACGAAGACGGAGCCACTCTACCAGCAACAGCCGGGTGCCTTTTCTTCTTAGGGTGTCAGTCCATCCTACAACTTGGTAAATATAGCGGTGGCATTGACCAGTGAAGCGGCCTCTATCGGGCCCGTGATCGCTAGAGACATGGAGCGACAATCAACAAGAATGCTTGCTCAGGTGGGGTCAGTGAAACAACGAACAGGGAAGGACAAGATACCAGCATGGAGAGCCTTTAGAACATCGGCCTAGGCCGTCAGATACAACACGTCGGCCTTAGTAGCCTCAATGGACCCGGAAAATGTTGCATCGGTTCCCAGGCGTGCTGAGCTCCGGTTTCCTTTTTGGCTGCTTTTAGTATAGCAATCAATTGAGGCGCAAATACCAGGTTAAACCAGTGGCGATGCTTGACTCGAGCAGTTGCATAGAGCTAGATTCTTGGCGTTGTGATAGATATGCTAGCCAACGGTTGGCAGCGGAAGGCTTATCGCGCCATGGTGGGCTCCCGACTTGGCTGCCAGGGCTTGAGGCGCGGGGGCGGCTTTGACCGCCGCGCCTTCGAGTTTGGCAGCGATGCCTAACCGCATGCTTGTCCTCAAGGTGGCGAGGAATCCGTAAGTACGAAGATTTGAAGAGCAGCTCGGAGGTTCTTGAGCTGGTTGACTAATACTCCTCGACGTGCGGGATCCCGCGGAAAGCGATTGTGGAGTGGTACTCGGACCAACTTCTAGACTTGAAGATGCCACTAACACCGTATTCTCGTAGCATTCTTGCGAAACTTGGTTTAGCAGGGCAGGAAGTGGCTCCCCTTTTAGGCCTTGGATGTGTACAGAAGCGGAAGGATCCCTTGATCATAGCCCCGGGGATTGGGGGTGACCCAGAACATGGGCGATATGTCCCGCCGGAGCTTGTCCGAGAATGCTCCAAAAGAGTAAAAGCAATTGCCGAACCGCCAGCACGGGACTCCTCCGACTTGGTTCTGAGTCTCAAATGGAGCTCTTCTGAAGGGCTCTTCGTTCTTCATTCGAAGAAAGCAGTTACAGGAAGTTCAATTACAATTACCAGTCTACTGGCAAACAACATGCTGTGCGTTCCAAAAATACACTTCTTACGAGAGGTAATGTACGCTTTCTCTAACCTGCGCCAGCAGAGATAGACCTTGGTTCAATACTAAATATGCTTCATGAAGGAAGGGAATTCCTGGGAGATTGCGCACCAAGGGAGGCGGAATAGCGCCCACTATTTACGTTTGGGGCTCAACGCAATAGCTTGGAATACGACATGCTAAGCCACATGGGCGGGCCACCACGCACAGGCTGGTTTGAAAGCGTATGCCACGTGTGGTGGCGTTCAGACATCGGATGGTACACAGAACGAGTCCACAGGCTACTTGTGCGTCTTGTTTGAGACCCTCTGGTGTAACAATACCCGGTGGTTCACAAGTGAGTCCAACGGCAAATGGGGCAACAGTCTTGTCTTTTTGTGACACAGAAAAATGGGTCTGTGAATTCGACCGTGGGAATTGATGATGATTCCCTGCACGCAGATCCAATTCCGGGTTCGAGTGTCCGAATCCGTGTCCTTGTTCTCTGACACTACGGAGAGGGCTGGTGAGTAGCGGGAGATGAGCTGTTACTTGCCGGATATTGGGCGTATCTTCCGTGCGTAAGATGAGACCAGAGTGGCAACAAATCCTAAAATCAGGAGATACTCTGTCTTCACATCTTAACCGATGGGTTAGGCGCGACTGTTGCAGCCGAAAAAGGGTCCTTTTCGACTACAAGGGGTTTTACGTTGTAGGGCTGAACGTTATGTGGGGCTTCGTAACTTGCTGCTGCCATCCAAAATGTCCGTTAAAAAATCCCCGTGTTCATCATCGGACGATCAGCTGGGAGGTCTACGCTAGGAGATTTACAACCAAAAATAGTGTGATTCCGTGTAGGAGTGGAAGCGGTTGCCCGGGTGGAAGCCTCAAGAGTAACCTGGTACATTCAGCCGTGGACGAATGGCTTCAATTTCTTCCGGTAGTTGAGGTGTATCTAAAACCAAGATTCATCGTGCGTTCTTCGGATGACTGGTGGAGTTTCCTCGATTGTTTCCGTGACGAATATGCTAGCACAGTCAATGCTCCGTTGTGAAATACATGGGTACAGGCTTCTGGTCAAAGAATCAGGGACGGGGGACTTGCTCAACGGGGTCCGACCCACTCCGCTCCACTATCGATGGCCGGTATGATGTCATGCGAGACAAAACTATGTCACTCTTGCCCACCTAATGCGCTGTAGCTGCCCAAGTATGTAATACTTGATAGTAAACGAAATGATCATCGTCCAGATGAGTGCCGTGCAGCGTGAAACAAGTGGGCTTAAACAGTCGGCGATGTGCAATGGCGGACACGTCGGTATAGGGCGCGCAGATTGGTGACGCCGCAAAAGCCAGGAGCGCGTTGTTCGCGTGGTGATTAACTGGTATGTCGCTTGAACCAATACCAGAGATCTTCGGCAGGATATAATTCGTCACTGACGAGCTGGAGCAGTGGTTTAAGCTGAACGTGCAGAGAGATCGACAATATGGCCATCTACATGACGGCTGGAGCGGTCATATAAGCAACAAGAAGACTTTGTCGCTGGTGCTCTGAGATTCAGTCCTTTGGCAAAGAAGAAGCAGGGAGGGTACAATTGCTCTGAAGCCAAACAAAGCTGGTGCAACGTGGTGCAATCGTCAAGGAGTGGAAGAAAAAGCGGATGGGCCAAACCTCAACGACTATCCGCGTTCAAAGTGGAGCCGGATCACGCAGGCTGCTGGTATTTCTAGTCTGCGCGTCTCGCAGCAGCTGTGTAGACTTGCTGCTTCAGCATCATGGCGATCCGTGTGCTCAGGACGAGCAATCAAGAGCGATAGTCCGCATCGTGCGTCTGCGCATCGTCAGAGCCCACTGCGACGCGGGGTAGATGGATGGGGCCAGGGATGGCACAGTAGCGTCGGTTCAGAAATGGAGAAGAAAGGGCTTCCGCACAGCGATGCTCGGGTAAGCCATGCAATGGAATTCCATCATGAGGAACGAGCGGAGAGGTGGACGACAAGCGACGTACCAGAGCCTTGTGAGAGGCATGCCCGTTGCTGGGGAGAGGGCAACGAGTTCTGGGGAAGAAAAACAAAGGGGAAGGAGGAGAAGGTGCGCGCGAATGGGAAGGCAGTGCGTCGCCGCAGACGACGGGGCGTCTTTGAGCTGGGGAAAGAGGCGCATTGATCGGCAGCCGGGCGGGTAGTCCGCTTACTTATACTGCATTCCGCGTCCGCCGTCGCGACAGGTCACGTGAAGGCTGCTGCAGTGATGCCCGAGAGAGGTCGCAGGCGGAGGTGCTGCCGCGATCCGCGGCGGTGGGAACAACTCTCCACGATGGGGAGACGGGCCAGCGAGGGCGGCGGCGCAGCGTTTCAGGTAGACCGGCGGGCTGGCGACGCGGGCGCGCTGGGCGACGCCGGGAGGCGGGAGAAGGCTGCACGCGTAGAGGCTGGCTCTGGCGGCCGGCCGTCAGCTGGAGGGCGTCGTCTCCGCACCCGAAGCTCCGCGCGTGTGCCCCCGGGCAGCGCAGCAACGAGCGAGGGCGCGGGCAGGCGGGACGGCAGATTGGGGCTGGTCCGTCATGCCATTGCTGCTGCCGCTTGGCGGAGGGCAGGCCGCTGTGCACGCAGGCGCAGGCGCGTGCGTCGCCGGAGGTGGCCCGCGAAGGGGGTGTGCAGGTGGTGTGCCCGTGGCCGATTGCAGCGTGCTGCGGTTGGCGCTCCAGAAGCGGCGTCTCGGTGCGCGGTGAGCTGGGCCGGGGAGTGCAGGGCAAACCGTGAGACAAAGAGCGGGCAGCTTAGCGGCCGGACGGGCAGTGGAAGGCCTGCTTCGTCCCGCCTCGATGTTATGCCCTCGCTCACCAGAGAGGGGCGGCGCTGCCACTGCCTGTCCAGTGGCGCACGTGACCCGCCGGGCTTAGGCTCTCGCTGACGCAGGCGCCAGGCTCGCGCTGGCTCACCAAAACCGCGCAGCACCCGCCAACTCTCTCATAGAGTCCTCCCACCTACACACTGAGCTCCTCGCCGCCCATACAATTCCGCTCAACACGTCCCCCGCCAGGTGAGTCGCTTGCCGCACTGCATCCTCGCGCCCGCCCGCCCTCCGCAACCACAACGCACCCTTTTTTACGCGTTTTTCTCGCATTTCCCCGCGACATTCGCTTCCTTCTGCCCATTTCTGAGCTTCGTTCGCGACTGCTTCTCGAGCTCTCGCCGTCATCTCGCCATCACCGCTGCCCACCAGCCCGCCATACTGACCACCGGCACAGCACTCGCTCATCTCCACAACCGCACCCAAACAGCTCCAATTCGTCTTGTAAGTCCCTTCTGCCCCTATTGCGACGCGTCTGCTCCTCTTGCGCCCTGTTGTTGTTCTGCGGTGTTTCTGCGACCGCGCCCGCTCTGCGCCCGCCCTGCACGCAGACACACCAACACTGCACCGCGTCCACAACAACAGCTCCATCAACCACCACCCACCCCGTGCACCCTCGCTGCAGTGCTGCAGCTGGGTCGCCTACCCCTTTACTCGTCATCTGACTCGTTCGCGCCCCGAAATCTGCACCTGCGCGCCCACGCGACTATTTCAACCGTCGCCCGCCTTGACTCGTTCGACGGCCCATCTCACCGTGCATCGCGCTGACACCTCCACCTTGCAGCTCGACGACCACCGCGGCAATGCCCAAGGAGAAGACCACGTCCCGGAAGACCAAGGCCAGCAAGGCCGACGGCAAGAAGAAGAAGGGTACGCGTCCTCGCACCTGCGTTTTGGCGCGCACCGCAGCTAACAACACCCAGACCCCAACGCGCCCAAGCGTGGTCTTTCCGCCTACATGTTCTTCGCCAATGACATGCGCGACAAGGTCCGCGAGGAGAACCCCGGCATCAAGTTTGGTATGTCGCCAGTCTCCACCTACTCCTGACGCGTCTACTCACGCCACGACTAGGTGAGGTCGGCAAGATCCTCGGTGAGAGGTGGAAGGCTCTGTCCGAGAAGCAGCGCGCTCCCTACGAGGCCAAGGCTGCCAATGACAAGAAGCGTTACGAGGACGAGAAGGCTGCCTACAATGCGGTATGTGCCAGCGCCCCGCACTCTCGAGCACAACACTGACCTTGGCAGGGTGGTGACGACGAGGATGAGGCATCGGAGTAGAGCTCTTGCCCCTCAGTCATCTGATCTTCCGTCAACGACTCTTTGAGTCAACCTCTTTTCGCGATCTTTATCTGTTTTGCTCTGCGGCGTTGGCAGGGTGAGGCAGGGTCGTGCGGTTTACATGATCGGATCAGCCGCGTATTGCTCCACTACAGTTACTGGTATCTGCTGTCCTACTTGCTTTTTGAGGCGCGTTGGGGAAGGTCTGGGCTACCATTTCTTTCCGGACGGGTGGTCGGTTCCTCATGGGAGTAACGATACCGAGGGAAGTCTAAACAAGGAGAGCATTGGGATCACCGGCTGGCCTGGCATGCTCGTTCTTCATGAATAATGCGTGTCAACAGCACTTCTTTTCCACCAGCTGTCAATTGCTGGCCAGCATCGACCAACTACAAAACGATGATCCTTCTAATGCTTGTCTCTTCTCTCGGGTTCAAATGTATACTAGAAGCTCTTTTGCTACGGAATGAGATAATTTCCTAATATGGACTCTTGGCTTTCGTCATCGTGAGACTAGCTCCCAGGGTCCGTCGCAGGAACCCCGCCTGCAGCCGCGAGATCAGCGCATTCTGGAATCTCTGGCCTTGAGCCTCCTTTTTCGCAATCAGATCTGCAGATTGACTTTTTGTTTCCCACTGCTAGGGTGCCTGGAGATCCTCGCCGGTGTCGCAAGGCCGCGCTGTTTCTCTTGAGTGCACAGTCGCTGTTCCAAATGCTCGTGGTACGCGAGACAACACCACGTGGGAAATGTATGACCGTCTGCACCGATGAACTTCGTTTGGGTTGCCGTCGCGCGCCGGACGGAAAGCTATCAGATGCAGGCGGTAGGATCGGAGAGAATAGTATCAAAACACCACTCTAGAGGGGCCGTAGGCCACACTCTGTGACACACACACACACACACACACACCAGATCATATACCCCAGGGCATCCTCTCCGGACCCTGCAGTCACTCCCCCTGACTCCATTCCTCCCGCCATCGGCGCGCGCGCGCTCCCGATGGTGATCTCTCTGCCTCTGACTCCGGGGCGAACGCGCCCCCTCCCGTCGTGTATTGAGTAGTCATCGGTCGCCCTTCAGCAGGACGTATTGCCCCGGTTACCTTGGCGGCGGCCACCTCGTGCCATATATAAGCTGTCTGCCACCCATGCATTGGACTCACGGCCACCTGTTGCCATCTGCCTTTTCTGGCGGGCGGACGGACAGGTGAAAAGTATCTACGCCGTGACTCGCCCACCCTTTGCCTCGGCTGCATCTACGTCGGACCTGGATCAGAGCGCGCGCGGTCCTGCGTTTTCTCGGCCTGGTGGTCGCCCTGGGCGTAAGGCTGGATTGGTGGAGATGGGATGTTACCGGCGCGCGGGGTGGAAGGAGCGCTACGGGCGTGGCAGGGCATTGTGATGAGGGAGTGCGGGGAACGAGAGTGCTCTTGCGGACTTGCATATTGGTCGAGCGTTGTTGAGGAGGCGCATGCAGGATGGCCACCTCGGCTGTAGAAATTCATGATGGGATGGATGTGCTGTCAGTGATGTCGGCTGACAGCTACAAATATATTTTTTTTTTTCTTGTACTCTATTTCATATCCTTATCAGCAAGCGTAGGAAGTCGTCCGGTATTACTATCGAAAGCAGCGGGGTCTCCCTTGTTCCTCCTCTGATCTACGGGCGGTAAGGAGGATGTCTCGGAATTAGACGAACGAAATTATCGCAATGCACGTGGACATCCGCGGGGCCGGATATCATTCTACTACTTCACTGACGAACAATCCGGACGCAACCATAAGTCTCGTGTCAGAACTTTATTCTTCCCCCAAGAGAAAATTAAATCCTCCCACGAGATATCCAAGACCTGAAAAAACCGGAATCACAAAGTATTTTGTTTCTGCTTCTCCAATGCCCATCCATGGTGGAAGCCCCAAAAAGGTCGCTCGTTACCGCTATCCGAGACATCCAGTTGGCGGTGAGGTTTTGCGTACGTCGGTTGATTGTTGAGTCGTGGCAACGCAGCAGAGCGAAGACAAGACGGAAAGCGAAAGGTAGATCATGGGCCGTTTTCTGGCCTGATGTCTCTTGACACGATCCCGTACTCTTCCGCCTTGATCAGCGCTCTTCCACTCCTCAGAGTCCTGCGCTGGTGGACTTCCCTCGGCTGGCAAGCTTACTCTTTCGCGACTGAAGCGGGGGCAAATTCGAACAGACGCAAACAGCCGAAGATCACAGCAAAGAGCGATCTCGCTTGTTCAATCTTATCGCAGAAAATGGGCCCAAGGATTCCTTTAACCGCTATGTCTTCACAAATCAGCGTTGACGTTAAGTCCCCAAAATCTCCATTTCATTGACAGTGGTTTTGTCAGGTTATTCTACGTTAAAACATCGCAAATCTTTATGTTCTTCCAACCAAAGCCCCTCGCTGCCCTTGACCGTCAAAAGAACAAAATGCAGGGTCAGACCAGGTGCCAAGGTCTATTATAATAGTTATGGTCATGCATGTTAAATCGAGACCTCCGATCTATGGAGGTCGGCGAGCGAAATGGCTCACCGAAGGTATCTTCTCATCCACCTCGTATCTCCCGGATCCTCTTCTGTCCAAGCCCCGCGGGAAGAAATGCAGCGATGCCGTGCAAGTGTGCTTACACCCGCGAAATGCGCCAACGGTGACGTGGACGAGGCTATACCATGTGGAAAAGGAGAAACTAAGCCTTGATGGCGTACTTCCTCCGGAACATCTCGTCGACCTCCTCGAGGTAGTAGGTGCCGGGGAAGATCCGGTCCGTGGAGCCCTGGGGCTTGTAGTTCTTTTGAAGGTGAGCCTGCTCACGGAGATTGCACATCTGTCACACTAGTCAGCACCGCAGGCTGGGGACACAACCAGATCGTGCGAACTCACGTCATCGTAAACCTGCGGGGGTACGGTCTCGCGCGCATCCAGGCGCTTGTGCAGGTCAACCTTCTCGACGATCTCCTTCACACTGCCCTTGACCTTGAGGGAAAGCAGCGACGCCGCGAGACCACTGCCGTAGCTAAAAATGCCGATGCGCTTGCCCTGGAGCTCATCCGAGGGCACGTTGCTGAGCAAGCTGACGAGACCACCCCATACGCTACCGCTGTACATGTTACCGCACATGGTAGGGACCTGAATGGAGGGCTGGACGCGGCTGGCGAAGCGCTTCTTGGTCTGCAAGGATCTTAGCCGGTCTGACCCGAAAACAGGCTTTGCGGGAATTCAACTTACCAGACCCATGAAAGTTTTCTCAATGGTCTTGTCGGTAATCGAAGCGGTGTAGTCAAGGTTCAAGAGCTCCTCGGGCACCTCAGCGAAGAAGGGGTTCTTGGGGTCCTTGAGGTAGTCGTTGTAGAGCAGGCGGGCGTAGGACTTGGCGACGAGCTTGCAGGTAGGGGCGTGGAAAGCCATGTAGTCGAAGCGGTCGAGCGGGACCTCCTTGTCGTCGGCGGCGCCGTTGGTGCCGTTCGAGTGGCCGTTCGCCTGGGAGGCGAGCTTCTCCGCGCGGGCGTTGTAGGCCTTGTAGCAGGCGTCGACAGCCTCAGTGTAGCAGCGGACGGAGTAGTGGCCGTCAACGTAGGGGTACTCGCTGGTGAGGTCGGGCTTGTAGAAATCGTAAACGTGGGTCATGTAGGTGCCACGGAGACCGGGCTCAAAGACGACGGGCGCGTCAGGGCCAATGAGCATGGCAACGCAGCCAGCACCGCCAGTCGGGCGGGCATTGCCCTTCTTGTAGAGAGCGATATCACCGGCGACGACGATGGCGTCGCGACCGTCCCAAGCCGAGGACTCAACCCAGTTGAGGGTGTTGAAAACAGCGTTGGTGCCACCGTAGCAGGCATTCACAGTGTCGACACCCTCAATGTTGGTGTTGCCGGAGTCGGCGAAGAGCTGCATGAGCACCGACTTGACGGACTTGGACTTGTCGAGGAGAGTCTCGGTGCCGACCTCGAGGCGGCCAATGTTCTTGGGGTCGACGTTGTACTTCTTGAGCAGCGACGAGACGGCGGTGAGGGCGAGCGAGTAAATGTCTGGCAGAGCACGCGGTCAGTGGTGGGCTCACAGGAAGCGGGAAGCAAGCAGGCGCATACCTTCCCGGTCATCGCAGAAGCTCATCTTGGTCTGGCCCAGGCCGATGGTGTACTTCCCCTGGGAAACGCCATCGAACTTCTCGAGCTCCGCCTGGTCGACGCACTGGGCGGGAAAGTACAGCTCGACGGCCTTGATGCCGATGTTCTGGGGAGCCATTGCGAAGGTAAGCGTAGGAGTACGGGCGGATTGAAGTGGCAGAGGCGTAGGCAAGGTGGGAAGAGGAAGTGGGTTGAGAGGCGACGCAGTGGGAGAGAGGACCGGGAGCTCAACGTTCTCAAAGAAATCTTAAGGACGAGCAGGGACTTTGGGCCAGTTAGGGGCCCGCCGCTGGCAGGACAGCTGTATGCGGCTTAGGCCAGGCACACGATAAGAGCCTATGAGCCACACCGCTCTCCGCGCCGCCGCGACGAATAAGCCCGCCAGCGCGACCCCAAGACTGCTGTGCCTCTGCTGCACACGCAAGCAGCCTCCGCCCTCGCCGCTGTCCACATAAATGCAGGCACCCACAAAGCCCGCCCCTGCCTTTCTCCCTCTGCCATCGGGCACCTCGCGACACCGCGCTGCTGCCTGCGCCTGCTCAGCCATTCTCGCTTGCGCGCCCCGAGCCCGCCATCCCGCCGTCCAACCTGCCGCTCCTCATTTGCCTGCGCCTCTCGTATGATTGCGCCTGCCAAGAGCCGTTATCGGGCATGAGATCTTATCCGATCTTGCAACTGGCCTCCAAATGGCCCGTTTGCTGCAACCGCCCGGCAGATTTTCCTGCCCGCTACTCCACAGACTCCACCCCACGACAAGATGTTACGTAGAAGCTCCCCTCCATGCGGAATCTTACGGACGAACCCGCTTCCACTCCCGCACACCCTCTTCACCAGATGCGAGGCCTTCTTCGCTACCCGACCCTCATTGATCTTATCTCCGATCAAATCTTGCTATTGTTGCCAGTCTCCCTTGCAGCTTGTTTGTGCAAAAGCCCGGAGACATGCCCTAAGTGTAAGTTCCTCGCCTCTTGCGACTTTCTAGCGCCTCTTAGTCTCGCCTGTTCCTGCTTCTCCCATTCGGACTTCGGCGCTACGGCCTTCGTGATTGTCATACTTTGTGGTTGTTCTCTCTCTCTCACGCAACCGGCCTTTTTTTTATTTCACGAGAAATCCTCCGTCACGAGAAACCCACCGTCTCATGAAATCCTCCGATCTCGCACCTCCTCCACAAATCTACCTGCCGGATGTTGTCTTAACCCACGCAATGGTCGGTATACGCGGCAGAGCCCAAAAACTTTTACTCGCGGAACGCCACCGAACGGTCTAAGAAGCAACTCGAAAGACGCCGGCCACATTCGTCATCAGAGCCATGGCCAGTTGAAGATCTCGGCAATAGTTTAGACTGGCCTCAAGATAAAAAAAACTCGCCTTTCGCCAGAGCATCCCTCAATTGGGGTTCCACTCAATGTTGTTCCGCCTTCCAAGGACACTTCTGCCTCGCCAAAACCAGCAACTTCAAGAGCAAAAAGCATCCTTGCCAATCCCCGAACAAGGCCAAAATGAATGCGTCGGCCGGGAATCGAACCCGGGGCTCATCGAAGCTGGTGTTGAAGTCTCTAGAGAATTCCTAGTTAAAGGGCACTCAATGAGTAGTTCAACATCTCTTGGCAACGATGAATTTTACCACTAAACCACCAACGCGGTTACGCTGTGCTTGTTAGAAAATGGTTTGGCCATTGCTAACTTTGAACAACAGAACGCGGTTGACGGCGTGGTATGGAAAGTGCTCCAGGGCATCTGAACACCAAAGTTTGGGTGATAAGTTTTGCAAGTTCCGAACTTTCGGCGGCTTTTGCCTGCTTCCGGCACAGTGGACGAATGCAACCATCCTTGGCTGCGTTGATGTCGATGGTAAAGGTTTGCAAGTTTTGATGTTTACCCTCAATGGCAGTTCGCTTTCAAGTTCCGGAACACAATATCAGTATACCCGAACTAGAAGCATCATGCTAGTGCTTAGCCACTGCTGAGGCGCTTCAGTGGACAGGTTCCAAGGACAGCCGATACTCTCTGTGGGAGGCCTCAGCATCACCTGCCACAGGCTCACGCCTCCTGCTTGCCTCATGCCTCGGCATTGCCGAAGTTTCCAACGAGACAATCCTGTCCAGAGCCGAAGGTAAATAGAACAGGCTTATTGATCCATGTTTTCATTCGGAGGAGCCCGGGATACGTACTGCTCACGTTCATGCGATGGTCCATCAACTTGGAGAAAGTTGACAGGCGTTAATAAAGCCGATCGACTCGCAAGTTTTGGTGCCTGCACCAGGCGGCACCACTGGCACTCGATGGTAAGTTCTGGAAGGGAATGTCATGACCCCATACACCCATGTCTGGATAACGGCTTCGCTCTGCCATACCTTTACCATGCTTAGAGCTTCGCTTGAACGGCCGGCCGCAGTCTCCATCGGCAATGATGGGGCGCAAAGGCGTCAAGAATGAGCACATACGGGTGCTAGCCAAGCGAAACTGCAACGGTCCTTTCCGCGACCCTTTAAACAGGAACACTCGCGTTGAAACTGCATGCAGGCTGGGCGTTCCCGGAGACAATCATGTGCGGTCTCCTGTCTCCATGCGGAACCCAACGCCTGTGCCGGCCCGATTCACAGCATTCGTTCTTGGTGGTTATCGGCGAAGTATCCGACAGCACGGCAGAGTTGTACCGACTGCACAGGTCGGTGGCAAATACCGGTGTACAGTGTAAAGTGGACGTTGGGATCTTGGTCGACGTGGCACCCGATAAGGCGAGCGCAGTGCCCGATTTCCACTCGAAGAGCTGAAGCTGTTATAGGCTACGGTTACCGCCGTCGGCGAGAAACAAGGCAGACTGAGGCACATAGTGACGTGATGCCTTCGGCCGAAATGAATTCGCATGGCCATTATGAACAACAGTATCCCGATGATGGCCCCAGCTGTGCGTGCGGTCTTTGTATACCCGTTGACACAACCCATCCGCTGTAGCTCTTAGCGTCTGCTTGTTGCAGAGAAGTAAACAAGTAATCTTTCACGAATTGAAGGGAGCCGGCTGTTGTAATGTCACTCGGACCTTGCGCACTCAAACCGAGCCCAGAGCTTCACGGGCCAGTGCGGTTCTCTTCGACAAGCATCCTACCACAGCCCTGCCGTAACGACGATTGCCCTTGATTGGCCAAATGGAGCTAAGCCTGAGCGACGGATCGCCCTCAAAGAGGCCCAGAAGTAGTTATACTGTCTCAGTAAAATGTGTTTTAATTGCTTCTGGCCCACAAGCCGCGATACCGGCGTAGGGATGGTTGAGCAGTGGAGGCGGCCATTTCCACAGTCGCACGCGCTGCAAATTGACAGCGAACCACCTGCTCATATCTTGGCCGCGAACTATCGAGTCTTGGGCACTGACAGGGAGATCTCGGCGCCCAGACCTTCTTCCTACAGCTGCTCGGGCTTGGGAGGGTCCCAGCTCTGCGTTCTCCAAAAAAGCTTGAGTGTCAATTTCCGAACGCACGCAGGAAGAAAACTCGCCGATCGAACGCATCGGATTTCCTTTCTCTCTTGCGCCCTTCATCATTATTGGCAGACTCGGGACAGAGTTTGCGGAGGGTCAAGGCGCGAGGGAATACGAGGCAGTTCTCGAGGCATCAGTCAGACGGAAAAGTTCCGTCTCGAGTGCTTGAGTCGAGCGCATGGTCCCACGGAGATCTGTTCGGGCCACATGGGGAGAATCGGCTAGCTCCACCTCCCGAGGCGAATGTGGCCGTGAAAGATGCCGACGCGGGCTCGTAAAGGCAATGAGCAGAGGCTGTCTAGCAAACGGCGCTGGGGCGAAGAATAGACAGCAGGAAAGCTTGTGGCCAGGGCGATGATTTCATGAGGATTCTCAGGGCAAGGACGAGTGGCACAGCACACAACACGATGCCTCCTAGCACGCACTGCACGTGATTTGGGGCCGTTTCAGAATCACGCGTCAGAATCAAGGGCAAGTGTCGCAGCGCAGGTACGGCGGTTACAAAACAGCGCCTCTGCGGAGTGCAAAAGAAGGCGGCAGTCGCGCGAAGTGGAGGCGGGCTTATCGTCAGCACTCTATTCAGCGCGCTGGACTGGCGGGCGGCTTGGCTGGGTGGTCGGCTGGGCTGGGGGGCGTGGACGGCAGCCTCCAGCGGCCTGCCTGAAGCGGACAGCTGGATGGCGAGGGGTGGCATCAATGGAGTAAGGGGAGGCTAAAATCAAGGTTAGTACTGCGAAATCCGCCCGCGCAGAACAGGACCGGGGCGCGCGCGCCGCAGCCGCTGTTTGGCTGGGAGTGGACGCAGAGGTGTGGCTCACCCCTCGCCCTCCCGGCAGTGCGGCATTCGCGCCTGCAGGTGGCCAGCAGCAGCATGCCACAAACGAGGTGTCAGCCCGCGGCGCCGGCCCAGCGACGGCGCCCGCACGCACGCTGTTCCTGGCTCAGGCGACAACGCCATCATCATGCGGGCAGTGGCACCGTGGCTGGCGACGGCGACAGCGAGGGGGGGTGCGATGATCCAGGCGATGGCTGTGCAGCAAATCATGATGGAGAGAGCGCGGCGTGGGCGGCACCGCAGAGCGCCCTCCAGGACCACCCGTTTTGGCAGCGGCGACCGAGCGGGCTACGATTTTTTATGTCATGCCTGAAACGGCTCTAGTCTGAAATCATGCGCTGCCCAGTGCCCAGCGAGTGGACCAGGCGCTCCCCGAGTCTGCCGTCTTGACCACCCGGGTCTCTCCACTCAACTGCGCGACCACATCCATCAACACCAACACCGCACTCGCCTCCCGCATCACGTACCCACGCCTTCCCAGCCTCCCGACTTGCAGCGCGCCGCTGCCGACTTCGACCCTCCTCTCGCAACCTCGCCCTGCCGCATTCGAGTCAACACGGCGCTCGCACGCCCCCAATAAGGAGGCACTCGCTTGCCGGGCGCAATGGACGGACGCCAGCCGCCCAATGACGACCACGAGCCGCCCTCCAATGCCAGGAACCCCAATGTCTTCGACGACGAGTATGCCCTCGACCGTGACCGGGAGTCGGAGTATGGTTTTGGTGTAGCAGACGGCTTTCGGCCCGGAGACGACAACAGAGGTTCCGTCACTGGCAATGCGACCGCCGCGCTCGACCACAGGGCCTCAGTACGATCCTCAGTCCGCCATTCCGTCTCGGAGAATTTCCCGCTGGACACCAAGAACCCTGCTCCGGCACCCCAGCCACGGAACAGCATCGCAAAAGGCGGCCATGCGCCAAGAGGCTCGCTCACCATGGCCAACGACGGCCCGACCTCGTCGACTCCCGAACGAAGTAACACATACTCACCCGCTCCCCGCCTACCGCAACTATCCCACCGCGCTTCGATTGCCTCGACCTCTTCGTTCGCGACTGAACACGCGTCGCAGAGTGGTTTTGCGGGCAACTCGGGCCCCAGCCACCCCTACGGCATGTACCCTCAGGGCACCGGCCTAGCCCGGTCCGCGAGCGTCGCCACCACCTCTACCGTGCAGACGCCGCAGAGGTCTCTCTCCAATAGCCGGGGCCCTGCACATCCCTATGGCATGTACCCGCAAAATGTCTTCGACGACCCGGATGAGATCCGCCCAGCGCCCGCGCAAAATCAGATCCCCGTTGGCTTCCCCGGTCTTGGCCAGGGCTATCACAGGCAGATAGGGCCCGATGGCGAGGAGCAGGACATCATAGGGCCTGATGGCCACACGGAGCAATTGCCCCCTTACTCGAGGTTTCCGGAAGAAGGTCCGACGAAGGCCTCGCTTATGGCTGTGCCGGAGGAGTTCGGGCTCGTTACTGCAGAGGAAACCGCTGCGAGTGCACAGACAAGAAGCCTGGCGGCATCGCCAACGGGACATGTTGCCGGGCCAGCTATGTCACAGGAAGCATTGCCTTCGAGCAATTCTAGTATGATGATGCAGCCTATTGCCAATGGGCAGGCGACACCACAGTCTCAAGAGCCACTCCAACCGCAGGATCGCTCATTATCCAACGGATCAAGTTCACCTGACTCGGAAAATCCGAATGACAAGACGTGGAGTGAGAAGACGTGGAAAGAAAAGAGGAAGACTCGGATATTATGGGGCAAAGTTCCGTTATGGGTGTTAATCACTGCTATTATAATTATCATCATCCTGGCAGTGGTCCTAGGCGTTGTCATCGGTACATTCATGGCCAAGGGACACATGAAGCCTGGTGACGAGCAAGGCAAGGGGTGAGTGTTTCCCAGCCACGCCGCGGATATCGTTAATGGTTACTGATTAACAGCAGGACTGCGATGGTCACGGTTATCAGTACTGAGTCTCTGTTTGATGCGTCGACCATCCCGATCCCGACGGGTCTACCCGCTCTACCCCTGGGCACATACGCGCTCCCCATCCGCAGCCCTGACGTCTCAAGCAACGAGTGTCTCACCAATTCGGAGCAAAATGACGCTTGGTCCTGCAACGTCGAAGGACCGCCTCTCGAAATTAATCTTGGCTCGTCCGGAAAGGCAAACTCTTATGCCATGTGGCTCCAGCCTCTGGAAAATACGACATCTATCAACTATGGAAGCCAGGCGCCCAATATCAAGCCTCAATCTCTCAGTCTAGTCACGGATCTCGACAACCCTTCAGATGGGCCCGCGTGGCATTTCCAGACCTTGTACGACAAGATCGTCGTTCTGAGGTCTGAAGAGTTCAATTCGGGCAATTCCAAGCGTCACGCCCACGCGCAGGGCTTGGCAGATGGTGGCATCGACCAGGCATCATGGCCACCACCGGGTTTCCAAATGCCGGATGGATTCCGTGGTCCGCGCCATCAAGTCGTTGCGGGCGATACGCCATGGTACTGCATCTGGAATTCGACTTTCATCGAAGCTTTCGTCTACGTAAAACAAAACACGTCGGCGGCAAGCTCAGCAGCCTTGACTTCGAGCACGCCCGGTACGACAAGCCCGGCCTCGCCTGAACCATCATCATACGCGACACCATCTCCGACCACATCCTCGCCCTCAACCGTGACTGTCGCGCCTACCACGACGACAGTCTTGCCCACTACTGTTGAGCGGCGAGGGTCGGGCTCGAACGACATCCAATGGTACCCACGTATCGTGAAGATCGAGGAGCGCCGCATGTCTACGAAAGAGAAGCCATACTGCCAGAAGATGCAACTTTTGGATAACGGACAGATGGTTCCGGTGACGGACAGCAATGGGAATACAATTGTTGTTCAGCTTTCAGAATCGGACCCCGACTACGAAAACTACAAGGCCGGTAGCAGTAGCAGTACGAGCTCGAAGAGATCACTGTACAGGCGAGAAGATCCTTCGAATGCTTGTCACTGCCAGTGGTCATTTACCTAGGCGCATTATTGGGTTTTTTGTTCTATGCAAAGATATTTGAGCATGTTCTGCCTCCATCTTTTTTTTTTTTTTTTTGTTCTATTCTCTCTTTTGGTCCTTCATGGAGTACGGGCGTAACGAGGATCATGGCAAGCACGGGAATGGCATCGGCGCTACGAGTGGCTTGAAAGTGGCTTTTTTTTACTGTCTGGAATGGGTGCGATCCTTTCGGACCACCGATGGAGGAATCAAGAGCGAGGGCAAGGGGCGGGTAACAAAGCGTATTCTCCGGGGCATAGGGCGGCAAAGACGTCAAGGGCCGCATTTTCTGTCTACTTGTTTATCGAAGAGGAGGCGAATGACGGACTGGGGGTGGGTCTCGTCGCTTTCAGGGTTCCTTATTTGGTCATACGAGCGAAAGGATTGAGCATCGTTCTGTAGCTCGATAGCATGGCTTCTATTATTGTAGAAGAAAAGCCGACTGTACAGGTAGATGATGCCTGCATGGAGTGACGGAAATGGGAGCGACGGAGAGGGCCTAGTAGATTCCGTTAGCATGAAGCATACCGCTTATTGAGCCTGTGACGTGGAGGTGTTGTGCACGCCTGACGGGAATGGAATGCGACCGGAGACAGGTTGGTGCTGCTAGTCAGTGTGGCCATGCACCGTCTCGTATTGGCTTTTTGAGCCGCAAAGCCACAGGAGCGATCGGGTGCAGCGAGATGGCAGGGAGAGAAGGGCTTCGTGAGAGTGCTTGTGTGCGGGCTCCTCGAGAGCCAATTGGGGTGGGAGTGGAGAGGGCTGTTTATCCCCGACGCGCGGGCGGCCTGCCCAAATGTACACACACACACGTGCCGATGCTCGTGGAAACAACAGAGCCTTGGCGCAGTGCGCGAGGGTGAGCGCGGCAGTGGCCGACAGCCTCTTCGCTGCAACGGCTGCACATCCCGAGGGCAGGCCGGCGCGCTGACGACCAGCTAACTGCTTTTCCAGCGCATCAAGCGGGCGCGCGCTCGTGAGCGATACTAGTCTTCGTACGGCGTGAGAGCTGCTACCCCGTATTCAGCGCTAATTTTAGGCATTTTCGCCTTCCGGGCCCGACGGCGATCTTCCACTGCTGCAACCCCTGCGGGCCATCCGTCTGGACGCCCTCCAGTCTCTCCACGCCTCCGCCCGCTGCAAAATTCAACTCCTCGCCCTCCCCTATCCCCATCCATCCATCGCTCGCTGCCCGCCTTCGATCGCTCTCCGTCATTCGTTTGGAAGGCCGCCCAAGCACGCCAGCGTCCCCGTCGCGTCGCGGCTTCGCCTCATCGCCCCAACCTCCCGCCCGACACCGCCAACCACTCACCACCACCCGGATTCGCGGAGCCCGCCCCCAAAAAGCTTCAGGCCCTTTTCCCCCACGAGCCAGCACGCCGGCTCCACGACGCCTCTGCGTCCATTGATCTCCTGCCTCGCTGCCGACCCACCCGCCGCAGTTCCACCACCATGCGTCTGCAACAACTCCTTGCCGCAGCCGTCACGCTGTCATCCCTTTCGGCCGCTTGGCCATGGCCCCCCAATGTCGACGACATGAAGGCCGTCATGGGCATCGAGAACCTGTTCAAGCGCGAGAACTGGCTCTATGTCCGCCAGGACAACAACAATAACAACAACAACAACAATGACAACACTAACACCGAATGTAAGATCTGCCCGCTCCACCCTCCGCTCCACCCTCCGCCGATCCCCGTAACCATTCTAACCACCACAAACCAAAAACAGCCTCCTCGGCCGCCTCCGCCACCGCATCCAACTCCGACAACACCGCCTCCGACACGGCTTCGGCCTCCAACAGCGACCGCACTACCGCCGCCGGCACCGCCTCCAGGACAGGCACCGACTCGGCCGCCGCAACGACGGGCGACAGCGCCTCCGGCACCGCCTCCGGCACCGCATCCGGCACGGGCAAGACGACGGACTCGGCCTCGGGCACCGGCACCAAGACGTCGAAGAAGGGATCCAAGAGCACGTCGTACGACGCGCGGCTGCCGGCGGGCGGCATCTCGATGATCACGCCGGCCGCGACCGACTCCTCGCAGTACTACAAGATCGGCGACTGGGTGTCGTTCGCGTGGAACTACACATCGCTGTCGGCCACGCCGTCGGCCATCAACGTGCTGGCCAGCTGCAGTAAGAACCAGGAGACGTACACGATTGCGCAGAACATGAGCGTCTCTGAGACGAATATGGTCTACTGGGATACTGGCGACTACCAGAAGACGGCGACGAAGAGTCTGATTCAGGAGACGTATACCCTGATTGTGTATGACGCGGGAAGCAGTATTTCAGCCACGGCAGCGGCTGGGTATTTGGGCGTCGCGAACACGTTCCAGTTCGCCATGTACTCGCCGCAGCCGTACACTCCCAGAGGCCGTATGTATTACCCCGGTTCTTTTCTTTTCTATTCCACTCGGCATCTAGGCTAACCAGGTCGGCTTTTTGTTGTAGAATGGAACTGCCCTGGCTGCAGCGCTGCCGGTCCCATCGTAGAGGCCCAGACTATCCGCGTCCTGATGGGCTCTTTCGCCATCACCGTCATCAGCTTTACCTGGTTCGTCATCGGCGTGGGCGTCGTGTAAAAAAAAAAAAAAAGTGAAATCGGAGAGATGAGAAAGGCGTAATAGTCTTCGTCTCTCTTTTCCAACCAGACGATGAACAGAGAGACAACTTTGGAACGGCAGTGGATACTGATTGTTTTTTTGACGAGAGCATTGCAACGGGCGTTTCATCAACCTAAAAATGGCTTTTCTGACCTTTGCACATTCCTTTTCGCGTACTACAGCTTCTGGAGCTTTTTGGGTGTGGCGCTCTCTTCTGGCTCTTCCAAGCCCCATCGAGTTCGCCATCTTCCTCCAACACTCCCGTATATGACGAAAGCCACGCCTAATACTCGATATCGTCCTCACTTTTTTTTTATACATACTTCTTTTTTTTTTTATTGAAAGGGGTCTTTTCTATCTCTGTTATTGGTGGCTTCTATTTGCTACTCACAACAATCCTTTTAAGCATGGAGAATCATGATGGGTTCATCTTTTTGCTTAGTGCATGCTGTTCAGATCTATTAATGGAAGGAGGGGCGGAGGGCGTTATTTTTTGGGCGCAGAGGTTTTGATGGTGCTGAGGAGGAGGAAATATGCTCGGGAAGTAGTTGAAGTGACGGATGGACGGATGTGTGTGCATGTGGTCTTGTTGGTTTGGGCATGTGAGGTAGTATATGCGGTAGCGAATATATGAATGGATGGACCTGATAATCGGAATGACGGGGTGACTCTTTTGTTTTCTGTTTTGTGTATTTTGCTCGTTGCTGGCACTGGCTTCTTTGGGGTGCGAATTGCTGAGGACGGCGCCACTACGCGATGCTCGGATTCCTTTTTTTTTTTCCCCCTCAGGCTTCTCTGAAGCTAATAGGCAGAGAAATTCTAATTGGTCGATGCAATTAGCCGTGTGTATGTATGCGTGTGTAGTAATTGCAGAGGACGCGCGTTGCGCGTTGCTTCAACAGGCTGCTTACATGAAATGCGTACATCAGCTGTTGCTTACCTGAGCAATGACATAGAGTGAAACAAGCCGTTGGTTCGGCTGCTGTTGCGAGGACACGCGGCGTTTTGTTCAATGGATGCATGTGCGGATCCCATGTCAGCGCGGTTCGTGTTTCGAGCCGGAGACTGTAACGGATACTCCAATCGGCGTGCTGGAGCAACGTTGGTATACCGAAGCAGCGAAGTCTTGGGAAGGCGCTTGAAGACCAATCTGTTTGCTTGGTCAAGCGGTGGCGGAAAGCCGCAAGGCTGTGCTGTGGTGTATCAGTGGTCCAGAGCGTCCTCGCGTGACAAAAGTAAGCTTGGTTGATGGGCCGTTTCCCACTGGACTCCTCTTTGGAAGACGCCTTGGGCGAATGCAATAAGGCGTATAACCCTGGGGGCCTGGCCTTCATCCAGACGGCTACGTCATGGCACGTTGTGTAACGCTCAGTATACTGCGTACAGAATTGGAAAGCCTGGTGTCAGCTCTGAGCAGAACGAAGCTCGCGGCTGCGAGCTTCCCCGATATCACAGCAGCAAGAGAAGCTCCGCAAGAATAGTCAGAACACATAGCCTCAAGCTAGACCATGGTACGAATCATGATTCATGAAAGAGGAGGAAAGAAAATGAACTGAAAGGAAACGCATTGCCCCGTGGCTTAACGCCGCATGCTACTGCATATGAAAGCATACAGTTGAAGTCAGATAAACCCTTTGCCAAAATACTCAACAACAGTGTTCTGCATTTCTCGGGTAATCTTAACGTCCAAGTAACGGAAGAGTGCCAGAAGTCAGGTGCACTTGCTCCAATTCCTTCTTGCTATTTTCACAACCCCACTAGCGATCTCGATGCCTGGGCGCATGGTGAGGAACAGCGCTATGGTGCGCAAGTCTAGAACTCGGGCTACTAGCCCCATGATCTCATCATTGAGTTCGAGCGCGTGCTTCCGTTTTTTTTTGATGATGATTCCTGTATGATAGCCCGCCATATACCTCTATTTGGTACTCAGAGCGATGGGTGCAGAACTCTTGAACCAGGAGGCATCTTACAGCATTGGATTGAACAAATCTTTGTCTGCTTTCTTGGCGAGGTGAAAGCAAGCATATCACACTCGGTAACATTTAGGGAAACAAAGACTTCCTGAACAGACTCCTCATATGTTGTTACTGATCAAACCACCCTTTCGCTGGCTCCGAGGCTGGCGAATCTGCGCAGCATTTGAAATAAGGGTTCTATGTGTGGGGACGCATCGAACAGTGCGGCCAAAACATATTCTCCGCTGACTTCAAGACCAGGGACACGGCCAAGGAAAATCTGGAGAAGATCCGGATAATCTATAGCTAATTGAAACTGGAACGCGCTACTTGTGATCTCCGAGTGGCGGTCATCTAACACTTTAGATCTCTGCAATGAATTCGCTCCTCGAACAAGTCAGACTTCCGAGTTCTCAAATTTTGAATGATGGCCTCTGTGGGGTCCAGAAGAACGTTGTCGGCTGTCGCATCGACAGTGGCCTTGTCGATATCGTATTGGTCCTCTTTCGATTTCGAGCTCTCCATCCTCAGTGGGCCACCGAGTCTGCACGGTGTCATTTTTTGCCTTTGAGAAGGTGATGAGACTGTCCCTTTCAATGGAGATTGACCACGTACAAGACGCTCAGTCGCGCCTACGTAGTTGTTCATTACGGCTTCTTGTACGCGAAGGGATAGCTGACCTTCGTGAAGTATTAACTTCTTTGACTTGACGATGGTTTATGGCTCCTGTAATGCCAAATGCCGCCGTCATGAAGAGTGGGTGAGAGGCCAGAAAAATTAATGTGAGTGGCATGTTCACTCCACACAGAGACGGACCCCCTCTGTTCCCTCCATGGACGTGGTTGCCACCCAGATCAATCCCACTGAAAAACGCACGTGTTGGAAGATCGCTGGAGAAACGGTTGGTCAACAGCATCTAGTGCTTCGAGAGCATAAGCCGATTACGGTAGCTAAGTAAATTAGAATAGGTAAGCCCATTTCAAAAGATAGTCCCGTCTTTATATATTCTAGCCCAGAGAAGATGGATCATAGCTATAAAGAGAAACTGAGGAAGAAATAAATATAATAGCTACGAGGTCAATAGCTGAGTGGTAGTGGGCAAAGTGGTTAATGAACGTATATACAAGAGGTTTCTACACTTGAGACCCCGAACAATCTGAACAGTAGGCACCATAAGCTTAGACGAAAGGGAAAAGCTCGGTAAGGCGATCCTCGGAGCCTAGAGCTCTAGGGATACAGCGGAAAGAGCTGGCGTTCTTAGGGTTGCCGCCGACATAAGTCTGCCTGGATGGGTAAGGGCAGAGGATACCGGTCGTTCCATTGGTGCCGGTGGTGCGGAGGGTCTCGGGAATAACATCCTTCTCGACCCAAGCAATGAGTTGCTCGAGCGCATGTTCCGGAGCCGGTCCTACGCCGCCGTTGCAATGGCCGAGGCCGGGCGCCTCAAAAAAGCGGAAAAATTCGTCGACTTTGGGATCTGCCTGAAGCGCCTGTTGATAGTAGGCGACCGTCCCGTTTATAGGGATAACCTCGTCCGCAATACCGTGCCAGGAAATGATTTTGCCGCCTCTAGCACGGAAATCGGAGAGATCGGGGTCTGCTGCACTGAGCATCGAGTGATACTCTCTTTCCGAGTATTTGAGGTAGGAGATAAAGTCCTCGTCGGTCATGTTCGCGGCCACAAAATTGGGATCCTTGGCGATTAAATACTGGATCCAGCTGAGAAAAAGATCGGAAGGTGCTGCTGAGCAGTTGTTGTTGGAGTTACACTGCGTGGCGATGTAAGCAGAGGCGAGGTTCGCGTCTTTACTTACGCCGAACCAACCAGTATTGCCGGATGAGCTTCGCGGACCGTTCCAGGCGGCTTCGACGATAATGGCACCTGAATTCGTATATTGCTTGGTGGTTCCCTCGCAGGAGAAGTCTTGGCCAACAATGCTGTGTGCTTGGAAGCCGCAGCCATCGGTAGCCGAGATGATGCCGTCTTGAACGCCGTCCAACCCATCACAAGCGTCAATTGCCGCTTGTGTGAATGCTTTGATCTCGCAGGGAGGAGGATAGACACCGAGATCATTCATGACCTGCGAAGCCCAATAGCCGGCGGGAACGAAGTTTTCAATATTGATGGCAGGTGCGATTGCCAGGATACCGTCGTAACTATCAGGGTAATTCTGAGCGAGCATGAGGCCCTGGCGGCCTCCAGCGGAGCAGCCTTGGAAGTAGGAAAACTCCGGCGCAGCGTTATAGTAGTCCTTGGTGATTGCCTTTCCGATTATGGTCAGATCGTTGAGGGACCGAGAGGCATAATTTTCGAGGAGGTTAAGGTTGACATTGCCGGGGCTGGTCAGAGCCCAATCGCTCAGGCTTTCAGAAGATGCGCGGCCTGCCGCGTGGCCGGCGTCGGTCTCGATGGCTACATAGCCCTTTGAGACTGCTTGGGTCAGATATAGTGGGCCCATACCAGCACTGTAGCCTCCACCACCAAGCGCCATAAGTCTGCCGTTCCAGTCCTCAAGTGGCAGCCAGACTTGGACATTGATTATGTCATTCCAACCAGGGTGCGTGTACGTAACGGTGACATTGCAGAAATTGATGGTATAGGAGCCTCCAGTAATAAGCCCTGGCTCCACCGAAATTGTCGTGTAGTTATAGACCTCATCTGCACTGATATCGAGCCGTTCAGCGCCGAACAGATCAGGAAATTCGAAAGAAGTAGGCGAGCACTGTGGGGTCGTGTTGGCGGGAGCGCTCCAAGCGGGAGAGATTTGGGAAGAGGCGTATGCCAGCAAAAGTAATAGTTTGGAAGCCATGGACGAGAAAGTAGAAAGAGTGGTGTGGTGTGGTGCGATACCCCTAACATAAAGCAGCAATTGTGAGCTTCTTATAGTGGCATTCGGGTCTCGGGCGATGGCAATCAGAACAAAAGGGCCGACGTTTACCTGTAACTGTCAAGCCGTTTAGTTATATACGGACACGGATACGAGGCAACACGAACTGCATACGTAAGAGACGGGTAGTCGTTACACGGATGGCCTCGCCAATCAGAGTGAACGTGAGATCTACCAATGTAGCACTTTTGCTGATAGCGCTCGGAACAAGCTCCTTATCTTCTGGGTTCGAAGGCTCTCGCGGCCTTGTCGTAGAGGTGAAGCTAACGTAGGTACAAACTACCTGAAGATGGGAGCTGTACATTGAAGCGGGGTATTTTAGGGCAGCACCGCTTATATGGCAATGCTCGTCTTGTCATAGCCACCGACGCAAGCTACATTGGGATCGCTGCCCTGACAAGACCTTGGAAAGGCAATCGGGCCTCAAATTTCGAGCTCCGTGCAATGACGCCGCCGGTTAGGGGCACATAAGAACTAAGAGTGACATGAGTCGTGCTCCGTAGCTAGCTCCGAAAGAAAAGGAACAATACGAATACGCTCCCCCTGAGGCATCGTGGAGGGCTGTACGTAGCCATACGCACGTAAGAAATGCCAACAGTCCGTTAAATCCCAGAAAAAGGTCAAGAGATATTTACAGACAGTTCAAACAAAACAGATACGTGGAGCTATGCCCCCGGTACGGCTTGCCGTTAGGGATGGAGGAATGATATGGTAAGGTGTGAGAAAACAGGGTCTGTACATTTTGCTTAGGGAATAATACAATATTTTTGGGAGGAAAAGGCGTGACACCGTCCTTAAATTCTCGGCTGGTAGGTATTCCTCATTTTCAGCAAAGTACAAACCTTTCGCACGCCATGTGGTAGTCTACACACTCGCGGCATAAAATCCACACCTGTTTCGCCAAACATTCCGAAAAGTGATTAATATCTTATTAAAAGCGTGCATCTTGTTTCCTCGACCTCTGTTTGGGCACTAATAGCACCTTTGCCCGTATGAAACTAGCCAGTGGAAACTGAGACGAATATCATTATTAGCTGCAAAAGCCTCCTTCAGGGCCATTTCTCTAATTACAAGGACGGCTGGCTTTGTACAACTCATCTCAGGCTGTCATACTTTGCAATAGCCAGTCCTCTGTTGACCTCCGAATGCCGTTTTAGTAACCACGTACCTTCCAACTGCTTGAGCATTCTAATCTCATCCCTCGTGTGTGCATGTCTACTACGGTGAATGCTTTTGTAGACGCCCTGCCCCGTGTACGCCAGCACGCCTATCCCGGCCGAACCAGTCTTCGTCACCAGCCCAACAGTGCCCTTTCCAAGCCCCTTGATCACCCCTAGAGTGCCGTCCTTAATGCCACCCTTGACAGGCTGGACAAACACGTCGGAGAGGCCCTCCGCAAGCCCAACGCCCAGGTTCTTAGCGGCGAACGCAGCGCCGCTCTTCCAGCCCGTAATCTTTCCGTACTCATGTACCTTTTCACCGTACAGGTTTGGGGTCTGGCGCATGCCCTCCGCCACGGCAAGTGGCACGTCTAGGAAGATGCCTTTCGACCACGTCCCAAACCATCGGGCAACGCTTTTGCCGGATGCGGCAGCTACCACGGCGGCTGTGTGCTTTCCTTTGCCCTTGGAGCTGCTGTGGACAATTTCGGAAGATGTAGAAGGAGGCGAATGCTCTGAGCTGCCCTGTACGGTGTTCATATCACTCTGAGAGCGGTACAAGCCATATCCCACGTCTATTCTCTCCTTGTCGCTCTCGGAAGATCCTGTGGCACTGGCTGGACTCATGGGCCTGCCTTGCAGGCGCTTCTTATCTGTCCCAGAAAAACAGGGCTGGTCGGCGCTCCTGTTATGTG
Organism: Macrophomina phaseolina; assembly: GCA_020875535.1. Lineage (NCBI taxonomy): Eukaryota > Fungi > Ascomycota > Dothideomycetes > Botryosphaeriales > Botryosphaeriaceae > Macrophomina > Macrophomina phaseolina. The sequence goes on along the minus strand of JAEQDS010000069.1, from coordinate 3,122,122 downwards.
GCGGCAGCTCTGAGATATTGGTGTCGCTACGACTTGCGAATCCGGAAAGTCTCTCGCTCTTTCCATCCGAGAACTCCACGACATCAGAACGCAACTGAGACGGCCCGGCAGACGAGTGTGCCGACCCGGGGCGAGACTCGGTTCTATTGCGTCTGTACTCTTGGTACGGCTTCACGAATATGTCTGCCGTCGCAACGGCCATATCTGAATACCAACCGAGGGCTGAGGAGGCCCCTCCCGTGATGGGGTCCCAACGGCGGTTCTCGATAACAATCTGGTTGCTTTTGTACCTTTTCAGGGTCAGGAAATCTCCTTCACGAGTCCGGTGGTGGACGGCTTACAGTTTCAGGCTTTTCCGCTCAAGGCCAACCTCGGTGACCAGGACCTCCGCCGCCAAAGCGGAGATTTTGAAGGATCTTTTGTCTTTCTTTATCTTCCAGCATGCAGGCCTGTCAGGCAGTATATCGCATTTCATTCTTTCCAAGGGGAGATTGGCATGGAAAGAGTCGACGGCCTTCTTCACCCCAGACTCTGTGCGCATCTTTTCTGCAATGGCTTTCGCTGCCGTACCTGCCTCTGGTGTGAGGCAGTACCTGATTGCCTGGGCGAGGTTATTTGCATCGAGCATCTTGTGAGGAATAGGCTTTGGGCCAGCTTTTGCGGCGGCAACCATGTTCCCCCAAAAAGGCTGGCTGAGAAGATTTTTAGCATTGACTCCAGAGCTTTGTTTTCTAATGGCCTTGCTTACTCTCCAAAGAACGGCACGATGGTGGTAGGTCTCGCATTTAGAAGACCGCAGGCCGTTGTACCAGCCCCGCCGTGGTGTACGACCGCGGCAACATGCTGAAACAGCCATTCGTGAGGACAGTCGCCCAGGAAGAATATGTTCTCGTCTGGCGGACCGTCGAGCTTGCTCCAGCCGCGGGAGATGATCGCACGCACGCCGGTTGTGCGGACGGCCTCTAAGATGACCTCGCTCATATGCTGCGCGTTCTCAAGAACGATGCTGCCAAAGCCGATATAGACGGGGGGAGGCCCAGAGCGCAAGAACTTGTCGAGGTCGTCGGAGGGCTTGTAGTCAGGGGGGTCACGGAAGAAGAAACCGCAGACATCTGCGTGGGGTCAGTGGCGCATGTCAAGGATCTATGCAACTCGTCTCACCTATGTGGCGGCCCCAGTCCGGCGGCTTGGGCACGAGTGCCGGCGACCAGCAGTAAGTAAAGGGTATTTTGAGCGTTTCAGCAATTAGCGGGCCTTCAGTTGCTGGAACAGCTTCTAAATCAATGGAGCGCCGCCACTGATTGATGATGTCACCTAGACTATTGCACGCAGTCAGCCACAGGCCTCTGTTTCTGGGGTTGAATTAATTACCCTTGCCATGTCAGCAGCTCGACAATTCCGTAGGATACGAAGTTCGCGGTCGAGGCGTCAGTGTTCGAGGAGGACCGGATGTTGGCAAGCGGATGGGGAAAGGCCTTGGTACTTGTCCAAGGCATGGTAAACATAAGATGTACTGGGATCCCTAAGGCTTCAGCGCAGTGCACGTGTGCGAAGCTTGGGGGGTTGGCAATGATTGCATCCGCTACGAAGGGGTCTTTCGACTTCGCGTCTGGCGCAATACAGCTCTTCCAGCAGCCTTGCAGCATATCCTTGACCATTGCTCTCTTCTTTTGAATGTCTCCTCGCTGTAGGCTCTTCATGCTCGGTATTAGACCTGGGTTTTTGACCATATACGCCATTAACTCCGATGGGTCACCTCCAATGGGGTAGAACCCGAGCCCGGCACTTCGGACGAACTCTTCAAACACATCATGGGTGGCAAGCCGTACGCGATGGCCGTGTTTTTGTAGTTCGTTTCCGAGCGCCACAAACGGCTGCACGTCGCCACGGCTGCCAACGACTTGAATCACGACGTTCAGTCGGATCTTCCACGGTTCCTGGAGTACGTATGGCTGAGGAGTGGAGGTAGATAGCTCAGCAGAGGGATACACGTTAAGCGTCGATAACCTGTGGGCGGCTTTTGCGTCAAGATTAACTTCGACACGGCCATCTTGTTATGGTTTTGTCAGCTACTCTATACTGGTCGGGGAAGGGGATTGGCGAGGCTGGCAGACCTTTGACTTCTGTTCTCTCGAGCAAATCCCCGATTATGGGAGGGTCTTGGTATGATGGGGAAATGTACGCTGGGGGGCTTTCATGTCCGGGCGAGGTCGCATCGTCAAGCATATCATAGTTGGAGTTGGAAACAGCAGCGACCGGCTGTTGTTCACCAGCGTGGATCTGGCTCTCCGAAGCAGGCGACGGACATGTCGAAGGAACATGGCTTGTGGAATATGTGGCACGGTAAGGAATGTATTGCTGCCCCGATGGGGAGCGGTGCTTCGCGGGTAAGGCCTGATTAGAGGAGTGCAAGCCGGATTGTGGCTCAGTGTCGGATGGGATAGCTCGAGATTGGTGCGCTGCTGGCGGTCTGGAGCTCGAAGGCTGGGATTGGGCGGCCGTATAAAGTCCCAATTGACTGCTAGCGAACCCGCCTGCTCTCGCAGCATGACCATTGGCAGGAGAGTGGCCGTCGGTGGGAAGCTGGTGAGGGTCCAAAGGCTGTCTTGGGCTACCCATTCCCACTGAAGACAGGTTCAGAGGACGTTTCGAAGGGCGCGATGGTGTCAAGGAGGACAGCAATACCGAATTCAAGCTTTGCAGAAGCATTTATAAGCCTGCGTCCCCAAGTTGTGTGGATAACGAATACGAGTACGTGTGCGCTTCCTTTAGTCTCCCGCCGTTTTCTCGGGGCTTGTGCGTTGCGCAAAACACCCGTCCGGCCGCGCTAGCATACCTAACCATTGAGTCCAAACACAGCCACCGGGGTCCTCTCGTCTATGACAGTCCGTAAATAGACGGCCTTAGTTCTGCCAAATGAGGGATGCTTCGCAAGTCGCTCGGCAACGGTGTCTGATCATAGGCAGGGAGCAGCCGGACGAAAGACTCAAGTCATCGCAGTCAAGGTTTCTGGCAATGCTGCATCTTATGTCAACTGCTGATCATAGCTGTACGGAGAGAATGATGGTGGTCGGGGTACCCTGCCTTACTAGGGTTTCCAGGTGAACTGAGACTTAGCGAAGCTAGCAGTAGTGCTGCCAAGCCGTCGCACCACAATACAGGTAAAAACCGAACACCCGGTTCTTGCCGATCGCACCGAATCCGGCGTGTACGTATATTAGGAGGCCTGCAGATAGTTTTCAATACAGCCAGGATCGAGTTTTACCCTCTCACAGATTCGCTCATCTTGAACAAGGAGAAGGCGTCGTCACCGCGAAAACAGCATTACAGGAGAGGGGTTTGTGAACAACCGCGATGGATCTTCGCCTCATAACTTGCCAAACGGGACGGGCAGGCAACGTTGTCGTACCTCTAACGACTCGCTGGCGTTGCGTGGGACTAGATGCACCAATGGTATCGGCCTTGGGCAACAGAATCACAGACGACTAGACACTTGCCGCCCAGGACGACTGCCTCCGGTCAGGTCAATATAGCCCTGGCTGGACGCAGTAGGGTTCACCAGTTGCGGAAGCCAAAGAAGCCTTATCAACACCAAAAGGTTTCTGAGCAGGCACCATCGAGCCCAGGCACAAGTGCGGGCAACGACCCGTGGGCAAAAGGTGTGTTGGAAAGCCTCAGCACGTAGAGGTGGAGCAAGGGGCTCGTATGGGAACGGGCCACGCGCCCGCAGTTGCGCGACCGCTGCCGAGGCCTCGCCCGACGTCTGCCTGCTACATGGATTGGCGGCGTGAAGATGATCCCTTGGCGGTCTTAGGGTGTCAACTAGACTCTCTCGGGGTGGCCTGCTTCTGCAGCGTCCGAATCACCGTCGATCCCTTTCAGTGAATGCGAATACGCGTATCCGAGCCCTGCCTGGCCCTTTTTCCTTCCTTGAGCTCCTCGTTCCCATCCGCCCTTTCTCCAGCCTTGCCCTTCACCTCTCTCTGCTAGAACGCGAATATGGCCCGAAAAGCGCACAACAAATCGCGCCGCGGATGTGTGACGTGCAAGCGCCGCCACATTAAGGTATTGATCGGCCACCGCTCTGCTCAGGCGTGTTGCTGCTAACCGCCTGCTTCTCTCTAGTGCGACGAACAGCATCCAATCTGCACCAACTGCCGCATCTCGCGGCGTGACTGTTTGTATCAGGAACAGCAGCGTCGGCACCTCCGCTCGCAGCCCTGCACCAGCTCAGCGTCAGCATCGCCGGCGACAAGCGCGTCCGCGGCTGGACTCGCCTCTACTCCGCAAGATTCCATGCCCGAGACCACGGCCAGCTCGCCGGCGGCCCGCACCGTGCCTCTGGGCCATCGTTATGAGGGCTCTCTTAACCAGTCCGACCCCCTTGGCGTCCCACTGCCGGAATCGGACCATGTCTCGCCTCATGCTCCGGCCATCAACATGCGCCACATGCAATATCTTTCTCACTTTATCCTGGTCACCTACAACTCGACCGGCCTCGGTCTTCCGTCGGCGGGTGGGCGTAGTGCAATCCATCCGACGGTGGCCGCCGCGTTGAGAAGTCCGCATTTACTGCACGCCATGCTGGCTTTGGCTGCCATGCACCTGCGCCACCACACGGACGCAGCCGCCTTGCACGCACGCGCTCTGGAGCTGTTCAATGCCACGCCCGGGGCACTGGACGCCGCCCCCGACTCGGGAGCACCGACATTCCTGTTCGCATCGCTCATCGGCATCTACATGCTTGCCGACGTTTCCCTGTCTTGGCGAGATGATGAAGCCGCACTTCTCGACCGCTTCATCGAATACGTCGACATCCACCGGGGCGCGCGCGCCGTGGTAAGCGTTGCCTGGAGCTCCATCGCGCAGTCTGACCTGATTCCGTCCATCGCGCCTCTCGAAGAAGACATCCGGCGCTTCGAGCAGTCCCAGCATGCCGGCGAAGGCGATTGCGCCCAGCTCCACGCCTTGGTGCGCGACCTCGAGGCGGCAGGCACAAGCACGGATACGCTTGAGGCCTACAAGGGCGCTATTAAGTACCTCCAATGGGGCTTTGAGTTGGAAGCACGGCTGCGACCATGTCAGCACGCGCCATCTCCAGGCGCGATCTTCGCGTGGCCAATCATGCTGCCCGCCAACTTCGTCACGCTGCTGCAACAGCGGCGGCCGGAATCGCTGGTCATTCTTGCGCACTATGGCGCGCTACTACACCGGCACCGGGAGCTTTGGATGGTGGGTGACATTGGCGCCAAGGTCGTCTGCGCTATCACTGCGCTGCTGGGGAGATACTGGCAGCCCTGGCTCGAGAGACCAAATGCTATTGTAATGGGAGGCTGAGCCGTGCCCGATATACCACCCGCTTGCTTCTACGCCAAGCAATTTACACGCACATTATCCTTTGCCGTCATGTCCGCCGCGCTCCCTAGCGGGAGATGCTCGTTCTCCGCGTTGATGCTCCGGTCCTTCTGCCGCAGCAAGACGCCCAGCTCCCCCGGGTGCACCACATTCAGCACCACAAGCGCCACGAACATGAGCAGCGCATCGAAGAGGTACAGGAATGCCTCGTGCGTGATGATGTACCCGTCGAGCCCCTCGCAGTACTCCACCACCCTCACGAGGCTGCGTACCATGATCAGCATGCTGACGGCGTAGAGGACGCGCATGTACCTGCGCCAGCACTGCGACACGTCCGCCTCAAGCGACGCCGGCGTCGGGCTGCGCGACATCCTCTTCTGAAACACTGCCGCCGTCCCAATAAACCCCGCGAAGACGACCAGCTGCGCGATCAAGCCGAATATAGTGAGCCCCTTTCCGGCATTCGTCAGAAACGAGGTGTCGCCCCCTTCGGTGCTGCTGAAGGCGGCCGCCGTACTCATGCCGCCTCCACCGCCCTGGACCGTGATGCACAGAATGTCGCCGCAGACGAAGGCCTTGGTGAGCCGGCGCCGGGATATCGGCGAACGTGACTCGCCGCCGGTGAGCTGGATGATACGGCCGAGCGCCATGTAGATACTGGCGGCGAACAGACTCGGAGCGAGGAGCAGGTAAGAGTTCTGAATGGCGTACGGCATGAGCGTATACTGGTTGAATGGCTGAGACGCAGAGGCCGCACGACAGGCATAGCCGATGAACTCCACTATTGTTGCATGTCCGTTAGTTCAGGTCGGATGGAGAGGGCGGCGCCTTTGGAGGGTTGACAAACTTGCTCCGCCGACGACCAGAGCGGTCATAAACCAACTTCTCCGCCGGATCATTTGCCACAAGTGAAATCCAGTTGTTGCGACGAATAGCAGGCAAAAGATGACTGCGCCGGCTTTCGTCGGCCGATAGTCGTAGAGGGGGTATCCACGGCTCGGCATCTTGCAGATTCTTGTCCGGATATGAAATAGAGATTCTTAAGCAGCTATCGAGACTGGGCGTAAGGGGCTTGGAGAACCGTGTGTATGCCGATGAGCAGTGAGGGACGGAGGTGGAATTGTTTGGAGCGCGGATGGGATGGTGCTGTTCATCGAGCAGTTATTTGAACGTGGGCAAGCCAAGAGGGTTAAGTGCTAATTGTGGACTTCCCGCATCATGGCGCAGCTGCATTTGTCGATGTAATGCATGTATCCGCGGCAAAAAGGATATTACGAGGTTGTGGTGCTAAATACGCCTGCCTTACCAGCTGCGCTAAACGAATACGCGGAACTTGTTCGATGGAGGCTGAGGAGCCCCGAGAATTCGCCTCCTCAGGCTTAGACCAACCTACGCTCAGACCATCCCGACAGAGTTTCACATCTGGCTTCGTGATGTGCTTTCCCTTTGATTGGCATAATGGATGGATGAATGTAAGGCACACTGGAGGAGAATCCAGGAGTGGTTATTTTAGTCAATCTATTCCAACGCGGCACCCGCGTCCGCTTAGCCAAACATTGTCCTCTATCCTACTTAGCAGGCCGGTCGGGTGGCGGGATATCGTCAATGTTGTCTGTTCCCCGGCCCCCTAGCGGCCTCTCTTCCTATGTCGGTGGTCCCTCAGCACGCATCCACATTCTTCGATCTCCCGGGATTCCCCCCTCCCCGGGCCGCGGGCGATCCACCTCATGCATCAAATCAGATTGGCTTCCTGCGGGCCTTGCAGCGGGAGCAGGACTGGAGCCTGTGCCATGCGTGACGGCACTGCCGACGTCTCTATCATCTTCCTCAACGTTGGGGTGGTACCGGCCGCATCTGTAGCAGTACCTCAAGTCGGGGGATGTTGATGGATCGTTCGGAATGGGAGACGTGAATGGAACCTGCGCTAGACTCCTACCCTGTTGCCCACCCGTGCCATTCTCACGACCACTGCTGGCGCCGCTGCTGGGGCCTGTTGGCGGCGGCTCTGGAGGTGCAGGAGATGTGCTCGGGGAACGCCGGGAAGACGACGACGGGGCCGTCCATGAGGTGCCTGTCTCGGACACCGACACAGACGAGGCCTGGCGGGCTTGCTGCCTCCGGATCCGCTCTTCTCTTCTGCGGTTCTCCGATTCATGGACCTCATTCCGAACCATTTCGGCCACCATTTGACGGAACCGCGACTCGTCTTCAGCCTGCGAAGGGTTGCTTTCGGTCAAGACGTTACTCTGCCGCTCCCAAGCACGCTCAAGTCTTTTAAAGCTCTTCTCCATGGCTTCCCTGCAAAAAGGTAGAAAGAGTCAGCTGCCGGCATATATACCGTGGCTACGGCGTGAATACTCACAACCGCTCCTCGAGCTCAGGCGAGACCACCGCCATTACGCTCGCCTTGTGCCGCAAGGCTCCGTAATTGACGAGAGACATGCATAGCTGCACCGACGTCTTGACCCTCTCCAGCTGTGCGAGTATCTCATTCACCTCTCTCTTTTGGAACAGCCACATCCACCGAGCAGTCGCGCGCTGCAGTTTTCCCTGGCCGTGCCTCTTGCTCATCGGGCGCAGCCGCTTCGTAATGATCGCATTTATCTTGGAGAGCAGGGTTTCGCTGCTGTCGCGCAGGCTCTGGTTGATTAGTTTCGCCCTCACCTGCACAGCTGTCGGCGACTCGTCGGTTGCAAGAGCGGTGTCGAAGAGGAGGATGATGTTGCCGCAATTTTTGGTCTCGTCTCCCACTGCTTCCATCTCTTCTTTGGCGTATTTAAGCGTCCTACGATAGTACTTGAGCTTACGTCCCGCACGGACGAACTCCTTGGAGATGGTAATGAGGGAGGCGACACCGCCTGCAACGGCGAATATCTCGGCCATTGTATTCGCTCAAGGGGTGAACTCGGCCAAAAAAAAAAAAAAAAAAAGAAAGAAAGAAAGACGGAATCAATTAAGGAGTCGGAAAGGGAAGGAGAATTTAAGAAGGGGGGGAAAAAAAGAGAGAGAAAGAGCTGGTGAAGCTGAGAGGGCATGGCACGCAAGGCTGAGACGGCTTTTTGCAAGTTCATCGCCACAACCCCGCTCCGCACGCATGATGGTGATAGGGCCATTGGCGCCAGGGTAGCATGCGCGCAGCCAATTTCAACATTGTAGGGCTCACTCAAACGTATTCAGCACCCGTTCACTGTCTTGAAGCTTAATATACTTCGCTTATTAAGCAGCTATAAACAAGCTAACTAGACTAAGTACATAACCCGCACGGACAAGTTAAGCTGCCATACAAACGGGATCTTGATCTTGATTTAGATCTTGAGGCTGGCAGCCCTGAGTACAATTCCACGATATTTATAGAGAAGGCCTGCACAGATCGGCCCTAGGAGGCTAGGGCGCCGTGGTTACACGAAAGGGAACCACTATACCTCATGGCCGATTCTACGCCATGTAGGCGCTGACCAAGTCGGTGAACTTCTCCAGAAAACCTCCGCACCGGAGATGAGGACGATTCTCTACAGATGGTCAATGCCGCTCACAGAACAGATCTTATTTGCTCATTAACTTAGATCCTATAGCTTCTGCATTAATCTGCATACATTAGCACCTATGCGTTTCACTTTATTGCATGCTCTAATGTTTTGCGGAACGAACGCATCATAAATCAGAAACATAGATGCGTAATGATTGGCATTAGTATGGGCTAACGTAGCAGTTGCATCTTCGCATTTAATGGCCGTTGCACAGACAATAAGGTATGCCGGCTCTGCTGGCCCTTGGGGATATTCGTTATGCTTCTTTGCGCACGGCGCCCTCGGCATACCAGATCATAAGACCGTTGTGCCTGCGGATTGTAGCGAATCTATAGAATGAGAATGCTCCAAAGGCAGCTCTTTCGAAGAATCAGCTTTTAGTTTCTCCAGAATATAACTCAAACATGACGCGAACTACCCCCGCTCATCCAGCGAGTCCGTTGGCCTCAGCGGGTTGTTCTGACCTCCCGCCCCTGTTGTCCCGTAGTGCTCTCAATCAGCGCCATCAGCTCGTCGGGGGTCATGTCGCCTATACTCAAGCCCGGCGGCGAGAGGAATGAACCATTGTTGCCATTGCCGGTGCTGAAGTCCGAGGCCGAAGAGGTGGCCGAGAGGGACAGCGCCGTTTCGAGATGGACAGATGACGACAGGTCGTCCGGTGTCAGAAGGCCGGTTGCTCCCGAATTTGAGAGAGGATGCCCGGCAGGACCGCCGGGAAAGAGATTGGTGCTGTTGTTGACGCTATTGCTGTGACTGCGAGTATCGACGGGACTGTCGAGAATGTCCGTAGAGTAAGAGGAGCTAATGCTGGAGGGGAGGGAAGTGCCGGAAGAAGTATACAGGATGCGGTGGGCCAGGGCGGAGATGTGGTTGACGTCTGCGAAGAAGTCGAAGGAGCCCCGTTGGTTAGTTGCGAGCCGACCGAAGAGGCCGCAGGCGAGGCCGAGATAGGCGAGGTCTGACTGATTGCCATTTGGCTTGATGACAGCAATAAAGAGGATGGTAGTGGCAAGAAGGGGAATGTGGATTAGCGGCCTGGGCGAGCTAGGATCAGCAACTAGCGGACGGAGGGGATAAATTGATGAAGAGGGCGTTGAGCTTACCAATCGAGGTCGGGGTGGTGCACCTCGACGGTCTGTGTCAGACGGAGGACATCTTTGGCCGCGTCGGTGGATTCTCGAACGGAAGACGAATACTGTGACAAAGCCGTAGTCGGTATGGAAGCTTTCCACCACACAGCCCATCGATGGATGGCCATCATGGCTTCCAGGTACTGCAATGTCACCTCAAGGCGGATGCGGTCAGCGCCGTGGGTCGGTGACCCAGATTGATAGCTGCCGGGAAGCGATTCCCTCCACGACTCTAATGTCTTACGGAGCGAGGCAAGGGACCGCAGCGTGCCCTGCGGTGACTGCCTAAGCGAATTCCGGCTGTAAAGAGCCTTGACGATCAGGGCGCAAAGACGCGCGTACCGATAACGGATCACCTCCCACCCGGTGTTGTCAATGAAGGCATTGGATTGGGCGTTGCCTCGCCTTTTTACCGGAGGAGGTAGCGCAATGAAGTCGTCATCAATCATCTAAGTAATCAGCTGTTGTACCCTCTCCCTAAATGTTGCAATGACTTGTAATGTTTTTTTTTTTTTTTCCTGAGAAGAAGGGGCTCACCATTGGCAGCCCAAAGCGCATGGCGAAGGGCTTTTCGATCGAGTAGACGATCCAGAAGATTGTCCTCAGGCATTCGGCTTCTTCCTCGCTGTGGGCTGGAGGGGTTGCGGTTCGCGAGTGGTAGAACCCAAGTAGCCGCAGAGTGTGGGCGGCGTCCGTAAGCAAAGCCCGAGTTGTGTCCGTATCGCAGAGACGGCTTGCAAATATTAGCAGTGCCGTTAGTGCCTAAATTAACTACAGTCAGTGTGAGGGTTCTTCAGCCTGCAGGAATAAGCATTTAAGATTGATGGACGAGGATCCAGCTGTTGGCCGGGCGCCTCGGGGAACGAACCTGCGCTTTCATGACCGACGGCTGTCTCATTTTCAGCCGCTCCCACTGCCGTAAACCTTCTCGGAAATAGCCCATGTACGTGGACGGGTGTACGGTCGACGCTCCACCAGCGTCATATTCCCTTTGTGAAAGTAGAGTAGATCCAATTGCAAGCACACCGTGTATGAGGGCTACAAGAGGCACCGGAGCGTTTGCAGGGCAAATCAGAAAATCTCTTAGACCTAATTCAAATTCCTCTCGTTTGACGAACGGGCTGTACCAATGGGAGTGGGCGAAAAAAGCTATCGACAGGCGTCAGCAACTGGCTTGTTCCGTAATCTCACGGAGAAATAACCTTGGATGGACCTGTCAAAGTTGTCGCAGTGTTGCGTCTCTGGCCCGCCCAGCGTCTGCGGGATACCTGAGGAGCCTCGATCAGACGCAGACTGCTTCACCTTCATCAAAAGCCGGTTCGAGATGAGAGCAGCAGTCTTCTTGGTCTCGCGATCCTCCATGTGCGCATCCAGAAACACGAGAGGGCCAAGCGTCGATGTATCGCAGCACATGACACTCTCCCACTCCTTGCTCCACAGCACATCTGGGCCCAAGCACGGTTTGTGGTCCAAAGGGTGACCCTCGCCTTCACTGTCCGGCGACACGTCCGCAAACAAGATCTCTTCCTGTAATGAACAGCCTGGCCGGCAAGACTGTGCCGAGTCGTTGTGCGAAAGATCGAGGCTGGGTGAGGACTGCGGATGCGCCCTCGCCGGAGGCATGGACGCCGTGAATAAGCTGCTGGGAGCAAATGTCAACCGTATTTCCGCTTCCTACGCTGAGAATGCATACTTACGCCCGAACGGCCTCTCCATCACTCAGCTCGCCCCGGGTTCTGTAGTCATGAAATTCTATGTCGAAGTATCCCCCGCCTCCAAAGCTGCCGACTTCCATGTGGGCAGGAGACGGCGTAGGGGAGAGCTGACCCCATCCCAATACTGAGGAGCGTTTACTCTGTGCGGTGGATGCGGAGGGGGTGTCGTATTGGCACGCCAAGTTGGACTTCTGAGTCCGCAGTCAGTTTGTTTTTTTGGCTGCGTGGTTGGTGGGGTGGGTCGGACTCTGCACTGTGAGCATGGGCTGCTGCCGTCACCTGAACTTGTTGATCAGCTGGCGATTGGAAGGGGCATGCGGTGTCTGGAGCCCACATCTTGTTTTCCGTTGTTTGCAGGTGGTGCAGGCACCTTTTCGTCGGGTAATTTTGCGCACAGGCTTGGAGTTCGAGGAAGCCTCCATAGTGCTCTCTGGGAGTGGAAGCGCTAAGCACACACGGGCCTATATGGAGAATCTTTTCTTTATTTTGCTCTAGCACCGTCGTGGCATCCTTGGGATTAGCCGGCAAGTAAGTGGGATGGCACCGTAGGTCGGAGCGTATTTTGAACGTTATCGATTGTGGAGAAGTGCTTCCGAGCCGCCTCTCGAGGATGCGCATCCCCGTCTCATCATGCCGTACAATCAGCCACTCGGCCACCATGCTGTTCTGAGACGCGCCGTATACGGGCTCACGGGCGGGCCGCAGCGGACCCGTCCGCAGAGCCCGCGACGGGGGCGGCCAAGAACCTAAACACCGGATTAGTCTGGGCCCAGAAGGATGATGGGCTAGCGGGACGGGGCAGGATTTAGCCGCTTAGTTCTCCTGGCAATGAACAGGCGGAGGGACAATGATGACTGGAAGAGCAATCGTACGGCACGGCTTACAACAGATTACGTTTGGCCCTTACATATTTTATCCTCCAGTCAGCGCTGGCCGGGTGGGGACGCCGCCCCGCCTGCCGCCACCAAGCACCCAAACGCCCCGTGAAACAAAAGCTGAGGAATGCGGGTTCCGCATGCCATCCGAGGATTGCGTGGACGAGCAGTGTGCGCGAGAGGGCTGACGATGCTACCAGACCAACTGGGCTTCGGCGGGCAGTTGGGCGGCAGCAGCCTTCACCGCGGTGCTTGCAGCAGCGCGGCCCCCAAGCCCGGCAAGCTTCTGCGCCGTCGCCTCAATCCACGGCCATGCCTTTGCACGTTCTCGCTCAAAGCGCACGATCTTGTCCTCGGCCGCCAGCGTCAGTCCAATTTCATCCAGCCCGTCCAGGAGGGCGGCGCGCCCGTGCGGCTCGACGACGAACGCGTACAGCTCGCGGCCGGCCTCGCTGAAGACTTTCTGCTGCTCCAAGTCCACGTGGAGCTGCCGGCCTGCGCGCGCCTCGGCGGCCATGGCCGCCAGGGCGGCGGCGCTCTCGACCCGGACGGGCAGCAAGCCGGCCTTGAAGCAATTATTGTAGAAGATGTCGGCAAAGCTGGGCGCGAGGACGCAGCGGAAGCCGTAGTCCAGCAGCGCCCACACGGCGTGCTCGCGCGAGCTGCCGCAGCCGAAGTTGGGGAGGGTGACGACGAGGATGCTGGAGTGCCGGTACGCGGGCTGGTTGAGCACGAAGGCCGGCCTGGGGTTCCCGTGCGGGTCGAAGCGGAGGTTGTAGAAGAGGCCGGCGCCCAGGCCGGCGCGCGAGACTGCCTTGCAAAACTGCTTGGGCATGATGCAGTCGGTGTCGACGTTGGCGCGGTCCAAGGGCGCAGCCACGCCTGTGATGCTCCGGGCATCCAGACACCGGGCGGGAGCAGCAGCAGCAGCAGCAGCAGCGACGGCGGGCACTGCCTCCTCGCCGGCCTCGTGCTCCGCGTCCTCGGCGGCAGCGTCAGGAGCGCACGCCAGCTCCACCTCCACCGGCGTGGTCGGCGGGGGCAGCCGGGCGGGCGCGTAGCGGCGGACGTCAGCGAGCCTGCCCTCAATGGCAGCCGCGGCGGCCATGGCGGGCGACACGAGATGGGTGCGGCCGGCGGTGCCCTGCCTGCTCTCGAAGTTGCGGTTGGAGGTGGAGGCGCACCGCTCCAGCGGCAGCAGATGGTCGTCGTTCAGGCCCACGCACATGCTGCACCCCGCCTCCCTCCACTCGAAGCCAGCGCTCTGGAAGACGTGGTGCAGCCCCTCGGCCTCCGCCTGGCGCTTGACCTGCCCAGACCCAGGCACCGCCAGCGCCAGCCGCACGTTGGCCGCCACCCGCCGGCCCTTCAGGATGGCCGCGGCCGCGCGGAGATCCTCGATGCGTGAGTTGGTGCACGAGCCGATGAATACCTTGTCCACCACCACGTCCGTCACCCGCGCGCCCGCCTGCAGCCCCATGTAGGCCAGCGCCTGCTCGCACGCCTTCCGCTTCGCCGCGTCCGCGAACTCGTCCGGCCGGGGGATGGTGCCGTCGACGGGCACGACCTGCTCCGGGCTGGTGCCCCACGACACGGTGGGCGCCACGGCCGCTCCGTCAATGCGCACCGCCTGGTCGAACACGGCGCCCTCGTCGCTGCGCAGCGTGGCCCAGGACCGCACCATGCGCTGCCACGCGCTGCTGCTGGCGCGCGGCATCAGCGGCCGGCCGCGCAGGTAGTCGACCGTGGTCGCGTCGGGCGCGACCAGGCCCGCCCTCGCGCCCGCCTCGATGGCCATGTTGCAGAGCGTCATGCGTCCCTCCATGCTGAGCGCCTCGACGGCCTCGCCCGCAAACTCGAGCGCGCACCCAGTCGCGCCCGCGGTGCCGATGCGGCCGACGATGTGCAGCGCCAGGTCCTTCGCCGTGACACCGGCCGCCAGCCGGCCGTCGACGCGCACCAGCGCCGTCTTCCACCGCTGCGACACCAGCGTCTGCGTTGCCAGCACATGCTCCATCTCCGTCGTGCCGATGCCGAAAGCCAGCGCGCCAAAGGCGCCATGGGTTGACGAGTGAGAGTCGGCGCAAACCAGGGTTAGCCCAGGCTGCGTGAAGCCGAGTTCCGGGCCGCTGCGCTGCGTTCGTTACTGAGCTCGCGGGCAGTGCGGGAAGGCGTGGGCTTACATGACGTGCACGATGCCCTGGTATGGCGACGAGAGGCCGAAGTAGGGGATCCCGTGCTCACGCGCGTTCTGCCTGAGGAGCACGCATTGGAGCTTGGCCTGCGGGTCCTTGACGTAGCCGGAGATGCTCACGAAGGATCCACGGGGCTCCGTCGGCACGTTCTGGCGACGGTGATCTGTCAACGTTACTGGCTCAGGCTGCGGCCCTGACTCGGCTTGCTGACGGGCCAGGGCTGGGGCGGAGAGGGTGCGTACGTGATCTGATGTTGCCAGCGTCAGGTCCGGTCGCCGCGTGCGCCGGCCGCGGGCTCGCAGGCCGTCGAATGCCACGGGCGACGTGACTTCGTGGATGAGATGTCTGTCTGGGGTCTGTCAGCACGGGCGCAGCTGTGCCGGGCGCTGACGGCGGGCTGGTATTACCGATGTAGAGCAGCACAGTGCCATCGCTGTTCGCGGCCACGCAATGCTGTTCAAACAGCTTCTCGTACAGGGTCTTGGCCATTTCGACAACGACGCTCTGGCAGCTCTCATGGCGGGCGTCGCGATTTCTTCAATGGAAGCAGTCGAGTGCGGCGCGCCCCGGCGGTGGTTGCGAGCGCTCGGATGGCAGGGCGTCAAAGGGCGCGCAGCTGCAATCTCCAGCAGTCCGAACCCGTGCCGTCAACCTTTCCGGCTCCGTGTACGTCTCGAACGCCAAGACGCGAAGTGCCAAAAAGGAAAGAGAGAGAGAGAGAATGCAGGGACGTTGCGCGCGGACCGCCCGAGGTGCATTGCTTGGCAGTGCCGTGTTTCGGTACGCAGGTAGGGCTTGTCCGAGAAAACGGGTCCGCGCCTCACGCCGTTTCCCTGAACCCCGCACATCTTCGCTCCGCGGTCCGCTTCCTTCAGCCACCCCGCCTCTTCCGTTCCTCTCCACGCCCGCGAACCGCCTGGGCCAACCGGAGATAAGGGCGGCGCATGTTACTGTTGGCAATCAGTAACTGCGGACCGCACCTTATCTCGGACCTCCGCCTCTAACCCTGCGGAGACAATGCCCAGCCTCTCGCTGCGGGATCTCACCGTCCCTACTCAGCCCCAGGGTCTACGGATAAGCGAGGATCATATGCTGGTTCCACTTTCACAACGGGGGCCAGATGCGATTTACCGCTTCATACTACTGCATGCGGATAGTCTCATGTCGAACAGCACAAGGGCGACAAGAATGCTGTACTGCTACTTTTCTGAACCGCCAGAGTTGCACACACACACACACACACACACACACACACATGAGCACTAGGAAGCTGTGTGCGCGATCAAGCGAGCATGGAGCATGGAGGTGCATATGGCCTCTTCCTGACAGCCCGAATGGAATGCTTGTAGCTACTTTCACTGAATGGGGCCGAAAAGGCGCGGTTGAGAAGACCAGGCCCTGAGCCCGGCGTCGCCGCGTTCAGAAGATAGTAGGCTTCATTCAGAGAGCATCTTAGCAATATCAACCAAGACACGAAGATAGCTTCCAGCAATCTAGTACTAGCAAAACAGCTTCATGGTATCGCCGAGCCAGTATTAGAAGAAGCCTTCTAGGGAAGGTAGTGATCGGACAAGCAATGCAGATAAACGACCCTGGGCCCAAGATCGCCAAACAGGCATGTGAACTGGTTGTGCCGAAATTCAAAACAAAAATAAATAAATAAATGAGACCGTAGACAATCCAGCTGAATGTTCGCCATCCCCTAGCCTCTATGAACGACAAGATTACGCCCAGTTCCCTCTACTAGCCGAGCTGAGGAAGGCACGCTTGTTGTCTTCAACCTGGCTCCGTCAAACAACCACACTCCACTTGCTCTCCTCACCTCCATACATCCTTCCCTCCAACCACCCTTTTACCTCCTCCGCAATGCCGCTCTTCGATCCGCACCCCTTGCAATCTATCCACCTTCCCTCCCACAGCACCCTGCCAATCGGCACCACGCACGCGGCGGTCCCCGTGCCAAAGGCCTCCAGCAGCTGCCCCCGCGCCGCCGCCCTCTGCAGCTCCGGCAACGAAACCGGGCGCTCGCAGACCGTGAACGAGCCGCAGCCGGCGGCAGCGGCAGCGGCACCCGCGGCGGCGGGGCGCCTCTGGCGCAGCAGCTCGAGAGCCGACTGGCGGATGACCCCGGGCAGGATCGTTCCGTCGAGCGGCGGAGTGACGACCTCGACGTCGAGCACCTCGTCGGCGCCATGCTGCCTCGGGCGGCCGAAGACGGCGAAGAAGTTCATGGTGCCCGCCTCGCCCACCCACGGCCCCTCCTCTACCTCGCCGCCACGCAGCCCCTCTTCCTCCGCAGCGGCACAGCCGCTGCTGTTCTTCCGCTCGCTCAACCACAGCACCTGCGCGCACCCGGCCTTGCGCGCCTCGCTCTCCGCCGCCAGCGTCGGCGCGTAGTTGCCGCCGATTTTCGACGCGCCCGGGCCGCCGGGACAGGCGCGCACGAAGCGGGACGGCGGCATCGCGTACAGGGAGAGCGCCGTGGCGGAGGCAGAGAAGTAGGATGTTGCCGGGCTGGCGACGACGTAAAGGAGTGCGGACGTGGGCGCGGAGACGCCGAGTGAGGCCGTAGTGGACACGAGAACGGGTCGGATGTAGAGCGAGTGAGGGGGGCCGCTGGACGGTGGGGCGAGGTTTAAGACGTTAGCTGGGCTGTTCCGACTACTTGATGATTTTTTTTTTTTCATTTTTTTCCCCCTTTTACAAAAAGAAAACGAAAAGAAATAGTTCAGAGGAATGAAGAGGGGAAAGGGGCTGCCGCGTGCTCAATGGTTGAAAGAGAACGGAACTGAAGCTGGAAGAAATGATGACGATGATGATGATGATGCTTACTTTCCGACCCACCGCCCTTCAATCTTCACGAACATGCGCACCAACTTCACGAACTCGGCCTCGTCGAATGTCGGCAGAGAGATGCGCGCCGCAGACCTATTCAGCCGTGCGGCATTGAGCTCAGGCCGGAAAAGTCGGAGATGTCCCGCCGCGTCGCGGTATGCCTTCATCCCCTCGAAGCACTCGAAGCCGTAATGCAGCCCGCTGGCAACGGGATCCAGAACAATGGGGCCGTACGGCGTTATGCGGGGAGTGTCCCACCCGCTTTCCGCCGTCCACGTGACGCGGAGCATGTGGTCTGCCGGGAAGAGAAGGCGGCGTTAGTGACAACAGATAGTGTGCGTGCATCGCATTCATTTCTCAGCCGCTCTTGCACTTGGACTTGAGCTCGATCCGTCTTTCCGCCGAGCAGTCTTCCTTTTGCCACTGCTATTTGGGGGACGAGAGGAAAAAGAAAGAAATGATGCGGTTTCCATACCCGTAACCGTCTTTCCAAATGCAATGGCCTCCCCCATTGGCAGGGGCTTCGGGTTGTTCACCAGCGTGACCTGCAGCTTGGATGCATCTAGTGGCGCGGCAATGTGCCATTCACCGACATGTTCATTTTCTTCGAGCGAAGGCGCCATGGCTGCAGGAGATGTGTGGATGCTTGGCAAGAGGAGAACGGACTCTGCAAGGTCAGAACTGTCTTGCGGGGACAGGCGCAGTCTGAAGCATCTAGTCAAAGGAAGCCGACAACAAATACACAATCATCCTAGACGTCCTCTCCTTGGCGCTAGAGGGCATCGCTATACCAACCGCCAGCCAAACCATCGCTCCGGTTCCGGCTCCGTCTTCCCCCACACGTCAGCTATGGCGGCTCCGGAGGGGCAGTCGTTCTGTAAGTCGGTAGAATGCGAGAGCGAGAGAAAGAGCCGGGTCCGGAAGCGGCCGTCAGCACAGAGGGGTCCGAGGGTCCGCAACGGAGCAGACCTTGCAAGGGGTTGCAAATAACAGCGCATCATGCCTCAAATACTACCACCCATGTACAGGTGCTCCGCGGCTCCGGGGAAAGGCGCAGGGCTCGAAAAGGCTAGCGTGGCCGAGAGTGGAGCCAAAAAAAGAAAAGAGAGAGAAACGAGGTGGCACAGTCGTTGATCCCTGTCGCTCCAGTGGCTACTGCAGGTACTGCAGGTCAGACGGACGGCCAAATGTGATGCGTGTACGCGAGACCGCCCATGGGGTGGCCGATGGCGAATAAGTGGCCCAGGCCATGCTTGGCCGTTGGTTCGCCGAGCACTCATGGCGGGACCAATTGTTCTTCTCCGCCTGGTGCTGCCGCGCCCTGGCCGGATATCTATGAGGCTGAAGTGCCGCTTACTCTCGCATTTCTCCCGCTCTTTCTTCCTTTCTGCATCCTGCTGCCGCATCGCTGCGCCATGGCCCCGTCATCCACCGCCGCGTCCAGCAATACCCACCTGACAAAATCGAACAAGTCCAGCGCCTTCGAGCTGCGCGAGATTGGCGATGACGGCCACCAACGCCATGCCCAGGACGCCTCCAACGACAGTGTTGGTGCCTCCACCTCGAGCCACCGCCTCTCCCACGTCGACCAGTCGAGCGAGTACCTGCAAGGACCTGGCTTGACCCCGCCAGAGTCTTTGGCCGACCGCAACGAGTCGCAGCTGCCACCCGTCGACGGCGGCAAGGATGCCTGGCTATTCCTGGCCGCATGCTTCCTCATTGAAGCTTTGGTGTGGGGTGCGTAGAGCGCTGTGCATGCTGAGAGCACTCAATTGGGACCCGTGCTAATGCCCGCCCAGGTTTCGCATTCACATTTGGAGTCTTTCAGGAGTACTACAGCCGCAACGAGCCCTTCATTGGGGAGAAGAACATCGCCGTCATTGGCACCATGGCCATGGTACGATACTGTGCCCATCCTGCGTCGTCCTACCACTCACTGACACCGCAACACAGGGTATCATGTACCTGGATCTTCCAGTTGTGTTCGCCTTGCTGCAGATGCACCCGCGGTTAAAGCGATGGGCAACAGCCTTGGGGCTCGTTATCATGTGCCTGGGGCTCGCGCTGAGCAGCTTCTCGCGTAACACGACCCACCTGATCCTCACTCAGGGCATCTTCTACGCGATAGGTGGCAGTATCGCCTATGCGCCTACCATCCTGTACATGGATGAGTGGTTTGTCAAGCGAAAAGGGTTCGCCTTCGGTATCATGTGGGTAAGTGTCTCGCCGTTCCCAACCCCAACCCCTGCCACATCTACCACCGCGTTTCTTACGAATACTACGTCTAGGCTGGCACTGGTCTCTCCGGGGTCATCCTCCCGATCGTCATGCAATGGCTGCTTGACAAGTGGGGCTTCGCCACCACCCTGCGGATCTGGGGCGTCGCGTGCTTCGTGCTCACCGCGCCGCTTACCTTCTACGTCAAACCACGCATCCCCATCTCGCAGGCGCAGCGCGTGCGCTCGTTCAACCTCCGCTTCCTCTACAAGCGGCCGTTCGCGTTGCTGCAGCTGGGCAACGTGCTCGAGGGCCTCGGGTTTTTCCTGCCCAACATCTACCTGCCCACGTACGCGAGCACCGTGCTCGGCACCTCCTCGCTGCTCTCGTCCCTCACGGTCGTCCTGTTCAACGTCGCCTCGGTCTTCGGCTGCATCGCGATGGGCTACATCATCGACCGCGTGCCCGTCACCACCGGCATCTTCATCTCCACCGTCGGCGCCACCGTCGGCGTCTTCTTGCTCTGGGGCTTCGCCCTGAACCTGCCGCTGCTCTACGTCTTCTGCATCGTGTACGGCTTTTTCGCCGGCTCTTTCACCTCCACCTGGCCCGGCATCATGCGCGACGTGACGAACCGCATGCGCGGCGCGGTCGACCCCAGCATGGTGTTCGCGTGCCTCGCGGCCGGCAGGGGCATCGGGAACGTCGTCTCGGGCCCGCTGAGCGAGGCCCTGGTCGAGGCCGGCCAGTGGAAGGCCGGCTGGGCGTACGGGAGCGGGTACGGTGCGCTGATCGTGTTCACCGGCATCAGCGCGTTGCTGGGCGGCTTGAGCTGCATTGGTCGTTTTGCGCCGCAGCTGCTTTGAAAGCCGCCGCCGCAAAGTTCGTCTAGTCTCCCTGTCGTCATACGGAGGTGGTTTTAATTGCCGCTGCCACCGTGAAGGGGGCGGCGGGGGATGATCTCCCCCGAAACATGAAAAAGCTGATATTGCACTGGCTGGATTTGAGAGAGAGAGAGAGAGAGAGAAAAAAAAAGGCCTCGTTTTTTTTTCATAGATAAAGATGGTATAAACAGCATAGGGTCAGTCCGTTGATACCGCGATGACGTATGGACAGTGGCATTTGATCAAGCTGCCGTTTCGGCCACTTCAGCAGTAACCAATTCAAAGAGCAATGACGCATTTCTTCCTCCGCTCAGCTTTGTTAAAAGGCGGGCTTGGATAGTTAAAGAATGCCTTTTCCAGTCCGCAGCCATATGAAGAGCAGCCCTTTAATTGGCTTCGCGGATGACAGAGCGCAAAAGACCAGGCGCGAACAGGACATGGGATGGTATTGTACTGGGTATGTGGCATTGTATTCTGGGAATAAATGACTGACCCCGTACGATGCTGGAGTAGGGAATCTTTCACATTTATCTTCTTTTTTTTTTTGAAAAAAAAAAGGAAAAAAAAATTGTTGGCATTGACATATTCTACTGACTGCATTTCTCCAGGGGCCAATTCCTTTGCTCAAAAAAATAAAACAGAGTTAACTCCTCAAAAATGTGTTTTCCCACATCCACCTTGCATCTACCTTCCGCTTTGGAATGCCGCAAAAGTATAATGACGGAGACAGAAGACCTTCCGGGTCGCTGTGCTCAAGACTCGGCTCAAGCATCCTGTGCAATCTGTTCAGTAGCAACAGGGGCAGCGAGCCGGGGGTAGTGGGCAGCATTCCTCATGTCCTGGTACTCAAGTGCACTCAAGTGCTGGTACAGGGGCTTCTGATCCTGAGCGATGAACTCGGGTAGAGGGCCGACATCGACGTGGCGGTCGGCCTTGCAGAAGTAGACCAGGCTCCAGCGCTCGGGCACGACGTCGCTGGCGAGGCCCTTGGGCTTGGTGACCTGGTGGAGGCCGGCGCGCATGCCGCCGTTGGTCCAGCGTTGCAGCGTCTCGGAGGCGATGACGACGACCTCGTCCTTGGAGCCGTAGGGCACCGGGATGAAGTTGCCGGGGTTCTCGCGGTCCTCATACTCGAGCCCGGGCGTCTTGTCGGGGAAGACGAGCGAGATGATGCCGAAGTCGTTGTGCGGCCAGATGCGCGAGATCTTGCCCGTGTCGAGCTTGGATCGCTCGATGGGCGGGAAGTGGTTGATGCGGATGGTGCTGGCCTCGTTGGTGCAGCGCGACGAGAACAGGGCAGGGTCCAGCTGCATGGCCGTGGCCAGCTCTTGCAGCAGCTGCACGCACAGCGCGCCACAGTCCCTGAAGAAACTCTCCATCAGGTGCTGGTATCCTGGCAGCTCCTTCTCCGCCGGCCATTTGTTGGGGTACTGCTTGTCCGCCGGGTCGCCGCAGTCAAAAGACTCCTGCAAATGGTCAGCAAAACGGAACGAGGAGAGTGATGGTGCGCTGAACGACGTGTGCACCCACCTTGTTGTCACTGAACTCGGGAGCGATGACGTCCCCCTTGTTGCTCTCCAGCCACCACGTCTTCTCCTCGCCGACAACGCTCCAGCCGCGCTGCTGGCTCTGGCCGGGGTCATTGCGGATGTCCTTCTTGACGTCGAAGGGGAGGCGGAAGAACTTGGTGACCGCATCGAAGACAGCCTGGACCTCTTCGACGGGCACGCTGTGGTTGATCAGCTTGACGAAACCGTAGTTTGTCAGGCCTGTCAGAAGCTCTTTCGCAAAAGCGGCCCGCTCCACAGGCGTGCCATTGCGGAGGGCGCGAGCGTCGATGATCGGGATCGTCATTGTGAGTGCGAGGTTTGGATGGAAGCTGGATGGGTTTGATTCATCTGTCCTTCCGACCCTGAGAAGAGGCTGTTATATCTCGTTCCACCACCAACCGTTGCCATTGGCATCCCATGCGCATCTCAGACGACTGACTTGTGGTTGCTCTCTCAGCCTCATCGGTCCCGTTCGTGCTTTGCCGCAATAGGCATGACGGTCCGAGCGTGTCAGCGGATCCGGGTGGCGGCGGGCGCCGGAAACGTATCCCATTGGCAGATCCGGACCGGTAAGGCAGGGTCTGCAGATCTCGGAGCGCGGGTCCGGCGCTGCTGGACAGTGGGGGTCCGCGGCTGCCTGGCAATCCTTCAGGAGCACCACCCACGTTGCAGACGGCCCAGCACGGTCCCCGGAGCGTTGTCACTGTCCGAATTCCAGGCCCGATCAAGCTTCTGGGCTGGGCTACCACTGCCGCGATGGTAGTTGCTCGCGACTTCGGAGTCTCTGATTTAATGCCCGTGATGCTCGTGCAGAACTCTGCTCATCGTCAGGAGACACTTCGGACCCGTGCGCTTATCAGAGGTCAACAGCAGAAACCGACAATCAGCCAAGATGGTAATGTATGCAATGCCCCTCGTCCGCCTGTGTCTTACCGCCAACACCACGTAGGGCAAAGAATGCTTCGTCCAAATACGACCCTTTCAACCCGCCGGCCCTGCAAGACAGACAATGGCCAAGCAAGAGGATCACAAAGGCTCCTCGGTGGCTTGCGACGGACTTGAGGTAGGCAGGCCGCATCACGGGGCTCCGCAATACCGTCAGCAGCTGAGATCCGCCGCAGAGACGGGAACCAATGCCTGGAGTACCCCATGACTGTGGAGCAAAAGTGGACGTACTTCCAGATGCTCGTCAAGACTGGCTTCACTGAAATCGACGTCTCGTTTCCCAGCGCCTCGCAAACAGAGTTTGACTTCACCCGCAAGCTGGTCGAGACGGCTGGTGCCGTGCCGGATTCCGTTTGGCTGCAGGTCCTCTCGCCCTGCCGCATCGAGCACATCAACCGTGCAGTCGAGAGCGTCACGGGCGCAAAGAAGGCCATTATCAGCCTGTACATCGCCTCCAGTGACTCCTTCCAGGAAATAATCTTCGGCATGACGCGGCAGCAAGTGCTCGACCTGGCCGTCGACTGCGTGCGGCACACCCGCAGCATCACCAAGGATCACCCCGTGCGAGGCCAGCAGACCGAGTGGAACCTGATGTTCAGCCCGGAAGCGTTTTCAGACACGGACGTCAGCTACAGCGTGCAGCTGTGCGAGGCCGTCAAGGCCGCCTGGGGCCCCACGGAGGCCAACCCCATCATCCTCAACCTCCCTGCCACCGTCGAGATGTCGACCCCCAACGCCTTCGCGGACCAGGTGGAGATTTTCTGCCGCTCCATTACCGACAAGGACAAGGTCTGCGTGTCCCTGCACCCGCACAACGACCGTGGCTGCGCGGTCGCGGCCGCCGAGCTGGGCCAGCTGGCCGGTGCCACGCGCGTCGAGGGCTGCCTCTTCGGCAACGGCGAGCGGACGGGCAACGTGGACCTGGTCACCCTGGCGCTGAACCTGTACAGCCAGGGCGTGGACCCGCACCTGGACTTCTCCGACCTGGCAGGCATCAAGCGCGTGGCCGAGGAGTGCACGCGCATACGCGTGCATCCGCGGGCCCCCTACGCCGGCGACTTTGTCTTCCTGGCTTACAGCGGCTCGCACCAGGACGCCATCAACAAGGGCTTCAAGAAGCTGCGCGCGGGCGAGACGCGCAACAAGTGGAAGATCCCCTACCTGGCCATCGACCCAGAGGACATCGGGCGCACGTACGAGTCGGTCATCCAGATCAACTCGCAGAGCGGCAAGGGCGGCGTTGCGTGGACTCTGCAGCGCGCCGTTGGCCTCGACCTGCCCAAGGGCTTCCAGATCGCCTTCTCCAGGATCGTCAAGGACGTCTCGGACCGGCTGGCCCGCACCATGACGCCCGAGGAGATCATCGAGCTGTTCCTCGAGACCTACGACGTCCTCAACAAGGATCCGCGCATCATCGCTGCCCGTTACACTTGCCTTCCGCACGGAGACGGCGTGGCTGTTGAGGCAGAGCTCGTCGCCGGTGGCCAGATGCTTAGCGTCAGCGGCTCGGGCTACAACGTCCTGGCTGCGGTTCAGGACGCCGTGGTGAGAGCGTCATCATCTACCACGCCGCAGCTGTCGCTCAAGAGCTATGAGCGCACGCTGTCGCCGAAGAACGGTCAGATCCACACTATACAGATTGTGGAGTGCCAAAGCGCACGTCTGTTAACGAGCTCTTGGGGTGCCAACGTGGCAAATGACACGAGGATGGCCATCGTTTTGAGTGCTTTTGCCGCGGCCCTGGTGAGTGGCACATGTTGTTCTGGTCCATTGGAAATTGGCGCACATGCTAACAATCAGTTGCAGCCCCTGATTGACCAACATCCCTCAGATACGCTATTGAAGGAGGATTTCCACCAACTTGTTGGTCTAAGCAGCAAGGCTCGAGCATCAGCTTAGCTTATTGCAGAGCATTAGTTTCCGTAAAAATAAAGCGAGGAGTCCAAGGTAAAAGTAGACCTACCGCTGGACTTGTCATGAGTCCTTTTTTAAAATGCCAAAGCAAATTTATTCTTTACTCTATGAAAATCCCGACTTGGTTTGAAGTTGCTATTTTGATGCGTCTCCGTATACCTTTAACCACTGTCTTAAAACTAGATCGATGAATTAATTTAGCCTAGTACAGCGTCTTTATACATCTGTACGAGTAGCAATCTACTAGTATCTATTATACTCGACGGATTCGACGGCGAAGTCCACCAACATGCTTTAGCAGAGGCATATCGTAGCGCAGCCAGCGGTTATGCAATCTTTTGGGCTATCTTCAACATGAGCATATTGTACGAATATTCAAAAACGACCTTCTGGGTCGAATGCGAGGGAGGAATATAATTGTGGGTAGGTAAGGGCGTATAATCCATCGTTATTCTTCATGAAAGGCTTAGCAAGATCACCCACTTCCAGACTCCCAACGTACATTCAATCCGGAAAGCCGCCTACCGAGCTTAACGTCGCCGATCACTCCAGCACGAGGAAACTTCTGGAGAAACTTGGACCTTAGCGAGAAATCTCTCTATTTTGAAAACATTTGATGGATACTACCAGAATCTCCATTCCCACGTCAGCTAATTCCCGTCGGGAATTTGAGAGACTTTAAGCTCCTCCGGTGCGAAACGCTTAGGGATTAGGTTCCGCGCAAGGGGACGTCCTTAGTGAGTAATTATGTTCGAATTGGAAGGAGCCCTCCTACTAATTCAGTCGATGGCGATTGCGTTTATGCTCTCCTCCCTGCTTCAGCAGCTAGTGCAATTCAAGCCGTCGAAGGTGGAGTCACCATGACTTCACTACGAGATGCACTGTGTGAGGAAGAGATTCCTACTATTTTGAAGGGTTTTCAGAAGCTGAGGCCAGTTGGCGCTTCGTTTGTGCGGGCCAAATCTTACTGTTGGAATGTGCACTGGCAGTTCATTCAGTTGATGAAAGGCAAGAGTTGGGATGGTGTAAGAGGAAGGCGGCCCAGGAGGCGCCTCGTATCCTTGGCTACAGAGTTAGCTACATTTGGTAAATCTGAAACAAGCCAATACCTCAACTTGTACGATGGGAGCGGTGTGTCCGTTGTAGCATTTGAATGACAACAAATGCGTAAATAATACTTGTCTGCGAGTAAGGGATCCTAGCGCGTAACGAACAGGGTACCTGGAAGCCCGTCGGCGGTGGATCTAGGTTCAGCCTGGTATGGCGGGTAGGAGCACTGAATGCTTCATTAAACGCCAATCACGCATCAGGCCACTTAGAGCAGACGAGCGCATCTTGTAACCTTACAATGTGCCTTCGCTATCATGGCTTCAATGACTTAATTACGGAAAATGGAAGACTGTGCTCGGTGGAGAAGCCGTCATCCTGGCTGTGAGTATCGAGAAGACCTCATTACTCTCACTCCAAGGTTATAATTCAGCTATTGATAGAGAAAAATGGCTCATAATGTCCCGAAAGCAACATCTGAGAGTGCCAGCCGTGCATAACCCTATGAACCCGTGAGTATAATATATCGTATTTGTTATTCACGCTCTCATCCGGAAATATCCGCAGAATTCCGGTAACGAACATCGCCGGGCGGATAAGGCTGGAAGTTCACGCTAAAGATAGCCTTGCAGCAGCTTGCTGAACGGATCAAGGTGCGGGGTTCTCCCCCACGCGAAGCATTGCCCACCCGAATTGGTAATCAGAGGCGGATAGATTTCCCAAATAGGAAGTTGAATTATATGGCACATCGGAGGCGAGCGCTCGACGTCCTGTAAGGACAGCCACATTTTTGAATTAGCATTAAGGACGCCTTACGTAAAGAGGCCAAGAAGAAAAGGGATTTGGTTTTCCGAACGAGAAATATCCTGAGAATAAAAGGCAAAAGTTCTTAATCGAAGCTAAGGCCAAAGTCGCAGCACGTTTCAGGCCCTTTCTATTCTGACACTCTTAAGCCTCTCTCATTTTCGGCATAGACGTATGAGTCGTAAGCTGTGTACAAAAAACACATTTCCATCTCCACGTCGTCTATCAAGAACCAACCACCCGAACCACCACTCACTCCCGCACTCAGGATGGCTCGCAATGACTTAAGCGCCCTGAGCCGGAGCGTCGACGTCCGTGCACTATTCGATCAAGTCAGTAAAAAAGGAAGAAAAACTCCCACGGCATCCAAGGCAGAGATGAAATAAAGCAAAAAAAAAAAAAAATAAGTAAAAAAAAACCAAAGAAAAGAAAAAGAAAAGAGCCACACTCACCCATTCCAACCACAACAACGCCCCACTCTTCTTCGTCAACACCGTACCGGCGACACCATCCAACACGCCCGTCGCCTGCCTCCCGCCCTGCGGATCCAGCTTCGCCTCTTCCCCGCCCCACTGCACGAGACGCCACGGCCTGACCTGCGCGCCGGGCACGAACGTCGCGTTCCCGAAGTACCCGTCGCAGCTGGGGGCGTCCGGGGCCCACAGCTGCAGGTCGAGGTACTGCTGGCGGTAGGGGCCCATGCGGTCGGGCTCCAACAGCGTGATGGAGCCGTTCCAGGGCCCGGTCAGGAAGGCGAGGTGCTCGCCCGTGGTCTGCAGGTTGGCGGGGACGAGCTCGGCGGAGGAAGGGCTGTAGGGCCGGATTTCGAGGGTGAGGTTATCGGCGCGGTCGCAGCCTGTTCGGTGAGGGTGATTGTGTTAGCGGAGAGCCCGAGCCGCCGGGGCGTGGGGGAGAGCGGGGCAGAAGAAGGAGAAGGGAGCGGATTGGACATGTGGAGGATGGCCCCGGCAGGTGAAGGTAAGATGAGGCGGAAGGCTAGAGAGGCATGGGGACGTACGAGAAAAGTCGGCCCAGATGGAGAACGTCCTGCCGTCGTCGGCGACCGTGGTCGCGCTGGTGAGAGCGGCGCTCATGCAGAGCAGAGCGGTGGAGAGAAGGCCGTGCATCCTTGCGATGAAGTCAGGCTTTTGGTGCTCCACTCAAAAGTATGTATCTCAAGAGTCTAAAAGCGAGTGTTCGGCGAGAAAGAGATCTCAGACTGGATTGAGCTGGTGCGGAGATGAACAGCCAACGTAGGGCGTAGATCATGCCATCTTATATGTACATACAACCCCCTCCTTTTATTTTCCACTACGTCCACGGACCTCCCGGATCTCCCTCTTGGCGCGCTGATGGACGCAGGGCTCGGGTGAACTGGTCCTCAGCCCTTCTTGGCGTATGCACCACGACACGAGTTGGGGGAAGCTTGGATGCCGAAAGTATGGGGAATTCCTACACCGTGCGGACCAGGCGGGCCGGCCTGCATGGAGAAACGGAATATGTGTGTGCCCAGGTCGTATGCGAGCCGACATTTCCGGGCCGAGGAAGGCAGGTTAAACAGAACACCGTCCCCCCAGGAAAGTGCATTCCGCTGCCACGAACGCTGCCGATGAAAATATGTCATCAGGCCTAGAGAACATCAAGAGCGCCTCGGCGAATAATGAGTAGGTCGCGCTCCACTCGGGCTGCGCACGGTCAGTTGTGTGGTTTACCCGCAATCGAGCGGCATGATTAAGGTGGCAGATTTGGGTTGAAGTGTAAATACGAAGCGAAGCTCACAAGGCACTAACTTGTTGCTAATTTTGGGACGCGGTGGTGTATTGCCAAGCAGCGAATCGACGTCATTGCACACAGCCCCCGTTCATATTAAAGGGGTGTCCAGGGCGAAACAGCGGGCGATCAGGTTGAACTTAAGGAAACGCCATATAGCGGGGAAGCTCACGTCTATTTAGCCACCGTTGCAATTTTACTCGCATCAAAGAGCAGTCCATTCGATGCTTGCTGCAACACGTGGGCTTCGATGACTCTCTTCACACTGTGGCGTAAGTCTTGATTTATTTGGCCGTCGTCAGCACGTCATGGCAGCAATGATGTGCTTTCAACTACAGGAAGGGGGAGCCCTTGGGAATGTGGGCTTTCCACCCGGATAAAACCTACCTTGGCTGCGAAAGCGATGAGAAGGATGCCAGAGATGGAGAGTGCGCTGGGCCATTGTGCTGAGCAGGATTGCCAAAACATAGGAGACAGCAGCTTGCGGTCCGAAGATCTGAAGGAACCTCGTCCATCAACCGCCCGTACCAACTCGGTCGACAAAAATACCACTTACCGCTGACATACCAAGGATTTCATGGCCTTAAAAAGAAAACAGAAAATGAAAAAGTCGCCGGAGCCTCAATACTCCCAAACACCCTTTCAGCGTCCGTCAGCAGTTCCTGTCATCCCTCTACGACACTTAACACCATCCAATAGTGACTCAAAACCTGACCTCTCATCTACACCGCCATCGAAATCCGCTCCCCAGCAGCCTCTCATCGACCATACGAAAAAAGAAGGATCACAACACCGACAGGGCGGCCCACACATCTTCCATTTGATTCGAGAACGACTACGACTGTAAACCGAATCGGCAATGTTATTCCCTCAATCATCGCCGCCGTAATCGGAACTTCCTCTCTCTGTCTCTCTTTCTCTCAACCCCGCCGCCTTGATAATTCGCTGAAAGGAGTAGAAAAAGAAAAGGTTGGGAAAGAACAAATACAAAGGCGGCAGATGATGATGATGAGAGGAAACTGCTATAAAAACACCCGCCATACGCCACTAAATAACAAACCCTCCCCTTCCGTGACACCTAGCAGCGGATAAGTGTGCAGGTGATGTATAAACCGCCTACAATGAAAAAGAAAAACGGCTGGGCTTTCCGATGATATACCCCCGCGTTCGCGATATCCTGTACTCAAGAGGAGGATACTGATCGACTCCACAGGTGGCTTCAATCATGCTGGTAGTCACAGCATGGACGTTGACCGCAACTCTCAGTCTCGAGAGATATCTCTGATGGTACGTATGTCGTGGTGTCGCGCTACTGCTCGTTCCTCCCGCTCGAGTTGGGGGCTGCAGTCCCGGCTGATGCTGCAGTGAAGTCGAGAAGTTAGCCTGATATACACCAAAAGTATCCGCTTCTTCAAGATTAACATCCTGGCCAGGGCCATGCCGGTCCGGGTCGGCCTCTTTATCCAGTAGTCGTAGTATGTTAAAACCGAATCAGGTATTGAAGTTCAAGGGGAGGGAGTTATTAGTCAGAGACGACTGGGTTGCCAGGCGGCAGTCTGATCATCCTCAGGTGCAGCAGCCAGACCATCCTGGTATTTCCTAGCCGACGTATCACGAGTCGACAGCGGAATCCACAACCTTATCCGATTCACCATCCGGGAAGTAATCCACATCGAAGGAAAGGTCGAAAAGTATCCTCACGATCCAACCGACTCTCCTCCGGAGCCTGCTGGGAAGTAAAGACCGAATCCGGCTCACCCGGGGCGAAGGGCCTGGCGTACTCACCAGATCCAGGGTGTGACCCAGGACCAATCTGACCCGACGGCATCGGCGCAGGAGCCATGGAATGTCCAACAGTATCTGGATGTGTTCCAAGAGTCGACCGACTGCCTGGGAGAGGAGGCCAGTGCTGCACATAGCGGTGGTAGACCAGAGAGGGGTCGCCGGTGATGTTCCAGGACTACGCCGGGGGATACATGTTGACACGAGAACACGAGCGCCTCTATTTGGCCGGGCCATCCAGTTCCTGAGGAGCGAGTTCATGGGCTTCTATTGAAAGAAATGAAAAGGCGGCCTACCTTGATTCGCAGCTGTGTCGTCGCTCTTTTGCCTCTTGGCGGGCGGGTAATCGTTAGACGCGGGCATATACTGCGCTTCTTCATGGCTATGCTTTGTGCCGTTGTTCAGGTGCTCGCTCGAGGCCTGGGCGGCTGCAGCTTGGGCCGCCGCTTGCTGGAGCTGCTGAGCAGCCGAGGCGGACATGGGCGCCGTCGGAGCGGGCTGCTGGGGAAGTTGCGGAGGGCCGCTGTTCTGCGACTGCGGCGACTGGATGTTCTGAACAGGCGGTGGAATCTCCGTGTGCGGGCGCGACAGGTCAATGTTGCCCGGCGGCTCGGGATAGCTGCCCTGCGACTCGATGAGACGCGCCTGCAGGCTGATGACGTAGTCGCGAAGCGTGTTGTTCTCGGCCTGGATGGCACGGAATTGCTCAGCCATCTGTTTGTAGTCTTCGACCTGGTCCTTGAGCGATTTGATGTACTCCTCCTTGCGCTGTCGGAAAGCCCGCTGCTACCTGTTAGCTGCTGGTGAGTGCCTCGGGTGATGTGAGGAGAGCTAACCTGAGCGGCGCGATTCTGGGCGGCGCGCTTGGAGGTGGAGAGCTCGCGACGGCCCTTGCGGCCTCCCTCGCTCATGTGGCCGTCAGCTCCTTCGCCAGCACTCATGGGGTAGCCGGCAGCGGTGATGGAGGGGTCGAGTCCTTGGTGTTGAGAGTGGTCGGGGGCATGCGCGGTGGGGCCGGGGGTGATCTGCTGGGGAGGTGGAGGCGGCTGGCCAGCGCCAGCGGCGATGAGGTGCTCTCTTAAACCTACAGACATGGTGAGGGGCGGTTAGCGGTGGGCGCGGAAGGCAGAGGATGCAGCTGGGCAGGCGGATGGTCCGGCTTACTCATCTCGAGATTGTGCGTGGAGCCCTGGTGCCGGTTAGCAAATATGGGTCGGCAGCCCAAGCGGGCGGGGCGAGCGCAGTCAGCTCAGACTCACCGAAGGCGATTGATTCATCGTGTAGCCCCAGGCGGTCGTGGCGGCCGTCATTCAACCCGCGGCGTGGGGAGGAAGCAGGCGGTGGCGGAGGAGGAAGCAGGACGCGGGCGCGGAGCGAGGGTGGGGAGCGCAGTGGACGGAGGGCGCAGCGAAGAAGCAGCTGTCGGGGGAAGAGGTGAGCGCAGGTCGCGCGTCGGCGAGAATGGAGGCGGCCATGACCGCGGTCGCGGGCGCGGAGATGCAGCGCGCGCTCGCAGCTCCATGGAAGCTTGGTGGAGGCTCTAACTTACCTCGATGCGTTGATGAATAATTTCTGACTGAGACGGGCGGAGGAGACTGGCCACGGGCTTTAATAAGGTATTCGGGGGGACGGGCGGTCGGCGCCAAGAGGGTCGGAAACTGCAGTCGTTCCGCTATCCGAAGCCGACATTATGGGCACCCCCCAAAGACGCAATCCAGCACGCGCCGCTGTCAACCTCATGCCAGGCTGCTCGCAGGCCCGAGCAGCCTGCACACGATGCCGCTGCGCCCGCCTCAGCAAGCGCGGCGCCGAAAAGCACGCAGCAGCAGCGCCAGCAGCAGAGCGCCAGCAGCAGCGCGCCAGGGCCAGGGCCAGGGCCAGCGCCGGCGGTAAGTCCAGACGTCTCGGGCTTTGCTCTGCTTACTTGCACAGTTCCGGCCATTCCGAATACCGCCCATCAGCACCCCGTCAATACGATTACAAATCCCCGCCCTCGCCGTCTTCTACCGCAGTACCTAGCAGCAGCAGCATCCAGCATCCAGCATCGACGACCGCCACACCGAGGCCCCGTCTGCTGCAGCTCTAATCTTGGAAGGCTTAGCCATTTTCCGCCCCTTCAACAAAAATACCCGCCACAGTCCACTCACCGTTCAAAGTCATCATCATCGTCATCATCGCAAACATCCCTCGAGGTCTTTCGCGCGCCAGCGTCGTGCGACCCAGCCGCCAGCGCGAGGTTTACGTAAGGACGGAGCGCTACTTACTGCATCACCTTCACCCATCCAATCCCAGCCCTTTTCACCGCTTCCAATCCTGCTTTCCGCAGCTGCCGCTTCGGGTGAGCTGAGCACAAATCCCTCGAACAAAATAAATCCGCCGAACAACACACAGCATTTCCCTTTCGGCGTGGATCGATTGTCGCCGTACCGCCGATCCGCAGCCATGCCAATCGCCGCCATCATCCCCGCGTGCCGCCCGCACTGACACTAGCCTGCTGCCCTTGTCTGAGGTGTTGGAGCATAGTCAACCAAGCATTCAGTGCTGCATGTTTTACATAGCTGATCTGACTAAGCCAGTGCCACCGGCACCCTGGCGAGGCATTAGGCTCACTTGTCGTGACCTATTAGGCTCCGGAGGCCGATGATATGTAAACAGTAGGAAAGCCGAGGACGCCGCGGATAATAGTAGAACGGATGGAAATAAAATAAAAAGGCCACTCGGGCCGCCGTCGATGCAAGAGCCAACGGAAAGTAATCACGCTCCGAACCGGTCAAGTCCCAAAATACCACTTGCCCGCCTCATGCCCATGTCGATCCAGTTTCCCATCCCAAAGGACCGAAAGAAGATTCGTCAAACTCGTCCCATCATGCACCAGCATTCCCAGCGGCTGTCGCCTGCGCACGCATTATTGATTTCTGCTGTACCGATTACGGAGACTGCGTGTACGGATTACTCGGCTTGCGCGGGAGGGGCTGCTGGCCTTGCTGTGTGCCTCGCTGCTGTTGCTGACTCGTGGGCTGCTGGAGAGGCTGGTACGCCGTTCCCGCCTGAGGGAACTGCTGGTACGCGTAGCTCTGCTGTGAGCCGTAGGAGCCTTGACTCTGCTGTGGGCTCACAGGGCTCATGCTCTGCTGCCCCCCGTACTCGTAATACTCGCCCGCCTGACCACCGGGCCCTGAGACCATGATTGCCGAGGGGCTGGTCGGCCCGGCCTTGCGCTTGCCCTTGGTGCTCTCACGCTTCAACGTGTTGCGCACCTCCTCGGCATCTTGAGCATCCATGCTCTTGCCTCCGATGGATCCAGTGCGGTTGATGTCGCCTTGGTCAGCACGCTCGCGGAATGCATCATCACGGTATGGATCGGAACCAACCGGACGAGCCGTCAGGGTGTTGATAGCCTGCGTCTCTTGGCCGAGACCAGCGCCAAGATAGTCGACCCCGGAAGAATTCCCAGTCGATGGCTGCTCCTTCTTGGACGGATAGAGGCGACTCTTTTCCTTGTCATCCAGGTAGGCTTGGCGGCGCTCTTGCGCCTCAGACGCGGAGACGGCAACAGACCAGGTCGGCTGATCCGCAGAACCAAGAGCAGCATCGCTGCCACCAGGAGGATCGATGGGGATCTTGCGAAGTGCCTGAACGAGAGCACACATGAATTTGTTGCGACGAGTAGCCCGCAGGGCCTCGTTTCCCCAGTTGCTCTTATGGCGACACTCGATCATGAGCTCTAGCTTGTTCAGCTCTGCGATGCCCCGAACCTCGATGTCGATATCCGCGTGGAAGTCTCGAGAGTTGTCCTTGTCGCGGACAAACTTCTGCATCTCATCCTTGAGCGCAGTAATGTCTTCAAAGGAGGTGCCGAACGCAACGTAGACGGGGATTTGCTCCCTCATGGCCAGAGACCTGCTGGTGTTCTCAATCCAAAGACTGTTGAGCACAATGTTGGGAATCTGAACAGTGCGGCCGTTGTTCACACGCTTAAAGACAGTGAAGAGAAGAGAGATGTGTTCAACCGTGAGCTGGTCGGTGCCGTTGGTGAGGTCGACCCTATCGCCAACGTCGTAAGGATGCTTGACGAAAAGGAAGATGCAGGAACCGAGCACCTCCTGGCAAGTGACTGAGAAAACGAAGGAGAGAGAAAGAAGAGCTGTTCCGGCCGTTGCAAGCGTGGTCACGAAGCTGGCGTTCAAGAACGCAACTGTCCTGCTGTCAGACTACAACCGCTCCGCAATTCATGGCTGACTTACTGAAGACGAATACACAGATGATGAAGACAACGGTGGCGAGCAAACCGTCAAGAACGTTGATCGCCTGATCAACATCGTGCATGCTGGTAGCTACAGACTTGCGGCTCCTACCAATCTCGGTGACCTGGAGGATCATCTCGTCGAGACTGATGTCGCCGTTGCCATCCTTGTCAAGAGCTGCGAAAGCCTCCTCGGCTTCGAGCTCCCGACCGGCGCCAAGCACTTCGACGATGTCATCGTGGTAGAGAGCGTTTCTACCCTCAACGACAAAAGACATCCAAAGGCGCTTGGCGAGAGCCTCAGAAGAGCGCGGTTTCTCCAGAGCCTCAACCACGACGTTGTGAGCCGAGTCAGGATTGAAGACCTGCTTGCCAGTGATTTCGGAAGCAATATTGCCAAAAGCCGAAGTAATCTTATCTCCGACACGTCCAACATCATGCAGGAGCCGCATGGGCGTCGCCGAGCCGGACCGTGCGTGGCTCTTCTTGGCACCGGGAATGTTGAGCCTCAGCGAGTCGTTGATGATGTAATCTTCATCCTGGAACTCAGGGCAGTATGACGGGAAAAGTGCCCTGGAAGCATCAAAGAGCAAGCCGAGCAGGTACACCTGGCGCTTGTTCTCCTTGATCTTGGCATTGAACTGCTTCCGGTGGTAGTTGATGCTGATGAGCTGAATAAGAAACTTTTCGACGAGCAAGACGCAGGCAGAAACAAGGGCCGCCGCCAGGAGCTGACGGACGACCCTTTCCCATTCCTTGACGGAATCTGCGGTGGAAGTGTTGTTAGACGAATTTGCCTTCTGCGCGGCAGCTTCCCGTCGGATATCGGGATTGTGAACCATCAAAGGAATGAACGTAGCGAGGGATGTGACGGCCCAGCCAACCAGGGAGAGCGGAATCTCGAGCGCACGAAGAACCAAGGCATACTTGCGGACACCAGAGCTGACCACACCAGCCAGGATCTGGAAGGCCTTGGGAAGGAAATGGGCAATGATTTTGGACACCCAAACGGACAGCCAGACGATCTCGACCCAAGTGAAGAACCTGGAAGGGGTGTGTCAGCGACGTGCAGATCTCGGCTCCAGGGGCGCACAACTCACCATACGATCCGCACACCGCCAATCTTTGCACCCGTAGCGACGGTAGCACCGACGACGATGGGCACGGCAATGCAGAGAGCCAATGGGAGGACGTAGATGAAGTAGCGAGTGACAATGCTGAAATTGAGGATCTTGTAGTAGATCCTGCCCACGCGGTTGATGTAGTCCTCCTCTCCGTCATAGCCCACGGTGCCGAGCGGCTGGCCCTTGGAGTCGAGCTTCTTCACGCGGCGGCCGAAATGACGATGGTCGCCCTTCTCATTGGGCGACTCTTGGGTGGCGAGCTGGGCAATTGGGGCGGCGCTGCCACTGCGCATGCCGGTCGAGGACGGCGTACGGCTGGTGACAGGCTCGAGAGGGATGTCGATAGTCGCGTCGTTGGGAGCCATGTCGGCGGGATGATCGCGCAGCGGGTGGAAACCCTGGCGGGAGAAACGGTGAGACGGCGACCTGGGCGACTTGGGGGGATTGGTGGACATTTGAAGTGGTGATCGCGTGAAGAGCGCCGCAGTGGAGAGTCAGTCAATGTGGAGCAGGTGCAAGGACACAGGCTCAATAAAGCGCCCCGAGGCGACGATCGCTGGGAGATCGTGTCTTAAATGTCAAGGGGGGGCTGAAGCTGCTCCGCGCGCAAAATGACGAAACAGCCTTCGGGAGGAATGCACGCTGAGCACGCCGGCGTGAGGTAGTAAAACTGCAGCGGGCGGAGGGGAAAAAAAAAAGAGAGTGAGAGAGAGAAGGACAGCGGACGGGATTGAACGAAGGCCCGCCGACGGTTGGATGGAGAAAGGGAAGCGCGCGAGGAAGCAGAAACTCAAGGAAAACAGC
The DNA here is from genome assembly GCA_020875535.1 of Macrophomina phaseolina. Lineage (NCBI taxonomy): Eukaryota > Fungi > Ascomycota > Dothideomycetes > Botryosphaeriales > Botryosphaeriaceae > Macrophomina > Macrophomina phaseolina. The sequence continues at coordinate 3,085,406 of JAEQDS010000069.1, read as the reverse complement.
GATGGGTCTGGGAGGGGGAGATGCTGAGATGGAGGGAATGAAGGACGCGAAAAGCTTGAGCCGTACTCCCCCAGGCCGGTGGGCGAGAGGACGACTGAAACGCGCCACTGGCCAGGCACGAGCGAATCCCAGAGGGCTGCCATCTCCAGGCGCGCGCCGCTAAACCTCGCTTGGCCGCCGCCGCTGCTTTTCTGGCCTGGCCGTTGTTCCGCCGCCGCCCTCTCCCTGCGCAGCCACATACGCATGGAAAGGGGTTCAGCCTGCTCGCCTCTTCAAACTCTGCAAAGCGCCGGCGCGTGTGTTGCGCGCCGCCCGCAGCGCCGGCGGAGGCGTCCGACAGACGGGCTGCTCATGAGGGACTGATCTGCGGTGCATCACAGATCGAATCCTCTGGCGATCATGCCGCAATCGGCAACCCCGTGGAGCAGCGCGGCTGGCAGACCAGCAAGAGGGACGTGGCCGTGTGGAGCGCTGCAGAGCACAGAGCTTTCCTGCCCGCTGGGTGCGCCATGACGCTGCTGTTTCTTCCTCCGCGCGCGCGTGCTTGCGCAAGCCGTCGCCATTTCGCCGCCACCGATACGAGCAGTCCGGGCCGGCTTCTCCTCCGCTGTTTGACTCACAGCTGCACGACGTCTTTTCACAGCGCTGGTAACCTGCCCTTGCCGCAGGAATCGAAGCATTCGTCCGAGCCTTGGCCTCGCCGCTTCTCTGGCTATTTGTGCCCGGGCGGATGTCTTGACTCCCTACGCGTACATGTGCTTCTGCTATTGCAGTATCCCTGCCACCGCCCCTCGCACGTTCACGATACTGCTCGCCCAAGGCGCATTGCACGCCAGGGAGCGACGGGAATTGGCCGACAACGCCAGATGACAGGTCATCCTAGAGTGGCGGCGAGGAATGCCAACCATCTCGAGCTTTGTCTCGCGTGTCTGCTGTCGCGTAATACAGTCGAATCCCGATGACGTTGGCGCATGTTCAAGCCTAGTGGTCTGGGCTACCGACGAACTCCGTGCGCCCGTCTCGCTCGATAACCGATACACTTATCGAGCATCGCCTTGTCTGGTTCTTGCGCGTCCGCTCGGCAAGCTCCCGAAAGTATGTCATCGGCCTGCCGCGTGGCCAGGACGAAAACATGCAGGGCGTTCAGCATTCTGCCGCTGCCGCCAACGCCGCCCCAGTCTGCACGCGCCAACGAGAGGCACAGCTTCTGTAGAGTTGCATCGTAGTACTCTCCACTGCGGTCGTCAGGAGACACAGGGAACGTCGTACGGGACCAGGCGGCAACGCGTGCTCTCTCACGATGCATGTCACAAAGCTTGTCCATGCGCATCGACATCTCGATTCACGGTCCTGTCTGTGTTCAAACGTCTGCCGCTCGCCACTCTAGCTACCAGCGAGCCTGGCTCGCCTACAGCTAGCAGGGCTGCCACAGTAAAGGCCGCCAGCCGAGCGGTGTCTACAGCCTTGTGCGCAAGTAGCGGTTTCGCCTCCCCTAATGCGTCTGAGGACGTTCGAGGGTGGGTCGACGAATGCAAAGCAAATGGAATTGGCAAAGCAGAGCTTGACCTGGATGCCAATCACACGATCGTAGCTGTGTCTCGGAAGGCGTATCCGCCCTGGAACACCGTCAGACACACTGGCAGATCATGCTAAGTCTACCTGACATGTTACTGCGCGCGGTGAGCGGCTCCAGAGTAGCGGCAGGAAAGGCCATTGGCCAGTAGGATCTCAATGAGAATACTTCAGCACGGGGCAAAGACAGGTCCGAAGGAGTACACGAATCACGCAATTGAGCTTTTAAATTCAACTACCATCTACCCGCGGTCCCCGAGCGGTTAGTATCACGCTCCTCGAAAGCGAGCATCTCCAATCGAGATCGGAGTACTAGTGGAAAGGACCGCCCATGTGCTCTCTATCTACTGAGCGAACACGGAAACAAGAGCGAGGATGACCAAAAGGCCCGAGATGCTGCCGCTCTTGATAGTTTCAGCGCTACCGTTGAAAACGGTAGGGGTTGGGCTACCGGGCGTGACCGGAGTAGTCGGGGTGCTGGGGGGCGAAATGGGAGCCCGCGGAGCAGTTGCGGAGGAGCTGCGGTGTACGGCCGTGCTAGCAGGGTCGGCAGTCGAAGCACCATCTGAACTGTCGCTGCTGTAAGAAGTGCCGTTGACATAGATGGTCGTCGAGAACGTAGAAATGTGCGGGGTGGACTGGACAGTGATGGTGATGGTGCTGAGGCCATCGCATGCATTGTTCGCAGTGGAAGTTGTCGTAGACGTGCTGGAAATAGTTGTCGTGGGTGAGCTGTCCGACTCGGTCGAGGTGGTCCATGCAACGACGGTGGCAGCCGAGGTGATGGTATAGGTGCTGCCGGTCTCAGCGGCTTGAGCAACTGCCGGGACAGTGACGCCGGTGCAGTCGCGCGCAACGTAGGTGCCCCAGGTCGTGCTGCCACTCTCTACTGTACTGGCGAGATACCGTTCGCAGGTACTGGGGATCATGGCCGCGCTGTTCGTGATCAGCGCAACTGGGAAAGTGGTGCTAGACCCCATCGCAGTGACGACCGTCACATCACCACTGACGATGCTGATACTCGTGACCCTTTGGTCGCGTGCTCCGAGAGTAGGGTTAGGTGATGGGGTGGCTGGCTCCGGTGTAAAGGGGAACGTGGGCCACGAGTATTCAGTGAAGACAAGCGGGGTGCTGTAGCCGCTAGGCGAGGAAGCGCGGCGGTGGTAGCCGAATGCCCTCTTCGAAAAGTGCGCAGACGAGTTTGACGCCAAATCGGCAGCGGTAGTGGTGCTAGGTGAAGGCGATACGGTGACATAGACGGTGCTGGGGGGAGGAGCTGTGTAGGTAAAGCTTAGTTCCGTTATGAGCACCGGACCGGAGGAGAGAGTCGTAGACGAAGTCGTTGACGCGGTACTGGCACTAGTAGTGGTGGTAGAGTGGTTGAAAGCGGCAGATGAAGTTGAATTCATATAGCTGGGAGTGACAGTAGCCGTCGTTGTTGTGAAGGCAGTGCTAGTGACTACGGTGTGTTCGGTGCTAGCAACTGCCCCGGTGGAAGACTTGAGGTCCGTGAGCGACGAGGCCGACAAACTGGTGGCAACAGAAGTTTCCACGGCGGTAACTTCAGTTGTAACAATAGTATAAACAACCACCGTGCTTATCCTAGCCGTCACAGTGGAGGTGTCGGATTTCGCAGACGCCGGTGCCAAGTCGCGAGCCGAAAGTTTGGCCGGGGAAACGATCGCAGACGAAGTTGCTAACGGGGGCCGGACAGTAACGGTAACTGTGACCAAGGAAGCTGGAGAAGTCAAAGCTGGGACGGTCGAGCTGCTGCCCGCTGGGACCCAAACGGTCACCGTGGTGGCATAGCTAGGAGAAATGTCTTGACTTGAAGTCGCAGAAGACGGCGCAGACGGATGGCTAGCAGTAACCGTGATGATGATAGTTGACACTATAGACGAAGGCCGCGTAGGACCACTGACGGTGGTGGTACTGGCAGTCGGACCGATGCCGCTGATTGTCGTTGTGGTGAAAGTAGGAGTCGGGATGCTGGAAACCGAAATGCTCGAAGAGGAGCCGAAAAACAAGCTCATAGATGAGGGATTCCACGTCGAGCTCAGCGACCTGTAAGAGTAGCTAGTCGCCTTGGTATTGGCCAACGAGGAAGTAGGATTGGATGAGCCATGGTTGGACACAGACTCTGAGAGTGAGGGAGTGACCGCGGGTAAGTTAGTGACCACGGAGGAGGCAATGGCCGGGAGCGAGGAAGTGGCCGCGGACGAACCGTAGCCTGTTGCAGACTCCGAGAGTGAGGTGACGATGGGCGAACTGCTCGGGTAGGTCGTGTAAGCGCCGGTAAGAGTGTAGTTATGGATGATGTCCGGGTCCGGAACAATGCCGGTTATCGTGAGCAGACTGCCGGAGATGAGAAACGGTTAGAATCATCCGTGAGTGCGCCAAGATTAGAGAGAATACTTACCTGGATGCCTCACCAGCGTTGACATGAACTCCGAAGAGTAGAGCGAGAAGGAAGGCCATAAGGGCCAGCGGAAAGGACGCCATCGCGACGCGAAGACGGGTTTGGGGAACGAGAGAGTGTGTGAAGGAAGAGGAAGTGAGCCGGATGGTGAAGAAGAGTGAGATGGTGAACGAAGGAGTGGTGGTGGAGCAGGAGGAGGAAGAGGAGATAAAGTTGTGTTGCAGTTGAGGTCGAGGATTTATATGCCCACCACTGGCGGCGGAATGGCCTCGTGCCAACGCCTACGCGAGAGGAAGGCAAGCGCGGCGGCTCGGTCACTGTGGACGGTTATTACCAGATCTGGCATCTGCGCGTTTGTTGCCTGACCCTCTGGCTCCCCGGTTGACGCACCCAGGATTTGCTTTGCATGCCCCGCACCGTCGCCGACCACTTAAGCAGCACTTGCAGCACCTTCACGCTCTAGGTAGTCAGGTAAGTAGTAAGCTGAAGCATTCACCCAGACGAAAAATGTGCACTCAGGCCGAAAAGCCGAGCCGGAAGGTTGCATCTATTCCCTATGGCGGCCACGGTACGACAGTAGAAGGCATTGGGCTTGTGCACATCACGCTTCGCAAAGCATCCCTAACTGGATTGCGAAATTGGGTCTGGAATTTGCTGGACGGTCCAAGAAAGGATGATTCGCTCTGCGGACTGCACATGTCCGCCAGTGGAACCCGAAGATAGGCGAATTGTTGTAAGCCGAGGGCACCTAGCCGCCTGGTCTGTAAGACTACCGCGCTACTCAGACTCAGAAATCTGGCAAACGATGACTGGAAGCATGCTCTTCAACGGCCTGTGGGTATCGAGCTGAAAACCCATAGCAACGACCTCGCAGACGGGCCTTTAGTCCTTGTACATGTCCTCCAAGTACTCGATCATCTTCTTCTGAAGCTTCAGCAGCTCGTCCGGAGTGATCTTTGCCCTGGAACCCGCACCAGAATTAGCGCCCGCTCCCGCTTCCTCTTGATTCGCAATCAATTCGGGCTTGACCCCAAAAAAAGGCACGCCGAGACTCTTGAGTTGCCCCGACATAGCGTTGAACATCTCGCTTTGCGCACGATGGACTTTCTTGTCGTAGGCTTTCAGCTGCTCTGCGTTTGCGCGCTGGGTGATGAGCGCTTGGCGGCCGCCCCACCAGATCAGCTCATGTTCATGCTGCTCTGCTATCATCTGGGTCACGATGGTTAGCTGCGGGGGTCCTGGTGGAATCTGGACTAGCCTACTTTCTGAATGATGGGCTTGAAGTTGGGGTTCTGAGACGCAATCTTGGTGATGCAACGGAGACCCGGGGCCCATTCGGTGATAGTCGCTGGATTGATGGGCGCTGCAGCAGAAGATTGCGGGATGATATGAGGCGGAGGAGATCCAGGCGGAGTCGTTGACACGTTCTGCGGGGCCTGTTTCTGAGTACGTCCTGCGAGCCTTGGGTCCGACGTTTGTCGAAAGCTGGCGGACTGCGTAGGAGTAGCATTGCGTCCAGGATCAGGAAGTGCAGCAAACTGCGCCTCATTGAAGGCCGTACTAGTCGGCTGAGCAGGAGGAGGCGCAAGAGCCGCCAGGTTCCTCAGCACAGTCGCCAGATCCGGCGCCTGGGAATTCTTTTGCTGCTCCATGATGGGGCCGACAGTTGATAGTAGAGAGCGGACGCGGTATGGGGGCTCCGCAAGAAAAGCGACCAGCGTTCAACTTCGGGATGAAAATTCACATATCGCGCGCCCCAGGTCCACCGCGCGTCCAGCGTTGCCCGCGGTCACTCGCGTCGGCCTTGAATGAAGTGGGAGAAAGGGTTGCGGCGATGCCCTGACGTTGGATTCCAATTGGCGCACAGACGATTGGCTGAGATCCATGCACGAGAAAGTTCATCGGCGTCCAAGCATCATACGAGGCCAGCAGCATTTGCGCAGCGAGCCCTCCCGCAACGACCACTGCCCGCAATCCCGCCCCTCCGCGCCCTGCCTACCTCGTGCCCCAAAGCCCCGCTTGATACACATTGAGCTGCCAAGGATCGGTCACGATGTCGCCTCGATCAGCAATGGACGCCACGCGCTTCACGGCCACCGGGCCGTACGCGCACTCAAAGTCCACCAGCGTCCCGCTCAACTCGTCGCCCGCGCCCAAGAATGAGACCCCACAGCAGAAGATTGCCAGGTTAAGAGCGGCGGCGCAGAAAGCCAAGGGGTCGCAGGTGTCGACCTTCGACAAGATTGTCGCGGGAGGCAGAGTGTGGGCGGACAGAGCTCACCGGGTGACGGCGCTGAGCTTGATTGCCATCACTGGTGAGCGCAATGCAGCGGCAAAAGCCAACACAACCCGTCCAACTGACTGAGTCGTTGCCAGGCATCGCTGGCGTTGTTACCGTATTTGCCCTCGGCGACATGATAATCTACAACCGGCGGAAGCGCAGGGAATGGTTCCATGAGCAAAATCAGAAGCACGCAATTGCTCTTGCCGAGGCCAGGCAAGCTGTAGCAGCAGGCACGGCAACGGAAGATCAGGTGCTTCTCCTCAACAACGAGCGCAACAAGGACGAGCACGCAAAGAACAAGAAGGGAATTTTCAAGCGCGCAAAAGAGAGCCTGTTCGGCGGTCTTTCCAAGGAAGAACAGGAGGGTGGCCAGATCCTTGCTGCGGCGTCCGAAAAGTCGCAAGAGGCGTTTGATGCCCTCCGCAGCGATGCACAGGAAGCCAAGGATCAAAGTCTCGGAATATTGCAGGCGGTGGAAGACAAGAGGAGGGAGGGCGAGAAGGCACAACCACAGACACCAGGACCCTTGGATCGCATGGCAGAGGAGGCTACACAGACGGCAGTGCAGAAGTCAAAGAGCTGGACAAGCTGGATTACTGGTCGGTGAGGAATAGCAGGAGCACCAAAATCTAGTCCGGCAAAGCTGGCCGCCTGCTATTGAGCTTCCATTGTATCATATTATACCTCCCAGAATGAGATGGGATGTAGTATAGAGGTGCATCACGGTTGTGGAGCGTCCGGAGTATTTCTGAACACAAATGAATTTGGTTGGGTATATAAAACACTGGGCGCCGATTATCTCCATCGCTCATTGCTCGCCCTGGGTAGATACAGGAATGTACGACCTCCGCTCCTTCACTTTCTACATTGCGCAACTCGTCAGCAACAGAGTCGCCTCCATGGGCGCAGACTAAGCTTACTTCTTGCCAGCGGTCAATGTACGGGCGGGCAGCCGCGTATACTAGCAGGCTTACAGTGGCAGTTATGAAGATGACGACGACCGCTTGATCCTTGGCTGAATCCCTCTCTGCAGAACCAAGTGAGCTCCAATGAACCGGTGCGTGATCGGTAGCACTTACGGAAACATTCCGTGTAGACGTCCTCCTCCTTAGCACCGTGACATATCGGTAAATTGTAGTCCAAGCAGAACTTCTTGTTGCAATCGTTGCAGCTTCGCTTGCCCTTCTTGGAGTCCTTTGCGCGGGAGAATATGCTGGAGCCGGAGCCCTTGTTGGAGCTAGACTTGGAGGAGCCGGACTTGGAGCCGTAGGGCGACGGATCGTCGAGATGAATGATTGTACTGTTGGTAAAGCAGGTGCACTTGCAGAAGGAGGCCGGGGCTAGCGGAGGATCAGCAAACGGACAGGTATGCGGAGACGGAGATGTGCGGCGTACAGGCTGCAAGCGCAGTGGAAAGCAGGGCGAGGAAGGCGAGGAAGGTCAGGAGCGCATGTCTTCGTCCCAACATGGTGTCGACTGCACAGGGCTGTAATTGCAGGCCGGAGTGTCGCGAGCGGCCGCGATGGAGATGGATGATGCGCGCAACGATGGCCTGAGCCGGAGCCCTGCCGGCCGCGTACCCTGCGACGGCTTGGCGGGCGCCCGGCGGTGGGGAACCCGGCCTGGCAAGGACCGAGCTTCTCGACATTTTGTCTCCGCCGCGTCCCAAAATCTTCCCGCGCGATTATCCGCGTCAGTACAGCGAAACAAAGCGCCTTCGCTGAGCAAAGCCCCTATCAAAAACAACGTCGCTGAGCTGAGACACTTGTGTGGCTATGATCTAGCATCCTTCGGCCGCTAGTTGGTGGTGGCTCACTCTCTCGCTCCTCACGACTTCTCAGCAATGTCCGTTACACAAGCGCTTACAGTAGACTCCTCCACCCGCAAAGAGCGGTCCAGCAGCTCCAACACTGAAAGGACGCGCCTTCATATCACTCCATTCAACCCGGACCTGCTGAAGGCTTTCATTCCGCCCTCCCTCTTGCCCCAAGCGTCGCAAATCTCGTACCACACTGTCCAGACTTTCCCCGAAAAAGGCTTCGGCTACGTCGAACTCCCTACCATGGAGGCGCAAAAGCTGAAGAAGAAGCTCCACGGTTCCATTCTCAAGGGTCATAAGGTTCGCATTGAGGATGCGCGCCCGGAAAAGCGCAAGAAGATAGTGGAGGAGGCACAAGCAGCAACGCAGGCGGGCGTCGATGAGGAGGACCGCAAGGCCGGGAAGAAAATCAAGAAGGTGAAGCGCAAGGACGGCGTGCTACCGGGCTTCGAGCTTCCGGACGAGAGGCATGTCAAGCGCGGGTGGACGGAGCCTGACAGCAAGAAGGATCATAAGCGCAAGGACAAGAAGGACAAGGGCAAAGGAGAGAAGAAGCATAAATCACAGCCATCGAAGTACACCACGGAGAAGGAATTGCTGTTCAAGACAAAACTCCCGCCAAACGCTATTCCGCTGGCCAAGTCCGATAGAGCTGTGGAGAAGCCGAAGAAGGCGAAAAAGACTACGCGTGAGGTTGTTGTCCACGAGTTCGCGAAAACAACAAAACACGCCAGTTTCCTGAAGAGCAGTCAGGTGTCGAAGGACGCGAAGAACACTGCCGAATTTGTCGAAGGCAAGGGATGGGTAGACGAAGAGGGAATTGTAGTAGAGCCAGAGTCTGAGTCGCGTCGGAGGCGCAGGGAGGCTGAAGCGGAGGCGAAGCAAAAACGCGAGGAAAAGAAGGCAGCCGCTGCGAAGGAGGAAAAGGGTTCCAAGAGGCCGTCTGCTCTCGAACGGGCGGAGGCCCTTGAGGCAAAACGCAAGTCTGCAGGAATTGCCGTATCTTCAGTGGAGTCGGACGACAACGACGATGACGACGAAGGCTCCGATAATTCTTCAGTGGTCTCCACGAGTTCATCCGACGTCAGCAGTGGCAGCGAAAGCGAATCTGAAGAAGTGTCTTCGTCGGAGGCTGAATCAGAAGTCGCACAAGAACACGAAGCCGATGAGGAACCTTCTCCGGAATTCAAGCCACCGGTAGCACATACGAATGCAGCTGGTCAGGAGAACATTCCTCATGGTAATTCTGGCACAGACGTGGAGATGACCGATTCCACAGCAGATACCGGCAACCCCGAGCAGGAGGCGACCGCAAAAGAAGTTCATCCTCTAGAGGCCCTTTTCAAACGCCCTATAATGGCTGAGGGTGGGACACCAACGAAGCTCGCGCCAATTAATACTTCTTTCAGCTTCTTTGGCGGTGGCGAAGACGACGAAGAAGAGGCTGTGGAAGAAGCAAATCCACCGCTCACGCCATACACGCGGCAAGACCTGCAAATACGTGGCATGCGCAGCGCCGCCCCAACGCCCGATACTGCCGCCATCGGTAAGAGATTCTGGCGCAACGATGACGATGACGAGGAGGATGAGGAAGACGAGCAGGTGGAGGACAGCATGATGCATATTGACGCCAATTTGGTATCTGTCAGGACGAAGACTTCTGATGTTACCAGCGCGCCGGTACAAGGCTCGGACAGTGCCGAGCAAAGCGACTTCGCAAAGCATTTCTGGGAGCACCGTGGAGACTACAACAGGGCATGGAAAAAGCGCAGGAGGGAGGCGATGAAGGTACAACGTCAACGCGAAAACCGCCGACTGGGAAGAAAGGTTGTCTAGTGGATTCAGATAAAGAGATGGGGGACCGGGAGCTTGACGCCACTGTTGTGAAAGGTGAGAACACCCCAGCAGGTGCTAAGCTCGTCCCGTTGGCATGCAGGGTTCATGGAAAGGAAACGGGGAGCCGCATGCTCGGATTTCGGGGTGCGAGGCGGTGTCTACAGGCATGAGCCCCATTTCGCAATGTCAATTGCTTGTGCAACCTGAAGCTTTTCCGTACACCTGCATATGTGCGATTGTCTCAGTTTGACAACCTTTCGCCATTCTCAGAGCTGACGCCTCGGCGCACGCGCATATGACACGACGATTTTAATTTGAAAAGCATTGCAACCCAAGCACAAATGCGTGGGCTAGAGCATTCGCCTGGACGTGATTTTCATTGGTCCTTCCAAACGTTTACATCCCGACAAATGCCTCGACTCGCCAGAGTCAGGTAGGATGCGTTACTTCTGGAACCAGTCTCGTATTTGTTTTTCTTGCCTCCATTCACTCTCGACGGTGCGCCTGGAGGGCCGGTGTGTAGGGGGCCTGATTCTGCAGGTACGGCATGCGGGGAGGAGGGGAAGACAGGGATGGTGGCGTACGTGAATGCTTTTGCGGGTTTATACTCCACCGCGTTCGCTCCAACAAACCTGCACGGTCACTCCACTCCGATTCTCATCGGCGACGAATGACATGCATCCAACAAGATCTGTTCTTTCTTTTTGAAGTAGATTGCTTTTTGATGGGGTGGGTATAATGGTAGGTTTCGGTCGTCGTGTAGGTAGTGGTGGACTCAACCTGCGCACCAGCACCAATACTTCCTGACCTCACTTTATTCTGACTTTGAGTACCATCGAGATTGCCTCAGTCCAAGTCTTTGGTTGCCTCGTTCGTCATCCACCGGTCGATCTGCTACATCACCGCCTAATTTCTATGTTTTTTCAACCTCAACTCCTTCTCTACCATACACTCGTTCACTGGCCCGACTAGATACTCGCTCCCAGCATTTCCATAGGACCTCGACCATAAATTCTTCCTGCTGGATATAATTTGCCACCTTCTCGATTGCGACTGGGCATAAACCGTAACCGTCATGTCCCGAGGCGCTCCCACGTCCGCCTCCACGCCTACCGCACTCCCGAACATACTGGCTGCCCGGCGGAAAGTGGACTCGCAAACGTACTTGGCTTTCCTTGAAGAAGCCCATATCTTTGACGAATTCGCCAACATGGAGCCACCGATCAGATATTCCATTAGTGCGCCCTCAAAACGCTTCTACAGCGTCCTCGTTATCTGCCAGCTTGCGCTCCTGTCTATGGTCGTGGCGGTCATCCTCATCACGGTCAATTACCGAAACCTAAAAAGCAGCAATGGCCGAGTTGGATATGTCCTCTGGCTGGTTATATCCGCGTGCGCAACCTCGCTCCTTGCCTTCACGGCCTTCATATTCTGGCACAAGCGGCGCCGGATGCGCTACATACAGGACAAGCTCAAGAGTATGCAGATGAGCGCTGAGGCGCAAGGCTCGCAAAAGCGCCTGGAGGCAGCCTCCGTCGCACCGCAGTTACGCACAGAAACGGACCATCGGCAGAGCATCCTCTTAGCGCAGCATACACCAGTCGGAGGAGCGGAACTGTTCAACGACCACATCTCCAGAAACAGCGCTCTTCCCGACAACGGCGGTCGTCGCCGGCAATACAGCTCCGCAGCGGGCGAGGGGTGCGAGCTGTCCCTCTTCCAAACGCACCTCAGCAGTCACGACAGTACCGAAACTATCGCCAATACCCTTATTCGAACCCCGCCGCGCATCGCTCACCGGGCTCCGCGTCTCCAGGCGGAACAGTGGTCTGGAAATGAAAATGCGCAAGGAACCAGCACAGCCGGGCCTGGATGGCTGCTTTCCCTACCCCTCGCGACCCACCACACCCAGCGCCAGCGTGAGTCCACAACGACGCGCCTCTTCCAAGACGACCCCACCATGATCGACCTTTTCCACGGCCTTCGTGGCGACGACACTAGCAGCCCTGCCGAAGACGTGCTCTCATTCACCTCTCCCCTCTCCAGCCGCCATCTCTTTACTGCCGACGATGCCAGCACGACACCCTTATCGACCGCGCGCACCCTCGCAGCCCGCCGCCGCCACTCTCTCAGAACGGCGCCTGCAAACCGCAGCTCCGCAGCCCTGCCGAACATCTTCAACGACCACGATGCCACAGATACCGCCTCCTGTTCCTCCTCCTCCTCCTCCTCCTCCTCCTCCTCCTCCTCCTCCTCCTCCTCCTCCTCCTCGACTTCGATACCATTCCCCTTCCGACCCCGGCAGGCACGCCCTCCGCCCAGCATCTCCTTCTCCCCGACTACGACACCGTCCTCCCTCCTTCCTGCTCCCGCCGACCCACGCGCGCTTCAGCGACGCGCCTTCGAGCCCTCTTGCTCGCACTTCTCCTCCTTCTTCTCCTCTTTGGCAGTGGACCCCGAGCACGCGTGCGAGACGCCGGTCGAGGACGGCGAGGCTCGGGCCGATCGTCATCACGCAGCAGCAGGAGAAGACGGACACCACCGACACGGCCGAAGACAACACCGACCCGCCGACGGCGACCCCAGAAGAGCGCGCGGTCTGGTCACGCATGAACGCTCCCGTTGGCGGCAGTCCTTCCCCCTCCTCATCAAGCCAGGAGAACAGCGATGCCGACGACGACAAACGCCGGCGCGGCGCCTCCTCCTCGTCCCCGTCGAGCGTTTGCACCGTCGTGCACCACCACCCCGCGCTGAAGCAGGGAGAGAGCGTCGAGGCCCTCGATGGCGCGATGGGGCGGATGAGGGGTCGCGCGGGCAGGGGCGGTAGTGTGTTTGTGGAGATGTTGAGGGAGAGGACGGCAATGCCGACAGCGACGCCCACGCCGGTGTTGATGATGGGCCTGGAGGCGAGGAGGGACTCGCATGTCGATGTCGATGCGGGAGAGGAGGACGAGGTCTCGCCGGGGGGCAAAACGTTGACGGGCGCTTCTACGCTTCGTCTGGTCCCTAGCAACGGCTCGGAGACAAAAGGCTCGATGGGGCACGTGGAGGCGGCAGAGTCGCCGGAGAGACGGCCGAGTAGTAGGGGGCTGGCACCGCTGGACTCGTTGACGGAAGAGAAGTATGCGCGGTTGGATGGCGAGCGATGGGCGTGAGGTATCTCTTTTTTCCTTTGCTTTAATTTTCCCATCCCTTTTTCTTTTTTTTTGGCTTCCCGCTGCGCGACATGCTTGGATCTTTTTCAGCCCGTGGTTTCAGGTACGGCAGAAAAGTTTCACCGTCCTTCGTTGGCAGTTGAAGTAGTCGGCAGGACGCAAGTGCCTGGAGATGTTCTTGACATTCGCGTCCAGATGGCTGCTTTAGCTCTATATGTGCGTTTGCTGCGATAGCACCGAAGCATGACGTCGTCGTCCTTTTGCACGGTAGGAGCAAGCATCTGGATAGTAGAATGGTGGAACGATGGCGCAAGGGAAAACACGTGGGAAAGCGGCTGTTTCTTTGACCTAACATTTATTTGGATCCCCATTTCTGCGAGACAGGCCTCGCGTCGATTTGGAGGGTCGCATGAGGCGATTTGTTTTTTCTTCTTTCCGGAATACGCAATACGCAATACGGCAGGGATGATGGCATCCCAACGAGCAACGAGGAAAAGACAACGAGAGGGATGAGAGGGAGAAGGAGATAGCTATGATACCCCAATGCATATCTTATCAAGAGCTTTTGCTGTTGCTTCAGTATATGGGTATCTGCATTGTGCCGCATGCCAAGCCAAGTTTTGAGCTTCCGTTTCTGTCTTGTTGATCAAAAAGGCTTTTCGTATTAGGTACACAAGAATGCATACCTTTACTTCTTATCTTTGCTGAAGTCGTGCTTTCTCTTTGCCTGTTCAGGTGAAAAACGTGTTTACTAAGGACATCCATGAATCAAACCAAAAACTCTCGGGCTAATCGCGGCATAATCCCCTGAATACCCCAAACAAGACGTGCAAAGGCATAAGTTTCCACCTTGACAAGTCTCTGTGCTGCAATTGAAAACAAACAATGACGCCCGGAACTCCTTGATGCGGGTATTACAAAGAGTAGTTATATGTTGATGGATGGTCTTGGGTCTTCCTAAGAACGGGAGGGCTGATATATGGTAGTGTCTCAGGACGCGAATCGCTTCGAGTCGCCTGCGGATGCGATGGGAGGAAGGAGAGAAAAACGCCACGTCTATGCATTGTCTGCCTGAATCGTCGTCTATGCGTTCTACCGTTAGCAAGCCGGGAAGACGCAATATGAAGTGGGGAGGTCCGGTGGTAAAGCCGAGAATAACTCACCGTCAACCAGTCCATGCCCTCGTCCACACCCCTACCGTCGATGGCCGAGCAGGCGACTATGCTCCAATTGCGGTCCCTGAGCTCGGCCAGCTTGAGGGCCTCGGATATCTCGCCGGCGCCCTTGGCGCCGGGCTGGTCCTGCTTGTTGGCGAAGACGAGCAGAGCGGCGTCGCGCAGCTCCTCTTCGGACAGCATGGCGGCCAGCTCCTCGGCGGCGGTGCCTAATCGGTCGATGTCGGTCGAGTCAATGACGAAGATGACGGCGGCCGTGTTGCTGTAGTAGCACCGCCAGTACTGCAGGCGGGGGACGATGGTCAGCGTGCGCAGCTCTGCGGTGCGGGACAGTTGTTGGAAGAGTGGGTGGTGGGGGAGAAGGGGAGCGGCGGCGCGTACCGGGCGGATCGAAGTCTGGCCTCCGAGATCCTGTGGAAGAGGGAGTGTTAGCTGGAGCACTCCAAGGCGGGAGGGGCGGGAGGATGCTGAGACGCACCCAGACATTGAGATTCAGGTTCTTGTAGGTGACGGACTCGACGTTAAAGCCGATAGTGGGAATCGTCGTCACGACCTCGCCAATCTGCACTCAGACACGACATGTAAGCAGAATCCCGGTACGTGTTTGTTCGTTCCTGCAGGATCCCGCACCTTTAGCCGGTAGAGCAGCGTCGTCTTGCCAGCATTGTCCTGCGCGTTCTCGCGTTAGCAACGCCGGAAGCTTGAAGCCCGCATGGCGCGAACGTACCAGGCCCAAGATCAGGATGCGGATCTCCTTCTTCGCCCAGACCAGCGACGTCAACCGCGATACCCAGCCGCCCATGGTGTTGTTGTGCGGATGCGCGCAGAAAAAAAAGTTCAGAGGGAGGGATAGCTATGGCGTCAGGGCCGGGGAAGGGCGAGCGTATTTCTAAGCACGGCGGAGCGGGCGACGGCGATTCTGCGCGGGCGTTTGGCGGCGAGAGGGCACGGGGTGGGCGGGGAGAAGTGCGGGTGGGAGCAGCGGACGGCAAAGAACAGGAGAGAGAGAATGGGACGGTCTTGGACCGACTTGTAGTAGAGCATTAAGGCAAAAGCCAGCAAAGCAACCTGTCGCCCAGGTGGTTGATCCGAGCTCGAGCCCTAAGTGAGCGAGCGGACATGGGGCCAGCCCTGCAAGACAGCCCGCGGGCCCCGCCAGGAGCCACAGGAGCCCAGACAGCCGGCCAACGAGCTCGGGCTTGCCTGCGCTGGTCGGGGCGAGCTGGAGCAGTGTCCCGCAGGCCTGATGGCACTGCACGACACCTCTCCGCCTGCACGGCTGCGCTGGCCGGTCCAGGGCAATCGCCGCTACAGGCCCCAGGAGCCCAGCCCGCCGCCTTGCCCAGTGCGTCAATCACCATCAAGCCACACATGCCCTGCACTTGTCCGCCCTGAACGGAGCCCTGCAAATCGAGTCTCGCTTTCACATGTCCAACCCCCGCGCTATGCAACTACAACGTCCACGAGCCCGTCCCAGCTGCCCCGTCCCGCCCATTACAGCGCTCCCCTATTCCGTATTCATCTCTTCCGCCAGCGTCGGCGTGTCGTCGCGACTCCGCTTCCGGCTCGTATTACCGCCACCATTGCCGTTCCTATCGTGCCTGTCGTGCTCCACCACCGCCGACGGGTCCAGCGACTGCTCGAATCGCCGAGCGATCTCCAGCAACTCTGCGTCCATGCGGCTGCCGCTCATGAACTGCACCCCAAACGGCAGCCGGCCATCGTTGCCCCCGGTTCCAAGCAGCTCGTCGAGCGGGTAGAGGCCTGCGGGCACCGAGACGGCGCACAGGTCCAGCACGTTGGCCGCATGCGTGTACTCTCCCAGCGCGCTGTTCTTCTTGATCGGGTCCGCCAGCACCTCCTCAATCGTCCAGTGCGCGGGGGCCGTCGGCGTGACGATGACGTCGACGCCGTTGGCCCCGGCGCTGAACGTCTCCTCTGCCTGGCGCGTATAGAGCGCTTTGGCCTGGAGGTCGCGATAAGCTTGGGTGGCTGTGCTCTGCCGCGCCAACGCCGCGTCGAACACCTCCACGATGGCTGGGTGCAGGTAGTTCCTGTTCTTCTCCAGCCAATCGTCGGGATGGTTGGCGAGTCGCTCCATGACGAGGGTGCCGTCATAGAGCAGCCTCCCCGCCTGCTCGAACGGGGTCCAGTCGATCGGCTTCAACACCCCGCCAATGCTAACAAGCTTCCGGATGACGTGATTGAAGATTTTGCGGTACAGCGGGTGGCACGCATCTAGCGCTTCCGGAGGGGGGATGCCGAAGCGGAAGGTTTGTCTTTGCGGGCCGAGCGCATTGATGGGGCGATCAAAAGCAAGAGACGGCTTCGAGTACCTGTCGGCAGCGTCATACCCCTCGATCGCCTGCCACACCATGCGAGCTTCGCTTGTGTTGCGAGCTAAGACCGCTATGCAGTCCAGAGAGGAGCAGGCAGGAGTGATGCCACGCATGGACACGAGCCCGGGTGTGGGCTTGAAGCCTACGACGTCGTTGAATGCTGCCGGAATGCGTCCTGATCCCGCCGTGTCTGTTCCAATGGAAAATGACACCAATCCTGCTCCCACGCTCACCGCGCTGCCGCTGCTCGAGCCGCCGGCGATGTAGTCCTTGTGGTAGGTTGAGTGCGGAATCCCCTCGGGGCTTCGACAGCCAGTCATCCCTGTGCCCAGCTGGTCCATGTTCGTCTTTCCGATAAAGATGCCGCCCTCCGCAATAATCCTTTCGTACACAGGCGCGGATTTAGACGCCATGCGTGTGAGCGGCGGGCATGCTGTGGTAGTTTGAATGTTCGCAACGTCGATAGAGTCCTTGATGCTGAAAGGGATGCCGAATAGCGGTGGCCGCTCCCTGGGATTGGGCCATTTCTCCTCCACCTTCCTCGCTGCTTCCAGTACTGCGTCCCTGCTCTCCAGGTGAATCCAGACAGCCGGATCGTGCTCCTTGTAAACCTCGATCTTCCGGTAAAGCGAACTCATGACTGATTCGGGGGATACTCCAGACTTGTAGGCAGCCTGTAGTCGCCGAATTCGCATGTCTGCGTTCTGTCGATATCGCTCGTCTTGGGCCACACGCGCTTCGGCTAGAGGAGCCAAGGCTTTGACAACTCTATCCACCTTCGAAACAAATCCAAGAAGACCTCCGTCGGCATGCACAGCGTCCAGACTTCCGCGCCGGAGCTTTTCATCGTCGTATCCAGCTGTGCATTCCGAGATTACGCCTGCTCTCGGTAAGCATGTCTCTCAGTAGCACGATGGGTGGCAACAAGAATCATGTCTCGGTTCTGCAGGACCGTCTAAAGTCGACACAGCTGTCTGGACGTAAGCGTCCTGCGGATTCAGGCACGATTACATTCGGACGATTGGTCCATCTCCGCAAGATCATGGTCAAGCTGGCGATAATCCACGTCGCCATCCGTTGCGGTGTTGGGGGCTCACGGGGACTTACAGCATTCAAAGCCTCTATCACTGGCTTCGCGGATGGTGGAAGACAGACCGCTCTCGATCGTGATGCCAGCCACGAGTATGTGGGTGACGGCGCGGGCCTTGAGTTTGTGCAGCAATTCGGTGTTCCAGAAAGCGCCCTTTCCCGACTTGTCTATCACCACCTCTCCGGGAATGGGGCGAAGCTCATCAATGATGTCGTGGCCATATTGGCCGCGCACCAGGTAGCGGCCCATGGAGCCCTTATCTCCAACGGTAATGCCAGCATTGCCGCGGGAGTGTGCTTGGCGCGCCACAGTGATCGACGGGCAATCAGACAGGTCGGGCTCAAAGCCCACGCGGGTGTGGAAGACTGGCAGACGAGCCGCCCGGCAAGCGTCCAGCAACCGCATGACGGGGCGAACGCAAGCCTGGACGGCCTCGAGGTTTGCGCCAACGCCGTGGGAGAAGCCCCCCTCGACCAGGAAATCGCGCTGCATGTCGATCACGAGCAGGGCAGTGTGGCGCGAGGGGAAGCTGAAAGGAAAAGGTTTGGCGTCGACGGCCAGGTGCGAGGGGCCGGCGCTACTGGACGCCATGGTTGCGGTGGTGTGGGAAGAAACGGGGCGTGAGGTTGTCTTCTCGAAGGGCGTGGGCGGGAGCGGAAACGGGACGGATTAAGAGGCTGTGTTATTAGGGGCCGTGAAGCTATGAAACAGGTCGTGGGTTTTTCATTTCTTGCAGCCCCAATCAAGCCTTTTCCGCGGCCCACAGCCGCCAGCTTGTTCCCAGTGCGGGGCGAGGGCTAGGGATGCGCTTATTAAGAGGGTGGAAGCAGAGGCCGAACGCAGCCAGGCAGCGGGCATTTTCAGGCCAGGAGAAGGGATGGCCGCCGCGAGTAAGGAAGCGTGATGGGCGGGCAGAGCATCTGAGCGTTTGGGTTGCGGAGGTGTTCCGTTGAGGGTGCTGCGGTGCAGTGCAGGCTCCGCTGTGCCCGCGCTGCCGGGTCGAGGCACTGGCACGGGCCACTGCTGCTCAACCACCTGCACCCGCCTGCACCGCCTGAGCTACCGCCGCTTCGACTCCACCAGACGCGCCGACGCGCCCTCGATCCCATCTGTCCTCTGCGCCCGCACCCCCGCCATCGACCCGCCCGAGCTGCCCCGACCGCGACCCCAGCTGCCCGCCATGGTTGGCAAGAAATCCGGCCGCGCCCTCATGAGGGATGAAGGTACGTCCTGGACGAGAGCTGCCTTCTGTCGCCTCACTCGTCGCGCGTCGCATTGAAGCTGTGTGCTGACTTCTGCCGTGCAATGCCCAGGCCTAGAGAGGACGGATAACAACCTGGACCTCACTACATGGCCTCAGGTTAGCATGATCAACCAGAAGAACTACTACACGTCTGTAACCCCCTCCCCCCAGCTCTTTCCTCTCGCATCCTCTGCTCGCTGCCAAACTTCCGTTCCTGTGCTTTTGTCTTCCAATCCCCGGTTAAGCAACCAATGCCGCATCAATATATGGCCCGTGGGAGAATGGAAGGAACTATAGTCCCCATCAGCAGCGACTCGAGGGAGGCACAACCAGTGGGAAACGACAACCCCAGAGTACAGGATTGCCTTTGCTGTCTTCGCTGCGGAGATCCCTCGGCCGCGATCATACATATCCTTTGTTTCACCGTCATCGAGCCCGGTGTATTCAGCAATTCCTTGTCGTTGGACCAACGTTTCGTACACCCAGCGCAACTCTCTCTCTCTCTCTCCTGCCAACATCCTGTTTACCAAGCCGGTGGCAATAAGACGAAGATGTTTCGGCGTTTCGGTTTCCCCCGAGATAATAACGGTTTCCTCATCGCCAAATTGCATCCTTGATGGGTCTCCGGTGATTGCGTTCCCATCTTACTTCTGGAACGTAGTTACATCTTCCCGAACCGAAATAAGTACCCGCCAGCTGCTCTGAGCATCCCTTTTGGAGATAATTTTGGCGCGACAACTCAACTACCCTCAAACAACTTCCAAACCCGATTTTCGACTACTGAAGCGGCTTCGTTCATAGTGGCCATGTCAGCCTCTAGGCATACATACCCCGCTGAGAGATGCCTTTCATTTTTCTCGGAATTACCATTCCTTTCATGGCCTCTGGAAGCGCCCTATTCCTCCGCAATTCGGACACCTGTTTCTGCAGGCCCGGCCGTTCGCACTGCCTTTGTACAACATCGGCCGTGGGCGAAAGATCCAGCACAGTCAAGCATCACATCGGTTCAGCCTCAACCGACACGCTCCTGGCCTTCTAAGATTTTCAGGACTCTCCGTAGAGTTATTATCTCGTGTGCTCCAGAACTGGCCAACACTTCTTTGCGCTGCCCTGTCTCTTGGCCCTAGCTGTCCTTCCGCATTGCGCAATGCTTTTTATTCATTTCATTTCCTTTAGAAATAGTGTGCTGACATGCAAATCAGTGAATACTTGAAGCGCGACGATCAATTCCTCGCATACCGGACTCAGCAAGAAGAGGCAACAAACCGCATGGTCCAACAAGCAAGAGATAAAGACAGAGCTTTGGCACAGGGCGTGGAAGTCAATGAAGAAGATGAGAGCGGCGCTACCACAGCAACACAGGAGGCCTTCGGTTCAAAGATTGTCGTCATACACCCTGGAAGCCAAAACTTGCGAATAGGCCTGGCAAGCGATGCTCTACCGAAGACAGTTCCCATGGTCATTGCACGGAAATGGCCTCAGAGTGAAGCAGAGGAAGATGGAGGTGAACCTCTCCCGAAACGCATCAAGATCGACGGCGAGATTCCGGAAGAACCTGATAAGTGGTTCGGCGAAGACTTCTCTTCCCAGTACATTTCCATGTCGAATGACTTGAAACAACGTATGCGAGCGAACAAGCGGAGGGTGTTGCCGAACTCAAAGGAATTGGTGGTCAACTACAACAAGCGAACACCGCCGGAGGTTATCAGCGAACACAACGACCCGCATCGCGTTGAATGGACAGAAATCCCATCGGATGCGCCTGACTACATTCTGGGTCAGGCTGCCCTGCGCATCCCGGACAATTCGAAACCTCGCTACAAGCTTTTCTGGCCTATCCGCTACGGATGGTTCAACGAGCAGGATTACACGACGAAAAATGCCCTTTACCAAGATGTGTCTTTGATTATCGAGCACGCCATAACCTCCGAGCTCGGATTGAAGCACAAGAAAGACTGGTCGCAGTACGGGTGTGTCTGCATTATCCCCGACCTTTTCGAGCGCAATTACGTCACACAAATGCTCGACATTCTGCTGCGCGATCTCGGGTTCGGCCGCGTATGCTTCCAACAAGAAAGTCTTTCTGCGACTTTCGGTGCCGGCTACTCCAGCTCCTGCATCGTTGACCTTGGAGCACAGAAGACATCAGTCTGTTGCGTTGATGAGGGCATGTGTATTGAAGACTCCCGGGTTAACTTGAAGTTTGGTGGTTCGGATGTCACAGAGACATTCATACGAATGATGTTGCATGACCATTTCCCCTATTCAGACATCAACCTGAAGAGGAGATACGACTGGCTTCTGGCTGAGGAGCTCAAGCAGAAGTTCTGCACGATGAACGAGGCGGATATCAGTGTGCAGCTGTACGACTTTCATTTGAGAGCTTTTGGGGAGGACACAAGAAAGTATTTTTTCAAATGTTATGATGAAACCATGTTAGCTCCTATGGTGAGTGGACTATTTATATATCCCTTTCTCAGTACTGACTGGCTCCAGGGTTACTTCCATCCTACAATTTTCGATCATTCGGAAAAGCTCAGAAGACGTCGGAAGCTTATTGACCGGTCATATGACCTGTATGACGGATCACCAAATGATCCTCAATCTGCCGCGCAAAGCACCATTATTGAAAGTGCTGCGCCGCCGCAGCCAGCAGCTGTCAGCAATGCTGCTCCAGACACCAAGCCACCGCCGATGATGGTTGCGGCAACCCCAAGTCGTCCAAACCCCGCTGGTCTAGTGGCTCGTCTCAATGAACAGGAGGGAACACCTCGTTCATCAGTCGCCGGCTCGCCTGGACCGGATGGCGCTGGCACTCCACAGCCGCCCCGTGAAACTCCTGCCGTTGGCGGGGCGCCCGGCGAGGGAGGAAGCTTTGGGGCCACAAGTATCTTCTTCGACCCTACGTTGGAAAAGATCAAGGCGGCGGAAGAACGCGACAAAATCCTCCCGATTGCTGGTCTTGACACAGCCATCATGAGTTCAATCCAACAGGGCGCACGTGGAGACGACCGCAAAGCGCGCGACTTCTACGGAGGAATCATGGTCATTGGCGGCGGCAGTAAGATTGCTGGCTTCATGCCGTTCCTGGAGGACAGGTTGCGGTCACTACTGCCCGGTCTTGGCAAGGACATCCTCATCGGCGCGCCACCGAGAGATCTTGATCCTCAGGTTTTGGTATGGAAGGGCGGCAGTGTCTTCGGAAAGCTGAGTAGCAGCGGTAATGATAGCTGGGTCTCACAGAAGGAGTATGATATCCTTGGGAGTCGGCTGCTGATGAACAAGTGCATGTTCTTGTGGTAGGGCTAGGGGTCAACGGCGCTGGCGGAACAGAAAACGGGAGTTCCCGCGAGAGAATGGTAGCTTCCATGATAGAATTCACGGTTTTGCTCATGATGAATTGATTCGTTCGTTGCTGCTGGACGGCGCGGAGCTCTCTCACCGCCCGCGAGCTGCCACCACGCATGCGCACGGACCCGTGGACGTCAACCTCGAACGCGCTGTTGTCGACTTTCTTAATCGCACCTCCATTCCCTCTCAACCTCACAACCCCTCCCCTGTCATACCTCCAAGATGGCGAGCGGCGGGCGCGTCTACCACCAGGACTACATCGCACGGATACGATACTCGAATGCGCTACCTCCGCCGCCTAATCCCCCGAAGCTCCTTGAGATACCTAACACTGGTCTGGCTAGCGGCCAGTACACCTCCGCCGGATTCGCATCGCGCCTCGCCAGAGAGCAACCGCTGAATGTCGAAGCCGATGCCGAACTTGGAATGCCCATAGACCTCGTCGGTCTGCCGGGCGTATTCGAGGGAGATGACGCTGGTGAGCCCCCTCGGCATCGCCTCACGTATGCGCAACACAGCTAACGGCTCCCCCAGTACTCCTTGCACCCGAAAACCCCATGCCCCTTCACCCTCATGACCGCGCCCTGCTAAAACCCCTGTCGAGCCTCGGCAAGCCCTCGTCAATTGCTGGCGGCGTCAGCTTCCTGCGGCGAACGGAGTATATGACCGCCGCGGGCGGCGGTAGCCACAGCGGACTGCGCGACTCGGCGGGCAGGCGGGCGGCACCCAAGCGCAAGAAGCAGACGGATGCGGAGAAGAATGAGCCGATCAACATCTTGCGCTCGATACTCAAGGGCTTCGACATCGCGCACCCGGAGGACGCGTACAAGGGCCAGGACACGGTGCAGAACCTGCGCGCCGAGGAGATCACGCAGGAGGAGCGCCGAGCGTGGGACAACCCAAAGCACCCGCTCAATCCTTCGCTCAAGCTCGTCGACTCGTACCCCATCCTGCCCGACCTCGACGCCGTCACCGAGACAGGCGGCTACATCGTCGCCAAGTTCCAGACCAACCCCATCGCGGCGCAGGGCAGCTCGTACGACGACCGCGTCGACGTGAGCCTGCTGCGCGTGCTCGAGCCCACGGCTGAGCAGGAGGACGCGTACCGCACGAAGCTCGCCGAGCACGAGGCCGCCGACCCGGAGGTCCGCGCGACGAAGCCCCCACCCCAGCCTGACTACGACTATGAGTTCTTCCTGCCCAGCTCCCGTGACGCGGTGCGCGGCATCAAGCGCAAATTCAGCCCGGATGACCCTGAGCGCGACGACGACGCGCTGTACGACTACACCAACGCGGAGGGCAAGCGCTGCTTCAAGTTCGACCGCGTCCGCTGCTACGAGACGTATCAGCAGGCCGGCAACCCACAGGAGCCGTACGATGACACCGTCGCGCTCGCGCTGCACGACCCGGAGATGGACGTCGGCGCCGTGCCCGGCCAGGGCAGTAGACTGCAGAAGGGCGCATACTATTATCCGATCGTGCAGCGCACGTTTATTCGGCCGAAGAGGAAGGCTACTCGCGCGGGCGTCGTGGGCGTTGCGAGTCAGCCGAACGACGAGCAGGAGAACAGGGTGGATGTGCTGGAGATCGAGGTCAGGGAGCCGGACGAGAAGGAGGTTGCGGATAGGCAGGCGTTTAAAGAGAAGATGGATGGCGAGGAGGCTGATGCGTGAGGAGAGGGTGGTGTTGTGAAGGGGTTTCGAGAGGCGGGCGCGATCAGTCTATATTCGCGGGTCGGAGCATGGAAAGGTTTTGGGTTTATTTTCTGTTTTCTCACTCAAAAGAGCATTGGTGTGCGAGGTGGCAATCGGGCGCATAGTGGAGAAAAATCATCTCTATTTGCAATGCGGCAGAGCTGTAGGCTAAGTACTGCGATATCCAATGAAGAAGCATTTGGATCCGAGCTCCCGCTTTGGGAAATCAACTTGCTGGTGGTATTTGGTATCTGGTTTCCTGATTAAGGTGACGTGAGAAGAAAGCAAGCCAGGTTGTGACAGAGAATCCTGCATTGAGCTGAACATGCTCTTCTCACCAACGAGGTATGTTTCGCTAGTGATATTTGTATCAGGAAAGTCAGGTGGACCTTAAGAGGTATTCTGAATTCCTTGGTCCACGCACTTTTTCGCCGAGACATTCCAGTCCCCTATAAAAAGTCATTGGGCAGTTGGTGTTACGCCGTTACTCTTTCTATGGGAGGTCGGGCGTATCGTCGGGTAGCGTAGGCTTTCGGGGGGCCGTGGCAGTAGGCAGGAGCATTAAATATTAGTAAGTATAGTTTCTAGAAAGTCTACGCTATCTAATGATATATTTAATCTTTTCTAGAGAGAGTAACGGTGTAATAAAAGTAGTAGAGATAGTAAGGATATAAAGATAGTTAATAAAGATAGTTAATAAAGATAGTTAATAAAGGTAGTTATCTGTTAGAAATATCCGCCGGTTCCACCAATCCTAGCATCAGGGGGTGGGGGTATAAGAGGCTCCTTAGCAGTATAGAGTAACTGGACGCGTTCCGTCCTTTTGCTCAATTCCAACATTATCTTAACTAAATCAGGCATTGAGGCATTGATCAGCCAACGATTGGGCTCATGTTCCATCAAGATTAGTGAAGATAAGCCTTGATGATCTTTATCTCATGCAGCACAATGGTGTTCTTATAGTAGATGAGGTGGGTAAACAGCCTTTTTGCACTGCCACTACCGCCGCGAAAAACTGACCGACCATTTTATGGGTTGTATGACTAAAAGTGGAGATACCTAGCTAGGATGCAGTCGGCTTATTGCTGCCGAGTCCTCGGGTATGGTAACTGTGCAATGCGGAATAAGATGCCCAGCAGAGATGACGCGGTCCAATCTCCCGAGGTTGGCGCGACGTCCACCGGCAAAGTCACTGGCGAATACCGGGAGCATCCATACTGGGGTTATGTTTCTGTGCGGACAGAAGCCAAGAGTCGATAATGCAAACGGCTTCCTGGGGAGGGGAAGCGCGACGGGCGCCGGAACAAATTCGGTCGGTATTGCTGCGTAGTCGGCTCGGCGTATGCACCTCATACAGACGTACTGATTCGGAATCCTCGTCATCATCCGTAGCACAGCCTCCATTCCAAGCACGCTATAGTCGCCTCAGATATGGCATTAGTCTCTTGGCTACACGCGTGCTTTGTTTCTAAGACGAGTATAAGGTATACTACTCTTTTACAAGAAGTCTTTTTTTTTTTTTTTTTTTCAGTCATTGCCAGCTCAAGAGTTCAATCTCAACTTTTAGTGGTGTATCAAGTTGAAGCTTCTTGTTGAATCTTTCTAAACGTCCCTACGATGGCGCTCAACATCACGAACGCTACCATGAGGGGGGTCGTGTATACGGCCACACCATTCCAGATGGTAGTCCAAGACCTACCTATGCCAATTATCCAGAATCAAACTGACGCCATTGTCCGAATTACTACCTCCGCCCTCTGCGGGTCAGACCTTCACGTCTATCGCGGCGTATACGGTGCCGGTCCTAGGCCAATGGGCCACGAAGCTGTGGGCTACGTCTCCGAACTAGGGAGCGCGGTGACTTCGCTCGCGATCGGTGATTATGTCGTCATTCCTGATACTCCCAGCGACGGTATCGTTCAGCTCGAACCCAGTTCCCAGACATACTATGGAACTGAAGAGTTGGGCGGCTTGCAAGGTATGTCTTACAGCTCTCCTGTTGCCGATATCTTACGACGTATGCTAAAGGCCATCAGCGCAATATGCACGTGTTCCCTTCGCCGATAGCAACCTCATTCCCATTCCACTCACCCACAGCACAACTAACGCAACGATTGAGCAATCTTACCTAACCGTCTCCGACATCCTTCCAACTGCATGGTCCGCCGTCACATGGTCCGGATTCGAATCTGGTGATACAGTCGCTGTCTGGGGTGCAGGTCCCGTAGGACTCGTCGCCGCATACATTGCCATCCACCGCGGAGCCTCCAACGTCTATATCATCGACCACGTAGAACAACGACTCGAAAGAGCCGCCTCCATCGGTGCCATCCCCATCAACTTCGTCGAATCTGATCCCGTTGAGCAAATTCTCGCCTACGAGCCGTTCGGTGTCGGTCGCTCTGTCGACTGCGTTGGTAACGAAGCATTGAACGCGAATCTCACCATCGACGAGGATATCTTGTTGCACCAGACCATCGCCGCCACGCGCTTTGGCGGAGGCATAGGCACCGTCGGCATTTACAGAGGTGGGCCGGATGTCGTGACTGGCAATGCGACTGACTTTCCTGTTGCGCAATTTTGGAGCAAGGCATTGAGTTGGAGGGGCGGCCCTGTCGTTCCGCTTCGACTAGCGCCTGAGATGGTACAGCTTGTCTCCAGCGGAAGGTTCAATCTAAGCTTCATAGGGACGGCAGAGATTGGGATTGAAGAGGTGCCGGAATATTACGAGCGTTTCAACGTGTGGGAGGAGATGAAAGTATTCATCCACCCTTGAGGTGGTGCGTTCGGCCGAAAACACAGTTTCCCTTTGGCAATTTTAAGGCTTTTTGGGGAGCATTGATTGCATGGTGGATTAGGGAACTAGAGTGATGTGCCGACATGTGTTTCTAGGTGCATATTGGAAATATATAACCGCCTGTCCTGCCGATACTAAGAAACTTCCCTCCTCCTCAACATGGCGCGATACTTCCGATCTGGCTGCAAAATCGTGACCTCCTTCGTACCCAGCACCAATCCCTTGTCCTTAAGCTCAACATCATCCAAACAAATTCAAAAATTCCGATATCAGAGCAAACGAACCTTCCAGCACAGCCCTCCTCGAACCCGCCCTCGCCATCATCGGCCACGTGCACAAGATCAACTATGCCTATCTGTCGACATTCTGGTCCTGAGATCGGGGGCTGAAGGCGTTGAATGATTCTTTTTGAAACCGAAAGGCCAGGTAGAGCTGCTGGGCTGCAAAAGAAAAAGGCTGCAGGAAGACCAGACAAAAGAACAACGGCTGGGTTGCGAAATCTCGATGATCGATGGGTCTCGAAAGCTGTGATTATGTCTTCGGCGTGTTCTTTGGATGCAGAAACTTCTCTATTACCTTTGCGAACTCGGTACACATTATGGCTCTGAGGTGTCTTCTTTTATCTGCTTTAAGCATGTATGCTCGCGGCATCCATACGAACGGCTCTGAATTTGGTTGGCGTACTGTTGGTGCGAGAGCCTCACGCCGACAGCTTTCTGGAACATACGGCTAGGCTTCTACAGGTATATGGCGGTGGCAGGTGTGGTTAAGGAATCTTTATAGATCTATATCTATGAACTATTTAACCGATAACATTTCAGCACAAGGCGAGCTAGAGGAGCTTGAAATAACCGCGGCAGAGTCCCTGAGAGGTGAAAATGCCGGTGGGATCAACGCTCCGCTGGATGCTCCGCAGCCTTTCTACATTTTCTGCTGGGAAGTGGGCGAAAGGATCCTGAGTCCTGAGAGCATAGTTGATGTACAGGTAGGGGTGGTACAGCCCGGCGTCCGTAGCAGCCGCCGTAGCTCTTTCGATCCATCTGTCGGCGTGACGATAGACGACCACGTCATCGTCGGCGTTCAGCCAGGTGAAGATCAAGAGCTTGACTGGTGATCGAGAATGTGAATATCAGCGCAGAGGGAGACGACGGAGCTTGGGAACTCACCAGTGAAGGGTCCACCGGCTTCCACACTAACAGGATTGCCTCCGCGGACTTTCATGGCGGCGACGGAACCTTCAAAAAAGGGCTGAGTTACAGAGGTTGCTGAGAATCCTTCAACACCCTGCACACTGCGTGACTCATTCCTGAAGATTTCTAAGAGTTGATCTTCGAGTTCTAACGAAGGCAAGTGGGAGATGGAGGCAAAAAGGTTTCTGGAAAAGACAGTCATGAGCCTTTGAAATATCCAAGCGGTGATTTGCGTACCTTCTGGGCCATGGGAGCGGGCCAGCAGCCTCGACTGAGAAGTTGCTAAGGCGGTCGAGACGTAATGTGCTAGAAAGGGATGGGATTTCGTTCAGGCCCCGGAAGACCGGGGGGTATTCAACCGACGGGTTGTAGCCCTGATTAACAATCCAGTCGAACTCGTCCGTTTCTGACGAGTATTGATACGTTGCCCAGAACGCCATATCGGTGTCGTTGGTGTGTACGGTGGTCAACTGATCCAGTTCTCGCAAGATGGTGCTGGTCTGATTGTCACTGTACGTCTTAGCTCCTCCCCAGGCCAGCCCCTGAGGAACCGCTCTGACGGTAAAGTAGGTTACGACGCCGAAGTTATTGCCACCGCCCCCGCGGAGCGCCCAGTATAAATCAGCGTTCTGAGTTTCGCTAGCGGTGACGATGGAGGAGTTCGCGAGAACGACCTGGGCAAGGGATTCAGCATATTTCGCATGTAGTCAGTGTGGACAGAACGCCTCACCTCGTATTCGAAAACGTTGTCCATCGCAAGACCGAATTTAGGTGAGAGGTTGGAAAGGCCTCCGCCCAAGGTGAAGCCAGCAACGCCAACGGTGTCAACCCTCCCACCAAGGAACGTCAAATTGTAAGGCTCCAGGGCCGAGTAGGCGGAGACCAGAGTATGGCCGGTACCAAGTCGAACCCGAGAGCGATCGGTTGAGACGTCTGCAGTGCGGATCTGGCGCAGGTCGATGGTGACGCCGCCATCAGAGTTCGAGTCATCGCGCTCGCGAGTATGGCCGCCAGACCTGATTGCAAAACGGCAGGATGTTTGGACCAAGGTATGTATGATCGAAGCGACATCTTCGGAGCCGGTCGGCTCGACGCGGCAGGCGGGAACGACCTCTGCTTGCTTCGAGTCCCAGAACGTGACGTTATCAGTGGTTGGGTAGTGCAGACGGGTGCCGAATTCTTGCGCGAGTATAGCGCACTGAAACATTAGGTTAGAGAACGACAACCTGTTTAATGTGGGACGCAAAAGATAAGAGGAGGAGACTGACCGCCTCTTGACAGCCTGCCGCAACAGTGACGTTGGGAGCAGCGGCAGCAATCGCCGGCAAGACAAGAACGGTCAAGACGCGACCGAGTCCAAATCTGCACTTGGGAGCCATGATGAACTTTGCCGACCCCTCGAGTGGTAACTTTGATCTGGCTTGGAACATTTGAGGCGAACCAACAGGTATTATATAGACAAGCTAGAGAAACAGCCCCTGAAGATAAGAGGAGATCTGTGTTTGGAAGGTGTTGCGCCAAGCTTCCATTCAATTATCCACTTATTCATGCAGGCAGGAAACCGTATGATCTGTTGTCGTCCGGATGTCAGATGCCAGGTATGATGACTCGAAGTTTGAATATCCGACGGCCACGAATGTTCCATATTTCTCTACGCCGATCGATTCGTTTCACCCAGTTCTCCACCACTCAGAGCCACCGTGCCTGGTGCATGCTTCACAGGCCGTCATTGCTCAGGCAGACTAGAGCAGCAACGCTTGTGATAAATCCACTATTTCTTGGCATGTGTGGGGCTCTTCCGCTTAGTATAAAAGGCAGGTATTGTGTATTGTAGATACTATAACAGGGCTCTGATTTGTCTAAGACCTTGCAACAGACCGGCCCTGGATGGCAAGCTTCAGCCTGATTCAGTTAGATCCGGCTTAAACATCCAAAGAAAAGGGTATCCGACCTCTCCTTTTGTGAAGACGCAGTACGTTACTACTCCATATAGAATCGACAGCCGAAGATTAGCCTCGGCCGAGTCCATACATTTTTTGTACAACATCTGTTCTCTCTCGTATACACGGCTGCTAATTGCGTATACAACCGAGGCCAAGGAAAGCCAAGAAGAGGCTGTGTTGACATGACGTCTGCCATTCGTACTTGATGGCATGTTCGAGCAGCACGGCATTTGCAACATTGCAGTGCCTCCGGTGTGATTAAGAGCAAGAAACTCTCGTACAGAGGTAAAGCAGCCAACCGAACGGTGTGGAATCACTGCGCACGGATCCGCGACGAAACCGCACCACTGCCTGTTGTTGTCATCACTGCTGATCTAACGGTGAAGACGATTGAAAAGTGAGACAGCTAATTTTTCCACGGCCCATTGATCTTGCCCTTGATTCAGTGGCATTGGCACAGCAGGGGGTTTGACTATAAAGACTGGGCGGTTTCCGCTCATCAACCAGCCGTGAACTTTCGTTTATGGCTCTCCATTTTACAAGATGGCGGTTTTGCACTTATTTCCCGCTGTTGTCCTCTTAGCCTTTCCACTACTCCTTTTCCCCACAGTCGCCGGGGCTTACCGTTTTCCTTCCCGCAATATCCACAATGTCTATCAGTTTCCAAATGGCACGTGGGTGGAAAACATTGCCGTGCGCTCTAACGGGAACTTGCTTGTAACCCTAGTGGACACGCCCGAGCTCTGGGAGATCAACCCGTTCGAGCAATCCCGAGACGCCGCTGCTACCCTCATACACCACTTTGACGGAATGCCAAGTATGACTGGCATTACCGAAATTGAGCCAGATGTCTTCGCTGTTGGCTCTCCACAAACCCTCTGGCGTGTGGATTTCACGAGCGCACAGGCGCCTGCGGTCTCAGAGATAGCCACTCTTCCCAAGGCCTTGAATCTTAACGGAATGGCGACTCTTGACGCCGCCAGGGGCCTCGTGCTCGTCGCCGACTCGATGCTCGGCGTTGTGTGGCGGATTAACGTCTATACCGGCGAGCACGCGATCGTTCTCGAGGATGCACGGACGATGGCGCCCAACACCTATCTTGGGCCCCTTGTCGGAATTGACGGCCTGCGCATCCTCGGTGACTATGTCTACTACAATAACTGTCCCCGCCGGTTGTACTGCCGAGTGCGGATCGACCCCGTTACAGCTACGGCAGTGGGCTCCTACGAACTCATCTCCAACAACACTATGGCGGACGACTTTGCTCTTAGTCCCCAGGGCGTCGGCTATCTTGCCGGCCTCATCGATAACGTCATCACCAAGGTCCATTCCAACGGGACGCACCAGGTCATTGCCGGCGCTGCTAATTCTACAGATTTTGCTGGAGCAACATCAGCCGCTTTTGGAAGGACGGAACTCGATCGAGACGTCCTATATGTCACCACAGGAGGTGCATCGGGAATCCCAGTCCTCAGTAACTTCTTTGAAGGAGGAAAAATTATGGCTCTAAGGCTTTAAGTTCCAATGTACATACATGCACGACATCGTCTCGTATAGAAATTATCGTCATCCCCGTTCTTCGTAGTCCGACCTGCTGCTTTTCCAATACTCATATGCTCCCCTAAGATATATGGATTGGATTGGATTGGATTGGTCTAATCAGGCTACGATGTCTTCTGTGGAGACACAAGAGCCGTCCTATATGCACTACCGCGCCCGTTATCCTCTTTTGCCTTGCCTCAGTTCTCAGCCCAACTCCGTTTAGTGATCGTGCGGTGGCTTTACCGCCCCACCAGTTCTAACCCAGCCGGACAGTCGAGCGGTCGAATTCATGAACTACACCACTACCATTACCACCCGCACGTCCGGCCTCCATCGCTCCTTAGGCCCATCGACCGGTTGCCCAGTCTGCCAGCCCTGCCTCCTACTCTAGTGTCTAAGCACGGTAGAAATATCCTCCTACCCTTCACCTACGATACTTGCCAGGTCGCTATAAAACTACAACCATAGCGGATAAACTAAAAGAACGTGCCGTACTATCTTTATTCCTTATCCGTATTTATACTGCCCTGGCACCTCTTTCCGCAGTTAGAAGAGATATTTACGGAGGCAGCTATGGTTAGGTCGATATTACACAAGGATAGCCGCAGCGAATGTTAATTGTTGGAACTAGTGATGTGACAGCTTATTCAGTAGTAATGGAATGGATTGGCATGGTGTTGGAGGAGGGCGGCCGTGGAGTGGCCTTTTATCCTCTCCTGAATAGACTATACTTGGCGAAAGTCAAATACACGTGATTGATCCAACAGTTATCCTGGACACGCTCCGTCCAGCTTGCGCTTGTATTTGTCCCACGGGATCGGTTTCGCCGCCGCCTCTTCCCGTTCCTAGCGCAACCTTTGCTTTACTAGTGCTTCGACCGTCTCCCTTGCTGGCCGCATGGCATTTCAATCGACTGATGGCTATAGCTCTGGCTTTTGTTGCTTCCTGTGCGGCTCGGTGTTCCACCTCGTTTTCGGCGATTCCGCTGCAGGCCGGCACCCGTAGGAACTTGACCGCTGCTTCTTTGACTTTGATCCTAATCACAGGCTCCCGTACTCACTTGACCAGGTACTGTCCCGATAAGCTAGCTTGAGATGTTCCTAGGCGCTAGAGTGCTTTGATGTTGTCTGTGGTCACCCAGAAATTTTTTTTTTAAAAAAAAAAAAAAAAACCGCCTGGAATTGGCCCATCCATCTGTTGCAAGCTTTAACTAGCTATTATAGTGCTAATACTATTTGTTAGAAGATTTGATTTAGTAGTGTTTTGGGTTCATTTATGTTTTAGACTCGTTATGTACCTATTTTGGCGTGTAAGCGAGTTACACAACCGTTATACCTCAGCAGCTAGAATAGGTATAAAAGGAGTCCTTAGGCCCTCCCTCTACTAAGGCATGCCGACTTTCTTTCATCAATTGTGCTAGGTTCTCACATAGATTCTTTCCAACAGAAAGCAAGGAGGCGGAAAATGGAGAACCACACCGTACTTATAGTCCTGAACTTTCGGGCCGAAAGTCGCCTAGGTGGGGGATATCGTCACGACACTAGCTGGAAGGGACGGAGGAAGGATGGCGCAAAAAAAGCCGTAACCCCTCAAAATAGAGAATCCTTAGCCCGAATCACACCCCAAGCAGCAGAAGGTGCACCTCGGGATCCAACGCACTGACCATAGATCACTTAGATCATGCTGGGCCTTGAATGAACCAGGATCTTAATGTAGCTTGGCGTAGAATAGCGCTCATTGTCCCTATGGTCTGCTCAGGTCGACGGGGTGTATGAATAATAATCATCGTCATCACCACTTGGATCACTGGATCACGGTGAGCCACTCAGTGAGCCACCGTGATCCTATCCAAATACCCTATGTTTATAGGCCACACTCATTTACAGTAGAGAGGACCGTCATGGTCAACTTGTTAATTGATTCTTACCCTACCCTTATGTGCGAACCTCCCTAGCGTACTGTAACGCCGCGCTACCCGAGGATACGTCTACCCTCCTTTAAAATGAATTTCAGCGTAACAGATAGCTTAGGGTACATAAATCCAACTCAAAGTATACCTGTTTGAGTATTTAAATTCGCCCTGCTTGGTTTTAATTTAAGGAGCAAGCGCTTCTTATCCCAAACAAGACTCGACGTCTGGTCTATCCAGTGCTTATCTGTTCGCTCATCAAGGATCATATCGAAATTGAGGACAAGGTTCGCAAGGATGGCGCGCATCTCGTGCCATGCAAGGCTGAATAATAAACATATACACGTTAGCCAAGTTAATTAGATTACTTAGTGTTAAAACACTGGAGGCAAGTAAATACTTACTTTTTTCCTACACAGTTACGCGGCCCGAAGCTAAAGGGCTCTAATACGTTCCTCTGATCATTACTAAAACATTCGTCCGGGTCCGGGAGCCATCTCTCGGGGCGGAAAGAACGGGGGTCGAAGAAGTTAGCCTCGCTGTGGTAGGCGGCATAATGTGACACGTAAACAGTTGTCTAAGGTAGTTCAGTAGTCATTAGCCTAGAAAGAACATAAATAGGATCATCTGCTTTAACTTTACCTTTCCAGCCACTGGTTTCCCGCAAATGACGGCTCCCTCCGGCGGAGTGATGCGTGGTAGCCCGTTTGGCGCCGGCGGATACACACGCAACGCTTCTTGCAAGCAGGCGTTCAGGTACGGTAGCCGCGTTAAGACGTGCATGCCGGGGTATCCTTCCAACCTGGCAGCCTCGCGCACCTCCTCGTTCAGTTTAGTCAGCTTATCCTTATTTGTGCACAACAGCCAGCACGCGCCGCTGATCAGAGTGGCCGTCGTCTCGGTGCCAGCTGCGATCAGCGCGGAGGCGTTTGCGTGCATCTCGTCCCGATCGAGGCCACCTTTTGCCGCATCCTTTGCCGTGTTGCGCAGTACGAACGTCCAAATATCCGGCCTTGTCGTATCGCGGGCTAGCCGCATATCGACGTGCTCTTTGGTGAATTGGGCGTGGGCAGCACGCTTCTCTTTCATGCCGCGGAGCACGGTTCTGGTGATCAGCGGCATTAAAAGCGGGGAGATGCTCTGCAGCGTGCCAACAACCCCGATAAACTTGACTGCACTTAAAGCACCAGCAACCCAAGGAACGAAGTCGGAACGCTCGAGGAGCCCAAGAGACTGTCCCAAGGTCATATCCGTCATGATGTCTAAACGTTCAGTAAGCTGCTGAGCTTGGATATCTCAACTATCACGCTCAAAAAGGCGATTCTCCGTACCGAAGGTGATGAACTGCAGAAAGCGCACAATATCGACAGCACTTTCTCCTCCAGGCACGGATGCTGCATCCCGCAGCTTCTCAACAAACAAGTCGATGTGGCGGCGGATCAATGGTTCCTGCTCTGCAAGCGCTTTGTCCGAGAAGGCGTGTGCGATGCTGCGGCGCACGCGCGCATGGACGGCATCATCGGCACTGGTTATACCGCGTTTGTTGTGTTAGCACCTATCTCAAGGGAATCCTTTGCGCTTCCCTACTGACATGAGGATTGAGTTCCTGCCGACTGAGGGAGGTGTGTACAGCCGCAGGTCCTTAGGTAAGTTTCCCCGTCCTGCCGATGTTCTGTGACCGTAGATATCCTTCCAAGCGTCTACGTTGGTGTAGGAGAGATGATCCGGAGCTACGCGCACGACATGGCCGTAGCGCCGATGCAGCTCAGCAGTCCAGGTGGCCTGAGTACCACGCACTCTATGCCAGTACCAGGGCCACTTAAACGCGGTTGCGTAACTCGGCCCGGGATAGTTGCGAAGCGGATGAAGAAAGAGGTTGTAGGCCGCTTGGCCTGCGAAGAGTACAAGAGGAATAACTAGAAGTCCAAGGTATGGTAGAAACATTGTAATGTAGAAAATACACCGAAGAGTATGAGAGGATGGGCATGATCATGTTAACGACTAGATTTATAACTCGCAATATCCCCTACTCATGCTTCGCAGGGCCCGGAAAGTAAAAGAGTCATTGCTTGACATGTGCGTTTTTTTGCGTGGTATTTATTGCTTTCCGTTATGCCCGAGCCGAGTATCTCGGATGCTCTCGAGCCAGATACCCGGACCATCCGCGGACGAGAGACAATATGTTGGAATATCACGTGTGTGTACAATAAACTTTAGCTTAGTCACGGAAGAGGACGGCTAAGAGGACTCCTCCTAAGCGTCCCTCTCAGTCCTCATGCCACTCATTCTCAATTGATGGTATCACCACCAAATCCAACACAATATTATCGCAAGCATATAGATATGGTCCGGGCGAGATACCGTAAAAACGCTGTAAATATTCTTGTAAAACCAATGATGAAGTCTAGCTTTTTCAGTCACTTTAGCTTGTGTGATTATTTTCACTAAAATTATATATTGTTGGATTTGGCGGTGATATCATTAATTGGAAATGAGTGGCATGAGGACTAAGAGGGCGGCTCAGGGGGAGGCCTCTTATCAGGAAGCTGTATGAAACTCTTTCCTCTCTCGCTTTAGCTAAGAGTACAATTAACTCGAAAATGGGTTACACTAGTATCTTTAAGAGGAAAACGATTCAGAATTCTGTCTTCTCGCTTCGTTACTGGCTTTTCTGCTTCCTCTTGTTCCACGTCTTAGCTGAAACCAAGAAAGTTAATAGAATATCTCACAGCTGTTATCCGGCATCGTCCATTATCTCCAGTGGCCTTACAAAAGCTCAATACCGCGAAAGTGTTCCCATATGAGCAAATAAACGAACAAGTTGCCGCAAGTAAAACCTGGCACAGATTGCATTGATAGGATTCGAGCAAAAAGGATACATGAGGCAAGACCCGGACTCTAGTAGTTCTCAGGTTGAGAGCGCTAGGCATCGACCAGATATTAACCAGATAGGGTGACGAGTAAGGAATAGGGCTACAGTACACTCCCCAGACTAAGGTGCCCAAAGTTCACACCTAAAGCCGCTAGGCTATAACGAAAATGAGCCGGCTAAGACGAGCGACATGGACGCTAATACCAAACTCCTCTTCTAAACCTAATACTGCGTTGGCGTATATACCAGCGTTGAAGTTCATAGAACATTAAATAATTAACACCACAGTGATGATGCCTCGTTTGTGCCAGGTAGAGTAAGAGAAGCTTAGCCGGCTGTAGACTTCAGGCCGAGGCATCTGTTCCAGTATCAAGGGCCGCCGAATCTCGGGCTGCCGTGGCCGTCGGCAGGGCGGGCAGAGATACGCTTCGTGCGCTAAACAACTAACCAAGAGTTTTAGAATGCGTGTCATGGTCGTGTTCAGGATAAGTTGTATGCTGCGTTGTTTATGGCTCAGCGGTCGCCGTATGTGGAATGCTCGCTACGACTGCACGGGAGTCTTTGCCGTTTACATCCATATAGATGCCATTATTAATGTCTCGGTACAACCTTCTAACCAGCCTTATCTTTTCCCCTATGGCCCGTAGATCGGTTATAAATGCTATCCGCCTGGTTCCGTACCTGCGCTAAGAAAGGTAGATACACGTGGTCCTTGACAAGTCGACGCCTCAAGCCAAGAGGAAAGCAGCGTAAGTGAAGATATTCCGTGATTCGTGCGTCATAGCGCCAGTGAGGGGTAAGAACTGTCTAGGGGGTAAACAAAGACGTTAGGGAAGCGTCCGTCGGCCGAGGAATAACTCTGGTTATTCCCTCTACACAGCTAGCGAAGGAAGTTCATCCAGGAATATACGAAAAGCATAACTTAGGGACGAATGTTCGTTGCAAAGGCAGCCTGACAAGCATTTCCTCACACGCGCCCTAGCGAAAAGGAAAGCCCAGCGAAAAGGAACTCTTACGGTTTGTGGAGGTAACTCTGCTCATTTTCTACTGTGGTGGGAGGGGTAAATATCGTTATTCGGTGGACCAATGACAAGGGCATCAAGTGGCCTTTGCGAGGCCATTTCAGCCAACCAGCTGCCGTAATTCTGCTCGCACCAAGCGTTTTGCCCCCATGTCGCTTGACCCACCGAATAACGATATTTACCCCTCCCACAGCATAAAATTATATGTCGTATAGTTAAAAAGATGATCCTGATTACAAAACTCTAGTG
Source organism: Macrophomina phaseolina (assembly GCA_020875535.1). NCBI lineage: Eukaryota > Fungi > Ascomycota > Dothideomycetes > Botryosphaeriales > Botryosphaeriaceae > Macrophomina > Macrophomina phaseolina. Next base: position 3,047,905 of record JAEQDS010000069.1, on the reverse strand, counting down.
AAGTGGAAACTATTACACTAACTTTATTAGTCCTAGTTTAATTTGCGAAAGAAAAGGTATATTTATCATAGCTCTCTACTAATATCTTGATTTGTTTTTAATTGTTTCCTCAAAGACTCCACAAGATATTCCATTGTTCTCGAGCTCACCATGGTCACAGCATCGGAGCTGCTTCGTTTAGCTACTATTTCTACTACCCACTTAATTGAAACTGGGATATTTATGGTGGTTATAAGTCTTATTAACGTATATCAACTTACCGTTAGTGCTAACTGCGTTAGGTGATTCTAGGTCTCATTGCTCATGTAGTCTACAACATCTACTTTCACCCACTAGCAAAATTCCCTGGCCCTCGCCTCTTAGCCGCAACCTCATTCATCTATTGGTCTAAATGGGTCGGCGGCGATCTTATTCCATTCTATGACAGTGTCCACAAGGAGTACGGTGAGATCGTCCGCATCGCCCCCAACCGCCTCAGCTTCACCAATCCGCAGGCCTGGAAGGACATCTACGGCCACAAGTCTTCTAAACAGAAGGCCAGCATCAAGGACCCCTCCGTATACGGCCCAGAGATGAATGGCCACTATTCCCTTATCAGCATCAAAGACGACGCCGAGCATAACCGCGTACGCCGCATTTTTAATCATGCCTTCTCGGACAAGGCTCTACGCGACCAGGAAGATCTATTTCGCATTTATGTCGATAAGCTCATCCGTAACGTGTATAATACAGAGGGCGGAGCCTTCGATGCTGTCAAGGCCTATAACTGCACAACTTTCGATATCATGGCGGAGCTGACGTTCGGCGAGTCGTTGGGTCTGTTGGATAAGTCGGAGTACAATCACTGGCTAAGCAGTATCCTGGGCAGCCTCAAGTTTCTTGCCTACAAGACGTTGCTGGGCGAGTTCCCTTCCGTGGCCAAGATGGTTGAGCTGTTCGTTCCGAAGGCGCTAAAGGATGCTGAGAAAGAGGTGTTTGAGTACTCGGCGCAGCGTGTAGCTAAGCGGTTGGAGAAAGGTGCGGTGACTGAGCGACCGGACATCTGGAGCCTCGTGCTTGGTATGGAGGAAGGCCCGGGTCTGAACGTCGAAGAGATGGACGCTAACGCGACATTGTTTATGGTTGCTGGGTCCGAGACGACGGCGACGATATTGTCCGGCGTCACTTACTATCTGTTGTTGAGCCCGGACAAGATGCGCAGACTTGTGGAAGAGATTCGTGGAGCATTCTCGAACGAGGGCGATCTAACTATCGGAAACCTTCGCCAGCTAAAGTACTTACAAGCTTGCTTTGACGAAGGTTTGAGAGGTAACTAGAGCCCTAGTTGACGCTTCTGTTCGGCGCCCGCATTTACTAACAGTTTACCTAGTCTACCCTCCCGCCCCATCAGCACTTTGCCGGGTCGTTCCGGAAGGCGGCAGCATCGTCCTTGGCCACTATATACCTGAGAATGTAACTGACCTGCAATCTCATTGCTTTCAGTCATTTTACTGACTGCTTCTTCCCGTAGACACGTGTTGGCCTTCCTCAACTTGCATCCTACCGCTCCCCAGCCAACTTTACCAACCCGTTTTCCTTTGTTCCCGAGCGCTGGCTCCCTGAGGAGCCAGAATATAAGCATTATGCAAATGATAAGAAGGAGGCTTGCCAGCCCTTCTCCTACGGCCCAAGGAACTGTATTGGCAAGAAGTGAGCGCCCCAAAAAACCTTAAATCCAATCATTCATTGAAGGCGAAATACTTATATCATTTCCCAGTCTTGCATATCACGAGATACGCCTCATATTGGCAAAGTTGCTATGGAATTTCGACCTCGAGCTATGCCCAGAGAGCCATGGCACGTGGCTTCAGCAAAAGGTATGGTGGGGGCTTTGGGAAAAGCCGCCGCTATGGGTCCGCGCAACGCCGGTCAAGCGTTAATGCGCGTACGGCTTTCGATGTAGCGAGGAGATTTTAGGCGTTATTTTCACGTTGAGCATCAGCTAGTCGCCTCTTTACGATCACGTCTTTATTATGCAAATAGTAAAGTTAAACTACTGTTAGGCCACATTAGTGACCCAATTTAAATTTAGCTGTCACCATAATCTGCTTCATAATTTGTAATTATTAGTATAAAGCTCCTTATAAGTTAGTGTAGAGTAGGACAACACACTACTAATTTACTTGTAGTGACGCGACTAGAGTAATCGGGGTTTTAAGTGCTTTTCCTACTGATTTATGGCTTAAAGTGCTGGAATAGACGTCGACGCCATTGTGACCGCTTGAGTATCTCTCGAAGGGGCTCTCACGTCTATATACAATAAACTTTACCTTAGTCACGGAAGACGGCGGATAAGAAGGCCTCCCCTAAGCCCTTCTCTGTATCTAAATACTTAGCATTTTAAAATACTAGATAATAGTCCTCTACTTGGGCGCGAGAAATAAGTAAGAGAAAAGTAATCATCTCGCCTAAAGTAAGTCTTCTAGATCAGGCAATGACTCGGTATCAGCCTCAGGACGCCAGATGAACCAAATTAGTATATATTTACGGAAGAGGGCTTTGCTACGGTTGTTGCGTATCCTATGGTGAGCACCCCTAAGTGTGTTAAACAAGAAGAAGTTGACCCGCAGCAGTATTCATGTACTGATCTGACGAGAAGATCAACAGCGGATCTGATCTCATCTTCCAAGTGGAATGGGTGATATGTGGGAATGATTCGTCAGACCCAGATCAAGGAAAAAAGCCCACACGGCAAGTGCCGGACAACAGTGATACCTAAGGGCACGAGAGAGCATCCGATTGCTACAAAGTCTGAACTCGGGCCGTACTAGCAGTGCTGTAAGCTACACGCCAGTCACCTCGTCTTATAGCTCGTGCAGTCGGTCGCCCTCAGGCATGCGCAGGAAAGTATCTGCAATAGCCCGGCCGTCAGGCAGCGCCAGCTCAATAGAGCCCCAGCCAGTCTCGGAGGAGTCCTCGACAAGCAAACAACACAATAGAGCAGTCGATGATGAGACTGCGAGCGCACATATGGTTGGTAGTCCAGGTCCTTGTCCAGACATTGGCCCAGAAACCGGCATCGCCACCTGCACTTCCTGCGAGCCGGGACCGGACGACGACGTGGTCCCTGAAGAACAGGCACGCGAGAAGTCGGGGAGCAGGCGATGACCTCATGGCAGAGACGGCCGGCTCTGCCACGTCTTCTCGTGCCGGGCAGTCGACGACCGCCGGGCCGACAGACAGCAGAGCGAGCAGCACTGCGGGAGTTCCAGCCGACGTCTGGCACCCCCCCAGTTGACTGGGCCGAGTGGAAGGCAGTCCGGAGACAAGGACTCCTGTGGTGGATCTACAACACTACTTCATCGCACTCGCCCGGGCGGGCACTTGATGGTACATACTTTGGATGCAGGATCCAGTGTTTCTCAGACGGCTGTTGACAGCGGGGAGGAGGAGGTGGGGATTGAGGTATGTACAGCCGCACTCGAGTGACACGGGTGGGGGCTGCGCAGCCCTGGACAATTGAGAGAAGTTCTGCATATCAGCTTCATGTTGGACGGGCAGGGCTCAACGCTGATGCTAATGATGTGGCTAGCGCGCATTTGAGAGCGCTGCACGTCCGTTGAGAGGTGGGCTTTGCGGCTGTGAGAGGAAAAGCAAGGTGCGCATAATTGGATAAACCAGGAATCACAGCAGCCGCTGATCCTGTACAGTTGCGTGGAGACGTTCAATCGCCGGTATGTTGGCGCTTGCCCAAGACTATGGCGCTGCTAACTGTCGAAGTTCGAGATTGAATATTGACCTTCAAGGCCGTGTTTGATTAAATTCTTGTTACTACAACGAGCACCTCCAAGTCATGCAGCCCGTCATATGCTAGTCATAAACCTATGATATCGTGCACGGAGGACTTACCAAGGAAGCCCATGCAAAAACCCAGGCCGTCTGAGGGAATTAAAAAGGGAAGGAAAAAAAAAAAGATGAGGCAAAATGCTCTTTGTCCCCCATCTTTTACTCTTTCTCTTCTCCCTCGAACGTCTACTTGGCCTCCACCGTCTCGGTGGCGTTGGGCTTCTCGCCAATGGCGCCGAAAGTGACCTTGACCTCTCCCTTTTCGATCTCGCTGGCGAGGCGGTCGAGCTTGGACCCCTTGAGGGCGGTGTTGGATTTCCAGGCCGGGATGCCCGAGTCGAAGACATCGTCCATCTCCTCGAGCGTCTTTCCTTTGGTCTCAGGGGCGGTGAAGAACATGTGGATGAGGGCGGCACCATTGAACGCAGCGAAGATCATGTACCTGTGATGAGGGATTAGCGACGTTTTTTAGGGGGAAAAAAAAGAAGGGGGGCGCTTGAATCCAGTGATGTGCTTACATCTTCCAGTTGATAGACCAGAGAAGCGGGGGAACGGCAAAGGCGAGGGCGCAGTTCCAGGCCCAGTTGGTGGCGGTCGAAAGGGACACGGCCTTGGCACGAATCTTCGCAGGGTAGATCTCACTCGGGTATGTCTGCCAGCGGTTAGAATCAGGCGAGCCGTGCCTCATTGGCATTTCAAGCAGCTTACCCAAGAAGTCGGACCCCAAGTTGTGGCGAAAGAGGCAACAAAGAGATAGGAGCTGGCAATAACTGCCTTAGACGCAGCCGGGTTCCCCATGAGCACCCACGAGATGTCGTCAAGTGTAGGATCAGTCCGCGGGTTGGGCTCGCCGTACGCTCCCTGGACGGAGCCGGAGATGAAAAGCCATGTCATCATCAAAAAGGACCCCGTGAGGAGCGCAGGACGGCGGCCGAAGCGGTCCAAGTACAAAATCGCCGGTAGTGTGAGCGCCACATTAATAATGTATTGGATCGAAGCAGTGAGCAGCGGGGAACCCACTCCGGCAGCCTCCATAATGTAGATAACTGTACGGATGTCAGCGCAGCGCTTATTACAGGTAAAGTCTCGGCGGACGAACTATAATACATCATCACGTTCATCCCCTAGGGTTCAAATGATGCGTTAGCTGTGTGTTCTCGATAGCGGGGTGTTGGTGTTTTGGTTTTTTTTTTTTTTGGGTGTTGGTTGGGGGGATTCGACTCACGCAAAGCTGGGACCACATCTGGATGGACATGCCGAGGATGACACGCTTGAGCATGCGGGGGGCAACGAGAGCCTTGAAGGAAGAGACGGCCTCCTCACGCTCGAAGCGGAGAGCCTCCTCGATCTCCTGGTACTCGGCGAGGACCTTGGGGTGGTTGACATCGCCGCTGCCGTGAAGGTGAGCGAGCACCTGGATGGCCTCCTCCCAGCGATCCTTCTTGGCGAGCCAACGGGGCGAGCGGGGCAGGAAGAACATGCCGACGAAGAGAATGGCACCGGGGACCATCTGGATGCCCCAGGGGATGCGGAAGGCGGCAGTGCCCTGGTTGGGAGCCTTGGGACCACCGTCGGCAAAGGACGAGCCGTACTGGATGAAGTACTGGATGAGAATGCCCCTGTGCGAAGTGGTTAGCTGAGATGGGTGGCAGAGAGGAGCCGGACAAGCGTACCAGGTGATGGCCCACTGCTGGAGCGACACGACACGGCCACGGATTTCCTTTGCGGCGATCTCGGACTGGTAGACGGGGACGATGGCGGAGGCAATACCAATGGCCATGCCAGCAATGACACGGCCGACGCACAGCATGGCAACGCCATTGCAGGCAGTCTGGAAGATGGCGCCGACAATCCAGACCAGGGCGGCGACCTGGATGGCAGTGCGACGAGAATACTTGTCGGCGATGAAGGAGGAGCAGAGGGCGCCAACGAGGGAGCCAGCAGGCATAGAGGCAGTGATGCCTCCCTGGCGGTAGGAGGTGGGGCTGTCGAAGTAGTTTTTGTAGGCATTTGTGCCCAAGACACCACTCATGGAGGAGATATCGAAACCGAACAAACCTCCACCGAGGGCGGCGAAGCCGCTATGTGACAGGACAGTCAGCAGGGGGTGAGGGGGTGGAAACAGTGGGAGAGAAGTTACCAAATGGTGTAAACACCGTAGAAAGTCTTGACCATGTTGGCTACCGCAGTGATGGTTTCGGTGTGTGGAGCTGACCCGTCCGCCGACCGGTTCTTAGCCTTGGCGCGGTGAGGCTGCGAGTCGCACTGGGGTAAGGGTAGACAGAAGGAAAAAAGACGCGGCGATGGCTGGGAGGGGTAGAGGTTTATTTATGGGCGCTGGGCGGGCGATGGTGTGGGCTTGGAAGCAGGCTGCCCGATCGGGACTAGCGCGCTGTGCTCACCTTTTCAGCCTTTTTCTCCTCGAATCTCACCACGCGAGATTGCGCCCCGGCCGCCCCCAGGCCCGCCGCCGCCGCCGCCTCGCGTATCTGCTGGCGTGGGTATTGAAGGAAAAAAAAAAACAAAAAACCGAAGCCGCGAGCAAAAAGCGAGAGCCTTTGAGACGCAGGCGCGCGCTTCTCACCTGGCGATTCCCCGGGGCTCCACTGCGCTGCTGGGAGGCGACAGCACGCCGCATGTATATTGTCCGCATGCGGGCTGGAGCAGCCAGGAACGGGGGTTCACTCTGGCTGTGTGAGATGCGGGGGAAGGGCGCGGGGCAGGGGCGGTGGGCAGCAGGATGCGCAACCTCGCCGTCGTTGTCGGGCTCGCGTGTGCATGACACGAGCGGCGGGCTTGTGACTGGAGGGCGAGCGGCGGCTGGCCCCGAAACAGGCCCCTTCTCCGCTTCTCCACACAGTTTAATCGACTTTAATCCAACTTCAGCTTCGAGCCAAGCCAGCGCGCTGCCGGAGCAATGCACGCCGTGTCGCCCTGGGCCCAGCCTGCCCCGGAACATGCCAACGCGAGATGCAGCGCCCCCGGAGAATTTGCTGTCTCGTTGCTCTCCCAGCGCAGCAATGCGCTCCGAGAGACACAGGCGGACAAGCGGACGACAGCCAGCCAGCCAGCCAGGCCCAATCCGCCAGCCTGGCCAGCTCGCACCCGCCTCGCATTCGCATCCTCGTTCCCCGTCCCGAACCTCACCAGTGCCGTGACTCTGGGCTCGACTCGCCTGCCCGCTGCTGTGTCACGCTTTAGCCGCCCCATGCCTGTCCTCTTTAGACTCGTCCTCCCTGCGCAACGGCAGGAAAGACCACGTCGCGCCACAACTGACTTTTTGCCTTTGCCTCGCTGAACCGCGTCCCGCCCGAGCGACGGACGTGGGCTGCCGGCCATTCGTCGTCGTCGAGCGAGGTGAGGTCCGCCCGCCATAACGCCACATTGCTACCGTTGCACCGCTGCACATACACCGCAAAGGGCAAGAAACGCCTCCTCCTCCGCGCCTCGGCGCTGCCATTGGCCGCCGCCGCGGAGTGGGCGTCGGGGCGAGGCTTTTTTTTGCCTCTGAGTCGCTTGGGTTCGCGCCGCCGCCAACCCAGCCATCCAGCCAAGCTCCGGCCTTGGCTGCGTGATCGAAGCGGAACGGAGCGAGCGAGCACCAGAATGCCAGCGAAGCGGCGACAGAGCGAGGCAGGCAGAAGCAGGCAGCAAGGAATCCCAGAGACCAGACACCTCCCCCAATTTCCGCGCCCGGACACACGACGATGCAAGCAGAAACAAACAGCCTCCTACCCGTGACACTCTTCAGCGCCGACGATGGAACCTCTGTGATCAAGCCTTCCTCGCGCGCTGGCCGAGCAATGCCACCCGCCCTCCAGCGTTTGCCCGCCTGTGCCACAAACCTTAAGCCTCTCGACGCCATTCCTGCGCGCCCCCAGGCCACGCTCGCCATCATCACGCGGCTCGTGGAGATGCAGTCACTTCGCCAGCTGGTCGGGTCAGAGCACGCATCTGCGCCGCCCTCGGCAATCCTCCGCCTCCACTAATTCTCCAGACATGACTGACAGGCAGGCCATGTGAGTAGACAAACGAGCGTCGGCTTTGGCTAAGTTCGTCGCATCAGGCCAGGTCTCACCCGCCAGCGACCCCGACGAGCCGTTCAGTCTCCCATCCTCCTCTGCCCGACCCCGAACGGGGGATAACGCATCTGGTTGCGGATTTCTGGCTCTTGCACGCGATTCATCCTTCAGCTCCTCCCCCCCCCAATTCGCCGCCGCAAACGACCAGAACCGCGCATACCTGCTGATCACAAAGCCTACCTCGTCGCGTGCGCGGGCGAAGGCGATGCCAGCAACGTCTCGCAACTCCTCCATCCCTGGCTGGCAGGATCCCGCAAGCGTGCCGTCTGCCTGCTTCCCCGCAGCGGCGCTAATGCACCTCAAGCGAGCGAGGAATTGGCTTTGTTGCAGACCCAGGGACTCGCTAGCCCTTTGGGCCCACTTCCCACTTCTCAACCCCAAGAAAGGATAACCGGGAATCCGGGGTCGTGCGCGTGGTTGCTTTTCCCGACCGGAGGAGGGGTGGGGGGTGCAGGGAGATCGTCAGGTCCTCGTCCATCTTTCGTAAAGATCTCAGCGTTTTGACCCCGTCCACGACCTGCGAAGATGCTGGTTTAATTGTATTTTTCCCTGACGCCATGCACGCGTACATATAGACTGTCTGTGCCGCTCAATAGTGCCTCCTTTTTTCCTTGCAGTTGTGAAAAAAAAAAAAAATAGAAAGTACCAAATCAGGCCATCCCATCATTTTGTTGCGGCACAGCACCACGCGACGCGCGGGCGCGCACATGCAAGTGAAAACGAACGAACCGCCCTTCCCATGCGTGCAACCCCCCCCACTCTGGAGCTCTCCCGCCTCCCCTATACCGCTAGCAGCATCTCGCACCACCGCCCCCGGCCAACCAAGCCAAACCAACCGAACAGGGCCCGCGTCCGCCGGTCTGATAGGCCGCACCGCGCATAACGAAAAGAAACCAGCTGCCACTGCGACGCATCCACTCAGGCAACGCGAGCACGCGCTGCCGTGCCACCTATATACAGTGCGCCCATCATCGCGCCGAACCGCCATCACTCGTTGACACGAGACAACGCAAACGGAGGGTGCGCGACGCACGCAGGGCCGGGCGGGCGTGTTTCTTTTTCGATGCGGGGTGAGGCGGCCGAAATAATGCGCTGTCCACGCGCGTCCCCCGGCCCCATCTGGCTCGCCGTTCGCGGAGGACGAGTCGAAAGGTCGGCGATACTCCGCCATTCCTTTGCTGCCCCGGGTGAGGGGGAAAGAAGAAGCTCATGCGGCTCAAACAGGTGCCATGGATTGCCCTCCATCTCGCTCCTCTCCGCCTGGTCCCTCCCGCAACCAGTAGCACGGGCAGAGCGAGCAGTTTAGCGGGAAAGGGTGTGCCGCCGCGGTGTGGCGGAAAGCCCAGGCAAGAGAGGCCTGGCGACAGCGCGGCATCAAGCCTTGGGGTTTCTTGGACAGCCGATGTCGCCACCGCCCGTCATCATCGGCAGCCGGCACAGAGTCAAACTGTTAAGGTTACGTTATTACATACATCCGCTCCCATCTTGCTTCCAGAACCATCAGCGAAGAAAGTATTGCTCCGCCACAAAAGCTGGGCGAGTCTTGGGATGGGGGAAAGGCCGGGGGGTGGACCGTCGCTCTGCGCAGAGGTAAAGACGGCAAAATCGTCCACAATATACCGCGGGATTCACCGATTACCGGCGACTAAGCCCCCGGGCGGTCATGTGTAGGGTATCGACGGGAAGGCCGCGATGCCGAAGAATTGCCTCGCCCGAAAGAAGGTAAGAGTCTTTTCGCGGCGGGACGCCTTTCCGAGGGACGAAGAGCAGCTGCTGGATAGATCGTCGACCCACCATTTCTTGGATCTAGCGCTTTTTCTTTCTTTGGGTGAGCACCGACCGTGGAAGGAGACGTTCAGCCTCAGCGTGCGGGTGATGCGAGTATGTGGGCGTCGTCCAATGAGACTCACGACACAGTGAGGTTGTGGATGTGAGACAGCTCGAATATCCATGCATTCATCTCCTTTTTCTTAGTGTCATGTGGAAAGTTTGATTTTGCTGTGCTACGAGCCACGAGTACTCTCATTCCCGCCTATGTTCAGCTCATGTGCGGCAGGGCGTAGTCTGTTTACCCTTTTTCTCAGCTCTTGTCTCAGACAGAGCAAGAAGACGAGAATCATTTCTAGATGTCTGCCATTGTTCTGTCGTTCCTGTGTTCAGCCCTATTTGCACCATGCCCACCAAAACGCCACGCTTTTCCGTAAGCCTTTTCACTGTCATGCTATAGTGCATGCCACCGTAGCGCAGATCTACCTGCCTCGTCGCGCCCTATTTGGCACATGCTAACGCAAAAGCCTCCACGTGCGCTGGTAAATTAGGAAGCTTCAGGGGGCAGCAACAGGCGATGCACAAACACCATGCTGTGATCCTTCTGTCGAACCGGTGTTCTTACATCCGCACAGGCACTTCCCTACTTCAACGTGTTTTTCCTCGCCGCCTCGGCAAGCTTCCCGTTCACCTTCGCGATGGCCTCGGCTCCGAAGCCGTTCGTACTGCTGCCACCCGTGGATGGTCGCCTGGCGCCGTCGACCGTCGAGAAGATGCCCCTCCTCGGCGTCTCCAGTTCTCCGTCAGTAGGGCCCATTGCGGGCGTGCTGGCCGTTCTGTCTTGTAAAGGCGATGGCGCAGGGACGTCAGCGTCATTCTTCCTGACAGCCTGATCCGCTGTCATCGCAGTACCTCTGGGCTGTCCGCCGACGTACTGGGGCGGTGGCGGATCTTCGTCCACCGTAGCGAAGAGATCTTTGTGTGGTCGGCCATGCGCTTCGTCTTCGAGTATCCGCCACGCACGGCGGAACTCTTCGCGGATGGCACAAATGCCCTGGTGATTGACGGTACGGCCGACGTTGTGGTCCAGTTCGAACGGGTCTTGGATACACACAAGGTAGCGATGGCGGACTTCCTTTTTCTGTAAGGATGTTAGTCTTCGGATCCAAGTAGCGATTAAGGCTGCAGATGGTCACTAACACTGTCCTTCTCCACCCGGGCTTTTGTCCAGCCAAGATCCTCCTTGGTGACCATCCTCTCCCACGGTCTGCGCTGGCCAAAGGTGATGACATCCCTCGTCCAATGAAAGCCTCCTACCCGATCAGGAACCCCAGGGCATCCGTAGTATCGGAAAAATCCCCTCAGTAGTGTACCCAGGGAGTCCTGGTTGCGCGTCCACTGTCCGGTGCGAACCTTTTCCTGGATAAATGCTTCGTCGGCTAAGAACTTGATCTTGTAGCCGTTGCAAGTGACGTCGACTACATCTGGTGACTTGCTGTCCGCGTCGACGTTGCTCCACATCTGCAGATCAGGCGTGACGGGTTCCTCGGGGACACGCATGAGATAGTGTAGCACCATTAGGGCGTAGCCATATGACGAGAGTGTACCGTTGTAAGAGCTATTGATCTTGCGTCTCTTAGCCCAGGCTTTGACGAAGATGACCATATCCCGGACGCGCTGGTCACTAATCGCGTAGCAGTGCAGGAGCTGGGTGTTGTATATTCCCAAGTGGCCGGAAAAGTTCAGGTCGCACTGAATCCCTACTCCTTCTTTAGGAAAATCGAGAGGCCCCATCGGTTTCTCGCGGAGCCATGGCTTCTCCTGGCGGTATTCGCGCTTTTGGTGGGAATCTGCGCTTTTGTCCTCGGTAGCGGTAGGGCTATCTTCGCCGGCCATGGTTTCGGCAGTCTTGTTTGCACCGTCTGTAGTTTTTTGTTCATGAAGTGCAGGCTCATTGTTAGGATCTTGGAGAGCAGTAGTTGGTGCTGAATCTTTGCTCTTCTTCTTCTGGCTTGGCGTCTTCTTCTCTGATGTAGGGTCGCCTTCAACCTTCGGCGAAGCAGAGTCATCACTACCACCAATTTCCACGTCCTCGCGAATGACGTGAGCATTGGCATCCATATCCCCTTCCGGTGACTTGGGTCTACCATCCAGCAATGCTTTCTTCTCCTCGTCTGGGAGGTCATCCCACTTCTTTCGTTCCGCCATCAAGTTCGAATGCAATTCATCGGACGGCTTTTCGCAGAACTTGATGATAGGAATGCGTGTGTTAGTCAAGAGACGGGCGCCGAAGCCTTGGTGAAGGAATATCTTCTCCAACGCGCGTGGGCCGAATTTCTGAGCAAGTTCAGTATCATCCGCATTGATAGTAACGACGGCCAGATCGATGTCAGAGCCTTTGGTGGCGAAGCCAGTGCCAATGCTGCCAAAACACTTGAATTGGATGCTGGGGACCTCAGGAAACGAAGTGATCTCATTCTGGCAGATTTGCTGCAGCCTCTCCACGAAACCTTCCTTCTCCCTCAACTCCTCATCGGTCATTGCGACCTTGGGAATCTCTACTGTAGCAAGAGCACCCAGGTACCGGCATTGGGCTTGGAGATGCTCTTGCTGCTGGAGCTGATATTGCTGGTAGCGAGGATTTGGACTGTAAGGTTGAGGGCCAGGGCGGAACGACCCGGTAGCCGGCCCTCCAGTATTAGGCCGCTGGAGCACCTGTACTGGGCCTGGGGCGCTCTGTCTGTAGTTGTGTCTCGGACCGAAGCTGCCAGGAGCAGGGGGTTGAGCTGGAGGCGCAGGCCCGAATTGGCCGGCCTGCGGATGATTCCAAGAGCCTCTAGATTGATGCAACCCACCTCGTTGTTGGTGCCACTCACTACTGCGATGACGCATGTGAGGCGGCACATAGCCAGAGTTCTGGTGGTGAGGCGGCAGGCCTTGATGGCGCTGCTGGGGAGAGCTTGGTCCAAAGTACGGCCGGCCATGGCCGGAGTGACTGGATCCGTGGTGCGGTCCGTGGTGGGCTGTTTGGGGGGATGCTTGACCTGCAACGTTGGCCTTCTGGAGTGGAATTTGCTGTGACTGAGACCGATGTTGATGGCGCCCTACCCGGGTTCCTGGCGGTGGAAGTGCCGGAAAGTCTTGTGCCTGCTTCTGGAATGCTGTTGAAGGGCCATTGTCGACGGTAGATTGAGCGGTGGGTGCAGATGGCGCAGAATCAGAAGTAGTACTATTCTTCAAGATCATGGACCTCAGCTGGTCTTCCAGCGGAGTCTGGCTCATGGTTGCTAGGAGAGGATGAGGACGCTAGGAGACGGAGAGAATGCACGAAGCTTGATGGGCCGTAGAATGAGCGGCGCGGGTGAGCGGCAGCGATCAGGAAGTCTGAAAAAGCGAATGGCGCGTTCCTAGTTGAAGGTGGTGTATAGGAGGAAACGCAGCAAGCTGTCAGCCTTATTCATGGAGGCCACGTGGGATGCAAGCTGGCGGTCGGGAGCAGAGCTGAAGAGCGCGCAGCGCCCATGTGGGGGAGGCGGTGGCGATTATATCGGAAGGACGCGACAGCTCATGCGGCTTTGTGAAGCGATATGGCAGCGGGGCAAGGGCGTGGTCAGCGTTGAGGCTCGCCAGGCAGCCCCAATCACGCGCTGACGCCCACATGCGCGGCGACCTCCCGGGCTCCCAAGCTCCGCGGCCCGACTTTTCTCCGGCACATCCCGGCCGCCGATGACCCAAGCCGCTCATCTACGAGAGCTCCAGCGCCCCATCACCGCCGCCGCTGCACAAAGCCCTTCGCTTCCTTTCAGTCACCCACCCTTCGCCACCTCTTGTCGCACTCCGCCTGCCGCCCCTGCCCTCTCCTGATCCGCCTCCCTTTGCTCATTGGCGCCCCGGCCTGGAGCGTGCCTGGTTGCCGCCGTCCCGCACGAGCTTCTGCCTACGACATCATCGCCTCCACACCACCGACCTCCACCAACCTCACCTGCGCGCACTCGCGCCACATCGCCGAGCATGAGCGCCGTCCCCACGGGGCCTCCCGGCTCCACCCCGACCGGTGCCAGCGCTGGCAACACGCCCAACGGCAGCGCCCCGTCTGCTCTCCGTCGCCCGCCGAAGCCGAAGGCCAACCCCTTGGTTCCTCCCAAGCGCCTAAAAGATAAGCGCGCACAGGCGAGGAAGCCTGCTCCGCCCGGCGCAAAGCCTCCCGGCGTTGCTTCCAATGGCACTGCCCTCCAGCAGAAGCCTGCGCCCTCCAGCAATCTGTATGAAGAGTTCAAGCCTCCGACCAACGAGTTCAAGGCAACTCCCGTCTACACCACCAAGCGCGCTCTTTTGGAAGGCCTCAGACATCACATAATCAAGTTCCAATCCAAGCACCCCATCGATCCCACCGACCAGGACGAGTTCACCCGCCCCATACGCTTGCACAGACGCGATGCTGCCCTTGGAAAGTCAGGCGCTGGTGCCGACGACGGTGAGGAGGAAGAAAACGAGGAGGAAGTCAAGGAGAGGCTGAGGATAGAAGCGCTGAAGGAAGAGAGGCGCCGGAATCGCGAGGAGGTCCAGGCTCAGATTGCCCCCAAGGCGAAGGGCAGAACCTTCGTGGACAACAAGAAGAAGATCCAGCAGGTCTACGAGCGGAACGACACCCCGGAATCCATCAAGGCCTCGCGCTTGCGCTACGAAGAGACTCTGCCCTGGCACTTGGAGGACTTCGACAACAAGAACACCTGGGTTGGTGCTTACGAGGCAGCTCTTTCGGACTGCCACGTCATGATGGTCAAGGAGCAGCATCTCAATCCCGCAACTGGCCAGGTCACCGAAAGGTTCCGCATGGTCCCGATTGAGAAATGGTACAAGTTTTCCGCCAAGGACAAGGCCGTCAGCATGTCGCTGGATGACATTGAAAAGCAGGAGAAGGGCGGATTTGCTCTATCGCGCTGGGCCCTTCATCCCCAGGGTGAACAGGCTAAGAAGAGCAATGTGCCTAAGTGGATGCAGCAAATGGAGGAGCAGAAGATGCAGAAGAGGCTGCTTGAGGACGCCTCGATGCGCTCGAAAGGCCTTTTCCTTCGCAGCGGTGGTCGTGGCGATGATGAAGAGGTCAAGAAGCGTCGTCCGGACGATGACGACTGGATCAAGACCGATGCCGCTCCAGATGCTGATGTTATCGACTATGATGAGAAGGAAGACTTCGCTGATGACGAGGAGGGCGTCAATGGCCTATTCGAGGGTGACGACGAGACAACCAAGGATGCCGAGGAAAGGATCAAGCGCGAGCAGCTGTCGGCCAACTTCTTCGCAAATAAAGACGAGACGGATGTGTGGAAGCAAGAAGAGGAAGAGGCTCTCGAGGCCGAGCTCAAGAAGAAACTGGAGAAGAGCCTGCGCAAGAAGATCGTGAAGCGCGAAAAGAATTACAACTACGATTTGGATGATAGTGATGAAAACCCCTACTCAGAAGACGTAAGTATACTTTCTGTGCGTCCAATAATGAAGGATTGTGCTGATAGGCGTTCAGAGCGAGTCCGAAGACTCGGAGGCGGAAAGACAGAAGGAAGAAGAGCGGAAGAAGGAGGAGGAGAAGGCCGCAGCTGAGAAAGGCAAAGGCAAGGTTGGAGAGACTACCGAGAAAACGGCTTCCGGGACTTCCACTAAAGGCAGCAACACTCCGTCGAACCGGCCAAAAACCAGTGACCCGCTCAAGCTGTCGTCGTCGCAGGCCCTCAAGCGTCCCGGCTCTCCTAACCTTTCCGAAGCGAGTGGCAATGAGTCTTCGCGCAAGAAGCAGAGGAAGTTTGGTGGGGGCGGCAGTGACAGTGAAGCCACAGACAGCGGCAAGCCTTTGGCCTCTAGAGTCAAGCACGCTGCAAGCTCACAGGCACCTACGCCTGGCGGTAGCCGCGCAGGAAGCCCTGCTGTGGGAGGTGTAGCCAGTCGGGCGGGTAGCCCTTCGGCTCCCGGTGGTGCCGGAACCAAACCACGTCGTAAGTCTCATTTCTTTTTTGGAAATCCAGATGTTACTATTTTGCAGAGCGCAAACCTCGATCCGAGGCACAGGCCAAGCCTCAACAATCCAAGTCTCCACCCAGGCAACAGCGCAAGCGCGTATGCTAAGCTCAACTCAAAACAGCACCAGCGAACTTTGGCCCACCGCCTTCAGTCGAAGAGATTCGAGCCGTTATCCCTCCCGAGGGTGCAAGCATGCAACACCTGATTTCGAAATTCAAGGGCCGGTTCAAGCAAGGCAGCCAGAGCCAACACCAATTTATTGCTAATGTCAAGGCGGCTGGGCAATACGACAAAGCGACGAAGATGATTTTTAGAAAACCATGAGTTGGAGCACCGACCGTTTTCCGATGAGTCATTGACTTCTCGGGCCGGATGGTGGCGGTCACGTCCCGGCTTCATTGCCCGTCCTTATTTTCTTCTTTTCTTTACGATAGTGGTCGGGTTTGATCCGAATATACGGGAACAGGATACGAGACCGTCAATGGAAGCATTTATTTCCAATGGCACGGAGTTCATATAGGTATGGCTTTGGTTAGGACCTGAAGCGGATGGTTTCGTCATTCAGGCATTCAAACAAAACGAAAATGGTCCAAGTGCACAATCACTCGACAATCTGAGAGACAAAGAAAGAGAGTGTGTGGAAAATGGACTTCTAGGGAGATCAGTGCGTGCTACTGATAGATAAACAATGGAAAAACGATGGGATTACCCATGTAAATTCTCTCGGTGAATACATTGAGTACACACCTGGCAGCGCCTACACTTTCAGACGCTCAGCGTTCCAGCAAGATTCTCTTGTCTCAACCTCGCCTTTACGCAACCCGTTCCCGCTGCACTGGGTCCCTGCCTTCCACACAATTTAGATACGCATCGCACATACGCCGCGCCGGCCACCCGCAACCCGAAATATGCTCCATGAACGGCCCTCGCGCGAGCGCGGGGGTTGACGCACTTTCTCCGCCCGCCCCATTACACCGTATCCATCGGCCCACGTCGACACCCTACCTACAGCAGCGTCACTTCTTTCCTCCTTCCTCTCCTTTTCCGCTCAAGCCGCGACCAAACATCCTGCCACTTGATACGCCCGCTCGCAGCGACACCGGCGCGGGTCGATGGGTGGCGACGGCGTGGGTAGTAGGTGGCGCCCAGGGGGGTACGGTGGAGAAGATTTTGTAGGGGTGTCGTCATAGGTGGTGAACATGGAAAGGGTGAAGAGGGGTCGCATGCGGGCGTAGAGAAGACCGTAGAGAGCGGAGGAGTCGTTGGTGATGCCATGGAACGTGTGCATGGTGCTGATGAGGGTGGCATGGGCGGTGGTTGGTTTGGCGGACGTTGAGAAGGGTGAGTAGGTCTCGTTGGAGGCAGATTCGATGGACGGACTCGGAGGAGGGAGGCTGTGTGGCTGCACAGTCCGCGCAGCCACTGAGCACCTCGGATCTTCGAAAAGTATCCACGGTGTGGCTGTTCCTCTGCCTAGATGCTATGAGCATTACCGAGCAGCAGCTCATCCGTGGAACCTAGCGAGCTCGGGCTTAGCGTGTTCGCCACACTGACTCGCATGGCCACCAGTTCAACAAGCAGCCGCTACTTAACGCGCGACGACAGCTCATCGTCATCTCTACGACCGTGCTAGCCGCAATCCAGCCGACGAGGTAGTGCGGGTGCGCTGAGGAGCTCTACAATTGCTGTCAACCCACTGACTATAGTATTGAAACGCGGCTTGGCCCCGGAGGCGAAGAATGTCCACCGTGATCGACTGGAAGCGACGGCTGACATGGAGCACAACACTATCGGCACTGAGAGCTTTCCTCTCAAAGTCATTCGAGTTGAGAAGCCAGAAACAGTCGAGGAGCACCTGCCTACTTCTTACCCTAACATCGTTGACTTATAAGACACACAATCATAGCGTTCCTCGTATCCTACCTCAGATGGGCAGATATACATTGCCACACGGTATGCATGTTTTAACTCAGCTGGGAAATGCACGCATGCCGCCTACATGGCGTTTGGGAACCAATTGTGGAACGTTCTTCAAACTGCCTCTCTCAGTTTGGTGCCTCGCTTAGCATTCCAAACTGAGTTGGTTTCCCTTGGCGGAACCGTATTACCGCAGATTCCGCTAATGGCTTCTCGATGCCGACGCGTTCTGACGGCATCCTGACGATGAAAGAAATCGACTGGTACACCTCGCATTTTGGGTTTCTGACGCCATCTTCCCCATCCGCTCTGATACTGAGCCCCTCAGTTGCCCATTTCATCTCCGCATTTTCGCTACGTCAATATGACCCTGCTTGTCGTACGAAACACTTTTCTTTTGCGCTCCTCACTTCAACATCGTAACTGATGCATCATCCTTATGTCGCTTCCCTCCCAAGCAAACCGGAAGGACGAATAATGGATTTCATAACATAAGGAGGACATGGAATTCATTTCCTCCCGCATCACTTTCCCGTCCGTTCCACCCATAGGCAAATACCAAAAGCCCCACTCCCATGTTGAATCGGCCCCCGAAGCGGCTTTGAGCAAGTACAACAGCAGCAAGGAAACCGAAACATGCCTCGCAACGTCTGCATCACAGCCGCCGACGGCCAAACCGGCTTCCTCATCTCCGAGCTCCTCCTCACCCACCCCACCTTCTCCACCCGCATCGACTCCCTCACCGCGCTCACCCTCAACCCGTCCGCTCCCAAATCCAAGGAGCTCGCCTCCCTCGGCGCCAAGGTCGTCGCCCACGAGCCCGGGCGCGAGCGCGCCGTCGCCGCCGCCCTCAAGTCCACCGGCGCCGACACGCTCGCCCTGATCCCGCCCGCGCACCCGGACAAGCACGCCATCACGCTCGAGCTCGTCGCCGCCGCCCGCCGCGCCGGCACCATCGCCAACGTCCTGCTGATCTCCTCCGCCGGCGCGGACATGGCCGACCCGGCGCAGCACCCGCGCCTGCGCGAGTTCATCGAGCTCGAGGCCGCGGTGCTGGCGCAAAAGGGCGACCCCGACACGTCGCTGGGCCACTCGCCGTGCGTCATCCGCGCGGGCTTCTATGCGGAGAACTTGCTGGTGTACGCGCCGCAGGCGCGCGAAGAGGGCGTCTTGCCGCTGCCGATCGGGAAGAATCACAAGTTTGCGCCGGTGGCGATGGGGGACGTGGCGCTCGTGGCGGCGCATGTGTTGAGCGGGAGTGGGCAGCATGGGTTCGATGATAAGCATAGGGGCCAGTTGATGGTTGTGACAGGTGAGTTCTTTGTTGATGTTTGACGGGTTGGCTGGAGGGACTGGCCTCACGTTGATGGGATGGCCATTTGCTGATTGATGATGCGGTAGGGCCGATGCTTTCGACGGGGGATGAGCTGGCGAAGGCGGCGAGCAAGGCTCTGGGTGTGAAGATGGAGTTTGAGGACATAACCGAGTGAGTGTTTTTCGCTGGCTTTATGGGAGCTGCGTGCGGCTCACTGACGTGCAAATATAGGGCGGAGGCCAAGAAGGTGCTCAAGGCGCAGTCAGTATACCAGCAGGACGAATCGGAGAAAGAGTATCTGCTCGAGTATTACTCGCTGGTGCGAATGGGCAGGACGAACTACATCTCGACGACGGCGTTTGTGAACGTTACGGGACAGCATCCGCAGGAGCCGGATCAATTCTTTGAGGTGTACGCGCAGGATTTCAAGGGCGAGAAGCAAAGCGCGAATGGCGAGCAGAATTCTGGGAACAAAAAACGGAAGGTGCAGGACTAGGCCATGTTTCACTGGGTAGGTTTTGAGGCGGCGTGTCAGACTTTGCCAATCATCAATACTACTGATCGCAGTTGAATCACACAGTGCTGTATTATTCTGGGGTAATTATGGCCACTAGGTGAAGAAAGACCTGAGGTTTGATCTGTGCGGCGCAGTTAGATGCAGCAACATGTGGGGAATTTCCGTCCGTACATGGCAGCGGGGTGGGTATGAGAGACGGGAAAATACCAAAAGCTAGGTAATTGTTACGATGCGCCCATGGACTCGTAGTTTCGCTGTTATCATTGCTGTATTTTGGCTTCGTTCTGCTGTCCCTTGTCGGATAGATGTGGATCTCTCAGTTTTATTCAAGCGGGCAGCCGCCCAACCGTAGCGCCAACATATATATGGCCCGCAGAGAATACTACTTCTACGCTGTTGCCGGATATCGCGTCTATTGGTATGGTAGTGCAAGAGAAGTGGCGAACACTGGGGGAGTGGATTTTGAGACTTGTTTTTACGCGAAAAGTGAATCGAAGTCACAGGCCCTCAAAATAAAGCTTAGCGTCACGGCTTCCATATGAATGTACCTAGGTAGTTGACCTCATTGGCGACTTCGGCGTCGTCATAGGGCTTGCCTACAAGTCCTGCGAGGATTGCTTGTGCTTCTTCCACTCGGTCTCTCATCACGAGCCAGCGGGGTGACTCGGGCGCTATGGAGAACATGGCCATTGTGACGAGGGCGAAGAAGCATTGAAAAGCGAGGGGGAAGCGCCTGCTGATTTGGTTGTCCGGAATGTACGTAAAGCCGTAGTTCATCCACCTCAGGGAATACATTAGCTCACGCCTTTGCATACCTATCTGCAGAAGGGACGAAGTTGAGGCTCACGTTGGTAATGACAACTCCAAAGATATTCGTGACAAGTTGAAGGACGACCAGCTTTCCGCGGTGGCTCGCCTTCGCCGTCTCTGATTGCCAGATTCGAATTGCAATGGTATTCATGCCATTTCCGACCCCAGCGACGATGCGGCCGACGATCATGGGCGCGAAGTAGTAGGACGCGGCTTGTACAATGCCGTTGATGATGTGGATGACACAGCCAAGGAAGATACGCCGTCTCCGACCGAGCTTGTCTCTAACGAAGATAGAGAGCAATGTGCCCATAATACATCCTATATCATACGTGGCAACAATCTGCCCCTAGATCGTGGCGCTCGGGTGGTTGAATATATCGAGGAAAGGCCTGTTACTAAGAAGACCTCCAAAGACTCCTTGATCGTAGCCAAAGAGCAAGAATCCGGACCCACAGGCCGCGGTGATGCTGTATCTCACAGCATTGCCCTGCATTTTATCGAAAAACGTGGCGGTAGAGGCAGTCCAGCAAGTATGCCTGCGCACAATAGGTTAGAAAAGTTCACTCGCATGAGTTTTATATCTTCTTGTTTTTACCCACCAAGTTTTTTCCAAGAGAATTCGTTCAGATGGAATCCAGGGGATGCGTGATTTGGTTGCACACAAGTGGGGCATGGCAATGAATCTATGTCATGTCCTTGTTTCTATCTACCGAGCCGATGAGGCATAGAAGCAATTTGGTCCGTGGCCCTTGCCCATCCTCTCAGACACAACAATGCGGGGAATCTGGGGTAGGCTAATCCGGAGGCGCGAGGGTGACGCCCGGCCTTTCCGGCCTATGCACCTTGGGCGAGTAATATGACTTGTGTTGCAAGGTGACTAAGAACTCAAGCGCCATAGTTCATTGTGGAGCTGTGAGATGGTCTGCCTTCTCGGTGATGCATTTCCGTAAATTTGATGGGGGCTGGTGGCGGGCCATGGCTGAATGGTCGGGAATTTTGTTGAAAAGCAGGCAATACCCGACACCAAAGGGCAGGCTTGCTGCCTACTGGCTCTCAACATAAGCCTTAGCGATGCTGACCCAAAACCACCTCATTGGCCATTTTAAATGCCGTCACCAGTCTGTGCAATTCTTCGGGTACCATGCGTTCCACTTGCTGGCCCTTTAGATCCCACCGCGAGTCTGCGGTCTTCGATAAATAACTCCTTCAGCAAATTACCGTGCAAGATATATGTCTCTTTTAGGTATTCATCTCCCGAGCCAAGCTTGTTGACTGAAGAAGCGGCATTCCCCTCGAATCTGCAACCACAGAGTCCGCCAGAACGGCACAGAGCAGAGTAAGTCCTCCAAAGCCTTGAAAAGCCGCGATATCTGACTGAGCTATCAGAGGACCTATAATCGAGCCTTCAACCGTATCAGGATATCTGTTTCGGACGCTCAAGAAACTATCGATTGGTATTCGAAAGTCCTCGGCTTCAAGCTATTAGGCAAGAGAGGCCACATCAAGCGTTCCAAGAGGCCGAACGACGGCATTTTCAAAATTTACCCCGGAAGTTTGCAAGAAGTTAAGCTGGCCAAAATGGTGACCAGCAATGGCGTTGGGTTTGAGGTCTTTGAATTCATCAACCCAAAATTCGAGGACACGGAGGTCTTCCGTTATCAGCAGAGGGGCGTGTTTCACATTTGCATTACAGATCCCGATCCGGAAGCGCTGGCCGCGAAATTTGAAGCAGAGGGGGCAAGCGAGTCGGGAGGACAACTGACCCATCTGAGAAGGGCGAAACTACGTGCCCTTACCTGGCGGATCCTTGGGGAAACATCGTAGAAGTGCTGGATGTCAACTTCGACTTCATGGGTCTGAGATCTGCTTTGTAGTAACTCCGATACATGTTGAATGAAGAGACTGCAGATATTGCTTCAAAGTTTACAGTCGTGCGACTATTTTTTTTTTTTTTTTTATCAACGATTTTGCTTACATTCATTAGAAAAAAGACCTACCATTGCTGCGTCAAGTGGCGGCCCCGCTTTCTCCACGAGTCAGCTGCCAAAGTCAGAATCTTCAACTTCTCTACAAACATAATCTGCTGTCGACCAACAGTATGCTACCGGTAGCCTTTCTCGCCTCACCCTCGACCTGCTCCAACCTTGTTGTCATTGGCTTGGCCAAGGGAGGATTTTCCCCAATGCGGTAGGTACACAAACTTGTAAGTTTTGCATCTGCCTTCGTGTTCATTAACTGATAGTGTGATGTTAGAGTGTGGGTGAACATTCATCAGTAATGATGAATTATGCTATTGTTGTAAATTAAGTATCCATACTGCTGGAGAGCAGCTTCTCCATTCAACGGGCCAGTGTAGTTTTATTACTAATGTGAGGCGTTTCAGTGCTTATGTGCAGGGTATTACAGAGACCGTGTGAGCAAGTATAGGTCAGCAAAACAATAATGTTAACCAATAAACACTGGTGACGCTGGCTGACAGACACTAAAGGACACAAAACTAGCAATTGAGGAGTCATAGAATAACAGTAAGCAGCAACCTCAGTTGACATAGGAACACTGGCAAACTTTAACAACGATTGATAAACTGGTTAACAAATTCAAGGCTTGGGCTGTAGATAACATATTTAACTCGGTCCATGCCGTACGCTTCGCCAGCCGGGCCTTTAAAACTTCTGCCCTACGAGCTCCTCGCTTAACACCCATAACTTATCGGCCTTCTCGGAATCGACGGCGTAGGGTTCAGGATTCGCGAACTGGCAGTCCTCTAGATACAACTTGCCTTCACTCATCTCTATAATTTCAATTAGCGTTTATTGCCTGACGTTACGCCCAAAACGTACCGTTCAGGGCCGGATGCAATGCGGCAACTAAGGTTGTCGATGATCCTTCTTCGGTGCTGGGCTTAGGTTTGAACTGTGCCAAGATCTCGCCTAGCTGGCTCTGAACGTCACTGGGCATGTCCCGGCCCATTTCTGTGGCGATGGCTATTTTGCGAGGTTAGCGAACAGTGCGATACATTGGCGCCTCCAAACTTACTGCCGGGATGCAGCGTATAGGACAAGATGCCGGCACCCGCCAAACGCTTGTTCAGGCCTACGGTGAACAGAATGTTTGCCGTTTTGGTATGGCTATACGTCTGGAAGCCCATATACCCGTCCTCGATCCTTTGAAATGCTGACGGCCACAAGTGGACAGATCCAACCTCTTCAGGAGGAATCGGCTTACCCTCAGAGTTGTAATCGTGAAATCTAAAGGGACATGCGCGGTGAGTCTCGCTAGCGACATTGATGATGCGTGTGGCCCCAGGAAGAGAGTTCTTAGCCGCGGCTAGGAGGCGATCCTTCAGGAGGTTGGTGAGGAGGAAGGGCCCGAGATGGTTAGCCGCAAGCTGGGTTTCGACGCCCTCAGGAGAATATTTTCGCTCGAAGACGGTGAGGCCGGCATTGTTAATTAGGATGTCCAAGCGCGGGGCGAGGGCCTTGATTTCCTCTGCAGCCTTGCGGACAGAGACTTGCGAGATTAAATCGACCAGGACGGATTTGACATTGACGTGGGGCTTGACAGCCTTAATATCGGCAATTACTTCGTCGAGCTTGGATTGTGTCCGGGAGACGAGTATAAGTAACTCTGGATCATGGTCTGCGAGCGCACGAGCAGCTGCTCCGCCGAGACCGGATCTAGAAACTCCCGTAATGGCGACTGTGGATGTACAGAGAAATTAGTATCCTGCTCGCGTTTTACTTCAGAAAGCCTTACTGATGCGACCCTTAATCCGATCAGCAAATACGTTTGCTACCTCGCTAGCCTTGGTGCTGTGACCGAAGTTGAAGCCGAGACTCATCTTAAGGATTTAATTGCGTTTGGCTCAATACTGGTGGGATTTCTGGAGCTACTGCAGTGATGTCAAGCAGTAAGGGCGTATGTGTGGTGATTACTGCGGAGATTAGGTGGATTCTTATGGTAAGACTCTATATATACGTGAAGAAGGTCCAGAGGTGAACGCACCGGGTTAGCGCGATTCGGCGTTCATGTGCCCGAATCCGATGTCGGTCGCGCTATTCGGACGTGGCCTGTCGCGAGCTCTACTCTTGGCTTCCTGGACTTACAAAGCAACCGGACACACTTGTCTATTTTAGTACGGTTTAGGGTATCCCAGACCGCTCCTAAACGCTTGTTCTTATTTTGATGCGTTAATTCGTCCGGGTTCTGCCAACTACTTTACAATTCCAGTCTCGTATGTACTTCCAGCGATGTTAGTGCTGCGAGTCGACATTTTTAACGTCCGGTGGCCGATAATATTTCGCTCGAATTGTCCGAGACGTCGACTGTATCTATAGTTCAGGACGAAACCTTAATATACCTAATTCTTCTATCCCACCTCTTGCATTATCGAAGCTCTTATTCCGAATTAGCAAAGACTGTGCGCCACGACGAATGAAGGTAGCATTCGCGGGAGGAACGGCTAGCATTGGTCGGGCTATTGTTCACGGCCTCGAGTCATTCTAGCCCCAAAACCATTTCCGTCGATTGCGCTAGCGTTAGAGACTTGATGGCGAAATTAGAGGCGGAAAAAGTATACGGCTGGATCACGACTCACCCCATTAGCTGCTGATCCTCACATTACACGAACTCGCGTGCGTGGGAGCAGCACGACATGGATTCTAGTAGCCTCCCGTATCTCTTCATAACCTTCCCCTTCTCCTGCCAGCATCAGGAGTCACTTTTCCAACGGCAAGGACTCATCTACCCATTGTATTTACAGAACAGGAACAGCCCTCACCGACTCCATTCTTCGCCGTGACGCTCTACCCGCATGATGCTTGAAAGACGCAATCATAACTGTCGACGAGACACGTCTGAAGTACAAGAGTCACGGTCATTATCATGTGCGGGGTTTCCCGGCGATTCGAAGCGTCATCGGGAGGCGTACGAGAAGGTGGAACGTGGCGAATACGGTCGACCAGTGGTGTTTCGATCACAGACAGCAGACTTGCACGATTCATCGGGATTTTTTGTCAGCTACGCTAAGATCAGCGGTTGCATATTTGTTACTACCTTGCCCGTCAAACTCGAAAGCTCAGTGAGGGCTCTGGCCATTGGCCAAGCGCTTCAACGCAGCATGGTAATGGTGAAAAGGTGATCTTCGATGAGGTTTATGCGAAGCTCTGAGAGGTGATTGGGGCCCATTAATGCCCTCGACTAAACATAGATCCTTGCAGTGTGAAAATTACTTGAATAACCGAGAGATACTTCTGCAGACTTCCTAGGATTGACCATCAAAAAAAAAAGAAAAAATGATGAGCAATGTCCTCATATGTAGTATAGTAATTACTGTTGACATCGATATGCTTCTATCAAAACCTAAGGGCGAGCATCTTGCGAGTTCAAAGTAATCTTCTACCACTCCGACCAACTCCATTCAGGCCTACCGGCTTGGACACGGTAATAACATCCCTCCCATCGAGCACCTCGTTCAACGCGGTAGACTGCCCAGCAGTTGTAAACAAGATCTTCACGAGATACCTCTCCGCCCTCTCCTCGACGACCCGCCTCAGCAACGCCACAAACTTCCCCAACGCCTCCCGCGTACTCCCATGCGAAACATCATCCAGTAAATGGACCCCATCAATCACCATATACAGCAACGGCTCATCATTCGCGCTGAACAGATCCCGCAGCAGCTCCAGCGCCGCGTCCCACGTCCGCAGCGTGCCATCCAGCGCCGCGAACCTGGCCGGGCCGAACTCCGCGTCGCCAAATCGTGCGTTCCCGGGACGGTCGTCGTCATCCATTTCTTCGTTCTCTTCTTCGCTCTCCGGCAGCAGCTCCACCAGCTGCCGTATCACCGCATACCCCAGCGCAACCAGCGCCATCGTCTCGCGCGTCCGGCCTTCTGGCGGGTCCGCGCGCTCGAGACTGCAAAAGAACGACACGACCGACACGCCGGCCGCGCGGGACGCGGCCGCATAGCGCGACGCGATGAGGGCGGCGTCCGTCTCTTCGCCGAGCTCCCACGGCGTACACACGTGGAGGATGGAGGAGGTTGGTGAGACGGTGAGGGATTGGATGCGGGCGACGACTTCGGCGTTGGCTAGGAGGCTGGGGAGAGAGTTGCCTGGAGTGGTAAAGTAGGGCGAAATGCGCTGGTCGTTGAAGGATTCGGCGAGGTGTGCGGAGTGGAGGACAACGTTTGAGCGGGTGTAGGTGGGCTCTGGTGGAACGAGAGAGCCGCTGTCTTTTGCTGAGGATTTTACGGATTGATCTACGCGGATGAGCAAGCGGCCAATGGTGGCGATTTCTGGAGACTTACCAACGGCCGGCACTGGGCTTATGGACTGGGCGCGGAATTCGGTGGCTGCGATTTCTAAGTGCTCTCTCGCAACCACCCCCGCAAGTGTTCTACAAGCCTCCGGCAGGAATCTCTCCAAAATTACCCTCTGGAACTGCTCTTGTTGATGTCGCATTTCTTCCTTGTGGTCGTTCCGAATTTTGACGGCCAATTGCTCGAAATAATCGTACTGCATGAGCCGGGACTTCCGCAGGTCGTGCTGCTGTAGCTCTAAGAGGAACCTTAACGTACCGTTTTGTTGGTGCAACATCGCTACGGAGTCTCGCAAGTTACCCATATCACGGCTGTTGACCCTTCTACTAATCATTTCCGAGAGCCGACGGATCTCCCGGAGCTGCTCCTGATAATGATCATAGAGGCTCTCATTCAAACTGCGCCGTCCCCGCTTGTGTCCCCTGTCAGTGTACCATTTCACGACGTGTATCAGGAAAGAGAATATGAGGCAGTAGAGACGGAGCACTAGATGTTGCATGCAAATGTCATCTCGGTGATGTAGCACTTCCTCATGGACGGTAGCGACACAATCGTTGATTTCAGCGACAGCGCGCGCAAACCCTTCGCTGAGTTTTTCATAATTGGAAGAGGCCTGTCGGAAGATCAGCGGCATGCCATGGACATGCAACAGATGGCAATGAGTACCGTGATGAGAACAGTCAGCGCGCCGCAGAAGACTGACGTGTAATCATTACTGGAAGGCAGGATTTTCAAGAAGTTTGAGTGGTTGCTGATCGCGGTGCCGACTTTGCGCATGTACATGCGCGCTTTCGCAAACTTGTTCGTCTCGGAACGGGTTTCCCAGGATGACCGTAATTTCTCTGAAGCGTTGATGACAGCTTGAAAGGACCTTGGGGTGTTGGTCACCTCATTCTGAATGTCTGGTGGAAGGTGGCTGTTGAAATCGGTTGCGAGCGCATGAAGCTCTTCGCGCTTCGCTTCCAGTTCATCCCGTAAATTTTTCCTGTGTATAAGCCAAAGGCCATTAACCAAAAAATTCCAGCAAGCGTCGCGTTGACCCTCGATCATACCAACTGCTAGCCAGATACTCATCTGCTTGGTCCTCAGCTTTCTGCTGCTCCTCTGACCATGCTTGGTCCTCGACAAGCGCGGCTGCCAGCTGAACATCTGAATCCGTCTTTGCTTCAAGCTGGAACTCAGCCGAGAATCCTTTGATCCATTGCTTCATGTTTTGCCTGATAGGTTGCATGATATGGCGCGTCAAAGAAGCGGCCTGATCTGTCGCTAAGGCGGGATTTCAAGCTTTTCTCAAATGTTCTTGATCCGGCTACGGATTTCCAGGGAAAACCTACAATTCGAAACTCCGCATGCTGGGGAAGAGGCTGCCCTCAGCGCCCCGGACCGTATGGCAAGGCTGAGAGCTTATTCTAGGCAGCAACCAGCGGATGCGTCAGCTCAAGAAACAAGCTAGTATGGAAGCATGTGAGTGTTCCGTTACGGTTTGAGCGGATTCTGCAGCCGGCGGTTTGGGGCTGCATCTGGCGCTCTTGTTTGGACAGCCTCGCCAGCCTACATTTCTTGGCTAACCGGCGATCATGCATGTAAGGCTCATGTAAGCATCCATAATATATTGCGGTGACTTTGCTTGCACCCAGGCCTTCTCAGCCGCTCCAGGCTGCTTTCAGGTGCCCTCCTGTGTCCGAGCGACTCGACTTACCGACAGAATATTAAACGGAGCATTGCAGCCGCAGCCCTACGTAAAAGCGAGAACCTTCTCCCAGATCACCTCGAGTAGGCAATAGTGCAGCCTGATCAGGATGTCCGAAACGGCATCAGCAGGCCATGAGGCCGACCTATCGTCTGTCGGACGTCAGCAATCGCCAGATTCCTTCGTGACGAATACAGACACCATCCCCCCCACAGGACAGACAGTGAGTCATTGTCCCTTAGTCTCAGTCACCTATATTATGGCCATCAATTGATGAAACGCTTGCAGACAGTCAATGCTGGGGGCCAAAAGAATGAGCCTCCCAATACAGAGGCTCCCTGCTCGACACAGAATGCTCCGCACCTTGATAGAATCGCCTACAAAGTAGAATATATCCACGGACCGAGCAACATGACAGTCTTTGAGACCGAAGGCAAAAGCCATGAAGCCCTGTACTCCGCTAAGAAGATAGACAATACCACGGCGCTTTTTGAAGCGGTTGATGTTAACATCACGAACGAAAATAAGGGGGATTGGAGCAAGGCCAAGCCTCCAACTATCTTCGCGAAGGATCGACCATACATCAAAATCTTTTCAACTCGGCTCATCAGCGCTCTGTGTTATGTTGTTCAGTATTATCCCGCCCAGGATTTTCGCAGCGATCAAATGAGGATAGAATGGCCATATATGGTTATCTGGCATCATGAGCAGGCTCTCGAAGAATACGCAGCGATTTTCCAATCAAACGAACCAACGGATGGCGAAAGCAAAGGCCTCTGTGGCAATGAAGGGGTTTCTCATGAGATTGCCTGTCTGCTCGACTTTGTACGCGGTCAGAACGGGGATGCTGTGCGAAAGGCTCGTGAACGATGGGCGGCTGGATGCGTCCCGACTGATACTCTCTGGCTTTTTTACAAGCCTGGGGCTGATGTGTACTGCGACGAAAACAGAAGGGGTGCATGGGAGACTTACGTGGTAGCGTCAGTTAGCACGGAAGGGTGGGGCAGATTCGAGAGAGGTCTCACAATACTGGCCTGGAAGCTCCAAAGTAAAGTAGACGGGAGCTTTCTTTACTCAAAAAGCAGATATTTGTCGTTGGATTACAGCCAGACACTGGCCAACATATCAGAACTACCATTGATTCCCTGCGAATTTGCAGAAACAAACGAGGATGTACGAATCATGGGCAGACGTGGCAAAGAAATCAGGGCATTCTTTGAGGAGAGAGGGGAGATGTATTGTCATTTGAGGCATAAGCAATGCTTTGGTTATGATGGGCTCACTAGAACGCATCCCATTCGACCGGTGAGTTTGGCCCGTCCCGTATTTGCGACAGAGGTTTTAACTTTAACTCAGTATGTTGGACAAGTCATGGTTGACGGGCAGCAATGGGCAGCCGATAGAACCTCAAAAGAACCCTGTGGTGTGTTGGAAACTGCCCATTTGCACGAGATTCCGTCATATCGGATCTGCACCTGCCCGAAATGCACATCAAAGCTCAGTGATGGTGCCAAGACAGCGAAATTCCTCAACTATTTGGGAGACATAAAAGACGCCACTTCTCACATGAAGTTTTTATGTCAAGGGACCATAGCTGCCTTCTTATTCAAGACGCGAGACTGGGGTATGTCCTTGCAGAATCGGCTTTTCATGTAAGGTTGTTAATTGGAGTTATACTGATGCAATCTGCTTTATAGCCGAACTCGATGTTTTGAGCTTCAGGAAGCCTTTCTTCGACGGCGATATTTTGAAGCGTCTCGTCATTCCACAGGAAACCAAAGCCCTAATTACAAGCTTGACGAAGAAGTACATCCGGAAACTAATTGCGAAGAGTGAGGAGGAAGATATCAAACAAGAGTTGGGACCGATAACAGGATTGAAAGACATGCCTATGGATACCACTGTTCTACCCGACAGCCCCGACGATGGTGCAAGGAGACTCGCGCCTGCTTCTGAATCTTCGTCATGGTCTGCAGATTTTGTAAGCGGCAAAGGAGAAGGCTTGATATTTCTTCTCCATGGGAAGCCTGGCGTTGGGAAAACATATACAGCGGGTCAGTCTTTCAGCCAACGCATGGATAAACTTCGCCCTAACTATATATTTCCCTTTTACTATCACGCGTCTAGAAGGTTATTTATTAATTGCTAACGCTTCCGGCCATCAGAGTGCGTCGCGGCACATACAGAGCGGCCGCTGCTCTCCTTGACATGTGCCGATATCGGTACAGACCCCGAGAAGGTAGAGAAAAGGTTGCAGCGCTGGTTCAAGATAGCGGCCAGCTGGGGCGCGATCATGCTGATAGACGAGGCGGACATATACATGGAACATCGACAAGCCCAGGACCTTGCGCGTAACAATCTGGTAGCTGGATTCCTTCGGCCGCTTGAATACTACCAAGGGATCCTCTTTCTTACTACTAACAGAGTGGGCACCTTCGATGAGGCTTTCATCTCGCGCATCCACATAATGATCCACTACCCGCCTCTCACCAATGCAGACCGCGAAGCTGTGTGGGAGGGCTTTTTCAAAAAGCTGGTGGAGGAGCAGGGCGAGACGATGACCATCCTCGAGGACACCAGAGACTACGCGGTTTGCGACGAGGTGCACAGACTAAAGTGGAACGGCCGTGAGATCAGAAACGCCTTCCAAATTGCGGTTGCACTTGCGCAAACAGAAGAGAGCAGAGACAAAAGGGGTCGTATCCAGGTCACGCGAGAGCACATCAAGTCGACGGTCCGCATGTCGAGGGATTTCAAGGAATACCTGACGAAGCTCTACAAGAAGGATGAGACCCAGCGGGCAGCGATGGCTGGGATCAGAGATGATACCTTTGGTGCAACTGGCAGCGGAACCGGTGGGGCCCGGTACTCGTGAAATCCTGGGCGGCGTATTTTTCCGTGCCAACTTCCTGGTGTTTTGCTACTTTTGCGTCCGAGCTACTACCCTTAGTACACGTATTAACGAAACGAATTTCATTGTTTGCACTTGCTACCCAATAGTCGAGCTTTTTTTTTTTTTTTTTTTTGACACACTAAACCACGAGTGTATAAACGCTACTTCCCCCCACCCAAGACCGCATCAACCAACACCCTCAGCCCCGCCCTCCCCGGATGCCCCTCCTTATCCACCATCCACAACCACGGCTCAATCAGCTCCACCTCCATTAACACAAACGCGCCCTCCTCATCCACGACGCCATCGACCCTTGCATACATCAACTCGCCCTCGCCCTCGCCCTCCGCTCGCTCGCTTCCCTTCAACTCCGCCTCCTTCCCGACCAGCCACTCCCACAAGCCGGCCGCCGCCCTCTTCGCGCAGTCGGGCACCCGCGCATCGGCGGCCTCCATCGGCTCCCACACGCCCTTGAACGCGGAATTGATGCGGAACTCGCCCTTCTGCGGGCGCTTGCGCACGGCGTGTGCCACGCGGCCGGCGAGGACGACGATGCTCCACTCGCCGGCGTCCTCGGCGTCGTGCGCGGCGACGCGGGCCAGGTACTCCTGGCACATGAGGCGGGCGCCGGGGGCGGCGGAGCGGCGCATGGCGTCGAGGGCGTCGGCGTCGGCGGGGGTCAGGGCGAGCGGGGTGCGCAGCAGATACGTGGCGCGGCCGCTGGCGGCGATGCTGGGCTTGAGGACGACGGGCGTGCTCGGGCTCGCGGCGACGGCGGGGTCGGCGGCCAGGTGGGCGGCGAGCGCGGCCAGGTCGGTGGTGTGCGGGTCGAGGAAGGAGGTGCGCGGGGTGCGGAGCAAGGCGCGCGCGGCGGGCGAGGCCTGCAGCTCGGCGAGGTAGGTCTTGTTGGCGTTCCAGGCGATGAGGGCGGGCGGGTTATGGATGCGCAGGGTGGGGGCGAGGGCTTGGGCGGCGGGGAGGGTGGTGTGCAGGAAGCGCGTGACGGCGGGCATGTGCTCCATGTACTTGTCGAGGGCGAGGAAGAGGACGTGGGTGTAGGTGGAGGCGATGGCGGCGGGGGTTAGGGTGGGGTCCTGCAGCGTGCGGAGGTGGACGGAGGCGCCGCGCGCGCGGAAGGTGTTGATGGTGTCGCAGAGGTAGGCTTCGATGGTGTTGATCCAGCGGATGGCTTCATCTTCCGGGGTGGGGAGATTGGCGGTGACGAA
Organism: Macrophomina phaseolina; assembly: GCA_020875535.1. NCBI lineage: Eukaryota > Fungi > Ascomycota > Dothideomycetes > Botryosphaeriales > Botryosphaeriaceae > Macrophomina > Macrophomina phaseolina. The sequence goes on along the minus strand of JAEQDS010000069.1, from coordinate 3,015,526 downwards.
GAGGACGGATGGTGTTGATAGCGCGATGGAGCCCATCTCTGGGGAATTGTATTAGGCGAGGCTGTCTATTGAAGTTGGACCGGGCAATTGCCTCAAGTACGGCGGCGGAAGACAGGACGGGGAGTTGGAGGTCCTGATGGCGAGGAAAGGCGTGATTGGCTTTAACCAGGGGCGAAACGTGCGCTGGCAGAAAAGATGTGAATGAGAAATTAGAGCATAGCAGAGCGGGAAATAAATGGGACAGAGTAGAGGCACATGGGCGGGAGAGGAAAGAAGATTTGATAACTTTCAACTTTATACCGTTGTGGTCTGGGCTCGGATATCCGATCCGCGTTGATGGCTGATAGGACATCTCCGACGCACGCCGAGCTCGGGCGCACCCCCGGACTGCCTGTTCTGCGATCGGGCTGAAGAATGCTTTTTCGTTTTGGCTGAAACGCGGCTCAAACCAAGGCACCCCGCGAGCTCCAGGGAAGTGAGTGTTTCAATGACGTTGTCCTGCCAGGAACGGGCTTAGCTGGAGGAGGATTGGGTTTCGATCCGATTTGCCAGACTTCGAGCCGTCTGTGACTACGGGCACGGGCCGCTTATCCGCGCGAACAACTACAAGAGCTGATTTCTGTGACTTGAATAACAGCAAAGCCGAAGACACTCGTGTTGCCAGCAGGGTACTGGCTCCCTTTTATGCGATCTAAAATCACTGCCCTCCCCATATTTCGTACTCGTACATCACGTGAGAATTGACTAACCGCGTTCACATAACTAGGTTCAAAATTTGAAGTCCAGTACGGTTCTCTAGCGACGCTCAAGAAGGGGCCAGGTCACAGAACTCCGTGGCCATCGGCCTGCGTACGCCTTCTTCCCAAAGCAGGCAATGCAGGGGATGCTTTTCGGCATAAGAATAGAGGTTGAGTGTTCGATTAGAATTGCCCAAGTGCTCTCTTGCAGGCGTCAACCGTCGATGGGATGCCCCAGTTGAAGAGTATTTTGGGATCTTTGGGATGCCTCCGCACCGCCGCTATCAGCTCCTCCAGAAGGGCGGTAATCTGAGGATAGGGGTGCCCGCGAATGCCGTAGCCAAGAATGACTCCATCGCAATGATCAGCTTGGCCCAAAGCGTCCGTAAGTGGGCCCGTGCCGAGTTGAGGAGAGACATGGACCACTGAGTAGCCAGGATCAGTCCAGTACATGTATGCTGTTTGCAGAGAGGGATGGTACTGCTAAAGCCATATCCGGCCTCCTTGAGCGCCGCGTGCATAGCTACCAACTGGTCGCGAGCGACGTTGGAATCCAAACCATACAGGCCTTTGATGTCGTACTCGGCTAGAGACTTGTCATCTGTGGGGAGCCCAGCAATGACAAAATACGGTCGGTTGGCCATAGTTGTGCAGTGCGGGTAGGACACGGCGTGCGAGGCTCCTTAAAAAAAGGAAGCCTTCATGTTGGGAGGTCGCCGTGATTTATAGCCAGCGCCGTGTCCAACCCTGGAAGAGTGCATCCCGTAATCAGCGAACGCGTTTGGAATATGCTACGCTTGTCCTCGGTCCAGCTCGGCTCACACCGGCAGGGCCTGCCTTGAGTAGGAATGTCCTATTCACAACTCTCGGGCCGCGGAAAATGCGCTGTCCGTCACGGTACAGGCTTCGGCGGTCTCCAGAGCGGCAGAATGCGAGGTCGGATTTTCTCGCGGCAGCAATTACAAGCAATGGATTGCGCTGCAGGACCCTCCGCAGGTTGCAATTGGTCACCACTCTCGGATAGTATCATGCACTTGCTCGTGGGGAGAATCGAGTTGTGTTGAGTATGCTGTCAAGTACGTCTTCTGTTCGATCCCGGGGACGAAGACGCCACACTTGAAGATAGACGGGGCTGGCGTTGGGAGCGTGGAATGCTGAAGTGTGCTCGGAGGGCGGTGTGGGGCGGCCGGGGATGCAGCCGACGGAGGCAGGCGAATAAGCCTCCACCGCCTTTTCGGACGGTCGAATCATGCTTCTGGCGCGTTCCTGGCGGGGCGGCAGCGGGCGGAGGGTATTCAGATTGGACGAGAGGAACAGGGCAAGCTCGCGCTGGGCGGAGCCATGTCGTCAGGGTGCATTGTCGGGCCAAAAGGAGTGCCTGCAGCGAGGGCTAGCTGCATGGACAGTGCAAAAAGACGGAGTCTGGTGGACAGGCAGGGGATTGCTGCAGCTTGGTTAGCACCGGTGCCGGCGGGACTTGGGTGCGCGTTTCGAACTTACAACCCTGGACCTCTCGCATTCGAGATAGTTCTGCAAAGCGAGCGCTCTACCACTGAGCCTAGTCATGGTCAGCGCCAGCAACAACTGCGCCAGGCCGAGGGGGAGCTTACTACATGCCCGGGAGCGGGATTATGTAAGCGTCGCTCGCGCAGCAATGCTATGACCGGCTCGAAGAAGCTGCGAAGGCTGTGGTGGACGAGAGGGAATCCGAGCGACGGCTCGGGTGACGGAGGCGCCGGGCCGGGAAGGAGGGACGACAGCAGTGCAGCAGCGCGCAAAGCGGTGCGAGGTTGCAGGGCCGTTTGGAGCTTGGCCGGGCTGTGCTGGCAAATGTAGGGCGACGGCAGCGCGCCTGCTGGCTGGCTGGCTGGGCTGGCTGGGCTGTCGCGTGGGCGAGCCATCCTCGCCGGAGATCGCGCGCGGCCGGCGGGAGCAGCCCCAGCCCAGGCGCCCATCCACAGGCCCCGGCTGCCCGCCGTCCCTTTGGCTCTCCACGCTGAAACTCTCAGGTCAGAACGTCCGCCGCAAGATTTGCTCAGGCTCCCGATCGAATGTGCGCCAGCCCAAAACCTGCCCGCTGCCGGCACCTGCACCTGCACCCTCCAATGCTCATGTCCTCCGCCAAACGCCCGGCGCCCGTGTGAGCTGCGCCCGCACATGGTCCCCTTCGGCTCTGGCGCTTGCCAGCCACCTTGTCATTGGCCCGCTCACCGCCCGCTGCCTGCTCCCACGTAGTCGAGCTCCATGGCCCACCAGCGCCGCTTCTCTCACCTGCTCGACGGCGTGGGAGCAATCTTCGCTCCCAAGCCCAGAGCGAAGGACCCCGACCGCCACCGCCGCCGCGACGACCACCCCCACCACGACTACGACTACGACCACCCTCGCTCTTCTCGTCGCCCGCGCCGCAACGCCTACGACGTGCCCGACCGCTACCCACGGCCTGAGCCCAGCCCCGTCGATGCCCCGGACGTAGACCACCTGCGCCAGGCCCGTGCCGATTACTACGCCCGCCGTCGTCCCTCAGCTCCAGCCGCGACTGCAGAAATGGATCCCCGCCTAACGCGTGCCGCGAGCGCGCGCAAGAACTCCAAGAGTAAGCGCCACGACAGGCCGAGCAGGAAGGAGCGCGAGGATCGCGACAGCGGCGTCTTTGTCTACAGCACCCCCCGAAGCGGTGGCAGCAGAAGCAGGCCCGTCGATTCCCGCGAAGAGGACTTGGGTGACAGTCGTTCGCGCTCAGGCGCTCACAGGAGGACCGTATCGTCGCCCGCCGCCCACGTTATCGATGTCGAGGTTGAGCGAGAGCCGGAGCCCTCTGTGCGTCGCGCCGATGGAGTCAGGTTGAGCAGGTATGGAGTTCGGACGTCGCTAGCTCGGCCGCCTGCTTATTGACATGGATCAGGACGATGTCTGCCCGCGACCAAAACCGTCCCGCCGTGACCCGCCCCTCCCTGCGGAGAACTGGCACCATAAAATCTCCACCCGCCGACGCGCCACCAGCCACCCCTGCCTCCCACCACAGCCGGAGAAACAGCGGCCTCTTTGGCTTATTTCGGCCTGTGCCTGCGCCACAGCAGACCCCGGAAAAGAAGTAAGTCGGTTGGTGGAGAGTCTTCCTTCGTGCGCTCACCGCTCCTCCCCAGGTATGACTGCATGATCTGTCTGGATGAAGTGCGCGCCTCTCGCTGTCCGCGGCTGCCTTGTGGTCACCGCATGTGCCACACCTGCCTCAAGCGCCAGTTCGAGCTCTCCGTGAGAGACCCGCAGCACATGCCCCCGCGATGTTGCACCAACGACCACATTCCTCTCAAGTTCGTCGATCGCATCTTCGACACCAAGTTCAAGGTTCTTTGGAACAAAAAGTACCAGGAATACACCGCCAAGAACCGCACCTACTGCCCAACCCGTGGCTGCGGCGAGTGGATCAAGCCCTCGCACGTCCGCGTGGATCCAGCCGTCGGTCGGAAGTATGGTAAGTGCCCTCGCTGCCGCGGCAAGGTCTGCATGAAATGCGGCGGAAGGTGGCATCTGCGGAAAGAGTGCCCGAAGGATGAAGATGCTCAGCAGTTTGCCGAGATGGCCAAAGAGTCGGGATGGCAGCGCTGTTATAATTGCAAGGCCATGGTGGAGCTGAAAGAGGGCTGCAATCACATGACCTGCCGCTGCACCGCTCAGTTCTGCATGCTTTGCGGCGCCAAATGGAAAACATGCGAATGCCCTTGGTTCAACTACGCCCACCTGGACGAGGAGGACCGCCTGCAGAACATGCGCGTCCCGGAGCCCTACATCGTCATCGAGCATGACGCCCACGGCGGAGCTCCACCCCCGCGCCCTCCCCCCAACGCTCGGCCCGACCAGTACGCCGTGCCTGCTCCCCGCCAAGCCCATCCCGTCTACGCTCCGCAAGGCGGTCGAGCTTATGCTGGCGGCCATGATCCTGACCTCGAGCGCGAAGATGAGATGCTCGCCCGCCGTTTGCAGTCGCAATACCTCGCCGAAGGCGCCGGTGTGCGTCGAAGTGGTAGTTATGCAGGCGGCAGCCGGGCCGGCGATTCCCGCCGGCATCATCACCATCGCCATCGCACCGCGCCCTCGCGCTACGAATCCCCCGAGATCGAAGTCGAGGTTCTCGGCGTTGGCAACGCCGCTGGCCATCACATGAATGACTTCGGTGCACCCGCCGCCGCCGCCGCCGCCGCTGCTGCTGCTGCGCCACGCGCGCCGCGTAGTACCATCATCCGGCGGACGCGGACAACCAACCGCAGGGCGACGGAAGCGGATAGGGAGACTGCGCGGAACATGGGATATGGCGCCTACGGTGGCCAAGCGCAGCCCCAGGCTGCAAGACCGGTCGAGGCGAGCGTCATGGCTGGATTAGGCGATCCGGCGAGGAGTGGCATGGGCCGGGTCGGTATGTGGTTGAACTACGTGGAAAACGACCCTGCAGAAGTCGAAGGCAGAGCTCAGCGCGCCCAGGGTGTGATGGCTTACTGAGTGCACCAGAGGAACGGAAGCTGAGAGTTCTACGATGGGATGGATGACATGAGTGATATTGGAAGAGCATGAATGCTCATATGGCTCAGATTTGTTACGACTTTGACGATGGGAAAAAGAGGGTAAGAGATGTTTTGCGTCTTTTTCTTCATACTTTGGGATATAGCAGGGATGATGATACCCCCTCTTCTGGCTGCGGTTCTTTTGGTTTATGATATCACAAAAACTTCTTTTGGGCATTTCTCGGCAAGGGCATGGTTCAGTTCTCTTCTCAATCACTTTCATGCTCTCCTCAGCTGCGCTGAACGTTGAGCAACCGGAAATGGAGCATAAGGCTTTATTGATTGCAGCCGCTTCACATATCCTTTCACCAGTTTGATCTTGGATCCTCCAAAATGATTCCTCTTTGCCCAAGCGATAAGAAAAAGCGCGGAGTTTTTCCTTCTCGTCTACACCGTGCACACGCAGCAGGCCCGTTGCCACAAGTTGTATACCCCCGCTCAATGAACTGTTTGCCGCTGCATGTTCCATTTCGCTTCAAAAGCCTGTTGGAGTAAATTTCGGGGCTGGGAATTTCACAAGCTGAGAAAACTTGCCTGACCACGCACACGCGTTCCACATGCCGTTGGGTGGTACCAGACGTTGCGTGGAGAACTACTTCCAGCTGATGCGACATCTTGCATCTGGAATGGGGTCCGTGCAACACCTTCGCCGGTGAGAACATTCCAGTTCCTTTGTTACAGGCAGGACACAGCAGTGCAACGTGTGACTATCAGGCAGCCACTGTAGGAGCAAACGCTTCGGAGCCATAGGTGCTCGATAAAAGGCTCCTCTCGCTGGAATCCGCGAGGCTAACGTCCTCCGCTTTCCACCACCTACGGTCACTGCGTCACCATCCATCCCGATACGACGAGCACTCAAAGATTCCCATTCTCTCTCGACCACGAGCAAGATGACGTCTCCACTATGCGAGCAATCGGCGAGGCTGTCCCGATGATCGGCCATGCCCCAATCAGAAGCCGAGAGAGATCGACGTCCCTTCCTCTGCAGCCAGCACACGTGTATCGATCATGGGCCACTCGATACAGCAAGGATCTGCTGGTAACCTTGACGGGCGAACACAGCGCGCTGTCTACTCGAGACGCACGACAGCTGCTATCTTCGGAAATCCAGCGTCCAGTCAAAGACGAATCCGGCCGTGCGAAGAGACCTCGGTCGTTCTGCAAGCCCTCTCGACTACAAAGGCTCAGAGACATATAGGTGTGGGAGCTACTCGACTTATCACGAAGCCTGGCGAGCGTTGTTGCAACCGCGGCCATCTTGGCAAACATGGACGGTAAAACCCCTGTCCTGGTGGATGATGTCCATGGGGCCGAACGCTGTCGACCTCCTCGATCCTGTACACCCTCTCTCAGATCGCTGAACATTCGAAGATGGTCGCTTGGCTCCTTTTTTGCTTGATGAGCTGCAGAGTCATGCTGAGCAGCATGTCCAGCGGATGTGCCACTTGGTCGCCGCGCTCGTTCATGTGCTGGCCAGAAAACAAGGTTAGCGGAATGATGCTAGAGTTCCTGCCGGATCCTGCACTACAGAATGGTTCGAATATCCCGGCAGGTACAAATCTTACTGGTGAGTTCTCGACGGGTTGATATAATCCGTGCACGAGTAGCTGCCCGGGCTCGCTGTTGGGTAGGAGGACAAGAGCCACGGGACAAGAAGCAAGGTCTAGGAGACTGGCACGAGTTGAACGAAGTTGTACCTGTGACCGTTTTCATCCTATTTTGACCCGTCGTTTTCTTGCCTGCAGTTCTCTGACACTTGTGATAGCCTCCCCTGAAGCTGTCCTCGGATCTTCGAAGACGTGGCGATGGCCCAGGAGAAAACGGCCAACACGGTATGCCGTACCTTCTTTCTCCTCAACAAGCATGACGAAAGGATATTCCGCATGACATCGAAATGATCCAAGAACGATGCCTAGAAATAGCCTTCTCTGCGCTCTCTTTGTAAATGCGGATCGGTCGAAGTCCTTATCGAGGAGAAATGCTGGGCAGTACAATTGGCAGCCGGCCTTGTTCGCAAATGTGGCAAAGAAACCTGTTTCTGTTCCTGTTATCCATTTGTCCCGTCTTCCATTCACGTAATACTTGAGCTTGGCAGGAAGAGTCCAAGCATCGAGTAAGAGAAAATGGGAAAATGGCGCCGTCTTCTGCTTCATCCCGCGGTCTTCAAATTCCTTCCATAGCTCAGAGCCACCAGGGTTCGAGCTTTTGCTGCCGTGCCGGATAGTCCAACCAAGCAGCATGTGCGGGTGGCTCCTCCCGGTGTCTCTCAAAACTCAGCGAGGCCACCAACTGGCGTTGGTACTGGAGGTGGTGAAACTCTATCCAGCCGGGAACCTCTCTGATGGATAGGGTACCTTGAAGGTGAGAATCATGGAGAGGAATGACAGAAAATTCGATGTCCAAGTTGGACATTTTGGGGGAAATCCGGCAGGTCCCGCAGCTCTGCGTCTGCGAAAAACGCCTCGGAATAGTGTCGCCAACCGAATAGGAGACCTTGCTTTGACATTTGAAGCAGAGCACAGATTCCGGTGCAAATGTAGACCGTGGCCGCGCAACGACGCCTCTCTCCGTTGGATTCCTCCTTCCGCAACTTGCTGCATCACTCATGCTGGGAAGAATTGACAACAACGGCGAGCAGGTAGAGATGCGCGTTTGACGTTATAGGCGATTAGGTCATCGAAGGTTTTAGTGGTGTATCTGATCGGTGGGATATTCCACATGTCGCACGCCGTTCGGTGGATTCAGTGCTAAGCAAACATGACGAACAACCAGCTATTTATACCAACGGGTGGCTTGGCGCTCCAGGTGAGCTGCACTTGCCATGGCTGTCTAGAGTGGGTGCCGGACTTAGTGCAGTGCGGAGATGGGGAGCAAGGGTGTGTATAAACGCTAATCCACAACGACTCCGTAGCCCTACAAATAGAAAGCGCTTACGGAAGGATGAGTCGTAAGAAAGGAGTTCTTCTATGGTAAACAAAGTCGTATGACGTTCAAACTGATATAAAAAGACCAGGCGTGAAGAACGAAGAGCTCATGCAGCATTTGGCCACACGACTGGACGGCGATCCTGCCCTGAACTTGTTGCCCATTACATACAGGTTATTGTTGCCCAAGACTGAGCTTCTGAAAAATAGAGAGCAGATTATTAGTAGCTTCGCAGACTGCCCAATTCTTTACGTATTCTCCTTATTTGCTGCATCTCCAATAACCCCTAGTCGTCATGATGAGTTTCTCACGGATACCCGTATCAAGGCTGTCGTTTATTGTCACGAACCGTGGGCTTAGTCACTGACCATTGAAGCAAGTGTAATGATAGACAAGTGCGACTCATTTTCAGCCACGGGAAATGAACAATACTTCGGGCCCTGGCCAGGCAGAGTGCCTCGAACCCTCCCTGGCCCTTTGTGAACCCAGTGCCAATCGGTCAACGCATGATTGAAATTTTACACGACTTCTGTCGCAGTGACCTCTAGGATGTGTCCCGAACGCCAACTCAAACAGCGAGTGAAGTTTGCCGGGCAGTCCTGCCAAGACCCCACGCGCCACGTTGCTGCCTTTCAATATCTTTGTGGCGTGCTGAGAAAAGATCGAACAAGAGATCAGCGCGCAAAAAGGCCGCTGCCCGTGAGGCTAACCCACAGCAAAAACAGAAACTAGCGGAGCTGCCGACTGGTGATGCTGCCGATGCCGAAAGGGAACAAAAGCGATACTCAAACAGTGTTTACCCTCATGAGCAAGCGGGATGTGCTTGTTGATGTCACAGCACTGAGTCGCAATAAATCCGTGACTTGACCGCCTGGTGGGCAGATGTGCCAGTCTATAACTGCTGCCGGGAGTGGATAAGCGCAGGTTGCCAAGGAATTGATGCTGTTTACCTGCTGAAGATGTGAGCGATTGCTACAAAGAAATGCCTGATGCAGAACAAAGGAGATTTCGCCATCGCGTTCCACGGTTGACACGCGTCGCGTAACTGAGCTCATCCGCAGCATCTAATTCTTTCTGGCACCACCCTTTCCTCTGAAAACTTCTCAGCCTACTTGCTATTCTCCCATCCTCGCCAGTTTCAGTGCCGGAAAAGCATGTCGATCCAGGACCTCAGCCAGGAAATCGTCGACATGATTGTCGCTGAGCTCATTGCCTTGCATCCACGCGAAACCTTCCAGCGTCGGTCATGCATTCACGCCAGTTTGACATTTACGAAACAAGGCCCCAGGCCTTGGCTCTCGTCCCTCTCAACCGTCTCCCGGGTGTGGCAGAATACCGTCGAGCAGCACACATTCCGAACGCTGTACCTCACTCCCGCTCGCCTGCACGGCTTTCCCCTCGTCGTTACCGGCCGTCGTTGCAGATTCGTGCGCCATATTGATCTACGCATTTTGCATGATGAGCTACCTTGGCAGACGATTGAAAGTGAAGCAGACCGGCAATGCAACAGTCGTGTCTTCACACGCTCCCTCTACGAGCTATTCAGTATCCTTGCAGCTTGGCCTCCCAACCACCCTGGCGTTTACTTGATGCTGCACAAGTTCGTCTCACCACAAGACGTCGCCGATGGCCTGGAGCAATACATCCCCCCGGATGCGCTAGGGAGCCGCCTCCTGCCCCAGAACGAGGAGCGATCCCGGCGATACAAGACATCCTATCTCGAACTCATCGGGACGACCACACTTCCTGAAGTTCATGTCCTGCACAAGCTCCGCATACTGTCCCTCGCCGACAGGAAGATATGCCCTGCCTCGGCTACTGCCATTGCCGCACGTCTTCCAAACCTGCAAACTTTCTGGGCTGATGTTGTCGAATATCCCTTCGCCGATGCGGAATCGCGACGAGCTGTCAGAGCGGGTAAGTGCTCAGAAAATGGTTATTGGGTACAGGGATTACAACTGAGATCTTTTTTTTTTTTTTGCCTCTCTCGCCAGGAATCGCGGGATATTTATCTGTTTGCTCTGCCTCGCTGCGTACGCTACGCATCGGCACTTGGTACCAGGCTCCAACAAATCAGCGGCACGACCCACCAATCCTAACCCAAAGTCGAGGCCGCATCACTGATGCAGCCGCTGGCACCCCATTACCTGTGGACTTGGTCGCTTCTTCAATACGTGTCCTTTCACAGAACTTGGTCCAGTTGGACCTTACCCACTGCATAGTTGACACCGAGCTATTTTGGCCGGCTGACGCGAAATTCGGCATCCTCCCATTCTGGCCTCGCCTAGCCAAGCTCAGGGTCGGCTTCCGCGGTGAGAACACGGCCGGCCAATGGCTCTTCGAGCGGGACCCGAACGATCCCTCGGCCGTCTCGGAGAGCGAGACGGATGACGAGGGTGGGGCCGCGGAGAATGACGAGACCGGGGATTTGGAAGGTGCTCAGATCGGAAGTATTCAGGGAACGGATGGCCCGGAGCGCGACGACGGAGACGAAGCAGGCCAAGACTTGCGGGGACCAGCTTACCGCAAAGTCCGCAGGTTCCGCATTAAGCCTGTGGAGGAGCTCTTTGAGGGGCTCTACCTGGCAGCTGCTCGCGCGGCGACCAGGATGCCGAAGCTTCGCATGTTCTGGTTCGGGCTGATTCCTTACCATGATAACTGCTACCAGAGCTTCGAATTCGCCGTCGTAGAAAAGAGCGAGCGGTGCGATACGCGCGTAAAGGCGGTGTTGCGGGGCCAGCCTCCCTTTCATCCGAGCGTCGAGACGATGGGAGTGTGGAAAGACGTGGCGCGTTGCCTTGGCCGCGAGTTGAGCGTGGAGTTCCGGACTGAGAGGCCAAAGGATAAAGTTAACATGATGCCCTGGCACGAGATTCTGTAGTATGGAACACCTGCGTCCCCCTGCAGTGCTGTCGCCATTCGGAGTTTTGAAACCTCTGGATTCGAAAGTAATCTCTTTCTATCTTACTTACCTTTCTTCTCCATCTTTTATAGTACGAATAACGACGGGCTATTAACTATGTAGAACAATTTAATGTTTCGCTGATTAGAGGTCCAGCGGCTGTCGGTACGGTTAGTGGGATCGTTCAAGGCGTAGACATGGTTTCGCTGCGACAGAAATCTCGCATGGATAAGTGACTTTGCACGCACATCTGGCTTTGTTTTGCACTGTACAAGCTGGTGGTACGATTCAGATCGAGCACGAATACAAGGTGCGTGAATGACCATGCCAGACTGCTTTCACAGCCCTTAGGCGGAAGATGAGTTGTATGTTACAACTGAAATGGGCCAGAAGATGCTCAAAAGTGAATGAGGGTGTGTTATAGAACTTCATTGGCCAAATTTGACAGAAAAAAAAAAAGAAATATTCAATGAGAAAACGCTTTCATTGCAGCGTGTAGCTACATACAGCCTACTAAATCAAGCTATGCGAGGCATCAGAGTAAAATCGTATTCATCAATCATCAAGAGCATGGCGCCTGCTCAAGACTTTGCAGCACACCGATTCAACCCTCCGATCACCTTCCCCAGTATCTTAAACACCAGCTTCACGAAGAACACCACGGTCTTGAATGCAAAAGTCAACAGAATCAACACCAGCTCGACCAACCAATGGCTCCCCTCCTCCTGTCCCTCCTGCTTCCCATTCGCAGCACTCTCCGCCCTCCGCTCCGCCGCCGCAACCGGGCCCCTGACCATCTCGCCCAACTCGATATCCACCACGCCCTTCTTCCCCTTCCGCTTCTTCTCCTCCATCCTCGCCCGCCGCCTCTCCTCCTTCGCCGCATCCTCGCCGAACCACCACCCCCAACTCCACGGCCGCACCTTCTCCCTCAACACATCCCTCGCGTCCGCAACCCCGTTCCTCCCCGGCCACTCCCTCCTCGCCGCCGCCGTTGGCGGGCCCTCGAACATCAAGACCCCGCCTGCTCCTGCTCCTGCTCCCCCACCATCTCCCCCAGTCGGCCACTGCCCGCCCCCGTACACGACCTGCGGGAGCGTACCGCCGGGACTCCCCTCTCTTCGCCCTTCCGCAACCAGCACCGCCATCACCGCCGCGACAGCCACGTCGATCATGTGCGGGTGCGGCGAGTGCGCGTGCGGATTGCTCTTGTCCGTGCCCAAAGCCGCTATGGCGGCGGCGTCTACGGTCAGGGCGGCGGTGTGCAGGGAGAGGCGGGCGAGGACTTCGTCCGGGGCGGGGGTGGGGGGACGCGTCGGGGTCAGAGCTCGCTGACGATTCTGGGATGGGTTGAAGGAGGAGGAGGAGGAGGAGGATGATGATGATAACAGCAGAGGGGGAGGCGGTAGCGGCGAGGTCGAGGGCGTGGGAGCGCGGGGCGCGGCGAAGGGGTTGAGCAGGGTGATGGTGGTGGGGATATGCGCGAGGGGGCTGGTGCTGCGGGCGGCGCTGCGGGCGGCGCTGCCGGAGGAAGACGGACCGCCGCCGCTGGTGCTGCCGCCGCCGCCGCTGTTGCTGGCGTTGGTGTTGCTGCTTCTGCTAACCTCAACGGCGGCGGCGAGGCTTCGCTTCACGTCCCCCTGCACCACCACGGGGAAGGCGCCGAGCGTGGGGTGCCGCAGCTCGTAGGTGCCTGTCTTGCACGTCTCGTAGGGCGGCATCAGCGGCTCAGAGACGGCGCAGTGAAAGAGCTGGCACGCGTTGCGCGCCTCGCAGTCGGCCATGACCTCGGCGGCGAGCTGGGCGGCCGCGGGCGACTCGGCGGTGGGGTCGAAGGTGGCGATATTGGAGGCGCGGGGGGACTGCGCGGCGGCTTCGAGCGCGGCGAGGATGGCGACTTTCGGGGTGATGGTCGTGATCTGCGTGGGTTGCGGGATGAGATCGGGTCGCTGATAGAATGTTTCTGGTGGGGGAGGAGGGGCGTGCGGCGGTGGTGTTTCGATCTGGAGGTGTACGACTGGGAGGGGTTGCGCTGTCGGCTGGGTAGGGTTGTTGCGCGTTATGAGGACTTCACAGGGCTGCGTCTCCCCTGTGGCCTTGTCGGCTAGAGCTTGCTCTAGGCTGTAGAAGGGTTGGATGGGAGAGGATCCGAAGACGAAGGTTTGCCCGTCGATGGGTGAGCTATCTGGACTGACTTTGCGGCAGTGCATCTGTAGGGCATAGGTCCGTTTGGCTTCTGGTCTGGCTTTCCCGTTGGCGGCATCCCAGAGAGCGCCGAGCTCGATCTTTGGGGTGTAGTACGGTTCTTCTGCCGAATTGCTTCGTAGAACATTGGCGTGCGGTACGTAGAAAGTGGGAGAGTAAGGCTTTCGACTAATCTTGTCTTTTGGAATGTCCGTTGGAGATGACTGCGTTGGTCGGTACGGCTGTTGTGAGAGTCGAAGATCCGGATTATACCGCGGAAAGATCGATCGCATTACAGGTGTCTCCTTGGGGCTGATCTGGCTCAGCTTAGTCTTATGCGTTGCAGTGCTTTGATTCCGGACAAGAGTGGTAGCATCAGAGAAGGATGGGGAGGCCGTGTATTGGCGATCTGCCTGGGATGAAGGCGAGATGGTATCTCCGGTCACGGGCGGATGCTGGCCAGGGGAAGAAGTGTCTGGCGAGCGGCCAGCAATGCCACTTGAACTTGGTGTCGTCCTGCCATCGCCGGAGCGCAATGTCGACGATCTACTGCGGGTTTGAGGCGTGCTGGATTGGGAGGCGCTTTTGATCTTCTCCGGTATGGTGACCTTCGGCTGCGATTTCCCAACGGTCGAAGAACCCACGTGCGCCTCAGGAGGCGCGGAAATAGGGGAGGAGGGATTAGAGTTATTAACTTTGATGACAAGTTCGTGGAAGTCGACCGGCGCCTTCGCACGCTCAAGCAATTCAACAGCAGGTTCGGGACTGGATGGCTGGACTGGCCGCTTGAGGTTGATGGGCTTCTGTTTCTTCGGCGGAGGGGGAAATAGCTGAAAAGACATGGCGGTGCGCTTTTTGGGTATAGTAACGAGTGGAATCTAGCAATTAAATGTATTACGGTAGGGCAAATGCCGGACAAGAGCCAGTCTTGCGGCAAAGATGAACAGAAAGTGAAAGTGGTGGGAAGGGGGCAGACGTCCAGGCGTCTAGGGCAGCATGCGGAAATGGGCAAACCAAGCGGAGGGGCGCGGAGATATAGAAAGTCAAAGTGGGAGTTGCAATTCGGCCCGCCGAGAAGCAATAGCGGCTGATGTGCAGTGTTCCTGCGTTTTCACACGGAGCGGTGGGCCAATGGGCCTCGTGGGCTTGGGGGATGGTTGGATGAGAACGGCTGGCGTTAAGCGCCCACCCCGGCTTGGCATCCACCAACCGCCCAACTTGGGATGTGACTGTGCATACCCATATTGCGAGACAGCTGCGATTGGCCCGAATATAGCTTACGTGCGGACATGCTGGCTCTCGGGTGTGATATCGGATCTCGTAACCCTCTTTCGTGGGGCTATCATGGTAGCGGTGTGCCAGAGCGCGTAAGCTACCATTCCACACAACCCCAATCTTAGACGGGTCGGAAACGGAGTCGTAGGGTGCCCGGCCTGAGAGGACGGCAGGCAACAGGGTAGCCTAAATGGAAGAGGTCCAGACGGCATTAGAGCGAGCTCTTCGACAGTGACCGGCCACAACCTGGGCATCTCAGGAAACCAAGCAGAACGACAGTTCCAGGCCACGGAAACTGCATCCAGCCTCACCCGATGGCGTTTATCGACGACTGCCACGGGGATATTTTAAGAACAGAGGGGCAGCCACTGCGGAGCTGAAGGAAGGGCTGGGATTCTTTGGGAGCAGCTGTATGGACGCCCAGGCAATAGTGGACTGTTTGGGAGTACAACGAATGGTAAGGCGATGGAGGCGTCACGCGGGGCGTGCGAAACAAGCGCTGTGTGATGAGCATTCGGGGCGGAGGGCGTCTTTTTGTGCATCGGAGGAGGGGGGAAGAGGGAAGGCGAGGGAGGAAGGGAATGGGCGCTTAAAATAGGACCCGCGTGCGATAAGCGACCGATAAGGCCAACGCCCCGCGAAAAAAGTCTCGCCCATGACGCAGCCCGTCTCTCCACCACCCACCGCCCGCCAAAATGCCCACCGAGCTAGAAGAGGTCAGCAAGCCCGCAAATCCCTTGTCGCGCACCGCTGACCGAGCCCCTCGTAGCTTGTCGAGTTCCTGCACCATGGCAACTCCCAGATCCGCCAGATCGGTATGCGAGGCCTGCCCACCACGCGCGCCCAACCTCCTACGCCCCAGTTCTGACATGCGCCCACTGCAGCCGCCGAGAACCTGGTCGGATACTCTACCGCCCAACCCTCGCTGTTCAAGCGCAATCAGTTAGAACCCATAAAGGACCTGAAGCTGCTGGTGAAGGACTACACGGTATGCGCTCGCAGGCCCGGCCATCCACAGACGGGCTGCTGACCGGCAGACCACAGCCCATAGCCAAAAATGCCCTCACAATGCTCGTCAACCTCACCGACGACGAGGAGAACCGCGAGAACCTGGCCAAGGACGACGCTTTCCTCGAGTCCCTGCTCCTCCGTATAACAGTATGTCAGTTAACCAGCACCCCCGGTCCGTTGCTTGCCCAGATCCCCAGGTTAACCCCCCTGGTGCCCCACAGAGCCCGAAAGAGCCTCATGCCAATGAAATCGCCATGCTACTGGCAAACCTCGCCAAATCCGACTCCCTCGCCCGCCTCCTCACCCTCGAGCGTGCCGTCCCCGCCGGCCTGTCCACCAGCAAAATCGCCATGGACCAGCTGATGGACTGCTTTGTCAAAGGCGCCGAGGGCCGCTTCAACCCGCACGCCGATTACGACTACCTGTCCTACCTATTTGCCGACATGGCCAAGCACGCCTCCGGCCGCGCCTACCTGACGACGCCCCAGCCGTACGACGCCGACATCATCCCCATCACAAAGCTCATCGTCTTCACCGAGCACAAATCCACCATCCGCCGCCGCGGCGTCGCGTCGACAATCAAAAATGTGTGCTTCGACGTCGACGCCCACCCGGCGCTGATGGACGGCGATAAGGTGAACCTGCTGCCGTACATCCTGCTGCCGCTGATGGGCGGCGAGGAGTACGCGGACGAGGATACGGAAGGCATGTTGGACGAGGTGCAGCTGCTGCCGCCTGACAAGGTGCGCGAGCCCGAGAACGACATCGTCAAGACGCACCTCGAGACGCTGCTGCTCCTGACGACGACGCGGCCGGCCCGCGAGGTGCTGAGGGCGATCAAGGTGTATCCCATCGTGCGCGAGACGCATCTGCACGTCGAGGACGACGATGTCAGGGAGGCGGCGGATCGCGTGGTGCAGATCATCATGCGGAAGGAGGAGGGCGAGGAGGAGGACCTGCCGCCCGAGATGAGGGAGGCGGCGAATGGGGCGAGGCAGATCACGGCGAATGGAGAGGAGGAAGATGAGGACGAGCAGGTTGTGACGATTTTGTAGAGGTCTGCTGCTGAGATGGAAAATATCTAGACGAAAGGAATTGGTTAGACGAGGAGTCCGCAAGTGAATACGCAAAAAAGTGCAAATATCATTCATTCAAGGGACTTTTTATCCTGTCTTTGACCTGCCCAGAGCTCTCCACAAAGATTCGCCTCCCCCACCCTCCCACAATCACACCTTCTTCCGCAACAGCCCCTTAAAGAAATCGAAACTATTACTGTCGCTCTGCAATGCCCACACCTTCCCCGTCGGGCGATCCTCCCACCCGAGCTCCTCCGCCACCAACAGCCCCCAATCCCGCGTGATGCCCTGCACGCGCGCCTTGACCCCGCCCTCCTGCTCCAGCGTCACCACCTGGTCCTTGTGCAGCCAGTACCGATAGTACGTCTCCTCGATGCCCTTGCTCCAACCGTCCCTGCAGAACTCGCGGTACAGCGCCTCGAACCGGGTCAGGATGCTCGCGAGCAGCTTCTCCGCGCGGAAGGGCGGCAGCCCCTTCGCGCGCGCCAGCGCGTCGAGCGAGGTCGTCGGCGCGGCGTTGGCGACGTTGACGCCGACGCCGGCGACGAGCGTGTAGGACGCGCCCTGGTAGCTCGAGTTCACCAGCACGCCGCCGATCTTGGCGAAGTCGGCCGGGCCGGGCGTGGCGCTGTTGTTCTTGAACGCGGGGGTGTTCGGGTCGAGCGCGTAGATGTCGTTGGGCCACTTGAGGCGGACGGGCAGGGCGGAGTAGCCGGCGTCGTAGGCGTGCACGCCCTGCACGGTGGCCAGCGCGGCGAGGTATTGGATGAAGACGACGGGCGCGGACTGTGAGAGCGCGACCGAGTGGCGCAGGACGGTGCTGTACATCAGCGAGCCAGGCGGCGAGACCCAGACGTTGGAGCCGCGGCCGCGGCCGGCGATCTGGGTCGTCGCGGTGGCAGTGAAGCCGGAGGGCAGCAGTGCGAGGAGCTTGGGGTTCTTTTCGAGAATGGTGTTGGTGCTGGTGACGACTTCGCCGTAGAGGAGGTAGTGGCCGAAGGCGCGGTCGGTGTCGCGGGTCGTGGACTGGTAGTGGGCGAGGTTGGAGAAGAAGGCGTCGTGGTTCCAGTAGGGGGTTTCTTTGCTGGCGGGGCGGTCGGATTCGTGGGGGACGAGGCGCTTGGTAATGGCGTCATAGTCGAGGATTCTGTCGGCGGTGTCGCCGTCAGTGGGTTCTGAATTCTTCTCCTCTTCTCCTCCGCTCGTGCCGGGGATGATGGAGGTGACGGCTTTGGTGATGGTGCTCATGGACCACGATGAGGGCTTTTCTAGGTGGAAAGTGTCGTTCTCGCCCTTGATGTATTCTTCTCCCTTCTCAAGGGTGATGATGTCGGACCATGAGGACACCAGCTCCGCCACATCTGAGGGGTTGGAGGAGGTGAGGTGCAGGCGGGAAAGGGATGGTACCGCTTGTGCTTCCTGGTTAACCTGCAGTCCCAACTTGATCAGGCAAGCCTTGAGGAAGTCGGTCCTCTGCTTGTCATCCTCGGCTAAGGCGTCCACAATTTTGTCGTAGCCGGGGATGTCCTCCCCCTTGCTGAGGTTCACGGCGGCGAATCTGTTGGTATTAGTGATTGCTCAAGATGCTTAGGACGTTTTACTGACTCCGGATGCGGGCCGGTCAAGATGACGTTTCCTTCACCGATCTTGCGGTATACGACTGCTGCCGCTCCCTCTCCAGAATCCACGTGAAGCTTGCCGGTGTAGCTAGCCAGGGTTTCAACGCCGCGATCCTTGAACTTATCTGCATCAACGAAGACGCCGCCTCCATTGTAGTAAGATCGGAAAGACTCCGGGACGGCACCACCACCGCCCATCAGAGCTTCCTTATTAACCTTCAGCTCGACAGCCCGCGTTCCGGCCTCGCTGTGATACACAAACCCCGGAAAAGCGAGGCCACGACAGGTTCCGGGGTAGAAAGCGAGCTCACGTTCGCCGACAACTTCCATCTTCTTGTCGCCGACCTCAAACTCGCAGCGCTTGCAGGCGTAGTAGCCGCCGGCGCAGAAGCCGAGGTAGTTGCCGCCGCGGTTGACATACTGCATGATGCGGCGGTTGCCCTCGCCGTTCAGAGTGCGGCAGTAGCCCAGGTCGGCGCCACCGGGAATAACCAGCAGGGCGCATGACGCGGTCCAGGGCTCTTTGATGATGGCGTTGCCGTCGACTGGGATGACGGCGTAGTTGGGCGAGAGGAGCCGGCGGAGGCTCCACATGCAGTGCCGCACGCTCTCGACGGTGCTGCCATTGCCTGGACATTGAGTTAGTAAGGTCTGATAGCGGATTTCACACTCTCGGCTCACCGGAGTAGACGAGCACGTTGGTCCGCTTGTTCGCCATGCTGGAGCGTGACTTGCGGTTGCGGTGGTGCTTGGTGGTGGCGACACTTCCGAGCCTCAACCGAAACGAAGTCGAGCGATGAGCCGTTGAAATCGAGAGACAGAAGACAAGAGAAGCAACTCAAGAAGAGCAACTACCTGAGATGTCGAACGACCGGAGCAGGACAGCGGCAGCGCAAGCGGCCGATGACGATGAGCCCGATGACTGGTAAGCCGATGGCCGGGGAGTCGGCGTCGCCTTTTCTCTCCGACGCTGACTTCGGCTGCCCAGGGACAAGCGGATCTTCTCAACCGGATGCGCGGTGGAGAATTCGAAGATGACGGACTGCTACTTTGAGAAGAAGGACTGGCGGGCCTGTAAGAAAGAGGTGAGCTGCTCTGCCCTCAGCCCGCCGACTCCGCGCGCGTCGCCCAACACTTTCCCCCATCCGACACGCCCGCGGCTCTGCCGGCCGAATCATCGTCACCAGCCGTTCTGCTACATTTCCTGTGTCATTTCACAGGCTGACTCTTCATCATCAGATGGAGGCATTCCGGGAGTGCTGGAAAAGGCAAGGAAACGACCAGCGCACCGCGACGAAGGACGCCTGAGAAACGCAGCCAAGTCTCTACGACATCCATCTGCGTCACAAGTATCAAGTCACAGCATCCCGTTATCCTGCATGCTGGCCTCCCCAGTGTGGTATTATAGTTACAGTAACATCCATCTTTACTCTTCTGTCGCCGCAGTCATAGGCTGCTCTCATCATCTGAGATACGCCATCGCTGATGATTGCCTTTGCTTTATACAATTTGTGTCGAAGACATGAGCGTCCATGCCGATTGTATCTTGCTTACACCCTATAGTGAAAAGATTTACCCCTTTTTTTTTTATTCTCTCAAGTCCTTTGTGAGACGGACATTACTGCTGGTACGCGGAGCGTTGTGCCCTGCACATACCAGCGACACGAGCGCATTTACATCCTCTCCTCCAGCTTTTCCTCTGCTTATGGCTGACCCGAACCTTCGAATACCACACCAGCTCGACCCTACTCCTTCCGCCCACCTCCCCACAGCATCTCTATCAACAATTCATGCAGCGTTTTCCCCATGCGGTCTTTCGGATCCGTCTCTCCAGAGCGTCTCTCCAACTCCAACTCCCACACACGCTCTTCCTCCTCCGACCCCTTGTACGGCTCCCTCTCAAATCCGACCACCCGCCCATCCTCACCCTCCACAACCCTCCACCTCGTCTGACTCACGCACGCATCTCCATAAACATGGCTCCACACGGGCCAGTACCCGGCCTCCCCTTGCCCACCCATCGCCCTCTCCCTCACCCACCCCCACACCTCCTCCAGACCGGCCCTCGACTCGCGCCCCGTCGTCGGCTTCGCCATCCGCCTCCACTCCGGCCGCAAGTCCTCCACGCCGCCCCTCACCACCCACCGCTCTTCCCCCTCGGCCGCACCCTCCTCCTCCTCCTCCTCCGCGCCCACCACCCTGCCCGCAACCCTCTCACTCTCGCCCCTCTGCCCCAGCCCCCGGCCGCGGCCGTCCACCGCACAAACACCGCCCGCCCGCACCCCGCCCACTCCGGGTCGTGGTTGCGCCCGCGCGCCCACGCGCGCACGTGTTCGGCGAAGGCGAGCGCGGCCGCGGCCGAGCCGAAGACGTAGTGCCGCTCGAGGCCGGTGCGCGCGCGCGTGAGGCGCCAGGGGGTTGTGGAGGTGAGGTGCGCGACGAGCGGGAGGATGTTGGTTGCGGTGGCGGAGGCGGCGGCGTCGCGGTTGAGGATGGGGGCGGTGTCGGAGGGGGGTTGGGTTGGTGGTAGTGGTGGTGATGGCTTGGAGGAGAGGGCGCGGCGAGCGTGGTGGTGGTGGTGGTGGTGGTGGTGGAGTGAGGGCGGCTGTGGCGGGCGCAAAGCGGCAAGGGACAGGTTAGATGGTGGGGAGCGTGGGAGCAGGCGCGCCAGGGGACGGAGAGCGGGCATGGTGGTTTGCGGCGGATGTGGCTGCTAGTCAATGGCGGAGGGGAGGTGGGGGAGAGAGAGGATTCAACGAGGTGGGTGGAATTGCGCGCCGGTGGCCCAAGCTCCTCTTCCCTTCGGGTGGGCGTCGGGGGTTGCTGATGGCCGATAAGGTCATAGAACGGGATCCTGGCTATCGACTAGGAGGACTATTAACCTTTCGGGGCGGCTAACCCCCGCGATCAAGGGCATCCCTCGTATATCAGAGGAGCTGTCGAGCGGGGAAATCTACCACGCTGTCGGGTGATCTAACGACATCTATTCACATCGCGGAAAGTCCGAGCAGTGGTCATTCATGCAATCAACGTGTCTCCAGCCAACCATCCTTGCACATCAGAACTAGCATTCGAGACTATATCCAAGTTGGGCACCAGAG
Source organism: Macrophomina phaseolina (assembly GCA_020875535.1). NCBI lineage: Eukaryota > Fungi > Ascomycota > Dothideomycetes > Botryosphaeriales > Botryosphaeriaceae > Macrophomina > Macrophomina phaseolina. The sequence continues at coordinate 2,994,140 of JAEQDS010000069.1, read as the reverse complement.
CTCCCCCTTCCAAAACAAGCAGAAACGAATGCATGCATGCAACAAACGTCATGGCCCCTCATCTCCTCCCCAGGTCAATATCCAAAACCTGCCTCAGCTTCTCCGTCCCCTCCGGCTTCGCACCTTGCAGCTGGAAAAACGGCTTGATCGCCACGTCCACCGTCTCCTCAAACAACCCCTCGACAAGCCCCTTGAGATCATCGCCCGTCTGCTTGAAGTCCGGGAAGGCATTGATCTCCAGCAACCAGGCGTTGCCCTGCGCATCGACCATGTAATCGACGCCGAACAGCTCGAACGCCTGGGGCAACGGCTGGAAGTGGATCATCATGCCGCGCGCCGCCGCCTCGAACACCTCGCCCGTGACGCTGCAGATCTGTGCGAAGACGTGCTCCTTCCACCCCTCGGGCAGGGCGGAGAGCGCGGCGTGGGATGGCGTGTTCGAAGCGGACAGCTGGTCGGGCAGGTTCCAGAAGGCGCGCACGCTGCCCTCGCGCGTGTCGGAGCCTTGGAGGCAGGTGTTGGTGAGGTGGGCGCGGAGGTCGGGCTGGCCGTCGTTGGAGTCGGAGCCGCTGTTCTGCCACGGCGCGGCGTAGGGGGCGGCGGCGAAGAGGGCGAGCATGGGCCGGTAGACGTAGACGCGCAGGGCGCCGACGGCGAGGACGTAAGTCCGGATGTGGAATTTGCGGTCGTCGAAGGTGAGCGGGGGGTGGATGTAGGGTTGCGCGATAAAGTGCCGCAGCTGCGAGGTGATGATGTACTCCTTCTGCTCCTGCGTCACCTGGATGGATGAGAAGTCGAGGTTCCGGCGATTGCCGCCATTCGCGGCAGCTTCTTCACCGTCCGATCCGTCGTCGCTGCGGGCATCTGCGCCTTTGATCTTGGCTGTCCTTTCGTCATCGTGACGATGGCCGTGGTCTTCCTCGTCCTCGTCGTCGGAATCGGGGCGCTCCGCTTCCCAGGCCTCGAAGATCGCTTGCAGCTCTTCTTCAGTGCTGAAAAGCTTAATGCCTTGGCCTCGATCGCTCATTCCCGGCTTCAAGATCCACCACTCGCGGTCCTTCGGATCCCGGTCTGCATTCTTCTGGAACGACTCGTGTAGTTCAAATGCTTCCACAAGCGCATCGTCAAGGAATTCTGCGTAGTCAAGCTCAAACTCCACGCTGGGCTTCACGTGAGCCTTGAGTTTGGAGTCGGGATGCTTGACAGCCCAATGAGAGCAGGTGGTGGACAGGTAGTGCTTTCTTATCAAGGCCTTGCGGATAACGTATGCGTTGATGATGACATTGGGAAGCTCGACGGCCTTGTCGAAATCAAGAGCCTCATACGAGCGGAACTGGATCAGAGGGCCAAACTTGTGCTCCTCCGGGGACTGGATGATGTTGTAGCATCTGGCGGGAAGGCGTGATCGGAAGGCCTTCACGATAAGAGGCTGCACATAGGGGTCTTCATAGTCCAGCAAGCAGTCAATGGCCCGATTAGCGGCCATCTCGGTGATGGCGTAGGTAGACTGAGGCATGGCGACGGGTCCGACGGTCAGAAGATGATGGCAGAAAGCGGGACGCAAGCGCAGGAGGGGCGATGGCCAAAGGGAGAGAATATATGCAGGGAAAAAAGCAACGAGGCGCTAGCTTTTGTAGCGGGGGACGCAGGACGAAAAAGGCAGTCGGCAGGAACTTGGGCTAAAACATGCAGGTCACTTACCGGCGCCGTAAGCTACGCAAAACCGAAATGAGAAGATTTGCCCCGGTTGGCCGCGCTGGGGGGCGGCGTCTGGAATTCCGCAGTGCAGGGCGTTGGTGCAACGGTGCAGATCCTGAGCAGTGGAGTCTCGGCTGGCGTTTAGCTCCGCCCTACCGCCGCGGCTCGCCCCCTGCGCCCGCCTCATCCGCACCCGGCCCGGCCCACCATCGCGAACCATCTACCCTGGGGTGTTGATCATCATGCTCCATTGTTATATGCTCCTCCAGATAGAGATACATCATCCGCAGCCCGGGAGGTTCCGCGCAGCGCCACGCAATGACAAAGCCAAAGCAGCATTCGAAACAATTCGCTCAACAGCTGGGTTAGCCGAAGCTTAAGCCCAACCGTCGGTGATTAGCCATCTCCTCACCGCAGCCACTCATTTCTTGCTTGGTGCCTTGGTGAAGAACGAGCTTAGCTTCTTCATTCCCGATGTGTCAGCCTTCGCCAACTGCTTGACCCCGCGGCTCTGGCTCTTCTTCTTAGCCTCCTCTTCGTCCTTCTTGCGCTTCTTCTCCGCCCGAATCTCGGCTGCTTCCTCGTCATCCATGCCTCGCTTGCGCGTGATGTTGTCTGACAGCGAGCGCAGTGCTTGAGCCTCAGACCTCAGGTGGGCGAGTTCCTGCAGGTGCTTATCAAGAGGACTGAAATCGACTATCTTGTTCTCGGCCCAAGTAGATTGCAGGAGGGTGCGAAGACGGGGCGGGAGGTACGATGATGACATGAAGTCGAGGGCGGTTCGCATCCTCAGAAGATGCGGTACGCCTTCGGGAGCCACAATTGGCTGCCTCGTAACCGGCGCCGTGACCGTCTGTTCGGAGGCAGAAGTAGCTGCAGTAGTCGTCGATTCCTGTGATTCTGTAGTCTGCTCCGTTTCAGCCGTGGATGCGGCGGAGCCTTGACTCTCGGAATTTTCGAGAGTAGCAGCCTCGATTCCGTCCGATACCACACTGATGCCGGACTCTTCCCGCTTGATGCTCATCACCGGCCGTTCCAGTGCTTTGCGGACGAATCTTTCCTCCATTGAGGGAGGCAGGCCGTGCGCAACCAAGTTCTCGGCTTTGGCTACCAGCTCCTTGGCTAGCCTCGCCAGCGACAGACGGTACATCTTCTCGTCACCAGCATCAACGGTGTCACATGCAGCAGCCATTCTTTCTTCGAGGCGGGCTTTGATGGGATCATGCTGCAGAAGGCTTCGGAGCTGGGCCGACGAGCTGCCGAGGGAGTCCAAATGATCTTCTGCAGAGAGGAAGAGCTGCCTCTCACCCTCCTTTGCTACCGGAACCAGCGCAGGCAAGACGAGAAAGAGAGCATCGACTGGGGTGGCCACGAAAACATCCGGTGTCTTCAGCGTGTAGCCGTTGCTTAGCGGGGGTGTCGGATGTTCTGCATCCGCACTCTCTGCAGTGTCCGCTGTCTTCCCTTTTAGTGTTGTCTCCTTTTTCGGGGCAAGTAGCCAGCTTCTGGGGGTTGTCTTCGGCGCGGCGACTCTCGTGAACTCGTAAAATCCTTTGTTCGGGCAGCAGAAGTAGCGATTCGGCGACGACGTAGCGGGGTTGGGAAGGGTGACGATGCGCGCGTCAGACGCGACGTCTTTGGGAAGGATAAAGAGCTTGGGAGGATTTGCATCGGCTGCGGGCAGCGCGGGGCCGGTTGCGGTCGTCGTCGCGGTCTTGTCCGGTGCGGCGGCCTTGGTGGTCTGTTTTTTCGAACGCGTCTTCATTTCGCGAGAGGGCGAGAGGGGCAGGCGCAAAGAAGTGAGCGGCAAGAGTACGGTCGAGCAATTGGAGATGCCAGGCGGGAGGTGTGGATGTGCACGCGGCGCGGGAGACGCGTCGGAGGAGAGAGGGCGCGGCGGAGGACGCGGCGCGCGCCTCGCTACCTACCGCAATTATTCGCCCTGCCCCGGCGCTGCAGCAGCGCTATCCTTGTGCCTTGGACGCAGCACGAAGCCATTTCCGCCGTAGCACAAAACAAACACTCACCACAACACAACCCATCACCGCCGCCAGAGCCGTCCTGCCTCGACTCTCGGACATGGTGCCTGCGACCAGCGCCCTCCTCCACCCCGCGGCGCTTTGGAAGGTCTGCCGATGAGCAAGAGCGAACGACGCCATGTCTCACCGTACGAGTGTGCCCGCTGCCTCTGCCGCGCCTGTGCCGCGCTTCGCCGCCGCCTGCGTGCTAACTGTCGTCCAGCGCCCACCCAAAACGACCCCAACTGGCCGCCCAAATCTCCCCATCATGCCCTCCTCAGCTCCCCTAGCGGCCGCAAGAAATGGGAACAGCGCCGTCGCGACCAACCTCTGCCCGCCATGGCCTCCCCGCGCACCGCGTCGCGTGCCTCGCAGCTTCTGTCCGACGGCATAGAAGGTGCTGACACGGAGGAGGACGACGACGAGGAGACGCTGCAACTGAAGCTCCAAGCCATCGAGGCCCGGCTCAAGTTGAAGAAACTCCAAGCCGCCAAGGCGAAACAGGCCGATCCAGACACCACCGATACCGGCAGGCGCGACATATTCAGCCCGCGGCCACGGCGGGAGACTGCTCCCAAGGAAAGAGTGCGCGCTCCCGGCCATTCTAGGACTCAGTCCCACGTTGAAGTGCCCTTGTCGCCGACTGCGGACCGCAGAGCTCCCCTGGATCCTACTTCTCCTGCCCGAGTTAAACTCGGGATCGACAAGGGACTCCGCGCCCAGGATGTATCTCTCAAACGGCCCGCTTTCTCCAGGGACAGCTCGAACAGTTCGCGGCTCGGGTTGAGTGCGCGTTCGGACCGACCCAGTTCGTTTAGCGGTCCTAGCGGAGCTGCTTCACTAGACGCCACCATAGAGAGACCCAAGTCGTTCAGTGAGCGCCTCGCCGAGAGTAGGCTTAAGGACAACGAGAAGCAGGCTAAGGAGGAGAGGATCCAAAAGTCCAGGAGCCGGGGCTTTGGACTGGAGACGGCAGAGCGAGCGAGCAGCAGCCAAGACCAACGAGCTCCTTCGCAACTATCAAACGCAAGTACACATTCGTTCGAAAGACCAGCACGCCCGAATCTGTTGCGAAGGAAACAGTCCTCGAGTACGAATGATTCTTCACCCGCCAATTCTTCTCGGCCATCGTCCCGCCAGCTTGCTACTTCACAGGGTCCTCCTGCAAACGGCCATACCGGGAAATCCTCAAGCTTCTCAGCTCTTCCCGACTCCACGCCGGAGGATGGCGCATCCTTTGAATCTTTTTCAGGCGTCCATCTCTCTAGGCGGCTTCTCTCTCACAGCATTGTTACCCGGGCTCTGGAGCAGAAGGAGATATATCCATTACCACGCCTTCTAGGTACCGTGAAGGGCCCCGATTATGATCCCCCAGATCATGAGTGCGACTTCGTTATTCTTGGTGTAATCGCCTCAAAGTCCACGCCTCGCAACACTAAGAACACCGTGAAGACTGCGTCAACGGGGGATCCGGATGATGATGATGGCCCCAACAAGTCAAAGTTCATGGTGCTACATCTAACCGATTTCAAGTGGGAAATTGATCTCTTCCTCTTCGGCACCGCTTTCACCACTTTCTGGAAACTTACCCCAGGCACACTGATAGCTATCTTGAATCCCGGAATCATGCCCCCACGTGACAAAAGGACTGGTCAGTTTTCGCTCAAGCTCGGCTCGTCAGAGGATACTATACTTGAGATTGGTCAGGCTCGCGACCTGGGCTTCTGCAAGAGCCTTCGGAAAGACGGACAGGAATGTGGCTCATGGATCGACAAGCGCAAGACTGAGGTCTGTGACTTTCACGTCTACCTTCAGGTGGAGAAGTCTAAGCGCGGACGTATGGAAGTAAATACAATGACGGGGTTCGGAAGAGGGCTGTCGGGAAGGAATGGCGCAGGCCCCGAAGAAACGAACAAGCGCTACGACCGCTATCTGCATGAGTCGATGTATGTACTGCCGAAGCATCTCAGTGGCAGGAGCACAGCAGAGCGTCTGGACCACGATGACGATGCCATGAATCGAGGCATGAGCCGTGAGGAATTACATCGGAAACGTCTGGCTGAGAAAGAGAAAGAGCGCGAACTTGCAAACAAACTTGCGCGGATAGGCAGCAAAGCCGGGAGTGAGTACCTAAAAGTCAGAGCTAGCGCTACTGGAGGCAGACCGCAGTCCTTTGCCGGCTTCTCCAGCGCTACGGATCCGAAAAGTAGCGGTGGCCAAATCAGTGCGGCCGACGCTTGCGATGCCCCTTTCACTCGTTCCCTAGACGGCTCCGACCCCGTCGACGCCGCCTCGCTCGGCCTCCTCGGCAAGCGCGCCGCCGATGTCTCCCTCAACCCCGTCAAGCGCAAGCGCACGACTACTGCCAGCAGCGGTTCTCAACCCACCACTACTTCTTCTTCCGCTCTGCATACCGCCGAGCCCATGGGCTGGGGTGGTGCGAACAAGCGCGATCTGCTCATGAGTCCGTCGATGAAGCTGGTCGGCAACCGCCGTATCGACGACATGCTGCGCCGAGACAACGACAGGCTTCAGCCCCCGCAGTCACCGAAAGGTGTGCTGAATTTGCCTGAGAGAAGCCGAAGTAGAGAGGGCAGCCCATCGAAGAAGAAGGCAAGACTGATGATTGAGGGCAAAGGGATCAGAGAGCCAGGGAGGGAGAGCATGGGGAGTGTGGCGGTAACAACAAAGAGCTTGAGCAGTGACGACGATGACCTGGAGATCATCTAGAAGGACAGCTTTGGCGTTGTGCGCATCTCTGGGACAGTAGAGAAAAAATGGGTCTGGAGTTTTTGCAGTACGTCCATGGATGTACGGAGAGGTGTCATCTCCACGGGGCTTTTTTTTCTCTCGTTTCGAGTGTTTCCTTGCCTTGCATTAACTTGGTTGTCTCATGCATCTGGTACATCTATTTCTTTCTTTTTCCCTTATCTCCGTCTCAGGAGATGAAGGTGTGTATGATATCCCGCGGTTGAACGCAGAAAGAATTGTGACATTGATTATTGGTATCTACGCCCGGGCCTTGGAACGATATTTTGAGTCTGTTTCCCAGTGACGTCTCAGCCGCTCTCACTGGATTTTTTTTTTTTTTGTTTGTTTTTGGCTGTTTCGGGCATGTTAAAACCAGCACTGCGATGTTTATTCGCATCCGGCAATGCCATTTCCTGGAAAGTCAGGGGGCGATTCTGGAAGCCAAAAGTATAACGACTCCACAAGCGTTTACTAGCATCTGGTCAAGGGCTGACCGGTTCCTACTAATGAGATAAAGCAGTCGCGCCAGATGCGGTCTATGCCATGACATGGCATGATAACGTCACAAGATAAATTTAAGTATAGGGCTAATATTGAAATTAATATGATTTGCTGTACTCAGTAGAGTGAAAACATTCATCTGGGTGTGAATACTAGCCATCATCCAAGACTATCTCGCTAGGAAGAATGCCTCAACGCCAGGACAGGCAACGATGGCAGTTGGCAACCCTTTCAACACTGGTAGCATACTTTGAGTAGTAACATGACCGCTGTTACCGTAAGGCAGCCAGGCCGGCTGGCAGACTAATGGGAGGCGGACCGTATTCGGCTCTAAGGGCGTACGCGCGGCTCAGTAAGGTCTCTTGACTTGAGCCTATGTGCAATGGCAGGGAAACCGCCCACCCCCAAAACACACACACACACACACACACACACAAACACACACCCCGTTGCTTCCCTACTCCCTTACTCAAGAGACTTCATATGATCTAGAATATCTCTCAATCTTCTCTTCCCATGGCTGTTTCACGAGCCTAGATGTAGCTCGGGGTAGTTACCGTGACGGTTCCAAGTATTTCGATATGGGCGCTGTTCCTGATCAACAAGACTCCAAAAATCGCTTGGCTTTATGATAACTCCAACGGCCCCCAAGATATGGACCAGCCACAGCACCTTGGATGAACACGTTGGCCGGTTCACAAAGTATCCACAACATTGACCCATGGCAAGTCTCGAGAATCTTTTCAGCTCATTAGTTCTCTCTTGTTATTGAAAAGTATGTTATAAACAAATACTTGGTCCCGTTCCTCCATGAGAGCGATTCATCACAACACTCTTCTTCTCACGTCATCTCTACTTGTCTCTCATCTCGTAGCTCTTGTAAATACTCATCATGCGCTCTCTCCAAGTCCTCGCGACCTTACATTTCACTGCTCAGTCGCTGCCGCCGAAGCGATTCTGAAACTAGGTAGAAGAAGGCCTATTATTATAGCTACTAGGGTTTACTAGAGTTTTTAGTGTTTAGTAGAGTCTAATTATTACCGCTATACCAGATATAGACGTCGCCTAACCCTTACACCGAGGAGCTAACTACGTGAGATAAGGGGAAATCGCGTCGGCCGGCGCGTAGTCACATGGCAACGGAGTTGAATTGACAAACCAGAGACCTGCAATTCTTGCGCTAAGCCTACATAATGTTAGTCCGAAGTTTCTCCGGGCCCAATCGTCGGCGTAAATCCCCAGCTCCGCTTCCGCTTCGGACCTCCGGCCCAACGCTACAGCTTCGCCGATGGATAATAACAGTTGCTATATTTCGCTAGTCAGGGTGAGGCTTACTGATCACATTTATCCCTGCTGGTGTTGCATTCGACGTCGGTTGCCTTCACTAGAAGGGGCTTCAAGTGCGGAGAGGATGCTGCGGGTTCCCTACGGGGATCTTGGAACACTGGGTCCGGGGCTTGCGCGATTAATCGTATTCCTCCATGACCGCGGATTACTGATGGCTCCACTACCTTGACAGACTCCCGGTCATCACAACCAAGCTTCCACTCCTTTCTCCACCCGGAAGCAAGATATAAATCCCTTCGTCCGCCAGCTTTGGATACCCTGAGATGCAACCACATCCTCTCCTACTGATGAGTCTTCCGCCCCTTGCCTTGTCGCGTGTCACTACTCTGAGCCATCTTGTTTTGTTCCTTCAACGCCGAGGATGTCTCCCAGCCACAGCCGCGGCGCAGGGCCCTTCAAGCTTCACCTAGTGCTTGCTGGACTTATCTGGACCTGGACTCTCAGTTCCCTAGCCAGTGCTGACGATTTTCGACCCACCTTTCATTTCGTCCCAGAGCGGAATTGGATGAACGAGCCCAATGGCTTGATAAAGATTGGATCTACATGGCATCTTTTCTTTCAGCATAACCCCACTGGCAACTTTTGGGGTAACATAGTTTGGGGGCATGCAACCAGCACGGACTTGGTCAGCTGGGAGTATCTACCGGTTGCTCTCGGCAATGAGAACGGCATTCAATCATTCACGGGGACTTCTTATTACGATGACGCAAACACATCTGGTCTGGGCACGGAAGACAGCCCGCCGTATCTTGCATTCTTCACCGGCTACTTTCCTGACACTGGCGTCCAGGATCAGCGACTTGCGTTTAGCCTAGACCAGGGCGCGACTTGGACCAAGGTCGGGGAAAACCCGGTCATATCTAAGGAGCAGGAGGCACCGCACGACATAACAGCCGGCTTGGAGACGCGGGACCCAAAGGTCTTCTTCCACAATGCAACGGAGAAATGGGTAATGATTCTCGCGCACGGGGGACAAAACAAGATGACATTCTGGACATCTCCCGACGCGAAAAAATGGGAGTGGCAAAGCGACTTTACCTCCAATGCTATTCCCGGGCTTCCAGGCGACGTTACAGCCTGGGAGGTTCCTGACTTTTTCCAACTCGCCGTCGAGGGTTCTACGGAGAAGAAATGGGTCATGTTGATAACTCCTGCCCAAGGGTCTCCCGCTGGCGGTAACGGAGTGTTTGGAGTCACTGGATCATTCAATGGTACTAAGTTCACGGCGGACCCGGTTGACCCAGCCACTATGTGGCTTGATTACGGACGGGATTTTGATGGTGCCATGAGTTGGGAAAACGTGCCCACGTCCGATGGGCGTAGGATAATTGCCTCAGTGATGAACAGCTACGGCGACAAGCCACCGACGGGTACGTGGAAGGGCATGCTTTCGTTCCCGCGCACATTGAAGCTCAAGAAGATTGGCGAAAAACTGCGGTTTCTCCAGCTACCAGTCGAGGAACTGGACGCGGCCAGCACAACAGTCACACATATAACGAACAAGACCCTCGCTCCTGGGCAAACACTGCTGTCGAGCATTCACGGGCGGGCGTTAGACGTCCGCATTTCTTTTGTTCCAAGTGTGGACTCCAGGCTATCTCTTTCGGTCCGAAAAGGCGGATCTGAAGAGACGGTGATCGTCTACGCCCAGTCTGGTGAGACTGTTTCGGTCGATCGCCGCGCGAGCGGTAATATCTCCTGGGACCCGGCTGCAGGTGGTGTTCATTCTGCGCCTTTGTCTCCCGATGCAAGCGGTGTAGTACGACTGCGGGCCTTGGTAGATGAGTGTTCCGTGGAGGTCTACGGCGGAGAAGGTCAGGTGGTGATTTCCGATCTCATATTCCCCGCAACAGCTTCCGACGGCCTCTCCTTGACTACGGCTGGCGGAAACGCGGAATTGCTCGAAGTGGAAGTGCGCGAGGTTTCATTGTAGTGGGGATTTCCCAGCGTTACGGTTGAGCCCGACGCGGAGCTTTGTCGATTATGATTCTACCAGTCTTTAGACATTATGCTGCTGAGGCAGACCACTGTCCTTCCTTTCCTTTAATTCTTCCTCCTTGACCTTGATTAAACGACCATCACCTCCAGAATCAATCCTGTTGAAGCAGCCATTGCAACGCGCTAGGAAGTGGGCGTCGGCGTCTTATTCGTGATACAACTTCGACAGTTTTCGTAGAGGGTTCTGGAGAGCTTCTAGTAGTTTTTGGCGGCTCATCTTGCCTTCGCATGCGCTAGGAACAATGGTTGATTGTCTTGTGTGAGCTGCGGAATGTGGGCGGATGACAAATGGGGATCGCATAGACAAAGCAGATGGTGTGTTGCTTTAGCATGTGAGTGTTGTATATATATTATAAGGTATAATATCTGCTGCGCGTTGACTCAAATGCCACAGGGCTAGGAACACACCAAATGCTTTCACGGACGTCGTTGCGCTTCGTCCTCCGGCCAATGTTCCGTGGGTCCACTGCATTGCCCCGCCTTCGAGGCCGCTTGTGGCACTCCTTGGGCACGAGCGTTCGAAGCGCTCGGGGCTTGCACGATTCAGATGGGCGCAGCTCAATTTTTTTTTCGAAAGGGCCCGGGTTGCGTTGAGTCTATTTACATAGGTCGGAATTCCTCACTGGGAAGCCAAAGATTCTTCAGTCCTGCAAAAAGAATCGACATGAACCTTGAATCACGTGCTAATTTTCTATGCCTGATTTCTCGTACCAGGCCGTTTATACCATAGCTAATACGATCCAGATTCACCGTGAACTCTTAACTGCTATGAGCAGTAAGGGTTTGAGCTAGATTCATCGGGACACCTTGGCTGCTACAAGCAGATAAGCGCCTGAGCTAGATCTGTCGTGACGCCTTGGCTACTATAAGCAGGTAAGTTCGTTCTTCCGCTTCTTCCGCTGCCGCCGATTGGAGTTTAGGCGCAAATGCTAAGAGCACTGATAACCCGCATGAGGTAGGCCGCCTACCTCTCCACTTCTCAGTCGCGAACCAATGCGAGGTTTTTCCACTCCTGCCATGATCCCCTTGTCTTATGGCAGCGCAGAGATGCTCTATTTCGAGCTCAACACATCCGGCGAGACTTCCTGGCTTAACCTAGTGCTTGTAAAAGCCAGCCATGTTACCGGCGTTACGATATTGTGAGCAAATGCGTTAAGAATCCGCAGAGAGCCTTCAGGAAGGAAAATTTCCTCAAGTACGAATTCTTAAAGGATTCGACAAGCATACAAGCCACATGCCCGTGGCAGGGAGGCGTACGATTGAGAGATGTGTGTTGCCATAGAACCTTTCTCTTCCTGCGGGAACGATCCACCATAGGCCTTATACAAAGAAAGAAAGAATTCTTTGATCACCTCACCAAAACCTTCTGCCTCAACTCCTCCTTCAGCACCTTGTACTCTTCCTCCTTGACCACTGCCAACGCCGTCGCCCCGAAAGAATATCTCGGCGTCCCCAAGTTCCCCACCTCGACACTTCTCCTCACTTTCAGCCGCTCGAATGGCTCAAGCAGCTCCTTTGCCATCGCCGGCCTCGGGTATGTGCTCGGAGAAGTCGATATGCCGTTATGCCACTCGATCGCCAGCTTCAGATCTAGCAGCGGGGGGTCCGCATCGGCGAGGCGGTCGACGAAGTGGCGCGTGTTCTGCTTGACGAGATCGAAGATGGTATACTCCACCCACGCAACGATGGTGACATCTAGGCGGCGCGCGTTGCGGATCGCCGCCTCGCACGGCCCGTTGGTGACGGGGCGAATCTTGGGCGGACCGCCGCGCTTGCCGGGGTCGACGTCCGGGTAGGCCAGGGTGTGGCCGCCGCAGAGGGCGATGCCGCCGGGGTTGATATTGACATGAAAGGGGACGTTGGAGTAGAGGAGGGCCTGGGCCTCTTGGTGGATCGCGTGGTTGAGTCGGAGGACCTTTGTGCTGGAGGTCTGGCCGTCCGCGCGGAAAGAACCCTTGTCGCAGGGATGCGAGGGCACTGGTTTGTCAGGGAAGAGGTAGTTGTAGATTTGAAGACGGAGCTCAGTTGGTAACCGGCCGATGAGCGAGGTGGACGCTTCTGGAGCTGAGCACGCTGGCTTTGGGGTCGGGATAAGATCCGTCATGGTCGATTGGTTTTGTTGGTTCGAGATGTGTGCAATGTCGAGTGAACCTCTGTGGGGGCGAGGTGATAGTGGTATGCGAGCTGGCACGCGGCTTTTCGGTGGTGTTGACGCAAGTAGGGGAAAGGAGATGTGTGACAGACGTAGCGGGTGCAACTCGGCATAGGATGAATCCGGATAGTTACTAGCGCGTCTTTTCCGTGAAGTCCCTGGAGGCCGACCAGGTGTATGAATCGTCGCCATTATCATCATGATCGAGTATGATGTTGAAACTTTGACGTATCATCGAATATTCGCAGCGCTAAGCCAGTAGGGTAAGAGCGGCAGAACATCGTTGCGGAGTTGCGCAGCACATACCCAAACAGTGGGAAAGCAACAGCTTAATGCCAGCGCGCATGCATGACTTCTGCATGTTTGGCGTGACTGATAAATTTGTAAGCCTCTGGTCTCAAAGCCGTCCGATCCTGGTTGAATACCGCCATCACGTTAACGCTGTCTGCCTTCCACTCGGTATTAACATCGGCTTCTTGTCCTCGCGCTCCGAGAGGCTGTGTTTAGCCAGCCGCTGTACGCTCGTCCCGTCTCCTCATCATCCTTAGAGCGGAAGAGGACCCGCACCTTCGCCGCACCGTTCGCATTCCTCATCAGGCCGCAGCACTTGATGTTCTGGGCCATTCCCTGGCTCTCCAGCGCTCTCTGAAGACGCGCGCCTACGTATTCCAGTGTTGAGTTCTTGACGTTGGCGCCGGCTAGATCGAGCTCGATCGCTAGCGGCGGCGACAATAGCAGCGGCGGGCTCGTGATCGGGGCTCGCATCGACATGGCTGGCATCAACGCTGGACTTGTGGTGGCGGACGTTGACGGCGCGAGAAGCATGCTTTTGAGAGCGCTTGCGTAATCCTACCCCCTGCTCCCCCATCATCTCCATTCTTTTTGCATCTTCGCCAGCCATGTCTGGCTCAGAGAAAGAGAGATGGTCACGAAGCCACATAGTGTGACCACTTCTTCTTCTTCTTCTTTTTTTTTTTTTTTTTTTTTGAATGATTCAAAGGCGTGATCACTCAGGCCAAAACAGCGCAATTAGAGCTGAGAGATATCGGTCTCAGCTGTACCCATTTGCATGAAGCCCTACTCGAAAGTTGAATCTGCGACTCTTCCGGCATGTCGAGGGGTGAACCGTTCAAAGTGACCATTAAGCACCAACGAGGAGCCTTCAACTGCACCATTGAATCCGTTGGCCGATTTTCTGCCTTGCAAAAGTGAGCGTGGCATTTGAGAGGAAGTCGATGTTGCGATAAGTACTTTTCTCGACGAGCGACTTGATATCGATCAAGACGTCCAGGCTCTGTCAAACTCTCCCCCCACCAGCCGCCGAATGTCAACCTCGTTAGTCTGCGCTATTCTCAGTTATATCTGCTCAGGACATAAAGTCTGGAAGCTGTTCCGCTGAAGAGACCGTCTCTGTACTGGAGCGGTTTCGCACTTTGAGGCTGTGACAGGAGGTTCGGACCGCGAGGTGAGTGCAGCCGGGATGGGAAATCGGCGATGATGGTAACTACGAAGTCTACTGTGGCTATCAAATGCCGTCATGGCAGTGGTTGAAGGCGCTCGGACATGTTGGATCGGTGAAACTAACGAGAAATAGTACGGCGGAAGAATGAGTTGAAGGCTGGGCCACGGTATTGGGATCTGAGGGGGGCGGTCAGTATATGCAGCTCTCATGTAGGAGCTCACAACGGGATTATTGATCCGGTTAAGACATCTTTCACAGATGCGTATCCGCCGCCATTTGTCGACTCCGAGCGTCGTTACGTTGATGAAACTCTCTCCGATACATCAGGGAAATGCTTTCCTTGAGTTTCCGCTACGACGCGATTTGCATGTTTGGCGCACTTCGCTTCGCATTTGCATCAGGCTATCATCCTACGTCCTGCCAAACACGAAGACTCCCTTTCCAGACCTGAACCCGCCAAGCGTACCCTGTACAGCCTTGACTAATGTCTCCTGCTTGGTCTCCCAATCCCACTTGACCTCATCAACCGGCACGTCCTTGAACTTGCCCTCGCGGATCAGGCTGAGAACGTGATCGACCGTCTTCTTCTTTTCCTCGGGGTTATCCTTGCTGAACTTGCTGACCCAAAAGCCGTCGAAGTGGATATTCTTGAAGATGAGCAAGGCCGTCGGCAACTGGACCGGCTGCTTCGACATGCCGCCGTAGGTAACGAGGTGACCCTCGGGTGTGAGCAGCTTCGCCAACGCCGTGGCCGGCTTGCCGCCCACGCAATTCAGACCCAGCGGCACGCGATCCCTGCCGCCATTCGTCCACTCCTTCACCTGCTCCGCAAAGCCCTTCGCCATCAACTCCTCATCCGTAACGACCACGTCAGCCCCCAACTCGCTCAACTCCCTCTTCAGCTCCTCCGTCCCCTCGGGCCTCGCCCGAATGACGTTAATACTCCTATAGCCCCACAGCTTCCCCAACTGGATTGCGGCCCTCCCCACCCCGCTGTTCGCGCCATTCTGCACGAACCAGTCGCCCTCGCGCATGTCCGCGAAATCGCGCAGCATGCGGTACGCGGTGCACGGATTGATGCTGACGGTGCCGGCCTGGATGGGCGTCAGCCCGCTCTTGTCCTCGATCCTCAGCAGGTTGGCGGCGTCCGTCTGGGCGTGCGTGCGCCAGGTGCCGAAGCCGGGCTGCTTCATGATGACCCAGTCGCCGCGCGCGAAGCCCTTGACGTCCGAGCCGGCGGACAGGACCTCGGCGACGCCCTCGTTGCCGCCGACGGCGATGGGGGCGGGCGTGCTGAGCGCGGTGGTGAAGGTGGGCTTGGAAGGGTAGACGCCTTGGATCTGGTTGATGTCGGCCGGGTTGATGGGCGAGGCGAGGAAGCGCAGGGTCAGCTTGTTGCCGTGCGCGGGCGAGATGGAGTGCTGGTGCAGGCGCAGGACGTCCTGCGGCTCGCCGTAGTTCTCGAACGCGAGGGCTTTGGCTTGCTCGTAGCCGTAGGCGGAGATGCATCGGCGCGGCTGCGGGGGGAGGTGCAGAGCGGAGGGTGCGGCGGGGCGGAGGGCCGTGAGGGGGCGCGCGGCCGCCGTCGTGGAGAGGAGCGCTCGTCTGGAAGCCATTGGCGCGCTGGTGTGTTGGTGGGAGGAGGTAGGAGGTGGTGAGGAGGGAGGTTCGTGGAGGTTCGAAGAGCATCAGAGCTCCGGCAGGATGACGTCGCTCTGCGCGCGGCCCGAAGGAATTGCCGAATGCTTCGGCCAAACGGGAAGTCCGTCTCACAGCTGCATTGCTCCAGATCACAACACCTGGATTGGAGTTGCTGGATGATACGTCTCAGAAGATGAAACTCAACGGTGCATATTTCAATCAGGACTGCAAACAGCAAAGCAAAGCCAACCGCATAACCAAAACGCAAGACCAATGGTGGAACGCCAACAGAACATACGCCTGATCGTACAACATATCCCGACTATTACAGTCTCCGGGCGGGTTCATATAAACATAACAGCATTAACCGGGTAATCTCGTCCAGAGGGTATCCAGCGCGGAGAACAAAGCATGCACCCAAAGTATAGACTCGCATCGACAAGCAGGTGAAGAAAACAGGCGGCTACTCATCGTCGAGGATGGAGCTAGCCAGCGGACCGAAGAACGGGACTTCGCAGCGATCGAGGGTTTCGGCTGCCAGTAGTCAGTCGTTTCGCCCGCGCCGCACTCAACGAGCATCCTTACCATCACGATACGCCCGCATCGTCAAGTAGCCAATCGTCGCCAGATCGACGAAGAACAGCAGCCACGACATGGCCGTCGACCAGGCGAACAGGATGTGCACGACGAACATGAAGGAGAACAGCAGCGCCGACTGCCACGCGTGGAACCTGTGCGAACCAACCGCACCATCAGCAAAACCGGTTGGCCGACACCCTTGTGCTCTGCTTCTCCCCGCTGCCACAACATACCTCACATAGTCGCTCCGATGCTCCAGCACCAGCAACAACACGCCGCCCGCCGGCGGCAGCAGCAAGTACGCCAAGCACGCCTCCCAGTCCATGCGTATCCCCAGCCGCGTCTCGAACAGCTCCAGGTCCGCCCTCCCGCTCGCGCCGGGGCTGCTCCATCCGCCGCCGCCGCCGCCGCCGCGCTCGAGATCCGCGCTGCCCCTCGCGTTGCCGAAGTACGACCCGCCGTTCTGGTACCCGCCGGCACCGGACAAAGGCGACGGTGACAGCGCGGAGGTGCCGAGCGCGCTGCTGCCGGTGCGGGAGTGCTGGGGCGGCCGGGTGGTGGAGAGCGAGGGACGCGGGGAGTGCGTGGGCGAGCGGATGGGCGGGGAGAAGGCGCGCGTGTTTTCGGGGGAGGCGTCTTGGTAGGGGGCGAAGTTCATGGCTGGGTGTGCGGGCGTCTGGGCGGCGGGAGTGGTGGTGCGCGTGTCGTCTGGTCGGCGGGACTAGCAGGAGAAATAGTGGGCGGTAGCAGGCGTGGCTAGTGACGTAGAAGAGCTGTGGAGCTGGGTGCCGTGGAGCGAGGGGCGGCGCAGAACGCCGGATTGAACGCGGACGCCGGGTGCAAAGCACAGAGAGAGAGAGTCAATGAGCGGAGCACGCAAACGGCGGGGTGGTGTTGTCCGTGTGATGGTGGCAGAGAGGCGGTGGAGCGGTGGCAGGAGGCTTAGGGCGGATGGAGCTTGGGCCCGGCTCTGCCTGTCCACGCTTCAACTTCAATCCACCTGCTCTGTTGCGCTCTCCACCGCGCCGTGCAACGCAAGACCCGCCGCCCTGCCGCCCCCAGCACGCGTCGTCTCGGACGCCTTGAGTGCTGGAGCGGGCCCTGCCCGCCATTCATCGCCGCAGCCGGTCGTCAGCCGCGTTCCATGCTTCGAGCGCTGCTGCCGCTCGCTGTCTCTCGGGAACGCCATCAATGCAGTCGAGTCGCACCTCGACTTGCCGATCAGGCGGCTGCAGGGGATCGCTCGCGAGAAGAGCTCGGAGGGTGCCGAGACGGCGCGATGGTTCAACGTGAGGGTTGCGCTACCTCCTGCTCTGCCATAGTATAGATGCCGCAGAGCCCATCACGCCCGCCGTTATCAGGCATTCTTCTTCCGCCCGCCTGGGCCATCGCCAATCCTTTGCCATGCGGCGTCGCAATCCTCTCCGCACTCAAGCACGTTGAGCCGCACTTCGTCAACTTCGCGCAGTCCATGGCACAGCACGTATCAGCGTTTGCGCGCATTTCCCACGAGGAATGAGCTTGTTCCCCGCCGCCGCGCCGTCAAGCCTCGCTATACGGACTTCATGATGCACCTACTTGCCGCCGGGGAAGATAGCATGCTCACCGTCAAGAATATCTCCTCTACCACGCCGTTCCTAGTCGTCGCTGGGAGCGAGCCCCTGCCAACCTCGCAACCTACCCCAGCGAGCTTTGCCACGGGCCAGAGGGATATGGCAACTGCAAAGCACTTGCAGATAGCAGCCCAGTAGATGGCCGGAGCATGCAAGGGCAGCTATCTTCGCGAGCACGGTGATTTCAGGATGAAGGCATCCGTTTATAGAGGCTGACTTAGGCAGCCTTTGAGTGGCGCAAGCACCCGCAGCAGTCGGTCGCGAAGTCTGGAGAATGGTGGCAGAAGATTGCGGAGTTCCGCAGCGCGGCCGGGATCCAGTGATAGATGCTAAGCCAGGTCTGTGAGCACAGATGATCTGAGAGACTGCTGTCCGCGATAAAGGCAGCAAATCTTTAGCCGGGGTCGAAAACTGATCGTTCGGCCTGCGAGGAGGGCTACCCGCTCTCCCCTCGCCGCCGACGCAACACCACGCCGGATTCCCACTTCACTGTGCCATACCCCTCCGCTCATACTGTGATGTAGCAATGCTCGACTTCGAGCTTAACATGTCTAGAACAGTCCACAGCTCCCGCTCCTCGCCAGCTCTACGGACGTAGAGGAGACGGCCGAAGGATTATTATAGCGTATAGAGGCTTGCATTGCATTTACTTTAGGTATACTTAGTACTCTGTCGAGCCAAGTCCTCGTTATTTGATAACTACTCACTTAGAAATGTCTATGGGAAAGCTAACGACGAAGAGGCTCGGTGATGCTGTAGAACGAAAACCGAGCGCTTAGAATCCCCCGCGTGCGACTGAAGGGTAGGACGAAGAACCAAGAGGGTGGGAAGTGCAGTGTATATCGTGTGCTAGGACCGGTGAGTAGTTTGGCCTCACCGCACTCTTGGCATTAGCCAGAGCCGAGGCTAATAAGTGGCTACCTCTCGGCCTGATTACAAAACGCGAAGACAGAGGCGTTGCGTAAAGTATATGAAGGATCTAGAGAAGTGAGGAAGGAACGATAGAATAGACTAAAAGCAATTACCATCCTACGTTTGTTTAACCATGGCAGATCTTGCATCCGAGCAGGGTTTTACTATGTTCGTCCAAGTGACGATCAAGGCCGGCAGAGTGGACGAATTTCTACAACACTATCAGCCAATGCTGCGCAAAATCGCCACCGAGCCAGGGTTTTTGTCCATCGAAGTCTTCCACTCCGAAGAGAACGCAAACCGTTTGTGCTGGGTAGAGAACTGGAGCACTAGCAAGACATGGTTCAGAGAGGTTAGCACGTACAACCTCATCCTCGGAATTTCACTAGCAAGCTAACAAACCTCGAACGTAGCAAATCCTCACAAGGCCGTACGTACGGCAATATCTGGACTCGACGAAGCCGTTGTGCGATGGAGAGCGCAGCATGACGACTTGGAACAGGCTCGGTGGCGATTACGCAGTGGCGAAGAAAGGGGTGTACCGTGAGCCATCTGTAGATACTGCTGAATAGAGAAGTTCTGCAGCACCTGCAACAATGCTAGCAAACTGCCGATTGCCGGATTTGATTACTGGGCCGTGCGGCGTCTTGTTGTGTTACTCGGAGCTAGGGATTGAGATCGGACGAGCTGATGTGAATAGGATGTCAATCCAATCGATATGGGGAAGTTCGTCATGCGGGATTGAGCCAATTCGAGCCATCCAATCTGGAACTACGGCTGTAGTTGGCGTGAGATCCTTGCCGTACTTTGGATTTGTCCAATATTCGGTCGGATCCGCGGGGCCTTCGGCAGTCGCGTGCTACTGCCAGCAAAGCAGATGCACCTTGTTTGCGAGGCTTCAAATCTTGAAGCCAATTGGCGTTGGCTTACTTCGGATGCGCTCAGCTTCTTCGGCTCGGCCATGGAAGGCTCGCATGGCCTCGTCGACGGCCAAGTGTGGGCTTTGAATCTTGCTTTCAGTTGCCCGGAGAGCCAGTCAACTTCGCCGAAGACCCGCTGGCCGCTTTTTGAGAAAGCCCGAGGCCCGGAAGCAACGAGCAATCTGTTGGAATCTTTGCCGTGCGGTTCTGCGAGCAACCTCCTTGCGCCGTGATTTGCTAGATTTGCTAGAGATTCACCGTGCTGTGGAAATTTTTTACGAGGTATGTGGCACTTGTATTGTTCTGGCTACCACCGAAGAGTAGTAGAACAATGTGGGCTCTACTTCTTTGTGATTTCTATTGCCAGAGCCCTTGCTGCTCCTTATGCTGCGACTTCGACGTCCTTTGCACCAGGATCCGTCTGTGATGGCAGCACAGCTGCTGACTGATCTATATAGTGCGAATACAATCTCTGGGCTGATTGGTATAGCGAAATCACGGATACAGGGGTGGCCGTTGAGGTGCGTCCCCCAAATTTCCGCTTCGAGCAGATCTCGTCTTCTGCTCATACCATTCGATAGAGCCTGACCACCCTACAGTACTGATTTGACATAAAAAACACGACTTTGGCGCCTGACGGATTGGATCGGATGTTTTTAGCGGTTAATTGGTCTACTAATAGCCCCCTTATCGAGGCAAACTGGGAAGATTCCATTCGTAAACCAATTAGGCAGTTTCTTCATAAGGCCATGACTCTCCATATCCATCAAAACCGCGCTGGTTTGAGTTCACCTTCGAGCACCTCTTACTAACACAGCTCTATAGTCGTCAATGTTACGAACAGTATGCGGGGCAATGGCACAGGCATACACAGGCATGGAGTCAGGCAGTTTAGAACAAATTAGACGGACAGCGTGCCCAGTATCACACAGTGTCTCATTGCGGCGCCCTCAAACTACCCTCTGATTTCCGAAACTTACTAATCTAACCTGGAGAGTCTATGACCTACACATGGCGTGCAACACAGTACGGTTCTACTTGTATGCTAAACCGGCACTAAAACATGACAATGTAGCGACCGATCACTTATTTTCGCTGCAGGTCTGGCTTGGCTTCTTCGGTCCTATTCTTATCCACGTCCCAGTGTCTGCCAATTACGAGGAGGATATGGATCCCATCCTACTCAGCGACTGGTCGCACCAGACTCCGTATAAGTTATATAGCTACGCGCTGACCAAATCCCCTCCCTAGCTCGACAGTAGCTTTATTAATGGCCTCAGCGTCAACAATAGCTCCAGGAGTATTACCGGCGCTCGTTGTGAGACCGTAGTCACGTCTGGGACCTCCTGTCGTATGCGCATCGTCAATAGGGCCATCGATAGACGCTTCAAGTTTACCATTAACAAAGATACGACGTTGTTACCGCCGACCGACCCGAAGCCGACTACTGGATCTGCGCTAACCCGGAGGCAGTAGGATCCGTGCGACAAAGTTGCGGAATTCCGCAGGAGGCGCGGAGTGGCGCTGAATAGGCGTCCCCTGGTAGGTGAAGAGTATGTTTGCAGCAGGCCCAAAGCCTACTCGCCGTACCGAAGTTTTTCGGCGGCGGGTGTTGCTTCGTAGTTTTGACGCATCTACTAGTCGAAATGCCTGGAGCAACTTGCTCTTGCGCTAGAAGGGCACGGCTGTTTTACATCTCCGGCTTATTTATCACCACTAATCGATGTTGCGATGAATATTCGGCGGCAGGAAGAGCGGAGAACAGCGGTTCATTCCTGGTCATATATCAGTCCGACGAACCCGCCGTTTGGATGCTTACTCAATTGCACAGCAGTTTCAGACACGCCCGCCCGATATACAGGAGCGAGTGTATCAAACCCCACGACTATTCTCACCCCCTCGCCAGTTTTTACAACCTCGCATAATGGCTCCAGAAACAACAATGAAGGCCTGGCAATCCCGTGGTGTTACTACTACGCTGGAAGCTTCCCTTGCGCTCAATCCAAACGCCCCTGCACCTACGCCATCCAGCCTATCTACCAATGAGTTGCTGATCGAAGTCGCCTCGGCCGCTCTTAATCCTGTCGACATCACCACCGCAGAGATGGGGCTCTTATCCAAACTAGCCTACCGAGGCGTCTACAGTCCCGGCGTCGACTTTTGTGGTCGCGTCGTCGCTGCGCACCCTACCGCCTTGGCTTCGCATCCAGAGTTGAAGGAGGGCGTACACGTCTTCGGCGCTTTGTCCTTTCCACCTTTCCCCAAGTACGGCACTCTCGGCCAATTCACGGTCGCCACGGTCTCGAACTGCGTGCCCGTGCCCGCCGGCGTCTCGCCCGACGAAGCGGCCGCCCTTGCAAGCGTCGGGCCCACTGCGCTGGGGGCGCTGGCACAAGTCAAGCCAGGAGCAAAGGTTCTGATCAACGGAGGCTCTGGCGGCGTCGGCACGTTCGCCATCCAGATTGCGAAGGTGTTGGGTGCCGTCCATGTAACGACGACATGCTCCGCCACGAATTCCGAGCTGTGCAGGAGGTTGGGCGCGGACGATGTCTTGGATTACCGAAGCACGGATATGGTGGAGACGCTCAAGAGCAAGGGGGTGATGTACGATCACATCGTCGATATCGTGGGGAATCCGGAACTGAAGTTGTATGAGAACGCAGCAGCATACTTAAAAGAAGGCGGTACTTATGTACAAGTAGGAGTGCCAGTATCGCTAGCGGGTATCTTATCAGTAGCCAAGAGGGCAACAACACCAAGGTGCTTAGGCGGCGGCCAAAGACGTTTCCAATTTTTGAAGGCAAAGATAGATGCCGCGAGCTTAAGGAAGGTTGGTAAATGGTTACAAGATGGGAAGTTACAGGTCGTGATCGACCAGAAATTTGAGATGGAAGATGTCCCTAAGGCCGTTGAGAAGTTGAGGCAGGGCCGGACGAAGGGAAAGATTGTTGTAAATGTTACCAAATAAGCAATAGCATCCAATTGTTCCTCTGAAAACGGTTCCTACATGTAAAGTATGCTACGTTAGCTCAATTTGCCGAATATTTGACACTATCAGTTGATTACATATGTCTCCAATCCTCCTGGGAGAGCTCGAGCTCCCCTATCGAGTTCAAACCGTTGATTTCAGGCGGATCTCAAGGCAGAGCCCTAGATCTCAAACAACCTCAACGGTCGCGTGTCCTCCCTTGAAGAGCCCAGCACCTACACCAGGCTGCTCTGGATTCGACGCCATTTTCCGAATTTGTGGCACTAGTAGCTCACAATGCCGCATAGTCGGGTGCCATCATCGAGTACCTTGCTGCCAAAGATGTCAAACTGCGCTACAACACTTTGCCATAGCAGTGGCTAGAGAATTTGTGACTATCCTTCCAAATGTCTGGCCAAGGCCCGTACTTCTGCAAGAGGTAATGCTTCATGCGGTGTGATCCGGAGGTACGGATTGTCCGCTTCCTTCCCTCCGAGACCATTACCGTCGTCCTCGATGTGCTTTGCTGGAAGGTCGCTCACAAGAAGAATCCCCTCTGCCATCTAGCATTGCGGAAACGGGATCAAGCGCGTCATAAATGTCATCCATGCGCACCACAAGAAGCTGGGTACGCAATATCTGGTATGCAACAAGCTGTCCTACGCCGACCTCATGCGGGTCGCGCGGCAAACCACTTACTCGGCCATCGCACCCGAAGGGTGTGACTGGAAGATCGAGTGCCTTGAAATCTAATACGATATTGAGTTGTTGTGCAATGACGAGAGAAGAAGTGAGGTGATCGTAGCTAACGACATTTATGAATAAATCCTAGTGCACGATTCTCAACGAGTCAACTTCACCATCAGATTGTCACAACTGTGAATTCCTATCTGCCATAATACACATCTTACGGCACGAGAACATCAAGCATACGCTTATGTCCCACTGGTGGCGTATTTGAATCCGCTTACATTTCTCCCTCCAAAACGGCTACTCTAGCGTGATCGCGGTGCTGCGGGAGATTTCTCGCTTTCTCTGGACGAAATTACGTAATTCATGTCAAAGTATCTGTGCTGAAGACGGAGAGATGGTCGACAGTTGCTGGTAGGAGAGCTTGTTCGGTCAGGACTAATTCCGCAAATCCGCCGGCCACGAGGATTTTCCCTTCACAAGCAGAGAAAGCCTATCCCCTTACTACATGCAACGGTCAAATCGAAGACTAGATGTCGTGCACCCATCAGCCGGAGACTGCGCGCAGTATCACCCGCTCATCGCCACAATCATCTACCCTC
Organism: Macrophomina phaseolina; assembly: GCA_020875535.1. Taxonomy (NCBI): domain Eukaryota; kingdom Fungi; phylum Ascomycota; class Dothideomycetes; order Botryosphaeriales; family Botryosphaeriaceae; genus Macrophomina; species Macrophomina phaseolina. Next base: position 2,970,288 of record JAEQDS010000069.1, on the reverse strand, counting down.
CGAAACTTAAATCTTGCCGTTCGCGGCTGCGGCATCGTGATGGTGTGGTGATTTCGGTAGAGAGGCTACGGTGTGCCAGGTGTCGTCTTCGATGGAGTAAAGCTGGACCAGGACCATTGACGAGAAAGGGCGACTTAGCGCTAGCGTTTGGACTGGAATCTCCTACAATCGCAACTATGCCAGGTGGGAGGTAGTCCGCTGCGTGTTCCTGTCCGCCATCCCTCTTGAATCATTGCCAGCAATAGCAGTTGATAATCTCCAGGACAGTATGAGAAGGCGGTTGGAACGAAGGAGATGAGAGAAAACTTTGCAGAGAAGACGACAGCACCCGAAGAGAATCCTTTGGGGTCAACGTCTAAGAGGCTCCTTTAGGGAAATGCACGGTGAGGTTTAGATGAAACTTAGTGTCGTTTGTCTGCAAGCGGCTTGTCTGATGGACTTCGGGATGGGCTAGTGAGCTATAACGTGTCTGCATCTCTCAGGACCCTCGCGCAACCACCAAGGCCAGTTAGCCGAGAACTAAAGCTCAAAAATCTGCTTAACTAGTCGTCCACTTCCGCTTCTTCCGCTTGCGGTAAGGCAGGGGTGCGAAACCGTCTAAGAAGTGGGTATGAGCGGCAGATCAAATCTGCGGAGTTCCGCAGGAGGTACGGACTTGCGCTCGCTAAATTTGACAATAATGCCTCTTCTGCTAACTGTTGGATCAATCATGGGTATTTGACTTTCGCCAAGTACAGTCTATTCAGGAGAGGATAAAACTCCACTCCACGGCCGCCCTCCTCCAACACCATGCTAATTCATCCCATTACTACTGAATAAGCTGTCACATCACTTCTTCCAACAGAAACAGCGCTCTCGACGATCGTCTATAAAATCGCTACTTAACAGTGCTATCACTATCAACTTGTCCATTTCGCGCAAGATGGATAATCTGTTTATCGAGAATATGGTCAAGACGACCCACAAAGCAGAGGTCATAACCTACAACACCTTGGCGAAGCGGGCTTTCCCTGACACACGAAGCTATGCAGTATCCAGCGATATCTCCTCTCAACCCCGCCAACTCCGCTGCGGATAAGACGGTCTTTATTACGGGCGGTGGTACAGGCATTGGATACGCCATCGCTCGCGCCTTCGCCCTCGCCGGAGCCTCGACTCTGGTTCTCACTGGCCGCCGGCTTGACGTCCTCCAAGCCAGCGCGGAAAGGCTACGCGCGGAGATATCATCGGCCGATATTCTGACGCACAGCCTAGACATTGGAAATGAAGAAAGCGTGGAAAAGGTCTTCGCCGCCGTCCGCCAGAGCCTCAGCTCTGGCAAGGACATTGACATCCTCGTCCTCAGCGCGGCAAATCCCTTAATGGGCATCCCCGCCCTTTCTCACTCGCTCAGCCAGGTCCGCGCCGTCATCGACACCAACTTCGTCGGCAATTTCAATGTATTGCGTGCCTACCTCAGGCAGGTCAACCCTACCGACCCGGCTTGCCAGTCCGACAAGGTGATTCTCGACGTCTCGAGCAACGCGGCTCATCTGCTCGCTCCGTCCACTTCATTGTATGCCGCGAGCAAGCTTAGCAATACGACCTTTTTACGCCATGTCGCGGCTGAGTACGAGGGCACCGGCCTGCGCGTCCACAGCTTCCACCCAGGGGTAGTCCTCACGGATCCAGCAAAGGCTTTAGGGATGGACGAGCATACTTTGCCATGGGACGATATGAGTCTGCCGGCCGGTTTCGCGGTATGGTTGGCGAGTCCACAAGCGGGCTTTCTGCATGGGAGATTTGTGATGAGTAGCTGGGATGTGGATGAGCTGGTGGCCATGAAAGATGATTTCCAGAACGATAAGAACTTGGGGAAGATCGTGCTGAAAGTTGTACCTACTCATGGATAGGTACCTCAGTCACGCGAATACGGAGTCTGAGTCTATTCAGCATTGGTTAGATGAAGGAAATTAGAGTTGGCGCCGATCCGAGTCAGCGACGTTGTCGTTAACGTAAAGCGGCGAAGTGAGACTTAGAGAATTCTCTGAAGGCCTTCAAGCCGAGTCCGAGACAGATAGCAATCCAATTAAGAGCTTCTGAGAAATATAGTTGCTCAGATAAAGCCTTGCCTCCAAGTGCAGCGCCAGTATGTGGCGGAGATGAGCCAGGTTGCGAGATGTAGGGAAGCTGATCCCAAGGGCGAACGATCTCAAGTTATGAACAGTGGACCAGAGGGATGTCATGACGATGCTGGAGGAAGGGGCGGTGTTGCAGTGCACGGACAGTTTTTGGGCATCTGGGAGTGACATGGGGAGCGGAACCGGGAGAGAATTTTGATTTCAGCCTTAATTATTAACTGCTAGAGATACTGATCTCCATGTAACTTGGCAAACGCCATACGGACGGTAGCATTCCTTGGTAAGGCGTGGGAAGAGAGTCTTGATTGAGGCCAATGTAATAGGCCAAGACAGGCCGGGCTAATGACATAGATGTACAGGGCTAGAAATGGTGGTGAACAAGTGACTGAATTGACGTCTCTGCTATCTACGCGGCCTAACTAGTATCGTAGTTCCAGCCTTGTTCAGCCCTGCGTCTGTTCACTCGTTTTCCACCTCAGTCAGCTCGGTGATCTTCCTCCTTCCGTCAATCCACTTGACCGCAGAGACCACCAGGCTGGTTTTTCTGGTCTCCTTTCCGGTTGTATTGTCCTTGGTTGCGAACTCGGTCATATGCGCTACCACGCCGCCCCTCTTCTCCGAGTCGTCCCACTTGGCGACCTCAGAGACACTATGTAGAACCATATAGCCTGTATTTCGGATATGGACGAGGCCTCCCTTAAACTGCTCGTAGTTGTAAACCGAGTGGTTGAGCCTAATCGCGGGCTAAGGTCAGACTTTGGCATAAAGTTGTGCGGCCCTTGGTTGAATACCTAACGACGAGACCGGAATCGATGTCCTCATTTACAGCCTTATTGAAGACTTCCTCGTTTTGCTGGTAGAAAATATCATGATTGACACGCTCAACCCACTCGCCGAGGGACTGTTGCTGAGCCGACATTGTGTCCCTTTTGAATGTTGGAAGATGGCGCTTTATGAGACCAGTGCTGTATGGCAACGTGCTGAAAGCTAAGATGGAAATTCTCCTTCGAAATAGGACTTGGTTATTGGCGGCGTTGATGCCCTTGCAGAGTGGACGTGGTATAAAAGCATTGTGTCTGCAATACAAGCAGCCACGACCTGGCCCGGAAAGCCATGGCTTTTCCCAACAACTGTGCGCCAAGTGCAGAGCAGGTTGCGGACCTTGCAAGGGAGTTGAGAGAATGGCGCCACTATTTCCGGCGCCACTGGTCCTGGTCCGTCGTTTTGCATTGGGTTAGCCCACGCGCCATAGTCTGGCCGGTTTAGCGGACGGAGTTCCGCTGAGCTCCGCAAGCTTAACCACACCGCCTCCACAGACCTCCCGGCCAAACGTGGCGGATATTCTGCCACTACGTGCGGCTCCTGTCACCCGCTACAGCATCGCAAAGACCGATTCGCTAGAATGTCTTCGTCACGCCAGAAATCTTGTCTTGCATGCGTCCGCTCTAAGCGAAGATGCGACCAAGGGTTCCCAAAATGCCGCCGTTGCCGGGAGAGAAAGATCGACTGTGATTTTCCCGGGCGAATCTTCGATCGGAATTCGGAGACCGCCAGAGATCAGTGGGATCAAGACGCCGGATTTGCGGAGTCCTTTGCGGAGGAGGCGCTTAGTTACTCAGACCAACACAGGAGCGCCGCACTCACCGCGCTAAGGCCCACGCCGAGCGTGGATAACGCATTCCTTGAATTTGGGAACGATCCATTCAATCTTCCGGAGATGCCAGCCGGCGATCTCTTTCATCCTGCTGTCATCGGGGACATCATGGCCCAGCGCACCTCGCCCGAACCCGGACAGATCACCTCAGACGCGAGGCTCCAGGCTCGCGTGGAGTTCGCGGCAAAGCGACTGGCAGCCATCCCAAAGACCTTTGCCGAGCAGGCGCAGACGATGTTCATCCACCGTCGTCTGTTCCAAGAGAGGAAGCCTCCAGCCTTACAGGACGCGCTTAGCGTATGCGCCCTATATTGTGTAAAGAACGCGGATAACCAGGAGTTTATATTCCACAGCGTGAAACAAAAGTCGCAGCAGCTTATTGCTAGCACCGATCCATTCTTAGTCTCGAGAATGGATCTGCTCGCAGCGCTGCAAGCTTTGCTGCTCTACCAGACGATTAGACTCTTTGACGGGGATATCCATCTGCGGGCCCAGGCGGAGGCGGATGAAGCAATCCTGGTCATGTGGGCAGAGCAGCTTAGATCAAGCACGCTTCATCTGGCCCCTTTATCACCGCCCTCAGCCGGGACATCTCTTGCGCTGCAAGGCCGCACTTCGGACTGGCCGCGCTGGCTGGCCCAAGAGAGCAGCCGACGGACAGTGATTACAACACTTATGTTGAAGGGCGTCTACAGTTTCTTAAAGCTCGACTATGACAGACCCCAAGACTTACGGCTTAGCTTCACCGCTCAAGCCGCTCTGTGGAATGCGCAATCGGAGTACGGCTGGCAGATGGCACACAGCGAGAGGGAGCCGCTCGAGGTGCGAATAACCCATTGGGATGAGGATATGGCGAAGGCAACACCAAGTGACTTAGATGAGCTCGGAGCGCTACTAATGGCAATGCTCTGGGGAGTAGAGCCGACGATGCGATGGCTGGGAACCGGTTACCTCGCAAGGTACGGCTTAGAGGGAGTCAAAGACGATTCTTTGTATATGTAGAATCTCGCTACGTCGGATCTGCGAACTACTCCACATTGTTTCGTCGAGCCTATTCTACATCCATATATATTAAGGACGGTACTTTCTTGTGCAAATTAGCGACCTGCACTCGCCTCTGGAGTAAATACTCCAGCGCTCATAACGTGATCATCTTTACCTAGAACAAAGAGCACCGGGTTGGACTGTTGTCCGTCTGTATTTCAGCTCATGAACTCCGATACCAATCTGCAAAAGGAGTAAGGGGCCGGTATATCCGTCCCTTTGGCTTCATTTGAGTCTATGGTACTCCATATATCTATCAAACGGTGAGGATGCCAGTAAAACTTCTTTAGTCCCTCAGAAACTTTTCTCTTGCCAATTCCTTCAATGGGTGAATGAGGATTTGCTGACCCATGGCTAAGTCGGAATCAGAAGATCAGAAGCACCATGAAATCATTCCCCTCCTTTTCTGAACTTGGACCTGGGCCTGAACCGACGCCCTTGTACATCTGCCCCATTACAGAGCCAGATCCTCAACTCTGATCAGCCCATCTCCCATACCCGCCGCTGCCCATCCACCACACCACAGATTCGGATTCCACGCGACTTGTGTCGCGGCCGTCTCCTCCTCATAGATTGTATTGTAGACGACGCCCTCATACTGGTTCGGCAGACCCTGCTCCACCCAGAGCTTGTACACCTCTGCCTTGAACCCATCGATGATCCGGCTCATCGGTCCCGGATGCTTCAACTCCATCTTCGGCTGCGCCTTCATGACCTTCTCCGGTGGCTTCTTCATGTCGCTGCGGGTGTCGGCAGCTGCTGAAGCCTCGTCGACGATGCCGTTGTGGTCCATGGCGCGACGCCATTCGTGCATGAACCACGTCTGATGCCACATCTCCGCCTTGGCGATGAGCACCTTGCGCATCGGGTTGGTCGAGATGGCCATGCCATCCGTGCAGCCGATGAGGGTGAAGGGGTGGACAGGACTGGCCGCAATGGCTTGGATGTTGCTGTTCGCACGACCGACGCTCATGTTGACGTGGAATCGTCGGAGGGAGAGAGCAAGGAGCGTATAATTCTCGTCGCACGTGAGAAAGCTCTGGGCCATGTCATGCCATTCCAGCGGCGCACTGCCCGTTCGTGAGCGCTGGGAGAAGGTTATGTCTTGGTTCGGGGCTCGAATGTCCACGAGAGAGAGGAAGCCGTCCATGCCGCTTGTTGCTATGTAGTGTGGATGCGAGGGGTAGGCTGCTGCAATGCTGAGGACGTAGCTGCTATGGATACTCTTATACAGGATCGGCCGGGGAGCAGCGTCTTCGCCCGACAGTATAGAATCGGAGATGTCTAGGATTGCGAAACTTCCGTTGGAGCATCCACAGGCCAGATGCTTGGTCGACATCCACGCGACACTCGTAAAGACGCAGTCTGGCGGCTTGGACTCGAAGGCTGCTGAGCGGAAACGAAGGTGCTGGATGGTAGAAGACTTGGGATACCTGATATCCAAGACCCGCACCCTGCCATCGCCCCAGACTCCAGCCAATAGTGGAAGATGCACCTCGTCGCCATTCTCTTCTTTTCTCCGTGGTGCCGGACACCACTTTATAGTACGCACTGTCCCCCAGTTCGTGCATACTGCCAAATCGAGCTGTGGAGGGTTATCGAAATCAAGTCTTCCGTCATCGGTGGGGTTGATTCTCCATATCAATATAGAGGCAGGAGTGGGCGCAGCGGGCGCAAAGCCTGGAGCCGAGTAGTTTTCGGTGGATCTATAAGTCTTTGGCCGTTGCAATGCTGCTGCAGAGATGTACTGTGACTTGTTCTGCCAGGGTACCCATTCAAGACAATGAACCTTGCCTCCCAAGTTGAACAGCCATGCCTGTCTGAGAGGAGTGCCTTTGGCGGTGTTCAGAGATTCCTCCCCCCCATTCGCTTTGTAGGCATATCTGGCCCATGCCTCGCCAAGATTGACTACCCCGCCTGCCGGAACCTTCATCGGCCTCTGGTTCTTGAATGGACCCAGCAGTACTTCCTGGTCCGGCTTGTCCGTGTGCGGCAGGTAAGCAGCCGCATCGCTTGCAGATAGTTTTTCGGTCTTCTGCCGTGACTTGATGGCGTGCTCTCCCCCATGCTCATAGTACCACTCCCAGCCCTTGTCTGCTTCATGATCCCTGATGGCTCGGGTGTAATTCGTGCTGAAGGCCAAGCCACCTTCGCCGTGCTTGTTGACTCTCCTACTCGGAAGAACAGGCTCATCATGCCATTTATCTCGAGCCGATGTTGCTGGGATGACGTCGTCTTTGCCCGGACCAAAGAGATTCAGAATTCTAGTGTCCTTACCGGTATTGTGGTACATTTCAGGGACGCCTCTTGAGGAAGCCTTGGCCTCAGGTTCTTTGTGTTCGTGAGCGCGGGAGGGCAGCGAACTAAAGCTGCCCGTCTTGAAGGAAGACGCCTCAGCCCGCTGGACAAAGCCGGGTTTGATAGGCTTCCCTCCCTTTGACGTTGGCCTGCGGCGTGGAGGACGAGCTTCTTCGCCGCCTATAATCTCATCGTCACTGAGCATCTCGTCGCCATCTCCGTCGTCGTCTTCTCCGGACGCGACGCCCTCAGAGACGTCATCCTCAACATCTGGCTCGTCATCAGCAGCCGCGGCGTCAAATTCATCGTCATCACCAGAGTCGTCGCCGTCTTGGGCGAAGAGGTCGCTGCCCGTGGCTTCGTCGTCAATATCAAGGCCTTCGAAAGCGTCGTTGGTGTAGCGCTTGGCCGGACGTGCTCTGCCGGATGTTCGCCGGGTAGCCATTGTGTCGCCGCCGTCGACGCCAGGTGATGCAGTCGGGGAATTTTCTACGCCAGGCTCATGGCCCGCTGTCTGCTTCAAGTGGGCTCTGCTCGCATGCGAGCGCCAGGCGATCCGCGATCGGAGTGTCGGCTGTTGGCAGGGTCAGGTGGGCGCGTGGGCGAGGGTGCGCGGTGCTGGGCCGTGGACGCGGCAAAAAACGAAGGGCAGCGCGTCACTCAGTTCTGCCGCGACTGGAGCCGAGCTCCGGCGGATGACATCGACGCCCGCCCAGCAAGCGTCCACCACCTCCACAACCTCCTCGCTGCTCTGCCGACTGCCTTTTCTTTCACTGCTGCTTTCGCGCGAGCCTCGTCGCCTATGTCGTCTTAGCACCGCCCCCGCTTGTTCCACCCGCATCGCCGCACCTGACCGCACACTACCCACCATGGCATCTCTACCTCCCCGCCAGGCCTCGCAGCGCCGCACATCGCCCCGCGAGCAGGGAGCCTCCGCCGACCATGCCAGCACCCCGCGCGCCGACAGCGAGTCCCGCTCCACAGCCTCCGTCGACTCCGACACCGTCCTGTTCGACAGCGCCTTCAACCTGCCCAGGAACACGGCGTCGCAGAGGCCCGAGGCCGAGCACGCCCCCGCTCAGCCGCAGCACAACGAGGAAGACGAGCCGCGCAAGTGCTGGATCTGCTTCAACGACGAGACCGAAGATGGCCCCGACTCGTCGGCCTGGCGCAGCCCGTGCCCGTGCGCCCTTGTCGCCCATGAGGACTGTCTGCTCGACTGGGTCGCCAGCCAGGAAGCTCCCAATGCCCGCCGCCAGGCTGGCACCGGCTCCAAGATCAAGTGCCCCCAGTGCAAGAACGAGATCCACCTGAAGCGCCCGACCAGCAAGGTCGTCAATGGCGTGCGCGCAATCGAGCGCTTGACGGGCATGTTGATCCTGCCGGGCACTATGGGCGTGCTGGGATACACCGTCTACCAGGCCTGCTTCATGCATGGCGTGAGCACCGTCTACGCCCTGTTTGGTCTCGAGGATGGCTATCGCATCTTGAAGCCGCTGCACCAGGCTCCGGCCGTATTCCGCAACCATGCGCACGATTCCGTGGCCCTCGCTGCTGTGACCCGCTTCTTCCAGCATGCCCGTCTGCACTTCGGCCTCTCCGCCATCCCGCCTATCCTGATCGCCTCCCGCGTCTCAATCGCCGACAGCATCCTGCCCATCCTCCCGGTCGTGTTCCTCGCCTCCTCGAACGCCGGCGACGAATTCCTCAACATGGGCCACTGGCCGCCCAGCGCCGCCCTCTCCTTCTCCCTCCTCCCCTACATCCGGGGCCTCTACAACAACTACATGGACAGAGTCTGGGGCGCCCGTCAACGGCAATGGCTGAAGGAAATCCAGCCCCGCGCCGGCGAAACAGACGGCGAGCAGGCCAACGGCGACAACCCGGCCGACGACTTCCCCGCCGACGAGGACAACATCTTCGAGCTGCGCCTGGACATTGTCGAGGAGGGCGACGAGGACGACGAGCACTTCCACGACGACTTCCACGACCTCCCCGGCGTGCCGCAGTGGCCCGCCGGCGCCGACCGCCCGGCCGCTCCAGCCTTCGACGCCCCGCCGCTAGACGACAACGCTGCCGCTCCCCAGCCGCACCAGCAGCAGGACGCGCAGCACGCCGCACACCAGCAACACCCCCGCCGGCCCCGCGCTGTTCACCGCGAGCGCAACCTCATCAATCAGACGACCAACATCGCCGACACTGTGCTCGGCGCGCTCGTCTTCCCCTCCATCGCCGCCGCCGTCGGCGAGCTGATCCGCCTCGGCCTGCCCAGGAGTTGGGTCACGCCGCCTGCGTTGGGGAGACCGACGGGCTTCTTGCAGCAGCGGTGGGCGCGCAGCTTGGTGGGCGGCTGCCTGTTCGTGGCGGTCAAGGACGCGGTGTTGTTGTATGTGCGGTGGAAGATGGCGCAGAATCATCGAAAGCGGAAGGTGTTGGACTTTGATAAGAAGAAGGGGAAAATTGTGGAGAGGTGATAGGGTGGGGTGGGCTGGTTTGTGAGTGCTTCGTGGGTGCTGTGTGGTGCGTGTGTTTTCGGGAGTGCGATGGGACCAACTTCCCACCGGAAGTTCCGGACCTGTGATGGTCAGGCACTGGCGACTGCTTGTTTTTTTTTTTTCCCCTGTCTTATTACGGGAGGTCTCGGGATTTTGGTCGGGCTTCAAAGACGAGGCGGCTATGCATGCAGGCAGCCAAGCAGGCAGGGAGTACTGGCGTTTTTAGGCGAAAAGTTGAAAGAGGTTCCGGGACTTTGCAGTACATGGAAAGGGAAGACAACTCTTCTTATCACGAAAAACTTCCAGTCATGAAGGAAATGGTCTCGACGGTGCTGTTGTGCGATGATGCATTGCTTATCTTGTGTTTCTGAAAGCTTCTCGGGTATATATCTTCCCTCCCTCTCCCAAATTTGTCCGGTCAATAGAACGCCATGTACACCCTTGAAACAAAACGACGCACCGCCAAGCGATTGCAACGATGGCACCGACTTCTTCGCTACACCGGGAAGATGGTCTGCGCAATGACGTCATGCCGGCAGTTGCACTCAGGGTCGCGGCAGCCCGTCGGGCGCAGCGGGTCGTACTTCTCGTAGCCCAGGTCCTCGTCGCTGTCCGTCTCGTAGTCGTCGTCCCCCTCGGCGTGCGCTCCCGCTGCACCAGCAGACGCCGGCGCGGACGCAGACGCAGACGCCGCCCTGCCATCCCTCTCCCCGACCTGGGCAGCGCTGCCGGCGCCCTCCGCTCCTCCGCCAAACACCTTCTTAAACCCACCCTTCGTCTGCTGCGGCGCGGAGCCCTTGTCAGCGGGCGTCGTAGTCGTGCTGCTGCTCGCTCCTCCTCCGCCAAACGCGCTCTTGAACCCGCCCTTCTTGAACCCGGACGGCTTGGCTGTCGAGGAGGCGCCGGATGCGGAGGCGGTGGCGGACGACATGTCGAGCTTGACCAGGCCGGCCTCCTTGTCGCGGGCGCGCTCGGCGCGGCGGGCCTTCTCGGCGGCGAGCGGGTCTTTGGACATGCCTTTCATGTCTTTGAGGCGCTGTTGGGACAGAATAGGGATAGATGTTAGGCGAGGGGTTTATTTTAATTTTTTTTTTTAACGATCGGAATTCGTGGGCTCAAAGAGGGAGGGGAAGGCGGAGAGAGATTGGGGGGAAGGGGGCGGGTGTTGGTGGTGTTGGTGCTTGGTCTCTATTACCACGTTCGTGCAGTGCATGAATCTGGAAGGGGTGTGTAGTCAATGGGGTTTCTTCTTTCCTTCTTGTGTTGGTGGTCATACGAGGACATGTGGGCTTCATATTCGTTGTGGCGCTGGTAGCCCTTTTGGCACAGCTCGCCTGAAGTGGTGTTGGGTTAGCGACGGGTCAGAGAGCAGCAGAGGAATAACGCACAAAAGAAGTTCTTGGCAGCTTCCCGAGCGCTCTCGGTCTGTGTGGAATAGTTTTAGCGGTGATTCAAGTCGAATTTGGTGGCCGCGACGGTCGTAGCGAGGCGGCGGCGGAGCAGCTGACCTTAGGCGCCGGGTTGGTGAAGGTGCGCTGGGCAGCAGATTAGTAGAATTTAGCAACAGTCCAAATCGCCAACTGCTTACTGGAGGCATGTCGAGCGCCACGCGTCACGGAGACAGTGCTGCGCTGGGAATCGGCAGTCGTCGCGAGGGCGAGAGTGATGGTGTTGCGGCTCTGGAGTTGGGCGGGCGTCTGACGAATCAAGCTCGGATCGGCGGCTCGGCCAGTTTTGCGGCCGATTGAGCGCGTCACAGACCAGCCAATTCCGCTGACGCGCGCCAGCTCTTCCCCCAACCTCCACTGCGTCATTCCGCACCTCTGCCTCCTGCACAACCCACCATGCCGTATCCCGCCCCGGACGCGGAGTCGGTCTTCAGCCTCGAAATACTCGAGCCCTCCCCCGTCGAGTACTCGCCGTACGAAGAGAAGGCCGGCTATTTTCCCGAAGATGCTGCCCCGGAAGATGCACCGCCGAAGCTGTTGCCACGTGCAACTACCCTGGGTCTCAGTGGCCATGGCCCGGCATATTATTGTACGTCTGTCTCGTCAGCTCGGCGTATTTAGTTCTCCTTCTCCCTTGCTACACAGATCTCACCTCCCCCTTCGTCGTCTCTTCATTTCTGGGGTTCTTTATCCTTGCGCCAAGACTTTTCCGTCACTCCCTCGACGTCATCTATGATTTTCTGGGAATCGAGTGTCTGTCGCTTTCTGCATCACTTCAGACTTCCGCAAAATGGAACCCCGTTTCCATTGGCCGATTCTTCCTTTCTCGTCTCCATGTTTTCTGCAGCTATTATCCCACCATCACTGACCAACCCCCAGTAACGCGCGTCCAAAAATACTCATCCTATGCTTTTTCCATTTTCGCCGCCGCACACATCACCAACACCGCATTGATACCCCTCGCCACCCGCTCCATCGCCGCGAGCGACAACTACCTCCTCCTCACCCGCCCCTACTACCAGGACATCCCCTTCGAGCCCCTCCTCGTCGTTGCCCCGCTGGCCCTCCACGTAGGCTCCGGCCTCGCCCTGCGCTTCTACCGCCGCCGCCAGACCCTCAAGCGCTACGCCGGCGATAGCGCCACCTTCCGCGAGCGCAGATCTGTCCCGTGGCCGAAGCTCAGCGGCACCAGCGCCCTCGGCTACCTCGCCACCACCCTCGTTGCCGGCCACGCTTTCGCCAACCGCGTCCTCCCGCTGTGGGTCGAGGGTAGCTCCGCCGGCATCGGCCTCGAGTACGTGAGCCACGCTTTCGCACGCCATCCGGCTATCGCTTTCGCAGGCTTCTCGTCGCTCGTCGGCGTCGCGGTCTGGCACTCTGTTTGGGGCTGGGCGAAATGGCTGGGCTGGAACCCTGCGAGCGTGGTGCAGGGCGGAGCGGAGGGCCTGCTAAGGAGGAAGAGGCGATGGTATGGCATCAATGCCGTTGCGGCTGCTGTGGCGGGCTTGTGGTTGTGGGGTGGTGTTGGGGTCGTGGGGCAAGGTGGCCCGGCGACGGGTTGGGTCGCGAAGGATTACGATGCGCTGTTTAAGAGTATTCCGTATTTTGGGCAGTATCTTTGAAAATTTGGGAGGGCGGAGCATGGCGGATTGTCTGGTTTAAGATGACATGTATTGTTACGGACAAGAGATATGGGCGGCATGGTTTGTACGACTCGAGTAAGATATCCGGCGCTCTTTTAGAGTTCGGCGTCTCTTCTTATTGAGATGCTATTGCAAGACCGTCAGCGGAAGTGGAATCCCTGGCGGCGAAGACAAATGATCTTACAACATGTCTTCCAGACAGATTCTTAAGCGCTCGTGTCGACTTGCGGGGGCTGTTTGCGCAGATCCGCGGTATCGATGCCTGAGACAATACAAGGAAGTGATGGCCGCCAACCATGCGACTTACCAGGTAGAATCTAGCAACCGTTCGCGTTCGGTGGTATGGAGGTTCCCGGATACTTCGGTCTTGCCAAATCCGGTTACTGATTCGGAAGACGCCGAAAAGCTGTGAATACTTCTCCGGCGTCATCTTGCAATGGCCTTCAGTCCCTCGCGGCTTTTGTCGGAGATGGCCAATGAGGTGGATTTCCGATCCGGTTGCCATGCTACGTCATTTCTGTCCGAATCGTATCATTTGTGTGGGGTTGAAGCGGTAGAAGAACGTGACAATATTGCTCGGGCATTGGAAACGCCCTATCCTATGGCATGGACTCCACGGGGAAAAATTGCCCAGGCACATGTCCCCGTGGGGCGCCTTGAGCATGCCTTGGAAACGACAGCCTCAGCATTACCCGATGCAGTTAGCGGCACGGGGAATGGCTTCCTGATTGCCCCGAAAGGTTGACTACATCTGCGCAAACACTTTTCCCTCTCTTCCACTCCATCCTTCTTTCCGCTACATTCAATTGCACTCCTCATTTTCAAACCAAGCAGAATAGCGTCGCGCCAACAGAATGGGGCATGATTCCGGGTCCGATGTCGACAAAAGGTTCGAAGACCTTCACGTAGAGAGGGTCGAGGACCTCTCCGACACCGACACTGGCCCCCTCCCTACCAACCTTGCCGAGAATGTCGCGTATGGGCCAAGTGGCTTGCGAGGTTTGGGCAGCTCCGGGTACGTACTGGGAGCCGCCTTCCTCGCATCGATGGGAGGCTTCTCCTTCGGCTATGACCAAGGTGTCATCTCCATCGTCAATGTCATGCCTCAATTCCACTCCAAGTTCCCGATGGCCGAAGAGTCGTTCTGGAAGGGTTTCATGACAGGAATGCTGGAGTTCGGGGCTTTCATCGGATGCTTCTTCATGCCCACGCTGGCGGACAAGATCTCTCGCAAGAAAGCTCTCACTGTCGTCGTCATCATCTTCAACATCGGCGCCATCATGCAAACAGCCGCACAATCATACGGCGTGCTCGTCGCCGGCCGAACCATTGGAGGCATTGGCGTCGGCACGTTGGCCATGGTAAGTCAACGCTCCTCCCACCCCATGAGATGGTCCTCCAGCAGCCTGACAAATACGCAACCTCAGGGGTCACCCATCTACATCTCCGAAATCGCGCCGCCACACCTGCGCGGCACGCTGCTCGTCCTTGAGACCGTCTCGATCGTCACCGGCGTCGTGGCCTCGTACTGGATCACGTACGGCACGCGCTACCTCGCCGGCGAGGCCTCGTTCCGCGTGCCCTTCGGCCTGCAGATGGTCTGCTCCACGCTGCTCGGCGTCGGCATCCACTTCTACCCTTATTCGCCGCGCTGGCTTGCCCTCGTTAATCGGCCCCAGGATGCGTTAAGAAGCCTTGAGAAGCTGAGGGGTCTGCCGGGCTCGGATGAGCGCGTGCAGACGGAGCACAAGGGGATCCTGAGCGAGGTTGAGATGGAGAAGCTCGTGCAGGAGAAGAGACACCCCGGCGCTAAGGGACTAAAGTTGGAGCTGCTGGGCTGGCTTGACCTCTTCCATAAGAGGTCGTGGCGCAGGACGGCCGTCGGGATGGGCGTGGCGTTCTTCCAACAATTCAGCGGTACGTGCCCGTGTCCGCAGTAAACACCCACCAATCGGGCTGCTATGCTAATGAATTTTCTCATTCAACAGGCATCAACGCTTTCATCTACTACGCCCCCACGCTCTTCGAATCAATCGGCCAATCCTCCGAAATGGCTCTCATCATGTCCGGCGTCTTCAACGTCCTGCACTGGGTCGCCGTCGTCGCCTGCTTTGCCGTCATCGACAACGTCGGCCGGCGCCCTCTCGCCATCATCGGCGGCATCGGTGGCGGCATCGCCTGGACCGTCATGGCCGCCCTCACCGGCGTCTACTCCTCCAACTGGAAGTCCAACCCGGCCGCCGGCCGGGCCGCCGTCGCCATGGCCTTCCTGTTCGTCCTGCTGTACGGCGCCTCCTACGCGCCGCTGGGCTGGGCGCTGCCCGCCGAGGTGTTCCCTAGCGGCTCGCGGGCCAAGGGCGTCGCGCTGTCGACGGCGACGGTGTGGTTGTGCAATTTCATTGTCGGCGTCGCTACTCCGCCGATGCTCGAGAATATCGGGTTCGGGACGTACGTCTTTTTTGGCGCGTGGTGCTACGTCGCGGCCGTGTGGGCGTACTTCCTCGTGCCGGAGACGAAGGGGAAGACGCTGGAGGAGATGGATGAGGTGTTTGGGGACCGTGCGGCGCAGGAGGAGAAGGAGATCATGAGGGCTCAAATTGCCGCGGTGGCTCGGCAGAGTGCTCAGGCTGAAGCGTGAGGATCACACGGGAGACTCGGATCTTGACGTTAGAAAGATGTAGGGACGCGTGTGACGTGAATCAACGACGTGCATCACCGTTAGTACATAAAGCACAGGCCTAACACCTGCTCTGACATGGCTGTCTTCTCTATTACGTCTGGGAAAATTGTTGTAGACGTTCCCTTTGTAAAACAGAAGACTATAGGATGTTGAGATTATAAAGTACACGTAGGCAAAACTCTAAAGATAAATCTTACAAAATAAGCTTGTAGGCTGTAATAACGCGAGAGAGTTTTATATACTAACCGGACATAAATTATTAACTTTCTATAATTCTTGGAGCCATTGATAGTTTTAAGAAGAGAAGTCTTAAGATGTAGTTACCGTTATCTCTCGGGCCCCTATGCCCTCGTCCACCCAGCCTGATTAGAACGCGTGACCGTCCTGGTCTGGGTCGGTGCATCATCCGTTGGCGCCACGGCCATCCAGCACGCGGCCGCCTCCGGCATGACTGCCCTCAGGACTTCTTCCTCCGCTAACCGCAATTGTATTAAGTCACTCGATACCGATGTTGTCTTTGACAACAGGCACTCGACCGTGATTGAGGAGATGCCCAACTCTCTCAGCAAGACCGATTTCGTCGGCGTTTACGATGCCATCGGCGAGGACTCCAGCTTGGATGCTTGCCCGCACTTCTGGACCGACTTAATAAGAAGGTCTCTATCACAAACGTCCGCACGAGTGGCACGCGTACCGAGAGATTCGAATCTGTATATATTGAGGATCGATTGCGCTCGGTTATCTGCTTGTAGAGCAGGTAGTACCTCATGACCTATCACATCAAGCGATATATTGCCTACTAACATCGGGACAACGTAAAAACGCGCTTAACGCCAAAACAATAGGCCAAAAGCTAGGCCTGTGCGCGAATTCTGCGTATCACCTGTGTTAGGCACGTGTATGCAACTTATATCCGCACCTCCGGGTACCGACTCCTAAAACTAAGGATCCGCACCCGAGAATCTACTTACAGGCTCCTTTCTCAACGTCTCCAGCGGTTTAGAGTTAAAGTAGCTAGACTGAAATACTAGATTAAGGGCTCTACATTAATGTAACCTAAAATCGGATTTCATGTAACTTAGAATACTGATACTTTTCCTTGCCTGGGCTAGACTACATGGTCCACTGAGCCCGCAGTGTCAACAGTTGAACCGCTTGTTCTCACTCTGCGTGGATGGTAACCGGATCAAAATACCTCAAGACTTGCAAGACCCACCCAAAGGACCTGTCCCCAGCCCGGGATCATTTGTTACAAGCAAGACAATGATGGACGCGGTTGTGCAGCTCTACAGCCAAAGAGAGATCTGCAGCATTCTGTACGGGCCCATGACAGAGACAGAGACAACGACTGGCCTCCCCACCGCAGCCCCTTGCACCAACTCCGACACACCAAACGACCCGTCTCTGAACGAAAGCCAACTGGCAGCCGTTTCAGCAGCCCTAAAACATGCATTATGCCTTCTCTGGGGTCCTCCAGGCACCGGCAAAACTCGAACCATCGTCGCGATTCTCATCCAGCTTCTGCTTCGAGAAAGCACTGGCAGAGTCCTCGTGACAGCACCAACCCACAACGCCGTAGACAATGTTCTCCGGAAGTTCCTCGAATTGAAGGGCATCGCGCAGACGAAAACGAGTCCTCTCCGCGTATCCACAGACGTCGCCAAGGTCTCGGAGGAGCTGCGGCCGTACACGTGCGACGCAATGATGGGCAAGGACATCAACGAGCACTTCGACGCCCGCAAGAAGGCAGCCAAACGCATCAAAGACGCTCGGCTGATTTTCACCACCTGCATCGGTGCGGGCTTGGGCCTCCTCCGAGGCGAGAGCTTCGACACGGTCCTCGTCGACGAAGCATCTCAGCAGACCGAGCCAGCCTCGCTCGTCCCGCTCGCAAAAGGCCGTGAGCACGCCGTCCTCGTCGGCGACCACGTGCAGCTGCGCGCAACGGTGCAGATGCAGTCCCTCGTGACAGACTTCGACATCTCGCTCTTCGAGAGCTTGTACGAAGCCGCAGATTCACCCGGTCTGGCGAAAGTCATGATCAACGTCCAGTACCGCATGCACCGGCAGATCTGCGCCTTCAGCTCCAAGGAGTTCTACCAAGAGCGACTGCACACCGCTGCCCAGGACGACGCGCGCCCGCTGCCGGCGTCGGCTTTTCCATGGCCCGCCTTGCCGTCCGGCCACCCGGCGCGCATGGCGCTCATCCCCTGCGCCTCTCCCGAGGACATCGGCCGGAAGTCGAAGAGCAACCGCGGCCAGGCACTATTGTGCCGCGAGGTCTGCAGCCACCTGCTGAGCTTCTCGCCTGGCTCAACCCCGGCCACGTCTCTGACCGTGGCGGTCCTGACACCGTACTCGCGACAGAGAGAGCTGCTGAAGCAGATGCTGCCGAAGAGTGGTATGCTTGAGATCTCGAGCATCGACGGCTACCAGGGCCGGGAGGCAGATGTTGTTGTGTTCGTCACCACAAGGTGTAACGTGCACGGCCAGCTGGGCTTCTTGTCGGACATGCGCCGCTTGAACGTTACGATGACTCGGGCAAAGGCGGGGGTGGTGATTATTGGGCACAAGGACACGCTGTGCGGCGGTGCGGAGTCAGATACGCCGAGCAAGCAGATTTGGCGTAGGTTGCTTGCATCTTGTCGAGAGATGGAGCTTGGCGTTGAGACGGAATCAAATGGTTGATCAGATGCAGCACTAGGCATCGAAGAAGTGGATGGAGGGACGGCCGGTGAATGACCACTCAACGAACTCCTCGGGGCATCAAGGGGCTTTAAGTAAGTGATTTCAATTCCGCCAATGAAGCGCATTTCAAGGCGACGGCAGCCGTGCGATAGTGGGAGCATCTCGGGCCATCGGCCGTCCCAACCAGGCAGGGTAAGCGTAACGCAATGCAGTATATATATGTTATTGATAAATACCACTCGCAGGGGCTGTAGAGTTCCTACTGACTACGATGTGACGGGAGGCCATGATCAGCAATGGTTCTGAAGCGAACGTCGACGGGCTCTGCGGAATATTGCAAGTTCAGATTTCGCGCCACTACTACAGCCAAACGTGATGCATAAGGCGTGCTGAAATTGAGCAATTCTAGCAAGCAGAAAATTGAAAGACATTCGAAGGCCGTGGGGGTCGTGTCGGGCAGTAGCACCTGACCAATCTGTTCTGAGTGGAAGCCAGGGCGCCCCGCCTACCCTTATGATTGAAGGCCGTGTAAGCGGTATTGTACCCCGTACCTCAACGGCACCAGCGCGTGCTAGCGTTTATGCTAGCAGCTCAACACAGGTTTGCGCTCGATACGAATCGGAATCGTGATGGAAATGACGCACATGAAACATGATTATATATATTGTGTCGCTCCTGCGGTTTAGCCAGAGCACCGTCAAAGCTTCCAGGCATTTCTCGAGACTTCCACAGAAACGATGCGTCTCAACATCATCACCCTTCTCGTTGTCCTTGGAGCCTCCGCTGGAGTTGTTGCAGGCAAACACCGGGGTTGCAAGAACGGTGACCAGTGGTGCGGCGTACGTGGCTTTGCCTCATCATACCTGTTATAAACAAGACGCTGACACGCTGATTTGCTAGAAATGCAACGGTTCTAGTTGCAAATATGCTTCCTGGTTGTTTTATGCCAACGCGGAGTGTTGCCCAGGGACTTCAGTAAGTATCTGCATGTTAAGTGACAGTTAGTGGAGAGGATTTGACATTATATGTAGTGCATTGGCAATGGCGGTGGAGATGGCGCGTATTGTGGATCCAAACAACGGCGTGCATACGACTGTTATGAATGCCCTGCGGCTGTCTGGATCTAGATGATGCAACACTACGGCCGACCCTCATGGAATACACAGTCTTCGCCGCTCAAAAAAAATATAGCATCAACATACATCGCCCAAGTGTCAAATGCCTTCTCAAGATTGGTATGGGTGCAATTTTTCATATGCTACTGAGGGCGTCTCCCGCCCACCGAAGGAACTTTGCACTACCCACTGCTGGGATAGAAAGCTCTCCTTGGAGCGTCTGGATGGGGATCCTCATATGTCGACTCCTCCGGTTGGAATTCCATTTGATCTGGTCAATTTTGCGCTTTCGTTGAAATGGTGAGTCGCACTTACTCAAAATATCTCACAATTTCAAGAACTCGACCTCCACGGAGAGGCGCTCCTGGAGAACGCTAACTAGTCGAGTGGAAACTGCTTTTCGAGATATTTCTCACGTCTCTACCACGCCGGAGTCGGTGGCGAAAGAGACGAATGGATACGCGCCGTAGTGTAAAAACAAGTCTCCAACTTGGAAGTGGTGATCCTCTGGCTCGAGGATACTGTTAGACCGAAAAAAACACGGCGCCGCACTATCATTCAGTGCGAATTGATTAAGTTATATCCCAACAGGATACTAGAAAGCTCCTGGAGCAGCTTGTGCCATGCAGTGGAGTGGTCGCCTCCGGCATTGAAGAAAGTGAGTTTAGCGCGAATGGATAGTCACTCTGTTCTAATTCTCAGCCAATGAATTTGAACGCGCACTTCGGCGTTTTCCATTCATGTGACTCGTTGCTCGCAAGAAACCCCACTTCTGCGCCTCATTCAGTTTGGATTAGCACTGCAGATATGCCACACGCTCACGCTATCCTGTTTATATCATGCCAACTCGCTTCTCTCCAGTCTTGGTACCCATCTCCGCCCCCCACACTCCCAAACAGCATCCATCATGTCCAGAATTTACACTTGGACAGGATTTCGCGTGTTTAAGTCTACACCCGTATTTCACATTTTTTGCAGTGGGGATGGCATGGGGTGGAGCAGGGAGGAAGAAGGGAAGAAAGATGGATGGGAGAAGAATTAGAAGAGGGGGGGAAGGTTGGAGGGCGAGACCGGAGGCTTTTATAAGCGCCGGATAACATAAGCGAGACGCTTAACCCGAACGGGAGGGCAGCCTAAACCTGAGGCGGATATCCCGTCAACGACTTTACAAAAACAGTGTACCACAGCTGCTTATCAACTCATTCACACTACTATTTATTATTTACTAAAATATATAGCTATTGTTACAATGGTCTGACCTTGTTGGGTTTCAGTCAGTGCTGCGAAGCTATTGAGCTAAACATATCCTTCGCCAACTTTCCGTTGCAGACTCTTCCATGATGCTCCAGGATATGGATCTCTTCAGTGAGTATGACCGTACTGCACTGCGTCAGTGGAACTCTACCGTTCCCGCTGTCATAGAGAAATGTCTCCACAATCTACTTGAAGAGCAAGTATCCAGGTATCCGGCCCGCATTGCGCTACGAAACACGTCTAGTAGCCTGACTTACGCCAAAGTGGATAGATATGCCAACCGTGTGGCACACCTACTGCGGAAAAAGGTCCAAAAAAAAAAGGATAGAAGTTCATTCCAATATGTTTTGAAAAGTCCGTTTGGGCTGTGGTAGGCCTTCGGGGCATCCTCAAAGCCGGGTACGCTTTTGTCTTGATGGATCCTAATCAGCCAGAAGATCGGCTCCGCAAGATCGCGGACACTGTCGGCGCCAAGGTTACTCTAGTCTCGCCGACAGCAGCTCCCAAACTCTCAGCATTCATCGAATCTGCCATTACGGTTGGCCTGTCGACGCTGCAAGTTTTGGAGGATTCTGAGGAGCGGAGCAGCACCGATGCGCACAGACCAGCTTACCCGTTGTTCACATCTGGGAGTACGGGTGAACCAAAACGTTGTGTCGTGGAGCATTGCAGCTTCGCATCTTCAGCACACGGCCACACTGCTGCGTTTCAAATCAACGCCGACACTCGAGCGCGCTCGGCCTTTTGGGCAGCCCTGAGAGTGTCCCCAATCTCAAGACGCTCGTCACTGCCGGCGAGCCACTCTCTGCAGATGCGGTGGCCAAATGGGCTTCCAAAATATCTCTACTGCAAGGCTACGGACAGCCCGAAGCGTCAGTTGTGTCAACATCGACGAAGCCCTGTCCAATCCTTGTTTGATCCTCCCATCATCGAGCCAGCACAAGCGCAGTGGATGCTGTATCAGCTGGATCACATCATGCAGCAGCTCTGTAATGAGGAGGATATACTCATCGATAGCATCGAGTTCACCAGTCCCCAAGACAAGCAGGATATTCAGCGCTGGGGCTCTTCAACCGGCTTTGACGAATTTTGTATCCACACGCTCATAAAAAAAACAAGCACGCTGCTGCTCGTCCTGAAGCTCCTGCCGTCTGCTCCTGGGATGGCGAGTGAACCTATGGGGAGCTTGATGCCCTCTCTTCCGGTCTTGCCGCGGTTCTACGGAAGCAACTTGGCTCCACGTCGGACTCGGTTGTGTCGATATTTTACGAGAAATCCGTGTCGACACAGGTGGCGATTCTGGGAGTGCTCAAAGAAGGGTGCGCTTTTGTCATGCTTGATCCAGCTCACCCGATGAATAGGATCCGTTTGACGTGCGCCAGGGTTGATGCTCGTGTCGCCATCGTCTCGACAAGCTTCTCCCAGCGCTTGTTGAATGTGGTCGATGATCTTATCGTCCTCGACCGCGATTTTGCTGAGCGTTTGCCCACTGCAGATTCACCCGTCGTCTCCACTGGCCCCAAAGACGCCGCGTATGTTATCTTCACCCCGGGAAGTTCTGGAGAACCAAAGGGTGTGATAGTAGAACACAGGTCTTTCGCAGCTGCGGCACGAGGGCACCGCTGCTTACGTGCCTATCGATGGAGAAACCAGAGCCCTTCAGTTCGCATCATACAGCTTCGGTGCATCGTTGATGGAAATCACGGTCACGCTGATCATGGGCGGCTGCGTATGCGTCCTCTCCGACGAAGAGCGCATGAACGGAGTCGCTCATGCCATGAACAAGCGCCGGGTCAATTGGGCATTCTTCACGCCATCTTTCTCCAGGATTCCCAGTCCGGAGCAGCTCTGCGTGTGGGCCGACCGCGTCAACCTCTTCACGCTCTACGGCTCCGCCGAGCAGAGCGTCACTTCTCACGGCACCGCGCCGCTGTCTCTGTACGGCCACAGCAACGAGATCGGCAGGCCTTTCCCTGGGAATCGGTCGTGGATCGTTGATCCGACGGACGGCAGCAGGTTTGTGCCGGTTGGTGCTGTGGGTGAGCTGGTCGTCGAGGGTCCGGCTGTGGCGCGCGAGTACATGCAAGATACCGACAAGACGCGCGGCGCCTTCCCTGCAGCCTTTCCTTGGCGACCTGCTTTCTCCGGAACACCTGCTCGGTTCTGCCGGACTGGCGATTTGGTCAAGTACGGTGCTGACGGGGACACTTTGGACGTTGGACGCCGCGACGGCCAGATCAAGCTTCGTGGGCAGAGAATCGAGCTTGGCGAGATGGAATACTTACCATCATCCGTGCCCGCTCTCAGCGTCGAGATCGTGGTTCCTCGGGGCGATAAGCCTGACAAAGCGGCTCTGGCTGCTTTCGTCGCTCTGGGTGACGACTACGAAGGCGACGACGGCATCGACGTTCCGAGCACCACCACCCGCTCTCCTCAACCATCACACGCTTTGTACCCGCGCCTCCGGTCAGCAGTGGCTTCAGCAATAACAACACTAAGCAGCTCAACCGTCACGCCTTCCCTACAGTCTTGAAGGCCGCGTGGGCCGCGACTTTGGAGTCGTTGTTGGTCGAGGGGGCTGGAGAAAGGGATGGAGAGGGTGATGACGCGGTAGCAGTCGTCTTCGGCGAAACCCTCGCCAACCGCGCCGTCGCGCTCGATGGCGTCGATGGGGAGTGTCGGGCCTTGTTTGAACGTCGCGCCGGTCGTTGTGGAGAGGGGGTTCCTGCTGCTGGACGCCGTCGCCAAGCAGGCCTGGGACGCCGTGCCGTTCCAGGGCGTGAGGTTTGAGGATCTAGGGTTTGGACGCGGAGTCAAGAGATTTAGTTCGACGGTTGCGCATATGGAGTTGGAGGGCGTGGAGATGTTTGGTGAGGGTGCGGGGATAGTGAAGGGGATAGCTTTTGGTGAGGAGGGAAGTGGAGTGGTGTGTGAGGGCGTTGGGTGGATGGGTGAGA
This sequence comes from Macrophomina phaseolina, assembly GCA_020875535.1. Lineage (NCBI taxonomy): Eukaryota > Fungi > Ascomycota > Dothideomycetes > Botryosphaeriales > Botryosphaeriaceae > Macrophomina > Macrophomina phaseolina. The sequence goes on along the minus strand of JAEQDS010000069.1, from coordinate 2,946,892 downwards.
CGTGGGGTTCGGCCGATGTGGCGGTTGAGACGACGCCGGTGAAAGAAGGCGGGAAGGAAAGGGTGAAGGTTGCGGTGCATTTTTGTGGGGATGTTGTGGAGAGGCGGAGGGCGGAGGTGTTGGTGGAGAGGTTGTGCGGGTTTGTTGGTGCCTTGTGAGTGTAATTACGTAGGGAAGAGGGTTGAGAGGGGGTGGGCGTTGTTGCGCTTCTCGATTCGTTTTGTTGTTTGTTTATCTGTTTGTGCTTTTGTGTTAGGGGAGAAGTAGTGGTGTCTTACTTTAATGTTTAAAGTTGTTCTATTAGATGGTTGCATGCTACTCATAGATTAGATTTCGTTTGCCTCTTTATTTCGGCTATACCAAATAAAATTGAGATAATTTCGTTTTATGGAATGGCTCTGTACGTTGTTTTGAGATCAGATCATGAGATGAGATAAGAGTGCAGATGTTCCCACGCAGAATACACGCTAGCGCGAATGCACCAAAAAGGTTGGCGGAAAGCTTTGGAAAAAGCTCCAGCAAAACTTCATCTCATGTAGAAGTCCGTTAATAACATATAAACAGCGAATTATGGACATCGCTGGCTGCCATCACTGATGCTACCCCCCTCTTCGCGCCGGTCTCACTGCCCTCCTCCAGTGACCTGAGCAACCCAGTCCGCCGCCGCGCCCGCATTCGCGCCGTAGCTCAGATGCGGCGCCAAGATGACTGGCTGGCCGGCGCAGATCAAGTCCCCAGCAGCGCAGAATACCTTCAGGTTCTGCACGTTTTCGACCGGCTTCGGGTTGTCCGGGTCGCCGAAGATGACGGCACCCGCGACCTTGGCCGCCGTCTGGCTGTCCAGTTGCGCGGCGGCCTTGTGGACGAGCTGCCCTCCTTGACTGTTTTCCCCATCTCGTCAGTAAGTGCCGGCAATCCTCCACCAGAAGCGGTCCCGGACGTACCTGTACCCGGACATGATGATCTTCGCATCCGGACAATTCGTCGCCGCCTCCTTCACCATCTCGGCCATCTTCGATGCTCCGGACGCGGAGCCGCCAGCCAGGTACCCGGGCACGTCGGCTGGGTAGGCCGGCGCGGGCACGCCCTGCATCGACACCTGGCCGGCCATTTTGGCGTTCAGCGCCATCTGGAAAGGGGGGCCGGCGATTTGGCCCATTCCGCCCAGCTCGGTCGTGCCGCGCGCGAAGATGACCATGACCGGCTTGCAGCCGGAGCCGCTGCCGCCGCCGCCGAAGAGCTGGCGGGGGCTGATTTCGGTGGAAGGCTCGACGGGGAGCGGGGTGGCGGATGCCACGGCCAGCATGGCGAGGGGGGCGAGCGACTTGAATTGGACCATGGTTGAAGTCCTCGGAAGTGAAGTGAATGCGGAAAAAGAAGACTGGGTGTTCGTAGTTGTGGATGTAGATGTTGGAGACGGCCGCCCCGCCGCTTTATACATTCAGCGCCATCGCCGCTTTCCTGCCTGCCGAGGAGGTTGAGCATCGTTTCGTGCGGAGAGGAGAGAAAAAAAAACAAAACACAAGTGGCCACAAAACGACGTTTGTACCGAGGCGCGGCGATAGGCTGGTGTCGCCATGTTTCAGCGCGGGTCGAAGTGGGTGTGTACGGCCGTCAGGATGAAGCGGCTCCTCTTTGGCGTGTGGTTATATCTGGAAACAGCTCGCTAACGTGGCTTCTGGAAGCTGACTACGCTGGAAGCCGCAGACTTCATTTGATCTCTATCTTCGCAGTTTCAGGACTTCCCCCGATGCAACTGCGCGATTATCAAGATCGAGGGCGTGACGGTGTTCCGCGTTCATTCAACCATCATCTCAAGGAACACCCGAATCACCAGCATTCTTTGCGGCATTCTCAGTTCACTCACTGTTTCCTTATGGCCGTTGGACTCTCTCCCCATCGGCCTACCCCTTGCGATTGTGGAGCCGCACTATCGTCCAGACCATCGTTGGCGGTTGTTTCAATACCTTCGTACTCGCCCGTAGGAGCTTCTAGTTCTGCTCATGACCTACTCTACCCAGAATAAGGTTCGGCAAGTTTCGCATATGAGACAAGGGCCGATCAAGCTTATTTCCATGATGTTACCGGGACCAGTAGCATCCGAGCCCCAACTGCGCCTATCGAGCTCACGTGCCCAACGGCTTTTGTAAGCTTTCCTCAGAGAGAGGTCTGTGGTGTATGGTCTCCACTTGAAATGTCCTGGCTTGAGGGCAGAGATTACGCAAAGAGAGGAAGGGTCGTACAGCTCTTGCAGCCTCGGTGATTTGGTGCGAGAAATGCACTGCAGCTTCCCGAGGCATCTTCTCCTGAGATCTGTTTGAGATACGTTTGTATGCTCCTCGCCTCCTTTCCTCGGCAACTGGTGAGGCACTCAGCACAAAACCGAAACAACGAACTCGGCACACCCGCGCCACCACCCGATGAAGCACCGAATGCGTGAGCGAGTCTCTGCAACCCGAGGCAGACGCTTCCTACATTTTACCTTGCGCTCGGCCAAGTTGTCGCGTGGTAGTTGTGCAATGTTGGAGGGAAGCAGGTAGTTGGCGGTCGTATGTACATACCTGCGGGAAATGCCGTGAGCAAGATCGACCCGTTTGGGCGATTCTTGCGCTGTCTCAGCCGCATCTTCCAGCAGTCGCACTGTCCTATATTTAATATGATATACAGCAACTTAAACGTGTGGGTTAGGGTACTTGGCGGCACGATCCGACGCGCAGAAATCAAACCGCAAGGTAGAGGACGGAGAAATGAGTAGTCGCTTATTGTGCCCTTGCCATGTGCAACGGTGAGACCATGGAAGGAATGACAACAATAGTAATCCAAAACGGCCATCCACATTCAGAGAACAGAACGAACAGTGTGTGTTTTCGGGAGTCTGTATGTAAGCGGGAATGCCGTGCGCCGCCGATGCCTGGCACGTCAGCCGCCGATTCGCGACGAACTAGTGGTCGCCGAAGTAGGCGGAGGTGCGGCGGTACTGCGAGCCCTGCGGGAGCGTAAAGCGGAAGCCGGCAGAGAGCGGTGGAGAGCCGGGGATGCCGAGGGAGGGAATGGTGGGGGAGGCGTGTAGCATGGGGCGGATGAGCTTGGATGGGATGCCGAAAGCTGCGGGTGTAGGTTGGTTAGTGGCGTGTCGAGCGAGTGCAGCAAGGAGAGAGAGAGAGAGGAAAGGAAATGAGGAGACTTACTGGTTAGGGCATCGATGAAGTCTTGTTCGCTGTCAACGCCGCGCGGCCCGAAGGCGGTGTTTTCGTCGGAGCTGGCGCCAGATCGGATTGGCACTTGGACGAAGTTTCCGGACAGGAGCTGTGTGGAGGTGAAGGGCTGGATGAGGTCATAGTCGATGGCTGGGCCCCATTCGATGATTCGGGTTCCGTTGATGGCCCGGTTGAGGTCGTCGCAGTGGAGGGCGCGCAGGCACACCAGGTTGGCGCATCCAATGGCGTTGAGGGAGGACTGGTACTTGGGCTCGAATTCCGCGTTGTTGTCCAGTTTGTGATAGTAGACTGGGGCACCTGATTCCATGATGGCGCCCCGGAAAAGCTTGTCGTTGCGTCCGCCGTACGCAACAAGGTGGAAACCGACGGACATGGCACCTGCAAGTTCTCCAAAGATGGTAAATTTTGTAGAATTGCCTGTCGCAGAACGTGAGTGGGGTCACATTTTGGATTATTGAAGTGAAGTTTACCCCAAAACGCCGCAATATTCTCTTGTACCCATTCAAAGAGACTGACGCTGGTCGCGTAGTCCAAGATTGGTATTGCCACTATCTTGGACTTATTCCCCACGACGAAGCCCCAGGCACTCAAGCGGGTGAGGCCAATAAACGGCTTGCCGATTTCAACAGCATTTTGGATCATGAATGACATATTGTACCGCTGGTCAATGCAGGACGAATGAAGTTAAGGTAGAGGCAATCTTCAGAAATCTCGTAGAAGAACTGATCCGACTGTGGCACCGTTAGCAGGTGCAGCTACAATGGAAAGCTGGGAGAATACATCGTAACCGACTTATTCTTCTGAGTATGTCGTTGCCGGTTTAGCTCCGCCCCATGCATTCTTGATGGACTGCGCGGTCCGGAACCTAGGTTCGCCCAGTGGCGGTTGAGCGAATGGAACACCGAAAAAAAAAATAATCCTGGTCATACTGAGGAGAGTGTACCCCCTCGAAGGTGCTGTTATTGAGGGTAATGGTTGGCCCGGCAGCCGCGAGGCGCTGGTTAAGCTTAAAAGCAGAGCGCCACACTAATGCCACAAGGCTGCAGTAGGTCGAGACCCGCTGGCAAGGTGCTTCCGAGCGGGGCCAAAGAACGTTCCGCTATCCCGCGGTGGACGCACGAGGCGAGGCAACGGCGCAGGCTCAGCAGTTTTACCCGCCCATGTGGCGGGTGTTTATACAACCGGGATTGGTTTCTGGTCAATTTACAACTGCTGTCGACCCATACCCTAATGGCGGAGACTAACAGCTCCCGGAGTCAAAATACAAGGGTTGGACCTCGCTGGGTGTTGGATAATGACTCATAGGACACGGCAGCTACAGAGATGGAGGCCGGTGGACATGAGTACTTCCGGCTTCGTGTGCTGTAGGATGCGAATCCCCGCTCAATGGTGCAACTGGACTGTCTGAGCCTTGGAAGTGTACAGCATAAAGCTGAGTAAAGCATCCAAGCAATGTACATCATTTATTCATATGTTCGTATACTTACGGGGTATTCTGGAATAGTTGAACACATCCACCCGCCCTCTCGCTCATGGATCGTTGAGCCAGGTCACTCTGTGCGGCCTCTCCGGCATTGACACTAGCCTGTCAATGCTATCGTCGTCACTCTTCCTGCTCTCACTCCCATGGTACACTTCGGACTTGACCTCCACGCTCCTCTGCACTTGAATCGCACCATGGACCTCCTCATCCATCTCAATGTATTCCACCCTACTCGCACCCCTGCCATTCGTCCCGTGCCTCCTGATCGTACTGACCACCGCGCTCCCGCCCGCACCGCCGTATGCGGCGTTCCGGGAATTCGACTTGGCCCCGCTCGTGCGCGTGATCGTCTTCACATACGTGTCGAGTCCCGTCAGCCGTAGGAAGGAAACAAAGAGCGGGCGGATCGACGGCAGGCAAGCGCAGATGATGGCGACGTTGAGCTCGATGGCGGACCACATCATCAGCGAAAGGTTCCCCGGCTTTCCCGCGGCGAAGGCGAGCATGACCATTGGTATGCGCGCGATCGAGATTGCGCAGACACTTTCAGCGGGATTCGTCAGCGACAACCGTCGTCATAATCGCTCCGTGTTATATGCAGGTCGAGCAGGGGCCCGGAGATGCGAGAAAAGGAAGGTGGGGAACAAGATTGGGGGCGCACTCACACCGCGCCCAGAGAGAATGCGAAGAGCAGTCCGATTCTCTTCGCCATGCTGACTTGGAGCTTCAGGAGGCTGGGGATTGGGATTCCGATGATGATGAAATCCGTAACGATGTTCATGACGGCATTCGCAAGAAATGTGTCCCCGCCGTTTATGCACTTCCCGGGAATGCGCTTGTCCCAGTATCTTTCCACTGGTCGGCACTCAAATGCTGCTACGCAGACGGAAATGATGGTCCAGGAAATGACAAAGGCGATGGTGCACTTGGTGACCAGGAGCGTTTTTGGCGCGACGAAAATTCGGAAAAACTGCAGTAGTACACTGAGCTTCGAGAGGCCGAGGCCGAGATAGTACATCCACGAGGAAGCCCAAAACCTACGGAAGAAATAGGGTGTCAGCCAGGCGAACCAGATACAAAAGGCAAAGCGAGCAGATGTGGGCGGATAGAGGACTCACCACTGTCTTCCCGTGAGGTACACACTCAGAGGAAGTTCACTCACACTGTAGCCCATCCCATTTCGGCCCTCTGCCGCAACTTAGTACAGTTGCTCCTCGACCGCACGCACGCACAGACTGGTGGAAGGGTTACTCACGGATGTAAAAAGAAACGGCAAAAGGGACGGTGATGGCCCACGCCAACGCGACCAGCGCATCATCCGCGCCAAAATCACTTTTCGAGCGGTATCTTGAGAAGAACTTTAACAACAGGACAACGAAAGAGCAAGCGGAGCCGGCGACAGCAGCTTCGATAGTCTGCACAGCGATGGGGCGAAGCGCCGTCATCACCTTTGGAGGGGCCGTGCGTCAAGATGACAAAAGCCGGTGGTGTTGTCGTACAATGCCGAATGTTACATGGAAAGAGCGGGAGGTAGGTGGTGGCCTCGTAGAGGAGGCAGTGTGTTCATTATAGCGCAAGGGGCACACTCTTGCGTCCCCCCATCGGGCACGGGAAACTAAGGCTGGCTGTGTGCGATGGGTGGCTACGCAACCAGTATGCACGTAACATCGGTTCCTGGGCCGGAGGAACCGTGAGTGTTAAAACTTGGCCAGTTCGAGATCAAAGTGTGCCGATCTTACCTTGCGCATTATATGGAGGAGCTGAGGGAACTAGGGCATTCAGGTTCAGATGTTGACTCGCAGCGATGCTCAGATACAGCCAACAAGGCGAAGTGGCGCGCTAGGACATCATACCAGCCATCCGGACTGCCCGCTTGGCCCGCTCATCAATCCGTAACGGGACGCTAGCAATGATGTCTGGTGAGGGCGCAGGGATGGCTGCGCGGGCAGCAGCAATGGCGTAGGGAGACGGGCCGTTTCTGAGCGCGGCCATTGTTTGGGGAGGTTGGCTGCAGTTCCTCCTGCCCGGCTGGCTTTGAGCCCTGCAGCCATCATGCCGACCTCTGGAGCCCAGAAAGCCCGGAAAGCTCATGGGACCCCGACCTCCATCACGGTGCTCAACCCCCAACTCGGATTCAACCCGCACTTTTGGTCAACCACCGAGCCGACCTGCAGCGGCTCGAAGCGAACAGTCTGAGGCGCTGATACCGCTGCGGTTGCGGAGCGCTCTGGGTTTTATGCGCTCGAACGGCTGGCCTGAGCCAGGCGGTCCACGGGAAGGCATGGCTTGGGCACGACCCGTGATCGGCATAAGTGCGCTCAAGCTTAGATCTACGCGATCCGCCCGCGTCATGGTCGAGGCTTTTACCTAGCAAGGAAACGACTTGTATCAGCCTCGCTTGCCGCAATGCGCAGCCTCAAAAATCGTGTGGAGTCCGCCGGCTGTCGCAAGGCCGTTGGGTACATATGGCGGCGTGCTGAAGGATGCCGGACTTGTGGGCAGATAATGACCGTAGGCCAAGGAGCCAACCAGAGAGCCCATTACTCGATGAGATTAGTAGCACCGCACTTATCACCTCTTGCTTCCTCCCACGCTGCGCCCCCTCGACCCTGCATAGGTCTGCATAGGTCTGCGTGCCGAGACTGCGTAGGGCTAGTGCTCGGACACTGCACTTCTCTGAGCCTTACCCAGCGGCTTGGATGCCGCTACCGATAGGCCAAGATGGCAAGGTTACGAAGAGTTCAGAGGCCGTTCTTCGGGGCCATGTACCCTCGAGGAAGGTCCTCGCAAAGCGACACATCCCTGACGCCCGTCCGCCCGCAAGTCTAGCCTGCCATTTAGCCTACTGGCTAGCGGCAGATGCCCCGTGTTCTGGAAGAGCAGTCACCGTCAGCGGCGAATCACTCAACTTAGGCACGGATGGGCATCTCGACGCCGTGGGAAAATGTGAAACGAGCGGGCGTCTTGGCAGGCTTGCTTTAGCCGCTCTGGCGGATTGGTGGCATCCGGGGTCTCAATGGAGATCTTTCCGCCTTCCGGGCCTGCCGAGTGCGGCGTGCCGTCCTCTCGGGAGGGGCCCATGGACGGACGCTCCGGGTCTTCGCCGAAGCGCCGTGTCTGTAGCGTCCATCGTCTTCTGTTGCTGAAGAACACTGCATTCTCCATTCACATTGGCCCCTCTTGAATTAGTCCAATCCTCCTCTGCTGCGCCGTCGCGTGGCCACCGGCGACCCACATGAAGCTAAAAGAAAGAGGGGGCTGCTTATTGGACAACGGCCTAGCTGCAAGCATTTTCACGCACGGAGACTAACTACACTTCTCGTTTAATCTTCCACGTGGAAAGTTTGCGTCTCTTCAAAAGCTTCGTTGCGCCTTTCACTCCGAGTCCCCGTCATCCCGCGCATTTGGTCGGCATCTCCGAAATTTGACCCAAAATTGCGCGAACATTCTTTCGCGTCGAATGAAGCACTTCCCAAAATAACCGCAGTTTCCATGCGCAGGATCCTAACCAATCTTTCGATTTCAACCCTTTCCTTGCATCCTATTCCGTTCTACCGTCTGGATATCCCCCAAGACTACGCATAGTTGAACGCGACGGCCCTGGTCCTGCCATGTGGAACCAAAGTGCCTCATCATTCTGCAGTGGCGCCGGTACTTCCGCCAGAATCTACGCCACTTCCCGACGCCCTACCGTCATGATCTCGGTAAGGCCCAACTGCCGTGCCATGCCATAGTTAGGTAGCCCATCCGCATGATACTATTTCCTCTCTGTACAATGTCTGGGGCGCGACAATCTTGCGGCGAGAACAATGCGGTCGCTGTGGCTGAGTAAGTATGGATGTCACGACAAAGGATAAAGTGGCTACGGCTACAGCTCCGAAGGCTCGGGTGCGGTAGAGCTTGTGAAGCAAGGCTTGACGGGGAGTCCGACTCGTCGAGGTGAGTACTCAAAGCATTTTCGTGCTGACCAAGAGTTGGAGGCATATCGGTGATATCAGGGACTCACTTAGCTGTCACGGTGCGTTTAATTTCCAGTTCAACACCTTCCATCCATACCCTGAAAAGGTAGTTGCCAGGAACGATTCCCGTCTCCTGCTGACGGCATAAGTGTATTGCGCGACATGTAAAATTCTCCGAACGCGGATGCTCAAAGCTCAAAAGGATCTAAGGGAGAGAGTCAACTCTGTTTTCAAAACGGACTCCAGACTGAAAGGTTACCGAAGCCAAACGAAGCCAAAATTACCACCAACCTTTGCTCAGAACGGCTCAGGCCACGTCCATGAGCGAATCCTCACCCTCCACATCATCGGCTTCTGCCTCAGTGCGGGCGGTCTGCACAAACAAGTCCCAGCGGGCGCGGCCCTGCGCAACCTGGTCCGCTTCCGTCTGAGCCGGTGCTGCGGCCAGGCGAACGCCAGCCCGACGCGCGACGCGCTGCTGTGGCACGGGGACGTGCTGGCTCTCGTTTTCCTGCTGCTGCAGCCCGGCCTCCTGCTCGTCGGCGCGGCGCCGCAGCTCCTCACGGAGCACCTGCTGGTAGTGAGCTTCGACCTGGTCTGTCAGATGGCGGGCGGGGGAGTGGTGGTGCAGGCCTACCGTTGCGTCCGGGCAGGCCGGGTCGGCGCAGCGCACGTGGTAGTGCGCGTTCGGCTGGTCCTGGAACCTGCACAGCGGGTTGTGGCACCGGAACCGCAGCGGGTGCTGCGCCGCCTGGCGCAAGATGTAGCCGCCGGTCAGCTGGAGCGCGCGCTGCGGGATCAGGCTCGCCTCCATGCGCAGCCGCTCCTCGCGGCGCTCCCGGGACCGCTGCCGCGCGTACGCCCGGCTCGCAGCGTCCCTCGCCGCCTGCTGGGCGCGCTCGCTCTCGAGGCGCGGGACTTCGACCTCTTCGTACCACGCCAGGAAGGCCCGGATGTGCTCTTCGTGGTTGCGCTCCAGGCACTCCAGGATCTGGACCGAGACGCGGCGGAGCCTGGCGGGGCCCAGGGCGTCGTTGATGCTGGCGTCGAATTCGGCGGTGAAGTGAGTGCCGCCCTGGTGGCAGATGTCCCTCGCGTGCTTGCGCCTGAAGAGCATGTGGCCGTTGTTCGTGACCCAGGGGTGGCGGCCGAAGATGGCCCAGTGCATGGTCGCGCCGAGAGCGAAGACGTCGGACAGGATGTTGGCTTCGTGGCGGCTCAAACCCTCCTTGTAGTATTCCGGCGCGATGTACCCTGGCGTGAAGCAGTACAGATCGGTCGGGTCGTGGGTGCCGACGTGGAGAGCGCCACCGAAGTCGGCTAACTTGACGATGACCAGTTCCTGGTGGACGCCGTCCGGAGCAGGGAGGACCAGAATGTTCTGTGGCTTGATGTCGCGGTGGAGTACCGGTCTACGGCCCTTGGGGAGGCGCTTGACGGGATCGTACGTGTCGGTGCCGTAACCGTAATGGAGGAAGGCGAGTCCGGCGAGCAGCTGGGCGTAGATGTGGCGGTAGAAGCCTTCGTGAAGGACTCGGGTGTACCTCTCTTTATGATAGTACGCGACGAGAGTACGACTGCTTATGAAGTCTTGCAGAGACCCGAGCGGGGCGTACTCCATCACCAAGCTCTGCTGGCCGGAAGGATGGCAGGGGAACCAAAAGTCGGCCGGCACTCCGACAATGGTGTTCTTGCCAGGGCCGTCGCCCACCAGGTTGAGCAGGGCGAGGATCCGGACTTCCTGATGAGCCACCGGTCGCCCAGACTGCGGGTCGGTCTTCTGCTCAACCCTTTTGACCGCGAAGAGCTTGCCAGTGGTCTTCTGCAACACCTTCACCACAGTCCCTTCTCCGCCTTGTCCAACGGCGCCGACGTACGCGAATGTATCCTTGAACAGGGCTGCGCGCTGCGAGACCCGCTCTGGCGTTATGCTGTTGGCGATATGCGCGTCAATGGCCACTTCCAGCTGATAAGGAGCGGAATCGTCGTCCATCTCGGCGGTAGATTGCTGCGGGCTAGCCACAGGATAAGGCGCTGTAGGCTTGCCAGCCAGAGGACAAGACGCTATGGGCTTGGTGTTGCAGATGGTTAGTCTGCAGCTTCCGCCTAGGATGCTGGTGCAAGACGGAGAGGAAGGCTTGGGGAGGAGAGATGTCGGCGCTGATGCCGCCGGGCCTTTATGGTACATCGTAGGGAGGTTTGACATGATACAATGTTACTTCGTGAAGAAAGGATGAGGTGAAGTACGTGGACAGAAACTGTGTTAGGTTTCAGTGAGGGTGATCGCACCACTGGAATATGTGAAGCGCTTGTGATGGTGACTGCACCGCTAAATCTTTTCAGTGCGAACAGCCCGTGAACGCGTCCGTGTCAGAACATTCACTCACATCTTCACCGCCAAGTTCAGCCGAGACAGTAAAACAACTGGAACCAAGCCATATATGTCTTCAGGGCAATAGCCATGTCCGTTTCCACATAGACGTGTCCCAGTTGCAAGAGAAAGCCGATTTGGTTCACAAGTGCCAAATCCATCCATCGCATACCGCCATCTGCCATGACAGGGGGGGCATTGTTTGATGCCATGAAGACAACGTTCGCTCATGCCCATCTACCACACCCCACGACGCGAGTGTGAATGTACAATGGGCATGAGCGGTGGTACATTGGCTCACTGTGTCTTCAGCCCGCTCACTTCAATGCCAGGTCAGAAACAGTCATGGCCACCTCAAGCCCGTCAGGCGAAGCATCGCAATTGCGTGGCTGCGTGATTACGCACGCGCTAGAGTTGTGAATGCCTACCATATTGTTCGCGAAACCACCCACGCGACGTGCATGCGTTGTCACTGGTGCAAACAATGCTGCACTCCCTTATATGACGTCACCGTCACGCAACACCACCCGAGTCCGTCACAGCTGCCGTTAATAAACTCCCCACCGCCGCTGTTCTCTTGCAACACTTCTGGCAACCACCCAGCCGCACAGGACCTGATACCTGTCAATCGTGCCCCGCTCCCAAAATAAAAAAAGAAAACGAAAAAAGCCACGCCTAGAGATGACTGCACCCAAAACCGCGCTCCTCGTCATCGACATGCAGGCCTTCTTCGCGCCCATGGTCAAGCAGTCCCTCCCCCAAGTCCTCGCCCTCGTCCACCACTTCCGCGCACACTCCCTGCCTACCATCTTCACCCAGCACGGCCACCCGCCCTCCGACCTCGCCGGCCCCCCTTACCCCAACCAGCTCGTCCGCAAATGGGGGCCCGGCGGCAGCATCCACCGCGGCTCCGCGGACTGGGAGTTGCTGCCGCAGATCAAGGGCCTGTTGAACGACCTCGACGCTGATGCGCAAGAGGGCCGCGGGGCGGTCGCCGTGGTGCAGAAAAACACGTACGACGCGTTTATCGGGACGGAGCTGGAGGAAAGGCTGATGGCGTGGGGGGTCGGCAGGGTCGTGGTGTGTGGCGTCATGACCGATTGCTGCTGCGACACGACGGCGAGGAGTGCGTTCAATCGCGGGTGGGAGACGTGGTTGGTCGGGGATGCGTGTGGAAGCGCGAATAGGGCGCAGCACGAGGCCGGGCTGAAGGGGTTTGGGTTTGCATTTGGGGATGTGGTGAGGACAGCCGAGGTTTTGGAGGAGGTGCAGGCTTGAGCGCATACGCGAGGCTGGGAGCCGTCGGGATGGGATGGAGATATAGGGGCTCTCGTTTGGATACTTGAGGCTTGCTGCATAGGGCAAACGATTAATCTCGAGAGTGTCAAATCTTCAGGAGCGTTTGAAGGGAACAGAAGCTTCCATGAATTCATTGGAGCCATCACTGCGGTGCTCGGCCCCCATCCTCGGATGATTAATTACAACATCCACAGCAACAAGCCATGAAGCAAGCCGTAAAACACTCGACACAGGTTGATATCGCTGCAGCCATGCCGTCTCTGACCCACCGCGCCTGCTCCTCAAGCGGCATCGCCATCTCAGACGCAGGTGATTCTCGCCCCGTTGGTAGTTTGTTCCAGCCCACGTGTACACGCTAGCGCCTAAGTCGCATGAGGTTCGTCGCGGGAAGATCTGGTAGTCGGGAAGCATTGGCTTGTGCTATGGAACATCGGGCACGCGATTAAAGCTGGCAAAAGGCGCGGCGTACGTTGTTGAGACTAACGTTGCGGCACGTGCAGTTGGGAGATTTACGCTCTCCGTTGACGCAAGGATCGTAGATGTAGGAAATTCAGGGTTGGGTGAGTGATTTTGGATGTTGTTGGTTGGGAGAGGGGAATAGGGCTGATGAAGACGAAAAAATCACGCGGTGTCTATCATCCCTGAGCTGAACAAGCAAGTTCTCCGGGGCTCGAGATCAGCAAGGTGAGCTGAGCTTCTCCCCTTCTCCGTTTTGGTGTGGTGGCAATGGAAAATTGGGTCCTCAGGAAGCGGCGCCCCACAGCGGTGGCGGTCCTGGCTTGTGCACATGACAAAAATCCCGTGAAGCGAGACTGAATCTCTGCTTGACGAGCGGAAGGCACCAAAGGGGTGACGAAAGAAGTTGCACTGGCACGTGCTTGTTGATGAGCCGCCTCTGGACCTTGCGAGGAGCCAGCATCTGGCTGGCATGTCCTTGATGCAGTCCCTGAACTCCGCTTGCGTGGATTCAGCCGACGCCCCAATAACTGCCGGCTTGAACTCGGCCATGGTGTTGTGAGTGCTGGTGATGAAGCTTACTGTACGCACGGATCAGTGCAACTTCTTTTGTCATCCCTTGTCGTATTTTTCGCAGATTCAGCCTTACGCTTTCGGGTAACTGGCCTGGTGAGAACTTAGAAAGTAGCGAGATGCGTAAAGTAGAGCAGCCACCGCACGGGCGCTGGCTAGTTCATACCAAGGCAGGAAGAGCCACACTGCTGCTCGAGCGCGCAAGCCGCACGGAATTTCATAGGCCGCATACCGGAGCATATCGGCAAACCTTCGTTCGCGCAAGGCGATCTTATCCTTTTCCAATGGCATCCTATTTTTAGCACCTCAGGCTCGGCCATTTGGTAAACAAATATGTGCGCGCCGAGCCACTGGTGCTGCCTATACTGATGGAAAAACAATTAAAAGAAATTTCACCAGAATTGACCGGCAATTTTACGTATATTCGATGCCAAAGCGAAGGAAGCGGCCACTCATCACAACGGCACTCACGGTGACTTAGCCTTCTGCTTCTTGGGATCTCGCTCCGCTTTCCGGGCCAATCCGGACCTTTCGCAAGCAAAGCAAAAACGTAAACCAAAAATAATCCAGCCTGCACAGCAACACCGTAAAGGTTAATGTCGCCCGTGATAGAGTGCCCTGCAAGTTCGGCAAGGAACGTCGCCATCACTAGCAAGCCGACTTACCAGCCCGACCAACAGGCGTGGAAAGACCTTTCTTGGTGCCGCCGTGGCCATCATCCACAACAACGTGACGTCCGCGGTCGATTCACTCCTTCTCAGAAACCCTAGCTGGTACTCTCCTCCCAGACATATATGATCTACGTATATCTTTATTTGTTTATCAAGTATCTGCCTACTTCCCTCAAAATGCGCCCCGATTTCAAGAACGTGTGCGACGCGTCGGCACATTGTTCTTGCCATTTTTTGTTCAGCGCGGCTTGGGGGTCGAGCATGTCCCGTGGCCTTGGTCACGTCATATTATTTGAGTGGGATGGCGACGGGTATCGAAAATTGATATGGACTGGTGTACAGTGCGTTAATCTCGTGTGATCCACACCATGTCATGTTTCGATACGCTTGCTGTTGATCTACAGTTCGGGAGCAGTATATGCTTGGGCGGTATTGCAAAGATTGGCAGCGTCAGTTACCAGTTTAAGACCTGTTATGGTGCCCATGACATCATTGAACGGCTTCTTTTTGAAAGCCTGAACAGGGTGCGTTGTTGAAGGCTTTTTTTTTCTTTCTTTTTTTTCGTAAGCATGGTGGTATTCTCGTTGTTTTCATTAAAGAACCGATATTGTCTTGTTGAGTGCGGGCCCTACAGTTCTACAGCTCTTTGGAAAATATCTCTAGCGGTGTTGGGAATCCCCATGCGCACGTTGTGGGACCTCGCAAACTAAACGCCGGTGGTGGAAAGAAATGCTCACCATGGATGCCCCTCGAATACAAAAGATTCTGTGGTCAGCATACAAGACCGGCTTTCTGGGTCCGGTAAGCACTCTCACGGATCACGGACATAAATCAAATCGAACGAGTCCCGAATCTACGATCTATGTACGTTGAGCTCTCCCGCAGCAAAACTAAAGCTACGATCGACTGTCCATAAGACGATGCAACGGAATCAAACGGTGACGCGGTCAGATTGAAAGCTGTATCGGCCACTTGTTGCTATTAAAAAAGCCGTAAAAGCGCCTACGGTACTCGACTGCCACATGAAAGCCTGCCACTGCATCAAGTGGGGTTCTTTCGACTGCGACCCACAACTTAAATCTGCTCTTTCACTCATCCATCACCACGAGGCCATGGAGAGTACATATCCTAGGAAACCCCCCAGAGCGCGGCATGAGCAGGAATGAGAAATTTTTCTGCCGTTCGAGAACGCCTCAGTGACGGAAGTGACGGACATAAAACGCGTACGTGGTCTGGTCTGCTAAACGCAAAAGAATTTTTGGAACTTAGGTTGTCGTTATGCTGATCAAAGCAAACAAAATAACACCAGACGAACAATCGAGAGTCTTTAAATTAGGATTAGGCAGGCCAGGTAAAGGTACTTGCGCAACTGGCCCCTCCCGGATACGTATGTGCACAGGAAGAAGACGTCACTTTCTTCAAAACTGCATATGAGAAGAAACTAGTTGTTCAATAGGAAAGAAAAAGGAGTTGGGCTACGATTAAGGTGGAGCAATGAGTTCGGAAGGTCGGAACCCATGACAAGGGAAGAAAGGCTACCGCTGAGGCCCCCAGTCGAATATACGCAAAACCAAAATTTACGTATTCGGGTATCTTGTCGCCACCCCTGAGCTGTATATAATGCGGGCGAAATCTGGTCAAAGGGAATCAACTCACCCATCTGCAACAATGGCGAAGCACCTATCAGTCCTGACGACTTCCTTCCTCCTCCTCCGCGGAGTCCTTGGGGCAGCAAGTTGCAAGACCACGCCCCACGACGCTGCCTGGCCGACCAATGAAGAATGGGCTGAACTCAATAAGACCATTGACGGCACTCTTCTGAGGACCGTGCCGGCAGCGTCGTCTTGCTGGCCCGGCAATCCTTTCGACTCTCCCATTTCCTGCGATGTTGTCAGAGGAAACTGGACCTCGGGGGTTTTCCACGCAGCCCTTCCGGAATCCATCGATTACCCGCTGTACGCCAACAACTCCTGCCTCCCTCCGGGCGCTTCAGGATACGACGAAAGCAAAGGATGCGACCTTGGAGGATTGCCCGAGTACATCGTGAACGCAACTACTGAGCAGCATGTCGCCACGGCCATGAAGTGGGCTTCCCAGCGCAACATCCGCATTACGGTCAAAGGAACTGGCCACGACATGAACGGGCGGTACGTTCTTCCCTTGCTAGAAGCGTCAGCATCCAACAGGCAGCCAAACTGACACACCCAAAGCTCAAGCGGAGCCTACTCCCTTTCCATCTGGACGCGCAACTTCAACCACATTGAACACCTCCCCATCTGGACTCTGCCAGACAACACCATCATTGCCCATGCCGTCAAGTTTGGCAGCGGCAACGGCTGGGGCGCCATCCTCACCTCCGCCCTCGCGCGTGGCAGAGTCGTCACGACGGGCCAGGACCCATCCGTCGGCCCGGGTGGATGGACGCAAGGCGGCGGCCACGGGCCGCTCTCGCGCACCTACGGCCTGGGCGCGCACCAGGTCCTCCAAGCCACCATCGTCACGCCCGACGGCGCCGTCCTCATCGCCAACGACCAGAACAACACCGACATCTTCTGGGCGCTGCGCGGCGGCGGCGCCGGACAGTACGGCGTCGTGACTGAGTACGTCTTCAAGACGCATCCCGCGCCCCTCGTCACGACGGGTACCGTCCAGCTCGCGCCTCTGGGCGAGGCCGGCGTCAATGCATCATACGAGGCCGTGGCGACCCTGTTCGCGCACCTCCCGGACCTCATGGACGCCGGCCTAGCGGGCGCCGCGTCCCTCGCCACCGGCGAGAGCGCGCTCAAGTTCAGCCCGGCCCTGAAAGCCGGCACGGCGGGCATCGCCGGCGGCCAGGTCTTCTGGGCGTTCAACATGTCGACGGCCGACCTCTCCGCGCTCGTCGAGCCGGTCGTCCAGCGCATGCGGGCCTGCGGCACGAACGCGACGCTCTCGGTGACGTTCTCCGCGTCGAACCAGACCGACTACCAGACCTTCTACAGCAGCATCTCCGGAAGCGATGTCGCGGGCAGCTCGGCGGTCATGTCGAGCCGTTTGGTCGGCAGGAGGCAGTTGGTCGAGACGCCGCGTGCGGATGTGGTGCGGTACCTGCGCACGGCACTGCGCGCGCAGAACCAGACCGCGGGCACGTACATTACCGTTGGCTTGCAGGGCGGGCCGGGCGTTGCCGATGTCGAGGAGGAGCGTTGGGGCTCGGTCAATCCGGTGTGGAGGGATACGTACCTGCACGTTATCGCGACCGGGGCGGATATGGACAATTCGAAGAACCCGAAGCAGGTGCTGGCGGACGCGGCGGACTGGATGGAGGATGTGAAAGAGGCTATGTGGAGGGAATGGTCGCCGGAGATGGGAGCGTATATGAACGAGGCAAATCCGTATAACTCGGAGTGGAAGCACGATTTCTATGGGACAGCGTACGAGCGGTTGCTGGAGATCAAGAGGAAGTACGATCCGACGGAGAGCATGTATGTGCTGAACGGAGTTGGCACTGAGAACTGGGAGTACGATCTGAATACCGGCAAGCTCTGCAAGACGACCTAGTGTATGGGTAGTTGTTTTCACCCGCACTTCTTGTCCATGGAAACCGCAGAACAGTTCGTTCGAAGTTGTATTATATACATTACCTACCTGTATATACAGAGATTCTACTTTCCATCATCAAATATGTATGAGACGGGGATCACTTAGATAAAGCAAATACCGGTGGCCGACCACAACCTCCCCACGCTGCAGACACCCAGAAATCGTATGATTTGTGCAGGTCTTCAAATGTACTCATTCGCGATGGAGTAACGTACATGCATGCTGGTAATGGTTTAGTATGTCTCGTGGACGTAAAATCAATATGCCCTATCTTCTGATGTGATGTTGCCGATATTGTCACTCGCCCGACGATTGTATTTCGGTTGGCTCAGCCGAGGTCATTTGGGGTTGGTCACTAACACGTCGCACATCAATGGCATCAGCAGAGTTCTATTTCTGCTCGGAACCAGTTTATGCCATAATGATTTGACGATTAATCACTCCTACGATCGTTCAGTCAACAGTCGTTCCTCTTCTCGCCAGCACAGCCTTGGTATTTCGTACGATTGTTGAGCTTGGTTGCTCAACCCACGTCTCGAACATTTATTCTTTTTTTTTCGAACATGCTCTAGCAGGCGAGAGTTCATAGTAGCCTCCCAAAGGAATGAAGTGCCAAGCCGGAGGTTGAGGTGTGAATAAGCCGATCCCACTGCCATAACTGAGGAGTGGTGTCCTGCCAATAGCATGAGCAGAGAAGCGAAACCGACACGATGGTCCAATCGCACCTTTTTTTTTTTTTTTGGTTCTTAGTTCGCGGAGCAAGCAGACCTGATTCTACATAAAGAATCAGTCTTCTGCGGGAAATATCCAATAAAGAACAGCCAGGGTGATTGTTCACACACTCATCCTGCATATCGGGTTTGCGAGACATCATGGGTCATAACGCTCTTGTTTTCTGTGGCTCTGGCATCTTGGAGTGGGTCGCAGCCAATGAGATTCTCAGCAACTACCCGGAAAAAGGCACGTACTTCCGAGTCACTGATTTGACTGATCGCCCGCTCACTCGCGAGAAATCTCTGTGGCCTGAATCAACTACAGCTGTCCCGGCACTGAGCATTCTTTCTGGGATCGACCTCACAAGTGGCACTGTGGAGGATACAAAGGAAAGACTGAAGGAAAGGGTACCGGATATTCAAACAGTTGGCCATTTTTTCTATTACGGTAAGCATGACTGTTATGCTGTTATATGCATGACACCTGATCTCACAATGAGCAGCATACAAGTTCCGTCCTGGCTTCCCAACCGAAACTGAAATCGACCTGCAGATGTCCCGCACTGGTTTCGGCGCTCTCGAAGCTCTGGCTCCAAAAATCAGCTACGTGGTCTTCCCCACCGGGCCCAAGATGGACCGGCCCGAAAGTGTCTAAGAAGAACACTCCGCTCAAGCTGACGGAGCTACGGTGCCCACCCCACCAACCGCCCCTTCAAGGCCCCCTTCATCGAAGCCATGAATGCCTTGCCCGAGCTCGCCCGCTCCGAGCTATTCTACTACGCCCTCCGCGACGAGCTGACTCGCGCACAATAAAACAAGCGCTGGCAACGGATTGAGATCCGCGTCGACATGGTCGTACGTCCCCCATCATCCCGACGCTCCCAGCAAACCTCACTCCTCCCAACACCGGTCGGCTTCGCCCCCCACACCCACCCATACAACCTCGTCGCCCGCTACGCCGCCTACCTCTCCCTCCACGCCTCCATGCACTCGCGGCACCACCCCGCCGCCGTCGCCTCCGCACCATACCCCGCCCCAGGTAGCCACGTCCGCAATCACGAAGGCAACCAAGACCTTGCCGCGCGGCTCGCGGTGCACCTCGGCCTGCTTGTCCCCGCCATCTGCAACAACGTCAAGCTGTATAACAGCGGTGGTAAAATCGAACCCGCTTCATACGCCGAGCGTTGATACGGTATATGCGCGCTGCTCGGAATGCGTTGGGGGGGTGGGGAGGGTGCGCCGAGCAAAGAGAGCGAGGGCGGATGAGCGGGGTTCCTGGCGAGGCATGCGGATGTGGAGGCCTTGTGGCGGGAAGAGGGAGTTGATTTGCGCGGCGAGGAGAGAGAAGAGGGGCGAAAGTTTTCTGTGTTCTCCGCTTGGATGCTGTTGTTACGAGGCGCTTGGGTTGTTTGCCGATAGGAGAGTGGAATACATCTCCACTTGTTCCATGGGCCACTGAAGCCAGGTCCAGTAGGACTGGTCTACGAAGCCGTGTACACCGGTAATGAGATGCTCGGCCCATCCTTCCATGAACCATAGCGGCTCCATTGATTTCAGTAACGGCGAGAAGTGAGCCAGTACGAGCAATGCAAGGGGGTGGTGTTGGTGGAGACAGTCAACAAAGGCATCCTGCATCCGGTACAGCCACCCCAGATGAACCTGGTTAGCTGTGTTTCCGCTGTAAGAAGCATCTGGACCCTTTCCGAAGATGCCTTCGTAGCATTGTGCCAGGCCTTCCAGCGCAGTCATGTATGTGGCGGAGTCCGGGTGCGCCGACAAGGAGATCAGCGAGCGAAGGTCCTCAAAGCGTTGCTCCCAGTCGATGCGCGGCTTCTTCTCTATGACAGTGACGGGTCGCGATGCCTTAGAAGGTCCATTTTGCATGGGTGCGAGCGGGCCAGTGAATAGGATGGATCTGCCGAACATCTCAACAATGGAAACTACTCCTTTGAGGAGAGGCATCCACTCGGATGGGCCGTGCTCGCTGAAGACAAGAAAGTCTCCGGGTGAGGGCCCTTTCGCGAAGACATAGAGACAGACAAGCACAGCTGAGACGTAGATGGCATGGCAGTTTTCTTCGCTGAGGTTGGGAAGAAGGTCGGACGTCTTTTGCAAGCCGATGGTGGAATGATGAGCGGCCAGTGTCGCGTAGTGCTCCCGGCGGTCAGGATTTTGATACGCAAGATGCATGGCCGATAGGGCCATGGCGTTGTGCAAGATGAAGTCGTGGGAGAAACCGAGTCGAGGAATGTTGATGCACCACATGGTCCCGATGGCTCCCCCACCCAGTTCGCGGAAAGTTGACGTCGTGAATTGATGCATGAGTTCGAGGTCCGAGACATTCAAACCAGAGTGTAACTCCGTCGCTGGCATCGGAGATTCAGTGTCGCCAGCCGGACTACCAGCTGCGCTGCTTGGGCTGGACGTGTTGCTGGAAAGGTCCCATCCTTTTCGAGGCCGGCCGCGACCACGCCGAACAGGCTGGACGGGATCGATGATACGCTCAAGAGTTTCAGGAGGTCGCGGATCAAAGTCGCAATGTACTCTGAATGCCGCGCAGTTCCTACAGCCAGGTCTCGACTCATCGCACTGCCCCCAAGTCAGCCACTGCACACGGCCTACCTAACGACAAGGGCGAGGCTCACCTTTATCCTCCGTCTCTTGCAGTTTTTGCAGCCCGCACGAGATTTCTTGTGCGATCTCCGAGACCTTCTGGCCATTCCCGGGCTGTCACTGTCTGAGGTCTGCATTGGTGACATGTACTTGCCGAGGACAGGCTTGAAGAAAGGAGAGCGTGGAGGTGGCGTAAATTTAAAAGCGTCCGGCAGCTCCGAGGCGCAGCACAACGAGGCTCATATAACCGACAACGTCATCAAGCTGTCCCTGCCAATCTCGCCGAAATGTGACGCCACTTGATTGAACTAGCATCGACCCGAAGATTTCGAGGTGGCTGAGCGGGAGAAGGGAGGGAAGGAAGACAAAGGGAGGAGAGGGAGTGGCGGCGCCGAATGATGCGACAAATGAAGGTTAGGCTTGGGGTTCTGCCGAAGTTTCACCCCCGCAAGACGCGGACGGCGAGTACTCCATCATGGCGTACAGGAGATGGCGGTAATATTTCTGCGTGGTGGAAAACGCTGAATGCCGAAGCTCTTTCCGCCGGGTCTTCCCCACTTTTATCTCCTTTCCGGCGCCTAGGACTTGATATCGTACGGCAGGAACGCAATGAAGAACGCGTTGTTGCTCTATCGGGAAAGGCGAGAGGCTTGGCAGGTTGCACGGAATACGTAAATTCCGTATTTTACGTATTCGTTCCCGGCAACAAAACGGTGAAGCGTTTACTGGCCGGATGGTGGAGCGAGTAACTTCTCCGGTTCATATTGTTCTCAGCGGATCTCTTTTACTCTACCTTACGGCCATGGACGTAGGCTTCGAAGATGCCAAGCCTGTCTTCTTCCCGTACACTCCGTCGAAGGAGGCGGGGTGGGCTTTCGCCGTTCTCTTCGGCCTCGCAACAGGTACCCACACTGCTTACATGTTCTCCATGCGCGCATGGTACTTTACGCCTCTCATCATCGGAGGAATGTGTGAGTTACTACTCAATTTCAAAATGGTGATACTCTCCTAAACGATCCATGAATCCCGCAGGTGAAACGTTTGGCTACTACGGACGTGTTTGGGCGTCGGAAGACATACACAGAGTCAAGCCGGTTATTCTACAAGTCCTCCTGATTCTCGCTGCGCCGGCATGGCTGTGCGCTACAATACACATGGCTTTGGGACGTGTCATCCGAGTTTTGGACGCCGGGAGATATTCTTTGATCGGCGTCTCCTGGCTCACCAAAATCTACGTCCTCATCGACTTTCTCGTCTTCTTCACCCAAGTCGCAGGCGCAGTTATTCAGTCCTCTGGCGATCGCGTGGCCATGGCTGCGGGCAACAAAGCCATCCTGGGCGGCCTTGTCTTTCAGCTCTTTGCCTTCTGCTTCTTCATCCTCATCACATGGCGCGTGCACTCGCGCCTGAGCCGCGAGCCCACCGACATCTCGTTGACGTTGAACTGGCAAAAGTATATGCATGCCATCAACATCGCCAGCATTGCCATTTTCGTACGGTCTTTGGTCCGCGCGGTCGAGTACGCCCAGGCTGGAAACAGCGCAATTGCACAGCATGAGGCTTTCATCTACATCTTTGATGCCCTCCTCATGTGGTTTGCAATGGTCGTTACCCTCCTTTTCCACCCTGGTCAGCTGATCAAGACCGCAATGAGACGGATGGAGGGCATCTACTCTGGCAGGGAGATGCAGAGTTGCGATGATTGATCCACGTCGCAGAGGCGCATGGACGGACGGTGTTATGGTTCTGCATAGCTGCTTGATTGAGAACAAGTATGTGTCGCACTGGAACTGCCTTGACGGAAGAGGCCCAGGACAGAGGAAGCACATCGATCGGACACACGTCCATATATCTGGCTAGAGGATGATAGAAATATTCGACGGTCCAATCAGATTCTAATACTCAGTAGCTGCACTACAATGATCAACGCGAGAGCCTCGGAGTTAGCGTGAGATTTACGGCGGGGATAGTGTCTACCGCAGGGACCGCTCAGGGTGCCGTATCTGAATAGGGGCTTGGGGGTGTTAGCAATGTGCTTGGCGTGTTTTCAATGCCGCAGATGATTTGACACCTATGCATCTATCTCGAGACCACTTTTTCCAATCCTGCTGCCACAACCTCCCTTTCGTCCCCTCCAGCAGGACCGTTGGACATCAGCGCAAAAGGATCCGGTTACGAAATGCCACCTCTGCGGACGCTGGCCAAACGTTGTTCATCCAGCCGTGATCTACGCGTAGTTTGTATGTACATATGTTTTAGCCAAGCCTTTTCCACGTGGCTGACTCGTTGTGAGACATAATGAGCGAGCCGATTGGCCCACTCCTCGCGGCGGCGGATGTACCTCCGAGTCCTCCAACAGAAGGCGAGGATTGCAAGCCCGCTTGCCCCGAAAGGGTAGTCCACGCGTATAAGCTGCGAGATGGCCACTCGCGGAAAGAGGAAATGGGCGGCCGACTTGGCGCGCCAGAGGCAAAGCGGCTAGTGGAGGCGCCCATCATGACTGAGCGCGCATGAAGACTGACTCGGGCGGCGCAAATGCCAAGGATTGCTTCGAATACAATATAACTGCAGGTCCAGACGCTCATCCTATGGGGGTTTGCTTGCTGGGCGGTCCCGGCGTGGACCTATTCCCCTCCCAATCGCCTACGATGTCGGCTGCAGTGGACCCAAAAGACTACCGGCTTAATGATGAGCAAAAACACGTCCGCGCTTCGTGCGTGGCCATGTTCGCAGTTTCGGTGGTCTTTGTCGCGCTGAGGTGTTTTGTGCGCACGCGGCTGCAGTTGCAATTCAGCAGTGACGATTGGCTGCTGCTGGCCGGATTGGTAGGGGAGGGCAGATTCCGGGTCGAAAATCACCACTCTGCTGACCTTGGACAGGCTGGATATCTCGCTATGACTACCATGATCGTTTTCAGCATCAACGAGGGAGGATTTGGCCGCAAGACGGCGGAGCTGTCGATCCAAACATTTTACACGGGCGCCAAGGTATATGCTCCTCGATCCAAAGCCGAGACATGAACTGAGCCCAGTAGTATCTTGTGCTAGCACAGGTGATCTACACGCAGGCCATGGTGATTACGAAGCTATCCATCGCGCTCTTGCAACTGCGCATCATCGGCCAGAGCAGTGCGACCATGAAGCGCGTCACCCTCGCATCAATTGCAGTGAACGTGATTATCGGGACATACGAGTTCTTTGCTCTGCTTTTCCAGTGCACCCCCGTATGTCAGGCGGCTTTCCCTTAGCGTCGCACAGCGCAACTGACAATTGCGGTAGCCCCAGAAGTATTGGACGCCAACCATGACAACGGGCCACTGCGCGGACAGAAACGGCGTCGCGACAGGGGTCTACGTTTATTGTGCGGTCAACCTGATTCTGGACTGGTATTACGCGTTGGCACTGGCCCCTATGGTGTGGAGGCTCCAGATGAGGACGGCGGTCAAGATATCGACCCTGTTTGTGCTTGGCATGGGTGTTTTGTATGTGGCCCCTTCTCGCCGCAACCACAACACGCTAAACTCGGGCAGTGCGAGCATCGCGAACATCATTCGCTTCAAAAGCATTATCGGTTACGCCGCCCAGGTTGATGTTCTCTGTACGCTTTCCGGCTGTCCATGGATTTGCTTGGGCTGACCCGACTGCAGACATCTTCATCCCGATTGCCATCTGGACATGGGCCGAAATGTGCTTGGCCCTGGCTGCGGCCTCCATCGCAACATTCCGGCCTCTGGTCCGCCTTCTTCCCTGGGCGCAATCGCGCAACGGATCCAGCAAATATGCCGCGGACAACTCTCCCTTCATGACGTGGAAAACGTGGCGAACGCCGAAACGGCGGAGAGATCCTATGGAGCTATCGGACATGGGAATCACGAATGTGACTGCACAGGGAGGGACGATATATGCTGGCGACGAGAACATTGCGCAGGCACGGAGTAACGATGGATCGCATTTCCAAGGGGACGCGGAGAGCCAGAAGTACATCTTGAAGGAGCAGGAGGTGGACGTTCGAAGCGAGAGATGGAAGTAGAGAGACCAGCCGCCGCGGTGCACAAAGAGGTCGGTGGCTGGTCCAAGAAGCGAGTCCGTTTGATCGTCTGATCCTGTACGGTCTTCCCCGTGGTCATACTGCGGCATCCTTCCAGTTCCACCACTGCGACAGCTGACAACGATACCTTCCAGTCGTATCCCGTGTTAAGTGCTTGGAGCCCCTCCGCCGACCCCGGTCACCAAGCCGATCCGAGCTTTGGGGAAGACGTGGGCCACGTTCCTGCTTGTTCCGTTCTCGCGTACGCAGTAAACGAGGGGAACGCCGATGATGTGTCTGCGTGGCATTATTAGTCTGCCCAAGACAACAACCCGGCAGTTCTTCGGGCGGAGATTTCAGCGGATGAGTAAACACCATCACGTCTCCACATTCGCACAACCTCGGTTCGTACTTAGTTACCCGACTCCGCAGTCCCTCGATCGCATATCTTCGTTCTCCAGGTCACTGCGCTGTGCGCTCTTCCGCCAGCTACAACGGATCACTGATGTCGTCCGCAAGAGACCTCTCTGGCGGCTCCTTCACGGCCACACGCCACTCGACGTCTTACGACTACATTTCGCCACTAAAGCTCAACCTCGCGGGAAAACACGTCCTGATCACAGGCGCCGCGTGGGCGGACGGAGTCGGTTACGCCACCGCCACGGCCTTTGCGCGCGCAGGAGCGTCCGCCATCGCGGTAGCCGATCTGCATGGGGTGTCGGACGACCTCACCGCCGGACTGAAGCTGGCCGCAGCGCAGGCCGGACGCGCAGAGCCCGCCGTCCTGAGCTGCACCGTCGACATCGCGCGGCAGGCCAGCGTGCAAGCAATGCGCGACGCCGTGTCGCAGGCGTTTGGCGGCCGTCTGGACGTCGTCGTTAACAACGCCGCGCACATGGAACCCTACAAGCCGCTCCTCGAGTCGGACCCGGACGTGAGCTGGCGGACGTGGGAGGTCAACGTGCGCGGCCTCATCAACATGGCGCGCGCCTTCCTCCCCGTGCAGCTCTCAGCTCGAGCAAGCAGCGGCGCCTTGTGCACGATGATCAACGTGGCCTCCTCAGGCGCATTGAGCGCTCGGCCTGGAAGCGCGAGTTATCGGAGCTCAAAGCTCGCGGTCTTGAGGTGGACCGAGTCCCTGCAGCTGGAATATGGTGATCAGGGGCTTTTGGCATTTTGTGTCAACCCCGGTGCGATTAAGACGAAGATAACAGAGCATACGCCTAAGGAGGTGCGTGATAAGCTGCCTGATCGTCCGGATGTAGCTGGTGATACAATTGGATGGTTGGCTGCTGAGCGCAGGGAGTGGCTGGGCGGGAGATACGTGAGCTGTACATGGGATATGGAAGAGCTCATGGAACAGAAAGACGAGATCATCGAGAAGGATAAGCTTAAGATTAGAATGGTTTTCTGAACCTGATCGCCAGTATTAGACCTACGGCAGGAACATAGTAAGAGTCTACACTAATTTCCTGACAAGTTTCCTGGTGGTCTCTCGCAGCTGTTGCCTATTTCTCTTCCTGTGCCGTCCCTCCGCTTTATAAATGCCATTTTTACAACATGCGGAACAGGACGAAATAGCATTCCTTGTCATGAAGTCAATCTCGAATGTCCTGTCTCTGAAAATGGCTTTTGCGCCCGATTTGGACCGTGACCCAAACCCATATACTTTTCGTGAAATTGCTATGCCTATCCACTCATCGTTCTCTATAATCCCTCACCAAGAAAAACAATTTTGTTCATTCGGGCGACACAATTAGCAACTACTTTCTAATTTTTTTTTTAATTGGCGTCTTGGTGCTCTTATTCATATTTGCAGCGTCACTTAGACTCCCCAGGTACAGCGTGGAAGTCAGATACTACACAGGAACCAATTTATCTTGCAGTATCTTCTTCACACCTTTATTGTTGGAGTAACTACCCCCACGCTCTTTTTCTACAATTTTTAACAGAGAAGAACCAATCCACAATCATTCCCTGTCCCAATAAACACTTGTACAAAATCTATAAGTTTCTTCTATTCATCACGGGCCGTGCCCTGTTATTCATTAGTGCTTTTGAAACACCCGAATGTCGAACGGGGACTAAATCTCCTTTCATGTTGATCTCGAAAATAGGAAGATCCGGAGGTCAAGTTGAACTTATAGAGTGAATGCAGAAGATTTGATATTGGAATTGTTCAATATAGTAAATCATGTCCCGCTCTTTTGCTCCCGCCTGTCGCAGCATGCAAAGTAAACGGTAAGACGAGGAAGCGAGATGCGCATGATTATAAGCTCCACACTACGACGTTGCTCGCGGCAGCCAACCAGAACCTGCAGCCTGCGAAACCCTGAGAGTCACATCGGCCATCACCACATCTTTCTTTACATAAACTCTCTCCGAAAATAACGCGCCAATCAGAACAGATATCTCTATCAATAGGCATTAGCCCGCTCTACTATGCGCATGATATTCCGCTCACAAGTGGAGCTTATATCTATTTTCTAATAGGCTTTGGCAGGTGCTGATAAACCATCAAGCGTTTATACGGGCGTGATATATATATATATTTCTATAGTGCTACACAGATAAGAGCGATGATCAAAAGAGAACTATCAGCTATTTACCAGCTCATCGCTCTTCCATACATACAAGAACCGAAACCATCTACACTCCTCATCCTCCCTACAATGCATTGATGATAGCCGTATACGCCGCCTTCGGCTGGTACGACGCATCGAACAGCAGCGGGGACGAGCTGGCCCTCCAGCTGTTGGCATCGCTGACGCCCCAGACCGTGATACCGACGCAGTTCTCGACATCCAGGCAAGCCTGCGTAGCAGTCACGTAGTCGCTCGCCGCCGCACCCGCGATGTCAAGCTCGGTGATGGCGCACTCGGAGGCCGCAGCGCACAGCGCCTTCATCGCGGCGCCCGTGCCGGAGGCGCCGCCGGCGGACAGGTGCGACTGCGAGCCGATGCCGTCGATGGGAACGCCGGCGGCGATCCACTGCTTGACTTTGCTGATCAAGCCAGTCGTCTTGGCGTACGTGGCGCTGTCGAGGCTAG
Source organism: Macrophomina phaseolina (assembly GCA_020875535.1). Classification (NCBI taxonomy): domain Eukaryota; kingdom Fungi; phylum Ascomycota; class Dothideomycetes; order Botryosphaeriales; family Botryosphaeriaceae; genus Macrophomina; species Macrophomina phaseolina. The sequence continues at coordinate 2,918,878 of JAEQDS010000069.1, read as the reverse complement.
AAGGAATGAGGGGTCAGCGCACGTGTCCGAAAATGATTAGATGCAAGACGTACTTGTAGTCGTTGATGTACAGCTTAGCGTTCGGGTCGGCGGCGCGGGCAGCTTCGAAGGCAATGCGGACGAAGTCTTCGCCGAGGACGTTGTAGAAAACGGAGGACCTGAGGGTGCCGTCTTCGTTGAAGATCTCGTTCACCACGTCCTGAGATGGGCTTGTCAGTAAGCGCGTTCTCCACCAGCTGGCCGGGAAGATGTTTGAGATTGAGACGCACCCAGGCATAGATTTTGCCCTTGTATCTTCCGATCTCCTTGGAGACGTGGTCCTGGATGACCTTCGTCAAGGTGGACTTGTCCGTGATGCTGCTCACCCAGGAAGGCAGCTGCGAATGCCACACCGTAGTGTGTCCGCGGATGAGCTTGTTGTTGGTAGTGGCAAAGTCAACCAGGTAGTCCGCCCCAGCGAAGTTAAAGTTGCCCTGGGATGGCTCGACCGCATCCCATTTCATGCTGTTCTCAGGCGTGACCTGCCCGAAGTCGGCCTTGATGATTGCCGCATTTGATCCGCTGGTGAGGGTGCCCTGGTCGGCGCAAGTGCCGAAGTACTTCTTGCCCTTTGCAACGAACTTTTCGTTGATGCTCTCCGCAGCCTGGCGAGGGAGGACGGCGCCGAAGGCGGCTGGGAAGGCAATGAGAAGTGAAAGAGCGGTGGAGCCGTGCATTTTGGTGAATGAGAGAAAGAAGTGTTGGTAGAGGACGAAAGGCCGGCTTTTCAAATGGCAGATGAGGTTCAATGGTTGATAGCACTAGATGCGAGCAAGTCAAGCAGCATTTATACTGATGACTTCAGCGGCCGCGGACATGCACTATGGCTTAATTCCCGTCGGAGCCGCATGGCTGGCATTGAAACGAACGCTAGTGCTACGAGATAGTACGGGCGTTGCGCTCAATACCGTAGCGGTGGGACCATGTTTCAACACAAAAATACGGAATACGGCCAACGATCATTGGCTCCAGTGTGGTGCGCCGTCCTTCCGAAGTGTTTCAGGCCCATCTATTAAGGACATGATCACCTACATTCTTGAGCGGCTAAGTTCGAGGCGCAATAGTCGGCTAAAAGGCATAGTATGAAGGCGGGGTTCGAGCTTTATCCGGAGAGTTTTGATGTCCACCACTGGCGCTTCATCCGAGGCCTAACAGTACTATTACGTTTTGCAGAGCCCCCTTAGGGTGATATCAGGCGGGTATGCTTGAGCTTTTGGCCTCGTCCATCGGCAAAATTCGGGGGATGTGATTGGCTAGCAGCGGAAAGCCTACATTTACAACACCGCCGACTACTTCCGATTCAAGACTACGAAAGATGCGATAACACGCTCATGCATGCCACTCACATGGACTCAACTCATACGCCTGACCTGAAGATTTACGGATCTGAATAGGATTGCATTGATGTAGACGGTTGCCTCGTCGCTTAAAACAGCCTGTACCTGTAAAGCTTTAAATCCTGTTTCAACGTTGATGATGAAATTAAGCCTCGCACGTATTTTTTTTTTTTTTTTTGGGCTTGAACTTATACTTCCGCTTCCATAATAGAAAGAGCGCCGGCCCCGAACACGTATGAGTATGCAGAATCCCTAAACGGCGCCACCCCTGGGACGGAGCCCTTTTCAACTCAGCACGACTTTCTGCGCCTTGGCCGTCCCGTCATTCGCCGCCATAGCCAAGAAGCTGCTGTCATCCAACGCTAACAGCCCGGCCCACTGCCCCAGCGCGGGCATGAACGTGATCTTGTTATCCCACGTCTGCCCGTCGTCGCCGCTCGTCACCAGCTTTCCCGCATAGTCCCCCCCATCCTCATTTGTCTGGAAGCTCACGACCAGCGTCCCGCCCACATTGGCCACCTGCGGCGCCGCAGCCCCTTTCGCCGAGTCGTCCGGCTGATACACGACCCGCCGATCCTCCCACGTCGCGCCGTCGTCCTTGCTCGTCACAGCCTCAATGTGGAACGACCCGCCGCCCGTCTCCGTCTCGAAGACGGCGATGAGGTCGCCCGCCGCGGTCTTCGCGACGCCGAGCATGCCGTCGCGGGCGGTGGTCAGCTCCGCGCCGCCGATGGTGGTCGGATCGGACCACGTCACGCCGCCGTCGGACGAGGTCCGCAGCAGGCTGTCCTGGTCCGCGTCGCTGTTCTCGCGCGAGTAGTACAGCTGCAGCGTCGTGCCATCGTCGGCCATGCGCAGGAAGGGCTCCCAGTCGCCCGTCACGGCGTCCGAGTCCTGCGCCGGCGTGCTGAGGTATTCCCAGTCGACGCCGTTGTTGTCCGAGTACGAGACGGTGAGGCGGTAGTAGCTCCACGCGTCGGCAGAGACGCGGTCGTGGTTGCGGTAGGCCACGAGCAGCCGGCCGGAGGGCAGCTGCAGGACGTAGGGGTTGTCGATGTCGGTCGTGGCGGTGGGGCCGCGCGCGGCGGTGCCGATGGTCGTCCAGCTGGTGCCTGAATCGGCGGAGCGGGCGAGGGTGATGATGGATTCGCGCGCGCCGGTCGAGGGATTGTCGTCGAAGGCAGTGAATGCGCCAATGATTGAGCCGTCGGAGAGGAAGTTGGCGCGGGGGTACGTGCTATTGCCTACCGGGCCCATGATGGCTGCGTCGCCCGAGAGCGAAGGCACGACACCAGCGCGGCGGTGGAGAGGCGTGGCGTCAAGGCCTGCGGCCAGCGTGAGGACGGCGAGGCTCCTCAGCCATGGCTGCAGCCCGCCTGCCATCATGTTGGTGGAGGGGAAGCGAGGAAGCAGAGTTGGGGCTATTGATGCGCCTCATCGTGGGGGCAAAGCTTGCTGTTCTTGTAGTGCGGAAGAGACGTACACTCGTTCTTTAGTGACGCGCGGTTTCATGGTTAGACGCTTCAAACGAGGTGTTTTTATTGGAGAGATTCAAGAAAACAACACAGTTGGATCCACCATGCAGAAAGGGGCATAAGCTCACTACCCCAAACAGGTATGCGTAGGATTTTGGCCCCCAGGTCTACCGGCCCGAAACTTGGAAGCGGGTCCTGTTGGACGACCATTTTTGGGTTAGAACATCCGCTCCGCTTTTATACTTGGGTAGTTACCTCGTTGCTTATTGCCGATCCTCCCACAGGAACCGCATCGTTGTACTGCATGATTATTGTCTGCAAAAGCACCACCCGAAACCCTGGAGAAGTTGAGAATACACCGGGGTCTCTCAGACCACCGTGAAAATTCGCGCAAACCTTGGACCGCTTGATAGCCAGAGGGCTCCGCATGCTTGGACACGCAATCTATTAAGTGCAGTGGACGCATTTCCTCAAGGTGATGTAGGGCTCGAAGGTTCATGGTAGTATGAGAGCCTGGTCAGCGTTAAGGCAAAGTTCCGCTTTCGCTTTTTGACGGGCCCAAATGGGCAAAAGAATGTGTCGAACAAGTATGGCGGGAAGGGAAGAGTTGGCTCATGCATGCTGCACATCCGGAAATACAAGTGATTTTCTTCGTGTGTTGAAATAGAACGACAGTGTTTTTGTCCAGAGATGCCTTTGCCAGAAAAGCGAGCCGTCTCTTGATCTGCCGCCGGGTCGGTGCGGCGTGCGGAGATTCTGATTGGCCAACAGATTCAAAGCACACGTCTTTGCCTGATCAGTGTCTGAAAACGACGTGAGAAGACATCATGGGGGAAAGGCGTACACAGGACTCCGTAAGCCGTAGGTGAAAGCCTTACATCGCAGTACGTGCTCCCGGATTGCGGTCCTCTTCCCTGTGGTCAGTGTTCAACCGAGGATCATTACGCCGATAATTAGGTTCTCGGGATTTCAGCATGCCACGAGTCCATACATGTAGAGATGTCACCACTCGTACACTCGATTGGCTTGAATATCTGAACGCTGTTGGCATGGCACAAATACTTCGAAACGCCGCTCCATGATTCGCTCATTGCTCAGAACTTCGCGGACAGCCAGCCATGCAAGGCCTCGCCCACCTCATCCGGCTTCTCCATGGTGCACCAATGCGCCGAATCGATGATCTTGACGCTCAGATCCGGCCCGACCAAGCCATCCGCCCTGTTCTGCTCAATAAGAGCCGGCAGACAGACGTCGTCCCGCTCGCACCCCAAAAAGAAGGTCGGCACGGTGATCGGGTGGCGCTCCTTCGGGATCGCCTTCTCAGCCTCGTAGTGGTGGTTCTCCGCCATGGCCCTGTACCAGCACAGCGCGCCCTCCAGCCCCCCGCCGCTCTTCACGCTCTGCAACCACTCCTCCCGCCATCCCCTCCCGGGCTTCGCATACTCGCGCAGCTCCACGTCCGTGCGGTCCGCCAGCAAGAAGTCGCGGAATGCGCCGCGCACGCAGAACAGGTCGCGCATCCAGTGCTCGCGGTCGCCGTGCAGCGCGACCCAGAAGCGCTCGAGGTGCGCGTCGATGATGGCGGGGCCGTCGGGCGCCGTGAACAGCTCCCAGTAGGCGTAGCGCGGGAAGCCGGTGGCCTGCTCGAGGAAGGCGTTGGCGGCGGCGAGGTCGAAGGGCTGCGGCGACGGCGCCATGTAGGCGACGTTGAGCAGGGCGACGCCGGCGACCAGGTCGGGGCCGGCCCACAGCCAGAGGCGCTGCGCCGTGAAGGAGCCCCAGTCGTGCCCGACGACGACAATTTTGCCGACGGCTTCCGCGCGGAGCAGTTCGACGTAGTCGGCGACCAAGGCCTTGGAGTTGAGGAGCGATGGGTCGGTGGGCCTGGACGTCTCGCCATAACCGAGTTGGTCCGGGATGATGATGCGGTTTGGGAGGGAGCGGAGGTGCGGGACAACCTTCTGCCAGAGGTGCGCGTTGTCCGGGAAGCCGTGGAGCAGGAAGAAGGCGGGTTTGGAGTCGTCGGCTGGCTTGCCCGAGTCGTAGTAGGTGTAGGTCAGGGACCGGGAGGTCGTGAACGTTTTCTTCGCGAAGTTCTCCATCGTGCTGATGCGGTGCGGCGGCGGTGAAGCGTCGTGGTGTTGCAGTCAACTTCGGCTTTGAAAGCGGGGGCTTATGTATGTACGCACCCCTCAGATCTTTGCGTTGCCGAGGGGAGAGCACAGCAAGTGTGACACGGATTTGTCAGCTGTAATGCTTCATCAGCTCGCTTCATCAGCTTCTCGTCTTCATGTTCTTTTCTTTCCGCGGTGCGGTATGAGCTCCGCCGGGTCAGAATATTCTCGCGGCGGGCATTGTATGAATGTAAAAGGACACATAGCCTCGATGCTGCCATCGACGCGGAGAAGAGGTTCGCCGAAATTTTTCCCGATAGTAATCAAGTCGCAGCGCTCTGAGTTTTTGAATCACTAATCAAGCAACGTCGACGAGAAAATTGAGCATATCCAAGACCGGTTTCAAAACACGCATGTGGACCTCGAGGAAAAATGATATCCATCGTTGGCTTGATCCTCCGAATCCAACGAAGAACTTCTTCGAAGCAATCCTGCAACGACACCCCGGTTCTTGATGATGGTTCCTAGACTTCCAAGCTTATTCAAGGTGGAGAGATGGTATGACCAGCCTCTTGTTGTTTCATGGGATGATTTTGAACTACGTGCAATCAAGATAAGTTAACCAGGAGGAGGATTCTGAGCTGTACCCCGGTTCAGTTTTGTCTATTACACTTGGCTTGGCTCAAAAGAGGTTTTGCTATTGAACCAACCCTCATCATTATTGGACTAAGAATTTCCTTGTCCTTATCTGTGTGGGTATAAGGAGTCTGTTCCGTTCGAGGGCTTGGCTCGGAGTTCAACATTCTCGGCCCGAGTTCATGATCAATGGCACTATGAAAGATACCTACAGCTGAAACCTAGGGCAATGCTTATCAGGGCGAGAGACTGATAAAAATCAATTCCTAAATGAATGGCTTTCCCTCCCACCATTGGGCTACAAACTGAATCCGGCTGGAAGCCGAATAGTCACTCAGTATTGTAAAAGCAGCACAAGAAGGACAGGTGGCAGTACCATGCACTGCCCACCGAATCATCTTATGCGAAATTGCCCGTACCACACGAAAAGCTGCGGCACACAGAACCCAACGTAGCTGAGTGAGACACGGCTCCCCACCGACCCACCACATCCTCCATACTCCCGTCCACTCCCCCCTAACATCCTATCCTCTTGCTCGATTCAAACCCACCTCTCCACAAACCTCAGCTGCCATGCAATCAGCACAACCGGCACCACACTCACCACCTCGCCCAACCCCGCAAACTCCGGCGGAATCCGCACGTCCCCCGGAAACGCGCCGGCGGCCAGCAGGATCGCAAAGACGTTGTACACGAAGCTCCAGCCAAAGTTCATGCAGATGCGCGTGAAGGCGCTCTTCGAGATGTTCAGCAGGACGAGCAGGCCTTGCAGCGAGTCGGCGGTCAGGACGGCGTCGGCGGCGCTGGCGGCCACGTCGGTGCCGCCGCTCATGTGGACGCCGACGGTGGCGGTGGCGAGGGCGGGGCTGTCGTTGGTGCCGTCGCCGCAGAAGACAACGGTCGGGGCGCCGGGTTGCTTCTTCTTGTTGGAGATGGAGGAGGTGGGGGTGAAAGGTGTGGAGTCGAGGAGCGATTGGACGTATGCCTGCTTGTCGGCCGGGGAGACGCGGGAGCGGACGTTGGACCTCAGAATGCCAAGCTGGGCAGCGACAGCTTGAACGGCGCCATCGTCGTCGCCGCTCACGAGTGAGACGGCGATGTCGCGGGAGACCAGATGTTGGATCAGGGAGGGGGCCTCGGGGCGGAGCGCGTCTTGCAAGCCGTAGGCGGCGGAGAGCACGCCGTCAACGGTGAAGCAGAAGACGGTGAAGCCGGAGGAAAGGAGAGAGGAGACGTCGGGGTCTGATTCGACATTAAGCCAGCGCGAGTTTCCGGCGCGGAGCTGGGCGCCGTCGATGAAGGCTTCGACCCCTTTGCCCGGGAGTGACTGCACGTCGGTGACGGGGACTTCGGTGACGCCTTTCTCCTCGAGGTACGAGGCCACGGCTACTGATACGGGATGCTTGCTGCCTTTAACGAGTCCTAACAGGGCCCCCATGACCGAGTCGATTGACCCGCTTGGGAAAACTTCCTTGGCAACGCTCAGCTTGCCTTGCGTCAGGGTGCCCGTCTTGTCAAATACCACGTGCTGCGTCTTGCGCGCGATCTCCAGCGTCTCCGCGGTCTTGACTACAACTCCATTCTCCGCCGCGATTCCGCTGGCCATGACCACGACCATCGGTACAGCCAGGCCAATTGCACACGGACAGCTGACAATGAGCGTTGCGATAGCATAAGTAATAGCCTGCACAGCCGCATCTCCGCCACTCATGCCGTGCGCGCCAACACCAACGCCCACCCACACGACAAAAGTGATGATGGTGATCCCCACTACCACCGGGACAAACCATCCAGCAACTTTGTCCGCCAAGTCCTGAATCTTGGGCTTGGACATCTTCGCCTCATCCACCATGGCCGCGATCTTGGCCACAGTGTTCGAGCCCGGGAGCCGGGTGACGCGAACCAGCAGAGTGCCGGACCCATTCACACTGCCCGCGATGACAGATGCTCCGCTCTCCTTCGCCACGGGTCGCGACTCGCCGGTGACCATTGACTCATCAATTTCAGAGAGACCGGAGATGACGGTGCCGTCGGTGGGAACGCGCGTTTCAGGGAGGACTTTGAAGATATCACCGAACTGCAGGAGCCGGGCGTCAACTTCCAGGTCTGGGCTTTCGTTGTCCCGCGAGGAGAGAAGAGCGGTGGAAGCCTGTAGCGAGCGGACGGAGACGCTTTCGACGGCCTTTTGGCGCGCGAGAGCGCTGAGGAAGCGGCCGACCATGATGAGGGTCACGAGCAGTGTGCCAGTCTCGAAGAATTCGCCAGTCGAGAGCGGGCTGCCGGCGACCAGATAGCCAAAAGCTACGACGGAGAAGACGTAGGCGGCAGTGGTGCTGAGGACAATGAGAAGGTCCATTTCGATGACGCGAGAGAAGACGAGGCTGCGGACGGCGCTGGAGTAGAAGGGACCGGCGATGCCCACTTGGATGACGGTAGCCAGAGCCAGCGAAGCGCTTCCGTAGGCTATCTCATTCTCTGGGAGAGGGGCCCAGGCCATGACAAGGACTGGAATGGTAAGAATGGCAGAGGCCAGGGTCTTCAGGCCCACGTTCCAAACATGCTTTCGGCCAGACGATATTGATGGCGGAGGCCGAAGCGGAGCCAGTTGCAAGCGCGAGCTGAAAGCATGATCGACCAGGTCGCGGGCGCCGATGGCCTTGGGGTCATACTGCAGAGAAACAGTATCCTTGTCCACAAGCGTGGCACCGACTACTCCGAGCGGCATCTCCCGCGTGAGAAAAGCTTTCGCGTCACCACCAGCAAGTACCTCAATGACCTCACGCTCTTCGTCATCGTCGGCGACTCTGTCGAAATGGAAGCCCGTTTCCTTTTCCAGGCGAGCCTGGACCTGCTCGGCGGAGAGGATCCTGCTGTCGATATCGAACTGAGCGCGAGAGAGAACCAAGCTGGTCTGCACGCGGGACACGGCCGGGATGGCGCTGAGGGATCTCATCAGCTTCGTCTCGCACCCAGTGCAGGTCATGCCGTGGACAGTAAGGACGACATGCTCGTTCTTCGCATTGCCCTGCTCAACGTCAATAAGATCGCCGCTGACAGTGACGCTGGGCCCTGCTTTCTCAGCACAGCAAGCATCCTCGCACGCAGAGACTTTGGCCCGTACGCTAGCTGGCTTTCCAGTGCAGCAGTCGTCCTCGCAGGCCGATGGCTCGGCCCGAAGACTGGCAGGTTTGCCAGAACAGCAGGCATCCCCACAAGCGGAGCCGTTAGTCTTGACGCCGACAGGCTTCCCGCCGCAAACAGCATCCTGGCATCCGGAAGCCTTGGCCCTCACAGGACCTTTCGCGGGCGAGCCCGACGACCGCGTCTTCTTCTCCCCACCCGAAGACGCCAGCGAGGCCGGTCTGCCACCGCGCCGGCGCCTCAAAGAAGCAGTCTTATTGCAGCACGACTCGAGGTTCCTCGCGAGCAGCGCACGGCAGATGCACCCGAGCGCCTCGAGGGAAGCGCGGTACCGGCGGCGCGTTTTTTGCCTGTGGTAGTCGCAGGCGGCGTCGGGGCCGTCCGGGGGCGCCTGGGAGCAGTTTTCGGCGCACTCGCGCAGGGCGAGCTCGTCGAGGCAGCCGTCTGGATGTGGTCAGCGGGCCAGCGGTGGAGGTGCAGGGTGGGGACGCACCGTCGCAGCATTGAGCCTTTTTGCCTTTATTGTTGCCGGGCTTGCTCTCGGCACAGCAGGCGGGCCGCTTGCAGCTGGAGGCGGGCTCGCCCGGGGTTGGGGCCTGGTGAGGCTCGCTGGAGCAGCACGCATCAGCGCAGCCGGATTGGGCAGGCGCAGCAGCAACGGACGGCTTCGCGGGCGCGCAGCATGCATCGGCGCAGCTGGCCTTCTCCGTTGCCTTCTGCGCAGCTGCGACCGGCTGGCCGGTGCAGCCGTCGCTCGCAGGGGCGGCAGCAGCAGGCGTCGTCTTGGACTCGCAGCACGCATCGGCGCAGCTGTCCTCGTCCGCGCCTTTCTTAACTCCAGCATCAGCAGCTTCACCGGCGCAGCACCCGTCAGCGCACCCACCGGCCGCAAGCTCTGGCTTGGACTTGATCGAGGCAGGCCTCTCAACGGCAGGAGCAGAGCAGCAACCGTCGGCGCAGCTGTTGCCGTCCTCGGAGCCGCGAGACGCAGCGTCGTCGGAAGTGGTGGTGGCGCCACAGCAGCCTTCACCGCAGCCATCGGCGGGCAGAACTTCGGCAGGCGGCGGAGGGGTGGGCTGGCGGGGCTGCGAGGAGCAACAGCCGGCGGAGCAGCCAGTGGGCGGTGGGGCGTCGGAGGGAGAGCAAGCGCTCATGGTCTCGGCTGGTCAATTGCTGTGTAGACGAGAAGGTGGGAGCAGGAGGCAGAACAAAAGTAGGTGAAGGGTGAAGAGCGTTGATAAGAGGGCGAGCAGGCGCAGCCGAGAGACGGGAAAGGCAAGGCGGGGTTGATGCTCGCGTCTCAGCGTCCGTTTCGGAGCCGTCTGACCGGTCGTGCCCATCCCGCCCATCACTGCGGAGTTGGCGATATCGGAATTCGGTTTGGCTTTTTACTCCGTCTTCTTACAGCATGGTGAGAGCTGCACCTTGAATTCTATCCCCGTGCTAAGGAAGATAGCGAGTGCTGTTGGATACGCACAGGAAGCGAATTGCCTGCGAATCAAACACGCCGGGTATGGCCTCAGCGACCTCGAGTATGGTTTTGTTTAAACGTACGGCGCTCGAGGAGCAAAGAGCGCGTTAAAGTTCCAGTTCGCGAGTGCTTGGCCTGCACGAGCCAGCCCGAAAACTTGTCTCACATCTCCTTCTCGTCTGGAGTTGCCAACGAGCCCGATACACAACCACGCCGGACCGGGCCGTCCCCCGGTTGTTCATCGGCTCACGTTGTCATCCTGAGGCCAGGAGACGGCGGTCAGGGGACAACTCTATCCAACAGCTGACCAACATAAGGCTCCCCTAGCCTTTTCCTTGGCTGAGATACCGAGATGCCTTCATTTTCTTAGCCGTGGTCCACATCGGAAGCTTACGAAATAAGGTACCCGTGCAAATCGCGGCACCGAGAGTTCACTTCCCGTGAAGTCTTGCCGGGGTGATGTGGACAGTGGCTCAGCAAGACCGGGGATAGATAGGGCTGGAGTCTATACGAGGACAAGAAAAGAGCCAAGATGATTCGTCTCACTACTCGTTTGCTGCGGAGCTTCTGCGGGATTTTCGAGCAACAGAAGCCCCATGGCAGTACAATCACTACTCTCCCGCTCAATTGAGACACATGCTATTGCACTCCGGTGACGATCAGGACATGTTCTCTGACAGAGATCCATAATGAACCCACCATTCTCCCGCAACGCCTAGGCAAGGCCGGCTATTATCACCACTCCCTTCCCGTCGATGCACGCAGGAACTGCTGTACAAGTAGGAGAATTTTTCATTGACACGGCTCACAAATGTGTATCCAAAAGTACAAGCTACTGAACATTATACATGTTCGCTCCAGAGAATTACCCCGCGACGGGGATGCCAGAAGAGAAAAGAAAGCAAACGCCGCCCCAGGATCTTGAGGTATGCTGCGACAACAAGCCAAGAAAGCGAGACACGAACGTGCACACCACCCACACCACACCTCGCCGCAACCCCTTACAACAGAATCATACCCGCACCAGCCAGGACGGCAGTGACGACGTACGCACCCACGCCCGCAGCAGCGCCAAACGCGACCCTGCCCGGCGCCTGCATGCCGCTGGCGGCGCCCGCGCTCGCGCCGCTCGACCCGGTGGCGGCGGCCCCGCTGCCGCCGGACGAGGACGAGACGGTGGCGGTGCCCGCCTCGCCGGCCTGGTCCATGAGCGACGCGCACTCGCCGCTGGGCTCGACGGCGTCCTTGAGCGTGGCCTGGCCGTCGAAGGCGCACGCGTCGTCGGCGCGGTCCTGCAGCTCGTAGTAGCGGTTGAGCACGAAGCCGAGCTGCTCGGTGGTGTTGCACATGCTGTAGGCGCCGTAGGTGCCGGTGGTGGCGTTGGCCGCGATGCCCGCGCACGCCTCTTCCGACATGCCGCACACCTGGCCGAAGATGTCGCCGTAGTTCTCCGGCTCCACGTCCAACGAGGCGACGCACGAGAGCGAGTTGTACATGCACCTGAGCGAGGCTGTTAGTGGCGGACGTAGGCCAGGCGGGAGGGGAGAGCGATGCTTACCTGCAGAGCTCGGTGTTGGGGCGAGGGGGCAGAGGGCTGGCCGTGGCCATCCAGGCGGTGTTGACGGCGGGGCAGTCGCGCTGGCGGGTGTTGGTGGGCTCGTAGTCGGCGCTGTTGACGCCGGTCGGGGTGGCCTTGGCGATCTGGCTCTTGTAGTTGTTGAAGTCGACGAGGGTGGAGACGGTGTCGCCGTCAATGGTCACGAGGCCGTAGTCGTTGGCCTCCTGGTGGAACATGTACACGATGCCGCCGGAGAAGACGTCGTTCATCTGGTCGCCGTAGAGCACGGGGATGTCGGTGAACTTGCGCGGCTGCACCACGTTGCAGCCGTACTCGGCGAAGAACACGGGCACGGGGTAGTCGGCGAACTTCTCGACCTGCTCGTCGTAGCCGGACTCGCGGAAGGACGAGTCGCCGCACCAGGAGTAGATGTTGTAGCCCCAGAAGTCAACCGACTCTTCCTGCGACCCGCAGTTGAAGTAGTCTTCCATGGCCTCGCGAATCTCAGCATCGTCGTTGGTGGCATAGCCCACGCCGATGGCACGGTAGTTCCTCTCCGCAATGTACGCCTTGCTGTCGCGCACGGCGGCCTTGACGAAAGCGGAGGCGTCGGTGTTGTTGGCGCGGTGAGACACCTCGTTGCCGGCGAAGAAGCCGAGCGTGTTGTTGTAGGGGGCCAGGGCGTCGATAACCGAAGTGTAACGATCGTAGAGGCTGTCGTCCCAGCTGGGATCGTCCGAGATGATGGACCGGCCCGGGGACGAGAGATCGGCAACCACGTAGATGCCGGCATCCTGGAGGGCGGTCATGCACTCGTCGTGGTTCATTTCGGGGTTCACGGCATAGACGCGGATGGTGTTGGTGTTCAGCTCCTTGAGATACTCGAGATCACGCTTGCACGTCTCCGGGTCGGCCAGCGGGTCGATGTACCTGTTGTTGGGATCGTCGCTGGCCGAGGCCGCGTCGGCATTGTACTCGGGCTGGTACGCGACACCGCGCATGTAGAACTGGGTGCCATTGTTGGAGTAGAAGAACTTCTGGCCCTGGGGGGAGCGTGAGCAGCGCATCACAGAAGCTGCAGTGCCGGGTCAGAACGCACCTTGATCACAATTGGGGGCACGTCGGCGAGAGCGGAGCGGGCAAAAAGGGCGCCGGCAAGAGCGGCAACGCCAACGGACTTCATGTTGGCGCACGGGAAGAAGAGGACACGGATAGCGAGGGAGCGAGAGACGGGCGCGAGCTGTGGGAGAAATAATGCTGTCTAAACGAAGGACTGAAGAGAAGAAGAGGTTGGCTCAGGAGGTTGGATGCGAGGCGCCGCCGAGGGGAGAACGTTAAATACGGATGGTGAGGCCAAGCTGGAGGACCTGGGACGCCCAGCAGCTCAATTCCAGAGTCCGCGCAATCGACGAGTGCCGCGCCTGCAACAAGTCTCTCCGCTGGGAGCGGCGTCCTTGGCGGCATGCTGGGCAGCACTCCTATCGCCAGCCCTCCAATAGCGCGGTCCGCATCGGGGGCGCGGCGGAGGTGGACATCGCTGAGGTCACGGTGAGCGCATGCTGCGAGCGCACGATGAACGGGGTGTGTATACAGCCTTTCCCACAGCGTTGTAGCGAAAAGCAGCGGACGCGGCTGCGTGCTGGCCAGAAGAACGGCGCCGGCGCGAGGCTCCTATTGGCCGGATCGACGTCAGACAAGATAATTGGCAGCGCGGAGCCGTTTAGGCTTTCTTAGCGCCCAGCGCTCCGCCTCTCCTGCCGCGCCCGACAAGACACGCTGTGCGCCACTCGAAACGCCCCGGCGAGATTGCTTCCGGGCACTGTTCTCAACGGCCCCGTACCAATCTGGCCGGCCAGGCCTCGCGCGAAGCGCCTTGCTGGCCGTCCTTGTTTCGCGCCGGCACCACGAGCGAATCCTCCGCCGGCTTCTGCAAATTGCAATCCCGGTGTTGACTGTCGCCAGGAGCCAGCAGAGCTCGCCCGTGTCCGCCCTGCTTCCATCGCTTTCCCGTCAGGACCACCATGGCCTTCCCCGGACGTCCAGCTTGTACGCGTCCGCACGGCTCCGTCGGCCACATGCTGGGCTTACGGCTCTCCGCAGGCTGGAGGCGTGCGTGTGGTTGGTCTTACCTGGCCGTCGCCTGCCCCGCAACACTCCTTGGCTGCTTCTCCTCGTCATCTCCGGCCTTCACCATCTGCATGAAGTGCCCAAGACTGCCGTCTCAGCCCCCGTCAGTCCCATCCACAGCGCAGTCTGCACCGCCATTTGCCCTGCCCCCACATCCCGCCATCTTCACAAAGTCATGATCGAAGATGATCCCCGCCACGTCACAAGGCCCCTCGGTTTTCGCGTCCGATACCGAGCTCGGCCACATCTTCACTCCCCTCGTGGACGCGTCTTGGCGAGCTAACAGCCTTGCGGCTGAACAGAGCTGGGCACGGAGCGCCATCCCGGCGTTTGCACCCGCAGCTCTAGGCTTGGGTTTGACGAGGCAGCGCGAAGCACACGTGTTCACGTGCGCCGGCAATCCCTGTCTCGCCTGTTGAGGCTAGGGTGGATTTTCCGATCGACGCTGGGGCTTTTCTCGGTATTGGTTAGCAGCGGACTCTTTAGCACCTCCATCCAGCAGAATGCCCGCCAATGCTCCTGTCGGCGGGACAGCCCGAGCATCCCGCGCGTGCAGGACTTGCCATTCTCGCAAGGTTAGATGCAGTGGTGGCCAGCCGTGCGAGTCATGCTCGCGCTCTCACGACCAGTGTGAATACGATGCTCCCCAGCCCCGGGGGAAGAAGCGGAGAGCTTCTCGCCCGACCGCTCCTCAACACCTCAGGCCGGCTCCTCTGCCATCCGTGCCAAAGCCTGCCAGTCCACCGGCACCACAGGAAGCTTTGCTGTCTCCGGCAGAGCACAAGAGGCAGCAGGACATCCGCACCGGCATCGGAGTCCACGAAAGCGAGTCGGGGGCATTCCAGTTCTACGGGGCACCATCGCACTTTGTTTTTCTGGAGAGGATCTATCAGCACATCGACCGCAATGGCCACGAGGGCATGCCCAAGGGCGTCCGGAAATGGAAGCTACACCACTTCATGTTTAATTTCCGAACCCACCACAGCCCCCTCCACGATTCCTTGGCTGAGGTGCACATCCGCAAAGAGCTTGGTGATAGCTTCATCAATGAATACTTCAAGACCATTCACCCGCAGATACCAGTCTTGCTCAGATCCGAGGTAGCGGAGACCTGGTCAAGGTTCTGGGATACTCCGTCCCTCGGCAATAAGTCACTCAAGGGGAAAGAGCTTGTTCTCATGGTGCTGGCTCTTGGAGCAAGAGTCTCGTGCGTCAGGGGTAAAAGCGAGGCTAGCGATCTTGAAAACTGGGCAGCGCATTTTGCCGAGCGAGCAGACCTTTCTTCGCCTTTCATGCCCGTGCCTACCCTCAAGACGACGCATTTCTTGTTGTTGAAGGCCAGCATTGCCCCGCCCCTCTATCGTGCCAAGCCTTTGCTGACAGGACTCCCAGGCAATGTACGCATTTCAGCTCATGAAGCAGAATGATGCATATCTGTACCTTGGCTATGCCGTGAAAAACGCACTTACCTTGGGTCTCTACAAGTCCGAAGTAGTCCACGGAAATAGCTATAGCCAGCATCGTTTGCGGACAACATTCTGGGTCATTTATGCGTACGAGCGCGTTGCGTCTCTGTTCTCGGGCCGCCCCTCCAGCATCCTTGACGATCAGATTGACGCAGGCTATCCGGAAGACATCGTTGCTCCCCTCCCGGATATTCTCGCGGACGGCCCTTGCACGGAATTTGCTTACGTGCGAGTTGCAGCAGACATGGGCAGGCTGGCGAACAAGATAGCGAGCGGCATCTACTTTCCCAAACGCCTCAAATATGTTTCAGATATAAGAGCAATCATGGAAGCTGCACGGGAATGCTCTGCGGAACTTGAGAGCATCACCCATTCTCTGCCGTCTTATCTCCAATTTTACGACCCCAACTGTCCAGTAGGCGAGCCCTGGCAGGAGATCCAGCGCATGTTCGTTGGGATGTGGTACCATCTTATGCACATGTTGATCCATCGGCCGGCTTTGACATATGCAACATTCTTCCCTTCACGAGCTGAGGCTCAGAGGGCCGCCGGCAATTTCTTCGATATCAACATTGCCATAGAAACGTCGGTGGCTTCGGCCAAGAGCATCATTCGCATTGCAACCGACGCATGCTCCAGTAGAGCACCGGACATGAAATCGGACGGAGGAGTGGCATTCTTCCTTCTAGTCGGCTCCATCACTCTTCTCTACGACGTCCTGGATCCTGCCACAACTCGGTCCTATGCCAGAGCCACATTTGAGGTTGTGGAAGGTGCCATCCAAACCTTGGACCTGATGCAACATGTCGGTCCCAACAACAGCAAGGAACTTAGCCTCGACATCATGAAATTTGCCAAGGATGCTCTGCTTTCTGGAGCGGACGAGATCGATTGGGAGCGGGACTTGACTGATTCATTCCCATGGCTGAGGTATGTTGCTGCCGTGTTCCCAAAAATTGCAGGTGTTTGCTGATAGCCGACAGTAATGTCTTTTCCGAACCATACACCGGCTTCCCATCTCTACCATCCGCGCCAGCGTTTCCATCTGTTCACCAAGGACCTGTCTCGGGCCCTACTTCATCGGGACCACCACCCAGAGGGGCTCCCAGTGCGATGGTTACTGCCGCGACCGACGGTGTGTATTACGTCTCCCAGTGGCCGCCTACCAGCTCCGACGTCATAGATGTCCCCGACAGCCTATTGTAACTGGCAACTTGCTTGAGTCTTTATGGGGTCGTTTGGCAGCAGTAGCGGACGACTTTGCCCATGTCTGTTCACCGCTGCTCTCACTTGGAAAGGCATTCGGAATAGTCCAAACAAGTTGGACAGAGCGCATGGATTCTGATTGGCTCTCTCGGCCCGCCTCCGTGATTTCGCATCACTCTCCGGGGGCTCTCGGCAGGCAGTGACCAATGAACGGCACGTTTTTGCGTCCGGCCCGAAATGCTCGACGCGCGGAAAACATTTCTCTGTCTAGCAGATTATCAATCATTTCGACGCTGGTCCAAGCCTTCATTGGTGCTCTCGCATTATTGGCCAACCAATTTTTGTGTGCTGACGCCATACCAGATATGATTGGCGGATGCTGAAGTCCATAGCATTCACCAACTCGTTCGTCGGCCCGAGGTGACCACTTGGAATTTCGATGGTGTGTAATGTAGTGCTTTTGCCAAAGGCACCGACGATTCCACCAGAATTGTCCCCTCAGGAACACATCATAGCCATATGACAAATGTAATCGGCCCTCTGAGGCCATGGCAGACTCCTTTATATTTCGCACTGCGGTCGACATGATGCTTTTATTGTACCAGTGGAAAAGCACTTCATTCTCGTATTGGAGGACGCGAACAGTTGCGTGCAAGCGGAGAGTTATTGGTCATGCCGTCTGAAAAGGTAGGAATGAAAGTCCGCTTGCTAGTTCAGTGAAATAACGAGCTTCAGGGCACTCCTCCAACCTCCACCCAGGATGCACTCCCAATATACCGAAATCAAGGACGCTCACTCGGCATCTCCTTCCAAGACGTCTCCGTTCTTGGCTCAGCCAACAGTCGCAGTAATGCCCTTGACTTCCTCGAAGTCTTCCGCCAGGCTGCACTGGCCCCGCTTGCTCTCGCCCATCGGCTTGTCGGCAACCGAAAGGGGTCCGCTAAACGCATCCTTTACGATGTATCTGGAGTTGTATTTCCTGGCGAAACAATGCTCGTCCTTGGGAGGCCAGGCTCCGGATGCTCGACAACATTGAAGATAATGGGAAACCATCGCGAGGCGTTCGCAGCGGTTCAGGGCGAGGTGCGATATGCAACCATCGGGGCCGATGACATGGCTCGCCGCTACAGCTCCGAGGTCGTATACTGTGGAGAAGACGATTTGCATTTCCCCCGGCTATCCGTGGGCCACACGACGCAGTTCGGGTTGCATCTGCGGAAAGACAATGGCGAGAAGGATCATAGCGGAGCCGTGGAGGAACTTGCGGACAAGTTGCTTCATTCGCTCGATATCCCCCATACGAAAAACACCATAGCGGGCGACTCGTTTGTGCGAGGTGTCTCTGGAGGAGAGCGGCGGCGTGTCTCCCTGGTTGAAAGCTTATCTTCCAATCCTGCAGTTGCGTGCTGGGACAACCCCATCCGGGGTCTTGACAGCTCTGCAGCGCTCAAGTTTCTGCGAACGCTGAAGAGGATCTCCCAGGCCACTGGGATGGCAAACATCGTGACACTCTACCAGACCTCGGAGTCTATGTACGCCGAGTGTTTCGACCGTGTCATGGTGCTGTACGAGGGCCGGATGATATTCTGCGGCAAAACTACCGCCGCCAGACAGTACTTCGTGGATTTGGGCTTCTTCTGCCACAGCCGCCAAACCACCCCGGAGTTTCTAACAGCCGTGACCTCTCCAGTGGAGAGAGTAATACGCGACGATCACCATGGCCCCGTTCCCCTTGATCCCGACGCTTTCGCGCAAGCATTCAGGATATCCCCGTACTATGAACAGCTGCAGGCTGATATGGAGTCTTATAACCACAAATTCACTACAGACCCCTCATACGTCAAGGCATTCGTAGCTGAGCATGCCCGAGTCAGATCCAGATGGGCCATTCCCGGAGCTCCACACCCCAGTTCCATCCTCAAGCAGACCATGCAAGCAACACGGCGCCATTTCATCCTTCTTTGGAACGATCGACGTTCGTGGTTGACGGCTCTCTTCATGACGGTCGTCACGGCAGTGATCAACGGGTCCGCCTTCTTCAATGCCCCCAAAACTAGCACCGGCTCCTTCATGAAAGGCGGCGGCGTCTTCTTCGTCCTCATCTACTTTTTCCTCAACGCCCTTAACCAGCTGACCTCGACGATGAATGCGCGCCCCGTGCTCGCGAAGCAGCACCGCCTCGGCTTCCTGCACCCAGCTTCATACATCCTCGCGCAGACGCTGGCCGACGTGCCGACCGCCTTCCTCGAGACGATGCTCTTCTCCGCGCCCTACTACTTCCTGCTCGGGCTGACGCCGACAGCGTCGCACTTCTTCACCTTTTACCTCGTCGTCTCGCTCTTCTACTGCGCCTCGCTCTCGCTCTTCCGCGCGCTCGGTGCCTGGTCGCCCTCGCACAACCTCGCCATGCTGGTCGGCGGCGCGGCCTTGCCCGTATCCCTCGCATACTCCGGCTATGCGCCACCGGTTCCGACGATGCTGGCGTGGGGCAGCTGGATCAGGCGCATCGCCCCCTCTCCCTGGGCGCTGGAGGCGCTCATGGCCAACGAGTTTGCGGGCATCGACCTGCATTGCACCGACACCCAGCTAGTGCCAAGTGGTCTGGGCTACGGGGATGCGGGGTATCAGGGGTGTCCGTTGCCGGGTGCTGCGAAGGGCCAAAGCGTAGTGCCTGGGGAGGAGTACCTGGAGCAGTATTACGAGTTCTACGAGGAGCATCTGTGGAGGAACGTGGGCATCATCGTGGCCATGTGGACCGTGTACGTGATCTTCGCTGCTGTCGGACTGTCGGTGATGGTCGGAAGGGTCGGCGCTGAGAGCAAGTTGGTGTACAAGCGGGGAGCGCGCCGTCCTGAAGAGCTGCGGACTGTGCAGATGGATGAGAGGGGACGTGATGTAGAGAAGCAGGTGGGAGGAGCATCACCGCGCCCGGCAAGCAGTGCCTCCACATCGGTTAAAGGATCCCCCAACGACTCCGAGTGCGACAAGGGCGAGAGCAGCGATGATGAGCAGCCTGAACGCATGGGCGCGAGCGCCGCTGCCACTTTCACCTTCGAGGATGTTCTGTACACCCTCAACGTCAACGGCGAGGAGAAGCGATTGCTAAACGGAGTCAGTGGGTATGTCAGGCCAGGTCAATTGACCGCTCTGATGGGTGCCTCGGGCGCTGGGAAGACAACGCTACTCGACACCCTCGCACAACGAAAGTCCGAAGGCAGGGTTGATGGGACGGTGCTCCTCAACGGCAAACCCCTCGATGACGCTTTCGGCCGGGCCTGTGGCTTTTGTATGCAACAGGACGTCCACGAGCCCAACGCCACTGTCAGGGAAGCGTTGCAGTTCTCTGCGCTCATGAGGCAGCCCATGGAGGTCGCAGAAGCGGAGAAGCTCGCCTACGTCGAGGAGATCATCAACTTGCTTGAGCTCGCGCCTATTGCTGATGCGCTGATCGGAACTCCTGGCGTCGGAGGCTTGGGTGTTGAGGAGCGAAAACGTGTGACTATTGGAGTGGAGCTGGCTGCAAAGCCATCCGCTCTTCTCTTCCTCGACGAGGTAAGTGATGACTTTTTAATATTAGCGCATCTGTCTTATACTGACTCGTTCCGCAGCCTACCTCTGGACTTGATTCGCAGGCTGCATTTTCCATTGTTCGGTTCTTGCAACGGATTGCGGCTCAGGGCATCCCAGTGGTCTGCACCATTCATCAACCGTCTGGCATCATCTTCGACATGTTCGACCACGTCTTACTCCTCGCGCCCGGTGGCAGAACACTTTACTTTGGAGAGACAGGTAACAATTGCCGCAAGGTGGTCGACTACTTCGCTCGGTACGGTGCAGTTATGGGCGAGCGGGAGAACCCGGCCGAATTCATCCTCAACACTGCTACATCCAAGGACGATCCCGCCAAGGATTGGGCCCGCATTTGGGCAGATTCACCCGAGAATCAGCAACTACATGCCAAAATTTCTGACCTCAAGAGCTCCGCGTCCTTGACGGAGCGCCGCGACTCCTCTGCCACGCCTGCTCAAGCCTTCGCTCTCCCGCTCAAAGACCAGATCATCAAGCTCACGTACCGCCACTGGATTTCCGTCTGGCGAGACGGCTTCTACAACTTCAGCAAGCTCTTCAAAGCTCTCTTCACCGAGCTATTCCTCTCATTCAACTTCTTCCACGCCTCCTTCTCCCTTCAGGGCGTGCAGAACCGCATGCTCTTCTTCCTCCTCGCCGCCTGGCTTGTCCCTACCCTTGTGCCCGACATCCAGGCCGTCTGGTACGCCAAGTGGTCGCTTTACTCCACCCGTGAGAAAAACGGCATCTACTCCCGCACCGCGCTCATCGCGTCCCTCATCCTCGTCGAGCTCCCCTGGCAAGCCCTCACTACCGGCCTCGCCTTCTGCTGCTACTACTGGACCATCGGCTACCCCACCGCCTCGACGCAGACCGGCTACGCATTCCTGATGTTCGCGCTGCTCGGCGTCTTTGCGACGGGCTTCGCGCAGCTGCTGGCGGCGCTGTGCCCGCGCGAGAGCGTCGTCGCCTACCTCAACTCGCTCGTCTGGGTCGTGCTGACCGCCTTCACCGGCACCGCTATCCCGCACGCCCTGATGAACGAGTTTTACCGTCCGTGGCTCTTCTGGGCCGACCCGCTGCGCTACTTCGTCGGCGGCTGCGTCGAGAACGTCCTGCACGCAGCGCCCGTCGTCTGCGCGGCGCGCGACCTGACGCTATTCGACCCGCCGCCCGGGCAGACGTGCGGCGGGTATATGCAAGAGTACATCGCGGCGAGTGGCGGGTATCTCGTTGATCCGGCGGCGAGAGCGGATTGTCGGTATTGTAGTTATGCGGATGGGGATGAGTATGCGGCCAGTCTGGACTTTGCGTACAAGGACCGGTGGCGGGATTTGGGCGTGTTTGCGGCGTTTTGCGTGAGTAATTTGGTATTGACTTTTGTGGTGCCTTGGGCGAGGGCGTGGCGGAGCAGGTAGGAGGGCAGGGGGGGTAATGGGCTCATGGTCCACGATGAATATAGAGTGCTAGACAGTCGCTAAAGTCGAAAGCCTTTTCATCTATGTTAGCAGCAAATACGCGCTCGATAACGCCCTATGCCTCCGAAAATAGTACGTAATGGCGGCATTCAACGGATTGCCTAACTCGAGCTTGTTTCTGCAGGTGTCATTATAAAGTTTTTCAGTCGCTTCTAAATCATTACTTGCAGCAGCAAGGCTACACTATTGTCTTTCATTTATTTATAGCACGTTTCCAGTACGTTTATGTTAGTGTGGATATTTTTTGACTCTGCCGCCAGCTTCGTTGCTGCCACCGTTACTCTCCTACAGCACGCATAGTTTCCTGGCATCTAATTTCTCTTACTCAGTATGTGTTTTCTCTTCCACGTCACTTGCGCTAGTCTTCTTCTCCTCCGCCACACTCCCATCCCTGATTCACGGCCAAGGCGCCTGCATCTCACGGCAATGTACTCCTCGCGACACTCACCCGGAAACGATCGTGAGCTGGATAGGTCCAGGAGTGGATAGCGCAAAATAAAAACCCCGGTGACACCGAAGTTGCGCTTCAACGACTCCCTCTAGCTGACTCCATCGCCGGCGACGTCGGGTGGTACGAGGTCCAATTCCCGGCTAACGCGCACGCCTTCACTGTCTTACCAAGCATTGATCCCGTGTATCTCTCCAGGTCTTACCGCGGCGCTACAGGGCGAGATAGCCTCCGGTGTACGGTCAAGCGTGGCATCTTCAGCGCTGGTGGGTTCGTGCCCATCCTTGGCACTGATGGCTGAACTCACGGAACCTAATAATTATGATACTGAGAGTGGACATGTTAATGCAGATGCTGTGGCATAACGGACCGCCGACATGTTGGGAGCGTGGAGATCCGAGCGAAAATTCAGATCACGGAGCAATAAGACTGGAAATGGGATGGATATATTCAAATGGCAATTGGACCATACATGCTAGATTTGGTGATCAGGAGCTAAGTCATTTTTTGCTGTCCAATGGGTGGTCGCAAACAAAGTTCCGCATATGTTCAGCTCTGTAGTTGAGACTTATGCCTTGGTACGTTTTTGTTGCTTTCTTTCTTTTTTTTTTTTTTTTTTGGCAGCTCCGCTATGAGTAGCGTATATTTTCTTCGCCTCCATGCCATACACAATATCTTCTCTTGCCAGAAGCCATTTATCTCTGGACCGTACGAAGCACATCGCCTCCGGAAGTGGTACGACTTGAACGGAATTTTAAAGGTGGGACATTCTTCCGGAACAGAGCACTGCTTGCACGGCTATTGGGAGCGGGAGATCCACAAACATTCTACCGGCGGTGGAGGTGCAGCTGCGTGGACGCAGCAATGCAAGAGCCTGGGCGCATTGAAGCGACTTGATTCGCGGGTTTTCCTGGCCGAGACATCAGGCCCGGTACATCGCAGGCAAGGCATCCCAATTGGGGAGTCAGGCCGGCCCGCAGCCGTTGCATTGCCGTCCTCGCGAAAACTGGTGGGACATGTTGACTCGTATGCGGTGGCCTGCTCCCTCGGTGGCCTACAAACCTCCGATTCGAGTGACCGTTTCATCCATTTTCTTCATACTTCCCGCATGAGACTTAAATACTTCTTTTGGGGGTCCTGAGCGATTGGTCGGCGAGATGCGCTCTCTATACGGAGCTATGGTGTGAGCCCTTTTCGGCTCCTGCAGCCGCAATGTGCTAAATAATGCGGGGTCTCGACCGCCGCAGCCGTCTTTCCAGCAGCTGTGGCTGCAGGAAGGATTGCATACCTTGAGGTACTTGCAGATGGATACGATAGTGCCGACTCGCTTGCTATAATTTTTCAAAATCTCACATGCTGTCCTGATTTAAATTCTCCGTCCCTTCTCAAACTTGTGACATGGGCGGACCTTTGGATTGTGCAGCTGTTGATTATATCCAATCATCATGAGGAACCAAGCTCACCAACATTGCTTCTGGCCTATGGCCATTGCCCTTCTCAGCGCGGGCCAGGCTGCCACCGCTGACTTGAGGTCGGCTCATTTTTTCCCTTGGGAGAAAGAAGTTGTTGCCAATACTACAGTGGGGGCACCCGAATACTCCACATACGAGGAATACTTCTCTTTCGCCAATGCCAGCTCTGGGAGCATACAGCCGCTCAACGGGAGCTGCAAGGTCTTTCCCGGTGATTCAACATGGCCATCTCAAAATTTATGGCAGTTCTTCCAGAACAAGGTCGGAGGCCGCCTCATAAAGACAGTGCCACTGGCTCATGACTGCTACAACACTGTCTGGGGAGAATACAACGCGGCTCAATGCGCCTATGTCTCATCTAATTGGAACGTCTCCTACCTTCAGTCAGTAATACCTCTCTCAGATGGGAAGCTTCAAATGAACTCATCTGTTTCAGCGCCGACGACCCAACTTCCGTTGCCTGGCCCGTATTCCAAGGCCGCACATGCTTACCCGACGGCTACAACGTGACTGACACATGCACACTTGGCGGTTCTCCTTCATACGCTGTCAATGTCTCCACTACCGCCCATATTCAACTTGCAGTCAACTTCGCGCGCAACAGGAATGTCCGCCTTGTCATCAAAAACACTGGCCATGACTTCGCTGGCAGATCTACTGGAGCTGGTGCATTAAGCATCTGGACACACAACCTGAAGAACCTGGAGCTCATTGATAGATATTCGTCGCCCTCATACAGCGGGAAGGCAATTCATGTTGCCGCTGGTATTCAGGTACATGAACTGTACGAGTTCGCGGAGGCTAATGGAGTAACTGCAATGGGAGGTGAATGTGATGTATGTATACTCCCGCTCAACAACCCTCACCCAAAAACGCACTTACTCACGCTCTATATTCCTCAGCAAACACATTAGACTAACATGATTACAGACCGTTGGAGTAGCTGGAGGGTACATCCTTGGTGGAGGCCATTCACCGCTATCGAGCATATACGGCATGGCGGCGGACCACGTTCTGGCCCTCAACGTCGTGCTCCCATCCGGCGAGTTCGTCACTGCCTCCGAGACCTCCAACCCGGACCTCTTCTGGGCGCTCCGCGGCGGTGGCGGTAGCACGTTCGGTGTCGTGACGTCCGTCGTCGTCAAAGCGCTTCCCAAGATGCCCGTGACCATCTCCACCTTCTCCTTCGCCACGGGCGGCAGCATCACCTCCGACGTCTTCTGGCGCGGCATCCGCGCCTACTTCGACTACTTCATCCCCAACGCCGACGCCGGCACCTACTCGTACTGGTGGGTGATCCCCACCGGGCCCGGCCAATTCCTCTTCCAGATGCGGCCCTTCTTCGCGCCCAACCACACGATCCCGCAGTTCGAAGCGCTCGTGGCGCCGTGGTTCGCGCGGCTGCGCGCCCTCGGCATCGCCGTCTCGCCCAACACCACGCGCTACGACTCCTTCTACGGCGCGTGGAGCGCCGGCTTCGAGCCCGAGAGCGTCGGCAACACCGACGGCCGCAGCGGCTCGCGCCTGTTCCCGCGGCACAACTTCGCCGACGCGCGCGCCCTCGATGCCACGTTCGATGCCATCCGCAACACGACCGAGAACGCCGGCGCCGTGCTGCTGGCGTTCAATATGAAGAACAGCGCCCCGGACGGTGCGCTCGACAACGCGGTCAACACGCACTGGCGCGACAGCTACATGCATGCGTGCGCGGCGACGTCGTGGGCCGCGAATGCGAGTGTGCCGGAGGTGAAGAGGGAGTTTGAGAGGCTGACGTACGAGGTGTTTGGGCAGTGGAGGCAGGTGAGCCCGGCGGGCGGCGCGTACGCGAATGAGGCGGATTTGCAGGAGCCGGATTGGCAGGAGGCCTTCTTTGGAGCAAACTACGAGAGGCTGGCGGCGTTGAAGAGAGAGGTGGATCCGTGGGGGCTGTTCTACACGCCGACCGCGGTGGGAAGTGAGGCATGGGAAGTGAGGACGGTGGATGGGTTGCCCACGCAGAATGGGAGATTGTGCCGGAAGGGATGATGGCTGTTGTTGCTTGGGTTGGAATTGAGCGTAAGAGGTTGCTCTGTTAGCCTCCGAACAAATTTCCGTCGTTGTTGATATTGGGAATGCGACCGCATGGGTCTGTGGGTTACTCCAGCCGCGCAATCACTTTCATCAGAGTGTTGTGCCCATTTAGCAGTGAGGCGCTCGGTATATGGCGACGGCTTTATTTGCCTTTCCGCTGTCTTGGGTTGTCCCTGAAGTTGAGACCCCTGTCTCAACGGCAGGTTTAACGCAACGAACAAACTCTGTACTCACATTGTCAATAATGCTTGCACCGAAGCTTGCTCGGATGCGAACCTCAGATTTTCCCAGGCGCAATCTTCACTTTTCTGGCTCAGGGGTATGGACATGGTTAAATAAGCCCCTTTTCGACTCCAGACATCATGTATGTACTTATCGAGTCTCTCACATCTCAGGGTCACTCTTCAGGCATCTGATGCTCCGGTAAACAAATAGTGCGGAAGTGCTTCAACCCCTCCACACGACTGTTTGGGCACCTGCGCGCTGTTGGTGACGAAGTACAGAAGTCTGGCGAGCAAGTCTCATGAAGCATCAACGGAATAGTTAGTCTCGGAGACCCCTGGAGAATGTGCCGGAGCTCGTTCGGTTTGCAAAATTGCTCACTGAAGCGGTTACAGGCCCAAAGCCCCATAATCAGGCCAGATTTCCTGGGTTTTGTATCGCTCATCCAAATATTCAGACAACCACTCGGAACACCTGGATATGCCTTCACAAGCCCCAAGGCGTGCCTCATCTCTCCGACAGCGGATCCGTGGCGGTTCGCTGCAGCTTGCATAAACCGGGCGCAGAAAATATACGTCCACCATCTCGGTTCTCGAACCATTCATTCGTATCTGTTGTATCTCGCATAGCAGCCTGACTACTCCTCTGCATGCGTGTCCGGATTGCCGTATCAGTGCCTACCGGATGAACTGATTCCGGCAGGCCTAAACGACCATATCGAGGCGTAATCCCGGTCAACAGTGGAGTCCGCCTATTGCTACTTCTATACTCGTCTAGACCTGGAGGCCGTACTGTCGACATAGGGTAAGCAGTGTCTCACTTACTCGTATTTGGGTGAGGCTCAGTTGCGGTGTCCCACAAGCCGACGGGAGATAAGACGCTCGGGGCATGCGCTGGACGAGTCATCGGGCCACAGTCGACCGGTCGTGATCGACGAGGCGCTTTGTTGAGGCGTTCCCCCGGACGCCGTGGCGCACATTGGCGCCTTGGGTGTGGAGGCGCTCCGGAACAGCCGAGCGCCGAATCTTTTTTGCCGTGGCATTGGGGCAACGACGAAGTTTCTGTACTGTTCTCCCGAGGTTAATTGGACTTGTCTATGCGGGGATAGCAAGAACGATGCGGCTATCTCCGTAGGGCTGTTTCATTAAGCGTTCAATGAACTGTTCCTGGAAGGTGGGGAAACGGCCCGTGTTCTCGAGTATCGGACCGGGGCCGAACAAATGGTGCAAACCGCGTCGTGCCGTTGGGATCTTTCGAGGCCGTCACATCATTTTCGGTAAGAATAGGGTTGATCGGCTGCGGAGGATCAGTGTTGCTAATCGTCACTTTACGAGTAATGGAGTGATGCTGTGTAAGCATACCAAACGGAGTTGCGGGGGTGGACAAGAGGTCATGTGGTGGATAGGTCTTCGGCCCTACCAGCGTGACAGCTGATCTCATTTTGGGCCTCTCCACTCAAACTGCGGACTGAGTAGGTCGAAGAGGGGTTGACCGCGTCTGGCCTGGTTGCAGGCTCGATGTTGGAATAAACGCGGGCATGAGAGTGCAACAGGATGAATATACAGCCGGGGCATATGAAGCGAAACTCGGCCATTGTGACAAGCGAAAGCTTCCAGACCAGTCAGCAACGTTTCGCATCTGGGATGCCTGGAAGCGGGCGAGGTTGAAACAGGTTGCATGACGTGTACTTTTCTTGGGAGCTCAAGGTGGCTTTGCCCTTGGCTTCGGCTGTCTGGGGTCGATAAACGTCCGATGCCGAGAACGCGTAGTATGGACGAGCATCAAACCGAATAGCGGGCTGCAACTTTGAAACTAAATGCATACCCTGTTGTCGTGGCTGAAAAACGGGAACTGGTGGTTGAGGGGGTTCCATGTAACACTTGAGAAACACCCGAGCATTGTTCGCATTGTTTGCTGCGTCTCGTCAGCTTGAAGCACACAGGACACGCACAAGGCAGCTGTCTCTTAGGGTGTGCAGAAACAATTGCTCGGTGTTGCAGTAGGGGAGCAAAGGCCGAATACAGCGGCCAGACCGACTGTGATGGATGAACGAGTCAGTGGACGCCCATCAGCATTTGCCGTGTCTATCCCTGCCGATCGCAGACAACAGATGGCGCAGGCGTCCCTTGCGGGAAGCGCAGACCACCGTTATCGAAGCGAAGGCAGATAGTAGTAAGGCGCACCGTTATAGCTGGTATTAGGGAACGCCGCCTTCCTGAATACGGCTGGGCAGCGGCGGGCCTGGCTCCACGCTCTCCAAGCCGACGATGGTGGCGTTCGCTTACCCCAATGACGTACAGTAGCCGTGTTTCAGAGAGAGGGCGTTTCAGCGTCGTCTCCGACTACAAAACCCGCCCGCCGCCAAGCACCGCTGCTACGTCCCTCAACACCACCAGCGTTTTCCATCCGCACTCCGACGTTTCGTTTCCGGACGCCGGCCAGCGACAGCCATAGAGAGCATAAACACGGAATCCCCCACACCGATGCCGATCCGCACGAGCTCAGGTGGAGGTGGCCTGTCCTCCCACAGGCCCGCCGCCAAGTACGCAGGTTGACGGGACAAGCCCTTGGCTCGTCTCGCCATCCAGGTCCGCTGGCAGTGTTGTACCTGCATTGTCTCAGCACGTGGGCGGAGCAGCCTCGTCTGCGGGCGACTCAGTCACTCAGTGGCGGAGAAACAGCACGACAATCTCCTGAGTGCAACGCAAGGCATCCCGCCCAGCCTTGCCAACATATCGCGATCTGCCAAACATGGCCCCGAACAGCTACCGGGGATAGCCGGTGGTGGAGGCTGCTTGCTTGTGCAGAACCTTAACTCTTTGTTCAGAAGAAGCTTCGGAAGGGCCAGAGCGTGCCTCCCGGTGAACCACAGTCCGACCGAACACCACGGGAAAGCGGGAGCTGCCTGCATAGGAAGAGCCAGAAAAGAGCCAGGGAGCATAAAACAAACGCGTTGAGCGAAACAGTGTCCGGCGGAGCGGAGACTAGTGCATTCCGCCGCCGCCTCAGATGTCGAAACAGGGAGCTCCCTCGCCCAGCACGCCACATCTATCTGAATCTCTTGGGCGCGCGTCTCCACCCCGCCAAGCCCCTTCCGAGGAAACACCATGATCGCTATGGTCAGTGTCAGGGCTCCTTTGGTCTCGCTTAGTCCGCAAAGAGATTGGCCTTTGCGGAAGTGGCGTGCTGTGAGTCCCATTGTAGCGCTCCAAGCAGGCGATAGTGGGACTGTCACATCTACCACCAGGCGTGTATAAAGCTCTCCGTCGAGCCCGCTCAACACTTTCTTCAGCAAGCCGGTCTTCCTCTTCACAGCAACCCCAAAGCAACCAACAATCCGCTCTCTCCAGCAAACACTCATTTCCCTCGACGGGTAATCAACAAATCCAACTTCACCACCAACCACCAAAATGAAGTACTCCACCACCCTCTCCATCGCCGCCTCGCTGGCTATCGCCAACGCTGGCCAGCTCCGCTCTTCTGGCATCACTCGTCGCCAGAACGGTCTCTCCATCCCCTCTTCCGCTGGCACTGAGACGCTCAGCGAGCCTCAGTACATCACTGGCTCCTTCGACGGTGGCCTGAAGACCTACGGCCGTGGTGTCGACTGCAGCAGCGGCGAGGGTGGCGAGGCCGACGCTGTCTTCGTCCTTGAGGATGGTGCCAGCCTCAGCAACGCCATCATCGGCGCTGACCAGATCGAGGGTGTCTACTGTCTGGGTGCCTGCACCATCAAAAACGTCTGGTGGGAGGCCGTCTGCGAGGACGCTCTTTCCATCAAGGGTGACGGTGACGCCACCATCAGCGGCGGTGGCGCTCAGGGCGCCAAGGACAAGGTCATCCAGCACAACGCTGTCGGCACCATCACCATTGACGGCTTCACCGTCTCCGACTTCGGCAAGCTCTACCGCTCTTGCGGCAACTGCGACGGCAACACGGGCGGCCGCAACGTCATCATCAAGAACGTCAAGGCCTACTCCGGCAGCCAGCTGGCTGGTATCAACTCCAACCTTGGTGACTCTGCCACCATCACTGACACTTGCGCCACGGATGTTGACACTGTAAGCCTCCATCTCCATTCTTTATAAATTGCCAGATGCTAACCACTTGTTTAACCAGCCTTGCGCCGAGTACGAGGGCAACAGCACCGGTGACGAGCCCACCGAGTCCGGCTCCGGACCCAGCGGTGCCTGCAAGTACAGCGACCCTCTCCCGTCCTGCTAAGCGCCTGGCTTTGCGCTTCTTTTGTGGCTGGGATAATTCCAAAGTCGCGTCTTTCTCTCTGACACATTCCCCTATTCCTCTGTAACTATAAGCGCTTTACGCTTTGTACATACTAAAACACGCTTTGTGGACTGCAACGTATTTGCCTAGGTGATATGATGATGTGACTTGTGACACTTCTTCTAGAAACACGTGATTGTTTAAGGAGACAAATAAGGGGGACAGCAAAGATTGGCCGTTCAATCGTTCCTGGCCGTGATCGACTGTGCCTCCGCTGTGCGGCACAGTCTTCTAAATACCAGCTTCAATGCATTATGATATAACGATCGTGATAAGGAGTTGACGAGTGGGATGTCATGGGCTCGACATTCTCTCCGTGGCGACGCTTTGCGACATGCGGAAGGCGAGATTACAGGTCTATTTATAGATTGTCGCTGATATCATCTCGAACGTCTCGCATGGTGCCACCATTTTGTCATTTAGCCAGACCAAAAGGCCTTGATTCCACTCTCTGAGATCTTCTATGCCCGTCTAGTCCTACAGATAACATGGAAGTGCTTGTACTCGGACTACCACGGACAGCGACTCAGTGTTGGTACGGCGCGTCCGTCGTACGCTCTGTCCTTGCTCATCTCTTCGCAGCCATTGCAGACAGTCTAGCGCTACTGGGCTACGGACCCATCTACCATATGCGCGAAGTTGCAAAGAATTAAGACCAACAAGAGTGCATCACAGCTCTTGGGGCAAAATTCGAGAACAAAGGCAAGCCATTCGGGCGTGAAGAGTTCGACAGTCTCCTCATGGGGTATTCTGTAAGTTCTAATAGCCGACTATGGAGTCGAGTGTGCATTTTAATGCTGCCCGGGGGTCTCCGATTATCCTGCCGCGATCTTTGCTGAAGAATTCATTGCCGCGTACCCCGAAGCCAGGATCATCCTCTCCATTCGAGATGAAGATGCCTGGTGCAAATCGATGATGGGCACTCTTTGGCACGCCTGGAAAAGCTCCGCTCCTGATGAGAATCCGATGCGCTCACTCAGCGACAGATACCATGAGTACATGTGGAAGAGCGATTTCCCAACGAATGGGCGGCAGCTAGTTCGGGATCACAACAAGCTTGTCAGACAGATCGCTCCAAAAGACAAGTTTCTGGAATTCAAACGTCAAGGATGGTTGGGAGCCTCTGTGTGCTTTTCTGGGAAAGGAAGTTCCCGCTGCTGCATTCCCTCACAAGGATGATTGGGCGGAGAATAAAGCTAGTCAGCAGACTCCTCCGAAGTGAGCCCCCACTGCGCACAAGTAGGGATGGAAGTCGCCTGGAATTTTTGTGCAAGCGCGAATCACCCGAGCTAGTAAGGGAAGATAGGCTGTTATCGTTTACACAACACTGATACTCTGCAAGTTGTTGGAGCGAGAGGTGCATCGGCCATTTGCTGGGACGACAGGAAAGACTCGGGCTTGTCTACTTGCCGCCCTCCTTGACCAGCCAAAGCTCCGTGGGTTTATAAGCTTCATGTGCTGCAGGGGCAAAAAGTCTAAATAGATAGATACTTCGGGATCGACTCGGGCCGGCGGGGATGAGCTCTCTTCGGATCGTATCCTTCCGAGACCTTGGCATGAGATCATTTGCCAACCACGAAGAGAATAAAAAGACTTGGCCACCGTCTGGTTGATACCGAGCAAGTTGGACGAGCGCGGACAAGCCATTCAAACAGCGAGGAAATGTTGCAGAGGTGTTGGACCAAGGCAGAAACGAAGGCACCGCTGAGTCATCACGGCCAAGCGCTTGCGGCCCCAGGAAATCGATCACAGAGTCCACCAACTCCATCACAGCCATCTCCACGCTTCAACTAGATATGCCGATCGCCTGTCCATCCCTCAGGAGGCTGTCGTGAGTCCGCACATCGCAGCATTAAGAGATCTCGCTCTGTGGCCGTGCTGCTTGGCTCTGATAGCTCGACGGTGGCCACTAGGGGCTGTTGATGAAGCGCGACCGCGGCAGGCCGTCGCAGAAACAGCTGCTTCATCCCACCCACCGTGATGGCGGTCCCGAGGAAGTATATTCTCATCTTCTCCGTCGCCCGAATGTTCTCAATCTTCGCCCTTTCGCCTCATTTACCCGTCTGCATGGCGCGCTGCCACTTCCTGCATTCCAGTTGCAATTCCAGGCCTCCATTCCTCCGCCTACTATGCACTGCAGAATCCGCTGATCGCCAATCAACCACGCCGACCATTTGCGCACTGTTTTGATTTTTAAGAATGCCGAGACATGGCTTGTGCGAGACTAAGCCCATCATACTCCATCTTCAAACGTACGGCGTTGGGCTGTTTTCCCACACCATGCCGCTAAGCCTCCCGCTCCCGTACCAAATCTTTAATATTGCCTCCCAGCATCAAAGTCGCGCTCTCAAAGCTGGTCTTTCTCTCCGTTTTTCTGGCGTTGCTAGAGAAGAATAATGTTTTGCTTAATCGCTTTGCCGCCGCGATTCCATTTCAGTTGAACGCCCAGCGCATCCCTTTTCCCGGAAAACTGCGATCCTTGCTTAGACACGTTCCAATAACATTGATCTCCCCGTCACTCCCCATTTATTATTTCCTCTTTTCTTGCGTTAAAGCAGGCGTCGCTGGCCCGACGGTCCCAAGAAAGGACCCCCTTGACTCTCCCGCCCGTCCTCTACCGCCATGTACGGAGGCTACCAGAGGGTGCCGTCTGGTGCCTCGGACTGCAGTACGGAATACTTCCTACCCAGGTCCCCCGGGCCCAGCAGCTCCGCCTCCGAGGCATCGTTCAACGAGAAGCAGTCGACAGCGAACGCAACGGCCGAGCTTCTCGAGGCGTCGTTCGCAGATGTCTCAGTCAAGCTCAGGACTTATCTCCGGTCCCGCGGCCTGTGGCTGTACGACATATCCCGCTGTCTCGGTGGAACGACACTCGCGCCCATTCTCCCCAGCTTTCTGAGGCCACGAGCTTTGAGCGACAATGGCGGGCCCATCTCTGGAGGCAGCCCCCACGCCAACGGCATTGCGACGCTTGACGGAGTACGAGGGTTTGCCTGCTTCTTCGTCTTCAACTTCCACTTCCTATTCATGTATACCCTGACCTCTGTACGCGGCTATGGCGTCGACCCCACCGGCTCTTCCAATCGTTGGGTACACCAGCTGCCTTTCATCAAGCTTTTGTACGGCGGGCGCTCTATGGTTTGCGTCTTCTTCGTGCTCTCGGGCTACGTCCTCTCCCGCAAACCACTGATGGCCGTCCGCTCGCAATCATACGATTCGATGCTGCAATCCCTCTCATCC
This sequence comes from Macrophomina phaseolina, assembly GCA_020875535.1. NCBI lineage: Eukaryota > Fungi > Ascomycota > Dothideomycetes > Botryosphaeriales > Botryosphaeriaceae > Macrophomina > Macrophomina phaseolina. The sequence goes on along the minus strand of JAEQDS010000069.1, from coordinate 2,885,527 downwards.
TCCATCTTCCGGCGAGGGATCCGGCTATTCCTCCCCACCATCATCAGCACCTTCATCGTCATGCTGACCATCCGCGCCGGCTTGTTCGTACGGGCGACCGAGATCGCGCAGGACGGGGTGACCATGGCCTTCGTCGAGCACCACCCCGTCCGCTTCGGGACCTGGCAGGAGCAGGCGTGGGACTATTGGAACTTCGTGTCACACTACATCGACTTCACCAACTGGGGCGAATGGTACAACCTGTACGACCCGCACGTGTGGACGATCCCACTCGAGTACCGCGCCAGCATGGTCCTCTTCGTCGCTCTCGTCTGCTTCGCGCGCGCCCGCACAGGCTGGCGCCTCTTCCTGATGGCCTGCTTCATGATCTTCTGCGGCCGCTGGGGCCGCTTCGAAATCGTGCTCTTCCTGGCGGGCGCCTTCCTCGCCGAGCTGGACCTCATCACCAACACCTGGGGGACGCCGCCACACCGCCGCAGCAGCAGCAACAACAACAGCAGCAGCAACAGCACCACCAGCCTGCCCTCCCCATCACCGCCACCCTCCGCGCACCCCTCCCCGTTCCCCTGCACGCCGCCCCCCTCCACCTCCGAGAAGGTTTTCTGCCCCCGCTCGCCCACCTGCCACGCCGCGCGCGCGGCCCTCCATTACGCCCTCTTCACGCTCGGCCTCTACCTGCTCTCCTTCCCGGACGAGTACGGCGACTTCACGCCGGGCTACGCGTATCTCTCGCTGCACATACCGGCCGCCTACCGCGCCAACTGCGCCTACCGCTTCTGGCAGTCCGTCGGCGCCGTGAGCGCGCTGTACGCGATCAACAACAGCCCCGCCCTGCGCCGCCCCTTCCTGACGCCGCTGGCCCAGTACCTCGGGCGCATCAGCTACGCGTTCTACCTCGTGCACGGGCCGGTGGTGCACAGCCTGGGGTTCGTGACGATGCGGACGCTGTTCGCGTGGGGCGGCAGATACAAGGTGGAGGAAGGGCAGGTGCTGTTGCCCGGGATGACGCCGAAGGTGGTGGAGGCGGGCACGATGGGGGATCATGCGTTTGCGGCCTGGCTGTTTGTCGGGTGGGCGTTTTTGTTGGCGGTGAGTGTGTGGTTGGCGGACGTGTTTTGGCGGCTGGTGGATGTGCCGTGCGTGAAGTTGGCGCGGTGGTTGGAGATGAGGGTGATGCGGAGGGATGCGTGAGGAGAGGTTGTCGGACGACCCCATCATTCTTTTCTTTTGTCGCTCTGTATGTCAGACGTGGAAATGTGCGCAGGCTCAGACTGTAGTAGCGGGGGGCCCGGTCTGCTCATGGCGGCGGTGGGGGATCAGTTGCGATCCTTACTTGAAAGCATTTGCGCAGCGTATGGAAAGGCGCTTAGAATCATCTGTCTCTCCTTATTTCCTGTACAGTCTAGCACGATTCTTTCTTCATGGCTCAAAAATAACTCGTGGATCAGAAAGGGTTATATGATTACCTAGTCAGCCCCAAACATCATCCACATGTCTCCGCCATATCCTCACCCGAGCCTGCGTAGCTCGTCGTCAAAACAAACGCCCCCCGCCACGGCTTAAATTTGACCAGAAAGTTGCGATCGAAAAAGCTTGGCCCAAGGCAGAGTTTGGTTTCCCCGCGTAACAAGGCGCGCAGCGTCATCCCTGAGTCCGCAAGAGTTTCAACTAACCCTGAGACGGCTGTTGACGCAGGATTACATCGCGTCAAATTCGAAGGACTACTCGCATGGATATTCCCGGCACACTTCTCTACCCTTCGCTGCGTCACAAAGTCCGTACAGCGAAAAATGCGCACCTTCTACCGCAGCACCGTGACAAATCCCACAATCAGGTGAAGGACAAAATTACCCACAACATACCCCTACAACACCGGCGGCTGCTCCGCCTTCTCCGCATCGCGCTTACACTCCTCAATCAACCTCAGCTGCACCTCCCTCATCAGCTCCACCGCCCGCTCATCACTCAAATCCGTCAACGTCCTTACATCCACGCTCCTCGCCGCCAAGCTCTTTGCCGCGATCCACTCCCCCTTCGTCCGCGTCTTCTCCCCGCGGCCCTGCTCCCCGCGGCCCACCACCTCTCGCGCCCACTCCCCCCATGCCTCGCGCGCACACCGTGCCATCTCGGTGCCCTCCATCACCAGCGCAAAACAGTGCGGCATCGCCTCAAACTGCATCCACCTGACGCTGACCCCCTGCTTTTCCATCCGCCTCACCAGCACCGCGCTCTCGTCGCTCATCATTTCCTGGCCGACCTGCACCAGCACGGGCGGACAGCCTTCCCACCTCGCGCCGGGCACGACGGGGCTGACGAGCGGGTGCAGCAGGGCCTCGCCGTCGGCGTGCAGGTGCGCGCGGGGCGGGGTGGCCGGCCAGATGGGGCACGGCGGGTAGCGGGCGGCGTGCCACTCGGTGCCGGGGAGGTAGTCGTAGCGGGCGTTGGTGCGCTGGCTAGGTAGGGCGCGGGTGAGGTCGGCCCACGGGGAGGCGAGGGCCATGCCACCGGGGAGGGGCACGGGCACGTCGGCGCCATGGAAGGAGAGGGTTGGAATGTGCGAGGGGGAGGGCGTGTTGGAAGGCGAGGCGGCACGGTGCCACTGCAACAGGGTCTGCATGAGGACGAGGGCCAGGTTGCCGCCCGCGCTGTCGCCGGCGAGGATGATCTTGGAGGCTGGGACGGGGGCGTGGTAGGAGCCTGGCGGGGGGTAGAGAAGGGAGAGGTAGGCGACGAGAGCGTCAAGGAGGGCGGCCGGGAAGGGGTTTTGGGGGGAGAGGCGATAGCGGACGGAGAAGGTGCGGCCGGAGAGGGCTTTGGCATAGCGGACGGTGGCGGGCCGCTGGGAAGAGGCGTCCATAAGGTAGTATGCGCCACCGTGGAAGAAGAGGACCACGGCATCGGAGGTGGTTTCGGCAACCAGCCGTTTGTACTTTTCTTCTTCGGAGAGGCCTGAGATTTCGGGCGTGTCTTTGAAGGCGTTGGTGCGGTGTCCGTGCCATTCGCCTTCGACGGGAAGGAGTGGGGGGATCGTGTAGGTTTCCCCCCCAGTCTTCATGTCGTCGATGGCTTGCAGTAGCCTTTGCCGGACGTCGTCCTCTGGCGGGGCTTGGATTGTGACTTTGCTGACCCACATGGGCCCCTTGACTTCCGGAATTTTGTTTGTATTGCGTTGCTGCTCGGATATTGAAGCCGGGTTGGGCTTCCCCAGCTCGGAGCGCAGGATTTCAATGGTGAGTTCTGTTCGGAGATCCCATTTGCCTGAGTTGGAAGACATGGACAGGGTATTCAAGAGCGCCGTCTTCAAAATCATCGGGAGCTTCGGTATCAGTAAGCCCGCTAGGGCTGAAGCAGGCATGTCGGCCATGATGGAGATTGTTGATGGAGCCGTGTACAGGAACGCGCAAGGAAACGGTGAGTTGTCGTGAAGGTAGTGAGCCGAGGCAAGTGGGGTTCTCTTAAAGATTACCCCGTTAGAGCTTACCTTGCGAAGAGCTTGGTCTGATCTACCGGGTTTAAAGCTGTGGCGCTTGGTGAAACGGGCGTAGACTACAGTGGCGACGGTATCGATCTGCCGCTGGCCAATCACATGCTGGTCATCTGCCCCGGACCGAGCCCACTCGCTAAATCCGAAGGCTTGCTGCTGTCCATGTGGTCTTGGAAATAGTCAAGCACGCGACAAAAGTTGAAATAGCAGTGTGACACAGGATTTGGATGAGCGCTAAACGAAGTGAATCTGCCCAGTCGGCGGCGTCCATGAAAAGACCATTTGTCGGTTCCTTGGCGCATTGGTGACGATGTATTTCTCACACCAGCAACGTGTGGACACAGAGCAGTTGTATTAGAACGACGGCTTCTCTGGCCGCCTAATAAATGCTTTCCTACGGGGAAGCATGATTCAAAGCCAGGGCGACCACCTCGGACACCCAGTCATGTGTGGATCCACCGGCGTCTGCTTCGGCGATTTACCCGATTGAGCACACTACACAATGCAACAAGTGGTGTCTTCATCCACCCATCTGGGATCAAGCATTCTTGGCCTCCTCACTGCCAATCGGGACCAGCTTGCCGACAACCAGGTACTTCTCCGAGAAGCGCTCCTCCCAGCCCATCAGAGCCTCCATCTCCTCGTCTCCGAGATCCGCAAGGGTGTCGAGCGGGCCGTCGAGGTCTTTGGTAAGCATGTCCTCGTCAAAGCTCCCACAGGCCAGACCTCTGCTGGCGTCACGGCCGGCGAAATTGGCGTAGGGACCCCCGGGGCCGTAGAAGTTGCGGCCGGGGGTGACGTCGAAAACACGGCCCCGCACAGCAAGGTAGACGGGCATTCCGTTGAGGCCGTTGTAGGGCAGTAGAGTGCGCGGAGTGAATGTCCGGAAGACAACGGGGGCGGGAGCCTTGGGAAGGACCTGCGGCGGCTTGGGACGCAGGCGGAGGTAGACCAGGAAGACGAACAGCGACAAGAGCAGCATGTTGATGGGGGTCATGACGGACTGGCTGCAAGCACATCAGCATGTCGTCACGGAATGCAAGGGTTGGGTCTTGCGTACGCTTCGGCCGCGAGGGGCGCAGAAGGCATGTCATCTGCAGTTTCGAAGGCTGTGTGAGCGCGGTGGTGTGTTTCCGCAGCGACGCGGGCCGTCGGAGAGCTTACCGGTGACAGCGGATTGTGGCGGCTTCTCCATTGTCGCGGCAAGCGGGGGGGCGGAAGTGTAATAGAGGGAGGATCGAGACGCAGGGAGAGGGGGATGGATGGCTGGAGCTGAGGCGGAGCAGAGGAGCTGGCGAAGGCGATGGAGCTGCGGCGGAGAGGGTGAGGACTGCGGAGGCGAGTGGTGTCGAGCGGGCGAGCGAGGTACAAGTGACGCAGCACAGCAGCTGTGTGGCCAGAGCGCGGGCTGCGGAGGCCGTTTAGTTGCCGAAGCCGGTGGATGGGTGGACAGTGAGGAGAGTGGGCGGAGGGAATGTGGCCGCCTCCATCCGCGCCCCCGTCAGCCAACCATCTCGCCGGTGCCGCCCAACGCTCGTGCAATCGTGTGTCGCCATGTCGCCGCTGACACGCCCGGTAGCACGCCCGAGAGGCCTTGAGCACACCTCGCATGCGCCTCCGCCATTCGCCCAGCCGCCGTCGCTCCGGCACACAGCCAGACGCTGGACAGGCTGAGCGCGACAGCCGTGGGCGCTGGTCTTCTGAAACGCCTGCCATTTCCCTGAAACCTCTCTTCGTATGCCTGTCCGTTGTGTGCGCCTGCATGCCAGCTACAATTTCGGCGTGAGCCCGCTCACTTCATTCCTCGGCCACCAGCTGTTTATTTCTCCTCCTCAACTCCTCATTTGCCGCGCCCGCTGCATCTTGACCTGCACTCTCCCGCACCGCGCAGCCCAGCTCCCGCTCGAAGCCGCCAATCCTGTGTAAGTATAACGACCTGCTCCCTTTCCTATTGCCGTTTTGGGCCGCTGCCGCTGCTCCCCCGCACCCACGGCCGCAGACGTTGCGCCGCATCATGCACACCACCGCTCAGCCCTGCGAGATTGCAGTTGGCGCCAACCCTCTGAATCCTGGCATCATGCCTTCGCCGGCGGACGCCCTTCCGCCGCCCAAGCAGGGTCCGCCCTCCCCAGATCCTGGAGCGGTGCTTCGGCGAGAGTGGCGCGTGAAGCAGACAAAATACCTTGATCCCTTGCTGTTCCCTTCGCAACCTTGATCTCGCTCTCCAACCTTCTGTTGTTCGCTGTCTGTTTATATAACTCGTGGTGTGCTCCTTCTTGGCGCCCTTCAGCTGCGGCGCGAGCTGTGCAAGATAAACACAGCCTCGCCCGCTGCTCCCTCCGTCACGGACAAATCGCTGACATGCCTCTCCTCACAGCCCCCGCCATGTGGAAGAAAGGCTTCCGCAGCCGCGGCAAAGAAAACCCGCGCATCGCCGTGGGCGAGCCCGTCCTCATCGAAACCTCCTACGACGGCCGCCTGCAGACACGCGCAAAGCACCGCCCGCTCATGGAAGTCGCCAATGAGGCAGCCGCGAGCCTGCGCCCGCCTCAGCTCGACCTCCCTCGAGAATCTGTTGCCGCCTCGTCCGTCTACTCGCAGCCCGATCCCCGGTACTCCAAGGCTGCCTCGTCCTTCTACTCGCAGCCCTCTCCCAACGTGCCCTACGAGCACTGGCCTCCGAACGCTGGCCTGGGATTCGCCTACCCGTACGATGTGTCGCCCGTCGAGGAGAGCCCCAATGCCTACGAATTGAGTCGAGACTCGGACGTGAGCGACACCGACGAGCCCAAGAGCCGCTTCAGCTGGTCCACCAAGGCCACGGCCACGCCCAGGACCGCCTTCCAGCATAGCCCTCCGCCGAGTCCTCCGCCTCCACTGCCCGTCAAGTACGACACCAAACCCGAGCCCTCGCGCAATCCCTCGACGTCCTTCCAGAAATCCATGTTCGAGGCCCGCACCAACAGTCTCCGCTCCGTCACTTCCACCGTCTCTACCGTCCGCAAGCCCGTGCCAGCACCCTCTCCGCAATCCACCATCACCAACGCGAAGCGCTCACAAACCCTGCCAATGCCAACCTCCAGCACGCCCACACCGACGAGGCCCTCGCCGCCGCGATCCTCGTCGCTGCGCTCTGCCACCACCGTTTCGGCCAACAAGACGCTGCCCCTCCCGCCCCAGCTGCAAGACAGCGAGTCTATCACCAACGGCGACCCCATCTCCAAGTACACGGCCCAGCTGGACGACCTCTCGCTACGGCGAGCCAACATTAATCGCGTCATCAAGGACCTGACCAGCCTGCCCGACCTCAATAATCCCCTGACCGTCGACTGGGCCACGCGGCGAGCCAACGAGCGCAAGGTCAAGAGCCTGCAGGACGAGCTTACCGAGATCGCCGCCCAGGAGCACGAGATCGGTATGAAGCTGCACCGCGCCAGGAAGAAGGCCGAGAGAGAGGAAGGGTACGATGGCGCGACTACGGCGCTGTGGGTGCGCAGGGTGACGAACCCTGTTTGATGGGGGAGAGTTTGGATTGGACTCGCGTTCCGAGTAGATGAGACCAGGGAACAAGCTTGTCCTTTTTGGCGCACGGCTTCAGATTAACGGTGCAGGAATGCTCTTTGGTTGTTCGAAAAGCTGCTTTTATTCTTTTTTTCTTTCTTCCTATTTGATGTTCTTGGCGGCGTCATACCCTTCCTGCGGTTCCCTGGAATATCCATTTTCTTTATGTTCTGTAATAGCGAGGATCTCACAATCCGACTTTTTTTTTTCCCCATCCGCGTTCTGAGATTTACCAATGGGGAGTGGCCATGGTCTGGCGGGCATGGACCCTTCGGTAGTTTATCGCGTATAGCAGTGAAAGAGTGCAGGTACCCTCAGACAGCGAAAAAGAATCAAAAGAGAAGAATAAGCAAACTTCACATGGGGCAAACAATGCACCGGTGTGTCCAAGTAAGCGAACTGTCAGGACGAGGTCCTGACAAACGGGGTTGGGCATGCGCCTCTCCCGGAATCTCATGTTATTTCGTAGGTATCATATATCCCTTTGTCCCAGGTCGTCTGCGCCCTCGCAGCGCTCATGGAAAGAAATGCCGTTGCCTCATGACATGATCCCTTTTTTCAGCGGCGAGCGCAGGGGCCTTAGCGTTGTCGCCACGCCAGAGGCCCATCATTTCTTGCCCGACTTCTTGATGCCCTGAGTGCCGGTATTGAGGGGGCCCTTGCCCTTGGCCTTGTTCTGGAGGTCCTGGAGGGCCTTCTTGTCTGTACGCGTCCCCTCTTCGTTAGCCATGGCGGGATCTGGCCGCACGACGAGCAAAAGGAAAAGTACGGAGCATGGCTCGGCAGACGTGCTCGAGTAGGAGGAGCTGCGGCCGTGGTGATGTTGGCGCCGGGCGGTTACACTCACCGGCCATCTGCTTGGCCTTGAAGGCCTTGTCGTCTTCGTCCTCATCGACCTCCTTCTTCTTGGGCTTCTTGTTGTGGATCGGCTTGGTGCCGTCTGGCGGGGCGGGCGATGTTAGCGGTGGCGTGGTCGGCGGAGAAGAGAGTGACAGGGCTGCACGTACTTCCCATTCCAGAAGGCATCTTGGGTAATGGTTCTCTGAACTTTTTTTTTCTTCGGGTTGCGCGGGGACAGGGCTGCGGAGGTGAGACGGAGGGCTGCGACAAGAGGGCGGTGGGCAGAAAGAAAGGCGGCGAGGGCAAGGGCCTGGCCGCCCGGGGCCGAAAGTGGCAGTCGCGGCCAAGGGTCGGGCTCACGTTGCTGGGCGCGCGAGTCAGGCGTGGCTTCTGTTTACACCCGGCGCCCGCCAAAACAACAACCTTATCCTCTGTCCACCGCCCGCCCGCCTCGTCATCCCCGCACACAACAACACCCGTCTCGTCGCCGCGCTCTCGCAACTGCGCTACATTTGTCGCTGCCCGTGCGCGATATTGCTTACACTTCGCATATCACCGCACAAGCATACTGCAACATCGCTCACATTACTGCCATGGCCCAAGAGCAGGGCCTCTTTTCCGTTCGACGGCCGCGAGAAGTGCGCATCCCGTCCCGCTCATCGCGGCCACGCTGACAGACTTTCAAGACCCTCGGAGGACTCAACACCAACATGACTGGCATCCCACTGCCCAGCTCCGCAATGAAGCGCTCCAACTCGAACTCCAACATGGGCGCTCGCGCTGGTCGCATGTCCCTTGCGCCCGGCATGGGCATGGGCCGGCCTGCCCAGCCCAACTTTCATCGCTCGTCCTCTGGAAACAACCTCGCAGACATGGGCTCATCATCCGCCCACCGTCAGTCCATGGCGCCGAACATGTTCAGTAGCGGGAGGAAGAGCTTTGCGCCGGGCATGATGTCAACGCCTGCCCCCGCAATGACTGGAATGGACCAGAGCTCGCAGAGACGGAGCAGCGTATGGAGTGCTCGCCCTTCAGCTGGGCTTGGTGGTGCCATGGGTGTCAAACAGAGCTTCTTCGCGACGGCACCGGCCGCCCAAGCCGTCCCCCAGGACCCGCGTCGTCTGAAGGATCCCAGCGTGCGTGCCCAGATGGCCCAGGAGCTGAGTGAGTACTTGGCCCGCAACAACTTCGAGATGGACATGAAGCACTCGCTCTCCCACAAATCTTTCACCTCGCCCACTCAGAAGGACTTCAACTGCATGTTCCAATGGCTCTACCACCGCATCGACCCCAGCTACCGCTTCCAGAAGAACATTGATCAGGAGGTTCCCCCGTTACTGAAGCAGATGCGTTACCCGTTCGAGAAGAGCATCATGAAGTCGCAGATTGCAGCGGTGGGCGGCAACAACTGGTCCACCTTCCTTGGATTGCTGCACTGGATGATGCAACTCTCCATCATGATTGAGCAGTACGCCTCTGGTACATACGACGAGGCGTGTTTGGAAGCTGGCTTCGATGTTACCGGAGATAAAATCATCTTTCAGTTCTTGACGGACGCGTACAGGGACTGGCTGCAGGTGGAGGATGATGCCGAAGACGAGGCCGATCGCGTGATCCAGAGACATGTCGACAACATGGCAGCGAAATTCGACGATGCGAATGCGGCCCACCTGGATCAGGTCAAGGTCCTCGAGGCTGAGCACAAGGCGCTGCAGGACCAGATCGATGAGCTCGGCAAGAATGGACCTAGGATAGCCAAGCTGGACGAGGTGAACAAGATTCTTGAGGAGGACCGCGTCAAGTTCGAAAACTACAACAAAAGCATGGAGGCCAAGGTCGAGAAGTACCAAACTCGCGTCAAGCTTCTGGATGACGAAATCAAAAAGGTGGAGGCTGAACTGGAGGAGGCTGAGCAGGACAAGGCGAATCTGCAGGCCATGGTTGATCAGCAGGGCATCACCATCCAGGACATAGACCGCATGAACACGGAGCGTGATCGTCTGCAAAAGAGCGCCGAATCCACAAGCTCACGGCTTGAGGAGACGCGCAGGAGGATCGCTGAGAGGGAGTTGGAGGCCACTAAGAAGCTTGACGAGCTCGAGCGGACAGTGGAGAGATACAACTCGCAAGGCTATGAGATTGGCATCATTCCGGCCACGGCACCAAGAGCCAATGGGGAAGATTTCGAACTTGTTCTCACTCTCAGTGGGACAGGTTTCAACTCATCCCAAATGGACAGCCAATCAGACAGACTGCTCACCAGCGCTGGCAATGGCTATCAGTACCACGATCTCCTCAACCTCGACCCGCGGAGAGATCTCAAGAATTCAATTCTCGGCCTGAGGAAAGACATTCGCGAGCGCATGAGCGCGGCGCAGGAGGCCGATTTCGAGAATCACGAGATGCTTGACAAGGTCAAGGAAGCCATGGACGATAAGCTTGCCGAGGTCGAGGCGCTCGGCCACAGAGTACGGGCTGCCGAGGAGGAGTTTGAGAAGACGAGGGAGGTCACGACAGCGCAGAAGATGGCATCTGATGCGCAGATTGAGCGGATCGAGAAGGAGATTGGCAAGATGAGGGCGCAGGTGTCGGACCACATCCAGCTCATTGAGCAGCGGGAAATGAATACCAACATTGAGTAAGTACCAGCACTGGCTTTGGTGGCGACGATTTTGCTGACTAGTTCTTTGCAGGTACGAACAGATGACTCATCGCGCAACGGAGATCCGTGAGCAGCTGCATACCGAGGTCGAGCGCATGCTGAGCGATGTTGTCAAGTGGAAGATCAACCTCCAGACTCAGTTGGAGAACTACGAGGAGTTTGTGCAGCAGTCGGTTGACCAGGAGGCAGCAGAAGCGCAGAATGCGAGGGAGGGGAGTGCAATGGACGATGCAATGCACGATGCCATGGAAGTTGATAGTTAGTGGCGGCTGGAGTGTGTAGACCGCACTTGTCGATTTCCGTGGAAGTGTTTTCTGCTACGAAGACGGCTGAGTTGGGAGGCTATATCTTTTTCGTTACGGTGGGATGTTGGGGTTTTTGGCGTCGAAAGTCTGGGGGTTTGGGATGATGGGGCGTGGATATGGGATTACGATACCACTTCTGCCTTGGCTTGTTAATAACGATGGACTCAATTGTTCTCTGAAGATGCGATTTGGTGTGCATTCGCCGCTGGGTTGGTTGTTCTGCCACGGCTCGGAGATTGAGCTCTGATTCGGCGGCGCGACGTCAGAGCTCGCGCATCAGCAACAAGCATGTGAAAGCTTCCCACGTCAACCCCATCTCCAACCACACCACCCTCTCCATTCCTCGTCCTGGCCGCGACTGTCTTCGGCCTCCGCTTCAACATGGCCGGCTCCACGACCGCCTCTGATGATGACGAGGAGTACGTCAAAGGCATCCTCCAGCTCGCAAAGGTACGCACACGCTCACCTCCGTTTTCCCCCTTCGCTCCCAACTAAAGATTGCATCCTCCACCTCAAATCTCTCGCTCCAGTCCCTTTCCCTGCCGAGACGCGGGAGCACACCCTCGCTCATGCCCCTCCGCTATCCCTTTCGCCCCACGATGAGCTAAATCTGCAGTGAAACCCCAGGACAAAGCCCTCGCCCCGCTCCACGCCGCGCTCTCGAAGCCCGCCCGCCGCGCCTACATCCAAACCGCGCTGCTTCTCCTCGCCACCGGCGCCCTCTTCGCCACCGCCCTCGCCGCCTACTCCATCTTCTACTACGCCTACGTCCCCACCCGCGGCTTCTCCGTGCCCGTCCACCTGCAGTTCGACTATGCCTCGCCCCCAGCTGGAGCGTTCGCGCCGGGAGCAGCGGGCGGGGGAGTGGGGTTGTTGTCTGCAAAACATCCGTGGGGCGCGGCTACGGGCTTGCGCAAGTGGCTCGTCAGCGAGCAGCCGTACGACGTGCGCGTCGAGCTGGACATGCCGCGCACGCGGGCAAATCGGGAGGCGGGCAACTTCATGCTCGGCGTGAAGCTGTGGGGGCCGCCGGGCGCGAAGAGCGGCGGCGCGACTGTCGGGGATGGCATCTCGGCGTTTTCGCTTCCCGGCGATGAGGCTGGCGCTGGCGGCGGCATGGAGGAGGTGGTGCTCGCCAGCTCGAGTCGGCCGGCGATTTTGACGTGGCGCAGCGACGTCGTCGAGAATGTGGAGAAGGCGGTGGGGCTGCCCTGGTATGTGCTGGGGTGGAGGAAGGAGGCGGAGAGGTTGGTCGTGGGCGTGATGGAGGGGGTGAGGTTCGAGCGCGGGAGCTGGAAGTATCTGCCGGATAAGGTGAGCGTGGAGGTGAGGAGCGCGGAGAGATTGCAGATTTATGGGTGTTGGGTCGTCTTTGAGGCGAAGCTGGGGGGATTGAGGTATGTTTTTCCCTTTCCTATTTTCTCTAGTGACATCCCTTCCCTTCTGCTATGGATGGGATGCTGGATCTGTTGGAGACTTTTGCTAAGATAAAAATTTCCGGCAGATACTTCATGTACAACTATCGCCTTACAGCCGCTCTCGTCTTCACCACCGCCTTCTGGGCGGTCGAAATGACCTGCATGATCCTCGCCTGGCTCGCCCTTTCCAACGTCTTCGCAGCACGGCCGCGCGCCAAGCAGGAGCCAAAGACTGAAGACGAAACGGACGTCAAGACCGAAGGCGAGACCGAAACGGATCTCCCAGAGCTGTCAGACACGCCACGCACGTTCCCTACGTATGCAGGACAACCGTCCCTCCGTTACGAGTCTCCCAACGTCAAGAGCGAGGAAGACGAAGCTTCGGGCGATGTCTTGAGGGATGTACCCCTGGCTGGTGCTGGTACTGGGCAAGAGGCCGACGATGAGGATGAGGATGCAGATTTTGTGCTTGACACGGCGGCCAGGCATATGGATCGGGATTCGGGATTGGGAACGAGCATGGAGAGTGGGCAGGAGAGGAGGGAATCGGTGAGGAAGAGGAGGTCGGGCTTCTTCGGTGGGTCGGGAAGCCGGAATCAGTAGATGGCGAGGCAGTGTTGTGTGTGGCCGTGGAGACATGATACCCAGCAGTGGCTGTAAAAAATACTTGCGGTCCCATTAATAATTGACATACCAATTCAAATTGCACTCGACCACGACCTCGAAGAACGTTGCAAGAGAGGCCCTTTCAGGGTGGTTTCAATCGCATCCACAGTCACTAGTATTCCAACTGCAGTTAAAACGAACCAGTGAGGAATCCCAGCTCAACTCAGCTTCGCGCATACACAATGGCATACCCGCTCGCTGGTCTCTTGGAAACAAAATGCATATCACCCGCAACCCTCTCCTAACTAATGTTTGCATCTCCTGGAGCGGGCACATTGTCTGGATCCAGAGCCACTTCAGCTGGCTGATGCCCGCCGCTATTAGTAAAAACACGGAAGCCTCGACGATGATTGAGAATATCGAGACGACCGTATTCTCTGTCGGCCCATATGGCCAGGGAGGCATGGGCCCCGTCGTAATGTAACAGAGCGAGGTTAATAACAGACATGGAAGCGACGCTGATGACCAGGGCTAACATCCGTGGTACCCACAGAGCGTCGATTACAAATCCTTGAATTTCTTGAGTCTGCATTCCGAGGGTAAGACATATGATGATCTTGCGCTTTTGGCTTTGGCAGTGCTTTGTAGGCCTTCCGACGCTTCCTCCAGTACACTGACATTGTCGGCCTTTCAGTAGGAACTCTCCTCAGCAAAACTGGTTGGAGCCTTGGTCGGAGGACAGAAGACAGTTTGACAAAGAAAAGGGCCGGTCAAGTGGTGATGAGAAATGGTGCAATCTCAATAGGATGGAGGACAACGGTTTGGATGATGAAGCAGGTCATGGCCTGTTCAAACCTATTTACGAGAAGAGACTGGGAAAATCGACACTCTGTTTCCGACTGAGCCGATAGCATGCATGTGATTGAGCTGTGGATGTTAAATGCGGCACCATCTTTTCAGCCGAGGCGTTGTGGCAGCTTGTCGGAGGATTGCCACCGTGTCAATAATCAACAAGAGACATGGATCCCTGTGATCACCACAGCGGGGATTCCAGGTTTTCGGGCGGAATCGCGTCTTCCATGCTTTGCTCTCTGTGAGTCTATTGATACGTCTGGCTCAGCTTGAGTTGTGCCTTGTGAGACTTCCGAGCCTCGGCGAGCTAGACGGGCAGGATTGTGCGGTTGACACGCTGGGAAACTGGCGTGCCAGTAGTTGCACCCGAAGTTGCAGTGGACAGGGATTGCATCCAAATACTTCTCTAACTTGTATGGTCTCATTGCCTACTCAGCCACGAAGGATTCAGATTCTCCTTGTCGGGTATGGATGTAATCGCCTCTTTGAACCGGGGTTTCTAGTAACCCTATCACCAATCAGCGCAGGTTCAGACTTGTGAGCAGCGAGCAGAGAGTGTCGCCACGCTCAAAGTCACCACACATACATGTAGCGGCGGCCGATAATCCGCTCGCATCATGTTTCTGTTTCGCGGCTACCGCGGCGTGATAGATGAAGGCTTGGGTACCTCTATCAGTGAGATAACCGCAACTGACATCAAAGCGGAAGAATATAGGTTATGTCATTTTCCTGCAGCAGGTATGAGAATGAAGATGAAGGGAGCAATGAGGTGTGCACTGTGATTCGGAAAACTATGGCCCCAGATCAGGACCGAGAGAAGGCAGAGCGCAGCACCAGAAACGCACCATTTCACTCCAACCTCCCTTGCCCGCCATCACCTCCCCCACCTCCTCCGCCAAACCTCGCTCTCGCCAACGCCCTCAGCATCTCCATCGTCCTCTCCTCCTTGGCCCGATGCTCCGCCAGCTTTTCCTCCCTCTCGGCCGCTCTTGCCCGCAGCATCTCCTCCTTTCGTATCTCCCTCTCGTTCTTCCGCCTTTCGGCCTCGCTTTTCCGCGCCCGAAACTCATCCACGCCGTCTCCTCCGCCCATGAGGTCGCCCTCGCCGACCTCCTCCGCACCTGGTGATTTGGCATCGCGGAAGGCGCGGTGCACCGCCGTCGTCGCGGCACGTTTCTCGAGCTGGCGCTCGCGACTGCCCGGATCGGCGCGCGGCGCTATTTCTTCAAGGCGTTCCTTTTGGAGGGCACGGTCAGCGCGGCGGAGGGCGCGGAGGGTGGTGGTGCGGGCTTCGGTGTCTTCGGCGTTGAGTTCTGGAGGGGTGATGTTAACAAGGCTATTTGCGTTGAAGTGGCAGGGCTTATAAGAACATGTGCGGAAGCAGGGTAGAGAGTAGCAACTTAGGACGTACCGTCACGCATCTCCAGGTCCTCCAGCCTGGGCACCGCAGGGCCAGAGCGGCGGGTGTTGACGAAGCCGGGCATAGCGGCGGGACCGAACTCGTCGTCGTCATCCTCGTCGTTGTCGTCGTCGTCGCGCCCATCTCTTCTTTCATTGCCGTTGTCGCCTTCTCGGTCCTGCTCCCGCCTCTGCTGTTGTTGTTGCTGCTGCTGTCGAGGCCCAGCGCCATAATCCGGGGATTGCCTCTGGCGGGCGCCGCCACGCGCGCGTCCGGCCTGCTCACTCTCGTCCTGCTCTTCGGCAGCGCTGGCGATGGCTTTCTGCAGTGTGGCGGGATCGTACCAGCCCTCTGCCAGTTCTCCACGGTTCCTCACGAACGTCAGTCTGCCAGAGTCCACTTGAACTTCTTTTTTTTACTTTTTTTTTTTCTTCTCTGCGCAAAGGAGGACAGCGAATGTGGACAACTCACCACTTTCCGACGAAGCTCTTCCACCGCCCCTTCACCTCGGCCTCGTCCAGCTCCTCGAGGATCTTCTGCTTCTGGATGTCGAGGTACAGCGCGAACATGGGGGCGTAGCGGGCGTAATCGTGCTTGGAGAGCGGGCGCGCATTGAGAGGCAAGCTGGCGGGGGCGGAGGCGGCGGCAGCGTGCTTCTTCTTCTTCTTCTCATTTCTGCGGTCATGGTGGTGCTGGGAGCGGCTGTGGTGGTGGTGATGATGGCGCCGCGAGGGTGAGCGCGAGCGCGTGCGCGTGCGCGTGCGCGTGTCGTGTCGGTCGTGGTGAGGGGAGCGCGAGCGGGAGCGCGTGCAATGGTCGCGGCGATGGCGGTCGGAGGGCATGCTGGCTGTTGCAATGGATGCGCGGGGAGAGGAGAGGTGGTCTTTCGGGTTGCGGAGAAAAGGTTGGGGGAGAGAAGAGTCTGGGGGCGGATGATGCAGCGGCGGCGATCATGAAAGCTTGGCGCAACTGGCGCATCCGGGCACTTGGAACACACTTTTGTCCGTTGAATGAAATCTATTTGGCATGGGTATATGGGTACATAATGAAGCAATGCGGCTGTTCCAAATGACAGCACATCGTCGTGTCCTGCGCAGGCATCGCCATGGCCGTGCCAGAGACGGCCAGGATCAAGGCCAGCTCCCATCTCCGCATCCGTCAAGGCGCGAGGTGATATGACGATAGGCGAGATCTCAATCTCACTTAAGCAGAGAACGCCCAGGCGTGCCTCTTCCAGCCCGAGCCAACCTGCTTGCCGCTCCACTGCGAGCAGTCGACCTCTTCGGCCGTCCCGACCGCCAGTCCGATGTCGTTGTCGCCGAACACGGCCGTGTTGGCGCCCGAGTCGATGCAGAGATCAAAGTTGACATTGGCCCCGTAGGAGTTGGTGTCCTGCAGCGTGGGCATCGAGCACACGTCGTTGCCCCCGGAAGCTGTGTGGAGAGCGACGAGTCAGCGTGTCTGTGTGCGGACTGGATCGCAATACGCGACGTCGTGGATACGAGCAGTGTGACAATGGTGTTGCCGCTTTGGAGCGAAGGCCGTGGCCTCCAGAACTCCATGCGGGTGGGCTTTCTTGGCCGCGGAAATTGAAAGTGAAGGAGGCGGGAGAGCCTTACCAGGACAAAGGTTGTCGACACGCACAACAACCGACTTGGTGCCGCTCAGCTTGTTGCCAGTGCTGTCCGTCTCTGCGGTCAACGCGAAGCACTTGCCGCAAGCAGGCCCAGCTCCCTGGCCGCCAGCGACGCCGTAGAGGTTCTGCGAGACGGCAGCAGAGTATCCGGGCTACACTTGTCGTCAGTGTCCAAGGCCTGCCCGCGAATGGACCGAGAACATACATCGAAGTAGAAGCCGCAAGCACCAGTCTTCTTGCAGTTGCCCGAACCATTGTTGTCGCTCGAGCCGTAAGCGGTTATGGTCGCCTTGTAGCCATGGGCAACGCCCAGCACGGCGGTGAAGTAAACGAGAGACTTTCCGAACATGACGATGAATGCAGAGGATGGCGGGACAAGCAAGATCTACAAGAAGGAGTGAAGGCCGGTGGTGAGCGATGTCACTGGCAGAGGGCGCCGTCAGGTTAAATAGCTGCACACCATCTCCGCGCACTGCCCTCCCTGAATCGAAACAACCTCCCAATCCTAGGCATGATGCGGCGATCCACGCCTTCTGGCTTGTTTCGGCTGACTCCATGGTCTGGCCACTGGAAGGAGGGTGAACGGGCCTCGATGCTTGGTGTGCCGCACGATGCCGAATTCCCTACCCATGTTTCGCTAATCAACGTGAGGACGGAGGGTCGGCTTCTGCTTCGAAACGACAAGCTTTTTGCTGGCGTCCTGGACAGGAACCATGCAGGGTAATAAACTGCCTCGTTTCAGGGCCTTTTGCCGAAATGGGGGCTGTCGCCTCGCACCTCAGGCTCCTTAAGCGGCTCTCGCCCGAGCCCGCGCGTTTACCAAGCATCGCGATCAGCGCAGATCAATCAATGGGAGAAGCTTGCACCTTGCATTTCTTCTCGTGCGGTGAGCACGGAGACGGCTGTGGACATCAGTCGTCGACTTTAAGATGGGGGGATTATAGCTAAGGTTAAACAAAACCGCCTGAGCGGGATCCCGGCGAGCCACATGTTGATAGAGTTGGCAGCAGATTGGGTTTGCCCCTACGCCAATGACATCCAAAGCCACCCGTCTGGGAGTGCGCTTCGCTCCAGGAGCTCACAGGCGGCGCCGCATGTATAGTTGTCGCCGAAGCGGGTGCATGTGGCCGTGTCCACGCACAGGGTGAAGGGCTCGGGCGGTTGCGAGACCAGCATGCGCCGCCAGGACGCTGTCGGACATGCTTCGAGCCGGTGTCGCCACTTGTTGTTGGTGGCAATGATCAAGTTCCCGCATTCATCCCTGCGGAACTTGAAACGCTGCACGAGTAGGGCGTTAAGCCCGTAGGCGTCGGCGCCACGCCGGTCGGGGGAAAAGTAGAGGCAGCGCTGCAGCTTGGTTGATGCTTCGATCACGGCCTTCCATCGCTGGCATGTCCGTTGGGCAAGGAGGAGGTCTCCCACCGGGGCGAAGGAGAGGATGAGCTCGAGAAGCTCGGTACAGTTGAAGACGGTCTCAGCGGCACTGACCATGGCGCGCGGGAGCTGTTTGGATGACAGACGGGGAAGAACAAGGAGAAAGATGGTCCGGAAGGCCCACGTAGCAACAGGCATGCCCGCTCAAGACATTAGACTGATTGCGGCCATTGGGAGGGAGCCGGCGGCAGCGGAAGAGCGAGGCGGGAGAGTAATGTTTCTTGGAACGCGGGGGGGCTGGTTAAATGCGTGGCCCACCCGCCGGTTCCGATCATCATCACTCCATATGTCTGCCACTTCCCTTCCTTGCTTTCCCCCAGAGCATTTTTTTGCTTCATGAACTCACTGCAAATATCTTCGTGCCACCATCGCTAAAATAGGGCCTCCGATTGAGCTCCTCTAGCTATCTCGCAATCCAGCAGGCTGCTATCGTCACACCGGAACGCCTCACACTGTTTCGCTACCCGACATGTCATCAGCCCCGCAGCAGCAGCTCTCACCAGGCAATTCCGTGCTCGTTGCTGGCGTTGTTTCTCCCCTTCAAGTTGCTGCAGTTGCTACCGCGGGCATTCTTTGTCAGCTTTGCTACCGACTGTCCACAGGGCGCTTACCTGCAGTGATCGCAGTCGATCAGGTTGGACGAATTGGAACAGTGTTGCGACCGCTGGCAATTCTGCAAGTTGCTCGAAAACGAACACGCCGTGCAATTGGTGCAGTTGGAGCCTGGAGTGACAGCTCGCATCAGCCTTCCTCGCCCACAGGGTGCGAGGAGCACTCTACAGACAATTCATGCAGTCTTTGCAACCGATGCAGTTACTGCAGTTCTCGTTGCCGTCCTTATCTAACGGGGTGGTCCTTTCCAAGCCCAGTGGTTAATCCCATGGCTCAGTGTGGTCGCGCTTCAAACTTACGACGGCACAGGGTCGCCCTCTGTCTTTGAGTTCCGCTGACCCATGTTGAAGGCTGCTCCAGGTTCAGAATCGAAAAGAGTAGAGGTTCCAGAAGGGATGTCGGCGCTTCGGTAGCGATGGACGAGTCCAGGAGCTTATTTTCAATAGGCCTCCACCGCGAGTTTTTTCCCATTATATCAATTATTGCTGCCTTGAGTTCTGAGATTATCCTAATCACAAAATGCGGAGAAGATAAGGGCGAAGCAGACTCCCAGCAATGGATACGTCATCGACGGGTGCAAGCGAATTGTAACGCGAGGATCATACAGCACACTCGTCAATGGCTGAAGGTGGTGGCGCTTTGAAGCCGCAGATGGCGGGGAAGCCGAGTCCTCTTACGTTGGAGTGAAGAATCCCATTAGAGCGGCGATCCTGATACTCCTGCGGCTAACAGTCCTCCGCAATTGGAAGGTAGTATGTATTGGACGCGGATGCGCCAGTTCTGCCGCTCACATGCTCGGGGAAGATGCTCTCCGTTGATCAGTAGCATGGGAGGCCTCTTCACCGGTCACCAGCCCCTTTCATTCTTGTCACGGATACACTGCATAGCACCAAAAAAAAAACCTTGCAAAGTTAGTTGAAGGATCCTCTCAAATGCAAGAATTATGACTCCGAATGCATTAGCGTTTGGATATACTTGATTGCTCCCATCACAAGCATGCCAATTGGAATACTTCTACACACCACCGCCAAGGCCGCGCAGTTGACCTCATTCAGTCCCTCACACCGAACGTCCCCCTGAATGTTACCGCTTAAGAATAACTCCCGGCCCTCGGTCCAAAATACTCGCCAGCTGGCAGCTTCAGCCTGGTGCAAGTCGAGCTCTCGCACCCGCTCTCCGCCGAATTGCCCCACCAGTCCATCTCGTACCCATTGTACTCGACCGCGAAAAAGATGATGACCGCGGAGATAGCAATCGCGGTTGAGAACGCCGCCGACAGCACGTAGTTGTACTTGGACCAGAAGCCGAGATACCGAGTGCGCAGGTACACCATGCTGAACCAGCCGGGGATGACGGCCGGCCAGACGTAGGCGATGTTGTACGGACTCCACAGCGTGCCGCCGTTGAGCAGCGGCACCGGGTGCGCGCGCCGGAACCAGTGCGTCTTGGGCAGCCGCTTCTGGATGAGGAAGAAGATGATCGGGATGAGGGCGCCGACGGGGAAGGCGCAGAGTAAGGTCGTGTACTGGCCGCCGGTGCCGAAGACCTTGCGGGCACCCATGCTGCCGAAGAGGACGGCGGCGGAGAAGTACGTGTTTACGCCGGGGCAGGTGAATTTGCTTTTTTGGTCACTGTTCACGGGATAGGTGAGCAAGGGAACAGCATGAACGTCGATGCAGAGTCTGACTCACGATTCGCAGATATCGTGTATGCTGTGGATTTGGAAGTTCATGACCCCCGTGCAGACAACCGCCGAGACGAACGTGGCGGCAGCCTGAGCCCAGAATGTGACCCGGGGTGGGATCTTGACATAGTGTGCCAATTTCAAGTCGTTACTGAAAGCCAGGGCGTGCGCGGTCGTCACGTATCCGTAGCACTTGAAGA
Source organism: Macrophomina phaseolina (assembly GCA_020875535.1). Lineage (NCBI taxonomy): Eukaryota > Fungi > Ascomycota > Dothideomycetes > Botryosphaeriales > Botryosphaeriaceae > Macrophomina > Macrophomina phaseolina. The sequence continues at coordinate 2,864,834 of JAEQDS010000069.1, read as the reverse complement.
AATTCATCGCGAGAGCGTTGCCGGGCAGCCAAGCTCCGCCGATGAACTCAGCCAGGTAGTTGTACTCTACTTGCAGTCCCGTCGACGCATAGATGATGCCGGTGGGGATGACGAATACAAGGGCGAGTCCAATACCGAAGAATACGACACCGACAGTAGTCTGCGAGGTGTGTGAGTCCCTACTTTCTCCAAATGAAGAATGAAACTTACGTAGGTGGGCCAACCTGCCACTGCACCGACGCCGAGGGCTACTGCGAAGACATTCAGGATGAAGTACCACCATTCGGGGACTGCACGCCCGGTCAGTAAGCAGCAGGAAAATAGGTAGCGCGCGTTTCACCTTCACGGTAAACAGACATCAGCTTGGTATGGATGTCCTTGAACTCGTCTGACGGGTTCTTGTAGCCCCGGAAAAGGCTGCGGAAACCATTGACGAAGTCCTGGCGATGGTACAACACGCCGTATGATACTGTGGCGGTATACACTGCGAAGCTGAACCAGTACATGGTTAAGCTACTGGCCGCGAGGTAGACCGGAGAGTATGCTTGGTACTTCTCCTCATCCAGCCATCCACGATCGTCCAGAACCGCCGAGACGTTGAAAGATTTCCCGTAGTGGTTGAACATCGAGTTTGTGTTGATTGGGAGGTATCCGGTGTGATAGGCATTGGTGTAGTACATCCCGATGATCGTAATACCTCCGAGAAAGCAGCCGATGAAGGTGTTGATGGTGACGGTGAAGGGAATGACCAGCGGGTCAATGTTGTGCGTGGCAACGTTCCAGTCAAACGTTGGGAGCGGGTTGAAGCCCAGTCCTTTCTTGAGTCCGGTGATTGCGGTCAGGTTGAAGTTGTTCGGAGCAATCCATGCGAGCCAGTTGAACAAGCTGAGCGCTGCAAAGATGTAGTCCGGGAACCAGAACCACACGAACATGAGGGCGAAGGCGTAAAGGAAGAAGCGGAAACGGGACACGCTGAAAAGCCTCTTGAAAGGGCCAACCACAGCATAGTTCCCCTCTATGGTTTGTCAGTCTTCTGGCGCCGATGTCGAACGTGGTAAGAATATCTTACCATCATGCAGCGAAGTGTTCAGTGCAATGGTCACCATAGTCTTGGGCCAGAGGCAGAAAGAGGGATAGACCAAGAACTTTCGCAGAAGCCCAGCCAGGCCGTAACCCATGAAGTCGGTGGACAAAGCCAGCAAGATTTGGTAGCCGAAAGATGCTGCATACTTCTGGCCGAAGTAACGATCCAAAAACTGTGTGAAGATGATATACCTCGAGCTTGGCAACGTCTTTCCTACACTGGCCATAATGGAAATGAGCATGTGCTCCTTCTTGTTGAACGACCCGGGGTTGATGCTGTGTCGGACGCCGAAGAAAGTGAAGCCGACATCAGGCAGATATTTCTCAGCGGCCTTGCCAATTGGGAAGCTGAGCAATTGAACTACCGGCGCTTCGAGGAAGATTGTGGGCTGGCGGACGCTGAATAATTGGTTTACGAATGCCAGCACGACGACGAAGCAGATGCCGATGACCCAAGCTCGGATGGTGGAGCAGTGGGTATTTGGATCGTCGTGGTTGTCGACAACTGCACGGACCTCGGCATATGGGCTGTTTGTTGTGAGTAACGAGACTTCGAGCTTGGTCTCTTCGATGGTCTTGCTGTGCTTCTCTGGTTGCTCCGTGATTGACTCATCCTCCAAGAATTCTTGCAAGCGGGCCAGTGCCGCTGTGGGAAAATTGGGATCGTGCTGATGGGTTTTGAACAATTGGGCCGCAGTCTACGACGAGTCAGACGTGTCACCAGGTTCCCACTATGCGGGAGTGCAGACCTCTCTCGTTTGTTCAAGGCTCAGAGATCTTGCATACGCTTGGGCAGCAAGGACCTCTTCGACCGTGGCATTCAGCAGTCTGCAAAGGCTATTAGAGGGATACCAGGAAAGCTATGTAGAGCTCCACGAACCTTGCGGCATGCTCTACAGAGGCTTGATGACTGTCAATGTCGCTCTCGTGTCCCTGAGATCCCTGTCAGTATCTGATAAGTACAGCGTCACAAGTCGAGCCACCGAGGCTTTTGGCAGAGATACCTTACCCTTTTGGCATCCCCTACCGTCACTTGAATGCTTTGGTCCTTATCTGACAAGTCCGCCATGTCCGCCATCGAGCGCAGCACAAAGGTGAAGAACAACGAGGATGTAAGGAGATGAAGGTGCTCTTAACCCATCATTGCATTATATCGACCCACACGTACGCGTCCTCGCTTCGGACTATTATGTCAAAGGACTACTCTCTTTCTCAATGGCGGGGGAAGGCTAGCCAGATTGTGAGATGTCCCGCAGTTGCCAGTCGCAGGTGTGAGTGCACGGCTACATCCGCCTGGCCTGATCACCGGGAAAGGAGCACAGTTACCCCATTTTCGGGCGTAAGAACCAAAAAACGACGGGTTGCAGTGTCTTTGCATTGGAATGGGAGCACGTCACCCTACCAGATGCGAGAGTGGAGAACGCCAAGCCGGTAAACATAAGCACAACATTTTGCGCGTCTCTGACACCTTCGGGTTTGGCATGCAATTATACGGAGAATTTATAGGCTTGGATCGCCGCGGAAAAATCCGCAAGTTTTGCGAGATTTTCTCTCCTGTCTCCTTTATCTTCTTTGTCAAAGCGACTTGATTTTTTTTTTTGCAAACGGCTCTCCGAAGAGATTGCCCCATGATTGATTTTCGCTTACCGTCATATCTTATGCCCAGCGATTCAACGTCCAATCATTGTATTTTCTGGAGGTGAGATGAAATGTGAGACTCTGGGTGACTATTCACACAATGGCTCCTCAAACAAGGCCCTAGCTCAAACAGGGTTGCACGTAACCCCGTCTATTATCGCTGACCCGCCGACTATCATGGTCATGGCATCTTTGACAATAGAGTGGGATGAGTACGGATTAATCCAGGAAAAGTGAGAGGTATTTCATGTAGAGCTGAAAAACTTGCGGACTCATCGAAGGAGGGGGGTCTGAAGGCGCTGTGTGCAGGCATCAGGCGCTGGGTTCAGGGCGTCATACTGGGCTGACCAAAACACAGTTTGACTGGTCAACGGTAGGAGGGCTCTGCTACACGGGCTAGATTGTAAAAGATTGCCCAAGCTGGCGTACGAGACCTATTCGACTACCAGTCTGACTGCGACCCTGGGCTTACCTGCATTCTCGAAGAATGACTTTTGCGCCGCGGACAATGTATGAAAAAAGCTGCTAGGAAGGCGTGTGGAATATAGAAACAATATTACTGCTGCTGCGAGCACCGCTACACAAGCTTGCATTGAGTAGTTGAAATATTCCCCGGCGTGGAAGCACGGCTCGTTGGGGGTGGGGGCGGGGGGTTTCTCCCTGCTGGGACACATTCGATTGAGAGGTCAACGTATCAACACGACAGTGCTCGGCTTTAAGCAAACGGACGTCAAGCTCCATGCATTCACGGCGCTCTTAATTAATTCCCCCATTGCGTGGTCTTTCTTTCCAAATTCGTCCTTCTGCGCATTGTCGTCCGGAATTTGGTCCGCCCCCACCCATCTTCCATCAATCTTTATACGAATTAGAACTCAGTGAGTCTCACACAATCTCCCTGTCACTCTCCGAGCTCTATCGGAGCACATTGAAAGGCCAAACACATTTGCTTCGTGACCAGGAGGGAAGGGATGGACGGTGTTAGTAAACACTGAGTCAGCAGGACAACATGTTACCTACCGAATCAGGGCATAGCTTATCTAATCCACCATCCCACTTCTCGCTATCACATCATTGGATCTCGTCCTGACGTTCATCCGATTCCCATCTTCCTCCCTTTGCTTTCATCGCCTCCATCTCATTTGCATCTCAATCACAGGGAGAACGAAGATGGACAAGGACGGGCTGCCAACATACAGCGCGGTGGCCAGCCAAGGGCCAGCGCAGCCACGTCGGCGCTTCCGGAAAACACGCAGCCTCAAGGCCATCGGTGTCGCGTGCTTGGTCTACCTGGCATACGCTCAATGGTCCCAGCCTCGGCTCAGCCGCCATCAAGAGCACGGGAAAGGATCGACTCTGTCGTTGGAACGACTGGAAGCAAACCTGGCAACATGCGCGAAGCTGCAGCAGAAGCCCCAGGACCCCAGCGGCCCTCGTGCCCGCAACGCCCGCTATATTGACGGCCACAAGCCAACGCTGATCAAGAATGCCACTGTCTGGGTTGGCGACCCCGTTGCCGGAACGTCCGAAGAAGACGCCCGGGCTGGCAAGGGCTATTCGTGGGCCCAATCTGACGTTCTCATCGAATACGGCCTCATTAAAGCCGTCGGCGTCAAGATCCCGGAAGACGACCTTCCCGCCGATCTCTTGGTGTACGATGCACAGGGCCATCAGCTCACGGCAGGCATCGTCGACATGCACAGCCATGCCGGCGTCGACCCTCTCCCGGAATTGTGGGGTAATGAGGACACGAACGAGTTGTCGGCCGACATCACGCCGTATGTCCGCTCCATCGACGGCATTGATCCGTTGGACCACCAGATCCAGGTCATCAAATCTGGCGGCGTGACAACCTCGCTGATTCTGCCTGGCTCGGGCAACAACATCGGCGGCGAGGCGTATGTTCTCAAGCACGCTGTTGGGAAGCCCGATGGCCGTCTGGAAATCAGCGCAGAGGACATGCTGGCTGACCCCGAACGCAACTGGCGGTACATGAAGATGGCTTGCGGAGAGAACGCCAAAAGGGTGTACGGTCGAGTGGGCGAGCAGGGCCCATTCAGCAGGCTGGGCGAGTCTTGGGAATTCAGGCATGCGTTCGAGCAGGCCAGCCGCTTGGTCAGGGAGCAGGATGATTGGTGTGCTGCGGCCTCTGCTGATGGTGTGGAAGCAATGTCCACCTACCTGCCTCAAGACCTCAAGTGGGAGTCTCTCTCTGCTGTCCTTCGCGGCCAGGTCCATGTCAACACCCACTGCTACACCGTGCCGGATCTGGAGGCTTTTGTCGACCATACGAATGAATTTCAATTCCCCGTCCGGGCCTTCCACCACGCCCATGAAACTCATATTGTTCCTGAGGTATGCACTTCAACCCCCCCGTCTGTCAAGAGCTCTTCACTGATTTCAGTAGATCCTCAAACGCGCTTGGGGCGGCCGTCCGCCAGCTGCGGCCCTCTTTGCCGACAACATGCTGTATAAGAGCGAGGCGTACCGGGGTTCCGAACAGGCTGGCAAAATCCTTTTCGAGAATGGCATCACTCCGGTTTACGTGTCGGACAATCCGGTCTTGAACGCCCAGCATGTCGTGTTCGAAGCCGCCAAAGCTTACCGCTGGGGTCTCCCCTACCATGCCGCCCTAGCCGGTGTGACGAGCGCACCCGCTGAGCTTCTCGGCCTGGGTGAGCGCATTGGCAAGGTCAAGGCTGGCTACGACGCCGATATCGTTGTCTGGGACAGTGACCCGCTCAGCGTGGGGGCTACACCCCTGCAGATCTGGATCGACGGCACTGCCCAATACGAGGAACCGTACGTCTTGAACAAGTCCAGGTCCGAGCCAATTGATCCCGGCAATGCTGTCACCGTGGCGCAGGAGGAGGCAGTCGAGGCCAAGGATGTCATATTCACAGGTGTATCCAGGGTTCTGCTTCCAGGATTTGAGCAGACATCGGAACAATCCACTGCCGTCATCCGGAATGGCAGAGTTATCTGCGTGGGCGCATGCGAGCTCGAGATCAGCGCTGCGTCTTCGGAGGGCATCAAGTCTGTAGCGCTGGAGAATGGATACCTGTCTCCTTCATTCACCGTCCTTGGGTCCAACCTCGGCCTCAGCGAAATCAGCGCTGAATCCGATACAACTGATGGCAGCAACGGCCCCGATGCCTTCAGCCGGGCAGTCGACGGGCTGTTGTTTGATAACAAGCAGCTGGCCGCCGCTTACAGGCACGGCGTCACCAAAGCCATCAGCGCTCCCGAGTTCTCCGGCGGTGGTTCCCGCGGTGTCAGCGCCGGCTTCCTCACTAATGCGAAGCATCCGCTGGAGAAGGGCGCCGTATGGGCGGATGAAGTGGCCGTGCACCATGTCCTCACTCTCGGAACAAAGCGGGGAAAGACTCCTTCCATCTCCAGCGCCATTGGCGCCTTCAGGGACAGCCTTCTCAAAGCTGCCGAGTTCAACGAGACCTCTCCGGGCTCCGAGTACTCCGAACAGGCTTATCTCAGGCAGGTGGTTACTGGCGATCTTCCCCTTGTTGTCAGTGTGGACAGCGCAGACACCATTGCATCACTGCTTCGCCTCAAGTCTGAGGTGGAGCACGCCGTGCATGCTGATATACGGCTGACGCTTGTTGGCGCCGCCGAGTCCCACCTTGTTGCGAAGGAGCTAGCGGATGCTGGCGTCGGTGTCGTGCTTGCTCCACTCCTGCAGTACTCGCAGTCCTGGGACCAAAGACGCTCATTGACCGGCGCTCCCCTTACCAATGGCACTGCAATCGACGCCCTTCTCGATGCAGGCGTTCTTACTGCGATTGGCATCACGCAGGGGTCGGACGCGAGGCACTTGTCTCTGGATGCCGCCATCGCCTACGTGAATAGCGGAGGAAGGCTCAGCGAGTCTGAGGCCTTGGGCCTCATCAGCACAAATGTGTTCGAGCTGTTGGGATTGAAGAGCCCAGTTGACGCTGTAGAGGACTTTGTGGTCTTTGAGGGAAGCCCGCTGGAGATCCAGTCACGAGTTGTTGCTGTTGGAAATGGCTTTGGGGGCGTGTCGATCTTTAGCTGAGCACTTTGATAGAGCTAGCGTACCAATTCAAGGGCACTCGAATCTGGGTCGGAGTATACGCACAAAGCCGCAAATATAGCATCTACTGAGCTGCGGCGTGAGGTAGAGATAGAAGGCTGAATAAGACCCTAATCGTCAATAGTGCTGTATATATTTTTTTTTAAAAAAAAAAGGCGTAATATACAATCTCAAAGGTTTGAAGAACTTCAGATACTTTTGCAAAGCCCCCAACGTAATTTCTTTCCTGACTTCGTGATAGCCCGAGCCGACGGCGGGATAGGAGTTGGGTTAGAAGCTAAAGTCATACGAGTCTAACAAGGCAAACTTTGCATCGTCAATGGGGCATACTCAGAAGCCTGAAGACGCTTATGGGACTATCGGTTTTTCAGTAAAGCCGTTTAGGAATCATACGCGCTCATTCGTACGTATCCAGGAGGCGGAAGTCACACGCTAAGAAGTTGGGGGATTCTCTGTACAGGTGGGAGCTCATCCCGCATCAACGGTACGACACCTCCACCCTTGTGGTCCTACAGATTGCTCCACCCCGCCCTTGCACCAAGTGTTCCTCGCTATCATCATCGTCCAAAATCTCCGTGTCGTGGCCCGTACTCGTCTTCTGATACGCACGGGCCTCACCAAGGTCTTGCAATTGTATGTGCCTTTCCGATCTGGGGTTGCTGCGGCTGGCGCTTGATGAGTTGTTCTTCTTCTCGGGGCTCCAGAGGTATCGAATCGCACGCATGGCTGGCATAGAGCTGGCGATGATGCCGACCGTGGGCTCGGCGACGGACCAGGCCATGGGAATCGCCATGGCGTACGTGGCGTCTGGATTTTTGAGGAGGTCAGGCAGGAAGCCCATGCGGACGCAGCTGGTGATGACGGCACTGCGGCAAAACTCATGTCAGGACGGGGAAGGGGAGCCCACTACTTCGCCGACATCGTCTACTTACAAACCCCCCATAAGTAGGGTCAGCAGCGTCTGCAGCTTTTTCTTGGGCTCCATCTGCAGCGGCTTGACAATGGGGATGGACAGACCGTAGACCATAACGTCGGTGAATATGCCTGTGCTGGCGTTCCCGAGGTAGAAGGCCGCCTGGTTGATACACCTCCCCTTCACGCTGCTGTCGAAGGCTGCAGCTATTGGATGGCACTGGAACGCCGCAACGCAGACATTGATGGTCGTGTTGGCGCTGACGATGCCGAATGCGACCCAGTTCAGGACGGGCAAGGTGCGGCTCGGGATGCCTGCGAGAATGCGCCGGTAGAGGGAAAGCACCGAAAGCTTGACCATGCCGAGTGTGGTGTTGTAGAAGATGGCGCAGAAGTAAACGGCCTATCAATGGATTGACGTAAGTCCTACAGCTCTGAGTCTTCAATTCCGGGCCGCCTACCAGATTGTACCTGTCAAGGCCCTCCACGCCGTGTCTGTAAAGAACGACCTCAATGTGCACTCCCATTCCGCGGTCAATGGCTGCAGACGATGCGGTTAGTAAGCCGAGGTCGGTGGTGTGAGGAGGCTTTCTGGACCCACCTATTAGGACTGCGACCGTAAGTCCCCAAAACGTCAGCTACTTTTCGTCAGCTTCATCAGCTTTTCTTCTTTCTGCCCTCTCTTACCACGGCGAGTAAGTTAAATACTTCCAGAATGTCAGCTCCTGCAAAAGCTTCAGTCCGGAACACTCACCATCGTCCATTCCCAGAAATTGCGCCCATGTTATCGGAAGGACGTGTTCGTAGCCATATCTCAACTTCAGGCAGTATCTGGCTGCTGTGCGGAGAACTAAGGCGGAGAACACCAATACAATACATGAAATTGTGAAATCTCTGATGGCGTCCTGATGGGGTGAGCTTGGCGGTAAATCCAGTTATGGGAAGGGGCACCTACGGTCTGGTCATCGCTGGCTGATGCCGGGAGCTGCTTGGGGATATCCATCCTGCGGGCTTCTGGAATGCGCTCCAGAGAGGCGGATCCTTATTGTTGGAGCCTATCCTTTTGACCAGCGAAGTCTTAAATTCAGCCCGAGTCGCACGGAACCCCAGAGACAGTAGAGGTGGCAGCAAGCAGCACCCACTGCCGGCCATCTCCACGTTCCTCAGCATGCTTAACAATTCTGATTAGGAGCACGGAGGAGGGTGAGCCAGCCACTGATGGTACCGCAGCCACGCCGGGGGCATGCATGGACGTTGCGCAGCTGACCCGAGATCTACTCTGCCAGCGTTCGTTGATGGTTGACAGGACATTGGAAAAATGGCCGCCCCAGGTGGGAGGAGCACGCCCACGTGGTACAAGACTCGCAAAATCGCTTATGTTTCCTGGAACAAGCAGCCAGCCGAGAGACTGCATTGTCAGTGTTGGAATTTTGGGCACAATCGAGTCCCCTTACAGGCCGAAATACGATCCGCTAAGGGACTGGGGGCCGAATACCAGGCGCCTCACCACGCATCTGACCGCCCGGCCCGAGCGCTATTTTGGGGACGGAATGCGATAGAGGTTGGCAATGTCTTCGCTGACGGAAAGTACATGACGCGCAAGCATGGGTATGCACAGGTGTCAATGTTTCCAGGGTGAGAGATGCAGAAGGTGCATGGTGGGAAGCACCGCTCATCCCTCACATTCTCGCCATGCATGATCCACACAAGCTGAGCAGGACGAGCCAGCGGACGTCGGAAGTGGCGGATAGGCGTAGGAATAGTTGCATCGTCAGGCTCGATCTTTTTTGCCAGATTAATGTACACTGCACGGAAGATGTATGTGGAGGCGGGCCTTGGGAGAAATCCGGCAGGCCGTGGGTCCGGGGGCCAAGTCCGCGCGTTGCCGCCAGAATGTCCTGCAGGATACTGTTTCACAGGGTAGCACAGCATCATTGGAACTTGGGTTGGCCCTTTGCATAACGAATGCCGGAGGCGGGCCAACTCACTCCCAAGCAAGCGGACGGCCCCTGTGCTATATCCCAGTCCGCGAGGCAGTGCTAATAGCGATATCCACGTCTCCACACACGAAGACGCGACTCTGCCAACGCAAAGTCTGCCGCTCACTCAGCCTTCCCCTCCCTCAGCCGTAGCTGAACCTCGAAACCTTGATTGTACGCGACCCCTCCAGCGACCACATACCTGCCCTCGCGCTTGACCTCGAAATCGAAACGGCGGACGATCTGCAGGCACACAGCATTAGCTCAGACAACCCAGCGCCGATCTGGGCCCACCTGCACGTCACACAGCGCGACGAGGGCGAGCTGCGGTGCGCCGCGAGCAAACTCACCTCGGGCAGCAGCTTGTACATCTCCAGGATGGCGACGTCCTTGCCCAAGCACACCCTCGGCCCCGCCCCAAACGCGAACTGGCCGGCCTCCATCTCGCTCGCCTTTTCCGCGTCCAGCCACCGCTCCGGCCGGAAGGCCTCCGGGTCGGGCGCGTACAGCGCCGGGTCGCGTTGCACGACGTACGCGTTGCTCGTCATCTCGGTGCCGGCGGGCACGAACCAGCCTTCCCCGCCGCCGCCGCCCCCCACCACCTTGCCGCCCGGCGGCGCCACCCGCGCAAATAGGTTGGTCGCCGGCGGGTGCAGGCGCAGCGACTCCTTGATGCAGGCCACGAAGAAAGGTAGGCGCGCGCGCGTCTCCTCGAACTGGATCGGCGTGTGCAGCTGGCCCGCGGCCTCGGCGGCCGCGATCTCGGCCTGGCAGCGCGCGAGGGCGCGCGGGTGCGTGGCCAGGAAGCGCAGCGTGCTGCCGAGCGCGGTGCCGGTTGTGTCGGCGCCCGCTTGGATGAGGAGCGTGACGTGCGCGCGCTTCTGGATCGGAGTGAGCGGCTGGCCGTCCATGCGCGCTTCGAGGCAGCTGTTCACCGTGCGAATTGGTCTGGTCAGCTTGGGAGGTGTTGCGGCATGAGGGGGACGGCGAATGGGGGGCGGGGCGGGGCGGGGAGAGGAGGTAGGACTGACTGCTGCAGGAAGTCTGGCTTCTCCTGCGAGTAGTGCTCTTTCTCGATCCGCTGCTCCCGGCCGGACACTTGCTTGTCAGCTTGGCTCATCAGGTAGCCCATCCCGTTGTCGTCGTCCATGGTCGGCATGAAGTAGAGGCCCCAGGATGTCTTCATGACCACATCGCGGAACCAGCGGAAGCGCCCCACGAAACCGAAGTAATCCAGGCCCTCGCGCCAGCTCTTGAGGATGTTGCGTTCGTCGCGGCTGTTGCTTACAAACCCCCAGGGTTCGGTGAACGAAAGCATCGTCATGATATCGGCGGCAAATTCCCTGTGGGAAGGAGGTAGCGTCAGCAAATGATGAGAGCCGATGGAGTGCAGCACTCACGCGGCTTTGTCGGACAGCACCACGGTCTGATTCTTCCCCGCTCTTTCTGACATCCTACTAACGAAGAGTTGCACAAGCTCGTCAATTCTCGGCTCCCAGTTGTTCTTGAGTCCTCCAATTGTCCACTGTGCAAGGTCAGCGAGGTCATCCTGAACCGCTAACGAGTGCAGCGTACTTGAGGGCCGCCCAGGGCTTTCCTTAAGGCCTTGTGAACATTTCCATCAAGGGTGGTAAACAGGTGTGGCGGACCCAGGGCCCCGGTGCCGTAGAGAGGGGCTTTGGTGTTGCACTTGGGATCCCAGTAGATATCCTTTATGGCAGCAGGTTGAGGAAAGAGGAGTAGAGACGGCGCGATGCGGATTGGTTTGTCGGCTTGAGATTCGTCATAGTTAGCAGTCTTAGGAGATATACGAGCACAGCGAATACTGACTTCCGTAACGTTTAGCTAGTGAAAGTAGCCATTGCGGCTCGACTCGCAGGACGGAGATGATTGCTGGAATCAGTGAGAACGATGCCGCATACCAAGGTCCGTGGAACTTGGACAAGGGATGAAGGTAGAGGTTGTAGATTATTCGGAAAGCTGCTGCAGAGATCAGGGCGATGCCCGCGAGCGCGGCGAGAGAGATCAGTGCCATAATGCTCTTCTTCAATCGTGGGAACAGGTTGTTGTGTAGAATGAAACCTCGGCAATCCCGCGCAAGGCCAGCAGACTACTTCCGTCAGTCGAGAGCAAAAGTGCGAAAGTCAAAGACGCTCAAAATACCGCCTGCGGGGAGCACAACACAAGTTCCGATCAAAGTGGAATCCCGGCCATAGCGTGCATCGTGGTGGGGGCCATTGCAACACAAACAGGACAACATGTGCAGCTGCATGCTGCCCCGACCAATCGGAGACTTCTGAATTTTCCCACACGAGGGCCCCCGGCAGGTGCTAATCCCCGGCAGCCCAAAGACGGATAAGTGCCAACGGCTTGACACTCGCACGACCGTTTGTGGAGTAAGCGGCCGCGAAGGCGGCAGCCCATTCAGCCAAAGGAGCGGTCTGATTCGGAGGCGCCAAGGTTGGTGCGCTGCAAGTTTCGATTAATATTCAAATTATCTAGCGCTGATATTCATCCCAAATGCCGGCCCTGATGGTGGTTCAATCTTCAGACGACCTGTCATCCACAAGCTGCTGTGACGCTCGGTAAGCCTGCAGTAGTGGCTCGAGATGGCATTCCCCTCATCCGAAGGGGCAGGTCGTTGATCCCAGTAATAGGCAGAACCGCAATATAGAAGGAAGCCATCAGAGATTTAGACAATGGTAATGGTGTACAGTTGGCCCCCTGATTGTTTCGGCGTTTCCATTGGATACCGAGTGTCCTTGAGACGTTCTTCGCAGCCCTCAAGTCCCAATCCCGGTTCCAAGGAATGCAAATCGAGGATTTCTTCTGTGTGGCGAAGCGTGGGCCCCATGATCTCCTCCAATTCCATTGTGTTAATCCGTTCGGCCGTGGTTTTACGATCCTCATTCGGAGGGATGGAAACAATCTTTTTCGCGTCGACTTCAACTATGAATGTCCCAATCCGGCTAAAGAGGTCCTTCTTGGTTGCATCATTCGCCAGCACCAGTCCCTGAACGCGCACGTACGGCATGTAGCAGACTTCAGGACCACGTGAGTTCTTCAACGACAAGGTCTGGGAGATCGCCTTCGCGTCCACCTGTACAGGCATGAGATACCCCGTGTCTGGTGGATTGCCTCTCGCACTTGCCGCTTCTTCCTCGGAAACATCGTAGCGCACAACAATTCCGTTTTCGCTCTCCCCCAGTGCTAAGGTTGCGGAGAGACGGATCGGCCATAGCCAGCAGCGGACTTTCATATAGGCTCCGATGATCTCCTGAAATGGGTCGTCTCCTGCTGGAGTAATATGCGTCTGCAGAATCTCGGCAATAACATTCTTCTCTAGCGATTCGAGTGGTTTGGCGGGTTTGACGAATCCATCAATGGAAGCCCACGACCAGGTTGGAGCTCGGTACGAAGGTGGGCGCTTATTCCTTTCGGATAGCCAAAGCAACTGTTGGGCGAAGCACTGGGACCACAAGCCTGCCAAGTACTCGACTTCTCCACCTGCTTCTCGAAGGTGGCCGTGGATTTCCTTAGCAACCGCGGAGATGGCCGGCAGTTTGTCTCGTGGCAATGTCAGCCCGGTGTTGGAGTACGTCACAATAAGATCCGACCAGGCCGCTAAACAGGCCGACACGCCTTGGAGTTGCTCATCAATGAGGCTACTTTTCCGGGACCAGTTCAACACCTTTCTCCCGCGTTCAAACGTGGGAAATGCCTCGGAGGCCGAGCCTTCGCAGCATTCCCACGTGATTATCTCGCCGAAGTGTAGGATGCGCGGCGCCATGAACCATTCTTGAATAACCCATCCACGAGTGTACAATGGGGCCTCGCGAAGAAGGGTCTCGGAACCTGGGATGCGGTGATGGATGACCCAACGGTGATCTTCTTCATCCTCCTTCTCTGACCGAATGATGATGGGCTCTAATGACCGGGGATCTCGAGAGGAGAAGAGACTGTCCCAATTGTCCTGTGATATGTTGCAGATGGCATTGCGGTAAATGTCACCCATTTGAGAACATTCGGCACGCCAATCTTCATCCGAGTCTTGGACAATGCAGAGCGCATCGATCCAAATGTAACGGTAGCCAAGCATCCTGACAACGCGCATGGCATCTTGGAAATTCGGGCTAATTGCAGCGGCCGGAATCTCTCTCGAAAATTGTATGAGCGAATTCCTCGTCAGCGTATTGCTATCCATGTGGACTCTCCAACGATGGCTCAATGTAAAGTAGTGAGTTCCCTGTGCTATTTGCTCTCTTGTGCACAGACGAGGAGGCTGCGGGGGCGAGGAGCCTGGTGATCCGACGTCGACAAGACGAGATGGTAAGAAGCTGAGGCTAGATGGCCGCTTGTTGCATATCAAGTGTCCACTTTTACAGCCCAAGAGCCACCTCTTTGCCGCCTGCAAACTCGATTCTGATCCGGTGAAGTCGCTCCAAATCGGTGTCGGGACGTCATATCCAGCTGGGTTGCATCAGATTGAGTTCCAGAATACGATCAGGCTCACGTACCTGAAGTGCTGTGGATGATCAACTGGCGCGGCTCATGACCGTACCGGAACGATAACGTCCGGAATGGGCTTCCAGGTAGAGCCACGAGCCAGCAAATTGCATCAATATACCACGCAGACTCGTCTTTTCCAATTGCTTTGTGTGGGCAATCTCTCTCTGAGGAGGCTGCAGATATCATCTGGCAAAGCTGACAGCCACTGAGACCGGATTTCTGTAGAGCTTTGAAGGTTGAGTGATGTCGTCCGGACCTTCTTCTGCCGGAATCGGTCAAGTCTGCATCCAGGAACACACATCGACATGTCTGACATAGTTTGTGGGAAGAATATATCCGTTCGTTTGGGTGCCTCGATCCAACGAAACTGGTACTGACCTCTGCAATCGGAGCCATACTTGTTATCGTTTGGGATTCGCGCGAGATGAAAATAGGCGGGATCCATCAGCCTTAATTGGACATATAAATCTTTCCTGAATTATGAGGCGCAGCGAAGTCCACGCCTGCTGCCTGGAGTGAGGGGCTGGCTGGATCACTCGCTAAGCCACACTTGCGTCAGCATGGGGTTGGATGTTATTGGTGAAACGATCAGCGTGAGATCAGAGGGAGGCTCAGCCGCGCTCCGTGGGAGCTATCCTATTTGTTGCTTTGCAGAGCATGCTTTGAGCTCAATCGACCAGTGCTGAATGAATAACACCACCGGATGACCCGCCGTCTGGTCCACTTCAACGCTCGAACTCAACACGAAGGACGGCATTGCCCAGGTCAAATCCATCTCTCAGCTCTTCCTTCACATTCTGCAGCTCTTCCCGAACAAAAGATTGCATGTCATCCTTAATCTGAAGCGCCCTTTCTTCAATCCGAACGTCGGTTTCTTCGACAACGTCATCAATGGCTGGGTCCAGTCGTTCATCGAGCCTTTCTTCCATTCGCTGCTCGAAGCGCTCCTCCAGAGCTTCACTCGCGTCTCTCCAGGCTTGAGCGAAGCGTTCCTCAAAGCGTTGTTCCAAACGCAACTCCAGCCGCCGCTCAACGCGCCTTTCCAGCGCCCGCTCCCGTTCATCAGACGCATGCTGCAAGCTCTCCTGCAGAGCCTCCATCTGGTTCCGCAGTAATTCCATCTGCTTCTCGATCTGGTCAAGCCTGCCTTTGGTACCGTCCACGGGCTGAGAGGCTTGCGGAACATGAGTGTCATTCACTCTCCTCCGGACGTCAGCGACTTCCTCTGACAAGGCGGCCAGCTGCGCCTCGAGCATTTGTTGCCAGACATCCGCCTTCCACTGGCCGGCATGCAAATTCTTCTCTGCGGGCTTGTCGGACAGTTGGTGTTGGAAATGGTCGAGTTGGTCTTGCTTGGCTTTCTTCGAGGAAGTCGGGGACGAAGCTACATGCGATGTCAGTGTGAAATGGCTCGAAGCGCATGAACAATACGTACGGCTACCTTGTCTTGGTCTCTTGGGTGGCGGAGGGGGAGACGGACCAAGTTCGTCGTAGGAGGGCGGGCTGTCATGGCGCAGTTGATCAGAGCCAAGGTCGATTGGGAAGCCGCCTTTTCCAGAATAGAGGCGTTCGAACAGGTATTCATCTCGGGTCGACTTCAGTCCGTTTTCGACTACAAGGGTTGATGCCGACTGAACGAGAGATCGCTCAAGTTCGCGCACTGGCAGATACAATGTGAACGCGTTCGCACGGGCAAGTGACTTCATCAACGCTAGCGTCTTCTCTTCCTTGCCCGGTTTCGGATGCATAGAGGACTGAGGCCCGATGAAGACACCAGGTTGTGTGAACATCCAGTGGAGAGCAACGATGCTATCCGGCTCAGAGCATTCGCCGCTCTGCACGAACGAGCTCTTGATCGATGGTGACACAGCATCTGGCTTGTCGTTCAGCTGGAGGGAGGTACAATGTTCAAGTCGGAGGAAGAAATAGAAGTTGGTCTTCTTCCCGCGGCCTCTCAAGCCGATAGGCACGCGGAGCTTGAAGTAGGCTTCGCCACGAGACGCATAGAGACCAAAGTCAAGTGTTACGTGCAAGCGCTTCGATTCTCCGTCGGTGTTGCACTTCCAATCAACTCTGACCGGGGCATTGTGGATAGCCAGTTTCTCAGCAGCGGAAGCCATGGTAGAGAAATATCAATGTCATTTATCTGTATACACCCTCCTCCGCCAGAGCGCATTAGCCCGCCGTACCCCGCAAAGCGTAGGGAAGACACTCTGCAGGTTACCCCAAGATCCCCTCCGCAACTCAGATAACTCAAAGCTCCACAACAAAGCACGCACTCCACGCGGTCCAGCGGGACCACTGCACGCGACGCACCGGAATAACGAACGGTCGCCTCGAAGGGGCACCTACAGACCCCAGTTCTTCCAGCGAAGGGAGAGGCCAGACGACACTGGTCCGTTCGCGTGGGTAGAAGCTGGACAGCTGGCCTGCTCGCAGGGTCGGGATACGTCGGGTTGGGAGCGGTCCGGCAGACACGCACGGCAAGGCGATGAGCGATGCCTATGGAGTGGTGTGATGAGATGATGGAGCGGCGGCGGCCCGCCTTTGTTCTCTGAGCTCGACGATGGAAACGAACCGGGAGTGGGTACCGTTGCTGATGAACGTAGAAATGCGGTCGCGGGATGAAACGGAGGCGGGCGAGGACGGAAGGTAAGAAATGGTGATTATGGCGGTCAGGGTCGGGACGAGAGGAGCGGCTGCGGATGGGGGCGATGGGGAGCGATGCAATCGGGGATGATGGGGGATGGGTGGGCGATGGAGAGAGGGTCACTGATGGTGCCCGGTCGCGAAATTGAGGAGGTTGGGAGTTGCGGCACGGCGACCATGGCACGTGATATTCGGGATAACTTCGGTCCGCCCGCCTCCGTCCGCGGCCAGATCCCTCGATCCACTGGGCAGCGTGAACACCCCCCCACTTTTGGCCTCCCGCCTGGCGCTACGTTATCCCCGCGACGGGCCGTTTGAGCTACTCTACAGATCCACATTTCGCCCTCCCGGACGCCAAACATCCTCGCCTCAACTTCCCCCCCTCCGCGCAGGAGCGACACAATGCCTGGCACGGTACATGCCATTTTGAGAATGGCTTAGCTATGGATGCCGACTTAAGCTTTCATTTGGATGTGAGATGGATGTACGTTTGCGGAAATCTTGCACACCATAAAAAAAGGCCACGTACGTGAACATATCCGAACAATTAAGTATTTACAAGATATCGTTACGAGCAACCGACCCGTGCTCCCTGACTGCCCTGACTCCAAGGTCGATCGCTTAGAGGCATTGGCTGTACCCTGTTGATCATCACCCATTAGCTTTCCGCATTCAGTGGTTGCTGCCGACAGTACTTACAGTCGTTTTGAACGGTGCAGGTGGCGCCGTCCGCACAGGTGGTCGATCCGGTGTATGACTTGCCACCACACTGGCCCCAACGGGCAACGGTAGCGCCAGACGAAGAGGCTCCGGTGCTCTCGGTGGCCGCCGCGCTCGAGGTAGAGGCGGGCGCTTTGCTGGAAGTGGTGGCCGACGCTGCGCTGGCACTGGTAGTCTCCTCTGCAGCCTTGACAGCGGCAGCCGAGGTGGTGGAGCTGGAAGAGGAGGTCGAGGAAGAAGAGGACTCCAGCTTCCCGACGCCAGCGTGGGCCTTGACGTAAGCGGCAACTTCGTCTGCGGCCATGGCCTCCCAGATGGAATCCGCCTTGCCAATCGCCGTCACGACGGTGGTGTCGGTGAAGGATCCGAAATCGCCAGAGTCGGTGAGAGTGTTCAACTGGCATTCACGGCCGAGGGCACTGGAGCACTTGGCGGCATCGCTGCTAGTGGGGGTATTGAAGAGACCGCTGGTAACAGCCAGGGCAGCCTCGCTCATGGGAGTCTTGCAGTCCTGGAAGACGTTGCCCTCGAGAAGAATCTGAGCGCCCTGCTCAATGTCGAAGTTGTGGCTGGCAGCTGTCAGCATGTCTCCCCCGCTGATTTAATTGACATCTCTTTGCTTACCCCTTGTTCGTCTCGAAGTAGTTGTTGACGGCGTGGATGGTCGACGACTCGCCAACCTTTGGCGACCTTCCGCTAGTGTCGTGGATGTAGTTGTTGGCTAGTGTAATCTGATCGCCATCACCGAGGAAGAGCGCCGTCCAGTAATGCTCGTTGTTGCAGCTAGCGCTCCAGCTCGTCTGGCCGTCAAGCTCGCAGTTGGAGATGGTCACCCGTCCAGCGCTCTCGTATCCGGTGACGAGAAACTGTCTGCCAATCAAAGAGATTTTGACGTGGTCCAGCCAGATGAGGTCACAGCCGGACATCTGGAAGGCATCGCCTCCCCAAATATACTGCGGATTGAGCTCCGTAACGTGGACGTTCTGGAAGATGATGTTGGAGACGCCGTTGACAAAGCGGAAGCCCTTGCCCCTGATGACGCCCTTGTCCCCGACACCGATGACGGACTTGTTAGACTTGACGTCGATGGGGTTGGTAGCGGCAACATCATAGGTCACCGAAACAGTGGGATAGCTGGCACTGCACCAGTTGGGTCCATCAAGGGCATCTTGGCCGGAGCTCTGAGCATCATCGTCAGCTGACTGTCCTCTCACTGCTACATGAGAGAGCATTCGTCCACTTACCCCACAGGTGTTGCTGTCCGGACGGCAACCGTCTTCCGTCTTGGTTCCCTCCGACTCAAGGAAGTTGTACTCCTTGTCCAGGAGAATGACACGCGGCTCGTCGTCAGTGAGCCAGGTAGTCAACTCATCAATATCAGCAGGAACGGCAGGGGTGGCATCACCACCGCCAGTCACACCCGCAGCGAAACCAGTTGCTGACCCGACGACATTGCTCTGCGCCGCGACCAGCGAGGCCAGAAAGGCGGTGGCAAGAAGAGAACGACCGAACATAGTATTGACTGACAATTGAAACAGAAAAGAGCGTAGGCTGTGACGAAGCACGCAAGAGAACGAATGGCGAGGAAAGCACGTTGCGCCGACCGTGGCAATATAAAACATTTAGCCCTCCATCCACCACGCTACTTCCCTCATCCTCCTCCTGAACCACGGCCTCAACTACCGGGAGACGTCCGGGCGCTTCGGCAACGAGCGCGCCTTCCAAGCCACAGAACACCTCGCCTACAGGCTTCGTTGCCGAGAATGAACACAGTCCCGCGGCGCGGTGGAGACCTCCGGAGCGCTAAAGCGCTTGGCGCGATTGAGGATCGTGAAACGATGTTTCATCTACCGAAACGGGAAGTGCCACGGCACTCCTTTTCTATTTTCTAAGGACTTTCGCATGAGCCTGGGAGCGTGGTCGGATTTCCCTTCGGCCCATTGGCGAACCTGGAATAGTGAACTTGCTTTAGAAAGGTGTGACCTCCGGTGTGACGCGCAGGACCGTTCGCTTTCTACCGATTGCGTGCGAATCAATCCGGGCTGTGCCGCAGCACTTCTTTCCCGGAGTGCAATGTCCGGTTCATACGGACGCCCCTACGCATGGCCAAGATGGCGGGAGGCTCAGTATAAGGGAACCCGCGTTGCCGTGCTGGCGGGCCTGCCGAGCTGATTGCCTCCGTCTGCTGGCGGGATCGGGAGATCGCTACTCACTGGCCCTGCGGGTTGGTCAAGGCTGACGCCCGACCAAGCAGCCAGAAGTTTAGGCGAAACATTCAGTCCACGCCCATCAATTTAATCCTTGAGCTCCAGCATTAGGTGTAGTCAGACTTGAGGGAAGTCGAGCAGTGATCTGGACACAAGCGTTAACAAACTTGCGGAACATGAACATCCGGGAGTCTGATTCTGCTCGCAAGGAAGCTTGTTACCATGCATCAAGATTCGTTGTCTCAAGCCGCAGGCGTGAAGGTAAAGTGCAATCAAAAAATTTCCATTACTAACAAGAGCGCAAGCAGATCTCTCGCCAGTGGGGCCACTTAGACTTCGGATGCGGTACCATGGGTCCTCCCTCGATGGCTTTAATGGCTATTCATGCAGGCGCACTTTTGCTCTCACTATTCAGTCACGGATCCGTCGTCCCACGGCGCATTGGAAGAGAAGATAATCATTCTCTCCGTCTTCCTGGGATTATCTAATTACGGCAAAGGCGTTCGTACCGCGGCTTTCTACCCGCTTGCTATTCACAAGAACTTGGGATCAATCCAGAGTGTGTAGTTCGATCCCAGCACTTCCGTGATGTCCACCGGCTCCGCCAGCTGCTGCGAAAAGCTGGCCCGCGTCCCGTTGGAAGCACCAGGCCCGGTGTTGTTGTACTCCGCGAACGTGACGTTGCCCGTGTTGGGCGTGCTCGTGGACCAGATGGCCCAGCCCGCAGGGTTGATGACCTCGCTCAAGTAGACGTTCTGGAAGACGGCGCGCGCGAAGCTGCGCCACGGCCGGCCCAGGAAGTACGCGCCGGCAGTTACGTTCTGGCCGGGTGCCGCTTGCACGCTGCCTCCGTTGATGACATACCAGCCGTCGTTGGTCGTGTTGCGGCCGCTCGCGGTGACCCATCCCTGCTTGGCCGCGGGGACGCGCAGGTCGCAGTTCTCAAACCAGGCCGCGGAATACTGGCCGAAAATGAAGTCGGTGGCGCCTGTACATGTCCGTCAGAGACCGCGCTTTCCGCAGCTTGAGAAAGACCTCCTTACCTTCAATGTAGGTGTTTACGAAGTAGTGCCTGCCTCTCTGGGTGAGGAGGGTGTCTTGGAAGCCCGTGAGCTTGCAGCCGTAGTATGCCTGCTCGGTACCGTAGGCCGAGACAGCGACGGCCTGGCTCCCTTTGCCGTAGGTGTTCTCCACATTCACGTTGTACAAGTTGAAATCGGGAGAGTGAGCGCGGAGGGTGGCCGTGAGGTCGTTGCTAAGGTTGAAGGCCTGGCTGAGGCCGAAAGAGAGAGTGACAGTATTGGTGTGGTATGAGCTGTCATCCGAGGCTTGTCCATAAATGGAAATGGGGCCATTGTGTTTGGCGATATACACCTGCTCCTCGTAAGTGCCGGAGTAGATGAATATGGATTGCCGAGCAGTGGTGTTCTGGAGAGCGTCAACCGCAGCTTGAACGGTGGAGAATTTTCCCTCGGAGCCTCCAACAGTCAGCGCTCCTGGCGGTGGAGATGTCAGAGCGAGTGCGGAGCCGAAAAGGCTGAAAAGGATGGAAGAACTATGCATGGTTAAGCGAATGAATGTTGTGAGGCTCAGGGGTTTTGGAGCCGCCAGGCAGACTATAAAGGCGGACGTAGAGAGATACATTATTCAAGTAAGGAGGTAGTAGCCAGCCCTAGAGAGTGCAAGCAAATGAAGGACAAGGCATACGAGCCTGATCAAGAGGCCAAGAGAGCTTGTTTCTCTTCGGCTTCTACGGCTCTGAGAATTCTTGTTTCAACGTGAGGTGGGTTGAGGGCTGTCGGCGACATTCCACCAATTGAACACCTGATTCTGTCCGGATCAGGCCGGAGTCCAGGAGTTTCAATATAGGTGATCCGGTCCGGTTTTACGCAATGGGCCTAGGCTGGTAGTGCTGTACAGCCCGTGATTGATGCCGATAACCGTTTAGAGTTTGCATGGCGCGAAGGAGGGAACGCCACTCTCTCGTCATTCGTTCGCTTAGCCTTTTTTTCGTATACACGGTCCTACTTGACTCGGCCAGCGCATCAGCGGGACAGCCGTTGTTGTACAATTGGCTTCTGGAGCGGAGCGATCTGGCCGCTCTATTGGACTTGGCGCCGGACGAGATATTTAGAGGCAATGAGTTCGACATGGTGCGGAGAACTTCATGTCTGGCACTGTCCTTCTCGACCAAGCTCCACCTCACGCGAAAGCGGCCTGTAAAGATCAAATGCCTCAACATGTGGTTTCCAAAGGCCTCCATCCTGGACCGGAAACCCCCGAACTTACTCGTGCGGTTTCAAGGGCGTCAGCGTGCCGGAAACCTGAAGTCATTCGGTGCAACACCTATCAATGGCTACAGCAAGAACGGTTGGTAACAAAAAAGAGTTGCTTGTGGTTTGGGTATCACAATGAGAAGGCAAGGCCCGCATATGAAGGTGGTGCGCTTGCCGGAGTTTCTCGTCCTCTTGGATGGCCCAAGTACCGGCAACACTCGGATTTTTTATGTCAGACAAATGCTATTGGGTTTTGAGCCCAGGCTCTCTTATCGTCGACCAAAGGAATCTGTGCTGATTGTCGGCAATCTCATCGCTGAGGGCGATGGTGATCCAGGCAGCCAATCAGAACTCCCGCACACGGTAGAAACCTGAAACAGGCTGCCCGTCATGGTGCCCCTACAGGCCTGTCCTTGCCGAACACATGGTGTGTGTCCCAAACGTGAATCAAACAACTGCCCTCTTCGCGCGGTTGAGGAAATTTCGGCATTATAGTTTAGGAGTACGTATCTTTTTCTCCTGATTGTTGCCCCGGGCATGCACCAGATTTACCGACTCCACTACGGATGCACTCATCGCTCGTTTGATTCCTTGGCCAACCTATGTCAACACGAGGATCGCCACTGCCTCTGAATTCAAATGCTGCCACGCGACTTCTCGGAAGCTCACCTGCTTTTCACTGGGTCCTTGTAACTACCAACCGTGGATTTCGAGAAATGGCCAGAAAATCGAAACCGCGTATCAGCACCCATTCGGAGAATCTTGCCGAGACGTGCCCGAAAAATGAGACATCTTCGGGGTATTTACTTCATAAGTTACAACGTTGGCAAAGCAAGCACAGTTGTATATGAGGCAAAGGTATCGCGCACGTCGACTTCGTCCTGCAAAGGGACAACAAATTATTCGTCCCTGGGATGGCGTGTCCTTCACAATCTCCAGACGACAGCTTTTTCGTAGGGATCCTCGAACAACGCGGCCCAGCAATCGAGTTGGCTGAATTTGAGTTATTCAGACGGGCTAATAGATTTAAATGCTTAATTTAAGTTCTTTCATATTTTCGATCATCCTCCGGAAAGCTTCCGGGATTTTTGTGGAAGTCGAATCCACTCAGGCACTGTATCAATTCCGAAGAAGGTGAATTTTAGCCTAGTCCGCCTAACTATCAACGACTGGGTTTATTAAGAATAAGAAGAGGCTTGTCCAAATGCAAAGACTTCGTCAACGCGCGATTTAATGACCGGAACGTTACTGTTTAAAAACAGTAAACTCCACAGATCGTAGCTTAAACTGGAGCTTGGTCGATACAATTTTCAGTGGGTGGACAGGGGAACGCCGGCGCCGGTAGTGAGGGCCCTGACCGGGGAAAGACAAGCCTCGATCCGGCCGGAGCGAGAACATTTTCGCCAACTTTCGCGAGCGGCGGTACCATTGCTACAATATATTGAAAGTGGCTACGAGAATGGAGAATCAGAACTACAAAGCTATGCATCTGAGCTCTTTACATTACCGTCTGCCCTCAGGATTACCGCTATCTATCTACGTAAGGCTAGCAGCAAGATCAAGCTCTCTGGTTATCTTCTCTGCTTGCGGATTATTAGAGCTGTGGAAGGACGAGTAGTCTCGAACTGGAGGAGGAAAATGGCGGTGGGCCAGGAGTGGTTCTGCACCTCGGCAGCCGACGCTCTGGCTCAGCCGCGACGAAAGAAGAGAAAAAAAAAAAGAAGCCGAAAACTCATCAGACATATTGCGGCATCGCCACCTGGGACGAGTTGCCGCCAGCGCCACCACGGCCCGCGGCGGCGTCGTAAAGAGCCTGGATGTCGGATTGCCACTGATTCCTGTCGACGCGCTCGATGCGACGGTCGTAGGTAACGAGGCCGTTGACCTCGCCCTCAACATCCGACGTCTGCGTCCAGACAGCGGCACTGCACGCAAACATGCGGACTTGGTCCTCCAGTTCGTTGAACAACACGCGTGCGCGGTAGTTGTACGCGGACAGGTCGGCGCTGATTTCGTAAGTCTGGTTGATGGTATCAATAGCTTGCTGGACGTTCCAGAGGCTGTGATCGGCCCGTTAATCAAGGATGTCTATAAATTTGGTAGGAGGGACTTACTTTTCAATGGAAACATTGTGTCCAATACCGCCAAACTCGCCCTGGATGCCGATGCGGTTGGGGTCGTAAGGGGCCGAGGGAATTGAGTAGAAGGGCGCTCCACATTGAGGGGTGGCGTAGTGATGGTTATCCTGAACCACGTTAAACACAGATCCCCTCAAGGTACCCGGGATAACTTACAGAGAAATCACCGGCACCGTGGTCGTGCCAGCCGCTGGTGGCGTCAATGAGCCTGCTGGGATCCTGCGCCCTGATTCTGTCGGCGAGGCCAAACTCGGGGAAGTAGTTGCTCCGGATCTGGCCCCAGCCTTCGTTGTAGATTACCTAAGCACGGAGGAATTAGCTTTGGCTTAAGCTCCGGAGGACAAGAGCTTGTGCATACCCAGGTAACAATGCAGGTGTAGCTCTTGTGCTCAGTAATGAGTATATCGAGCTGGCGCTCCCATTCGGCCTGCTGCTCTGCGTTGGGCTCGCCCCCATCCACGAGCATGCTGGGCATGTCTTGAATGACGAGCAGGCCCAGGGTATCGCACGCATGGTAGAAGAGATCAGGCTCGACCTTAATCTATTTTTGGAATCACCGTCAGCAAGCTTCCTCCTGAGATGTGCACCATGCAACATAACTTACGTGCTTGCGGACCATGTTCATTCCCAAGCTCTTCAGGAGCTGAAGGTCGAAAACGAGAGCCTCGAGGTTCGGAGCAAGGTACAGGCCATCGGGCCAGTAGCCCTGGTCGAGCGTGCCGAACTGGAAGACGAACTCGCCGTTCAGAAGAGGCCGCCTTACGCCGTCGACGATGCCGGAGGAAATGGTGCGGAATCCGGTGTAGCTCTCGACGACATCGTCTCCCAAACGCACCGTGATGTTGTACAAGTTGGGCGAGTCGGGCGACCAGAGTTGCGGGGAGTCGACGGAGAGGTCGAAGGGGTCGCCGGTGGTGCCCTCCTGCGTCGCAATAACATTGCCATCCTGGAGAATAGAGAACTCCACGGGCACGGATTGGTTGGAGGAGCTGAAGACGGTGACATTGACTTTTGAAGCAGCGTTAGCAATCCTCGGGTTCTCGACCGTCGCAGGGGAGCTACCCGGCGGGTCGTCGTTTTTCCCGGCTTACCTGCTCCGTCCGAGCCAGCCGCAACGTCCAATCGCGTGATGTGGTCGCGCGGGGCGGGCTCCAACCACACGGTCTGCCAAATGCCACTGCAGGGCCTGTAGAAGATGTGGCTGGGGTTTCGGGTCTGCTTGCCCCTGGCGATCTCGTAGCCGGGCGCGTCCGTCGGATCGAAAACGTAAACGACCCTGGGGCACCCATGTCAGTAACCCCGGCTCCGAGCAAGGCTGTCGGCGTGCGTGTTTCACTCACAATTCGTTGGTCCCGTTGAAATTAACGTATTGCGTGGCGTCGACAGTGAAGCGCCAATAGCCACCGCGGTGAAATGCAGCCTCTTGGCCGTTGATGAAGACAGTAGCCTCGTAGTCCACAGCCTCGAAGTTTAGCAGGATGGCCTGGCCGCTCCAGTTGCTGGGAACCGTGAAAGTTGTTGCGAGCCAAAAGTTGGTGACGTCGAGCTCTTGGATACCGGACAAGCCGCTCTCAATGCAGGACGGGATGAGAATCTCGCGGCTCAGGGGAGTGGAAGGAAGCGCAGGAAGGGCTCCGGGGGTCTCCCCGAAGGATGGAGCTGCCTGATACGTCCAGAGGCCATTGAGGTTCTGCCATTGCTCACGACGCAGTTGCGGACGTGGATATTCGGGCCAAGGGCTCGTCCCCACTTGCTCTGTCCAAGGAGTGTCGAGCGGAGGAGCCTGGAGCTGGTAGGGGGTTGCTGCACCGGTAGGAGGGCTGGTGGTGTTGGGAAACGGCTGAGCAGCAACAGAATAGGCTGCCAGAACCGGCAGGGCGAGGACTGCAGAGACACGCATCATGGAATGGGGACGAGGAAACTGCTGTTCCCGAAGCACGGAGTCTGGAAATGACGGCCACTCTACGCAGACTTATATGCCAGGCTCTACGAAGGCTCGACGGTGCTGGGAGCGCGCAAGGATGGCATTGTGACCAGGCATTGTGACCTCCGCTATTATTTCTGTGCCCTCATGCAATTTTTATGACCTCATGCAGCAGGCGCCAAGGAGGATACTTGCTGCGCGCACCGGAGAGCGGCTTGGCTGGCAGTGGGTACGCTCTTGGACGCGATGGTGGGGCACGGGCGTGGCGCGGGCACCACGCGTGGGTGCGTCAGGCAGGACTAAACTCAAAACTCTGCTAGGCTTTACCACCCAGGACCCGGTATACAGATCTTGTTTATGGTTTCTTAATGGGCCCGTCGAGCATCGGGGCGGCGGCGGACGGTTCACGGGGCAACAGACAGCGAACAGCCAGGCCTACAAGGCGAGCGGAGCGCGCTAAGATGACTGCGCGCCCGGCCATCTCTGCTCTCAGCATGCGGGGGAGGCAGTGATCGCGGGTGATCACTCGCCAAGCACCGGCGGCAGGCGCAACCAAGATGCGGAGAAACATCGCAGGGCAGCCGTCGCCAAAAGCCATTGGCGCCACAGCCGGAGCCCAGTCCAGACCAGGCGCTGCAGAGGAACAGTGCTGAATGCCCCCCACGGCGCCACAGCCGTGACACCTGCGTCGACGAGGCGCAGCGGGTGCGCAACGCCAGTCTCACGGTGCTCGGTGGCCGTTGCTTGGGCGGCTGGGCTGGAGGTGAACGAGGAGCATCACGGGCAACGTCCACCTTGTGCTGTGAGCGGCCGGACCCGCCTCTCTCAGCCGTCCTCGCTGCTATTCTTAGGAGGCAGTGCAAACCGGGCTCCGCTGGCAAGCTCGCAGGTCTTAAGGGGCTGGTCAGCAAATGGCAGACTGTGCTGCTGCGGGGCCCATTCGCGCAATCGGGTGCTGAGCAGGGAGAGCACAGGAACAGGATCCCCGCCGCTGCAGCTTGCAGGCCGCCGGTACACTTGGGCTTGTACAATAGCTCCCAACAAATTGAGCCTTTGCCCTTCTCAGCATGCGGCCTTTCCGACCCCCTGGTGCATCCGATTTTCCGTTCAATCTGTGACAGGCGGGCAGATAGCCGCACCTTGTCTGCACCTTGGCCTCCACTCCGATGTCAGTCCGCCAAGTGCGTCACCGCTACTGTTCGGCGCCTTGAGCCGAGCGGAGCGACGCTGCGTCTTTGCCTTTCGGCCAGCACCGATGGCGACGGCGCCGGCGATGATTGGGCTCCGCCAGCTCCAGGTGCAGCCGCGGTCGAAACGGATTCTCATTTAAAGCCCGCCTGTAGGGCGCGCGCTGGCTTTGCCTCTTGGAGGATCAGCATCCCCGCATTTGCCGCGCGCGCGGGGGGGGCACCGAAGCAACACCG
Organism: Macrophomina phaseolina; assembly: GCA_020875535.1. NCBI lineage: Eukaryota > Fungi > Ascomycota > Dothideomycetes > Botryosphaeriales > Botryosphaeriaceae > Macrophomina > Macrophomina phaseolina. Next base: position 2,837,306 of record JAEQDS010000069.1, on the reverse strand, counting down.
AAGCATGGGCAGCAGAAAAACGCTTCGACGATCCGGGGCCGCTGGTGGAGCCGTCGTGAGGTTGGTGGCCTCGATCATAAGTGCAATTTTAAATGCTTAGCTGGCGGATTCGCTTGCGAGCGGCTTTGAGACAGCTGCGCGTGTTGCGCTGAAAGAGGAAGGTCGTTGCATGAGGATTGCTGACGTGGGTGTTGAATCGACCGCGGACTCGGCTCAGGGGCTCGTGATTTCAGGGCCGGGCGAACAAGAAGACACGAGCTCCTGAACCATCTATTTTCCGACGGTGCCGGCAGACGCACTCGCAGAAATGTGCAAGTATTCCGCGGCTATATTGCTTTAGCCCGCGCAACGCCTGGGATGAGGTGGTTCGGAAGACAGACCACGCGTTGTGATCTTCAGGGCCCTGTACCGATTCATCTCTTCGCGCTGAGCCGACCCGATGATCATATAAATCTGCAACGACGGTCATCTCGAGAATCGCGAAAGGACGAGCCGCAAAGAACCAGGACATAGTATCCCGGCGCTGAGTAACCGATGATCCCGTCAGACCCACATGGCCGCGGCTCTTTGCGTCTTTGTGCCGCTTTTTCTGGTCGGACCCAAATGAAAACCCCATTCCAAGAACGCCGAGATGGCGAAAAGCACGCGGTCGCATCAAGTGACGTTGGTAGATGGATCTGCGAATAGCCGGTCATCAACAACCTAGACGACAAGGGGAAAGCACAAGATTTGGCGAGTTCTGGGCTTTTCTGGTGCCCACGTGCCGGTGTTTGCCCAAGCCTTTGAAATCGAGCGTACAGGTCATGCTGGACATAGGGGCGTCGGTCATGAGAGCGGCCAGCTTGTGGACCGAGAATGACCAACTTGCACCATCTACTGAGGGCAAGATGAACTCGCTCTGCACTTGTAGACGCGAGCATACCCTCCTGGCCGGCACGCAGGGCAGTCTGACCAATGAAAACCCCCGCACGCCGCACTTACCCGGAATTCTGGTCCTCGAGGAGCCTCTCATCACCTTCCCACGGTGTTTCAGCAAAGGTGAACCATACAGCAGCAGAAAAGCTCGGAAACGCAGGTCGTAACGCTGTCTCTAGCTGCTCATGGTTCTGGAATGCTACATAAACCACATTCAAGAGTGATCCAGACGGAATCTTTGACGTGAAGTGAGACGGTCCGCCCTAGCCGGAAAGGCAAGAATCAAACAGGAACGCACGCGCCGTGAAACTTCGTCTCCATGCCAAAAGACCTCTGCTGGCCTGATTACCGCGTCCGTCGTGGAAAATCTGGATGCCATCATGCAAGTCACTGATTTTTAGGGTGCACTCTCTCAACTTAGCACGTTAAAGAGCGGTGAGTGCCTTCGACTCCATTGCTGCCGCACACACACCAAGACAGGCTGGGCTCACTCCCTTACATTTGTGCGGGGAACGGATGAGCTTGAGTAACGTGCTGTCAACGAAGATCACTAGGATACTGGCAAAGCATACCGAACACGAGCTGTGGTACCCCGTGTTATCAGCTGCTGTGTGACAGGACAATGCATCCCGCGCGGTCCCCGCTTTCGTTGAAACTGCATGACAGCATACACTCTCCCTGTTGACCTGGAATGTGAATCGGGAATAGGTTGCCTCTGAGGTTGCAAAAAACACAGAAATGCCACTTCGCTGCGGTCATCGCACGTAGAGCTAGGGACGCCGGAGTTCCCAGACATGAGCATCACTCGTAAAAAGTTTAGCACTTCGCCACTGACTGTGACAAACCGCCAAACTCCTCAGGCTTTTATCAACCTCATGAATGGGAGCCTCGGTTTTGGTGGGTCTCAGTGACTATACTATGTTCTTAGGGATGACAGTGCTTAAAGAACGGTAGGGATACTAAGCTACTTCATAGGTTTTGCTCAGATGACATGAGTTCTCTACTAGTGAGTGACAAAAATGTTTAAAATATATTACTACACTTAGTATTACCTTAGGTTTGCCTTACTTTAACTTTTCCACTACTCTACTAACTTCCCCACCTTCCAAATAATCTTCACTTAGTAGCTCTATATTCTTCCCCAACCTGCTATAATATTGATAACATAGCTTCGTCCCTCATTTACTATAATTTTTAAATAGGCTTCCTGGTTCTACCCCCTTAAAATCGCTCACTGTTCCTATCTACGGACTATGGATTCTCTCCGATTGGGATTTGTGAGATCTTACGTTCTCTGGCCGTTTTTAGGGAATCTATTGAGCTCGTGCATATCTTTGCTACCTATACCTCGTGAAATATGTCTTGACTTATAATGACTCATACGCCCCGCTCGCTCTGGAGTCTACCAAGCACATGTACTGAAGAACTAAGGCGATAGGGCTGAGGTTCCTTTATTAGAGGAAAACGTATAGCACGATGTGCCTGCAAGCTCAGTAGCAACCGTAAAACTATAGTGTTTCTTGGCGCAAGGTAGGCAGGTAGGTATATGTTCACTAGGTAAATAAAGTATTAAAATTATCTCCTTTGTGAAGATCACCGAGTCGGTTTCGTGCTCATAGGCCGGATTTCTCCCCTTGTATAAGCACCCGGTTACTTTGGGTTGGTTTATGTATCGGACTCATTCGCACACAATTGAGAGCTGTTTCTACTAGTGAACGTGGAAATGGTCAGACTTTTCCTATTTATAATCTATGCGTCGACGTGCAGTCCACACACACACACACACACACACACACACACACACACACACACACGGATCATATACACTGTAGATGAACCGTAATTTATTCCGGTGGCTCACTGGGCCTTCAAGCTTTTCACAATACTGTAAACGGCCACTGATTCAGGGTAAAATGTGACAGCGAATCTACCTGGGCTGGTCAGCTAAGTCTTAACTACCACATGATTTACACGAGTTAATGGATGGTTAAGGCTTTATCTTGGTCTTAATTAGTTACTAGCGTTTGCAATGAGGTCTAGCTGCATACCATCTGCCTTGGATATGATATACATTATACTCTGAAACCCGGAGCTTCTAGGTCTGCTGTCCTATCCGCGAAGCTCTTTTACGTCCCGTTAGCACGACATACCTATCTAATCTTCTGACATAGAGAGTACTGCACTGAACTTGCCCATGGAATATCCACCGCAGCTGGCTATATAAATGCTTGACGATTCTCTAATTAATGGCAATTTATAGCCTTCTGGATATCTAAAGGGCCTAGTCAAGACGCTGGCAGATATTGCGGGCCATTCAGTGCGAGTACTGTATCTTCTCCTAGTCGTTACAGCGTGCGGGAGTGTTTGCGGGCCACCGTTGGTCACGCGAATACTTTGGGATGCAGCGTAGCATGTGCATGGCGATTATGGTAACGGACTTGACCGTACCCACTGCGCCACGCCAACGCAGGCCTCCTTGAGGGCAAAAGAAGTACTGGAATGAACCCAATTGAGGATTCATTTTGGCGTGATCAGATAATATACCAGTCCGTGAAAATTATACCTTTTTACGTGGATGAAGGATATTGAAGCGCACTGGAAGCATGCCAACTTTCATACTTGATAGAAGGCCGAGCTAAAGCCATGGTGAACCTTTAGGCTGTCATGCTGGAAGCGCCATGTCCCCAATATTCGCTTTGCGGCTTTTGTGAGATACCGGGTGTCAGAGCGTGCGGAAAAGCCGCAAAGCACTTTTAGACCGCTGTGATTGGAGCCACGCTTGTCTGCTTCCCATCTAATCTCCGGTGCTGCCATCGGCACTCAAAATTCTCCGGCCCTTAGAGAGTATGTCATGGCTATGGCGTTATTCAGCGATTCCTAAGTCATGTAGGCAAGCTTCAAGTCAATGCTTCCTCCCATCGATATTACGTCCGAAATCGTCGGCGACCGATAAGCGAGAACTGCAGCTACGGCTGCCATGGGCGCAGCTTCGTCGATAAACATTTCTTTGACCTCCTGTATCAAAAGCTTGATCCGCTAATTCGCATTACCGCAGTTTATGTCGCCTCATGGCTCACAACCGACTCAGAGCCGACCTGTCCGTTCGCACAAGAAATCATGCGGCTGCAACCGAAGCTTAAGTAGGTCGACATCAGCATTTAAAAAGGAATCAGGGGCTGAGGGGGTCCATCTCACAACAGGTGCAGATCTTGTACTTGTATGCCCTCTGACAATTTGACGTTGGTTGCCGAATGTAACTTGCCAAGCAAATACGAGCGAACAGGACACCCCGCACACTGGCGCCCCATTCGCGCCTATCAGTAGCCTAAAACGATCGGTTCTTTCTTTGGCAGTCTAATCAGAGCAGCCGAGTAAGTGTGTTTAAATTACAGACCCGCCGTTGAACTGGCGCTGCCCAACTCCTCAGCATCCTACCATTCATTCGCTCTTACAGCAAGACATTCTTTTCGGAAAATCGTCCACTCTTCTAACCAAAATGAAGACCGCCGCTGTTTTCGCGTCTGCTCTGGCCTTCACAGGCCTTGGGATGGCCGCTGAGGACACTTTCAAGCTCGTCGCATCCAAGCCTGGATCGTCCATCAACGGAAAATACTTGAACGTGAACGACGGCTTCTTTTACATCGGCAAGGAGACGAACTCAACTTGTGGCAACGTTGCACCTGTTTTTCAGGGCGGAAACGAGGGATGGCTGGCGTTTTATGCCGATGGCACGCAGAACCAACAGCAGGGTGAGTCTGGCTGTTTCGTTGTCTGATGGCCATAGTGTTAACAACACAAACAGTGTTTGTTGACATCTCGGGTGCTTCTGACGGACTGCTGGCCTTCACCGGACCCTTCGTTGAGATGGCCAATCTGGACCACGTTACTGATCAGTTCAACCGCACCGCCGATGGAAAGTTGGAGTATGCAGGCGCAGCATGGCTTGCGTGCCCTCAGACAACGGGCGAGTACATGGTGTACCCAGAGAAGGCATACAGCAAGCCTGTGGGAAAGGACAAATGCACCGAGTTTGAGGTGACTACGAAGAAGGTCAGGACGCCAAAAATCGTTTGCGTCTACCAATAAGTAGACGGGAGTCACGCTATAACACTTCGCTGCCGGCCGCAGGGCCACTGAAATAAACAAGTCTTCACTTTAAGATCTCTGAAGGAACGCGTGGGCCAGTTTTCGGATGTCTTTGGAGGTTTGGATGACAGGTAGGTGGGGTTGAGACGTCAGCCATCTGACGCTCGCTTTGGTCAGACGGAAAAAGGATCCCGAGGGCTTAAGCCTCCTGTCCTGCAGTACTGACGTTGATTGGTGATTCGCAAACCTTACGTCGGTGGCGCTACAGGCAGAAATCCTCATAAGAGATATAATTGAAAGGAAAGAATGGACATTCTATCGCGCTCATAAATCACTCTGAAGTCAAGAGCATTCCAAGCTTTTCGCCTATACCGCGAGGTACAGGCCTATTCTTCGTTCCCTGTAGCTTGATTTGACTTTCCGAGGCTTTCCACTGCAGGGCTCCGAAGATAATGGGGATGCGCACTTCGATCATGAGATGAAGGATGACTTTTTTTACTTCGCTTACTGTCGTACGGACGGACCTGAGCATGTGAACAGTGAAGGACAGGGCACTGCAAACAATCACAAAATTGAAAAACGCACTCGATAAGTCGAATGAATGACATAGAAAGACCGGGCCCTCGAGAGGTGCACACAATAGGACTAGATAACTTGTAGCTCTACCTGCCTTTGGATGCGGCATTCATCGAGCTGGCTACTTTCTGCAGTGTGGCTGAACATGCAGATCAGCTTGGTCAATTTTTCATGCATCTGATACGAAGGTGGAGGCAAGTGGCTTGCGTAAGACAGGGTTCTCGGCCCCACAGATCCCCGGCCAGATGCTTGTGCAGCGGTTTCTTGCAGCAGGAAACAACAAGACGAGCTGCAGAATAGCATCGGTCTTCGTCATTCGTCAATTATTGTGCAGAAAATTATTGACGGATCCCGCCTTCCCGTCGGCAGCCGCGGATTGCGATCCGCTCTAACCAATGACGTTCGTCCGCTCTCGAATTCGTTTCCTGATTGAACAAGCAAATATTCGCTTACGGGGGGCTGAATCACTCTGCAAAACCCGACCCACCACAGTGCGCCAATGGTGCGGCCAACCTCCCCAGCAGTGACGTATGACCATATGGAGTGACCTCGTGGCCAGGGCCAGAGTGCAATAATCTCTGTCAGTCATGCATGGTGAAAGCGCCAGCTCGGCTTGGGCGGCGTAACCCTTTTACCATATAAGCAATGTACATTCCGCCTTTTCAGCTGTATACCAGCGCAGTCTCCTTTGCCACTGCCGATTACACCATGATGTCCACGAAGCAGGTTTTTTCGAGGGGCCTGTTGTGTCTCCTTATTCAAGCGCTGTTGGGTGCATGCCAACAAGATCCGTTGGATGTCTGCAAAGCAATCAGTGAACAAGTATCCGACGCCAGCTCAGTCATCTACCCGTGTGAGATACCAGGATATTCGGCGGGGTGATAGTAGATGTGCTGAGTTTTACACAGTGCACCCACAGTTCGGAGCAGAGATCCATCATTGGTTTTTATCTTCTACCCAGTTCCCCACCTGTGTCGTGGAGGTCGGGTCTACAGAAGACACTGCCATTGCGGTAAGAAAGCAGTTTGTTGGCTCTCTTTACCGCAAAGACGGCGTTACTGACACCACCGGCCGGTAGATCAAACTCATTGCAGCATCACGGACTCCGTTCGCCGTAAGGTCCGGAGGACATGCATCGAATCCTGGATTTTCAAGCACGCCTGGTGTGCATATCTCGCTCTCCCGAATCAATCAGGTTTCATTGTCGCAGGATAACTCTACTGTGGAAATAGGCACTGGCCTGGTGAGTTTACCCGCTGCTTTGCGTGTCCGCAGACATGAACTTACCATAAGAGCCGGCCAGGCTTGGGCGGAGGTATATGAGAAGCTGCAGGATACTGGCTATAATGCTGTTGGTGGGAGGGTGCCAGGCCCCGGTGTGGGTGGAGTTACCCTTGGTGGTGGTTATTCATGGTCGGGACCCCCTTTTTTCCCCTTGCTAAAAGAGATGTACATGAGGATTGCTGACACTCTTGAGTTCCCAGGAAGACCAATCAATACGGTACGTTGCTCCGTGCGAACAGAACACTCAGCTAACATATTCTGAAGGCTTGACATGTGATACCTTAAAAAGCTTTGAATTGGTATTGCCGGTATAGTGTTCCTTCATTAGATGAGCCACTCATGCCGTACTGAATTCCCAAACTAGAATGGTTCCATCAGCGTGATCGACGCATCGCAGCCGGATATATTCTTCGCGCTGAAGGGCGGATTGAACCGCTTTGGTATTGTCACCTCACTGGAGCTCTCCACCCATGAGCAGTCGCCAAAAGTATACGTAAGCTGTCTCCATAACCGCAACATGAGCAAAGAATAATGAAAAAGGGCGGGTTTACGATCTACGGCACCACAGAAGCCGATAAGGTTCTGAATGCGACAGCCATTTTCGACGCTGAGAACACTGATCCCAAGGCCCAAATCATTACAACTCTATCTGGCGCTGTAACAGGTGTCACAGCACTCGTGCTCTTTTTCTATGATGGACCCGATCGTCCGGAAAGCTTTGCCCCTTTCGATGATCTTCTGATTACTATCAGCACCGTGAAGTCCCAGACATTCTCCGACTTTGTTAAAGGAATTCCTTCAGAACTCGCCATCAATGCCCGAGGCGCCTTTCATACTATGTCAACATCAAGCTTGACTCCGAAATTCCTGGATGCAGTGAAGAATGAGACAGAAGTACGTTTTTTCTGTAGAGCTCTTCTCACGTGCAGACTTCACATGGCCATATACTTACTGGTTAAAGGTTCTGGGTAAATTCATGGCTCTCCATAGTGGAACTGTAGTGAGCTATGATATCGAGCCTTTCTTGCACAATTTCGGCGAGAAGGCAACGGACAGTGCTTTCCCGCACACTCAGTCACCTCTGCCGGTGGGTTCGCAAGAATGAAGATGGCAAGAACATGGAAGTCAAACTGACCTTGTTCTGGCTATAGCTGAATCTGTACTTCGCCTGGATTTCTGAGGCTGACGATGATTTCTGGCACGATGCCATGCGCACTTCAGCTGAGACCTTGGTCAATGTGGCAATCAAAGAAGGCATCTATCTCGAAGAATTCACAATGTACCCCAATTATGCGCTTTTCGACACTTCGGCGGAAGATCTTTACGGACAGCGAAATGCAGCACGATTGAGGCAAATCCGCGAACGAGTGGATCCAGAGGACGTCATGGGACTTGCTGGCGGCTTTATGATTTAGTCCGAGGAGGCAGCCTCCGATCAGCTGTTTTTACTTCCATACTGGCGCAGTCACGCAAGAAATATTAGATCCTGATGGATTTAGAGCTGTTGATCAATGATATGACTGAAGGTAAATTCGGGGCGCTTGGACGCAATTACTGCAGAAGCCGGTGCTCGAATCCATTGCAGAGTTTTGCATTTCTTGCCTAATGAATAATTCAAACGCTTGAATTCTGCATCTATCTAGCGAGATATAATAATATACTTTCTTTACTACACGTTAAGTGAGTATGTTATCTTATTTCTTTTTGGATTTCTTACTGTCTTCCCGAGGAATCATCTCCCGACTGCTTACTCCGCAGTACAATTATTGTTTAATGCTTGAATGAAAAAATCGGGACGCCACGCTTAGAATATGAGCTGGCTGGCGTTACTATAATCGAATAGTATAACTTGGTAATCCTTCGCTAAGTCCCACTGCTTTACAAAGTTCAGAACATGTATGTATTATATTATTCCGTTGCAAATGCTAATCAAGCAAAACAAACCAACTATAGAACTTTCGCTGAAATCGGCATCGTCGTTGTGCTCTCCATAACCATCGATGCAATCCTGCCCTTCGTCTCCAGCAATGCGTGCTGCCAGCTAAATATCTTCAAACTGCGGCCTGTGCCCACCTCCTCAGCCTCCTCGTCCGAACGCTTCCAACAACGTTCCAAGCCGGGGAAGTGGCGCTCCATGACGCGCGCCACAACCTCCCCTTCGCCGCGCTCGGCCTCTGCCGGGTCGGGCAGCTCGAACGTGTAATGCTTGTGGCGCGCAAAGAAGCACAGGGCTAGGCGGTCATGGTCGTGGTCGAGGAAGCGCTGCACGTGCTCTTCGTTGTCCGCGCAGCAGCTGGCGGAGTGCCGCGTGCCGGTGGGCTTGTCGGGCGACGAGGCGGCCATGTAGTCTTCGTAGCAGCCGTTGATGCTGTTGCCCATGATGACGATGTGCGGCGTGTGCCGGTCCGGGTGCGCCCGCAGCCACTCCGGCGTCACGTACTCCAGGTGCCAGCTGACGGCGTGGCCGAGCGGGAGGCAATGCGCCGGCCGTGGCGGGTAGTTCGCGCCGGGCTTCTCCAGGCTCAGTGTGGCGATGAAGAAGTTCGAGTGGAAGCCTGGGTGTGCCCGCCAGGGTAGTTGTCAGCGCGTTTGCCTTTCCGACGCTTGCATGGAGGCTGAGGGGAGAGGTAATACCTTCGGAGCAGAAGCGCCGGTCAACGAGGATTATCGAGTCACCGTCTCGTCCCCACATCTCTCTAAGGAGGAGGAAGCCCAGGTAAGACGGCGCCGAAGTCAGGTTCTTGTCCGAAGTGCGGATTGTGTCCGTGATTAGCCTTGAGGTCGTGTCAGTTTCGGAAGCTCGTGGGAAGTATTGGGCTTAAATTATTACCTCTGAGCATACGGAGCGGCGTTGGAATGTGTGGCAATTGCCTGGAGCCAGGCGCAGCTCAACTCCGATACCCAGGTTTGGAGTACGGCGAATTCGACGTCGACTCGGCGGGTAGCCTTCGAGTGCTTATAGTCCGGCGTCTTCTTGTCGATTACCTCTTCCACTAGGCCGTCTCCATATCCGATTGCGGCTTCGGGATATAGACGCGCTCCCACCACATGCTTGAAGCGCCGGAATGACTTGTATTTGCTCAGAACATAAGAGTAAACCAAGAATCGGGTGATGATCCTGACGTCGAATGGATTCCACGCTGCGCCAGGCTCACTTTCGCCGAGAAGGGGTGAGGTGGTCGAGTAGGTGCGGCTACTCCCTGCTGGGCCTGTAGCCAAGTGGCTCTGCGCACCAGCGTGGGCGTTCTTAAGCTTGTCGGAGTGGTGCAAGCCAGGACCAAACATGTGCTGAGTGTCGTGCTGGAGACGAGCAGCAGCCTTGTCGAGAAGCGCACGAGGCGCCGAGTGGCTCGAGGTTCTTCTCTTAGATATCGTTGGCCTGGCTTCCTGAGTCCTCGTCTGCGATCCTGGATAGAGAGCGCCCGCGTCGCAGGGGAGATCCAGCTCGCTCCATCCGAGAGCTTTCAAAATATCCTCAGGGGTGTCCTGTCTCGCCCCGATGCCCAACTTGGAGGGATGAACCCGCTCGATTGTCAGCTGGGCTAGCGTCTTTCGGGCTTTGTTCTGCACGTCCTGAAGTTTTTCAACCACCTGGTCAATCCAAGCGGGACTAGCCCGTGCTGCGTAGCGCCTGTGGTGTTTGAAGAGGTCCAGGACCATAGCAGCTCGAAGCTGACATGATGTGTCTCCCACGTGTGCGTCATAGGCTGTGAACCCTACATCGTCGCTGGCGTTTCCTTCGCCGAGTAGGAGCTTCCGGAAGAGGAGAAGCGCGTCGATTGAGTCCGCGGATGCGCGGACGACGTCGGTGAGAATCGAGGCATAGGTATTGCGCGGTCGAAGACCGTGGGAAATTGTCTGGGCCGGGAAGATGAAATACGACATGTTTTTCTCCTAGTGTATAACGTGATATGTCCCGCACAGTGATTGTAAGGAATTCCTAGAAGGCCTGCCTGTAGATGGGAATGGATTGGAAACTATCAGGTCAAACCACGCTACTGCTGAAGTGGAACGAACCATTTCTATAAGACTTCCGCTCTCCGGGGGGAGTGCACATCTCGCTATACCGCTCTTCATACCAGATAACTCTCGTGGAATGTGTCCGATTATGGTAGCTTGGGCAGAAAGCGATACGCGATGGCTACCTGCACCTGCTAGTGACTTTTGCGTAACTCGCCGAATTTTGGGTAGCAGAAAAACAATCCCAATAAGCCGACTTCAGAAAGGTAGAACAAAAGTGGACAGTAACATGTGCCCGAAGGATTAATAGTGGAGCATAAGCTACCTAGCGTAAATAATTAAGAACGTCACTCATTAGCCCATTGAGCGTCTGATTGTTGATTTAATTTTAAACAATTTGACGAAAGAATGCATAAGCCCTCTGGAAGTCTATTGGGTGCTTTGAGTTTTCCGTATGCACTTATGGGATTGATCAGAGACTAACAATTTCTCAGGCCTGATGCCGGGGTGGCGTAGTCGGCTTCTTGTCGCTTCGGCCTAATTGCTAAGTACGCTGGCTTAAAAGTCGCCGAATCTCACTCAGCCCCAGTGGGGAATGCGTCGGTGGGGCTGATTATTTCTGCGATAATGAAGGAAAGACGCCCAGCTTACCTTTGTACAGATTGGAAGCGGACTTCAAAAGCTTCAACTATCGTTGAAACCGTCCTCGAATTAGCGCATCCAGATGCACATTCCCTTTTCCGCCCCATTGAGACATTGCGAAAATGGAAAGCACAATGGCAGCGTCCTCAGACAAGGGGAACATGCTGAGCCTCTTGCTGGGCTCTCCAGCTTTTCTGCTGATATGCTTGCTGGCTACGCTGTGGCATTTCTATCAATATCTCTCCACCCCAGTAAGTCTTTTATTGAATGAATTACCTATGTATATTGAGCACCCGGCGCTAAGCAAGCCTAGAACTATAACTCAAGTTTTCGAAATAAGAATGGAAGATACATCCATCAAATTGTAAGGAACGTCAGATACGAGCGGTTCTCACATGGGTAAGCCATCGTTCGAATATTGACCGGAAATCGTACCCAGTGCTCATTCGCTCAATACAGAAAGGAGCTCTCACGTGAAGGAGAGCAGCTGGCTGGCGATGAACCATACCTGATACGGAGTGGTTGGACGCGCCAGCTTGTCATTTCTCAGCCCGAACATCTCAAAGAGTTCTACAACAAAGATAGCAAGGGTAAGCCGTGATCGACACGTAATATGCTCAAAAGGCTTATTCAGAAGACCATACAAAGCCGCCGCATATGAGCCTTGGTGATGGATTCAATAGGTCAGCCGTCCGCCCTTGATGCATTCCTTGTGCGCTGCACTAACTCTGTAGGGTAACAGGCTACTTGGTCAGTGTCTCGGGCTTCAAGGCGGCAATCATTGGAAGACAATGAGGGCACTATTCGACCCGGCGTTCTCCCACTCTTCCAGTGTTAGCATGATCCCAACGTTTGTTGAGGAGATTGAGAAGTGGGTACGAGGGTTGGGTGAAGACTCCGTACCAACCAAGCCATCAGACGAGCGTTTTGTCCGCAATGCCACCGAAGTATGCAGATATCTACCGTTCCGACTTACGGCCATGACGGTGTATGGCGAAGCACTCACTGAGGAAGTAAGTAATTACCGTCCAGCCGAGGAAAGGTCCAGATAGCTTACGATCAAATCAGCACTACAGTAGTCTCGTGTCATTGAACGACCTTCACGAGCAACTCACCTTCGACGCCTTCTTCGGCAAATGGACAGTCTGGAGATGGTTCAACAGACTTCCGACAGCCTCCAAGTATAGGATGGACAAGTTCAGACAAGAGTGGGATGAGTTCAACCTGGGACTCATCCAGTCAGCGCGCAAGGTAAACCCTACCCTTCACAACCGCGAAGGATATCCTAATTACCCAACAGAACGGAGTCCCTTGCCCGGCTGAGCGTATCTACCAAGGCGTGGAGAGGAACGTGATGTCGAAAACCGAGGTGAAACCATCCCCCAAATCCCCCGATTCCTAGTGTTCCAGCACTAATCCCAGGCTCCCCACCAGTTCCTCCAGACAATGGACGAGCTCCTGTTCACCAACATCGACGTCACCTCGGCCGTCATCGCCTTCCTCCTCCTCAACACCGCCAAGAACCCGTCCTTCCAATCCGCCCTTCGCGCCGAGATCGCGCTACAGAAGGCGCAGAACCCGGGCAACAGGAAGGACTACCTGCTGAAGCAAGACACGCTCCTGCACTTCGCAGCCATGGAATCTGTCCGCATGAGCCCGGCGCTGTGGTTTTCGCTGCCGGAGCGCACGGCGCAGGACAAGCTGATTGGCGGCTTTTTCGTGCCCGCGCGCACAGCCGTCGTCATCGACTGGCGCCGGCTCAACACCAGCGCCGCCATCTGGGGCGCCGACGGCGAGGAGTTCCGCCCGGAGCGCTTCGCCAACCTGTCAGCGTCGCAGTACCGCTACGGACTATTGCGCTTCGGCATGGGCCGGGGCCGCTGCCTGGGCAAGAACATCGCGGATATGATGTTGAAGCTGTCGCTATTGACGGTCGTAGAGCGGTTCGTTGTAAGGCCGAGGGATGGAGAGGTGTTTCGGAGGGATACGTTTACGGTTACGTCGCAAAGTGAGATTGAGTTTGAGCGGATTTGAGGGCACTTGTTTAGTTTGGGAAGGGATTTTAAACTAAAGGAACCTTTTTTTCTTTTTCTTTTTCTTTTTTCAATAGCAGCTTTTGGCATAAGCGATGGAACGGCAATCATAACAATACCTTCGAAATTGAAGTCTCTATTTGAGAGACAGATTCTGTAATATTCAGGTTGGGACGAACAATTTAAATTGCCCTGGCTAAAGGCAGCTTCCGATATTCTTGACATAAATTTCGTCTCTGACTCTCTTCGTATAAAATCTATTAGTGTCGAGGGTGGAAATACAGACGGCATATGTCATCGATTGTCTGCCCTTTGCGCCGAATGGGAAAAAGAAATATCATTAATAACGAAAGAGTCCGACAGCAAATGAGGGGACGTTGCGAGTTTTATTTTTTATTTTTTGTTGCAACGCAAGGACGCGGACGCTCCGCGCAGACCCCGCAGAAGGATCATGGAGAGCCCGCGGAGAGCCCGCGGAGAGCCCACGGAGAACCCACGGAGAACCCACGGAGAACCCACGGGATCCTTCCCGCCTGACGTATCCCAAGTGTGGACCCTCTCCGGTGTAAATTCCTGATTGGCCATCCCAGTGCCACCGGAGCCGTGAACGTCGCCAGCGGTCTTTCAGGGTGGGTTAGGTGCCCTCCGAGCGAAAATGAGCCAATGGCCGCATGTGGTCGCCCGAGGCGTCGACTTGCTTCCTCATTATTGACGCGCCGGAGCGAGGATCGGCGATTTGCCTTGGGATCGGAAATCCCGCATCACCGCTAGATGGCGCAGGCAACTGTACATGCGCTACAAATCTTGGTGATGACTCTTCTGGCATGGAGTAGAGTGATGCGGACGCGTAAGTTTTGAGGGATACCTTCACAGCGCTCCCAATATGAGTCTATGTTGGCAACTTCTATATCTTGGTGTTTAGGATGACGTCTGATAGATTTGCTGAAACCCAAGGCATACTCAGTGTTCGGAGATCGGAAAGTGCAGTAAAACACTGAGAAACTGCCCAACCATAGAGTAAGTCTTAGAAAAGTGAGCAGAAGCCTGCAGGTCTCAGAGAGAAATGTCTCGGCAGATTGTCCTGCCAAGGGACATCTCGAGGCTTGTTCTCGCGGAGGGAGGTGAGTATCTTTCATCATTTGGGCATTTCTGTCTAACTGAACATCAGGACCAACCTTTTCCGCCCACGAGAGTGAAAGCGTTCCGTCAGTTTCTCGAGCAGTGCCAGTTAAGCGCACATCCCACAATTTAGGGAGCAGGATGGGGAGAGTCGACGAATGGACAACCATTGGCATTGCGTAAACAACATATGCCTTCTAACCGAAGCAAAGATGGCCTTTGGTGAAAGCATTGGATGAAGCATCAAGACATTTCCTGAAGACCAGGTATTTGAAGAGAGATCCACGTCAATGCTTCTACTACACACCGACGTGTGGTCTTGACTGGCAATCATAAATGAGCTGATTCTAGTCGTAGATTAAAAGTCTCATTAAACTCTCTAATCTGGAGGCCGTTAGGTTTATCAGTGGAGTCTAAATTATAAGGAGCAACTTTACTAACTGGGTACATAGTGTCCATCCTTGGCGGCCCTTCTATATACATAAAAGCACGAAGCTAGTACGAAAAAGGAGAGAGCTATAAACCACCACGGGCACTCTAATCGATATATGCTTAGTCAACATTCATTTGTCGATGCATGGCCCTGCTTGTGGGAGCACTGCGCGTGCTCCTCCAGTAACGGGCTCCATTCCTTCCCCCTCGGACAAAAGGGTTACCGGAAGGTCTACTAGTATGCACCAAACCTCGCAGAGGCTGCGACTGCGGATTCGCGGGGGCCAGCGACCTGCAAACGAGAACTACGCCGAAGGCAGCAGAAAACTCCCGCAGCAAGCAAACTCCACAGCCTGTCCATTTCAACAAGTGGATGTGGTCTTCGATCAACCTCGTCAATGACGGACGGATAGACCATTATCGGGACCAGGGACTCAGCATTTCGCATTCGGTCCCGGCAAATGCCCAAACACGGAATGGCCAACATGCCCGCATGGAACTCGCTACGCCACGGCGCCCGGAGCCACGGCCGGTTGGACCAAGGCAGAGTAAGGAAAAATAAAAAAGAAAAAAAAAGTGCCTGGAGAGCCCCGGCTGTTACTGCAAATGACGCGATGATCTCTTCAGCATACGAAGCGAAGGATTCGACGGTGGGGCTTCAACGGCTCCGGGGGCTAGGCCCGTCATGGATCCTTCGCCCGCCAAGGGGCATTAGGGCTTGCGCGGGAGAGCAGTAACCAACGGGCGGAGCATTTGTTCGCGGTTTGATGGGGATGCAGGCTGTAGTGCCTAGCCTTCCTATTTAATAGCTTTTCCAAGATCTGTCAAGAACGCTCGGCTAAGCAACTCTAAAACCTCCTCATTATCGTCACCATCCGGGAATCGGCGTGAAAATCCCAGATGAACTCCGGCTCGATTTGGACGGACGGACAACAATCGATGCGTCTGTCATGCGATCGCTGCCACGGCCAGAAGCTCAGATGTGTGGTCTCAGGCCCGGACCAAGGCTGTCGGCGTTGCGCTCAGGCGGGTGCCGAATGCATTTTCAGTCCGAAGGCGCGGATGGGACGGCCACCGGGGGCCTGCAAGACGCAAAACAGGGCCTCTTCAGGGCGAGCAATACGAAGAGGAGAAACGCAGCAACAACGGAGGCAGCGACAGCGACAACAAAAACAAGCGGCGGACGGGTTCTGGGAACAGACTGCACCGCTATCGCCGCTTTCCTTCACCGAATCCTTGGGGTGCAATGATGTGGCGGTCATGCCGACTCTTGACCTTTCTTCCCATAGCCTGCTGCACGAAGATACGATGGACCTTTCACAAGAGCTCGGGTCGTGGGAGGCGATGCAGCCATGGGCGTCCATTCCCACTCCTCCTAACGCCGAGAGCTGGCCGGTGCCAGAAAGCAGTGAGCGGCTCACCGGGATAGTGGGAGAAGCACCGGCATGCAACCAGGAGGAGGATAGTGGGGGGAGAAGTTGCAGGCCACAGGACGACTCGATCTCAAGTATGCGGGAGCAGGCGTACGGGCTGGCAATGGAGCTCGAGCGCGGCCTCGAATTCCTTACCAGCGGCACGTGGACGTCGCAACCACAGGAACAGGGAGGCCAGACGACGACGGAGAGCAGCCGTTTCGAGCTGTATCCGATCGGTACCGTGCTGGATCTGTTCCAGAGTCTGCTCGACACGCTGGCCAAGATGCGAAAGCACGGATCGCTGAGCAGCGGCGCAGCAGTAGCGATGGGCCAGGAACGACACCATGGGGTAGAGGACGACGTGTTCTCCATGTCGACGGCGGCATTTCGGAGGCAGAGACAAGCGCAGCGGGTGGTGGTGGACACGGCGACGGCGTTGGTGCTGCTCAACTGCTATGTGTCGGCGGTGCGCCTGTTCACTCTCACCTTCGAGCAACTGCAGGGCTACCTCGCCTCGCTCCCTCACGCCCACCCAGGCACGACATCCGGATGCCACGGCACCGCGTCGTCGTCGTCGTCCTCCTCAGCCAATCACCTCCGCCTCCACGATCTGGAGCCGCCGCAGCAGGACTCGACAATCAAGGTCCATTACGTCTTCCGCCTGCTGTGGGACAGACTTGCGCGCATGGAGCGTCTGCTGGGGCTGCCGTGCGGGCTGCGATGTTCGCAGCCAGGGCCGGTGGCGGTCAATGTGGAGCAGCCTCTGGTGCCGGTGGGTCTGGCGATGGCAGCGATGAAGCAAGAGGCGCAATTGTGGGAAGGGTACAGCGGAGGCGGGCTGGAGAGACTGCGCCGGAGCATCACGCGGGTAAAGGAAGGGCTGAGAAGCAGGCTGGCCCTGTGATCTGTGGTGCTGGATGGAGTCGGGCACGGGGCCGTCTGAGGAAGGGCCACTGTGCGTCGGGTAGGCTCTGTAGGTCGTGGACAAACATATCACTGTGCATCCAATCTTTAAAAGGCAGAGACCTCAAAATGGGCAAATTGTAGTAGCATGCGCAAAAAAGAATTCATCGTGGAGTAACGCACACCGTACACGGTAGACGTGACGAGATCGGAAGCCCGATTCCGCAAATTCTGGGCGCGCGCTAGCAAGGACGCGTGCAGTCAATGCCACTGGGCGTAGAATGGAGCTTTTACGAAAGATCTACAACACATGGCGAATTTGCGCCGGCGCGGACGGCCTTCCCGCGCCACAAAGCCTCAGACCTGCCAACTACAACAATCCACAACTCGGCCCCCATTACCCTCGTATCGCCTGAGGAAACATGCCGACGCGCGCCCTGTTGCGTCATGCTCCCAATGACAAGAGCGGTCCGAGCCACTCACGACCTGCCCGCTGGCCCGTTCCGCTGCGGACCGCGCCGCCACTGTCCAACTCTCCTCGCTTCTTTGCACGCACACGCCTTTGCCCTGGACCTCGCCGCCGCCGCGAGAACTGTTCATCTGTTTTCTTCGCTGAATCTGTGTGCATACTGTACCAGCAGCAACAGGCACTCGAGGAATCATTGAGACTTATGGCAATCGGGCTTCGAAATCACACTCAGACGTGCAACATGTTTTATGCCGCAGCCACAATTGCGCCCCATCCAAGACCATTCTGGAATCACAGCGAAAAGTCGGGTAGGTCGGTATTGAAGATTGGACAGGCGTTAAGGTCTGCAAAAAGCTCGTCCCACGCAGGTATGTCCAAATTGAACCCGATGTCCACGCTTTCGTGCAGCAGTGAGTTGAACGGCGCCGCCGCGTTGCCCTGCTGCCCACTGGGAAGTCGCGCGCCAGGAACAGGCTCCGAGAAACGGGAGTAATCAGCGCTGACAGTGGCAATCGGCGGTCCTGTGCTCGGCATCACTGGCGGGAGGTGGACCTTGTGTCTCTTGAGCACATCGTTCAGCTCCATGAGCATTTTCTCTGCCACCGCAGACTCTCTTCTGGACCGCTCCAGGATCTGGCACGCATCGACGATCTCCAGCTTGCGCCGCTCCTCCTCGGCCCCGCGGGCCTTGGTAAAGCACAAGTCAACGATCAACACCACAGCTGCCATGGTCACGTGGTGTACCACGGTGCAGAGCCTGCTGGTCGGCGCAAACGCGTGGTTTTGCCTCTCTTCCTCCAGCAGGCGCGCCACCTGTAGCACCGTGCGCGATGACTGCAAGCAGGCGTCGCGCGCGAACGCAAACTCGGGCTCGCGGTAGCCGCGCGCCAGCCAGGGCTGATGCAACTTGCTGCGTCGAGTGTGGACGCCGAGATGTATGAGAAATCGCTGTATACCCACGTGCGGAAACTGGCGTTCGATTTTCTGTCGGCTGGAATCGTCTCCGTCCAGGCGGAAGAAGGGCGGAAGGCAATCAAGGAAGCGAACAAAGTGGGCGTCCAGGTCGCGCAGTGGGGCGCTGTCCGTCTGGCGCAGGCCGAAGGGCGGCTCTGTCATGGCGTCGGCGACGTGGCGGCAGATCTCGGCCAGGCGAACGCGTTGCAGAAAGTATGCCATGGTGGTGGGCTGGGTGGGCGGCAGCTGGCGGCCGTGCTCCAGTTGCTGATCATCGGCGTTTTGCGGGAGGTTGACAGCCATGTGCCGTGGATTGACCAGATAGGTGCCCTCCTGCGGGCCCGGGGTGAATGCCAGGAGCCAGTCGACGGATACTATGTGCCACCACACTCGCCGCTTCACCTCGCTCTGGATCAGGCGTTCGTGCGCGCTGGGCCGCAGGGGCCCGTCATCCATCCTGTGCAGCGAGAGATCTCGGGCGAGCCCGAGCGCTTGCGTGTTGAGCAGACGGAAACGCGACGAGAAGCCCTCGAGATTATAGACCAGGTAGGACACAATAATGGTCGCTTGCACCTCCTCTAGACAGACCGCCTGGACGCGGCGAGCCTGGTGTAGCACCTCCAGCGCCGCTTCGAGCCAGGCGGAGGAGGCGTGCTTGGCCTCTTCTTCGGCGGCAAAGACGCCCGCGGTTGGATTCCAGAAGTAGGCGGCACCTGCAAGCATGCCCATCAGCAGCGCTACCTGCGTTGGCTCCGCTTTATCAAGCGGCCGGCTGTAGATGTGGTCGAGGAGCTCCAGGACTGAGGGAGCGTGGATCACATAATGGAGATAGTTGACGTGGGCATTGTAGTGGTAAAATAACCCTACGGCCTCATGCTTTGCTGGCAGACACATTTTTGTGTCCGCTCTGTCCGCCGCGCCCATGCTTCCAGCTGGCACCAATCGAAATCCAATGCCCAATTTGTCATGGCTGGTCGCGGCTGTGATTGTGCTCTGGGGAAGCTCGCAATCGGCCTGCAGCATTTCCACATCGCTCGGCGCCACCGTCTTCCGGAGAGCTTCGACAGCGCTTTCGAGATATTCCAGCCGCGCCAGGACTGCTGGATCAGATCCTCCGGGCGGGCTCTGCGCGGGCGCGGGCGGAGGTGGTCCAGACGGCTCACAGCTGACGCCACGCGCGGTGCAATTCGAACACGGCTGCTGGCGGTCGCATCGAAGCTTTTTCGTCCTGCATAGCTGGCATGACACAGGCTCCTGCCGCGGACGTTTTGCTGGCATCGCGGTGATCAGAAGGTCGGGTTCCGGAGATGACAATAGATTGGCGCAGAGAGAGACGGAACGAGAGTCCGGAGCGTCCGTGGAGAGCTGGCGTTGCGGAGAGATGGTCCGTGGAGGCTCCGTGGGCGCGGCTAGCTTTAAGTATGCACCCATTGGCCCAATCTTCTAAGCAATCCGCCATTGACGGACCGCCCGCTATGTCCTCTCCGCACAGTGAAACTAGGTCCGTGTCTCTCCGGCTTGACGGTGCTGCCCCAGCTGCTGACAATCTGATAGCGCCCGTGCGTTGGCAGCGCTTTTAGGAGCCTTCCTTGCCTTCTTCTGCAGCGTCGGCTTTCTTAATGCATTTGGCGTCTTCCAGGAATACTATCATGCTAATCAGTTGGCCGACCGCTCTGAGTTTGATATCTCATGGATTGGCTCCTTTGCCGTGGGCTTTATGTTCGCTACAGCCCCCGTCGCTGGGGTTTTGGTCGACAAGCTCGGCGCTCCGGTATAGACGCCACCTCTCTGTTTAATTCTAACTCTAACAAAACATCTCCAGATCCTACTCCTATGCGGCAGTATTGGGACTCTTGTTGCTGTCTTCATGACTTCGCTTAGCCATGAGTACTACCAGATCTTCCTCGCCCAAGGCGTACTACTCGGGGGTAGCATGTCGTTTCTCTTCTGCCCCGCCGTTGCTACTATCTCCAAATATTTCCACAAGAATCGTGGGTTAGCTTTGGGCATCACCGTGGGTGGCTCCTCCACCGGCGGGCTCGTATGGCCGATTGTCCTGGACCGGCTACTAAATTATCACCGCATCGGATTTCCCTGGACGCTCCGTATCGTCGGCTTCATCATGCTCCCACTTCTGCTAATTGCCCTCCTCTCCGTACAACCACCGCAGTCCAAATCTGAACCAGAGCCCGAGACCGAGCACCCGCCATCGGAGAAGCACAAGACGGACATTTCCATCGCCAAAAACCCGACCTTCATAATCCTCTGCAGCGGGCTGGCTATCTGTTACCTCGGCATGTTTAGCCCCTTCTTCTACGTGACCTCGTACTCGTCTGCCCTCGGTATCTCTACAAGCTTGTCCTTCTACATGGTCTCCATCGTCAACGCCGCCTCCTTATTCGGCCGCGTTCTGCCCGGCCTGCTGGCTGACCGTTACGGCCACTTCAACCTCTGCGCGCTTGCCGCCCTCACGTCAGGCATCACATGCCTCTGCTGGACGGCCGCGACCAGCACCGCCGGCGTTGTTATCTGGTCGCTGGCGTACGGCTTCACCTCCGGAGTACGTTTCATTCACAATTTTACTCTCCGCTGCCAGGCACGCGCGCTAACCCCATACGCACAAGGCAATCATGAGCCTCCAGTCCGCATGCGCGGCTCAAATCGCAACTCACGAAACGCACGGTACGGCTGTGGGCTTTCTGATGGGATCTCTGGCCCTGACGTAAGTTATTTCTTCCCCTGCGTCTTAGCTTCAGGACTCGCCTCTGATGAATCGTCACTCCGCCGCCCTTCAGAGCTCTTTTCGGCACGCCCATCAGTGGAGAGCTCGTCGGCTCGTATGGCTACCTCGCCCTGTCCTTGTACTCGGGCGCATCGCTGGTCGTTGGCTCGTTGCTGATCATCTGGGCGCGCTTGCGGCTTAACCGCAGCTTATTTGCGCCCGTGTGAGTTAGCGAAGGGAGAGGGGGTTTTAGACCGAGTTTTTGCAATAATTCCAAAGGCTGTAGAGGAAAGAGAGTCGGATTGGTTGGCGGGGCCTTGCAGTAGATATAGATTTATACTGCCTGGAACGTTTGAGATGAAGTAACTTCGCTCCGGGCAAGCTGATTGTGCCCGACGCGTTTTGCTATGTGGGATTGTTCCAAGAGGCTTTGG
This sequence comes from Macrophomina phaseolina, assembly GCA_020875535.1. Classification (NCBI taxonomy): domain Eukaryota; kingdom Fungi; phylum Ascomycota; class Dothideomycetes; order Botryosphaeriales; family Botryosphaeriaceae; genus Macrophomina; species Macrophomina phaseolina. The sequence goes on along the minus strand of JAEQDS010000069.1, from coordinate 2,815,362 downwards.
CTTGTTTGGGGCCCGGCTGGTTGGGGGTGTTGCTATTGGGCGGCAGTGAGAGATGCCTTAACAATGAGAACAACAGCGGTAGGCCCTTCAAATAATAGAATTTAGACTCGGGGACCAAGCGTCGTTTCTGTTCACCGGTCCAAGGTGCTTGGATGATGTCAGCAGGCACTCCGCAGCAAGACTGTGGCATGGAAAGTTCAAGCAGCCATCTAGACGGAAATATTACCCGCCTCGTTAAAACGTTCCATATTCGGACCACCGCGTCAACTGTTCCCGGCGTGCGCGAAAAGAATTTGTGCCACTTACCCTTACAGCTGACAACCACGTCTCTGGCACGCTCACATTCGGCCACTTCTTTTCTTTCTCTTTCCCTGTGCGGTGCATAAGCTGTGCCACGCGCCCCAAAAAAAATTTTCGCGGCTCCGCTCGGCGACTTTCTTTGCTTTTTTCTTCACATCGCCGCCTTGCATTAGTATATCTTTTACGTACAATGACATGCATAAACATCAGCGGAAGGCTATGTTCGGTGAGTTATGCAGGTTCTTTATTTTAATGTCGTCGGCGTTCCATCGGTTTGACACGCTTACTTACTATTAAAGTAAAGGGAGTAAGCCGGCCGTTATAAGGGTTAATGTGGGTCCCATACAAAATATTCCTGGTGAGTTAGAATGGCTGCGCGCGCACGAGAGCGCCTGTCCCGCCTCGCTGACCTCTTCAATTGCCCCTTCCATTTGCAGGTTGAGCTGGTGCAGCTGTTCCTCGACGTTTATTTTCTTTGCATTCTTCTCAGCAGGCTCCTCGCGCGATGCTGCCACCCTCTTCCGCCTCTCCATAGCATCCTTCTCCGCCTAACTGTCCGGACGAAGTATGACCGCTCAAATATCTCCCACCTTAATCCATCGTACTACTAGGAAGGCATTCGGCAGGATCTCAGCATTGTCGCCGCAGCCTGTCGCACATTCCGTCTGCCAAACACGGCCTGAGCCGAGCCGAGTGAGCAGATGTCCTGCCATAGAGGCGTTGCCACTATCGAAGCATTAGGATAAAACAACGAAGCTCTGGTAGTACATATCTAGAAAGAGCACTCCTGGTTCAGCTCCTATTAGCAGTGCCTGAGCCAGCCGGCCGCTTCCCGCATGCAATGTTAGACTTCTTGCTAAACAATGCCCGAAGGTAGTAAAAGCTTTCAGAGCCTGAAGGGTTAAATAGATACAATTTATAGTTTTGATTTTCTATTAGTTTCTTTGTAAACGGTTCGAAGTAAGTCGATTTACTGGAGCAACAAATGAGCATTTTGAATAATCGTTTCATCTTTCGGAACGTGGACCCTTACGGGTTATCTAATAACTCTCCCTTCCTGCGGTAAGGTACTCTTTGCTCCCCTGAGCCCGAATGCGTCTTACTTTCATCTCGAACTGTTTCCTTGAATACGTATCTCCGAAACAAATATGTCTTTAATTCGCAGGCCCCTCGTCTTTTGTCTCAACGAGATGATCTCCGCTATTTCGGGAAAAGTCGCTATAGTGAGGGGTAGCAATCATGATTTGGCTAAGGAGTCGATCCGACAGCTGGGGAGAGAAACAACCTCGAGAAGGTATATATGGGTGTCCAGAGCGGGAGCAAAGCCAAGGTTATAGTTTATCAAGCGCTAACTTCCCCACGCTAACGTCTCCTCTATGCTTGTCGACCTTTCATCCTTTGCCTCGATTAAATACGCCGCCGCATTTGTGCTGGTTTCCGAGAAGGGCACTTTCGCCAAACGCATCATCGCCATCACCCAGCGTGTTTTACCCAATCACTGGCTGTATGTCGCTCGAGGAAGCAGCCACACTTGCCAGCGTATACTTGGTTTCGCTTTGCTGTCTGCATGACCTCGCTAATACGCAGCCGGGCCGGCGTGTGTTGATTCGTTCAGCCACCGGCGGGCTGGGCATTGCCTGTATCCAGCAGTGCCGCCATATCGGCGCCGACGTCTACGCCACTGCTGGCAATCGTTTGACCACGGCAGACGCCGCTGCGAAGACTGTGGCCGCATTCGTCATCACTAGTTGACAAATTGAGAGCGCAGATCTGGTTCGCCTGGTGAAGCTGGCAGAGGGTCGAGGGATCTTGAGCCATGTTCCTGCTACAGTCATCGCTACGATCTTTACCCCTCAGAGCTCGAATCATTGCAAGCTTCAGTGCTTTGATAGTAGGTATGTATAGTAAAATAGTTTGGCGAAGGCAGCTTGCGTCTGGATCATCAAGGAATTTATCCACAGCGGCGTAGAGTGGAAGTCCTCCAGCAATGTCAGCGCCAATGCACCAGGCCTGGGGTGGCTTCTTGTCCGGGTTCGAGACCGAGTTGAGCCTCTCTCGTATGTACTCAAATATACGATGGACGCGCGTAGAGCACAGGCACTGCAAAGAAGAAATTCCAAGCTGCGGTGGCCTCCGCAGCCCTGGATTTCGCGCGAGTCCTGAGTGCAGCCTTGAAATAAGTCGTTCTGACTGCAGAGCTTCCAGGATTTCCGACACAGGCCGCACCAAGACGAATGGAATCTCTGAATGCATGCTGGAGATTTCGACTACACGTAGGCCAGACTGGATGATCATGATTGCATTCTCCCCGTAATCGGTGGAATGGACTACGACGGTAGGCCCGTCCGAGCCAGCTTCCATCAATTCCTTTTCAGATGGCCGGAGCAAGGAACTCTCGAAGCCATCGGTTTGACAAATTTGCTGCTCGCAAGATTGTAGGTCGCGTTTAAGCTCTAGATTGCCGAAAGTTTGCTAAGATGCCCTGAACGGCAGAGATTGGTGATTTTTCCGCCAGCACAGGATTTTTTTCTGTCTCAATTTCCAGAAGTCGCTTTTGCTTATCGAGAATATACCCCAGGATCAAGCAGCGGCCAAACTCAAAGTGTCCAAGAGCCTTGTCAATGTTCCCAGCTTTGAGAGAGATAGAGCATGACTTCGAGATGAGGGCGCAAACTGGCCGAATGGCGTACTGCTGGTCATCGCGAGTCAACATTCGGCTTCAGGCACGTGGCAGGAGGTGCATCGTGCCATTTCCGAGACTGCTGGCCTTCACACAATCGCTCTTCTCACGCAAAGTGCCGTTGGCTTGCGAGCGCGAAACGCTCAAGCGCATCTTCAACACGTGCAACGCCATTTTCGAGCCTGCTCTTTGTCTTAAGGCCAAACGCCTCTATCCTGGCTGGTGCCGATTTGCCTTGCGTACTATATCGTGCAAGGAGACCGCGGATTTGTGGGTTGTCTCCGGATGAGACTGGATGGATGTCAAGGCGAGGCAGTGCTTTTTGCGTATTAAGGAACGTAGGAGATGACGAATTACCGGACGCGAGTAGCTGCTGACACAGTCCTATGGAACCCCATAAACTACGAGTCAACGAGAAACGCATTGACAACAATTGGCCCGGTGTATATCTTTGCTTTCAGGATACGATGCTTACATGACCGGGGCTAGCCCCAGGTATCTCGGCGGTGCTTCGGCCACAGAACGATCCCAATTTCGTCTCCTGGTGCAAAGAGAAAGGTGCCAACCATGTTCTGATCGATGCGCGGAGCCCCGTGGCACTTTAGCAATCCGTTTCAACGTAAATGGAATCGCCCATGGTAGGAGCACTACTATGTCCATTACCTTGCGGGGGAAAATCTCGAATCCCGAGGAAGATCGCGGATGATGCGCGAGAAAAAAGGGAGAGAACCAAAATCATGGGTAAACAACTGAGATAGCCGCCACCTCCGATCTGTATCGGGCAAGCATTTGCTGCAGTATACCCATTAAGCGATGGATTCTACGTCCCTATAATATCCTTGACGAGCATGCGAAAAGGAGATTGATCAGTATGAACGGTTTCGAAACATGCCAAGGGGTTTAGCGTGTGTGCAACGTGTGCTTTTTCTATTCTGTAGCTAGCGTTTTGCCATGCTGGACCCATCCAGCCAGATAGGCGTCCCCAACCATTGGAGAGGCAGATGCACCAAACAGGAGGGGTATTCTAGGATTACCCCTGTAGGCCCACTTATCTGAGTCGTGAATTGAAATGCAATAACCTCGGAAGCAACAATGATCTCCCAGAGCTCGAACATTGACCCACAAATTTTCGGACGCATCGCTCCACTCGCCGAAGCTCCCCAGACGAAGGTCCTTCTCTCCACCTATCTCTCATGCACACCAACGCCGTCCACGCTCGAAGGCAGAGGAGATCTGCGACGCCACATGCACTGTTTCTGTGTCCGTATCCGAAGCCTCGGCCTATAGTGATGTGGCTAGGCGCACTGAAACTCCTTGCGCATCACTCCCCAGCGATGGGTATCACAACTTAATTCTGGCCCCCAATTGGCCCCTAGTTTTCAGTGCCTGGCCTGTGTCCCCTTAGCGTCTCTTACTTCAGACCGTCCCTCCCGCGCTATGGGTACACCCGTTCCCATCTCTGTGGCCCCGTACCTTGACACAATCTGGCTACATATCGCTGCCGAGATCGCGTATCGTTCAGTGGCGTACATCAAGTTGAAGCCCTCTCTCCTTCAGACTTGGGTCTCGTTGTCTCTCTTTACCTTATGCTGCATTATCTCGCTCGTCGGAGACCTTTTTTTCATCTGCTACCACTCGACTCTGCCCAGCATGGGCAAGGCTGACCTTCCGGGGCCCGTCGGTCCACTCATTTCCCCTAATTATATTCCAGAAGACATTACCAAGGCCGACGTTGCGATATCATCAACCGTTTGGGCACTCACACTTGTCTGGTGCGGCATCTGCTCTTGGCAAGGGTTCGGTCAGACGAAGCGTGCTCGAAGGCCGTGGAAGACTGTCTATATCTGGATGATATGGCTCGAGCTGCTAGTCTGCTTTCTTATGGGCCTAGAATGCTGGTGTTTCATTATGAAATGGATTCACCCGAGTGAGTTGCAAGCTAAGAGATGCGACTGTTTTCTTACTAATCTTCACAGGCTTTGCCTTCTACTTTACCATCCTGTTCTGGTGGTGCATCCAAGTTCAGCTCCTACTGCAGATCATCATCAACCGCGTCCGTGTCATCTGCTCAGACAAAAAGCGAGCCCTGGCAATCATGATTACAACTGCGGTGGTCGTCACGCTCATTAATATTAGCGTGTTCAATATCTGGATTCCGGCACGTTTGCAAATCTCTGACAGGTTAGCCGCTATATAACCCTATCGCCTTAGTTAAACTGATCTCTGTATAGATATATTCATATTAATGAAATCTGGGATCGTATCGAGAAGGGCATTTATTTACTTATTGACGCCGCACTTAATGCTTATTTCATTAAGACCGTCCGCCAGAATCTCGTAAAAAACGGTCTACAAAAGTATAACTCTTTACTGAAGTTTAATATACGCATCATCTCCATATCTATTCTTATGGATGTTATGATTATTACCGCTATGTCAATTCCAAACTCTTTTATGTAAGTAATGAACGGCGTAGGTTTCTATCTCCTTCTAAATCGGGCGTTGACTTTTGTCTAGTTATATACAGTTCCACCCGTTGGCTTATCTAATTAAGCTCAATATCGAACTTACTATGGCCCACCTTATCCGTAAGATCGTCACGTCCATCGCGGCTAGAAGGAAGAATGGTACAAGCGCATACTACGAGTTCGCATACGATATGAGCAAAGTCGGCACGCAAGTCGGAATAGAGCTCGGCAGTAGCCACTGCGGCACAGACTCCCGTCTGAAATTTGACGGTGAAGGTATTCAGAAGACGCAGGAAGTCGTCATCCGGAGTGAGCTAAACCCGGAGATTGAGATCATCTCCTATTCCAGCAACAGGGACGAACAAAGCTCAAGGACGGCTCCAGAGGATACGGACGACGAGAGCCGACTCGTTCAAAGTACGTAGAAGATCTGGCCTGGATGACCCAGGGCGAATATTTACACGATGCATCATGGTGATCGCCCGTAGAATTGTGTTGGAATATTTGGTTATCACGTGTGTTTTAGATTTACAGCATTCAGCTGGCTCTGTAGCTTGAGGAGAGGAGGCGCCCCCAAGGCCGCTCCCCTCCAACACCATGCCAAGTCTCGCCTTTATTACTAACAAACTGCTAATACGCACTTCCTAACGGCCATAAACCCGGATACGTCTTTCCTCTCTATGGACTCTAGCTTGTTAACGAAAAGCCCGACCCATTGCCGTTGTCAGTTCGGATGTGCGCAGTGCACAGTTGCTAGGAGCTGACTCGCCCATTTTTTACGACTTGAGACAGAAGCCGCGGATTACGGCGGTGGCAGAATCAAAATCCAAATTGTGCATTGGTGCGTCATGGGAAATCGTCATGGTCCACTGATCGAAGGGCGGCTTTCGGCAAAGGATTGTAACACAGTTTGGCTCTGACGAAAAAATGAAAGCATCAGCATCAGGATGGAACGTCCTGCACGTCTGATACCAGATGATGATCCCGACGCCTTTCGACTGCAGCCAAGCGAAAAGACATGGGTATCAGCACGTGCAGCCAAGCAAGAAGGACGAATTAGCCTCACGCTTACGTAGTACCGTTCCGCCTTTGTGGTCCCAGCCCGCACCGGAGACGAAGCTTTCGAACCGGCTAACCCAAAACGTCTGGCCGTGAGCTTGCAGTCGAAGTCTGGTCTGCTCGGAAGCGCACCGCAGTGATTCGATCGGTACTGCACATACAATGCCGCGGTCCGGCCATGCAATCTCAAACTCTACGTGCCTGCGATGCAGACGTTGGCAGTCGTACGCCCAATTCCAGCACTGGTACGAGAGGGCAGATGCTTCGCGCTGGGTCCACTGCGACGGCCATGTTTGGCGAACGTACACCGATTCAACGTTCCCGCTGCTTGTGGCAGGAAAGCGTGTTGGTCGTCCCAGCGCTGACCAAGCCGCCCGAACTGGGCGTCAACCCTATCGGCCTCGTCCACTTACGTGAGGCGGTCAATCGTAAAGATTGGCTGCATCTGCTTGCGCGCGCTCTAGAGCGAATGCCGCCTGTGTGAATCGTCCTAGACGCTGACCCTATTTGTAAAGCTACCGACTAAAGCAGAGAATAAGCCGCGCGGTGGTCAGAAGGGCTCTCTGTTCTTCTTAAGCCTCCAAAAACCAAAGCCGGTTGTGTTGGCTCTATGTTTCTATAGAGCGCATATCTGGAAAAGAGCAGGGTTCGAGATTTTACGGCACTGTAAACGGCGGAGATGCCGGAGAAAAAGCGAAATAGTATGCTGAAACCCCGCCGTACGCAAGCAAGAACAATAATATAGTTAGCTGTTACGGCGCGGTCGCCAGAGACGCGGGGGCACCACGTGCGGGCTTCGAGCACTGCCTTAACTGGGCGCATACGCGCCAGCTTCCCTTGAGGCTTGCTTTCCCATGTGGGTGCCAAGACCGCGCGGTTCTGTTACCCGTAAGGGCCCCCAATCCCTGCGGTGTATCCTCCCGTATTGGGGCCTTCCGCCTATCGGGTCGTAAGGCCCTTGTACCTTGAGGTTCGGAACAGCGGCCAGCCCGAGCATACAAGCGATCTCGCTTGGATAATGTGAGCCGTATCGCGCCTATCGAGTCTAGCCTCCTGAAGACCCAGTTATTGATTATTAGGGCGGCGTCGCCGCATGTACGAGATCTTCCGTTGAAATATATTAGGTGCTGTAAGTGCGCGAGTAGGTCTTTAGACTGCGCCTCGAGCACTTTTCTTTTCATGATGATTCTGCCTGTACTTTTAGCCATCACTGCGCTCATAGGTTGCTGCGCAACAGCGCCCAATGCTGAGAGTCAGGTTGACGGATTGGCGAGAAAGGCACTCGAACGATTGACGGATTACGCTTCGAGAAACAGCACATCCACAGATTGCAATGTGGCGACGGCGCCAGTGCGAAGAGAATGGTGGGACTCTATCTAATTGCAGCTGTGCTGGAGACTGACTGCTTTAGGGGGAGGTTGTCTTCGGCAGAAAAGCTGGACTTTATCCGCGCAATCCAGTGCTTTGCAGAAAAGAAGCCGTTAACGCCACCAGAGCTGGCTCCCGGAGTGCGCAGCCGCTACGATGATTTTGTCGCAACGCACATCAATCAAACTCTAAGCATACATGCCACGGTCCGTTTCAATAATGCACCGTTTTCACGCAGTTCGACTATTAACATCAACAGGCGAACTTTTTGGGATGGCATCGCTACTACATCTGGACTTTTGAGAAAGCGCTGAAACAGGAATGTGGATATCTCGGGCAGCTACCGGTATGCGCATGATTTATGTCAAATCGAAAAGCCCCCATTTAACCATTTTTAGTATTGGAGCTGGGGCAAGTATGCAAGCGATCCCGCACATTCTCCAATATTCGATGGCAGTGAAACGAGTCTAGGCGGAGACGGCTCTCACGCCCCTTACGGGGATCTTTGCATTCCGAACTGTGAGACTCCAAACTACGTCTTCCCTGCCGGTAACGGAGGCGGATGTGTGACGAGTGGACCTTTCAAGAAGTAAGATCGATGCTATGCCTTCTTTTTAGAGATATCGCTGAGCGCTGTAGCTGGACAGTAAACCTCGGACCGGTATCGAGCACCATGCCAGGCATCAACCCAAACCCACAGCCTGATGGACTTGGCTACAACCCTAGATGCCTCCGTCGCGACATTAACCAACATATATCCTCCTCGTGGACAAAGGACAATGACACCGCCTGGCTTATCCGGGAACATGACGACATTGGTGCATTTCAAAGATGGATGCAAGGCGTTCTCAGCTCCAAGTTCTTTGGTGTGCATGCTGTAAGTGGCTAATCTATCCTAGCATGAGAAAAGAAGCCTAACGGCCTCAGGGCGGCCATATGACAATTGGCGGAGATCCAGGCGGTGACCTATTCGCGAGCCCAGGTGACCCAGCCTTCTACCTGCATCACAGCCAAATTGACCGCGTCTGGTGGATCTGGCAGAACCTAGACCCGCAGCGTCGCACACACACCATTGCTGGTACGATTACTATTGAAGATATACCACCGTCGAGGAACGGAACGCTGGATGACTTTATCGACTTGGGGGTTAATGCGCCGCCGATGCAGTTGCGTAATGCACTAAGCACTACGGAAGGTCCATTCTGTTATATTTACGGCTAATTTTAGATAATTATACGAATTCCAGTAATGATGCTTTTAAGTGGCCAAGGTAAGAAAAACACTGCGAATTGCTAGACTAAGTATATGAGTTATCTAATAGAGAGCTATACTTCAGGCTATCCACGCAACCGCCCTCTTAGATGGCGCTCCCGATTAGGATTTGCCTACTATGTTCTAAATCCCGATTCCATTTGGATATCCTTGTGCCTCCTCGTGAACTGGAAAAGGCCACTTTCCTGGATACTTAAGCACAACAGGATTTCCCCACACTTCATCATAAGGCTTAGGAGCTCCAGTAGAGAATTTGGCCAGAAGCTCTGGTGTAGCTCCACTGTAGTCGACAAGCGGTTTCCTTACTTTCCTATCCCAAGCGTTTACCTTCTCGTTCGTTAACACCACTGCGATCATCGTTTTGAGTAGGGGAGCACTTACCCAGTTGCCGTGAGCTGCCACGTGTAGCCTAAGCGGCATCTCAACGATGCAGAGTGGCCCGGCATTGATATCCATTGCGTCAAGGATAAGTAGATAGGTGATCTCGTTGGACTTATCCCTGGCAACGCAGACTAGGTAGCCGTCTCCTTCGGGGACATCCGGGCCCCTAGGGATGAAGCATGGCTCATGGATCATGACTGTGTCTCCTCCTTTCCAAACCTTTGAGACGCCGGTGAGCGTATCAACGTGAACAATACCATCCCATAGACCGCTTCCCCATATGACGCCCCAGGTGTGTCTGTACGGCTTGCCCACATATCGATCGTCAATTCGGGCCATTTCGCCGTTGACATGGCTGAGAACCACGGGCCGTTCAAGCTTATTCTTCTCCGGGGGCGCGTACGGATCGATGGTGAATCTGCACAGCTTTCCGATCATGCGGTTCGGGTTCGAAGGGCCGAGCTCGGGATGGGCATCGACAAACGATGACAAGCCATCTCCATCCGTGAAGAACAGATCAAAGTAGAATTTGTCGTCTTTCTCGAAGTGGTTGGAAAAGTGGACCCAGCCGTGGTTCTTGGGGCCATAGAACCACTTGATATCCTCTGACTTGGGATTTCGGCGCGGCAGGATACCGAAGACGAGAGGCTAGCCTGCATCAGCATCGAAACAGACGGGGAGCTAATATAGTATGTCAAACGCACCAGGTATCTGTTGAAGCGGAATTGAGCTTCTCCGGAGTTCTTCATCCAACTAATGTTGGTCTCGTAGGGCAAGATACCAAACACCACCCAGCTAAAGACGTTGGTCAGCAAACAAGGCTGACGCTACAAGGGTCGCGGCTTCTGACTTGTCTGAAAATGCGAAATCGTGAGCCCATCCCACGTAAGGTGTTTTAACCCAGCATTCTTCTAGCTTCTTTCCATCGGGGCCAAAGAGATAGTAGACAAGATCATTCGAACTGTTCGATTAGCGAGCACCATTGATGGCAGGATCTGTTCTTCATACCCGATACCATTCGCCTCCATGCCGAAGCTCAACAATTGGCCGGTATGAACGTCGACTTTTGGATGCGAAGTGAATGACATTGAATTGAGTTGGCCATCGAAATCTGTCAGCCCTGAGTCAAGGTTAGCGTGACTAACATAGCAGCGCAAAGCTGCTTACCAATTGTTTCCAAAGTGTCAGGATCCATGATGATTGGGGGGCTGTCGTCCTTCGGAATCAGGAGCTTCTCTCTCCAGAAGTGGACGTGAACGTTTCCCGGCGACTGGACCTCGTCCTTGACGCGTGGGTCGCCAGAGAAGATGTTGCGGTAGCTTCCGAAGAGAGGCTCCCGGGCAATCCTCTCGTAGACAAAGCGCGGCGTCCGGACAAATTTTTGCTTGAAATCCACTACGCCTGGAGATGGCCGAGGCGCAGAGTCAGTAACTGTCTCATACCTCACTCGTCGCAGTTGCATCACGCACCATTGGAGATTCGCCATGCGTCTACGGCGCCGTCGCCATTGATCCAAATGTCACGCGGGTTGTTCGGATCAACCTTGTTGCGACGAGCCCAGATCTGATCGCAAACGATGCGGTAAAATGTTCCGTCGATGTCCGAAGGCATCGTACCTGTACAGGGAGAAAACCGGAATTAGCATCTGCTCCGCATTCCAAATAGGGACTTAAAGCTTACCATGGACAACACATGACGCGAGTTCGGCGTCGAAGCGACCCGGAATGTCGATGCCAGTCGAGTTGTTGGGGAGAGACTGTTCAAACTGGAATTTTTCCGCAAGAGGAAACTGCTTCTTCTTGACATTGATCGTAGCTGCCTCGGTAGAGGTCTGGATTTCGGTTTTATGGAGGTCCTTGAGCTCCCCCATGATGGAGCGGAGCTCCTCTGCTGGCGGTGGCTCTGTAGGGCCGGTATATGCGATCGATCCCATTGTGAAGAAGTGTCGATTGTGCTCGGGGGGTTGCGAAGAGAGAAATTGTATGGAGGAACGATTTCTCTACAATGCACAATCTTTTGGCAATTATATAAATCCTCTCTTGGTGGTATATGCGGTAATGCATTCCTTCCAAGTTGTAGATTATCTAATCCGTCCTAGCGCCGACTCCGCAAAAGCGGTTCCATGCCCACACCCGCGAAGTTGATCCTGGCTGACTCGGGTTCTCCTCCACATTCGGCTCCCGCCAAGGGTTGGCGTGAATCAGCCCCGGGGTTACCCGCCAATATCCGAGTGGGTTCCCGACAAGGGGTGCGAAATGGGGCGGTTCGAGGACTTGCGTGTATTCAGCTTAGTCCCCTCACCGGGTGGATACAAACCATGAACACCGTCTTGACGGAGGCCAATCTAACTAAGACCAGAACGAGGGTCCTGTTGCGACCAATCGCATGGGGGGAATGGTTTCAGTTCGGACCCTTAACATCCCCATCTGTGTCAGCCGCCTTGGTGGATCTTGCATGGCTGGGCCCTTGGCGGATGGGTACATCGAGAGGGGTCCTCGTCTCGCTTGTCACCAATTATCGTGCCCTGGAGCCATACCCTCCCCTTCTGGGCCGCCGAACCACGATCAGCATGACTAACTGCCCAGGTTCGTGCTTTCAGTAGACTATCTGTTTAAATACAATGCAAGTCTCAAGCGCCACCTTGATTCCAACAGCTGATATTTACGATGTCTGGCTTCCGATACGCATTTTCTCTTTCGAAGGATGAGGTGCGGGCGGCGACACCTCCAGGAACGGTCGTTCTCATAGTTAAGGCTCATTTTAACTGCAGATGGAAGATCCATGCCGCTAACTGCGACCAGACCATGTAGAAACAACACTAGACACATCTCGCAATGTGCTGCAGCTTGTGCCACGACCATCCGCCGACCCCGCCGACCCGCTCAACTTGCCACAATGGAGGAAGTTCGCTATCGTGGGCTGCATGTCCCTCTTTGCATTCATCGCCAACCTTTCGAGCTCCTCCATCTCTAGTGTGCTCATGCAGTATGCATCTTCGCCTGTGCTCGGCCTTCCTCCAAAGTCTTTCTCCGAGCTAAATCATCTAGTCGCGGTGAGTAGAACTTATGCAGGCGGGCTAGGTACAGACTAATCAATACATAGGTTAACGTGGTCATGCTCGGTGGGTCCAATCTGTTCTGGGTGCCTCTGTCGAATACATTTGGCAGACGAACGGTCGTGCTACTTAGCTTGCTTATTCTGGTTCTGTCATCACTATGGGCTAAGCTCGCTACATCATTCGAGAGTCTCCTAGCAGCCCGAGCAATTATGGGAATTGGTGGCGCGCCGGCTGATGCGGTGTCCCCTGACGTGGTAGGGGAGATATTCTTCGTTCATGAGCGCGGGAGAGCCATGGTATGTTGTTCGGGAATGCATGCCCCACTGCTATACTCACGTTTGCCAGGCCATATACACGGTTTTCCTCTGCCTCGGATCGGTCGTTGGCGGCATCATCGGCGGCTATCTTGTAGAGATCAGCTTCGATTGGCTTCATTGGATGAACGTAATCTTGGCTGCAGTTACTCTGGTGTTATGCTTCTTCTTCCAGTCCGAAACCCTCTACGAAAGGCCAAACCTGTCACCTCCGTCTACACTGGAGGAAAACGAGAAGTCGAGCATCCAGCATATTGAATCCACAGCAACTGAGACCGTGGAGTATCCCCCATTCACCTATCTGAGATCGCTCAAAATCGGAATATATCGCCCCGGGCTCGCGCAGAATTTTCTGAATGTTATCCTCACACTTCGACTTCCCGGAGTATGGCTTGTGTCCTTCTGGTATGCCGGTCTAGTCGGTGCAATGGTAGCAATGACCTCGTCGGGGCCAAGCTTCGTCGCCCAAGCTCCTTATTTCTGGGGCAGGAATGCCGGCTTGGTAAACCTTGGGGGCCTCGTTGGCTCAGCCCTGGGGGGGCTGTACACATACCTTATTGTTGATTGGCTCACAAAACGCCGAGCGAAGAAGGACAAGGACGGCATTACTGAACCAGAGCCCCGACTAGTCATCGCGCTGCCCGGTCTAGCCATAGCCACTATCGGCACCCTTATATTTGGCTTCGTTGGAGAAAATCCGTCATCCAAAGGCTGGCTTGGCCTCGAATTCGGCGTCGGCATGGTGGCTTTCGGCCTCATGCAGGCTCCTTCGGTTGGATTTAACTATATCATCGAGTCTTACCCTTCTGTCCCGGGTGACTGCTTTGTGGCAATTACTACGGTGAGAGCAACTATTGCTTTCGCTTGGACATTTTTCGTCGGATCATGGGTCGAGGATAGAGGAGCTGCTGAGCCGTACGGGATTTTTGGGATGGTCCAGGGGCTTATTGCGCTAATTACAGTACCGTATATATTCTACGGGAAGAGGTTCAGGATTGCGACTGCCAAGTGGGTTCGCTGAGAAACATTACTCAAGTAGGTTCAGAGTGAGCTTGGTCGCTTTCGTTGGACGATCCTTTCGGCGCTTAGCTGTGAATTGCTTAAGCGAAACAAAATGGCTGACTGTTTGGTTACTATATATCGTATTCTGCCGTCAATAGCCTTGACGGAAGAAAAACATTAATGGTGTTAAGCCTCTGCTGCTCCGCAACCCTCATACAAGGGACCGTGATACCTCTTCTACGACGCCAGGGACTCGCTGAAAAGCGACTCCTACAGCCTCCAGATCTTTTACAAGAAGCCATACAGCGACTGCTAGCCGTAAGCGAACTTACTCTAAGTGCGTTCCTTGGTCAGCTCATGTTATATTAGCTATGCTGAAGGCTCTTATAGAGGCTCGTAAGTATGGCCTCGATGCCGATGGAGGGTTCAAGAAGGCTAGCTAGAATCTTATAATTCACGCGGTGCAGTAACTAATGCCTTATCTAAAGGTTAATAAAAAGCAAGTTAGTAATAAGCTTCGCACGTTTAAAGACTTCTGGACTAAGAGCAACATACGGTCTAGTTAGACGTTTAATAAGGAGCGTTACATCTGCGCTACTAATAAAGACATTATACAGGATCAGTTTGAGCCGTATTTATCGTATAAGCCGTTTCGACGCGAGGGCCCTAGAGGGCTATATAGTTCTTTTATCCTTAGTAAGAATCTTACCGTGGGTGCTCTTATTAATAATATTTATATGGTCTTAGATAATAAGTTAACGTTTAATACTGACGCTAGAAGAACACGGGAGGCTTATATATAAGATAAAGAACAATATTTCCCTTTACTTCAATGCGCGCTGAAAGCTGTATACTCTTACGACACCGCATTGCAGTAGTAGGCGTTAACAAAGGATAGAGTGGGAACCCCACAGCTCCGTTACAGTAATTCAAGATGAAATATAATACATCTCCGTCTACCGGGATATTCCCAAGTTCTCCAAAATTCTGGGCCTAATGCGCTCTAATATGACGCTTAACTCTGCCCATACACGATTCTGCACTGCGTAACCCTCGTCGCTCAACACAAATGGCGAAGGATCCGATACGCGGCAATCTGCCATGAATTTACCATGGGTTTCTGGGCCTTGGCTCGCAGCATGAACAAGCGTGCGGCTACCATATTCCGTACTGCGTGCGAAGAGAGCTTGTTGGATTACAATCCCCCAGCCGGCCTCGCGAGAGAGCTGACTGTAGTGCTAGAGTTAGTGGCAGCGACAAAGTAGCAATGCGAGGAAAGAGACTCACGACTTGCAGAGCCCGGGACAGACGCAGTTTATCGTTACGGGAGTTTGGGAGGTAGGTTTGCGTTCGCACAGGGCTCGCGTGCACAATATGTCAAGGAGTTTTGAGACCTGATACCGTTCCTCCATTTCCGAGGGGTTGAGTTCTTGCTTCAGGCGCTCGAAAATGCCCCCTTCAGGCGCCTTCCTCTCCTCGAATTTGGCGAAGAAATGAACCCCAGATGCCACTATGGTGAGATTCGGCCGGATCTGGAACTGTTCTGCAGATGCCTCCAACTTTGGCAACAACGAGAGCGCGAGTAGAAATGTAGAAACTACATTCACAGTAATCGTGGCCTCGTGATCTTCAAAGATTTCGTACTTGCCTCTCGCAACCCCCGCGTTGAGTAAAGCAACATCCACACGGGAGAGTTGATTCTCGACTTTGGTTGCAAAATCCAGAACTGATCGGTAGCTTGCCATATCGAGTTTCCATACTTTTATGATGTTGCTAACGCCCAACGAATTTTCAATGTCTGCCTTTGCTGCATTTCCCTTGTCGAGGGATCGCACAGCGAGGATCACCGTGGAGGCACCGAGTCGTGCAAAATGTCGCGCTGCTTCTTTTCCGAGCCCGACATTCGATCCAGTAACAATGATCGTCTTCCCAGCGTACGAACCGGTGGGCTCTGGGAGTCGGAGGAGCACCTGGGAGCGGAGGAAGCCAGTAATACTGCCAGACATTGTGGTAAGATTCTTCAATTCGAAGATGGAAAGACACGCATAGGTGGGCAAGGTTTTATCAAAATGGCGGGAAGCCTTGGCAGGACGGTCTGAGACACGGCCGCGTCATCGCCAGACGCTTTACCCCCACAGCGCCCGTCGCGTGAGTGCCACCCACCAGAACCCACCCAGCGTGCATATTCACAAATGAATGTAACTTGCAGATGCATGCACTAAACCAAATCCAGCAATCCTCTGGCGTGTTAGCCACCCTTAGCTCCTTTGCCGCTGCATCGGAGTCTGCGCTAACGATGGTCCATTAGACGCGTTCGTGGCTTATGTCACACATTGTCGGCGGTATTGCAAATGAAACGTGAGGGAAGTGGATTCCTATATCGGTGTACCAGTGGTTTGAGAGCATGTCTTCCATAACTAAGTCCATCCAAGCCTACATACTGTGTTCTGCACAACTAGGGAAGCGCAGGCAAGTTAGCTCGTCTTTGCTAGGCCATATCATCATTTAAACCTATGCATAAAACTCTCCGTGCGGCCATGCTTAAAACTTGCGTGTATACGGAATAAATGGTTTCCCTTCCACTTCGGCCTTGATCTGCAGGGCAATGAAACGCGAGAAGAAACGCGAATGCGAGATGTCCCCAGGGCAAAACCAGATGTTGGAGTCTAAGCTTGTTAGTATCTTCTCACCTTTAGAGGCCTCGAAGAGAGCAGACTTACGTCCAATGGGTTTCCAAGAACCTCTCGGATTTCCCTCTTCATCCAAAAGCCAGGACTCATCCAATTTCTCGGCCACTTCCGGATCAAGTAGTTGAGATGCGGATTGTTTCATGCCGGTTGCATAGCCGGTTGCGAATACAATGACATCGGCTGGTATTTCAGTGCCGTCTGCGAACTTGAGACCTATCGCTGTGAACTCTGTAAGAGCACTTCCTGATTTCATCTTGATCTGGCCAGGTATTAGCAGAGGCACCGCAACACTAGCTTTGACTCGAACAAACTTTCCTTTCCGTCAATGATCATCTGGGAAACCCCAACGTCCATGTAATGTCGCCCGGCACGCTCGTAAAGAATTTGAATAAGATCGGCTTCACGGTCAACCCTAAAGCCCCTTGCCTCGAGCTTGTCCAATCTTTCTTTTTCTTTCATTAGCAGTTCGCGAAAGATAGCCTTCACGATAACCCGGTCAATCGCGAGGGGCCCGGTGTGAAACAGTTTGTCAGTGTCCGTCACATCGACGTGTTCGTGGTATACTTTGTGAAGGTGAAGCTTTGGGACATTGAGAACGGGCGTTCTTGATCGTTGTACCATGGTGACGTGCATGCCAGCGTTGACCATGTCTTCCGCGATGTCATGCCCCGTGTTTGCTGTCCCGATTACGATACCTCTCTTGCCGGCCCAATTGTGCGAGTTTACGTAATCGACAGCATGGATGACGGTTCCAGGATATTTATCGCGACCAGGGAGCGATGGTTGCTTTGGTCTTCGGCCTGTCATGCCCAGGCAAAACACGAGGTGGCGTGTTGATACAACTCGCTCTTGACCAGACCGGGTTAAAATGACAGTCCAGGAGCTTGTTGATTTGTCGTAAGACGCGTGCTTGACGGACGTCAAAAGCCACAACCTATCGTTCAACTTGTACTCTTCGACGAAGCTTTGATAATACCGTCTAAGGTCGTTCGCGGTAAGATAGTACGGAGCATCCTTTGGTGGCTTGAAATTGAATGGCAACGAGTCTGACGGCCATTAGTATATGTTTCGACTTTTGACAATCTTTTCTTCTTCCGCTTACTCTGCATCTTGGGAGTATGCAACTTCAAAGAGTTGTATCGCTCCGTCCAGTTCAATCCAAGCTCGGGGATCTTGTCGCATGCAATGGCATTGAGACCAAGAGCCGTGAGCCTCGCAATAGTAGATAGGCCCGAAGGCCCAAGCCCGACGACCAAAGCGTCAAAGCTACCACCATTCGGAGCATCGTTGGTATTAGTACTGCTGTGTTGAGATTGCGAGAGCCCTCGGAGCGTTCCGTTCGATGTCCCGTTCACTCTGGGCGTTGGGCCAGTGGAGATGTGCGATGGAAACACGTCCGGATCGCCGTAACCGTCAACGCTCTCCAAAATCGTACTAAGAGAGAAAATCTTGTACTCAAACGCCCGAGTTCCATTCTCTTGAGCACCCTCTGGGATTTCAGGTGCGATCTTCAAATAACCATGGCAACGGCCGCTGGGCTCGAGGCCGTTCACAAAGTAAAATTCAGCAGTGATCATCGCTATTGGCCCAATTCTCACAACACTCGAGCTCCTTTCTTTAAAATCGAAGTTCCCTGGCTTGTGCAGGCTTGTAAGGTCCTTCCAGGCGGTCTTGAATGCGGCGCTGCTATTGAACGTCCGTAATGTTGAACTTAAGGCGAGCATATCGCGCCAGTGCGCATGGGCAGTCGCAACGACCGAAAGATCGTTCTCAACGAGCCTAGTTAAGCTATTCTTAGCTATTTGTGCGTGATCGACGGGGTCGGGTATTGGCGCTGTGAACAGGTCTGCGGGCAAGTTGGCCAGAGGAAAGGGGGTTGTTGGAGGCATGATGGCACCATGCAACGAATCTGTAAACTCTGCTGTTTTTCCGAAGATAAGATACAAAGAGTTGGCTTGAAGCAATGTTCTTAACGCGCGAAGAAAAAGATCGTGTTTTCGGCTCTACATAGTACAGTATACGACGGGATGGGTTAAATTGCCCGTAAGATGGGTCTACTAGCCGCAGATGAAGACGGCGGGAGAGGATGTCCGGTGTGATGCGGTGGTAAGCATCGGATTCTCCTCCGCAATTAGTATGGCAGGAGGAGCATCCGAAGGCGTATGGTCGGACCGGGTGGGTCGATGTCTTGGCTGGATGGGTCCAAAGTCTTGGCTGGATGGGTCAAAGTCTCGGCTGGATGAGTCGACGCATCTCCGCACCAACGCTCTCACCAACTCTTTCACACACTGACTCCTTAGCGGTGTCCATAATGACACACACTTTCCCTGACCCTTGGTCGTAAGGCAGAAACCGTCAAGTATTGATATAAGCTGAGATTCATGATGGTGAAGTAGTAAACTCACGCGTTCCCGCAACTCGTCAGCTGCCCCCTCCACATCCCGAATAGCCGTTTGGCGAGAATCAGCATGGATCAACTACCTAAAATTTCCGCCACAGTTCAGGATTCGGTCATACCAACTTTCGAGATCTACACGAAATTACTTGAAGCAAACGCATCCAATATAGGAGTAACGGCTAAAACTCGACAGACGTATTCGTACGGCCCACATGAACGCCAAACCCTTGACCTATACATGCCAGAAGATGCCTCAGACACAGCCCCGATCGTTCTTTGGGTCCATGGGGGTGGCTTCGTGATGGGCGACAAGAATCTGTCCGCCATCCCAGGGGACCTAGTTTACACCAATGTCGGCCACTTCCTCGCGTCACACGGGATCACCGGCATCTTTATGAACTACCGGCTGGTGTTCAGACACGGCGCTGTATTTCCATCAGGAGGCGAGGACGTAGCACTGGCATTGGAATGGATCACCAAGCATTTCGCCGGGCAGAAAAGAGACCTATTTGGGCTGGGCAATTCAGCTGGCGCCGTTCACTGGTCTACATTTCTGTTCCACAACGCCTTCGCCACAACGCTCGAAAGGGTCACGACTGGTAACGACGTGCGGTTGCGAGGCGTGGTCCTGCAGTCCGCGCCGTTTGATTTCACGAAAGCTGGGCCATCGCGTCAGCCGGTGAACAAGGCATATTTTGGCGACGACGTGGAAGGGAAGAGTCCGTATGGGCTGATGACTTCAGCGGATAACTCGACCTGGGAACTGTTGGTGCGAGGGAAGGTGCAGTTCAATGTAATCACGTTTGAACTAGACCCCGATGAGATCAAGGAGCCGGCAAGGCGCTTTGTCAAGGCATGGAACGAAGCACGGCCTCGGACGGGTGCGCACGAATTAGCAATTACGGAGCATGAGGGCCACAACCACATCAGCCCCTACACGGCGCTTGGCACAGGCATTGAACGAGAAGAAGCCTGGGGCAAGAGGTTGGTGGAATGGATGGAGGCAGTTCGGAGAGGATAACCCGTCTACATGCCGGAGCCATTAGGCACGCTCAACTGTTGAAGCTGGGGTTATAGCTGACCATGTAGTTCGCGCTCATTGGGCGCCGACGTTCGTATGGGCATCACATTCGAGTGTAGCTGCCACTTCGGTGGTTATGAGAAGCAACTGATCCTCTATCCATAACTTTCATCTTGTTGGCCGTCATCCCCTCAGCGAATGCGATGGTCATACTATGCCAGCACTGGATATCGGAATCGTGAGCGGCCTTGGCCATGCCGCGCTCTGTCCGCGCAGCCCGCTGTTGACTGAAACAGGTTAGCCCGCGGGCGCTGTCCTCTGTGCCCGCGCGTCGCAGCCCCCGGCATCCCCGGTGCCCCCAGAGTTACCCCGCAGACGCCGCGCACCAATTGGAGCCTTCCGATTGCCCCGGAGCCCCAGGTGCGCTAATGGATTGCAAGTTCCACCCCCTCGCCTCCTCCTCTCCCTCTCCCTCTTCTCTCCTATTCTTTCAAGAGCGTCTGACGCTAGACTGTCATGTTTCTGGCCAAAGCTCTCGTTAGATAGCAGCCTGCTCTTCCCCTCCTGCTATTCGCGTATAACTCCCCACAGTGCCTGATGTCGGGTTCCTTCGCTTGTTCCCAGTGCAAGGCTACTTTCGGCCGGATTGCACACCTCCGTCGCCACCAGAAGACGCGTGAGTTGCAACCCGCTACCTCTATGGGGGCTGAGATCTGATGCAGCCTTCTCTCCAGACCGTGCCGAGAAGCCGTACGTTTGTCAGTTTTGCCCGGTTGCCTCGTCACGTAAGGACGTGATTGTGAGGCACAAGAAAAATTTCCACCGCGATGCGATGCAAGTCACCCTCATGCCCCGGGCTTCCTTCCCCGATGATTCCGATGGATCGAGCCAAGGCCATGCGCCACCACAACCCGATCTGCAGCCGGTGGGATTGGACGACGCTGCTCTTGATTACGCAGTTGAATTGGATTTATTCAACTTTGCGGCCACCCCATTTCGCGAGACTGCTGGCTTCGATTACACGACCGCTACACAGCCCTTACAATCTCCCGCGAATGCCTTGACGGGCAATGCACTCAGCTGCGATCAGACACATTTCTCCCACCAGGACTTCGCCTCCTCCGAAGACGCCGATTACGCGAATGCGCGCGCAAACTTAGTTCTCTACGACATTAACCAGACGCTAGCGGATTTCCAATTTCCCTCCAAACATGCCGTTCATCGATCTGTGCATGCGTTTTTCAAACATATGGCCCCGTATATGCCAATTGTACACAAACCCACCTTCAGCATAGCTTCGGTAGCTTGTACGTATCAGCCTTGCGGATGCGCCAATCTTCACCGCCGAGCACTAACATGAATAAGCACCTTTGCTGATAGAAATCGTTGCATGCGGTTCGTTGTACCTTGGCGAGCACGCCACCGCTGCAAAAATGCACGCAGCAGCAGAACGAGTGATGTTCCAAGTCACTCAATACGAGTCCTACAGTAAAGACGGGAAGTTTGAAGTGTGGATGTTGCAAACATACCTGCTCATGAGCTGTTTTGGAGCATATGGTGGGGATGTAGACGTGCAAGAACAGTCAGCAAATGTTTTTCCGTACGCTATAAAGGTACCGTACGCCTTGTCAGTATTGTATCATGCTAACATTTTTATGCAGCTTACACAAGATGCTCTCAAAGAATTGGACGCGTGTCCCGCATTGACGTACAGAGATTGGGTGTACCGAGAGACCATCAGTAGGTGAGTGCAGCGCATGACCGAGCGTGAATCACACCATCCAACATGACCCAGGTGCGTCGCATGTGCCGTCGAGATCGGTGCAGGCTTAGCATCGACCCATCAATGCCTCACCGTGCCATTCCTTGATGCTTCATTCCCTCTGCCATCACACATGGCTACCTGGCAGGAGGACGAGGTAAACTGGCATGGATATACGCAGCAGGACGACAGCCGTCAAGCTCTCAACACTATATTTTCCGGACAGAAGCCGACCTCATCCATTAGCGAGCTGGGACTTGTTTCGCTTGTATCGATGCTTTTGTGGCGACTTTGTTCCTTCAAATTGCTCACAAACTCACATCACCTAGACCTCTACACGGATTTCGTCGAGAAGGTCGAAAGAGCAATCCGGATTTTCGATAACATGCTTCAGGACCAGACAACGTACGATCTACCGCATCCGTTACTACTGTCCGCTAGGTTCCACCTGAATACGGCAGTGTACCACTTATACGGAAGCAAGATTTTGACAGAGATGAAACGATTGGTCGAATTTCCTGACGAAGCAAGGCTTTCTGGGAATGCTCATTCACCGAAATTACATTTTGCCCTCATTCGCGCAGCAGAGGCCCTACAGTCGGATTGTCGGCTAGGAATATCTTACCTACAGCGAATTGCGCCGCATCATTATAGTCCTATATGCACGATAGCCTGTTATGAAGGGGGTATGCTGTATATCCCGTACCATTCCACCTTTCCACAATCCTAAGCTTCGTACTAGGGCAGCTTTATATACTATTCACACCGCTAATAATCTCGATTAGGTCTTCTCTTAACTTGGTATCTCATGATGAAACCATCACTTTCCTCGGGACTGGAATCGACTGAGAAACTCGACCAATTGATTGAAGCTTCCTTTGCCGAAGTGGAAGGACTAAGAGAGGCCAATTATAATCGACAGTCAACTTTACCCTTAGTTATCGTCGCCGATCTACTTTCTAATCGCTCGGTCTGGCAATGTAAGTCTTCTTTTCCACGATGTATCCCTCGATTACTAATCTGATCTTAAAAGGGCCGTCCTGTATTTCTAAAAAGCTGAGAAAAATCATTTAGTTTTATTTTTACTAAACCTTTATTACATTTTGCACCAATTACTTTTGGCAGAAGGAGAGCACTTTTCCAACGGCTGACTGGCTGATCTACCGCAGTCGATTCGACCAGATCTATGATATCCGACCGCCCGGTCGCCGGTTCGACTCTCTAGGTGTGCTGGTGCGGTAGGGCATTCCCCCGCTGTCGATCGAGGAGGGATCGACCTAAGAGTTCTAGTGCACTAGGAAGTCGGCCCGCGGCTAACAGCCGTGGGCGATGACATGACAGGCGGAGCCTGGCGTCAGGTTGCTCCTCAGCAAGGAAGCAATGTCAGTTGACTTGACGGGGACGGGCTTGTATTATAGCGCCGCCAGTGCGAGGTCCGTGGCAGAGATATAGGGATTTTGGTTTACTAAGCATTCCCACCACGTTATTGCGGTTGCCTCCATTGGAATAGCAAGCAGATCACGGCCGAAAAATTTGCCATGTGACGTCTGCCCTTCTGTCTGTCGCATGTCATTGAACAGATGCTCTGACTGGCCTTGGGATTCATTTTGGACTTCTATGCTCCACTTATCGACGAGATTAAATTCTTTAGTTTCTTGGTCGGTGTATTGTTTCCCTTTGCTGTTTGGGTTGGAGCCTCGCTGCATGATTGTAGCTAAGTCGCGGCTTTGACAGATTCTGCTGCAAAGGCTTGCGTGATTGCAAAACGAAAAAGGGCTTTGAAAACAGGAGCGGGCGAGGGCAAATACTGCGGGAACCAAGATTGCACTCACAGAAGGCTGATGAAAATCACGCATCCCCGCTCCGGATATAGGTGCGAGGCTGTGTGTAACGCGGGGCTGCTAACGCATTCTTGCATGAGCCTTGCCTCACCACGCTAATATCTCATTGCTGAACGTCGACGCAGTGGAGCCAGCTTGTGAGAATGTCAGCCAGGCAACAATGAGGCTCACGCTTGTGGTGACCTGAAAATAGAACCAACTCCACGTCAAGCGTTCGTCCACCTCATGCAGTGATAGGTCAATCAGGCATTTTCGCCCAAAGGAGATCCTTCATACCACTCATTTGCTGCGGAACCCTGGCATAGGGCCTTTGTTTTAGGTGCTCGTATTTCGAGTGCATTTGCGGCTGACCGGTCAGGCAGCCGGAGAATGCAGCCAGCAATTGGGAAGTGTTGGACCCAAACAGGCTGTACCTCTCGATGCCTGGAACATCTTGATTCCCATTACAAACAAAACTTTATAATTCTTCCGGAAGTGTATAACGCCACGAAACGTATAGTGTTAAATTTTTTTTTTTTTTTTTTTGCCATTCATGGATACAAAGAGGAATTGCTGAAGTACCAAAGAAATACAAAGAATGTTCGCAGGAATGGGTCAACTAGCTATAGGCTTGTGGGAGCCACAATGCGACAGGCTAAATGTACTGGTTAATCAAAGAGCGGCTGCTGATTAAAAGTCATAAAACCAAACGTCGCAATACTACCTACTCCACCATCTTCCTATTCTAGCCTCATTCCCGTGCCACCATCAACCCCAGCATGCCAATCACGTCACTACCGGAGAATGTCCGCCTCGCGCGACTTTTTAGATCTTCCCCGAATTACTATTATCTCTACGACCGGTTTCTACTGTTCTCACGTCTTCTATTACCTATGGCCTGGCTACAAAGGCTTTCTATAAGATATACTAGCTAGCTATTAGGCTGACTATTAGGAAAATATTCTAGATCTAGATGCTATCGTCGTCGTTCTAAAAGGGACACTTAAGGAAAACGAGTCTAGCTCGGTCTTTTAGAGCTATAATAAGTATACCCTCCTTTTTACGAGTAGATCCCAAAGCATATGTTAAGAACGACTAAAGTAATTGTTGGATTTGGTGGTGATACCATCAATTGAGACTGAGTGGCATGAGGACTAAGAGGGACGCTCCGGGGGAGTCCTCTTATCTATCCTCTTCCGTGACTTAGATAAAGTCTATTGTACATACGCGTGATATTCCAACACAGAGCCTTAAACACCATCGTATCTCCCGGCAGCTGGCGAAGTAGCCATTTGAGCAAAGAGCACAATCCGCTGACATCTCTATATAGGCCAAGAGACTCGTATAATTCTTAGCGTAGCAACTGCAACTGAAATGCCTGCCGTACAAATAGCTGTGAGCGGGGTGTAGAGGAGAGACGAGGCGAAATTTCCCATATACGAAAAGCAGAGCTGTTAACGAAACCCCTTTTTCTAATTTCTTATAAGATTCCATCCGCTACTTTTGACTTAAAATATAGCTAATGGACGTCTACGCCGCATGAGGAGAACTTAACTCAAATGCAGCTGAAGTATAGAACGCCCTGTAGACCAATTGTGTTCTTGCTAACACATGGGACTGCATTCTGTTTCTAGACGTGTTCCTCCCAGCGCGTAACCCTAATTATTTTACATAAATGACTTGTGAGCAGGCGCTTTAGCTAGACCCCGCTTATCCAAAAACAGCAAGGCATTGCGGTCGACGGTGGGGCAAGTCTCGAAGCATCGGAGAATCGTGAACCTGGCTTCGAAGACCAACACTCATAAACGGATACCCTGATGCTTTTTTTTCGTTCTTGATGAAAATCACGTCTTCTATCGTAAACACACTGCCTATCACTGTTAACAAAGACGTAAGATAATAAGAGTAGTCGTTTATAAATAGCAGTAAGTAATAATATAGTATTGGTAAAGCGAGAAGACTAAAAATATAGGACCTAAAAGCCTCTTATAGGAATAGAAGTTCTCTAGTTGATATGAAAAATTCTTGTAGGCCTGTAAGTACGTATTAATCAGTTATGTGCTGCTAAACTCTCTAAAGCAGAATATGCACGCTTATTTCTTTCCTACCCGTTGCTCGCGAGCGTACATTAGGTACAGCTGTATTTGGCCCATCTTCAGTCGCATTCGGCAGCGCTCCCGACAATCCTACAGTTAGGACATGGAATCCTACTGTAGAAAGTCGGGTTGTTACAGTTTGCGGAAACAACCATTGTAGGTCCGTCCATTAAGCAGGTGATCCCCCCTTTAACGCCCTGGGCTTCACCCGGACATAGACTTTCGCGGGAAATAGTCGAAGCCGTAGCAAAAGTAAGAAAAGGGAGTATGATTGCGACCGAGAGAAAACGCATTTTGAAAACTTGTGACGGTAGCTAAAATTCTATTAGAATATCCCTGGGAAGATTTGGGGGTAAATACACGGAAGCCTCACCTTTAGAGATAAGGTCTTCTATACCGAGGACTACTAAGCTACGGGTAGGACATGATATATTTATATCAGTATACCATATTCGATCTGCGATAATCTTAGAATACGAAGCCATTTCCCGTATTTCCAAATATTAGATATCGGCTTATTTGCAACTACTGAGCCCCTGCCCAGAATTACGCTAGTAGGTGATTTAGTAAAGCTTTTACAAATTATTTACTTTATTACACGTTTCCGAGTCAAAAGATTTTTCTAATGTTGGCCAGAAAAGGGCCGAGCAGCGTCTACTACCCTTAGGCCTCGCTGGGCGGATGTGGAATGTGTTTGAGCGCTCGTAAGAGCTCATCGAAAATGGCGGCTCCTTGACTGCTGAAGACAGCTTCTCCCAAAGTGGCGACAAGCGTACATATAAGTACTGTTCCGCTCGACCGTCGCGGCTACGGGCGCTCCTCCGCGCGCGGCGGCGTACGCGGGTACGCGCTCGAGTAAGTACGGCCGCCAGAAGCCCCGGTAGAGTGGACCCGGACCGAATGGCCCTTACAACAGTGAAAGCGTGCCGAGAGGCCGAGAGCGGGGTCGCTGGGAGATGGGGTGGCCTACAAGTACAGCCTCCGTGCGTCACATTACTCGTTGGCGGTAGGCAACACACTAATATAGAAGGCAACCCGATATTCTCGAGGCCACAGCAAGTCTTCCATCAGAAGGATAGTTCTTCTACGTCATCTTCTCGCCATTCAGACCCTCCAGCGGACGGCCGAGCAGATCTTGCCGTATAATTCTCCCCGTAGGCTCTTGTTAACCAGCCGCGAGTCGAGCAAGTGCCCGGACCGAGATCATAGGTAAGGGCTCAGCCCTTCAAGCAGCTGGTGGATTAGCATGTCGCTAGCTCCATTTTCTGTTGCAGCGGGGAGGTTGACTCGGCTGAATCCCGAGGCAACGCCTATGCTGAAAAGCTGTAAAACTGTCTATGGCATACATCTAGTATGAGACTTTCTGAGTATAGCATGCGTATAGGATTGTATGAATACTCCCCCTAGCTTTGTTTCAGCCTCATTTGATAGAGTAGATACGTACGAAGCCGCTACTGCCAGAGAAGGGTACATAAGGAACCCCCTTACCACCCTCTGTGGCAGCATGCCGATTTCTATAAATTGAAGCCACTCAACCTTACAAAAGCTTTCCTTCTATGTTAAAACAGGTGCATTGAGCATCCTTGCCAAGCTCCAGCATGGTAAAAATCTGCGTCTGTTCAGCCTGGGCGGCTTTGAGAATCTGCTTGGTCGGTCCAAGAAGTGTCGCGCGCGGTCAAATCTCCACGGAAGCATCCGGAGGGCTGCCAAGTAATAGAAGGTCAAGGTCGCCTTTGGAATAGTCTGAAGGAAAACCTGGCGCTACTTGGCCAGGAAGTCGGCATGACCTTAGAACCGATTATCTTGCGACCATGCATGGTTGAGTAGAATTCGGCCTTGTGGTTCTCTTTCAGCTTCGGTTCCGGGTCCTCGAGGTTCTTGTACTGCTGCTGCACGTGCTTCCATGAAAGCAGCCTCGTCATTTGCCCACAGGGGAAGGAGAAGCGGGTTTGCACCAGTGTCGTCTTCACTGGATAGCATGGCAGGCTTGCTTGTAGGCGCGTATTCCGGCATGCAGTGGGCCTTGATGCTGCCGAAGCCGAAGTTGTGACTGCTGCATATCGCTTTCTCTGTGGCCATGGAGTCGCTTGCACCTGGAACTCCATGTTGCGGCTACACTGGGGCACCTTTTTGTTCTCCTGCTCGAATCTAATAGTTGGCGGCACAGTAACTCTATCCAACACTATGGCTACTTCGATGATCGAAGGTATCCCACTGGCGGCCAGATATGCACGTGATCGCGCCATCCTCCACTAAGCTTTCCCAGTTTTCTCCCTTCATATTCTTCCTTACCCCACTATGGAGGCCGTGCCGTAACACTAAGATGAATTTGTTGACAATATAACAGACACTGTAAAATTATTTCACCAAAACCTGTAGATCTGGCGATATTCAGAAATCAACTCGTCTTCTCACTGACGACTTCCTTAGTCCTCTCCACAGCACCGTCCAATCCTTGCTTCGTCTGGTGCTCGCGGTCGAGACTGGTCTTCTTCACGAAGAAGCTGGCCAGAGTGGCGACGCCGCTCAGGGCACAGAAAACAGCCCAGACGATCTTCAGAGAGTCGGCGTAGGCCTGGATGAGATCGGCCTTGGCCTGGTCGTCCGGCATCTGCCTCAGCGCAGCGACGATGCTGGACGCATCGCGCGAGTACTCGGCCGCTCTGTCGGCAAGCGAGGTGTGGAGAAGGTTCTCCCTCATCCGGTTTTGGAAGATGCTACCGGACATGGCGACGCCGAGGCACTGGCCCAGACAGCGAGCGAAGATGAACAGGCTGATGGCGAAGGACATGGCTTCGTCGGACGGCGTGGCGGCCTGGTTGATGATTGCGAGGGAGGTGTAGAGCAGGCCGAGGCCGATTCCCATGGTGAAGGTCATAAAAAACCACTGCGCGACCGAGGTAGACACGTCGAGGAGTACCATGACGCCGAGCCCAATGGTGGCCGCGATCCAACCGAGCCAGGTAACGACACGGAAGTCGCCGGTTTTGGAAATGATGATGCCGGCGACGATTGACATGGGCGCGACGGTAAAGGTGGCCGGGAAGAGGGCGACACCGGATAGGATAGGGTTGTAATTCTGAACGGCCTCAAAGTAGAGTGGGAGGAAGTAGAGTGCTCCGTATACGATTGCGGCGTTGATGACGGCAGCGAATAACGAGAAGGCCATGTTATAGTCGCGGAGCAGGCTCAGCTGTATAATGGGCTCGGTAGGGTATCTTTCGTACAGGCAGAAGCCTAGGATAGCCGCCACGCCCAGAATCAGAGGGAACAGTGTCCGCCACGAGTCCCATGCGTATTGAACGCCTCCCCAGGTGATGGGCATAAGAAAGCAGGTGGTTGCACCGACAAAGAATGCGCTGCCAAACCAGTCAACTCTCCGGAGCTTTTCGACAACGGAGCCAGGCGTCCGGTTCAGTCGGAGGAAGATAGGCACCATGACCAGCGAGATTGCAGCAAAGGGGATGTTGATCCAGAACAGCCATCGCTACACAGCAAAAAAAAAAAGAAAAAAAAAATCAGCGACGGATCTCTCGATCAAACAGAGGGGATTCAGTCGTACCCAGGAGGCCTTATAAGCAAGAGCACCACCGATGACGGGGCCGGAGACGCTGCCAAGGGCCCAGATGCCGCCAATAATGCCGAAGTAGGCACCTCTCTGGCGCATGGGCACGAGATCGGTGATGACGATGTCGTTGAGCAGAATGATGCCACCGCCGCCGACGCCTTGCAGAGTCCGGCCAACCAGCATTTCGGTGTAGCGGTGGGAAACGCTGGAAACGATGATGCCGATGAGGAAGAAGAGAATGCAGGCCAAGAGGGTATCTCTGCGGCCGAAGATTTCTGACAGAGCACCGATAGGCAGTTGGAAGACAGAGGAGCTGAGCAGAAAGCTGGTGCCGGTCCAGAAGGCCTCGATGGCAGAGCCATTGAGACGCTCGGCCATGATCTAGAGCGGTTCAGTAGTGCCACGGCGAGCTGGACGGATGGAAGTGAACTCACGGGCAAGGCGACCGACACCGAAGTGCCGTCCAGGGACACCATCATTGCCAAGACGGCGATGGGGGCCAAAGCGAGCCAGAAGCGCAAGCCCGGCTTGAATTCGTGCTCGCCTTGGGCGGCATGCTGCTCTGGCAGGGCGACATGTTGGGCCGTAGGCCTGTTGGACTCGGGCTCTGACTCTGACCCCATGTTCGAGTGCGTCGAGGGCATGGCAAGTGCGCAGGCGACGTTGGCAGATAGAGGGTGGTAAATACCGCGAGAGAGACAGGGCAGTCCCGGTGCAACCATTCGCCCGCCGGCTCAACTTGACAGGCAGTGTACGACGCGAGCCGTCGCACTGGGACGCTCAAAAGGATCTGAATGCCGGTCTCGCCGCAGGCAAGGATTCCAGCTCGCCCTCGCTTCACCCAGCCGGCGCAGGATGCACGCCCGACACCGCTCTGCAGGATCGTGGCGTGCGGGACGGGGCTGCTCTCACGCCAGCAAGAGCGGGCTGTCTGGAAGCAATAATACGCCGCTACCACCAGGCGCCTCTCACTCGCCAGCACCACCATTTCCTCTTCTCTCACCCGGCCAGTACCTCGCCCGCCATGTCTCCACGAATCCACGCAGGCCCGCGCATCGCCATCATCGGCGCCGGCCCGGCCGGCTGCACGCTGGCGCGCCTCCTCCTCACCGAGACCAGCCTGGGGCCCGAGAACATCGCCATCTTCGAGCGGGAGCCAGTGCTCGACGCACGCGACCAGGGCGGCACGCTCGACCTGCACGAGCAGACGGGGCAGGCGGCGCTGCGGCGGTGCGGGCTGCACGACCAGTTCGCGGCGTGCGCGCGCTTCGACGGCGACGCGTTGGCGGTGCGCGACAAGCACATGACGCCGTGGCTGACGCTGCGCAGCTCGCACGCGGCGGCCAGCGCGGGCGTGCTGGGCGGGCCGGCGCTGGGCAAGCCCGAGGTCGACCGGCTGGCGCTGCGCCGGCTGCTGCTGGACGCACTGCCGGCGGCGTTGGTGCGGTGGGGGCGCGCGGTGCGCAGCGTCGACGCCGCCGCCGGCCGCGTGTGCTTCGGCGACGGCAGCGACGAGCGCGGCTTCGACCTGATCGTGGGCGCCGACGGGGCGCACAGCGCGGTGCGCCGCGCCCTCAGCCCGCAGCAGCCCTTCTACTCGGGCGTCGCCGGCTGGACCCTCGCCGTGCGCGACGCCGCGGCCCGCCGGCCGCTGCTGCACAAGCTGGTCAACCGCGGCTCGTTCTTCGCCTTCTCCGACGGCCGGCTGGTGCTGGGCCAGCAGCTGGGCGACGGCGCCATCTACGTGTCCGCCTGGGCGGCCAGGAGCGAGGGCTGGATGCACGAGGCCGGCTTCGACGTGCGCGACGGCCGCGCGGTCAAGGCGGCGCTGCTGCACGAGCTGCGCGACTGGGCGCCCGAGGCCCGGGAGATGATTGCGGCCTGCGACGAGGGCGAGGTGTGGCCCCGGTCGCTGCTCATGCTCCCCGTCGGCTTCACTTGGGACAGCAAGCCCGGCGCCACGATCCTGGGCGACGCCGCCCATCTCATGACCCCCTTCGTCGGCGAGGGCGTCAATGCGGCCCTGAAGGACGCGATGGAGCTGGCCGACGCCATTGCCGCGGCCCTGAAGCGCGGCTGGAGTCGGCATGTACTGGCCGAGGAGACACGCAGGTACGAGGAGGGCATGTTCAGGCGGATCCACAAGGTTCAGAAGAGGACGGAGGACATGATGAAGCTGATGCTCTTCACCGAGGGCGCTCCACGGACCGTCATGCACAGGTGGATTGTGAGGTCCATGAGCGACGAGCTGAGTGCTTTGAAGTTGTTGCTGGTTAGGCTGGCCGTCTGTATCTACTACTTCTTGTTCAGGCTCGTTTACTGAGCCGATGGCCGGTCGATCATGGCCATATCCCGAAAGCGTTTGATCCTGGATCCCTACCAGTGCTGTCCCGCTCAGTCTTTTTTCGCCGTAGTTTCCCCTGTTTCTAAACTCCACATCCGCACGCCCACCTGCTGAAACTGCTGCGAAAAGACCGGGCGGTTTTAATTTTGTCGTTTTCAAAAGAAAATAAAGTTCTGCTTGCGGTATGCGCCACAAATGTTCGCCCAAGGCCGAACGGAATTGTGAGGACGCCCCCCGGTCGATAGATTTTTTTTTTTTTTCGTCGGCGTCTGAACTCCGATCACTACCATCAATTAACACCGGGGATGTATCCGCAGGAAGGATCTGGCGTGCCCAACAACGATTAGCTTTCGATCCTTTGCCAGCATGGTGGAAGTGGTTTGACGAACACGCCATCGGGGGCTAGAATGGCGGCAGAGACGGGCAGGGATTGGCCGGGGCTACGGGGGTAAGGAGCAGCCATCCCGATGCGGCTCAGTGGGAGTACTCGGCACTCCGTCAATCGTGTGTTCCCAAGGCGCCACGGAGCCGCGGTCCGTTCCGCGTAATACATTGCCTGATTAGGGCCTTCATCCGGCGCGATGCTCTCGGAACGGCTCGGCTCATGCACGGCAGCGGGCCATCATCCATCTCGACCGGACGAATCTTATTCCGACCGTACAGAGCATTCATCGAACCCAGCAGCGCAGTCGTGACTTCTCATCCTGCCTACCGCGCCGTGCTCAACCACACCCTGGATTCTCTGCGCCACCAACACCAGGTGTTCGCGAACCCCGGCGCACGGCAAGTGTCGCATGAGCGTGCCACCACGGTGCTCAAGAATGGCCCGGCGCGAGCTACGCCGCAGCGCTACTGCACCTCCAATCCACCCTGCAATCGCGCGAGCAAGCTGAAGAGGCAGCACTTTCGGAGTCTTCTCTGCACCCACGCCGCACATTCCATCCTCTGGACTCACCCGACTCGACAGACATGTCTCCCTCGCCCGACAGCAAGACCACGCCGAACGCCTTGGTGCGTTTCGCAAGGAAGCTCTACCACCCCTTGGGCTTCTCCAAAGGCTACAACTTCACGCTGTGTAATTCGCAACTCTCGCCCCCCCCTACCTAGCGAGAGAGCGTGCTAACGCCTCATTTGCCAGGGTTCGTCTTCGGCGGCGCGCTGCTCGGTTTCGTTCTCGCGAGGCTCCAGTACCTGAGTCTTACCAGCCGCTTCTGTCCGGCCACTCCTGCCAACGATGGATCCACCGGCCTGCCGTCCGCATGCTACTGGGTCACGCAGTTCCCTCGCTACAAGGTAGCCATGGGTCTCCACCTGGCCACGTCGCTGCCTGGAGCGCTCCTCGCCGTGTTTCAGTTCGTGCCCGCCATTCGACACCGGTACATCCTCTACCACCGAATCGCTGGATATGCCGCCGTGCTACTGATGGTGATCGCCAACGCCGGTGCCATGATGCTTGCCGACACGGCCATGGGAGGTAGTATTCCCTCCGCACACCCCCTCCCCGAATCCTACCAATCGTGCACAGACACTTTCACGATCTGATCCCAGCGTCTACTCACCCGCTCGGACTCTCTTCCCCCCCACCTCTCTCCGCCCCCACATCCCTTCCTTCTGGGGCCGCTCCGTCCCTTACGCTGACAATGGGTCCTGCCGCCAGGGGACCTCGTAACCCAGACCTTCATCGGCCTGGTCGGCCTCGGCACGACCGCCACCTTCGGCCTCGCGCTCTACAACATCCGGCGGCAACAGCTGGACCAGCACCGCGCCTGGATGCTGCGCACCTGGTTCTACTTGGGCTTCATCATCACGCTGCGCCTGATCCAGGCCCTCATCGCCACCGTCCTGACAAACCTCCCCGGCGGCACCACCGCGCCCCGCCCCGACCACCACGCCCCCCACGCCCTCATGTCCTGCCCCCAGCTCCTGTACGTCTTTGCGCACAACGCCACCGCCCTGCACCGCGCCTTCCCCGTCTGCGCCCCCGCCAACGCCGCGCTCCTGCATGCCCAGGACGGCGTCGTGCCTGTCCCCGCGCGCCTGGGCCCCGACCGCGCCGAGAATGCGGCCGCCCTGGAGGTCAGCTTCGCTGCGGCGGGCGCGCTGGCCCTCGCGCTGCATGCCGTTGGCGTGGAGGTGTATCTGCGGCTGACGGGCGCCGAGGAGGATCGGCTGCGACGCGTCAGCTGGGAGAGGCAGCGGGCGAGGGGGTTCAGGAACCCGGGCAGTGCGGGCTTGGTGAGGGATAGGGTGGGGGATGGGGTGCCGTGGGTTACGCGAGAGGAGGAGGGGCCCGTAGTAGCTGAGGGGAAGGGCGGGGATCGTTCGAGTGCCGAGGGTGTCGTGGGAGCGGAGGACGGGAAGAGGGGTGGCAGGGATGTTCTGGAGATGCTTGCGTGAGCTTGTGCCTTTTGTCTTGTCCTCGGATTCAACATCATTCGGACAAGTGGTGGCTGGCAGGAGATTGGAAGCCAGCTGCCTCTGCACGCGTGGCTGGCCTGTGTGGCCAGCTGAGTTGGGGTTTGTTTGAAGTGCTGGACAATGTGGCCAGCGGGAAGGCGTACAATTCGGACAAAGTCGGTTGTAGCAAGACCACTCCTTTAGGCGACTGTCTCTTAGTGTACACGCGTTTTGATCAACATCAGACCTACGTCTCCAGGGTCTTGCCTGAACTTCTTTCTACGACAGCACAGCCTAAAACGAGTCTGGTTCGATGTCATGCAGGCAATCGTTTGGCTAGATGGTAAGGGCTCATTTCTACCTTATATTGCAAGACTTGGAAAGGAGAAAACATCGGCTCATTCCCGCTTCCAACAGTGAGCTTCAAAGCACCAATCCTTCTCCAACTCTTCCGTCAACTTGCTTGGCCTCAGCAATGATCTCCTCCCAGAGCCTCTTTTCAAACTCGAGGCCATCAGCGGTGTCGGCGAAGGGAGCAAGGCTTCCAACGACGGGAAGAAGTCAGTAAAAAGCCCGACAAGAGATAAGAACCGAGAGAGCGCGGCAGAGGAAGAAAATGGTCTCACCTGCTCACCGCGTTATTAGCAATATACGCCCCATTCGCCCTCGTGCCGCCCCCCGCCCGCTCCGGAGCCGCAACAGCAGCCCATAGTACGGCCGTCGCACCCTCCTCGACGGAGCGTGCACGAAGCGCACGATTGAGGTTCATCGGGATGCGCAGCCAGAAGGGCAGGTTGTTGTCGGCGCCGGTATCGACGGTGCCAGGACAGACGTTGTTGACGACGACGACCTCGGCCTCGCCCTGAGGCAGGTGCGCGGCGAGCGTGCGCACGAACATGGCGACGAAGAGCTTCGTGTCAGCGTAACGCCGCAGCCGCGAGTAGTGCGCCTCGGACGCGTAGTGCGGCAGGATGGCGGCGGAGCGCTGTAGCGGCGTGCTTTGCAGCGAGTTGAACGCTTGCGCGAGCGAGCCGACCCAGGTGATGGTTGGGGTATGGTTGGGGCTGGTGCGGCTGGTCTTCAGGAGGAGTGGGAGGAGTAGAAGAGACAGCACGGCGTTGGAGAGAACGTTGACTTGCATGCACCTGGTTTTCGTGCGAAATCTTTGTCAGCTCTGGAATTGTGTGGGCGTGACGTTAAGAGCAAACACCCTGAGGGCAAGAAGATGCAGTGATAGATTGTGGCGTACATTTCATGGCCAGAGACACTTCGCGAGAAGTGTGCCAAGTTGATACCTGCGTTGAGGAGCAGTACGTCCAGCCTGTCCTCCGTCTTCAACACGCGTGAGGCGAAGGCAGAGACGCTCTGGTAGTCGGAGAGGTCGAGGTCGACGACCTTGACCGTGGCAGAGGGGTTCGTGGCACGGACTTGCTCGTCGGCCAGCAGCGAGAGACGGGCGGCCGACCCCTTCTGAAGGTTTCGAACTGCGAGTATTAGGTTGGCTGCCCCGAGCCGTAGTAGCTGGAGAGAGGCTTCATAGCCAATCCCGCCAGTAGCACCGGTGACGATGATCGTTTGTCCACGGAGCGAGATGTCCGCGGGCAGCGGTGGAATCTGTGCCTGGAAGAAGCTCATGATGGGTTTCGACTGCGGTGTTTGAATCGTCTGAATACTTTTGGAGGTTGGGAACTGAACGAAGTTGCAAGGATCAGCGGGGAGAGGAAGGGGGGACAGGAAGGCAGCATGTCCACGAGTAATGGCGGAAGCGAGGGGAGCCTGAGAGGAAGTCGGACTGGCACCCGCTCTTGGAGAAAATAGCCGTGCTTGCTGAAGGATTCAAGCCGCGTGGGCCTAGGCTGTGCACATTGATTATGCGGAACGGTTCGTTGTGAGGATTGGCCTGGACCAACACTCACCCTTGCAATGAGCACGATGCTGCTCAACATTTTCTTTTTTTTTTTTTTATTTACGAATCAGGAAGGTAAAAAATACTCTGTTCGGATGCCGCTTGCCGTGGAGGACTTCAGGCAGTCATTATAAGGCTTCCGACAAATGCACGATAGTCCTCAACCACCGGGCTCCCTGAACATCTTTGGCACCCTCGCCTACCTCTCCTCTTCTCCTTCTCCTCTTGTACAATGAGCAGCACGCCATCAAGTTCGGGGGCTGCCAGCCCGCCTTCTTCAGGCATCGGATCAGGCTCGAGTAGGTCGTCTGTCCACTCAAGCGACACAGAAGCACAGCCAAGATCCGGTGCTGCAGACCCAAGTGTAGTGGTGGGACTGGCATGCCGGTTCCCAGGGGCGAAGAACGTCTCACAACTCTGGGATGTTCTCGCACAGAAGAAAGATCTTCTTCAGAAGATGCCAGCGGACCGCTTCAACGTGGACGCTTTTTACCACCCATTGGGCACAAATAAGGGCACGGTGAGTCTTCAGTCCTCAGAAAAGCCTCATCAAGGTGTCACTAACTTGTTCAGACCAATGCTCGGTATGGGTACTTCCTCGACCAGTCAATTGATGAATTCGACAATGAGTTCTTCCGCATCTCCCGTAAAGAAGCGGAGTCGATGGATCCGCAGCAGCGCCTTCTCCTTGAAGTCGTCTACGAGGCACTGGAGGATGGTGAGAAGTCCCCGCAAGCCCTCGGCGAGTTGGCAGGGGCAGCTTACACTGTACAGCTGGCATTCCCATGGAACAGATGCGCGGCACTCGCACCGCCGTCTACGTTGGATCGTTCTCCAACGACTACAACGCCATGCTGACGAAGGATCTGGCGCAGTATCCGAAGTATACGGTGACAGGCGGAGGCAATGCCATCCTCTCGAACCGCATATCGTACTTCTTCGACCTGCACGGGCCTTCGGTCACAGTCGATACGGCGTGCTCGTCGTCGTTGATCTGCTTCCATTTCGGAAACCAGTCGCTGCAAAGCGGCGAGAGCGACATAGCTATCGTGGCTGGCTCAGCGCTGCACTTCGACCCCAACATCTTCATCACTATGACCGACTTCGGCATGCTGTCGTCGGACGGACGGTGCCGGACGTTCGATGCGAACGGCACAGGCTACGTGCGCGGCGAGGGTGTGGCGGCAATTGTGCTGAAGCGTCGCAGCCAGGCCGAAGCAGCCGGGGACCGCATCCGGGCGGTAGTGCGCGGCACCGGAGCCAACCACGACGGAAGCAAGTCGGGCTTGACACTGCCCAATGGCAAGGCTCAGGCCGGCTTAATCCGGAGCACGTACAAGGCTGCCGGGCTGGACGTTGCCCACACGGACTACTTCGAGGCTCATGGCACGGGCACCAAGGCCGGCGACCCCATCGAGGCCAATGCCATCGGCAGCGTGTTCGCCCAGGCGCGCAGCACGCCGCTGATGGTCGGCTCGATCAAGTCCAACGTCGGCCATCTCGAGGGAGCGTCCGGACTGGCAGGCATCATCAAGGCTACCATGTCGGTCGAGGCGGCCAAGATCTTCCCGAACATGCACTTCAACACGCCCAATCCGGAGATCGACTTCGACCGGTTGAAGATCAAGGTGCCGACCGAGCTCTGCGACTGGGAAACCGCCACCGGCCTGCGCAGAGCGTCCATTAACTCGTTTGGGTACGGCGGTTCCAACGCCCATGTTATCCTAGAGAACTACCGGCCGCGAGGCACCGCCCTCAACACGCAGCCCCTAGCGCTAACTCCTCTTCCGTGTTTGATTGACAACACGCACGCGGCAAGGCCCTACTTGTTGCCGCTGACCTCCCACAATGAGAAAGCGGCTAAGAACCTTGCTACCGACCTCGCAGCATGGCTGCGCAGCCACCCGAACCTCAGGCCCGCGGACGTGGCCTACAGCCTCAGTGTCCGCCGGTCCATGCACCAGCTCCGATCCTTCGCCATCGGCCATGACCGCAGCTCTCTGCTCCAAAGCCTCACCGATCCCTTGCCCGTCGCCAAGTGGACCCGGCGCAGCGAGATGCCGCCACGCCTGGGCTTCGTCTTCACCGGCCAGGGTGCTCAGTGGCACGCCATGGGCCGCGAGCTGCTGGACAAGTCGCCGCTGTTTCAGCAGACAATCGAGCGTTGCGACGCCGTCCTGCAGACGCTGCCCGACCGCCCAGACTGGACCTGCGCACGTGAGCTGCGCAAGTCGGCCGACAAGTCGAGGGTGGCGCAGAGCATCATCTCGCAGCCGCTCTGCGCGGCCGTACAGCTCGCGCTGGTCGACCACCTGCGAGCCTGGGGCATTGTCCCGACTGCAGTCGTGGGCCATTCGTCCGGCGAGATTGCCGCGGCGTACGCGGCGGGCATCCTGTCCTTTGAGAATGCCATCATCTGCGCCTTCTATCGCGGCCTGTACATGTCGCAGTCGTCGGATAAACGCGGCGCCATGATCGCCGTCGGCATGAGCGAGGCCGAGGGCCGGGCGGAGCTGCAGGCATATCAGGGGCGTGTTGCGCTGGCTGCAGTCAACAGTCCGTCCAGCCTTACGCTATCTGGAGACGAGGACGCCGTGCTGGCGCTCAAAGAGAAGCTTGAGGACCGCAGGGTTTTCGTCCGCCAGCTGCGCGTGGAACAAGCCTTCCACTCTCACCACATGGTCC
Organism: Macrophomina phaseolina; assembly: GCA_020875535.1. Taxonomy (NCBI): domain Eukaryota; kingdom Fungi; phylum Ascomycota; class Dothideomycetes; order Botryosphaeriales; family Botryosphaeriaceae; genus Macrophomina; species Macrophomina phaseolina. The sequence goes on along the minus strand of JAEQDS010000069.1, from coordinate 2,776,773 downwards.
CACTTGCTCCCGGCTTCGAGCGTGCGCTTTCCACCACCCGGGGCTTTAGTCCAGCCGAGGCGCAGTGCCAGATGGTGTCGAGCGTGACGGCGCGGGACTCTGCAGCCAGGTCCATGGACGCTGCCTACTGGGCTGCCAATATGACAGGCGTCGTGCGCTTCTCCGACGCACTAACGGGCATCCTGCTTGATGACAATGACGAGCAGAACATCGACGTGCTGGTCGAAGTCGGCGCACACCCGGCTCTGCAAGGCCCGTCGCGGCAAGTCCTGAAGAGCCTGAAGCTCGACCTCCCCTACGTTGCCACATTGACCCGCGACAGGCCCGCGTTCGAAAGTCTGCTGGCCACCGCTGGCCAGCTCTTCGCACTCGGCTATCCGGCCAATCTTGCTGCTATCAACAGCGAGCTGTCACTTTCTCCCGCGGGCAATATTGAGAAGTCTGTCCAAGGCACGCTCCTGCACAACCTACCAACATACGCGTGGGACCATGGCAAGCACTGGGCCGAGACGCGCCTCATCCGCGAGAGCCGGTTGCGCAAGAACCGACACACGGTCCTTGGGGCACCCATGCCAGGACCGCCGGGCAATCACCCGCGGTGGCGATCGTACCTGCGCCTGGCCGAGATCCCGTGGCTTGCGCAGCACGTGGTCGACGGCAAGACCATCTTCCCGGCCGCCGGCTACGTCTCCATGGCGCTCGAGGCGATCGCAACGGTTGTTCCGGACGCGGCCCAGTTTCAGCTGAAGGACGTCATCTTCAAGAATGCGCTGACGCTGACCGATGACGAGGCGGGCACCGAAGTGCTCTTCGACCTGCAGCCGCTGGCAACGTCGGCCAAGAGCTTTTCCAGCAAGTGGTACCGTTTCTCTATCTTCTCCTTTGACGCGGCCGGCGCGACCTTAGAGCACTGCCACGGGCTGGTCGCCGCTGAGCCTGGGATCGGTCGGCCGGTGCAAGTTCTCGCTGCCGAAGAGGGCCTCGTACCGCTGCGGAAGACAACGCACAAGAGGCAGGCGGCGGACAAGTATTACGACCAGCTCAGCGAAATGGGTCTACAGTACGGTAAAGACTTCCGTCTCGTCCGCGGCAACGTCGAGAGCGGCTCTGGCTTCTCGGTCGCAGAGCTTGAATTCGACCCTGCGGAGGTGGTCAGCACTGAGGCGGATGCGTGCATAGTTCATCCTACCATCCTCGACTCCGCCTTCCACGTTATCTTTGCTGCCATCGAGACCCAGGCGGAGAAGAATCTACACGAGGCTTTCGTGCCGACCTATATTCGCTCCGCTCAGTTCTCTGGCCTCTTGACCGAGAAGAAGCTGCAGTCGGACCCTCAGCGCTTCTGGGTCAAGTCGGATACGAAGCTGCCCGGGGCGCGCGTCGCTATCAACAATCTCAGCATCCAGAGCGGGGATTCCAACAGGTGTTTGCTGAAGCTGGATGGGCTGGAGCTAACGGCTCTCGGGAACGACACGCAAGAAGAGGAGGCAAAGCGTGCGCTTTTCTTCCGGCTCCGATGGCAGCCCCTCTTCTCGCGCCTCGCGACCGCATCGCCACTCATGCAGTTCTCTGGACTGGACGAGCTTGTCGACGTCTTTGCTCACCAGTATCCGGACTCGGCTGTTTTGCACCTGACTTCGCAGGTGGCGCCTGTGAAGGCAGCCCTAAGATATGCAGGTGGAGCAAACGGAAAAGGCCGCAGGATCCGCAGCATCACGCCTTTTTTCCCCGAGCGGCCTGCCGCGGTGGATTGGAAAGAGCTGCAGTCTAGCTGGCTTGAGCTAGTTGACCTGACCGAGCCAGAGGAAGCCAAATACGACCTGGTCATCCTGAGCGAGCCATGTTGCCCGGATGCCGCCAAATTCCTCAAGCCTGGGGGATACCTTGTCACGCAAAGCGCAGCGCTAGAAACGGCTGGCCTGACACCTATCTTCCAGGTCGACAAGTTCGGGTGCTGGCAAGCGGCAACGAGCTCAGCGCCGTCTGAGCCCGAGAAGCTCACCATCCTGGTGTCGAGCAACCCATCGCCACAGTCAAAAGCCATCGCGTCAGCCGTGGCGGATGCTTGGGCTGGAGAAGCCCAGATTCTTCCCTTCACAGACGCGCCGGCTTTGGCGTCCAATGTCATCTCGCTGGTGAGCTTAGATGAAGAAGTCCTCTTCAACCAGCCTCCGGCCGACGAGTCCGCCGCTCTGCATGCCTTGCAGCGGATGCTCAGCAGCTCCGCAAACAACGTCGTGTGGCTGCTCCGAGGTGCGACACTGGACACGCCTAGGCCATCTCAAGCGGTGGTCGTTGGCCTGATGCGGACGCTGCGCAGCGAGAACGAGGACGTACGCCTAGCAACGCTTGACCTGCCGCTCGATGCCCAGCCGGCCAATGCTGCCGCCCGCGCGCTCGAGGTGCTTACCGAGTGCCCGTCTGAGGATGAGCTCGCCGAGCGCGATGGCCGCCTGATGGCACCGCGCGTCGAGACGGACGAATCGCTGAACCAGAAGCTCCCCGTCCCGGGCAACCGGCAACCTCGCCTTGAACGCTTTGGCGGACGACGCCTGGCACTGAAGATTGGCAAGACCGGTTTGCTGGACACGCTGGCCTTTGAGGAAGACGAGGACGTGGCCAGCGATGAGCTCGGCCCGGACGACTTGGAGATCGAGGTGCGCGCGTCGGCGCTGAACTTCAGGGACATCGCCGCCTCGATCGGCATCATCGACGACTACCGGCTCGGCGACGAGGCCGCCGGCATCGTTCTACGCGTGGGCAGCAACGTCGACCCCGCGCTTTTCAAGGCCGGCGACCGCGTTCTCGCTGTGCGACCTGGCCAGGGCGCACATCGCTCCGTTGTCCGGAACCCGGCTGTCCTGTGTCAGAGGATCGGAGACATGGACTTCGTGACGGCAACGTCCTTCGAGGGTGTGCTCATGACGGCTTACTACTCACTGATCACCGTTGCACGCCTGCAAGCTGGAGAGTACTGTCTCATCCACTCGGCGGCCGGAGGTGTGGGGCAGATGGCCATCCAGCTCGCCCAGATGGTCGGTGCTAACGTCATCGCCACCGTCGGCTCCCAGGAGAAGAGGGAGTTCCTGAAGGCGCGGTTCGGACTTGGGGATGAGATGATATTCTCATCGCGTGATGCCTCGTTCGTGGAAGCAGTTCTGAAAGCCACTGGCGGCCGGGGTTGCGACGTAGCGCTGAACAGCTTGGCCGGAGAACTCCTGCACGCAACCTGGAAGATCATTGCGCCCTTCGGCCGCCTCGTCGAGATTGGGAAGCGCGATATCCACGAGAATACGAAGCTGGACATGGACCCATTCCGCAGGAATATCACATACGCGTCGGTTGATCTGATCACCATGTTCCAGATCAACCGCAGCCTCCTGTCCCACCTCATGCGCGAGTCGTACTACCTAATCCGCGACGGCAAGATCAATCCGCCCGCCCCCTTCCAGATCTTCAGCTACGGCGAGGCCCAGAAGGCTTTCCGGACCCTGCAGATGGGCAAGTTCTTTGGTAAGATCATCTTGGTCCCCGACCCGAGCGAGCTCGTCCCTGTGATGCCCCCCTCGTATCGCGACGTACAGCTTTTCCGCGCGGACAAGGCGTACCTCCTTGTTGGCGGGCTTGGGGGCATCGGCAGGTCGCTGGCTGAGTGGATGTATCGCAGAGGCGCACGCCAACTTTCCTTCATCTCCCGTTCAGGAGCCCGCAGCGCCGACGCCAAGGCAACCGTTCAGTGGCTCGCCGAAAGGGGCGTTTCCGTGTCCACCTTCCAGGGCGACGTTTCTAAGAAGGAGGATGTCCAGAAATGCATCGAAACGCTTAGCCACAACCTCGCCGGCATCTTCCAGGCTGCCATGGTACTCCGCGATGTCCCGTTCGCACAAATGACCGTCGACCAGTGGAGGGCCTGCGTGTATCCCAAGACTTACGGCACTCACAACCTCCACGAGGCCACGAAGAACCTCGATCTTGACTTCTTCGTGTGCTTCTCCTCGGGTGCAGCGGTCGTTGGTTCAGTGGGCCAGGCCAATTACTCCGCCGCCAACGCCTACCTGGACGCCTTGATGCGCCATCGCCGAGAGCAAGGTCTCGCCGGCACCACCATGAACGTCGGCGTCGTTCAAGGCGTTGGCGTCGTCGCCGAGGACGCCGCCCTGGGCACCGTCCTGGATCGCCTGGGCTACGATGCGATCAGCGAAGAGGAGCTCTTCTACCAAATCGAAGAGGCCGTCGTGGCGCCGAAGGCCCTCGGCTCGACGGCATACGGCGTCGACGCCCACCAGATTGTGACAGGAATCAACACTAAGCGCAAGGACGTCTACTGGGCAACGAAGCCCATCTTCCGCAACCTCTACGCCAATATGGATCTCGGCAACGAAGCTAAGCGTGGCAACGGTACGCAGAACCTTACAGTGGCGTTGAAGAAAGCTGCGGATGCCGAAGAACGTGTCAGTCTACTGCTGAATGCTTTTATCGAAAAGGTTGCGGCGGTCATGGGTGCGCCTGTCGACACAATACAGGCCAAGAATCCGCTGTCAGCGTACGGCTTGGACTCGATCGTTGCAGTCGAGTTCCGCAAGTGGTTCGCCAAGACAGTTGCGGTCGACATTCCCCTGTTCGACGTTCTTGGTGCCACGTCGATCGAAGCGCTGGTGCGCAAGGTCAGCGCGACCATGCAGCTGGGAGGTGCAGCCTCGGAGAAGACACGAGATGCTGCGACACCGGCAGACCAGGCGCTTCTGGCGAAGAGAAAGGGGGTAGCCGCGGTGCAGGCGCTCGACTTTGCTTCCATCACCCTTCCAGCTCACATTCCGCTGTCGAGCTACCAGAGCCGCATATGGTTCCTTCACAACATGCTTCGCGACCCAAGTTCGCTCAACTTTGCCGTCACTGCCCAATTGGAGGGCCGGCCGCACCTTGAGCTTCTTCAAGAAGCGCTCGCTGAGCTGGTCAGGCGCAACGATATCCTCCACACTCGCTACTTCGAAGGAGACAACTTCACTGAGCAGGAAGTCACAGAAACCTTCTCAGTTGACATCGCGTACGAAGATCTCACGTCCGCTGCTGACCCCGAAGCGGCTCTCCAGGCCTTAACCCAGAAGATGCGCGTGCAGCCCATAGATATCGAAGACGGTGAGTCAATGAGAGTGACGCTATCGAAATTGTCACCTGCGCACTACTCGCTCAGTTTCGTGTTCCATCACATCTGTCTCGACAACGGAAGCACCAAGTCCTTCATGGATCAGTTCGTCGGCCTATACGAAGCACTTGCCGCCAAACGCAGTACCTCGACCGTGCCGGCGCCGAGGGTCACTTACTCAGAGTTCTCCGTGTGGCACAACCAACTACTGCAATCGCCACACACCCTTGACGACCTTGAGTTTTGGCGGAAGACGCTCGAGGACGCACCAGCCGCGTCTGCACTCCTCCCATTCGCGACATCGCACCGCCAGGCCGAAAGGACAGGAGAACGTCTGACGGTAGAAGAAACGCTTCCCATGGCATTACTCAAACGCATGAAGCGCATCGCCTCGCAAGCAAGCGCAACACCTTTCCATTTCCTGATCGCTGCTTTCCGTGCTTTCGTTTACCGCTACACCGAAGAGGACGACTTGACGATTCTTATGGTCGACGGCAGCCGTCCCCATCCGGAAGTTGGCGACGTGCTCGGCTTCTTCGTCAACATGGTTCCGTTGCGCTTCAATGCCCACTGCGAGTCCTCGTTCGCGGACCTCTTCCAGCACGCGCGGACAGTCGCGCTGGACGCGCTGGCCCACAACGCTGCGCCGTTCGACAGTATCGTCAACGCCGTGGGCGTCGACCGTGCCGTCGACGCCGGGTCGCATTTTCCGCTAGGCCAGATGGCCATCAACTACCAAGTCTATGGGAAGCCTCCACGGTACTCCACCGGCGACTTCGACGTGCTGGATGTGCGCAACGACGACATCCCTACGGCGTGCGATATCGCGCTGGAGGCGCTGGAGGACCCAGCGCAGGGAGGCCTCGCGCTGAAGCTGCAGTACGATCCGACATTGTATGGTGCTGAGGACATGGGGCGTTTCCTACAGAACTTCGTCACCTTCCTGTCCAACGCCGTGAGGGACCACCGCCAGCCGATCAAGGAGATCGGCATGTGCGGCAGCAAGGAGCTCGCGTACCTGCGGGAGCACCTCTGGAATGTCGAGCCAGCGCCGAATCATTGGAACGGCCGGTCTGTCGTGAGCAGGATGATGCTGTTCGCCGAAATCCAGCCTGACGCGATCGCGGTCGAGACGTCGGATGGGGAGCGCATCACTTACCGCGACATTGTCCTCCGGGCGCTGAAAGTGGCGCACAGGATCAAAGACACCGGAGCTGCCCGCGGAGATATCATAGCAATCTTGTTCCAGCCCGGCATAGACCTGGTTGCTGCCATGATGGGAGCTTCGCTTGCCGGATGCGGATACGCGCCCCTTGATCCCGGTTTTGCGGCCGAGCGGCTGCACCACATGATTATGGATTCATCCGCCTCGATCGTCCTCCTTACACCGGACCTGGAGCCTCTTGCTACGGAGATCTATGGCAATGAGTCTGCGGTGACGCGCATCGTCCTTGAGCAGGATGAAGGCCCAGTCGCTACTCCTTGGTCGTACGAAGAGATGGCTGACGACGATCCGTTCTACGTGATCTATACCTCGGTAAGTGCATCAGTATCTCAGTAAAGCTATTCTTTTTTGTTGCTGATAGGACGATCAGGGGAGTTCTGGAAAGCCGAAAGGTGCCGTCTTGACGCATGGCAATACCCAAGCAATGCTGAGCAGCCACAACACCTTCCATGGCATATCATCTCGCGATAGGGTCTTGTTCCACTCGTCTCCAGCGTTTGATCTGTCGGTTGCGCAAATCTGGGGGGCGCTTACTTGCGGAGCAACCATCCTTTTGGCGAAGCAAGACATCCGCAAAGATCCGCATAAACTGGCCGATTTCATGCAACGAGGACGCGTGACGGCCACGTACTTTCCTCCGACTCAGTTTGCTCTCGTCCTCGAGCACAACAGCGAGGCGCTGAGGGGGTGCTCCGAATACCGCAGCGCCATTTTTGCAGGAGAATACCTGCCTGTGAGGCTGGTGAAGGCAATCTACAACCTCGGAACGCCCGTCACAGTGTTTAACCAATGGGGGCCCAGTGAGACGACAGTTCAGACGACGTCTCACAAGACAGCCTATCCCGCCGCCCTCGACGTGAATCTTCCCATTGGTCTCCCGCTCTCCAACAATTCGCACTACGTTCTGGACGCGCGCCTGCAGCCAGTCCCCGCCAGCGTCGTCGGCGAAATCTGCATTGGAGGCGCGCAGGTGGGCAAGGGGTACCTTCGTCAGCCAGAGGCAACGACACGCGCCTACCTGGACGACCCGTTCGCATCAGACGCCTTTCGGGCACGTGGTTGGACTACAATGTACAAGACAGGTGACAAGGGCCGCTTCCTCGCGGATGGCCAACTGGACTTCAAAGGCCGTATCTCTGGCGACAGGCAAATCAAGCTGCGTGGATACAGAATCGATCTCGCAGAGGTCGAGAACGAGATCCACGCTGCGTCGCTGCACCTTTCTACCACCGTCAGACTGACCGACGTCGCCGTGCTGCCTCGCGACATAGCTTCCAACAACGACCATCTCACCGACGACCGACAACTGGTGGCCATTCTGGTGCCCAGCAAGCCGTGCTCTCCAGAGGAAAGGCAAGAGATCGTCAACGCATTGCACGTAACTATCCGCGCCCATCTCAATGACTACATGCTTCCTGGCGGCTATCATTTCACCGACTCCCTTTCAAACCTTGTGAGCGGCAAGATCGGACGTCAGCATCTCCTCAGCATGGAGCTGGATCTGCTCTTCTACTCTCCCGGATCAAAGCAAGAAAGGGGGGTAGAGGCGAATTCTGGCTCTGAAGCCAGCCAGATAGTCGAGTCTGTGCTCAACTCGTTCAAGGTGGTGCTGAAGCTCCCCGCCGGCCAGTCGGTGTCGACCACGCAAAGCTTTTTCGATCTCGGCGGCCAAAGCCTCCTACTCCTACGCCTCCAGGCGGCACTCAGACGGCAGTTCGACATCAAGCTCAACCTCCGCGACCTCTTTGCGCACCCAACGCCTCTCTGCATCGCAAAGCTCATCTGCGCCGCCAAGGGCGTCGACTTCAGCATCGCCGAAGCGCCCGCTCCATTCACAGAGGGAGAAGAAGCCGGCATCGACTGGCGCGCCGAAGCCACGCTCCCCGACGAACCGGCCTACTACCCGCACCCCTCGGCGGCCCCGTCGTCAGTCTTCCTCCGCAGCGAAATCACCGAGATCCTGCTCACAGGCGCCGAAACTGCTGCCGGAACGCGCATGCTCGCGCACCTGCTCTCCACCCGCCCATCCGCCACCATCACCGTCCTCGGAACCCACGCGCCGCTCTCCCACGCCGCCATCCAAACCCTCCTCTCCGCCCTGCCACCAAGCAGCAGCAACAACCTCCCCTCCCCGCCCCACCTCCTCACCCGCATCCGCGTCCTCCCCACCGCCTTCCTCGCCTCCCCCTCCCCGCGCCTCGGCCTCGCCAACCACGACTTCCACGCCCTCGCCGCCCGCCTGCATGCCATCTACCACCTAGGCGCGGCAGTCTCGCTGCTCGCGCCCTACACTCCCCTCCTGCGTCAGGCCAACGTGCTCGCCGTGCGGGCGCTGATCGCGCTCGCGGCCGCGAACCCGCATCGCCGGACCGAGCTGCACGCGCTGTCGACGTGGAGCGTGCCGCACCTGCGGGCGTGGCGAGGCACTGTCATCACGTCCGGCGAGGGTGCTGCTTTTGGCGCCGAGGTCCCGCCTGATGGCTTCGTGCCGCCTGCTAGCAGCAGCGATGGTGCGGCGCGCGAGAAGCTGTCCTTCGCGTACTTCCAGTCGCGCTGGGCGGCGGAGATGCTGCTCGCCGCGGCGGCGCGGCGCGGCGTGCCGGTCGCGATCTACCGCGGCGCGGCGCTGGCGGCGCCGCCCGGTCAGGTCGTCAAGCAGGCGAACGGCGTCAGGGACAAGGAGGAAGAGGAGCCAGGGACAGACAATCTGTTCCTGTGGCTGCTCCGCGCGATGCTGGCGACGGGCTCCGTGCCGGATTTGGGTGATGGTGCTGCTGCGGTGCCCAGCGGGATGGATGTGAATGTCGTGCCGGTGGACTACCTCGTCAGCGTTGTCGCGCGCCTGGCCGAGAGCGAGGACCGCTGCAGTGTGAGTGGCGAGCCCGCGGTGTGGCATGTGATGAATCCGCGCGCACTGGCCCTGAGAGACTTGCCGGGGGTGCTCGCGGATGTGAGAGCGGATGGTGTGGCACCTACGGTAGTGCCGGTGGAGGAGTGGTTGGATGAGGTGGCAACGTTGAGGGAGAAGAAGGGGCAGGGGAAAGGGGCCATGGCGGAGATCGTGGCGCGAGAGTATGTGAGGGCTGGGCACAAGATGTTCTCCCTCATTGACACGAAGACGAGAAAGGTGCTCGAGGGACTAGGCTGGAGTGAGGATGAATGTCCGGCAGTGGATGCGGAGTTTCTACGGGGATTATTGGACATGAAGAGGGAGGCGTAAACATTATTTTTTTTTTTTTTTTTGCGATCTTCTGTATGGATCCGATAATATAATTTCCTGAGCGCAGCGTTCAGCCGTCTTTTAAATCACGAAAATCAGCGATTTCAGTGCACGGGCACTTCGCAGTACTATTATGCCACGGGCAGTCGATAATAATATATTAGAGTTTACTAACTTGAAAAGCAATACAAGTGATAATTTGAGTTCGTGTGTCAAACGACACATTTGGGAGGCTTTGCACGCAATCTCCACATCCTATATAAGCCATTATTGGATTTGGTGCTGATGCCATCAATTGAGAATGATTGGCATGAGGACTGAGAGGGCCGCTCAGTGGGAGCCTCTTATCCGTCCTCTTACGTGACTAAGATAAAGTTTAACGTACACACACGTGATATTCCAACAGTTTCTTTCCATAGAATTAAAAAGTTATTATTATTCCAGAGTCTGTCTTATAAAGTCAGTCATGTCTAAAAAGAGTGCTTGCTTAATAATTGAAAGGTAATATTTTTCATTTTGTAGTTCTTAGCCTTCCGGTTTAGCTATACTCTAAATCGCATGCTCCTCTATTGCACCACTCAAACGTCTACATTCATTAAGATCTTAGCCACGTTCTCATCCCTGGGCGTGAGCTTGATCCTAAACGGCACGGGAGAGCGGCCCGAGAGCCCGTCGTACTCCTTGAGGTCGATGGGCTCGCCGGGGATCTCGGACATGTTGAAAGCCCACAGCATGCGTGAGACGGTAAGCCAGATCTCGCGCTCCGCAACAATCATTCCCGGGCAGATGCGGCGGCTTCGATGGAGGCAGAAGGTCAGCAAGCAGCCGAGGAGTCTCAGAGAGTGGCGCAATTCGAACAACGGGGGCAAGAGAGAGAAATGAAAGGGCAAACTTACCCGGCTCCGAACATCCAGTGATCGCGCTTATGCGGGTCACTCAGGTTTGCACTATCCGCAGACGTGAGGCTGTCATCGATGTAGCGGTCGGGCTGGTGGACACTAATTAGCCTCGTCTCCGGTGCAGAGTTGCGACCACGAGCTTACGTTGAAAGTTTCCGGATCCGGATAGCGTTCAGGGTCGTGGTGCATGGTCCACGTGTTGAGGATGACGACCGTGTCCTTGGGGATAAAGTATTTGTCCTGGTATGTAAAGTCCTCCGAAGCGACATGCGGCGTTCCGAGCCAGAAGGGGTTGTGGACACGTTCGACCTACGCGACACGCAATCGGGAGTTAGATGTCGTCCGCGAGCCCATTACATGCAACTTGTCCGGATCGTACCTCTTTGATGATGGCGTGGCAGTACGGCAGATTCTTCTCGTCTTCGACGGTTGGCAGGCGCGAGCGACCGACAACGCGGTCGAGCTCAGCTTGAGCCTTCTTCTGAATTTCTGGGTACGCGGGGATCAGCGCCGAAAACCACTGCATGATGGCGGCAGTCTGCAGCAGCGTGTCAGCAAAGGACAAGCAAAGGTCCTGCAGGAAGACGAACTGTTTCTACGCCGCCGATCAGGAACGCCGAAGCCATGATGGCCATGTCCAGGTCGTCAAGCTGCTCCTCATCGCGTATCTGCGCCAGTGTCTTGGCCAGGCAGTCCTCGACCGGCTCGCCGCGCTTGACTTTCTGCTCTACTCCCTTGACCAGGCCGCCGTACGTCTCGACGAGGCCTTTGTGCAGGCGCTTTCCGCGCGAAGTCAGCGGGTTGGGCAGTTTCTGCAGCAACGGAATGAAGTCGACCAAGTTCGACACGGGCCCGGTGCAATTCCTGTCGTTCGTCAGCAGGCGCAGCCTATGCTGTGAGGTGCATCGGCTCACATGAATTCTCGACTCAGCTTCAAGGCGCGCTTCACCAATGGGTCGTCGATGCCACCAGTTCTAAGGCCGAACGTAATGGTCGTCATATTGTTAAGGGAGCAGCGACCAGCGTGCGGCTGTAGGGCGGTCAGCGGATGGCAGCTAAGGTCGGAGAGCACATACCTGAGGGTTCACAGGAGTCTTGCCACCCTCGCTGGCGACGTAGAGTGCTTTGATCAGCGAGGTTGCTTCCCTGTCCAGGGTGTCTGTGTAGCTATCGACCGCGCGCTGGTTGAGCCATGTGAACGCAATCCGGCGGTGTTTGCGCCTGCTAGGCCGTCAGCGGACCCTGGCAGGAGCAAGGCCAAAAGAGAGCCAGCACGAACCAGCGATCATTGTACGGGGTTGCCGTAATGCCTCGGCCAGCAAAAACGGTCTGACTCTTGATAAACATCTCCTTCCGGGAGGAAAAGACGGAGCCGTTCGTGACCATCAGATCCTTGGCAATGGCCGGGTCTGAGACGATCACGAAGAGCTGGTTTCCCAGCCAGATTGAATACAGCTTGCCGAACTTCTTGGCCCAATAGTCAAGTGTCAGCTCCGGATACCTAGTTAAGAATGGGAAGGATCCTGCCCTGGTATTAGCTTCTTGATTCCGGCTTGGTGCGGATTAAGACTTGCCGACGATTGGGAGCCCGATTGGGCCCTCCGGGATCTTGCGGCCATACTGGTCAACAGGGTTACTGAGAGCCCTGGAGATGAAAAAGGCAACAACAGCAACAAGTGAGCCAAAGGTAAATATAAACCGAGCCGGGCTGGCTGTATCGGCATAAGCAAGCAACGGCGTAATCTTAGCCATGTTGGCTGCCGGGTCCCAGAAGGACTGGTTCGTTTGGCTCGCCATGATTGGGAACAAACAAAGTGGTTGTGAAGTAGTGCGTTCGGCCGATTTGCTGCGGAAGATGGATCTTATTTATGATGCGCATCTCTACTTCAGGCACCGCTGTTGTCTCACAAAGCCGAAGCCACCGAGTCTGATGTGGAATTTGACTTTCCGAAAAGAGCAAGCTGCCGTTATTGGGCAGTGGCTGTTGCAACCTGTTGGGCATGAGCACGTAGGATTCGACCAGTGGACCATGTTGGTGGTTGCCTAGCCCATGCTGATTCAAGGCTACCGTTTATTGGCCCACACGCTTGGACTCGTACTCCGAGAAGGCGTACTACGGGGAGCCAGTTGGATGCGGGAGGTGTTGTGCACGGTATGCCTGATCGCCAACTCGTTGCTCGAAGGAGATTCGGTGAGCAGCCCAACTAGCCATCCGAGGGGATCAACACACCGCGAGGATAGCACGTAGGTTGAACGTGGAGGAGCGAGCCAACTGCGCGACGTCGAGGGCAGCGCCGGCGCTTCCGACCTCGAGCGGTCAACCTCGTTCTCGCTCGGAACGATCGCAAAAAGCTTACGACTCTAGGACCGTGTGATGACTACGCCGCTTCCTGGTGGAGCAGCTGCGTCAGCATTACTCAGTGAACGTGACGGTGGTGGCCACCACAGGATATTCCCCAAACAGAAAAGCGTGGCGCATCAACGTCCGCATTGGCAACAGCGGGGATGAAGGCTTTCCGCTGCCCTACTCTAGGGTTTGGAACCCCACAGGGTCCTTTGCACGGTGCTGAACAGGCCCGCTGTGTCTTCGTGTGAGCTCACTATCATGTCTCTATTTCTTGGGGCTTGAACTCGCCCTTGCGGGCCCAACCATGGAGACGAGCACTCTCATCTTCCAGCAGGCCCCATCAGCCCCCGGGGAGGCGAAGTTATCGAACTTGCGTCCCTCACGCCGTCAACACATGTACTACGGCATAAGCGGGGAGTTCTGCGAGCTTTGCACAGGGCGTACGTTGCGAGGATTCTGCCGACTCAGGAATCGAAATTGGGTGTGGACACCTATAACTGGCTGGCATCTCGCGGGGCCCATGCCACTCCGCCCGCAACTGCATTGCTGTTGGCTGCCCGGCCTTGCCGAGCGGCAACCGGGACAACCTCCAGAATGGCCGCAAGTCAAGAGCAAGCTGACTCGGAGCTCGGAGATAAAGGAGTAAGTCAGCCTGATGTGGGGAAACTGCTACTCTGACTACGCTCGGCTTTTAGGCCCGCAGTCAGTGCCGGTGGAGGACGCGCCGCTCCCAAGGCGTGGACTGCTCAGTGCCGCATTATGTAATCCGCCGGTCCGATCCGCCACGGGGCGTCGCGGCTCGTCACGAGTCCTAGAATGGCCTGGGCCTTCGATGAACTTGCAGTCTGTGCGCGCCACCTTGCCGTACGCAGCAATTTTTGGGATGTCTATGACTCGCTTTTACGAGATGCACTCGTTCTCACGAAGATAGAGGATGCGGCATTGCGCCGCACGGGCTACATAGAGAGCCTAAGCGGCGGCCTCCCCAAGATTGAGCCATCGCAGCGCCTCTGGCACCCTCGCAGCTTGCAGGGGGGCATTGTAGCATTGGGCCCCGGGCAAAATCTCATTGGACACAGTAGCAAGGACAAGGCGACCGCCCGCAATGCCCCTATTATGGAGCAAGTCTCGCCCGTCCTTGTTAGTTTTCTGCTTTATGCCGCCCACTTCAACGTCCTCCCACCACCCATCCTCCGTGCTGGCTCTCCATCTCCCGCCTCTATATCTCTTTCTCTGTAGCAACATGCTGCCACGTGCCGGTGATCGCCTTGGCCGGATCCCGCCGTGGGCCAGTCGCTGGCTTGGCTATCGCGCCTCGCCGCCCGCGCCTCTCTCGCCCTATCTGGTCTATTTCTGGTCCTTTATCGCTGCGTTCTGCGGGCTCTCCGTCCTCCAGGCAATCTTCAACTACTCAGACTACTTCAAAAGCCGGCACGTGCCTGGTATAATTGCCTCCTATGTACGTCCAATTCTCCGGGTAGCCTTTGGCTTGTCTGATCTTTCCCTCTGTCCGCAGGGCGCGTCAGCCGTTCTCGTCTACGGTGCTCCCCAGGCACCGCTTGCCCAGCCGCGGGCAGTTCTTGGCGGGCACTTTCTGAGCGCATTGATTGGCATATGCATCACCAAGCTTTTCAGCCTCATGCCCTCTGACGCCAAGTTTGAATCCCTGCGCTGGCTAGCTGCCTCGCTCTCCACATCCATTGCCATCGTCGTCATGCAGGTGACGGACACGACACACCCACCCGCTGGGGCGACTGCTCTACTTCCTGCGGTTGATGCGGATATTTGGAATCTGTCGTGGTACTACCTGCCCGTTGTGCTTCTCTCCTCGGTCATGGTCCTTGCCGTCGCCCTCCTCATCAACAACATCCAGCGCGCTTACCCCGTCTATTGGATTGCCCCAACTCCACCTAGCAAGGTCCAGCAGCAACCCTCCGAGTCGCCCAAAACTCCCCCTTTTCCTCAGCCTTAGGTAAGTACGTTCCAACTGCTTGGCCTGTGGATGCTTTCTCACGCGCCATTTAGGCGTCTTACCGTCATGAGCTGATCTCAGCCCTCTTTGGCCAGACAGGGTTCCGCCTGGGAATTGGGTAGCAAGACATATTCGGCCACTTTTTAGCAAACATCCCGAAGCAGCCTCGCGCAGCATACTCCTGGCTACAGTAAGCCCTCAGGGCCAGAACGCAACCCGGGCAGGGAGTATGTATATGGGTAGACTGGTTCCATAATATATAAAACCCTCGCGGTGAACTTCGCTCTTGAAATTGAGACTCTACATTGCATAGACAAACGGCGTGCCTGCTTCCCAGTCCTACAGCCGTACTGATTTCGAAGGCTTGTCCAAGCAGCTTACTTCCAGTGGCTGGAGAGGACGCAAAGTATGTGCATGCTTGCACTACCATCCTTTGCCCATCGACGATCTGGGGAGGAAATTCTCGTTGATTGAGGCAAATGATGCGCATAATTAAGGCCTACTCCGCAGATGTCTGCAGCCTTCAGTATCACGAATTAGATGCGTTTCGAGGTATTGCTCCCTGAAGTCGATCGTAAAGCGTAGACCATGGGAAGTCGTACGATCTGGAAGCCTTACAAACGATTGAAATTCCATTTTTCTAAAAGACTCGTTTAGCTAGAAGTAGTCCACATTCTATCTAGTGTGATATTAGGTTCTGTGTTGATACCGTTGTTGGTTTTCACGAGACGCTTCTTGTTGTTGGTGGGGTGTCCGGGTGACTGGAGTGTCCGGACGAGTGGTGAGACACGATGCATGATAGCTACTGCCCTCAAATAGCTTCTGTGCAGTAGATTCTAAAAGGTGAAGAGCCTTCACTGTTCGATGGTCCTGACTGCGCACGAATTGAACGTAGAGCTCAAGTGCCTTGATAGTAATGGATGTGTTCCGACTAGAGACGACAACTGATCAGCGATTAACTAATGGTCGTGCGGGATGCCCAGACGTACACAACCGCTACTACACTCTCGGAGCAGACGAAGAGCACACCGTAGCCCAAGCCGCGCACTAAGATGTGCCACCGTTTCCCCAATCGCTTACTGCTATGGAATCTCCTTCTCCTCTGTGCCTTTTCCTCGGGCCGGGCATCGTGGAAGCCGGGGTATGTCGCAGTCAGGATGGAGCTGACGACATCGGATGCGTTCCGTCGCCCGGCATTGCTGTCGTCATCGCAAGAGATTCCATTGTGACGTCTCCACTGGGCATACGCCGCTTCAAATTCCAGATGAAGCCAGACAAATGCAACCCTTTCGCGGATCGGGTCGTCGCCAATGCGGTCCTGAAGCTGACAAACGCATGAGTAAGCTTTGATCAGCCTCTCGAGCGGCTCCAAGTTCGAAACAGGTAGCGCGGCATCCGCATTCCGCCACAGTCCGTGTTGGGTCCAAAGCGGAAGATTGTGCGCAAGAAAGGGCAAGAGATCAGGTCGAACAAATTGGGCTGCCGCGCTGCGCAGAATCTCCCGCGGGCCTTCGGAAATAGTGGTTTTTACGCTGTCTCGCTCGACGTGCTGAACCCATCGGTCAAATGACTGCGAGATGGAATCTGAGCTACGACTTCTAGGGGATTGAGCGCTTCGGGAGGGCGATGGCGAAGGACCCTCGCCCATTGGTCGTTCGGGCATCAAACAGTCTCCGCGCATATTTTCGCGCTGCAATGGTGGAGTCGGAAGATCTAGTGGCGCTGCAAGATTTGTCAGCATGCTCCTCATCGGCCGGAGAGGATTCAAGATCATAAAAAGATGTCTGAATTTCTGCCTGGTGTTTGAAGAGAGGTAGAAGAACGTCTCCAAACACGCAGCTTTACACAATACAGATGCCAGAATTAGGTACTCGAGACGTGCTGTACAAAGGGCGTTGGGCACGATGATGCTCTCAATATCCCCGAGTAGAGATTCATGAGACTAAGACGGCTGAGGAATGATGCCTAAAGAGCAGAGGGGATACTGGTTGTCAGGACTGTCTTCTGCGTACTTGCCTTCGCGAACTATAGTTCCATGGCCGTCGGAGGTTGGATGGTACACTTGGGCATTGCACGAATGCGTCATGCTTCTTTGATGGTCAGAGGTGGTAAACGGAGGAATAGGAAAGTGGCTGTCGTCTTCGAACTGCCCCGCACTCGTGTCTGCAGTCTTTAAGGCCCGCATAGTAGTGGTTTTCGGCTCGCTATACCTGTTATTTTTATTCGGCGTTATTTCTGTGTCAAAGCGAAGCGGCTCTTCAAGCCTCTGCCTATTCCTGGATGTTGGATTGCAGAAACGCCCTTGTAATTCGCCTGTTGGGTAGAGGAGGGGACTTGGCGCTGCGACACCCATGTGAGCTTGGAGGGTTCCTGTTAGCCCTGGGCGTATATTTGGGCTCCTGGGGCTAATAGACGAACCAGATAATGCTTGGGTAGTGGGACCGCAAAGCGTGAAAGTCGCATGCGCACTATCCGCGACCAGTCGGATAGTGCCTCTGCCAGGGCCTTCATGCACCATTTTTCGGGCGCTAGAATGCTCGAAATTACTTCTCCGCTTGTTCCCTGAAGTATAGGGTAGTGATTGAAACGCCTCTCTTGCACTCTCCTGCCGTGCGTGGCGAAAGCCCGTGAGCGAGTTTGCGCAACGCTCAAGCTCTGTGTCCCACTCACCCCCCGCCATCTGCGCCGTGCTAGCAGGAGTTCGCGCAACAGGTTGGGTATTCCTGCAATGATACTCCGGAAGGGCGTTCTGTTTGTTTGTACTGTGAGGCGTAGTTTCCGGCAGAAGACCGAAGGGAGCTAAAGGGCGGTCATCCACCAAGGGAGTAAGTTGGTCCATGGCCATAATCTCCTGCATTGTGATGTCGAGTAAGCCTGGTACTTCCTTGGTGCAGCACTGATTGCCCGCCACCTGTGACTTTCCGATTGGCACAAGGCAGCCTTGTCCGGACCCGTTCATTCGCCCCAGAATCGGGCAATGCTGATTGCATGCACCATTGCAGTGGCTTATCCATTAGCCCGTGCAACCGTAGACTATGGAGCTTCACACCATACCTATGCTCATATTCATCCTGCAAGATAAGGATTGGGGATTGAAGTGTTTCACTTTCAGACGATTGCTCGACGTGAATCCTAAACGGTCTTAGCCGTGTGATGAGATTACGAAGTTGGCTTTGAGACGCCCGAGCAGCGAACGACTGAAGGGCCTGGATGAATTGGAAATCGTCCATACTGGAGATTGCCAGCCTAAAAGTTTGGGAGCAGTAGAGTCACTTGATGCGGCTCCAGTTGATAGAGCAGTTTGTTCGTATAGCTATTCTGAGATGAATCTCGAACAAAGAGGTTTGGTGTGTTTGAACTAAATGGTTGTCCCTTAGAGGGCCTTTGGTGAAACTGCCAACTATCTAACAAGGGCCAGGAGCCACTTTACTACATTCGGACATTCTCATTTGGACTATCCACTGCTACACGCATGTTCGTCTTCAAACACGGTGGCAAGGACGGACGCGAGTTGAGTCGGTTCCTTGACTGAAAAAAACCAACCTTCTCATAGCAGCATAGTGCTCGCGGCCGAAAACGCCACGTGGGGAGGCATGCATGAATCGCGGGCGTTCGCCAGCGGTGAACAGCCCTGCTCCGTAGCTCCTCCAAGCATGAATCACTGCTTTAGGCCTAACGGATATCCAAATCTATGTTGAGAAGATCACGGTGAATATGGTGGAATGTATCGCCCGGGGGGAGTGGGGGTTGACACGAATCGCAAACGTGGGCCGGGGGCGAGTCGCTCAACTCGGCAACTCGTGGCAGCGAGAAATACTGTTTTGGGCCTAGTTTCACATTATAGTTCAAAAGAAAAAAAGCAAGCTCTCTGAGCCGCACAAGTGGGTCCGTGGCCAGAGCCGCACTGCGCCACTGCCCTGGCGTCGATTACTCCTTCAGGTCTCGCGTATTACGGGTGCCTGAAATATCTCCGCCGAGGCCGGCGATGGAAGCTTAGCAGGCCCTAATTACACAAGCATCAATATACCCATGGTGAAACATCCACGACTAGCTTAAGTTTACTGCTAACAACAGAAGGAAAAGGAAGAACGTCAAGGGACGAAGTTTCCACGTAGACAAGCAAAGCTCATGATGAAGTCCTGTGGTCAGCCCGGCTTTCGGGGTCAAATCATGTCCGAACTGCTGATGGCTCGAGCGCCCCAGCAGGTTTCGGTGTGGGGAACCTCTATCGGGTCCGGCGCCCCCGTCAACTCGTGGCACGGATTCGCCACGTCAGCTTCGCCGCAGCCTCGCCGCAGCCTTTTTCGCCGCCGGCTTTGGCCCGTCCTGTCGGTTCCTGGCGGACACTGACCTTCGCTTCCTGCTCCCGGCAGTGATTCAAGAGCTGCGTCTTAGCCCCAGCGCTTTAGCAGTCGAATTTTGCTGCCTCGTATCAACCAACCCACCGGAAGTTCGGTAATTTTGACCCCCTTTGGCGCTACCGCCGCGAGCGTCGTACTCGGTGCGACGGTGGCCCCCCTCCCCCGACACGGTGGAATGTCTGACCAGGGTGCATTTGGATCTGCGGAGGTGAAGTCTGAAGGCCAAGAGCCACTATACTACTTTTGGACATTCTCATTTGGGCTGTCCACTGCTGCACGCATGCTCGCCTTCAAACAAAGTCGCCCGCATGAGAAATATACCGAGGAAAAAAGAAAAAGGGAAACGACGTAACGGCGCAGTAAAATTATCTAAGGCTTCCTAGCGAATCGCACAAGTTGATATCGTGACCAGGCTCACATCTCGAGTATCTTGAAAGTAGAAAATGGGTTCAGAACCAATAACAGCCGTACACGCCCTGCCTTCTATGTGCTCCTGTCCTTTCAGAGATCAGCATCCCGTTTCGGTGAAGATGCTGCCACCGCTCCCAAGCACGCAACGCAGCAAAGAACAATCCACCGAATGGTGGGCACGCGCGTAGTTCCAGGCGACGGACATGCAATGGCTCAATCCGAGCCGTCTCGAGGGGCGACTCCGCGCAGCTTCATGTCAAGTCTGTTCTTCGCAATCCTGGCTGCTATGAGCGTCAAGGTGCCCCCCATCAACACAGATCCTCCAAACACCTGGGCATACAGAAATCCTCCGCCATCCCTCTGTATCAAGGCGCCTGCTATCGGCGGCCCGGTCAAACAGGCCATGGAGATAAAGGAGAAGCACATCCCTGTGCGAACACCCATCTTCTTTAGGTCATTGGTCAAGCTGGCACAAGAAGCAGGGAAGAGACTCTGTATGCCTGCGCCGAAGAATCCGTATATCACGCAAAAGGCGTATAGAGCGCCAAGCGACGACACCGCAGCCCAACAGTAGAAGAGAACGGCTGCGAAAAAGGCTACCGGTATTAGCGTGTTGATGGGCCCGAGAAGGCGATCAGCCGTGAGCCCGCACACCAGCCGTCCCGGTATGCCAACCGCATTCATTACCAGAAGCAATGTCAGCGACTCCGACGCGGATACGTGTATTATGCTCTTCGCAAATGTGCTGATCTGAGGATTCGTCAGTCTGCGCAGCTGTGCCAGGCGGAGGAGTGAAGCTTACGTAAAAGTAAGCTAGGTAGACGGCCCAGAGATTGAAAAACATGCCGATGCAGAAGAGCGTGTACGACAGCTCTTTGAAGGCTGCCCATTCGACCAGAGGACCGGTTTTGCGCGGGGGCAGGCGCACGCGAGCAATGGCTAAGACGATAGCGGCGTTGAACAGGATTACGAAGCCCATAGTTCTGACTGTCCAGCCGAAGCCAACTTTCGGCAGCAGCTGCTGGGCCACTAGGGGGAAGATTATTCCGCCTGTGGCCCCTCCAGAGGCAGTGCAGGCCATGGCCAGAGAGCGTTTCTTCGAGAAGTAGGTTGCAACAAGAGAAACAGTCGGGCAGAAAACCAAACCATCTCCCAAGCCTTTGCAGATGCCCTGGGAAAGGAATAGCTGCCAGTACTCGGTTGATATAGACGTCATAAACACCCCTAGTACTTGTAGGAATGACCCTAGCGCGAGGATAATGTAGTAGTATC
Source organism: Macrophomina phaseolina (assembly GCA_020875535.1). NCBI lineage: Eukaryota > Fungi > Ascomycota > Dothideomycetes > Botryosphaeriales > Botryosphaeriaceae > Macrophomina > Macrophomina phaseolina. The sequence goes on along the minus strand of JAEQDS010000069.1, from coordinate 2,755,923 downwards.
CGACATCGAGAGCCCGGCCGGAGAAGGCGCCGACGAAATAGACGAGAAAAATCTGCACGGATCCAATCCAGCTAATGGCAGAAGGCGTGGCAGAAAGTGAGGTAGTATAGTAGGATTGGAAGAGGCCAAATGAGCTAAGGTATCCCCAGCCATTGATCAGGACCAGGTGGCCCATAAATACCTGAGTCCACGCTCTGAAGCCGCCATCTGGCGCGGGCTGTGGATCAGCCATGGAAGGTTGGGCATCTTCGCTAGCATCCGTTGAGTTGATGACGAAGCCGGAAACATCTTTGTTCGACTCTTCTAGTGCCATGGCAGACTAGGAGACGCCCCGGTCGTGAAGAATTGGCAGAAAAATGTGGTAAGAGCAAAGCAGCAATCCAGATGGTGCAGTTGCAGCGAGGGTGCGCGAACTTATATTGCAAGTATTTTTCTAAGGCAGAAAAGTTATCGCCGTGCGAAACCAGCACGTGCGGCAGGAATGACCGCTTAAAAAGCGTTTGGTGATACTGCGTGCAGCGCCGGACACGTTCTTTTCTTCCCGACCTGTGCTTTTATCAATGGGTCTAACATCGGAGCCGAATGTGCCGGGAGACATTCTTCCATTGTCCGCTCCGCGGCGCAGTGTGGGGCGCATTATTCGTGCCCAGACCAACCCCTGAGTCGGAAGCCACCTATTAGGAAGGTGCATGCGGCTCCACAGAGATTACCGTAGGAATGCAACGAGCAAAAGGCTGCCGGCACTCGACCCGCTCCAAGGAAGATGGCTAAAGCCCCAGCTTTCAGATAAAGCTGCCGCGTGGGCGGTGCCCAGCCGGGGCAGTGGCAGCGCAGTGGACCACGGCCCAAAGCATAGACAAAGCAATTCTGGGGTATCAAGCACAGGTATCATTGGCGCGATTGCGTTGCGAATCCACAGCATTCGATTGGCTGGCCTTCCTCCGCACGCCTTTGCCGCTGCAGAGGCACTAACAAAATTTATGCCTGACACCACAGTACGAGCGCAGGGGCAAGCGAGATCAATCAGCGCGCGAATCTCCGGGTCTGCGTTGGCTGATAGCAATCCTATCCACTTTGGGCTCTGGTGTTTTGCTTCTAGATTACGTGTTGCGGCTCTTCAGAGTATATACAGTGTGCCGTTTTCCTCCAGCTCTCTTCAGGCCCATTTTACACAAAGCTGGGTACGGTGTTCTTCACAAGTGCGCCTTAATCGAGTCCTCCTTGTGGAGCGTTCTGGCAAGCAAGTCTTCCACAGCTCGCTGCTCCGGCTCCAGCGCCATCGACCTGGACGGCAGATCGAGGAGTGCCTCCTCCACCAGCGCCGCAACATCACCGGCGCATCCAAACGAGAGTGACCAACCAGCGCCACCTTGGCCATAGCTGTGAACAATTCGGCTGGGCGCTCCTGTTCCGTGCAGCCGCAGCTCACGCTCGACGCGGACATTGCGCTGGCGGAATGGCCGAAGCCCTTGGGCGAGCGGATAGTCGGGATCGAGGCGGGCCTTCTTCAAGTCTGGCAAGAAGGCTTCACAGCGCGCCCTCATGCGCTTGATAATGGGCGTTTCGAGGGAAAGGTCAAGCTCGTACTTGTGCGGTTCAGCAATCCCGCCAATAAGGAGAATGTCGTCGTTCCGGGGCACCAGAAAAACAATCTCGTTCGAGTCGTGCGCCGCGTCCGCGCTAATTGTGAGTGCCTGTTCGACTTTCGGGAAGTCGCTTCCATCGTTGATAACCCTAATCAACCCGCCCCGGATAGGGTAGCAAGAACTGTCTCCCGCCAATTCCGTGCCGGCGAGGCCCGTCGCGTTAATAATCACGTCAGCTTGGAATTCCTGACGTAGAGAGTGCTCCTGGTCAAAAATGTCGCCGTGAATAGTGCCGGTGATTAGTTCCGCGCCTTTAGCTACCACTAAGTCCTTTAAAAAGGCCATGGCGACGTCTGTATCGATAACGGGAGCCAGGTGTTCGTACGCGTCCACGGCGCCGTAGCTCTCGCCGATACGCCTCTCCTCGATAATATTAGGGTCCCGACGGAATCCACGGACGCCGCTAGCCATAATTTCGTGCATTTTAGATAGCTGCTCGGCATCCTGCTCAACTGGCGTGGGGAAGAAGAAATCGGCGGCCTTCATTCGAACGCCAGATAGCTGGGACAGCGGCTTAGACGCGGCTATTGCGTCCCAGATATGGTAAGCCACCATGCTCCAGCGCTTCGAGTGCCGCAATGAGATGGCGTCCGTATGCTGGCCACAGACGGCAGGAGGGAATTCCCATAGAGCGCCCGCAATCTGTGATGTGAGGCGTTGCGCTTTCCCGTACGACGCCCATTCCTTGGCCAGGACTGTAACGTGGTATCCTCTATCGAGCAGGGTCCAGGCTGTAGTTAAGCCAGTCACCCCGCCTCCGATAATAAGGATGCGGGGCGAAGAAGCCGTCGGGCTCTGAAGGGGGACAGGTAGAGGATTCAGGTCCCTCCAGAACACCAACCCCGGATTTTGGACGGTGGTCATTTTGATATCAGTAATGGAAATAAACTATGGTGGCTCTCTAACGAAGGAAGCGGGGTTGATCTGCTGCAAACCGGTGGCAGACGTAAGCAGCTTATAAACCTGCCATGGCGGACTCAATTTCTAGCAAGTTGGAAAAGATCCTGGTCGTGTCGTTAATCGTAACAGTCGTATACCCTCTGGCGGTTGCCTAATAATTGCCCCCACATCATTTGGCCCCGGAGCTATGGGTGGTAATACGGGCTTTCCCATCCATCCGGCGGCTCAAGGCCTTCGTTCACCCCAGCTGACTCCACGTGGGCGACCTCTGCTGCTCTGCCCCACGTTGAGCGCGCCCGTACCAATACACCGCCAGGCCTGGGTGGCTTCCGCCGCCCGAAAGCTGCCCGCATCGAATGCAGCAGCTACCAAGCTCGAGCGGAGGCCATGCGCCGGCAAGTCAGGACGGTCAGGGCAGCACGTGCTGGAGCAATGCTGGCGCTGGGGTAATGGGGCACGAACGTGAGCTGCGCACTGGGAACCAACGTGCCTGGCATCCACCGCGCCTCATGCGCGTGGCGGCTCCTCCTCCAGCATTTGGTGCTATTTCACCGATGAAGCCGGACGTGTTCATGCACGGACAGGCAGTCCCTGGTGGCCGCGGTCCGCGGCCGTGCGGTGCCGGCCCGCTCCCTGGTTGATCCTGATTGCCGAAAGAGTCATTGACCGTCTTAATAGCCCGAGCCCCAAGCTAGATTCTGTGAATTCGTATCAACGAAACGCACTGGCTCAGCTGAGCAGCCCGCGACTCGCGCAGTGAGCTTTACACGCCGGCCTGCTTGCCTCCTGCATCCACCGTGGCTCTACTCGTCCTGCGCGCGTTTTGGGACTCGCGGTTCTAGTAGGCTATGTAAAGGTACATTTTCGTCAGCTTACTCTCCGCCTGCATTTGCCCGCCTGGCTCGTCTTCCTGGACGCAGACGTTTGGAATGGCCCGTGCCAATCCGGGATGCTAGATAGCGAACATGCCGCAAGCTCGTGTGCTTTTTCTGCAAAGATGGCGTTGCAGGCCATGCTCATGATGAGAATCACTTGCCGCGTCACCCAAGCAGCGAATATGCTCATTTAGTGTATCTGCCCGAAAAGCTGTAGCACTTTCCCACGCCACCCGGCAGGGTATAGCGCCCTTGCCAGCTTGGAAAACAAATGCATTTAGATGCTAGTTCGCTTCTTCGAGGAATGCTATACTAAGAAGACCAAGACGCTCGATCCCGAGTTGGAGAACAACAACTCCTACACGGAAGACGAGCTTAACCATCCCTCAAGGCATGCAGCGACCAGGGCCGGAATACCAGGGGTCCCGACAAGCAGTTATTTCTAGTTGCGCTACAGAAGTTTTCGAAGTACACCGCTGCTGGCCTTAACCCCATAGTTCACCAGATACATCCATTCAGCACCACTGGGCCGGACGCAGAGGTCCACGTTCATCACCCGCAGCCAGTTGCCGTGCCAAGCTTGAAGTCAAACTCTGTCCGTCATTGCATCTCGAGCACATCTTTTCGTTCCGCTGAGTGATGATGGCGCTCTGGTCGGGGCGTCGGCGTATTAGCTTGGGCTGGATAACGGCCTCTGTAGGCCGCGTTCCCGGCGTATATCATGCGCAACGTAGCTATTCCGGAAGCCGGTATGCTTCGCTATGCCGGAGATAAGAGGTTAATAGTAGAGCGGTTACCCGGTAGCCGGAGCGCGGCTTCCGTCGTGATGTAGAAGGGCTGCCCGAGGGTGGACATTGCGGATGCTGATAGAGGAGTTGGGGGGGTTTTATAAATTAGGAAAGGATGTACAGCACCAGCCGCGCCTATATTTAATATGATGGCTTGGAAGGAAAAAAGGCACCGAGGATAGCAGTGTAACTTGAAGCAGGTAAAGTAGAGAGGGCTGTTGGAAGAAGCAAAGGCGTAGGCTTGCATGTATCAGTGGCATCGCTATGCAAGCTCCGGGCTGAGGATTCACTTGCAAAGGGAGCTTCCTGGTAGGCCAAGGGCCTGTCTATACAACCACGCATCCCGTTCCCGGGAAGTTTCCAGCAGTTTGAAAACTCGGTACTGCGTTTGTTGAAGTTTTCGTCCAACATCGTTTCCGGTTGAATTCTTCTGCATCTTCTCCCCAGAATTTTTGACCTCGATGCAGCTTGGGGATAGGCACAATAAATAACTCGCCGGCTTTAACACAGTGCGTGTCTGAGGTTACTTGAGGCAAGTGCTCCGAGCTCCCGCGGAATGAAGATTGAAAATAGGGTAGGAAGAGCCTCGCGGAGAAGGGCGTTAATATGCGAAATATTCGTACGATGGTCGGTAATGCGTTGATGCCGAATAACTCGGTTGATCTGTTGGGCCTGCTGGTACGAAATTGCCATCTAAAGAGGATATTGTGACATGAACGTTAGTAAGCCAGAGATCGCTTTATGGCCTGCAATAAAGGACGTGATCGCGTTGTTCATGATGCCTTCGTCATTTAGCCCGTCTCCAGTCTTCGCGACCGTTCTACTCAGCATGCCTGCTATTTTCCATTGGGTTGGCTCGGCGCCCGTTGACCATTGACTGGCCGGTCTCTGAGAGATAAGCGATACGTCCGCCGCACATTGCTTCAGTCTTCCACAGAAACATCTGAACGATGCCCGGCCCAGTACTTCGCCCGCCACATTCAGTAAGAAAGCCAACCACGGCTTGTAAAAAAGGATGCACAGGGGACAGATAGAGTTGAGCGGGTAGTCCATCGAGCAATAAGCGACCGTATCCAGCGTGAACTTCATGGCCTCCTCGGCCACATCGAAACAACAGTTCGGCCGATGCGGAAGTCCATTCGACCGCTAGCCGACTAACAATGTCGGAAATGCCGACAACCACGCTCTAAATCGACGCTGGTCGAACGCCGGCATGAGGACTTTAGGCTTTCTCCGTGCGTGCCGCTTGTAACGGATTCATCTACGCAACCGCCAGCATCTTCGGAATGCCTTTTTATCAGTTCGTCGCTCAGTCAAGTGAGAACCGGAGAGAATGTTGCTCCGCACGAGCTAGCGGAGCGCGACATTTATCCGCGGCCGATTTGGTCGTCCAAGTGGCCGAGTCTAAAAACGCGTAGCGCGAAATGCGGATGAACAATGCGCCGGTGCAGGAGCGACGGCGTGCCAACCATATTTCGTTCCCTGGCAACATCCTCCAGAACAAAGTTTGGAGCGCGCTGCTTACTGCTATGCATTATAAATTGTTGATTGCAAGACCCGTGGGACGGCTATGAGCTCTCCGGGGGAATCCGCTTTCCTGACCCGCCGGAGCCGCATCAAGCCGGGTACTAAAGACTCAGTCCGCAGTAAAGACAGAAGCCTCAGTCCTGCCCGATAACCTGTCGCCTCTGCCCATGTCAAACTATTAGCGCACGAGCACACACTTGCCACCAAGCGCTCAGCAACGAAGGCATTTGGCATCCGAAGAGATGGCATCCCAACCAAGGTATTTTCTGCACTCATGTCACAGCAGCATGCGGGTTTCTGACACTTCCATCAGGGATAACCAGGGGGGCTCGAAGAGCAACAGCTTGCATACACCACGTGGCAGTGCATCCGATGTTGAAAAGCATGCCGAAGACGACCGAACTGCGGACGTACATCTCTTTCCCTCCATCACTCCGGAGAATGAAGTGCAGCTCCGCGACCTTGCCCGCATTGCCTCGCAGCAACATAACGGCCTACCGCGCGACTCGTCGTCGGCGAAGCAGTCCCGTTCCTCCATAGACGGGCTTGACCCTGGCAGCAGCGAGTTCGATCTGCGAACATGGTTCCAGTTTATTGTGTCAGCCGCCCGTAGTAGGGGGTTGAGCCAACCAAGGACGGGCGTCGCCTTCCGAAACCTCGGCGTATACGGCTCCGGGTCAACGTTGCAGTTCCAGCACACCGTGGCTTCTTCTGTTCCGGCTGCATTGGCTACGAGTGGACTCGCAGGATCCAGGCACCATCGAAGGCCAATTCTACAAAACATGACCGGCAGCGTCGATGGCGGTGAGCTACTCTTGGTCCTTGGTCGTCCCGGAAGCGGATGCTCCACGCTTCTCAAAACCATTACAGGCGAGACTCAGGGATTGGAGATCGACGACGAGTCTGTCATAGACTACAAGGGGGTACCTCAGAAAACCATGGTTAGGCATTTTCAAGGCGAGGTTCTGTATAACCAAGAAGTTGACCGCCATTTCCCACATCTAACGGTCGGCCAAACACTCGAGATGGCGGCGAGCTTCCGTGCACCAGCAGAGCCCTGGAATGGGATGTCAAGGCAAGAATGGGCCAAATACATCACAAAGGTAGTCATGGCGGTTTTTGGCTTGAGCCATACCTACAACACTAAAGTCGGAAACGACTTTATCCGTGGTGTATCCGGCGGAGAAAGAAAGCGGGTCAGCATTGCCGAAATGGCGATCGCGGGGTCCAGTATAGCAGCGTGGGATAACAGCACAAGAGGTCTTGATTCTGCGACAGCGTTGGAGTTTGTAAAAGCTCTTAGAACGTACGCCACTATCGCGAACACCTCCCACATCGCGGCTCTCTATCAGGCCAGTCAGGCGATTTACGAGCTGTTCGACAAGGTCACTGTCCTATACGAGGGGCGACAAATTTTCTTTGGACCAACGAAGCGAGCACAGAGCTACTTTGAAGAAATGGGCTGGCTCTGTCCCCCCCGTCAAACAACGGCAGACTTTCTCACCGCTGTCACAAATCCGACTGAGCGCCGGCCTCGGGAAGGAATGGAAAACCAGTTGCCGAGGACGGCAGAAGAATTTCAAAGATATTGGCTTGATTCCGCCGACTTCAGCGCTCTTTGCAAAGATGTGGAGCAAGCCCGGTCGGCCACTGCGGATGAAACCCTTACGGGACTTGAAGCATGGAAGCACAGCCGCCAGACCGCGCACACGGATTCCAGCTCCCCGTTCATGATCCCAGTCACCACGCAAATCATGCTCAACACCAAGCGTGCGTACTTGAGAGTGTGGCAGGATATGGCGTCTACGGTCACCACCTGCGTCGCCCAAGTTATCCAAGCACTGATCGTCGGATCGATATTTTACGGCACCAAAGACGCTACCCAAGGCTTCCGATCTAAAGGGGCAGCGCTTGTGTACGCGACTATTTTGAACGCCATGGTCGCCATTGCAGAAATCCAGAGTCTCTACGATCAGAGGCCTATTGTCGAGAAACATAAGTCCTACGCATTCTACCGTCCATTTACCGAAGCTGTGGCCGGCATCATCGCCGATGTACCTGTCAAGTTCGTCATCGCTATTGTCTTCAACACCATCTTCTACTTTCTGGTAAATCTGCGAAGGGAAGCTTCCCAGTTCTTTATTTATATTCTGGTGTCGTACATTACCATTTTGGTGATGAGTGCGATGTTTCGCCTGATTGCTGCGTCGACGAAGACGGTTTCACAGGCCCTTGCCATCGCCGGAGTGGCTTTCCTTGTCATTGAGCTCTACACCGGGTTCATTATACCCATACCGTATATGTAAGGTCCTCCAGGAGCTCTGCACCACAGCACCGACTAACGCATTTACCCCAGGACCGACTGGTTCAAATGGCTTCATTGGCTGAATCCTGTCTTCTACGCGTTCGAGACGGTTTTAGCCAACGAGTTCCACGGCCGCAACTTCACCTGTTCTGAAGTAGTGCCGGCCTACAATAACCTGCAAGGCACCGAGTTCATCTGCAATAGCCCAGGCGCAATCCCTGGTAGATGGACGGTCTTGGGCGACGACTTTATGTCTTCCAATTACAAGTACTCTTACTCCCACGTCTGGCGCAACTTCGGCATCCTCTGGGCGTTCCTGCTCTTTTTCATGGCCGGATACTTCGCCGCGACCGAATACATCTCCAGCTCTAGTTCCAAGGCCGAGTCGCTTGTTTTCCGCCGCGGCCACCTCCCGGACGAGCTTAAAGGCATGGATGATCCGGAATCACAGGAGAAGGGCCTCCGACCTCAAGTCTCGGCGTCAAACCACGACGAGAGTTTCATCCCGCCCCAGACGAGCATCTTTGCATGGAAAGATGTAGTATACGATATCAAGATCAAACAAGAGGAGAGGAGACTGCTCGACCACGTCGCGGGTTGGGTGAAGCCTGGTACTCTCACGGCGCTAATGGGCGCATCTGGCGCCGGAAAGACCACATTACTGGACGTGTTAGCGCAAAGAGTTTCTTTCGGTGTCATTACCGGCTCTATGCTGGTAGATGGAAGACCGCTGGACCCGAGCTTCCAGAGGAAAACGGGATACGTGCAACAGCAAGGTAAGAAAGTTCAGAGGATGAGTGTGGAGTGTGCGGCACAGAGCTGACCGGTCTAAGATCTACACCTCGGCACTGCTACGGTGCGCGAGAGCCTCCGGTTTAGTGCCATGTTGCGGCAGCCGAGGTCGGTTCCGGTCGAAGAGAAATACGCGTACGTGGAGAACGTGATCAAGACGCTGGGGATGGAGTCCTATGCGGAAGCCGTCGTCGGCCAGCCCGGCGAGGGACTCAACGTGGAACAACGCAAGCGACTGACCATCGGCGTCGAGCTGGCTGCGAAACCGGACTTGCTGCTATTCCTGGACGAGCCGACGAGTGGCCTGGACTCACAAAGTTCATGGGAAATTGGTGCCCTGCTCCGCAAGCTAGCGAGCGGCGGCCAGGCCGTCCTCTGCACGATCCATCAACCCAGCGCCGTGCTCTTCCAACAGTTCGACCGCCTTCTCTTCCTCGCTCCCGGCGGCCGAACTGTTTATTTTGGCGAGATTGGCCCCAACTCCGAGACGATGCTTGGCTACTTTGAGGCGCACGGAGCGAGGAAGTGCGACCCTAAAGAGAACCCAGCTGAGTATGCTATATATTTTGGAAGGCTATCGCTTCGCCGCTAATTGGGAGCAGGTACATGCTGGAAGTGGTCGGAGCGGGCCCCAGGGGGTCTGCTGTGAACGACTGGCCTGAAGTGTGGAAACGCAGCGCCGAGAGCAAAGCTGTCCAACAAGAGATCGAGGTGCTCCTTCAGGGAAATGATGTCAGAACGGACCCCGTCAACACCGCATCTCAGACCGAATTCGCAATGCCCTTTTGGTCTCAACTGTATCACGTGACGCGACGAGTATTTCAGCAGTACTGGCGCACACCGGCCTATATCTGGTCGAAGATAGCCCTAGGCACGATGTCAGGTCTATTCATAGGATTTTCCTTCTTCGACGCAGACCATTCAATCCGAGGCACGGAGGGCGTGATATTTAGCGTGTTCACCGTCTCCTCGATTCTCGCAACACTAGCGCAGCAGGTAAATACGGCTTCCCTGTCCCGCATTATAGCTAGTGCGCTGACGAAAAGCAGGTGTTCCCAATGTTTGTCTCCCAGCGTGCGCTCTACGAGGTGCGAGAGCGTCCGGCCAAGGCGTACTCGTGGAAGGCATTTCTGATCGCCAACGTCATCGTCGAGGTCCCGTACCAGATATTTACGGGCATCCTCGTATACGCGTGCTTCTACTACGCGGTTGACGGAGTTAACTCGTCCGACAGGCAGGTCCTAGTGCTGCTCTACATTATTGAGTTCTTTATCTACGCTTCATCTTTTGCCCACCTTGTCATCGCCGTCATGCCCGACGCCGAGTCGGCCAGCCACGTCGATGTGCTTCTGTTTTCCCTTATACTCGCTTTCAACGGCGTGTTGCAGCCACCGAATGCCCTTCCGGGCTTCTGGAAGTTCATGTGGCGTGTCTCTCCGCTGACCTACTGGATCTCTGGCATCGTCGCCACCGTCACACATAGCCGCAGCATCGAATGTTCGCAACCGGAGCTGGCCGTATTCGACCCACCGGCAGGCCAGACTTGTGGGCAGTACCTGACTCCCTACCTCCGGCAGAGTCCGGGCCAGCTGGTCAATCCTAATGCCACGGCCGGCTGCGAATACTGCAGCTACACAGTTGCCGATCAGTACGTATCCGCGTTCCACGTCGATTGGGATGACAGGTGGCGCAATTTTGGCCTTATCTGGGCCTACATCGGCTTCAACATTGCCATGGCGACGATCTTGTACTACGTTTTCAGAGTGAAGAAGTGGCGGCGGGGTTAGTTCTGTCGTGCTTCCATTTTCAGCGCTATTAAATTCTCAACATCAACAGCGGAATTGACGCACAATACTACTTTCAAGGGAGCGCGGTGGGTAGAAGATCTGGTCATTGTAATTGTTAATCGTACATATCTGAGCATAATGAGAATGCCCCAAGGGCGTATTGTTGGTTGTATTTGCATCGCTCAGGGTGGTGGGCCCCTCAGCCGGCTGATCCGCCTGTCTCCTCGCCGGCTTGGGCCTTGTGCACCGTGTTGGCTTGATCGGCGAGTGGGCGGAACGCCGCGGCAAGGGTGACCAGGTGGCTATCCCATCAAGCTCGCAAGAGGCTTCCGGCGGCACAAGACGGAAACTGTATTGCTGTGGACCGACTTTATTGTCAATCCGGCCAAGGGCCAGGGTGTCCAACGTCCCGTCCCGTCCCGTCATGAGGGTATATGACGAGACGGGGCGCCAAAAAAGGGGGGTTAACGCGCGGTGACGGATCTACTTAGTCATCGACTGGAACTACGAAACAAGGGAATCCTGGCGTTTTTCTTTCCAAACTAAGAGGAGAAGTAAAAGAAAAAAAATAAAATATTTTAGTATAAATAATATAAAGGTAAATAGAGTAAAAGTTATAGTTCTTAATATAGTATTAAGTTTTTATAGTATAAAAATACTAGTTTTTACTACTAGCTATATTGCCTATAACGCTAGTAGATATGCTAAGAATACTAAATAGTTTTATTTTTTTATATCTAATAACTACTACTAAATTTATAGACTATTTATTAGATTAATTATATATATTATACTTTACTAAGTAAAGTCTATTTAGAAGAGAATAAAAAATATCTTTATAACTACTTTTTTTAAAGACTATACTAACTTATTCTAATTAATTCTTTTATTATTAATTAAGCTATTTGTAAGTAAATAAGGTAGTTATAAGTAGAAAGCCTTTAGAAGAGTTATATTCTTAGATACGAATTCTTAGTAGTGCAGGATTCGCCCCTTAGTAGCGTTATATACTAGGGGCCCGTGCGTAGCACGTAATAAGCACGTAGAACGCACGGTATACGTATTCTAAGAGTATACTAGAATCTATTATTCTAATACTACCTTCTTCTCTAGTAGAAATCGCCCTAATTTCTATTAGAAGATATTATACCGGTACCTTATTAAAAAACCTTAAGTAAGGAAAAAAAGTGCACTAAATTACTATATAAAAAGTAGTATTATATATTAGCTATAGGCGTTACGTAGCCGTTACTACGAATAATAAATAAAGAATAATAAATAATAAATAATAAATAATAAAGAAAATAAGAAATTATATTACTAAGCGGTTATTAGCGGTGCTAGTAGTATATTATATATATTAGTAACGTAGGTATTAGTACGTTAGTACGGTTTTTTCTTTATTATTAGGTATTATCACTATTAAGAATAATAGAAGGCGGCCTTAGATGATAATACTAGTAAATATACTAATTAGTAACTTACGAGTGCTAATAATACTTATAGAGTATAAGGTTATTTTTTTAACGGCTTTAATAGATATAATAACTTCTTATACTTTCCTAGATTTTTATAGTTTAGATTTAGCTTTTCTTCTTTAACTAAAACGTTTTTAATTAATACTAAACCTTTTTCTATTTCTTTTTTTTAAATAACTATTACTATATAGTCTTCTTCTACTTTCGTTTACTTAGGTTACTTCTACGATAAGCTTTCGTAGACACCTATTACGAGTAATATAGTAAAGCTTCTTTTTTATTTTTAGCCATAGCCTAGTTTAGTAGTAGTATACTATATACGTTGCGTGCGCTACTAGGGCACGATACGCTACCGCGAAGATAAAGAATAGGTTAATTTTACGCCTACGAAGCTTCTTAGGGGTCTTCGCTAGATTTACTATAAGAATTTGCCGTATACTAAGTATAATTAGTATATAAAGAGTAGTTATAAATATACTTTAGTAAGCCTATTTTTTTTTTACTTTACTTATACTTTTTATATACTTTTATAACGTAGTTAGCAAGCGAGTCGTCTATATAAGTGAGCCGTTTACCTTACTAACTTTCTACGCTTTTACACGTATATATTTTAACAACGTATTAAAATATAATAAGAATAATAACTATTCTAGCTTAAGAAGCCTCTCTAGTATCTTTTTAGTACGTACGAGAATTATATTCTAGCTTTCTATAGCGCCTATAGTGCGCTATTTACTACCTACTTATACCTAATCGCGTTTTATCTTAACGCGTTTTACTCTTAAGTTGCTTATTAACGTTCTTTTAAGTAATAATTTTCTTATCCTCTATCTTTATTAAGGTGCCTCGCTTCTAAATCCGCTTTCTTTTACGCTATTTATATTTTATAGCGGCCTTATTTATCTTCTAAAGGCTTGCGAGCTAATCGCGTATTAGGGCTACTAAATATATTATTATCTTAGCGCCCTTAGTAAGCTAATTAAACGACTAGACGATTAACGTAGGCGAAGAATCTTAATACCTTTAAATCTAATTGCGAATTAGAGTTAATTAAGACTCTAGTTCGCACGCGTTACTTAGTATCTTTAACTTCTATAGAGCCTCTAGGGCACCTAGTATTATTAGCGTACGAAGCTTAATATTAAGCCTTAATAGTATAGCCTCTAGATCGTATAGTACTAGACTAGCTCCTTAAAAGCTTGCATAGATATTAGCCTTTATAATTAACTTATTAAAGTCTACTTTAAAGGCTACTAGAAACTTAAGCTTAGTAATATAGTTAATATAGTTACGCGCTAAGCCTCTAATCTAATTCCTATATACCCGCTTTAACGGCGTAAAGCAGCCTACATTAAGCGGCTATAGTAAATACGACAAATAGAGAGGTATATAAAGGATAATAACCTTCTTCTTCTTATAGATTTTCTAGAATTTAAGCGAGTTATAGCTCTTATAGCCGTTAATAATTAGTAGCTAATATATCCCTACCGTACGCGCCTTTATATGCTTATTAAAGTACTTTAGCTACACAACTCTAAGCTTATTTATTATCCAGCCGTTATTACTAACTACGATAGCCTAATCGCTAGGTATATCGTCGTCTTTATACTAGGTAGAGAGGTAGTACTTAGCCGCGAAGATAATAAATAGTAAGATTACCTATCTAGTAGCGTTAATTTCTTAGATAATAGTCACCTACTTATAATCACCTAGTTATATCGCCTTTGGTCGATTACGCCTCTCTAAGCCTATAACAACGAGCTAAGCTAATATTTTACCTATTATAAAGCTAGTTTTATTAAAGTTATAGATATCTTTATTAAGAATACTGTACTTCTCTTTCGTACGCTATATAAGCTTAAACTACTCGCTAAGAATCTTAGAATCCTTATATATAGCCCTCTAGCGATTATATAGTCGATTTAATCGGGTTATAAGCTATAGACTTCACCTAATAAAGTTTCTTAGCTACTTCTAGCTAACCTAGCTAGTAGCGCGCTTAGTAAGTAGTTTATTAGCTATATCCCGTACTATATCTAATGTAGATGCAAAGCCTCGTAAATCTAGATTAAGTATATATTAAATAATTATCTTCTTCTTAGGTTTTATAAGCTTCTTTAAATTAGGCTTATAATTACATCGTAAGGCGACTCTAGCACGTCGATCACGAAGTATAGCTCGGAGAATATTAAACGTTCGTATAGCGCGTCTTTTACTCTAAATTTAATTTATATTTATAGCTAAAATAGTAAGGAAGATATCTACTTCGTTATAAGTTAATTAGATAGTAGTTAATTAAGCTATTATTATTAATAGTTAACGCGTCGCGTAAAGTTAGTAAGGTAGACGGCTCGCTTATATAGACGGCTCGCTTACTAACTACGTTACTACTTTTATATTTAGTACTAATAATAAAATATATTTTTAGATTCTTTCTTAGTTTCGCCGCGCCGCTAATCTACTATTATTCTATTATAATAGCTTTAATAGCATTTCTAATAATAAGATACTAGATTTTATAGAGAAGAACGTACTTATACTATATAAGTACGCCGGTATATTAGAAGAGGCGGTATTAATATATAAGAAGTAAAAGGCGAAGAAGATTATAGCTACTAGTAGCTATAGTAACTAGTAGTATACGCATAATATATCGCGCTTAGAGAATTAGTAGTGCTATTAAGCTAGATTAAATAGGGTTAGCTTAATAAAGCTAACTAATAAAATAATAGATAAGAAATTTAAGAATAAGTACTTTATAAGAATATCTAATATAAATAAGAAATAGTTTTAGTATAGCTTAAATATAAAATAAATACTTCTTTAGGGCTCTTTTTTATAAATTAAGTATTTCTTCTAATATTTTTTTTTATTTTTTAATCCTAGGGAGCGTCCTTGCTATAGCTTACTTATAGCCTATATTCCGCCTATATTTCGCTTGCGTTTTAGCTACGCGTTTTAAGGAATAGGGTTTTCTTTAAGGTAATTCTATAAAAGCTCTTTATAACTATTTAGTTTCTCTTTCTACTTCTATTTATTATATTTATAGGGCTAGCCGAGCTATTTAAGTAGATATTATTTTAGTAGTTTTTCTTTATAGGCTACTATAGCTTTAACTTTCTAATATCTACTATTATCGATTTCTTCGACTAGTAGCAGTTAGAATTCTAGCCTTACTATATAAGCTTCTAGTAATATAACGTTAAAAATAGTATATAGCCGGGATATAGATTATAGTAGATCTAAGCAGTAGGTCTAGAAGCTAATCTTTTCTAGAATCTAAAATAGTTCTAGATAATAATTATTAAGTTTCTTATAAGGTCGTTTAGTTTTAATATTTCTTACTAAGAGAAAGACTAGTTATCTAATATTAAAATATATTTTAATTTAGTTTTAGTTATAGTATTTTATTTAAAGCTTCTAGAAGTATTTAAGAAACTCTATAGCTAATTTTTATACTTTTTATATACTTTTCGTATACTTTTTAGCTACTTTAGCCGATTCGGTTAGGGGATTTCTATTAAGGTTATTCTAAACCTCGTTCTAGAAGTTAGGTTCTACCCCTATATTTAGTTAAACTAGTACGAAGCCTATAGAAGAGTAGATTTTTTAGTTATAGACGTATAAGGCCTACTAGAGAAGCTTTACCTAGTCTAACTAGTTCTAGAAGATATAGTAGCGTAGATATACTTCTAACTTCTAATTTTACCTCTCTATTTAATCGTCTATCTATGGGTAAAAAGAGGTACTTAGCTTATATTTAATTCTAAAATTATAGTATAATTTGCTCTAGAACTAGCTTATAAACGTTAAGCCCCTATTCGAGACTAGACTATTAGGCGGCCTAAATTATATAAAAATATTATTTATAATAAGATTCGCGAGCGTTACTCTATTAATTATCTTTCTAATTAGTAGGTAACGTATATATTTAGTAAAATAATTAACTAGTATAAGAACTACGTTATATACTTAATTATTTCGCCCTACGAATTCTAGTAAGTCCGTAATAAAATTAAAGAAGTAGTACCTATAGAATTAAATAGCTACTAGTAGTAGCTATAATAATCTATATAGCTTATACTAGTAGATATTATAGCTTTATATATATTTTCTAACGTTCGCGATAATATTTTTCTAGTAGTACTTTCTAGAAAGTACTTCTTAGATACGGCGGATACTATAATAGCTACTACTTAAATTATTATAATTTCTAAGTAGGATTTTCTCGCGTAGCGAAGTATATTTTAGTACGTATACCCGCTCTTTATAGCGTAGAAGTCCTTACTTATTAACTATATACTAGTTATATGCTAAAAGTACTCTTTTCGTAAGCTATTCTTATATATTTATATAGAAGGCGTTCCTTCATTACTTAATATAAATAAAATTAACTAACGATTTAGAAGTAGCTTTAAATGCTATTTTAGTTATAGCGGCTACTATTACTATAAACTAAAATATAAAGCTTTATACTAAGCTCGCGCTAGCTTCCTCATAGCGAGTATATACTAGAGATTCTAGACTTTTATAAGTAAACTCGTTATACTTCTTATAAGTAACGGAATAGACTAAGACGGTTTAGTAATTATTATCGCTATTTATACGTAGTTTTTTTTTATACTCTTAGCTAGAGTTCTTAGTAGTACGTAGAAATTCTTCTAATTCCTAAATCTAGAGTTTACGTTATAGTATAGATAATATAGTATTAAGATAAGTATGCTTATTACTCTTCTTAAAGCTAAGGATGTAGTCTAGGCACCTTAAAAGAGTATTTACTAGATTAGACTTACTTAGCTTATATTTAATATTAAAATCGAATTTAGCTAAGACTTTAGTGTATTAAGCCTATTAAGCCGTAAGGCTCTTAGTTATTATAAAATAATGTAGATTATTATAATTAGATAATACCCGTACTAGCGTTTATATATATACTAAATAAGGTCTCTAATACTTAAAGTACTATATAATAGCGTAAAGTTTCTTATTATAGGTATTATACTATATTTTAGCGCTAGTAAACTTATAGCTAAAATATATAATGGGGTACTAGTAGCGCTAGTTATTCTCTCTATCTAGTAGTTAGAGAAGAATACCGCCGTAGATATAGTTTAATATATTAATAATTAGTATAACTAGAAGATTCGGGTTATAGTACTATAGTATAGAAGTCTATATAAAATATACTTTTAGTCTACTAAATATCTACTTTACTTCTATAGGCTACTTCTAGGGCTTATATTATTTAGTTAGTCTCTTTTTTAGTGCTCGTTTAGTCTTTAGATTAGAATTCTAGGCCGCCTCTTTTAATAAGCTTATTAGCGGTTAAACTATTGTAGAGTAATTCTATATAAAACGCCTATAAAAATTAGCGAAACTAAGAAAAACCTAAATATTATAGTAGTTTTACGGCTTTAGCTAGTCCTTAATAGCTTTAACTCTTACGGGATCTATAATAATTTTCTAGGGGGTAACGATAAAGCCTAAAAACTTAACGTGCTTTATATAAAAGCTATATTTAGACGGTTTTATATAGAGGTTCTAATTACATAATCTTTTAAGAATACGTTTAACGTGCTCGATATATTAAGACTTATTTACTAAGTATATAAGTATATTATCTAAGTATACTACGTAAATTATATTTACTAGGTCTCCTAGGGCTTAGTAGATATATAACTAGAAGGTTATAGATGTGTTAATTAAGCTAAATAGTATAACTAGGTACTTATAATATTTATAACGCGTTTTAAATACTATTTTCTACTTATTACCTTTCTTTATATAGATTTAATAATAAGTATCGCGTAGGTTTAGTTTAGTAAAGATTTTTACGATACTTAGATAGTCTAGTAGCTCGCTTACTAGTAGTATAAAGTAGCTATTTTTAATTATAATCTTATTTAGGCCTCTATAATCTACGTATAATCGTATAGTTCCGTCTACCTTAGAGGTAAAGAGAATAGGCGCGCCTATAGATAATTTACTATATCTAATCTATTTCTATTCTAAGGCTTTATTAATATATTTCCTAAGAATTTATAGTTCGAATTAGAAGAGTCTATATAGGAGTATTAATAATAGCTTAGAACCTATAATAAGATTAATAGTATAATTAAACTTAGTATATTATAGTAGCTTAATAGCTTATTCGTCTAAAAAGATATCTAAGTACTTTTTATAAATATTTAAAATCTTATTACGGATCTTCTTAGCTATCTTAGCTAGTAGTACGTTTACTAAACTAGTAAGTTTCTTATATAATTTATATACTTTTTAGATACGGAAGTATAGCCCCCGTAAATAAAAGAGAGTTTAGTTAGATAGAAGCTCTTTTAAATTTTAATTATCTCCGCTCTACTTTTTATATACGTTTAGTATACTTTCCATCTATAAGAGGGCTATAAAAGAGTTAAAGTTATTCTTTTAACTTTTTAGGCTATTTATAGATAAGAGCTAGTAGTTAAACGGCTAGAGAAAGTAAATAGGCTTTTCTAGCTCTAAGTTTTAGAATAATTTAGTAGCGCTTATTAGATATATACGCTCTAGCGAGTTTATACTCTAGTAGAACGTTTCTCTTCTAAAATTAATAACCGGCCCGGTAGCCCTAAGCTAGAGTATACTAAGTATAGTATTATAGCCCGTAAATAAGCTACTCTAGTAAGATTAGAATTTAGTAGTACGCGTAGCGCCCTCTAAGTCGTACGTAGTAACCCCTATATAATAAGAGTTATATAATATATTATAGTCTAGAAGTCTAGTAATAAAGAAAGTCTTAAAGGAATCCTTAACTAAAATAACTAATAAATAGACTTATACCTACGTAGGTATAAGTATTACGTAACTTTACCTAATTTATATATTTAAATAGACTTTATTTTTTCTTTTCTTTTCTTCTCTTTTCTTCTCTTTTTAAGTTCTAGTTTCTTATATATAGCGTAATAAATCTTTTAGCGATTATTCTAAGATTAAGTCTTAATATTAGCTAGAACTTTATATCTAAGAAACTTATTAAATACGAAATTACTAGATACTAAGTATTAAAAATAATCGCATACTAGTCTTATAAAATTATTAAACAGTAAAGATGGTTATATATCGGTCTTATAAAATTACTAAACGATAAAGACGGTTATATACTAGTCTTATAAAATTATTAAATAGTAAAGGCGGTTATATACTAGCCTTATTAAAATTACTAGAATTACTAGAATTACTAGAAGTACTAAAATTACTAGAACTATTAAAATAAATACTTAAGAATAAGCGTAAGAGTAGTAGACTTAAAAGTAGTACCCTTAGAAGTCTTAAGAAATAACGTAGTTATTATAATAGATAATATCTTAAATCGCCTCCTTAGTACGCAAGGTAGATTAGCTAGAAGAAAAAAATATAACTAGTACTATATTATTAAAAAACGAGCCCCGAGATACTAGCTAACTAATATAAGAATAAGACTCTATAACCTTATATTAGTAAGATTAGTCTACTAAGAACCTTAGCCCTCTTACTAAATTTTTAAATAATAGAAATAAGCTAGAACCCTAGATCTTCTAAGTATAAGTAAAGCTTCTAGTAGACTATACTAGTTATACTAAAGCTACGAAATTCTTTATACTCTATAACCGGCTTAGAGGCGAGGTAGTACGTTAGCTATAACTATAGATATAGGCTAGTATTAATATAAGTAGTATAACCGCTTAGCGCTTACTAGATTAGCTACGCCTATCTTTTAGCAACCCCTATATATAAAAGAAGGCTTAGCGTAAGCTATATAAGCTACGCTAAACTAATAAGCCTTTTATAGAATACTTTACTAAATTTTATAAGCTAGTACTTAAAGCTAGAAGAATAAGCTAGCTAGATAAGATTTTTAAGAGCTACTTTAAGGCCGGCCTAAGCTAGAAGCTTTAGCGTAGTATAATTAGCCTTAGAGGTATAAGCTAGTCCTTTAAGAACTACTATATAGAACTAAAGCGTATTAGTAATTAACTAGAGGTATTTAATTTACGTAATAATAAAAAGAAGGCTCGGTAAAACTAGTAGAAAAGCTAGTAGCGAGATTAAAATAAGATTAGCTTAGTAAAATCTAAGTAGTTAAAGCTAACGCCGCTTTAATACGATAATATAGACTAGAAGCCTACTAGATTAGCTAAGACCGCTTAAGAATAACGTACTAAATAGATAAACGCCTAAGAAATATAAAAGCGTAAAGAAGAGAACCGCTACTACCGCTATAGTAACTTTACATACTATATTAGTTAATACTTCTAGCGGCTACTATAGAGGCCCGAGCGTATAGTAAGACTAGCCTAATAAGAAGAGCCTAAGAAACTAAAGCTAGAGAAGATAAAAGATTATAATATCTCTCTATAGTATTTAAAAAATAAGTAGCTTCTACTAAAAGACGTAGATAAAAGTCTATAGAGAAGAAGAAACGGGTAATATAAGCTAATTAGCGAAAATAGTAATTTAAATTAGAATAAAACTCGCTTCTTATATTAGTTTTAATTAATAAAGAGTCTTTTAGTAAAGCTCTTACTAATACTAGCTATAAATATTATACTATAATAAGCTATAAGTTCGCTAAACGTTATAAACTCCCGCGTATCTAAATACTTTTAAGAATACTAGACGGCTTAATACCTACTAGCTAGCGAATTACGAAGGTAGTATAAATAAAAGTTAATATTAATAGCTATAATTAAAAATAAATATTCTTCTATATTATTCTAAGGCTTACTAGCTATAATATTATACTAGATAACCCCTAGATAGTATAAAAAAAGATAGTATTAGACTAAAATAAATAAATAATTATCTTTAAGAGTACTAGCTTAGTAGTTAAATAAGATACTAATCTATCTAAGCCCTAAGAAATACTAATTAAAGCGTATATATTTCGCTCCTTATATTAGTAACGTAAGAAGAAAGAATATTAAATCTTTACTATAAGCCTTACTAATATTAATAAGGCTCTAAAAGAGAAGACTCTAGTTAATATTAAAACTAATCTATTATACTAGATTAATTAAAAATAGTACCTTCTATTTAAGAAAAGAAAAGCTAAGAAATTACTACTCTATTAACCTAGTATTAATTACTATATTAAATTAGAAAAGAATACTAATAAATAAATACTAAAACTACTATAGAGGCCTCTATATAATATATCCCGTAACGAGCTTCTAGTACTTCGAAAAACGCTAAATAATTATCTTAATAAAGACTTTATTCGAGTTAATAACTCGCCTATAGCTACCCCCATTCTCTTTATAAAGAAACTAAAAAAGGGGCTTTATTTCTACTATAATTATTAAGCTCTAAATTAAATTACTAGAAAAAACTGTTATTCGTTACCCCTTATTTAAAAGACGCTTAATCGGATTAGTAAGACTAAATAGTTTACTAAACTTAATATTACTGCCGCCTTCTATAGAATATAAATTAAGTATTATAAACCCCACGGGCGATAGTCCCGTATAGATAAATATCTCCTAAGAAATAAAAACCCTTACGGGAAGAAATTCTATAAAGAAATACTAACTACTAAAAAATAGCGCTTAAGAAGTTTAGTTAGAGTATAAGTAATACTATTAGATTTTATAGGGGAATAATTTTCTTAAGAAAATAGGGCCCGCACGAAAAAAACTAAATAACGATATAAAGAACTATAGTCTATAAAAATAATACTCGCTTAGTAAGGACCGCGGGCAGAATCTAGAAAACTAATAAAGAAAGGCGTTACGCGATAGTAAATAAGATAAATATCGCTATCGTTCGGCTTAGAAGAGTAAAAGTCGAATTCTAGAAAATAGGCCTTAGCGCCTAGATTACGTATAGAATCCACTCCTAGATCTTAACTAATCTAAGGCCTACTCTTTAGATTACCCCTGATCTAAGACCCTACTAGATTATACTAGATCTAAATACTATACTAGATTACTATAGCTTTTCTATAGTATATAGATATACTTATTAGATAGTACTTTAATCTTTATAGTTAACTTAAGATTCTAATATAGACTTATTAGAGATAATAAGCCTAACGCGTATCGTATATTAATCTATTACGTAACCGCTATCTATTATTTTAATTCTTTACCCTTCTCTTATTCTTTAAGGTAAACCTTACCGCTATCTAACCCTACTAGGTAACTTCGAAGCCTAGTAGAAGAGACCGTCGTTATACTTTAATTACTATTTTTATAAGAAAAGGTAGTTTCGAGAAGAGAAATACTTAATAATAAAATAGTATTACCTAATACTTAACGCTAACTAAGTAATATAATAAACGACGTAGATATAAATAATAATAGTCTTCTATAGCTAACTATAGCCGACCTCTTTTAGGTTATCTAAGATATATAAGGCTAGATTAACGAACTTCGTAGATAACTCTAGAAGTAAACTAATGAGAATATCTAGCTCTACTAATAAATAGGCGAACTTTATAACTAAGCTATTCTAGCGGCCTATACTTTAGCGCTAGTATACGCTCCGATATCTATAGCAACTTAACCCTCTAATAAAAGTACGAAGACGGCTAAACTAGATCTATTCTATAATAACTAAAAAAAGCTCTAAATCTTTCTTTTATAACTTAATTTATACTTCTTCTTTAACTCTAGAGACTTTTTTATAAATAGTAAAAAAGTAATATTCGCTACTACCTACCTCCGCGATACTATAATATAGTAGTTCGAGCCCTACCTTAGAGACCGAATAGAGAAAGAACTAAAGATACGTAAAAAGAATACTAAAAAGGTCTTTAGTAGCTATAAATACTTTATAACTTAGATTAAGTAAAGCTTTAGAGACCTTAACGAAGTTAATAAGGCCCGATAAGCCGTTATAAATATCTACTAGAAGATCTTAGTAGTAGACTATACTATAGAGTTCTAAAAGACCGCTACGTATCTAGATAATTAGTCTAACTATATTCTTATAGACTACTACTACCGAGGACTTAAGAAGAGAATTAAAGATTAACTTATAATATAAAACGATTCTAAAACTCTAGACGAGCTTATTAAGCTAGCTATTAAATACGATAACCGCCTCTTTAAGCGCTAATTAGAAAAATATAAAAAGAACTATAAAACTAATACTTTACGCCTCTCGCGACTATGCTATATATAAGAAGAAGGCGACGCTATAAAACTAAACACCGCTTAACGAAGTAATAAAGATAATAAGCGCGAGAGACGACCTTAACGCTAGTAAATAAAGTAAGAAATAGAACGCTTTAATAAAGAACTCTATATCTACTATAAAGATAAGTAAAACCCCTAATACCGCTATCTATAATAAAATAAAACTAGTAAGACTATCGCCGTCGCTACTTAAAAAGAAAAGAAACCTCGCTTCGCGTCTACTCTAAGTAAAGAAGTTAACTATATAACTATAAGTTAGACCGCCTACTATAATAATAACTACGTAATCTACTAAAGCGATAAATAAGCTACTAGGTAGTACTTCTTCGAGCTACGATAGCTAAACCTAGCTACGCGTAATAAGAAAGTACTAGAAGTCGATAATTTAATTAATAACTTTTTCTACGACGACGAGCTAGTCGATAGCGATATAAGTAAACTCTATAATAATATACCTAAATCTAGTAAAATAGAAAATATAGAGTAATAGTAGAATTAAGCTATACTCGACTAAATTATAAAGCACCTAAATAGATATAAAGATATAAGGCGCGTTAAAGCTAGCCTCGTTTCTATAATTAATTAAATTTCTAGATTAAGAATAGACCTACTACCTTAGTAATACTAGATAAAAAACGGGAAGCTTAGCTCTTAATTCTATAAAAACGGCGTTTAGCATCTCTAGAAGAAATTACCCCTCGCCTTAGCTAACAAAGTAGCAACCTAGCTTAAAAATAAGACCTAAGAAGTATAGTAATAATAAAACCGCGCGTACTTACGAAATATAGTGCTAACCCTTGGTATATATAAAATAGTAATAAAGGTACGGGATATTCTATAATAGATTCTAAGAAAAAAATATGCTATATCTACCTTTAAATACTAGGTCTATAACGACCGAATCTACTAGCGGCGCCGTATTAGGTGCGGATATTAGATATAGTAGAAGAGATTACTAATCCCGACTAAGAACTAAGACTTCTACTTCTATAAGAAAATAGTAAGCTGATACTTATTAAAAAACTAAACGGCCTTTCTAGTTAGAAACTCTAGAAGTAGCTAGTAGATAAATTTCTTAACTAGGTTTTACGTATACTAAACGATATACGCACTTTAGAAAAAGTTCTTAGAATACTAGTAACTATTAGCGAACGAACCGTAATACCTATACTTAATAGCGAAGTAGAAGATAACTTTATTAGCTATATCTTTACTATCTAAAATAATATTTAACTTATAAGAAAAGACTACCTCTACTCGTTAAAAATAGTAGATAGGTTAGCTACCTTATATAATAAAGAATAGATTTAAGTTAAAATAAAACCTATAAAGCTTACTATCGAGAAATATATAGAGAAGATTACGCTCGACGTAACCTCTATATTAGAATACGATATTATTCTAAAAATCCCGTAGTTTAAAACTTACGAACCGTATATTTAATAGAAAAAAAGAATAGTTATCTTTCTAAATAAAAAATACGCTAGACACCTAATAACCGCTAAAAGAATACTAACGGTTAAAAAAAACCCCCTAGATATCTAGAAAATCTTAATAAACGCATTAAACCGTATAAGAAACTAAGAAGAAAAGGCGTATATAATCTTTATTAAAATAAGCCTAGAATACGAGTAGAAAATTCTAGCTTATATAATAAAAGGCCTTCGCTAGAAGAATAATAACGTTCTAAAACTAGTTAAAGAAAACTACCCCTAAAGAATTCGTAGAAAATATAACCTATCCGCTTATAAATAAATAGATATCGTTAAACGAGGTATTTTAATAGTCGAGGATAACGTAGACCTTAGCGGAATTATAAGGCCTACTATAGATAAATTAGTACTAATACTAGAACTAAAAACCGTTTTATAAAAATTCTAAAACCTCTAACGACTATTCTAGAAAAAAGGCAAAGAATAATTACTAAAATATAAACTATAGAACTATAAGATATTTCTAATATTTAAAACGTAACCCGCGTTTAAGCCTATATACTTACTTTTAGAGAAAGAGATAGAGGCCTTAAAGAAGTATATTAAAAAAAATCTAGAATAAGAATATATACGCCCGTTATTATTACCGGCGAGTTATTCTATTCTATTTATTTTAAAGAAAAATAGTAAACTACGCCTCTATATTAACTATAGATAACTAAATAATATTACTATTAAAAACTAATACTTTCTACCTCGTATCAACGAGCTATAAGATAAACTTCGTAATGCTAAGTATTTTACTAAGCTAGATCTTAGAGAAGGCTATTACCTAGTCTATATTAAGAAAGATAAAGAGTAAAAAATAGCGTTCTAAATAAGATTTAGATACTATAAGTATACGATAATACTCTTTAGACTTACTAATGCACTAGCTACCTTCTAGAGCTTAGTTAACGATATACTACGTCCGTATTTAGATATATTCGCTTTAGCTTACCTAGATAATATTCTAATATACTCGAAGACGCTCGAAGAATATACTAAGCATGTAAAAAAAGTTCTATAGATACTAGATAAATAAAACCTCTAAGTAGTCCTAGAAAAGAGCAAATAGTATATATAGAAGATAAAATACCTCGGGTTTATTATTATTCCTAGATATATTAGTATAAACGATAAAAAACTAGACGCTATAAGAGACTAGCCTACGCTAAAAACTATTAGAGAAGTATAATTCTTTCTTAGATTTACTAACTTTTACTAAAAGTTTATTCTAAACTACGCGAAGGTATCTATATCTCTTATAGACCTAATAAAGAAGAAATACGAGTTTATATAAAGAGAAAGATAATAAATAGCCTTTAACTTACTAAAGTATATATTTATAAAAGCTCTAGTTTTAGATATTTATAACCTTAATCTACTTATTACGGTTAAAACTAACGCCTCTAACTACGCTATTAGAGTAGTTCTTAGCTAGCTAGACGAGTAAGATAGACTATATTCTATCGCCTTCTATTTAAGAAAAATAATAGGCCCCGAAAAGAACTATAATATCTATAATAAAAAGCTTCTAGCCCTTATTATAGCCTTTAAAGAATAGAGATACTATCTTAAAGGCACTAAGTACTAGATTATAGTCTACTATAACTATAAGAATCTCTCGCACTTTACTACTACTAAGAAATTAAACCGACGATAGATTTAATAGACTAAAGAGCTAGCGTTCTATAATATAAAGATTATCTATAGAAAGGAATCTAAGAACGCTCGCGTAGACGCGCTAAGTAGACGAGCCGACTATATTAAAGAAAAGCTAGGTCTATAATCTATAATACTTAATACGTAGAAGAATAGGTCTTTTATACCCGCTAGCCGTAGCCGCTAGATTATAGCTATTTATAGCCTAGAATAAACGTAGCTTAAGAAAGAACTAGACAACTCGCTTATTCTAGTTAAACTATTCGCCCTAGCGATACGCCTCGAAGGTAATAAATAGAAATAGAAGATCTAAAAAGCCTACGTAAATAATATAATAGCCTAAGAAATTAGAGAGCTTAAAGATAATTTCTAAGTAACCTAAAACGTAGATAGTACTATTCTATTTTTAGAATTAGTCTACGTTCCGGTTAAACTACGGAAAGAGCTTATAAAGAACATATATAAAGCCCTAGTATATAATTATTAAGAAATAGATAAGATAATAGAGCGAATTATAAGAAGCTACTACTTTCTAAAGCTAAAAAGAATTATTTAATAAGTAGTCTCGTAATATAATCTTTATATTAGAAGTAAGGCCGCGAGATATATACTCTATAAACTACTTTAGCCGCTACTAGTATTAAAGCGCTCTTAGTAATTTATCTTGCTAAACTTTATTATAAATCTATCTAAGTTAAAAGAACCGCTTACTAAGATTAAGTATAACTTAATCTTAGTTATTATTAATAGAATAATAAAATACGTATACTACTTACTATATCTTAAGACGGTAAATACGGAAGAACTCGCCTATATATTTCTTAGAATAATTCTTAGTAACTACGGGTTACTAGAAGAGCTCGTATTAGATAAAAATTAACTATTTATATTCTAATTCTAGTAAAGCCTTACTTAATAACTTAGAGCTAAGTATAAGCTCTTAACTACGGTATATTCTTAAATAGATAAATAAATAGAATGAATAAATTAAATGCTAGAATAATACCTACGCTACTATCTTAACTACGTATAAGATAACTAGGTTAAGCTACTACCGCTCGCATAATTCGCGTATAATAGCTTAAAAACGTCCGCTATATAAAAATTCCTATTCTACGCTAATTATAGTTATAAGCCTATAGCTTATAAAAAGCTAATACTAAGCGAATTTCTAGCCTAAAAAGAAATTCTTAAAGTAGACTAGCTAAAGGTACTCTACGAATAACTATATCTAGACCTTAAATTTATAGCTCTATAAATAGGTAAATATTATAATAGACGGTACTAGAAGATACTAAAGCTAAAAAAAGAAAATAAAGTTTACCTTCTTAGAAAAAATATTAAGATAAAATAGCTAAATAATAAATTAGACTTTAAGAAAATCGAACCGTTTAAAATTAAAGAATAGATTAGAAAGATTAACTTCCGCCTTAAATTATCTAATACTATATAAATATATCTTATATTTTACGTCTTACTTCTTAAGCTAGTACTAGAAAACGCTACGCTATTATGCTAAACGAAAGAAATACTACCGGAAAATCTAGACGCTAACGAAAATATAGACTAGAACGTAGAATAAGTCCTAGATAGCGGCTATATTAACGGTTAGTTTAGATACCTCCTTAAATAGAAGGGGAAATAGAATAATACCTAGAAACTACTAGAACTCTACGACTATTAAGAACTTATTAATAAGTTCTATCGCTAAAACCTAGATCGACTAATACCGTCGACTTATTATATATAAAGAACCCGAAATCGAACTTAAAAAACGAAGATAACCGTGCTTAGTTAATTAGACCAAAACCCTTGGGAGGCGTAGAACCCGAACTAACGCTAGAAGAACTAATAGACTAGAATAACTCTATAGCGTTATTAGCTAAGGTACTACTATATAAACGCTTTAGCGATCGCTTCTTTTTAGTATTTTTAGAGTTAATAAAACCCCTAGCCTCGCGAGTAGACTTAAGGCGATTAAGCTCTTTTAACTTCTCTATAATAGAAGTCTTCTTCGCGATTATTAGGCTTCTACGTTTCTTTAAGAGCTTCTTCTATTTCCGCGCCCGATTAAGATGCGCTATTATAGTTTAAATAGTCTTTAAAGTATCCGTCTTATCTCGCTCCGCCTAGTCTAAAGCCCGTCGCACACGAAGAACTAGAGAAATTAGCGAGATAGAAAATAAAGAGGTAAAAAACTTATAATCTAAATAATCTAATCTAGTAGTATCGTAAGCGGATTTATTCTTACGTACGCACTCTTTATAGCGGGAATAAGACCTATTTATTTAATAAATAATAAAAGATAGATTACCCTCCTCTTTACTAAAATTTAATAGTAAATAAGAAGAATAAGAAAGAAATATATTCTCGCTAAAAAGATTAATCTTATTATCTAAATCTATACGCTTAAAACGCTAGTTACTACGCTTCCGCTTACGAAAGTTAGTCGATATAGTAAAAGACTTATAAAAAAAAGAAATAAGAAAATATAAATCTAAAATATAAATAAGTAAATAAATCTTCGGGCTAAAGATTCTTAAAAGAGAAGATAGTATTACGAACCCTATAGATAATAGTCCTATACGGGTAAATATTTCCTAAGAAATAGAAACTCTTATAGGAAAAAATCCCGTAAAAAAATACTAATTACTAAAAAATAGCGCTTAAGAAGCTTAGTTAGGGTATAAGTAATATTATTAGATTCTATAGAAAAATAATTTTCTTAAGAAAATAGGGCCCGCATAAAAAAGACTAGACGATGATATAAAAAACTATAGCCTATAGAAATAATACTTACTTAGTAAGAACTACAGATAAAATCTAGAAAACTAATAAAGAAAGGTATTACGCAATAGTAAATAAGATAAATATTACTATCGTTCGGCTTAGAAGAATAGAAGTCGAATTCTAGAAAATAGGCCTTAGCGCCTAGGTTACGTATAGGACCTACTTCTAAATCTTAACTAATCTAAGGCCTACTCTTTAGATTACCCCCGATCTAAGACTCTACTAGATTATACTAGATCTAAATACTATACTAGATTACTATAGCTTTTCTATAGTATATAGATATACTTATTAGATAGTATTTTAATCTTTATAGTTAACTTAAGATTCTAATATAGACTTATTAGAGATAATAAGCCTAATGCGTACCGCGTACTAATTTATTATATAACCGCTATTTATTATTCTAATTCTTTACTCTTCTCTTATTCTTTAAGGTAAACCTTATCGCTATCTAACCCTACTAGGTAACTCCGAAGCCTAGTAAAAAAGGCCGCTATTATATTAAAAAAGATAATAAATAGCTTACTATATTTAGAATTTAATTTAGGTTATTTAAATAGCTAGTTATTTTATTTAGATTAGCTAATGTACTAAGTACCTTCTAATAGTATATTAATTAGATATTAAGAAACTTTTTAGATAATTTCTTCTTAGCCTACGTAGACGATATTCTAATTTTTATAAACGGCTCTCGTAGAAATTACCGCGAAAAGATTAATAAGATATTAGCTAAGTTAGACGCTATAAATCTTTAGCTTAATCTTAAAAAATACGAGTTTAAAGTCTAGTTAATAAAGTACCTTAGTTATATAATTAAGGCTAGTAAGGGTATTTAAATAGATTTAGAAAAGATCTAAGTAATCTAAAAATAAATAATATTAACTATTATTAAGAGCGTATAAGGTTTTCTTAAATTTACTAATTTCTATAAACGGTTTATTAAAGTTTTTTCTAGTCTAACGCATCTCTTAGTTATACTTACTAAGAAAGGTACGGTTTTTTAATAAAATAAAAAAGCTAATATAGCTTTTAAGAAGCTAAAGAAGACTTTTATTACTATTTTAGTACTAATATAATTTAATTTAGAATAAGAGACGGTCTTTATAACGAACTTCTTAGAGTACTATACTAGTAGGGTTTTCTAATAGTATAATAATAACGGCTTTCTACGCCTAATAGTATTCTTTTTAAAAAAGAATCTTTCTACTAAATATAACTATCTAATTTACGATAAGAAACTACTCGCGATAGTTAAGTATCTATACTAATAGAATATAAAATTAAAAAGGCTTAATTAGTTTAAAATCTTTACTAATTATAAAAATCTAAAATACTTTACTACCGCGAGAAGACTATCCGAAAGATAAATTTAGTAATAGAGAGAACTTAGCCGGTTTTCTTTTATAATTAAATATACCCCTAGAATAACTAATAGATTAGTAGATACGCTTACTAAACGAGATTAAGACCTATCTATATAAGATATAAATTAAAGATTTAAGTAGAGAATAGCCTAGCTATTACTACTAGTCTATTAAGGACTTACTCTTAATACTAGACTAGTAAAAGACCCCGAGAAATAAGAGAATTAGAATTATAAGAATTTACTATTAATAAACTAAGACGATACTAAACGAATACTACTAAAATAGTATAGATACGACTAGACCCTTTAAGATTAATAGTAAAAGATATAGTATTAGAATAATATTCTAAACTAACTAAAAGAGACGGTCTAATAAGAAAATAAAATATTTTTTTTACTTTTATTTAATAAGATTAAGGTATTAGTATCTAAATACTTATTAAACGACTAAGAAAATCTTCTATTTAGAAAAAGAAGATAGATACTAAATTTAGAACTATTATAAATACGAATTATTTAGAAAATATATAACTTACCCTTTATAGTATACTTAAAATAAATTAAGATAGTTAATCTTATAGTAAAATAATTCTTTTAGCCGGGATTCGTTAATAATATTTAAAGGTTCTACCGAAACTATAATATCTACAGTAAAACTAAGGCCTAGAGAAATAGAAAATAAGAACTTCTTAAACTGCTACTAGTACTAAATAGATAGTAGCGCGAGATCTTAATTAACTTTATTAAACTATTTCTATTAAGTAATAGCTATAAAGTACTTATAGTAATAACTAACTAATTAGAAAAAGAGGTTATACTTAAGGCGTACGTAAATTTAGAAATGAAAACTATTATAAGACTCTTTATTAGTCGTTTTTACTAGAACTATAAAATACTAGCGGCTATTATATTAGATAGAGAAATATAATTTATTAGCCTATTATAGTAATAAATCTATTAGTTACTTAAAATTAAATAATAAATATCGACTACGTACTATTCTTAAATAAACGGCTTAACGGAATAAATAAATACCGAGGTAGTATAAAAGCTAGCCTTATTTATAGATTACTATTAATATAATTAGGTAGATTAGTTACTAGTTATCTAGTAAGTACTAAATAAAAAAATGTTAATAGTTATTTAAATAAGCCTCTTTTTTTTCTCTTATAGTTACTACCTCGAGCCGCTCGAATTACTTAAAAACGTATAACTAAGTAGCTAGTAGAGATAATTCCTAATAGCTAAGACTAAGGCTATTATTATAAAAATTAAAAAGATTACGAATTAGATATAAGCGTTAATAGTAAAGACTTAATAAAAGTAAGAACGTTAAATAAATTAATAATAAAATTCTTTACTAGTGTATAAAGTAGGCGATAAAGTATAGCTAAGCCTTAAAAATCTATAAATAAATTAGAAAAGTAAGAAGCTCGATAATAAGGCGACTAAATTTACTATTACTAAGATAATTAGATTCTATAGCTATAAGCTAGATATATTTAGTATAATCTATAACGTCTTTAATATAGATCTTCTTAGACCGGCTAGAACGAACTCTCTACTAAGCTAGATTTAAAATAATTACTAGCTATCGCCTATCTAAGTAGATAGTTAAAATAAATAGATAATAGAAGCGATTCTAGGCGAAAAAATAGCTAAGAAGCTAGAATAATAGCGATACTAACTATAATATTATGTTAAATAGAAAGGCTACGTAAGGTCTACTTAAAAGTCTATAACTACTCTTAAAGATATAATAGTACTAAATATCTATCTAGAGAAAAAGAAAAAGAAAAGATAAGTAATTTAGCTTAGCTAAAGCTAGGCTTAATCTAGATAATATTAATTCTTTTTATTAACTATAGAGAATAACGATCTATTAGAGTTAGCCCGTAAGATAGCTACCCGTTAGAGTAGCCTAGTACTAGATTACTTAGTTAAGTATTATAAACTACTAAATAAAATTCGCTAGCGCCGAATAATTCTCTTTTTATTAACTAATAGGCTCTTAATTTAATAACTAGCTAACTTAACCCTACGGTTTCTAGTTAACTTTAAGATATTACTACCTTAATGCGGTGTTGCAGGGCAGAAGGTAGGCAAGCTGGTTAAAGCGAGAATAGTTCTTCCTACAGAACGGACAGGACTTTAATGGGAGGCTCAAGGGGAGGGCTCTGATTGGCGCATCAGAAGGGGCCCTCCACCAAAGGCAGACTCGCAACACGGCTACGGGAGCACAAACAACGAGAGGAACGTTAACAAACGGGCACTTCTTCGCGGCGCACTTACGGGGTGCGTGGAAGCGGTGATTCAGTTCAACCAACGGCAACGGGCAACGTTCACCAACGACGAGGCACAAGACGACGACAACAACGAGGAGGAAGAACGGCGCCGGGCTAACGTTCGGGCACTACTTCGCGGCGCACTTACGGGGTGCGTGGAAGCGGTAATTCTTCTTCTTCTTTTAAGAACAGGTTCTTTTGGTTTTGTTACTCTATTCGATCGCCTACGAGACGCTGTATAATGGAGTCGTTTTGGACCCTTCTTTTACCCCTCCTTGCCTTCTACACGGTTCTGGCCGCCTTTACCCTCTGGCTCACTAGACGCTCTTTTGCGGAGCGTCCCTCCCGTCAACAGCGGTTATATATAATATATATATTACCGGTTAGCTAAGTTTCTAACTATACTATATAGCCGTTATTAAATATTAGAGTCGCTATTTCGCCTTATATACTTCTAAATAATAGAAAAGCGATTACCCCGACTAAGAATTAAACTTAGAATAAGCTAAAAAAGAAAAAGAAAAAGAAAAAAAGTAATATTATAGTCTAGAAGCCTAGTAATAAAAAAAGCCTTAGAGAAACCCTTAGCTAAAATAATCGATAAATAGACTTATACTTATATAGGTATAAGTATTATATAACTTTATCTAATTTATATATTTAAATAAACTTTATTTTTTTTTTCTTTTCTCTTCTTCTTTTTTTAAGTTCTAGCTTCTTATATATAGCGTAATAAATCTTTTAGCGATTATTCTAAGGTTAAGCCTTAATAAACGTAATAGTAGTATTATTAAAAAGGCGGGTAAACGGCTTAATACTAGCTTATATATTTTATAAGATAAGTTACTCTACGTATTTAAAAGATACGAGGTTTATATTATAATTATAATTTATTAATACTTAAATTTTAATAGAACCGGATAGGGTTTCTATTAAAGCGATAATTTTTATACGTTTTAAACTATCTTTCGTTTAAGGCCCTAACCGTAAAAAAAAGAAAGAGGTAATTAGAATTTTTCTTTTTTTAAGCTTTACTTATCTTTATAGTTTATTTAGTTAGCGTAGTTTTTAGCCTACTTTTCGCCTACGTTTAGAATACTAAATCTATATAAATCGCCTACGCTCTTTAAAAAAGCTAAAGCTTTAGATCTTTAGTTTCTTTTAGCCTTTTTACTATTTTTAAAACTCTTATAGAAACTATTACGTTTTAGGCTAAGAGTAGTAAAAGGGCACTTAGTTTCTTATAACTACTATTTATTCTTATTTTTTTTATAGAATCTTATTATCTCTAGCGTTTACTTAACGCGTTAGATTTTAGCTACTAAATTCTCTTCTATCTATATTTTAGTAAGAAAGAACTGGCGTATAAGCTTTATATATATAGATAGTAAAAGCTAAGAATAAATCTAGTTAATATAGTAATTTACATTTTAAATCTAGTACGTAAATTTATTCTCGTATATTTTTATTTAGATATAGAATTTTATAAACTTTTAGCTCTTCTTTATTATCGTAGTATAGTAACTAATAGCGTTATTAAGATAGTAGATAATAGAATTATAAATATAATTCTATACTAACATCTTAAATTTTTACTAAAGTAGTACTAGTTTTTTCTAGTTTGTTAAACGTTTTTAGACGTACTAAGAAAGAATTTTATACTTAAATAACTTTTTAATAGCCTAGAGAATTTTTCTAAGATAGTTTTTATTCGCCTAGTAT